>OX415250.1:82367509-83617509 GCA_948329865.1 Linaria vulgaris
CTTATCGGACCACACAAAGAACTGCCACTGGTGAGACTCCCTATAGCCTAGCATATGGCAGTGAGGCCGTGATACCCCCTGAAGTAGTGGTGGAAAGCTGGCGAGTTCGAGAATAAGAAGAGGTCGCCAACAGCTCCAACCTAGCCCTGACCCTTGATCTCCTCGAAGAAAAGAGGGCGCGAGCTGCTGTCCGAATAGAAGGGTATAAGGCCCGAATGTCCTGACACTACAATTCTAAGGTAAAATTTAGAACCTTTCAAGTTGGAGACTTGGTGCTAAAAAGAGTCGGAGCCTCCAAGAATGTGGGAAAACTCGATCCCCGATGGGAAGGACCCTACAAAATATCAGGAATTGTCAGACCTGCAACTTACCAGCTTGCCAACTACGAAGGCGCCGTACTCCACAATACTTGGAATGCCCTAAACCTTCGGAAATATTATGCTTAATGTAACAAATAATGTAACAGTTAAGGTAACAGTGGAAGTCTGTACATAAATAAAAAGTTGTTTATATATAGAAAGCTCATGTACAAAATCCGAGGAAAAATGGGAGATGTGGGGTTGCGGAACAAAATGATGACCTTATATAAACGTCATCTTAAGCAACCCCACCCCGAGGGGCCGTCTAGTACAAACAACTAATACCAACTACTAAACACCAGATCCTCACCCCTAAAGTATATCGGACCCTATCCAGTACAAATAAACCTAATACCTAGACTAAGCATCCTCAATGGGACGCTTCCCCTCCTTAACTAGACGACGGCGCTGCTCCTCGGATAGAGAAACAAGATCATCAATTACCACAATTGGAACCGCAGGATCCTCGAAAGATGAAGGAGAAACTTCTGCAAAAACCCGACGGATGCTAAGTTCAGGAATAGCCAGACCCGAGGAAAATCCTGGCAAAGCCTGAACCGTGTCCCGACACAGTCGATACCCTAGGCGGACTAAATTCCGCGTCTCGCCTTGAAGAGACTCACGAGGGCCAAATGGATCCACCACGTCCAACACTGCCTGGACTTGAGCCATCACTAGTGCCACCTCATGAGTATGAGTAGTCTCCAGCAATTGTTGATTTGCCACATCCCTCTCCCTCGAAGCACACATCAGCCTTTCATCGGAAAACCGTATCTGCTCCCTCAAAGCGTCCATCCTCTTCTCTAAACCCAGGACCCGGGCCTTCTCAAGCACCAACTGGCGCTCCAGCTCCCAAGATTTATTCTTCTCAGCTTGCAACACCCCCCGTGAACTTCTTGAGCGGTCTCCCTGACCACGGTCAGCCGAGCTATCTCCTCATGAGCCTCGAGCAAACCCTTCTCCAACTCATCCCAACGGCGGTACACCAAGTCGGGGTCAGAAGAGGAATTCCCTCGGGATCCGATGGCATTGAAAACCATTCATATATGCATGAAACCAACCCATCACTTCAGAGAAAATAAAAAGGTTAGTACTAAATACAGCGAATGAAAATTTGCTATACCTCGCATAAATCCTTGCAGGCAGGATCCTGAAGGCTAGACAGGGGAAGGGTCTTGATTAGCTCATGATCCATCGCGTTTAATAGCCCGCTCAAAAGTCTGACACCGAAGAGGTCGCAGGGACGGAACTACCCTCCTCGAGGGGTCTAATCCCCGCAGGAAAGGGGTTGCCCTCGAGGTGTGGGCGAGCTACACAGTCGGGCCTCTCCCCTAAGGGTTGAGATCCGCAGGGAACAAAAGAAGAGAGACCCTCCTCTACCACATTCACAATGCTAAAACCTCCTGGAGAAGAAGAGCCTAATACCCGTTGAGTTATCGGAAAATCCATTCGGAGAAGAGTGACAGTCGGATCCTCTGAGACAATAGGAGCTAGAAAACTCACTGGAGGGGCTGCAACAGGTAAAACCCTCTGGTTCCTCCCCTCCGAAGAAGGACTAGTCACCACTTCAAAACTTAGCTGATCGGAATCACCGTCCCTCGACAAAGCATACCCATCATTTAATGTTTGGAACAAAAAGGCCTTGTCAAAAGGTTGGATGGCAAACATTTGCATCTCCGAACTTATCAAAAAGACAAGCACACCATAAGCCCAAAGCCACAAAGAACACCCCAAAATAACAAAGACAAGAAGAGGAACTTACGAAAAAAGAAATCACTAAAAAGTGGCTATACAGGGAGATTGAACATCTCTACCCCTTCTTGAAGGCCCGCCAAGATCAAAGATTCGGGAAACTCCAACAAGCTACTTATGTCATAAGTGCCCGAAAACAACCCCGAATGGGATAACACCTCCTCCTCACGTATTAAGGCTTCGGCATTGGGGGTAACATATCTCAAACCCCATCGGAGGGGTACTCCCCACAAATCAGCTGATTGGCCCCTCGGTCGAACAAAAAAGAACCTCCGCCTCCAATTCCCTCTACGAGAGCGCGAGTTGGATACACGAGTTGGATACACGAGCTAAAAACAAGGGGACCACCCGAACAAGGGCGCAAAGAAAAAATAGCCCCACCCGATGAGGAGACATAGGGAGGTTCAAGAGCTCACAACACATGATGTACCCCACCAAGTGACAATAGGAATTCAGCGTCGGCTGACTAGGGCATATCTGCCAATATCGAAAAAGGGTTTGAAGAAAAGGGTGGAAAAACACCCGCATCCCACAACGTACCTGTTCGCAATACACAGTCAAATAGCCCGATGGGGGGATCATAGGCCCTTTGTTCAGAATGCGGCATGACCACATCATACCTAGTAAAATCCAAATTATACTCAGCAAAGAGGGTCATAATAGACCCCTCGTACTCATTACTCACGGTTGTCCCAACATGGCCTCGGCCCATTAACTTCGAGGGGCTCAAAGGAAGCATATCAAACTCCGAGGACTGGTCCGCCAGGGTATATGACCCCCTACTCATAAACACTTCTCGGATGTGATTCATCCTACGAGAATCAACATGCACAGACCTTGAAACAGCTCCCCTCGAAGAACTCTCCAAGATGGCCGCTATATCATCGTCCATACTGTCTCGCCTTGAAGAAAAACTACCCGAGGAAGCATGGCGAACCCCTAACAACAATGAAGGAGTCTGAACCGAGTTTCGAGTGAAATTATGAGAAGAAACGGATCCTCCTCACCTGTAATGTGGGGGCATCATCTTTCTAAGTAAGTTTTCACTCTTTTATCACGATTAGTTGAAAACTAAAAAAGTGAATTGAAATGCAAAAACTAACTATGCGAAAGCAATAAGGCAAATTTGCAAGAAAATCAGTGAACTCTATATCTAAAATAAATTTTCTTTGAAGTGAGTGTAACTTTACCTACTGAACGCTCGGTACATATATAGTTACTTGTAACTTTATCCTTTAATCATGAATCAAGCCTAAACTGCCATAAGCCAAAGCTAGGGACGCGTGTCTGCAAGATGCTCATACTTAGAAGAAACTCATCCTTAAGACTACCCTGCAGGCTGGCACGTCATGCTTAATTCCAAACTTGGCCGACAAGAAAAAATTCTATCCTAATCTCTCTGAGCTTAATTTAATTCCAGCATTAATGGAATGGTCAGAATATTTATAAGTGCTAAACATTTATTAATAATCAATAAATAGGAACACGACAAAAGTAAGCAAGGGCGAAATAAATCGTTCATTAATAGAACTCGAGAAGTCCTCGGAGAATAACCGTACATTGCGAAAAAATAAATGTTAAACTACGAAATTAAAAGTCTAAAAATACTAAAACTAAAAACAAGAAAATAAAAGTCCTAAGTTATGCCCCAGTGGTTGACGAATGTGGGGCTGAATGCGAAGAGGTCGTCGCCTCAGAAGGAGGATTCGTCGGAGCGAGGCGAGATGTTGGTGACAATACCCCTCCGGAGCCACTGGCCCTCGGACCTGGACTGCTCACTGACCGCATCGGAGAAGGCGCTGGAGAAGCCTGAGGAGACAACAGGCCGCTGAACCTCTCAAAAAGGACGCGAGACTCCTCAGGAGTAGGCTTCTTCAGCCTACGAATGTCGAAGGACTTGGGAAAATCCACATCCGACAGCACCAACATCTGTGCAAGCCTATCACATTCCAAGTAGCCCCATAACATGTGGCCTACCAAGATCTCTTGTTGCTGCCTATCGGAAGACTCTGAATGTTGTCGAAGGGTCTCCTGCTAAGCAAACCGGACTGCCGCATCTACCTTTGCTTGCATCTCCTCAGGAGAAATGGCCTTAGTCAATTTCTCCTCGGCCGACTCAGCCTTGTCCATAGCCTTGCCCAAAAACCCCTAAAGTTCAACCTCCCTAGCCTGACTCGCCTCCAATTCCTTCTCGAGAAGGGCAATTCGGTCCTTAGAAGCGTTCTCTGACGCTTCCAACCCCTCGTGTAGAGACTGCAACCGTTTTACCTGAAGATGCAAAACCTCCTTCTCCTTCTGATCCTCCTTCCATCGGAAGTCATATTCAGAAATTGTCTGAAGCACATCCCTCTCCATCTGATCTTCCTTCTCCTTGGACAGAAGGGACGCCACTTACGCTCGGAGAAGTTTCACTTCATCTCCCTCCTTTTGACACCCTTGCTCTATCGCAGCAGCCGCATCCCGAGTCTTCCCTACCTACGATAAAGAAAGAAAGGCATAAGGATTTAACAGAATACTTAGAAGAAGGATGAAAAGAAAGAAAAAAAAAGTTTAGCTTACTATAAGAGCCATCCAATTAAGACTCGCGTGCATGAAATGAAACCCATCGGTAGGGGTTGCATTGGAAGAGGCGAAGAAACGAAGGATCTTTTGAAAAGCCCCCTTCAAAACCTACATCGAGGGCAGATCCTCCAGCCTACGAGGGGCCACCGGAGGCTGAAAGGTAAGATCCCTCGGAGAAAGTGTGACGGGGATATGGCTCCTCGGAGGAAGGGTCCCCGGAGTTGGAGTCACAACATCCGCGTCGGTAAACAAAGCCCGAGGACCCTCAGCAGCAGCAGAAGGACTTGCGCCCCCGAAAAATGAGCTCAAAAGCTCTACCTTCACGTCCATCTCAGCAGATCGCGCGTTAAAATCTTCGGAAATGTCCTCGGAGTCACCCAATGAAGCCTCCGAACTGGGTCAGAGAAGCCGTGCTAAAAGCTCCTCTCCTACAAAAAATATATATTGATGAGAGGAGAGGACAAATTAAGGGAGACCATCCCGTAACAAACAGACAAAAACAATTAAAAAGAAAGGGGCAAAAATTAATTACCAAAAAGAGAAGCCCCTTCCCCCTCCGCCATCGGAGCTTTCCCCTTATCTACTACATCTGCACCGAAAGAAAAGTCTTAGTACAAAAAAAAAAATTTGCCTATATAAATAAAAGAATTGAAGGGAACTTACCCTGAAGAGGAGACTCAAAAATTGTCCTCTCCGAGGACTCGGGAATCACCGAAGGCTCCGACAGAGTAGCTTTGATCTCTTGAGAAGATGAGGGTGATGGATTCGCGGATGAAAGGATCACCAGGTCTGGCACAAGCTCCTCTTCAGCAGCCTTCGGAAAGGGATACGAGTCCTTCCTCCGAACCCCCCGGAGAACTCCATGTGGTAGATGTCGTAGCCTGCGCCAACACCAAGGCTGAATGAGGGTCCACCGAAGTCAAGGGGACAGCGTCATAGATTATACCATCCTCCCCGATGACAAAAGGCGAGTGATCCTCCTCTTTCTCCTCCCTCGGAGGCACGTCTGTATACTCGAGGGCATCAACCTCCTCATCGGCAGGACCCTCCTCTTCGAGAGCGTCGGAAGTACCACTCGAAGAACGAGCAGAGGAAGTCGCGGCGGCTTTTGACCTCTTCCGACCGCTCGGGGTCGAACCCGAGGGACCTTGACGAGAATAGTAATTCGCTAGAGTCTCCCCTACATTGAGAAAAAGCAAATAAATGTCTCTTAAACATACCATCGTATAAAAGAAAAGACAAACGATAAATGCGAAATTACTTACTGAAAGGAACTAGTGCATCGGAGCTCAAGGACAACGGCTTCTCAACGGCGGCATCAGTAAAAACCACATTCTGTAATCCCGACATCTCAAACAACATCATAAAGTCGTCTGACTCTATTAAAGCCTTTTGCAAAATTACCGGAGATAAGCTTACCTTCAGATCCAAGGTGTATACTAGAGCTTTGCCCTCTCTCCAGTCGAAGGGCATATCCCACTCACCATTCTCGGCCTGCACGAAGAAATATTTATCCTTCCAAGTGCCGTGGTAACAGAGTGCCCCTTTCAGAATCTTCTTATTTTTGGCATTGTCCCGATGGCGGAGATGGTAAAAGGGAAACCCCCAGGCAAAATCACCATATCAAAAATAGAGAAGAAACGGTCAACACCGCATTCCAAACCATTCACGTAGCACCAAAATACGAAGATACAGAAAGCTGCGAACCCATTTGGAGTCAACTGACTCGGGCTTATGTTGCTTGCCTTAAAAGATCGCCACCCGAACCTCATTTGCGCGAAATAGACAGTAAGCCAGCCCCCAGGAGGACTACAAGCCCTCTCATCCTTTGTCGGAATTCGAAAAGTTATGTTCTTGTTAAAATCTCCCAAATTTCTAAACAAGGCGGACACCTGCCCTCGAGTAGCAGTACTCCGAATGCCCTCAATCTTATGGAAGCTTCTAGCAACGGTGACAACAAGCTTTTTTGATTTAGAAACCCTAGTCTTCTTAGAGGGCCCAACACTACCCTCTTCTGCCGTCGTGGAAATGTCACACCTTCTCTAACGAATACCCATAGCAGGACCCCCTGTAGCAACACCCCCCGTGACCGCCAGCGAATCAGTGGCAGAAGTGAATGTTATGGCTTCCGAGGCGGAAGCAGCAGTGATGGGATCAGTTACAGTAGAGGAGGCCATCGTACTTGGTTAAAAAGGGAAGGAAAGTGTTTGCAAAAAATTCTTGATAAAGAAATTGCGAAAAAGAGGAAAAAACACGGAGGGATATTTTTTGCTCGTCGAAATTTTGCTAAAAAGATTGAAGATTGAAAGTGAGAACAAATAATGAAAATGATGACTATTTATAGACAAAATTACAACGGTCGGCTAAAATTGAACGTGGAGCGCGTTCCGCACCCCACGTAACCTCCTCACCTGACACGTGCTAGCTATCAATCAAAATCTGACCGTTACCACTCGGCACGTCACCCGCTAGATATCCGTTGGAAACTGACCGTTACCAACGATCAGATTTTGAACTGTAACACCATTAAACGGACGTTAAACTTTCCGACATTACCATCTGCAATAAATGAGAAAACCACAGCTCCTCCGAGGACCAGCCCGACAGGGACCCAAAAGGTAATTTCCTTCAAAATTATTACATGTATATATATACACATATAATATATACCTAAGCTTCTCAGAAAAATAAGAAAAACCTTCTCCTCATCGAGGACAAAAAGAACAAAGGGGTGGGGAAAATATATGCCTATCCCCCTCGTAAGATAACCAAAACTTACAAAAAGTGAAGGAAAAAATAAGAAAAAGCTCCTTGCCTCACAGAGCCCTCGAAATTAAATTTCCCTCGCCCCTACGATGGCGATCGAAATTTGGGGTGGCTAGTGTTAACCATAAAAACATACATATAAGATTAAGCAAAATATTAACCCTAAATCTAGGGATTAATACCTAGACGATACTATCGTCACACGCACTTCCGATGAGGAGTGCACACTCCCGAGGAGGAGGCCCATTGGGTGCCACTGACCCAAAGTGGTACAAAACATCACCCGAGGAGGCATCTAAGCGTCCCTTGGAAAGTCACGATGAATAAAGAAAAGATATCAATGTGGCATCGGAAAAAGAGTAAAACTCGATGGATTAGTGCGACTCTTATATCCATCAATGCGCTAAGAGAGACCACAACGGACCCCGAGTCCCAGAAAAATACGAGAATATCCCCTCACTGAACAGTCCATGATCCAAAGGCCCTCAGAACACCTGCCACGAAGGCCGAATACAAAGAAAAATGTCCTATCAAGGGATAAAGGTCCTCGAAACACATGCCTTGAAAGCCGAAGACGAAGAACAATATTCCATTGATGTAAAAAATCTCTCGGAGCACCTACCACGAAGGCCGAACCCAAAGAAAGATGTCTTATTAAAGTTCAGAAGCCATCAGAGTATTTGTTACGAAGTTAAGAAGCCCTCGAAACAGGCGCCACTAATGAAAGAAAACAGAAATACCCCTCGGGGGATCCTTCCCAAAAATACAACCTCTGGTAGAACAGAAATTAGAGAGATCCGCCCCTCGGAACCCCTGAAGCCCTCGGAAGAAATAGAAGTTCAGCCTAGTCAGCCTCCAGTCAACAAACATAAAATTTATCTTATCCGTTTGAAAGTGCAGGTATTATGGCAATGTTAGATTAACATTGAGAAGTCAATGTTAGAGTAACATTGCTGAAGCAGAATCCGATTTACAATCTTGTTTATATGTATTATTATTGTTTTTACATATTCATTTAACTAATTGAGTTCCTCAGTTGTGATTGTCTTTGATTATTATTCAGGAAACAAACTTGTCATAGGTTGGACAACTCAAAGTTTCCAAGAAGGAAAGTTTCCTTAATTAAGCAAACCGCTCTACAAGGAAAGAAGAGTTCGAGTGCAACTGGGAAAAACTTTCCAAGTTGAGTCCTGATATGAAGAAGGAGTCTATCCTTAGTTAGATCACTAACGAAAGAACTATTATTCAACAAGGACTGCGAGAACAAGGAAGAGGAGTTCGATAAGGAAACAAAGAAGAATTACCAACCGTGTACAACACACCTTGAAGTCCAAGTCAAGAACCTATATATAGGTGTAAAGTACATCAAGACAAACACAAAACAAGAGCCAATCAATCCGAGAGATTAATTTACAGTTGTTGAAGTGTTGTCTTGCTTTAGCAAAGTTTGTGAGTTGTGAGAATAGATCTAAGAGTGAGGAGCTTTTAGAGATAGTCGAAGCAATTCTTGTGTGCTTTGCTTAGTTCGATTAATTTGAGAGTGAGGAGCTTGAAAATTGAGAGAACGACTTTTGTTAAAACCTTAACGGGTTATTTTGCCTACGGCTCGGAAGTTAATATAATCTTATATTCACTTCTTAAACTTGGTGTTTGTTTATTCTGCTGCACTATTACTCTGGCCTGTTGTTAAAGTAACATCGCTGAGTTAACAACGTACCAATCTACTGTTAACACTCCAGTGTTAAGTTAACAACAACAACGTATCAACCCGATCTACAATTTCAATTGGTATCAGAGCCAAGCACCAACTTCACCGGTGCTTGGCGTTGATACGAAAAGATGGACAACTCCAACCCCAATACCAGCAGGTTGCCAATATTTGAGGGTCCCAACAACTATGCCTACTGGAAGATCAGACTCAGAGTCCACATTAAATCCATCGACATGAGAGCTTGGGACGCAGTACTAGAAGGCTACACCATCCCTTACTTGCCTAGAGATAGAGATGCTGATCTGGTACCTAAGCCAAGAGGACAATGGACAGCCAATGAGATTTCTCTCTACAACTTCAATGAAAAGGCTCTCAATGCTATTTTTAGCTGGGTAGGTAACCATATGTTCAAACTTATTCAAACTTGTACAACTGCTAAAACTGCTTGGGATGTTCTTGAACTGCATTGTGAGGGACTCTAAATATAGAAAACTTTTAAGGGACTTTGAGAAGATAGAGATGGGTGAGAATGAAAGCATTGATAGTTATTTGAGAAACTTCTTGATATTTCTTATCAGTGTCAAAACTTAGGTTTTACCATCCCAAATCAAACCATGGTCTATAAAGCTTTTAGAACACTATCTTCTAAGTTCACTGTCAAAAGAATTGCGACGAATGAGTCTAGAGATATAACCAACATGGACTTCCAAACATTAATGAACACTTTAAAAGAATTTGAACTAGAATTCCTAGGAAAGTCTAGTAAACAACTTGCTTTAGCCTTACTAGGAACTAGCTCAGATTCTACAGGAAGTGATGAAGATGAATATGAGTTGATCTCTTCTAACTATGGAAACATTACCATGAAGTTTAGTAAATTAGGCTACAAAGATAAAAATAAAGAAAAACAATCTGGTAATGCTGCCCTTGGTTATAAGAAATTACCCCCTAAATTTGTAAAGTACATGGCATCCAAGAGCACACCTCAAGATGCTGAGAAATTGAAGGATGTCCAGTGTTATGAATGTAAGGGGTATGGTCACTTTAAACATGAATGTTCTAACGCCCTCAGAACAAGAGAGAATTCTCATTGGGTGTGTGTAGATGACTTCAATGATGCTGGCTTTGAATCTGGAACAAGTGCTGATAAACAATAAGAGGAAATCATCACTGCTGCGCTTTGCACTCGGATCACCTGGTCAGAAGAAGACTCCAGAAATTGCCAAAGTTCTCAATGTTACTCTAACATTGGAGAACCAACAGCAAAGCTGTAAATCTTTTTTGGAGACTGGAACAACAATGATACACATGTTATCTATGATGTGCTCTCTGATTGTGATGATACTAACTTTAATTGTTTTCATGGTTCAGTTGATCTAGAAGAAGAGTACTTCAATGAAGAAGAACTGTTCCAGAAGGAAATCCTAGATGAGCTACATACAATGTTTCTCAGACTTGAGAGAGAGAATGTCAACCTCATAAAGAGTAACAAAGCACTGAAGCATGACATTGAATGTTTGAAGAACATGTTGAAACTCTATGAGAGAGATCTTGACAAAGCTGAAGCTGAGCTGAAAGAGGTAAAGGAGAAGCTAAAAAAGGATTCACAGATCATAGCCAAATGGAATGGAGGTACTTCTAAATTTGATGAGGTACTAAACATGAGTAATACAGGTACACATAGTCTGGGATATGTTGAGAAACCTTCCTCTTCAAATGGTAATTCTGCCTATTTAACTACAAGCTTTGTTAAAGAATCTGATAATATGAGTTCTGGTACCAACAACACTGTAAAAAGCAAACCCACTTTTATCTGTTAGTACTGTTTTCAACCAGGCCACATTAAATCATTATGTAGAAAACTCATAAAAGAATGTGGTAAGAAAACAGCCTTTGTGCCCAATGTTAAAACTACAACAGATTCTGATGTTAGACCAACATTAGGTTCAGGACAGAAAAGTAGGACTTGGGTAGAAAAAGCTAAAACTCCTAAGATGAAAATTGTATGCTGTTAACGCTTTCTTCGTCGGGTCTGCTAGCTTTGACGAAGAGCGTAACGGATTGTTCGAGACGCCGATCCCGACCCGAGGAGATATATTGTTTTTATTGATTTGCGGCTGGACTCGATTTGTTTCGAGATGCCTACGTATCCCTCCGTCGGGAATCAAGCCACTCGTAGTTCCGATATTTGATCGAATTCGGATTTCAGTTGCGAGTTGTCTCTCTTTTTTTTTCAAGTGTCGAGAGTATTTTTTTCCCTTCCCTTTCTCTGTCCAAAAGATCCCCCTGTTATAGAAGTTTAATCTTGCTCCCTAAGTTTAGAATCTTATTATTTTAATATTAGTTATTTTCTGTTATTATCTGTTTTGTGATTTATCTGTTTAACCAGCACAGTAAGCAATTTATCTATTTAGGTTGTGTTGGCAGCCACGTGTTGTGGTCTGTGCGATACGGGTCTTTTGTCAATACGAGTTATTTTACCAGAACGGATATAAAATCGTACGCGTAATAATATATCGAGTCGAGCATAATCCGGGTAGTATTTTAGTTATAAATTCGGCCGATAGCTGTGTGTCGTGATTTACGATATACGAACAGTATAATTTTTAACGAAGTATACCGGTATTTAAACCGTGTTATAATGTGGTATAGTTTATGAATATTAATATACCAAATAATTTTGGTAATTGAATTATCGCTTATTTTAAGGTGGTGATTTTCTACCCTGTTAACAAAGCCCCCCAGTTTTTAGTGCAGTCGGTCATTATGACTGCACTAGAAACTTAAAAGTCGGGAGTTATCGCGGATTTTCTAGAGATGTATCGTAGCCTCTTGTATCGGAGTCGTTTAAGGCATTGGCTTCGAGCCTTTTAAAGTATACGTTTTTCTCGCTTTTTTTGGTCGGAGATATTATAGTGTGTGCCCGATAGCTATTAACATTTTTAACGTTTCTTTTGAGGTATCATTGAATTATTTAGAACCTTGTAAGTCCTTGTTGGTTATTGCATCGTAGATCCTCGAAAGGCATTCGAGTCTCATATAGGACTCGGAAAGCCTTGGTAAGGTATCGGGGAACTATTTTAGGGTATCGTAGACCCTCACCGTTCGATGTTTATATCCGTTTAACACGAGCCCCCCCAGTTTTTGCTTGCCTTAGAAGAGGCGAGGGCCATAGAAGAGGCGAGGGGTATATCGTGGTTGCCTTCTTAGAGGCGGGAAGTTTTATACGATGCCTTCGTTGATATTTTATCCGTCGCGACTTTTCAAGGAATGTTTTAGTGCCTCTTCGAATGCCACGCCGTACCGCCTCGGGTATGCGGCCTTCGATGGACTTTAGTATTTCCTCGGGTGCCGTACCGCACTCGGGTAGGTGACACTCGAGAAGCTTCCTTATCGGGAGTATAGCTTCTCATCGGGAGTGGAACGATGGTATCGTCCTTGGGTTAATAACGTTTATGTTTTGGATTCTTACTTCGCATTTTAGCGTTTGTAATTACTTTTCATGCTTTGTAAGCAGTTCTCCGAGGAGTCCTCGGCTTCGGATAAATGCCCAATTATTTTGTCTTTTTCGTGCTAATATTCATCATAACTTTTCAGCACTTATAAATACTTGGACTCTCTCCTTTAATTGTAGGATTTAAGATTGAGTTTAAAGAGATGAGATAGTATCCCATTCTTACTGGCCAAGCAAATTACTTAACATGACGTGTCCGTTTGCAGTACAAACTTTGGAGATACATTTTCTCTAAATAGAGGTATCCCCCGACGCATAACCGTGGCTGTAATAGAGCTTGGACAGCTCAAACTTAATTCGGTCATCCGAGGAAAGATTCCTAAGTATATATATAGGTGCTTTGGAGTTTAGTGAATATTCTCACTTACTTCCAAAAAATCTTTTTCAGCTATTGTACTGAGTCGTTTTCTCATTTTCTTTTTCGGGGATTTTACATCTTCGTTATTTTGCGCGGGCAATGCCTTGAAAAATATATTATAGTTTGTTTGTCCACGGCTGTGCGGTCCTCGGAGTAGGGTCTTCCTACCCGGAGGGGTGGTTTTTAAGATATTGTAAGGCTTTTTAAGGCGTCGTAGGCTTTTTAGCCATCATTTTATCTTTTATTTTGTTTATTGCTAATTGTATCTCGATAACTGAGAATAATGTAGCGTAAAAAAGATAAAGCGGACGGGACACCAGACGCAGAGGGGAGAGTCGGGCAAGTCCTCGTACCATCTCCCCTCTGTAACGGAAAATGTAAATTTTTATTGAGTAGTTGCCCTATCATGCTGGTGCACCCGTCGAAGGTATAGTGTACAGTGTACATACCATTTTTTTTTTGCTGAAAGAAGCAAAAAACAAAAGGAAAATTTTCGATCGCTGCCTCAAGGATTCGAACTCGGGTGATTGGGGAACAAAGCCCTCGGAGTAAACCACTGGGCTGCAAGTTTCTCTTGGATATGATACGGTTATTGTTTTTTATATATCATAGTAATAACCTTAATGGGAAAAAATATATTGTGTTGGTACACAAGAGACATTCGAACCCACGACCTCATAGAAGACAGCCCTCGGAGAGACTCTCCGATACCACTGAGTTGCGCCCACCTTTGGTTATAACAAGATTATTTCTTCTATATATCCAATAGCAGTACCTTAAAAAAAAATATATGCTTCGGAGATGGGATCGATCCCGGGCTCTTCAGGTAAAGGCCCTCGGAGAGTTGCTCCGAGGACCACTGGACCACGTCTCGCTTTTGTATATAACCAGATCTTTATTTATTTTTATTATATAGCCTCTTCATAACAAAAATAAAAAGACTTCGGAAATGAGACTCGATCCCGGGTCCTTCGGGTAGAGTCCCTCGGAAAGCATCTCCGAGGGCCGCTGGACCAGCGCTTCTTCTTGTTTATAATTCGCTTATTACGATATTTATAGTCATGGTGGTGCCTTAATAAAAAGAAAGTGTAGAAGGAGGGATTCGAACCTGCTACCTCCGTTTTGCATTAGAATTGTTCATCCGCTGGAGCAGTTGAACTTTTTGGTAAAAATCTGTCTCTTTCCTGTACTTGTCCAAGCTTTTGGAGTCCTCTTTATAAAGGTTGTTTCTTTCTCTTTTATCGTTTCATTCATCTCCAGATCCTTCCTGCTCCTTCTCTGTCCGTTTCTCTCTAGCTCTTTTTTTTCTCTTTGCTTTCACAAGCAACTATAGTTCTTCTTCAATAGGATGAATCCTTAACCTCCAAGAAATTCAATTACTCAAGCTTCATCTATTTCTTTGGTAAGGTTCTATGACTTGAATTGGGTCTCCTTGAGTTATTCTTAAATTTTGGTCCCAATTCAAACAGAAACGAGAGATGAAGCCATATCCAAAGGCGAAGAATTCGTTGCCTGTTCGAATCGAAGGAAGGCTTATGATTGAGAATTTACTCACCAGCGATTGAGGTGGGAGAGTCGAGGTGGTGCGTGCACATCCAATCGTCGCCGGTGAGAACAACGGACCTTTCCCGTGACGGTGGACCGCCTCCGTGCATGTTCCCGACACGTATGTGATGGCTTCGAGGTGTATGCTCCTCTTCGCGGGTGCGGGTAGCACTTTTGGGTATGCTCGGTTTCTTATCTGCACGCCTCGTATGATATCGGCAGCACTCGTAGTAATCTCCGAGGGCTGTTTCTTTATTGGTGAGGAGCTTCCCATCCATCTATGAGGGCTTTCGTGGTCGGTAAGAAGCTTTCCAACCATCTCCGAGGGCTTTTGTTGTCTTCCGATGGCTTCCGACTTGCCGCTCGAATGATTGAAGCCCTTAGAGCAAATAATTTTTGAGGATTTTTTCTCGTTCTCGTGCAGTCATACTAATTCTTTGATTTTAGCAGCAATCTCATCGGGCTTGCTCAGGGATTCAACGACGTCCCCTACCTGGCGCGCCATTTTGTTAACGGTTTCTTCGTCGTGTCTGCTAGCTTTGACAAAGAGCGTAACGGATTTTTCGAGACGCCGATCCCGACCCGAGCAGATATATTGTTTTTATTGATTTGCGGCTGGACTCGATTTGTTTCGAGATGCCTATGTATCCCTCCGTCGGGAATCAAGCCACTCGTAGTTCCGATATTTGATCGAATTCGGATTTCAGTTGCGAGTTGTCTCTTTTTTTTTTTCAAGTGTCGAGAGTATTTTTTTCCCTTCCCTTTCTCTGTCCAAAAGATCCCCCTGTTATAGAAGTTTAATCTTGCTCCCTAAGTTTAGAATCTTATTATTTTAATATTAGTTATTTTCTGTTATTATCTGTTTTGTGATTTATCTGTTTAACCAGCACAGTAAGCAATTTATCTATTTAGGTTGTGTTGGCAGCCACGTGTTGTGGTCTGTGCGATACGTGTCTTTTGTCAATACGAGTTATTTTACCAGAACGGATATAAAATCGTACGCGTAATAATATATCGAGTCGAGCATAATCCGGGTAGTATTTTAGTTATAAATTCGGCCGATAGCTGTGTGTCGTGATTTACGATATACGAACAGTATAATTTTTAACGAAGTATACCGGTATTTAAACCGTGTTATAATGTGGTATAGTTTATGAATATTAATATACCAAATAATTTTGGTAATTGAATTATCGCTTATTTTAAGGTGGTGATTTTCTACCCTGTTAACAAAGCCCCCCAGTTTTTAGTGCAGTCGGTCATTATGACTGCACTAGAAACTTAAAAGTCGGGAGTTATCGCGGATTTTCTAGAGATGTATCGTAGCCTCTTGTATCGGAGTCGTTTAAGGCATTGGCTTCGAGCCTTTTAAAGTATACGTTTTTCTCGCTTTTTTTGGTCGGAGATATTATAGTGTGTGCCCGATAGCTATTAACATTTTTAACGTTTCTTTTGAGGTATCATTGAATTATTTAGAACCTTGTAAGTCCTTGTTGGTTATTGCATCGTAGATCCTCGAAAGGCATTCGAGTCTCATATAGGACTCGAAAAGCCTTGGTAAGGTATCGGGGAACTATTTTAGGGTATCGTAGACCCTCACCGTTCGATGTTTATATCCGTTTAACACGAGCCCCCCCAATTTTTGCTTGCCTTAGAAGAGGCGAGGGCCATAGAAGAGGCGAGGGGTATATCGTGGTTGCCTTCTTAGAGGCGGGAAGTTTTATACGATGCCTTCGTTGATATTTTATCCGTCGCGACTTTTCAAGGAATGTTTTAGTGCCTCTTCGAATGCCACGCCGTACCGCCTCGGGTATGCGGCCTTCGATGGACTTTAGTATTTCCTCAGGTGCCGTACCGCACTCGGGTAGGTGACACTCGAGAAGCTTCCTTATCGGGAGTATAGCTTCTCATCGGGAGTGGAACGATAGTATCGTCCTTGGGTTAATAACGTTTATGTTTTGGATTCTTACTTCGCATTTTAGCGTTTGTAATTACTTTTCATGCTTTGTAAGCAGTTCTCCGAGGAGTCCTCGGCTTCGGATAAATGCCCAATTATTTTGTCTTTTTCGTGCTAATATTCATCATAACTTTTCAGCACTTATAAATACTTGGACTCTCTCCTTTAATTGTAGGATTTAAGATTGAGTTTAAAGAGATGAGATAGTATCCCATTCTTACTGGCCAAGCAAATTACTTAGCATGACGTGTCCGTTTGCAGTACAAACTTTGGAGATACATTTTCTCTAAATAGAGGTATCCCCCGACGCATAACCGTGGCTGTAATAGAGCTTGGACAGCTCAAACTTAATTCGGTCATCCGAGGAAAGATTCCTAAGTATATATATAGGTGCTTTGGAGTTTAGTGAATATTCTCACTTACTTCCAAAAAATCTTTTTCAGCTATTGTACTGAGTCGTTTTCTCATTTTCTTTTTCGGGGATTTTACATCTTCGTTATTTTGCGCGGGCAATGCCTTGAAAAATATATTATAGTTTGTTTGTCCACGGCTGTGCGGTCCTCGGAGTAGGGTCTTCCTACCCGGAGGGGTGGTTTTTAAGATATTGTAAGGCTTTTTAAGGCGTCGTAGGCTTTTTAGCCATCATTTTATCTTTTATTTTGTTTATTGCTAATTGTATCTCGATAACTGAGAATAATGTAGCGTAAAAAAGATAAAGCGGACGGGACACCAGACGCAGAGGGGAGAGTCGGGCAAGTCCTCGTACCATCTCCCCTCTGTAACGGAAAATGTAAATTTTTATTGAGTAGTTGCCCTATCATGCTGGTGCACCCGTCGAAGGTATAGTGTACAGTGTACATACCATTTTTTTTTTGCTGAAAGAAGCAAAAAACAAAAGGAAAATTTTCGATCGCTGCCTCAAGGATTCGAACTCGGGTGATTGGGGAACAAAGCCCTCGGAGTAAACCACTGGGCTGCAAGTTTCTCTTGGATATGATACGGTTATTGTTTTTTATATATCATAGTAATAACCTTAATGGGAAAAAATATATTGTGTTGGTACACAAGAGACATTCGAACCCACGACCTCATAGAAGACAGCCCTCGGAGAGACTCTCCGATACCACTGAGTTGCGCCCACCTTTGGTTATAACAAGATTATTTCTTCTATATATCCAATAGCAGTACCTTAAAAAAAAATATATGCTTCGGAGATGGGATCGATCCCGGGCTCTTCAGGTAAAGGCCCTCGGAGAGTTGCTCCGAGGACCACTGGACCACGTCTCGCTTTTGTATATAACCAGATCTTTATTTATTTTTATTATATAGCCTCTTCATAACAAAAATAAAAAGACTTCGGAAATGAGACTCGATCCCGGGTCCTTCGGGTAGAGTCCCTCGGAAAGCATCTCCGAGGGCCGCTGGACCAGCGCTTCTTCTTGTTTATAATTCGCTTATTACGATATTTATAGTCATGGTGGTGCCTTAATAAAAAGAAAGTGTAGAAGGAGGGATTCGAACCTGCTACCTCCGTTTTGCATTAGAATTGTTCATCCGCTGGAGCAGTTGAACTTTTTGGTAAAAATCTGTCTCTTTCCTGTACTTGTCCAAGCTTTTGGAGTCCTCTTTATAAAGGTTGTTTCTTTCTCTTTTATCGTTTCATTCATCTCCAGATCCTTCCTGCTCCTTCTCTGTCCGTTTCTCTCTAGCTCTTTTTTTTCTCTTTGCTTTCACAAGCAACTATAGTTCTTCTTCAATAGGATGAATCCTTAACCTCCAAGAAATTCAATTACTCAAGCTTCATCTATTTCTTTGGTAAGGTTCTATGACTTGAATTGGGTCTCCTTGAGTTATTCTTAAATTTTGGTCCCAATTCAAACAGAAACGAGAGATGAAGCCATATCCAAAGGCGAAGAATTCGTTGCCTGTTCGAATCGAAGGAAGGCTTATGATTGAGAATTTACTCACCAGCGATTGAGGTGGGAGAGTCGAGGTGGTGCGTGCACATCCAATCGTCGCCGGTGAGAACAACGGACCTTTCCCGTGACGGTGGACCGCCTCCGTGCATGTTCCCGACACGTATGTGATGGCTTCGAGGTGTATGCTCCTCTTCGCGGGTGCGGGTAGCACTTTTGGGTATGCTCGGTTTCTTATCTGCACGCCTCGTATGATATCGGCAGCACTCGTAGTAATCTCCGAGGGCTGTTTCTTTATTGGTGAGGAGCTTCCCATCCATCTATGAGGGCTTTCGTGGTCGGTAAGAAGCTTTCCAACCATCTCCGAGGGCTTTTGTTGTCTTCCGATGGCTTCCGACTTGCCGCTCGAATGATTGAAGCCCTTAGAGCAAATAATTTTTGAGGATTTTTTCTCGTTCTCGTGCAGTCATACTAATTCTTTGATTTTAGCAGCAATCTCATCGGGCTTGCTCAGGGATTCAACGACGTCCCCTACCTGGCGCGCCATTTTGTTAACGGTTTCTTCGTCGTGTCTGCTAGCTTTGACAAAGAGCGTAACGGATTTTTCGAGACGCCGATCCCGACCCGAGCAGATATATTGTTTTTATTGATTTGCGGCTGGACTCGATTTGTTTCGAGATGCCTATGTATCCCTCCGTCGGGAATCAAGCCACTCGTAGTTCCGATATTTGATCGAATTCGGATTTCAGTTGCGAGTTGTCTCTTTTTTTTTTTCAAGTGTCGAGAGTATTTTTTTCCCTTCCCTTTCTCTGTCCAAAAGATCCCCCTGTTATAGAAGTTTAATCTTGCTCCCTAAGTTTAGAATCTTATTATTTTAATATTAGTTATTTTCTGTTATTATCTGTTTTGTGATTTATCTGTTTAACCAGCACAGTAAGCAATTTATCTATTTAGGTTGTGTTGGCAGCCACGTGTTGTGGTCTGTGCGATACGGGTCTTTTGTCAATACGAGTTATTTTACCAGAACGGATATAAAATCGTACGCGTAATAATATATCGAGTCGAGCATAATCCGGGTAGTATTTTAGTTATAAATTCGGCCGATAGCTGTGTGTCGTGATTTACGATATACGAACAGTATAATTTTTAACGAAGTATACCGGTATTTAAACCGTGTTATAATGTGGTATAGTTTATGAATATTAATATACCAAATAATTTTGGTAATTGAATTATCGCTTATTTTAAGGTGGTGATTTTCTACCCTGTTAACAAAGCCCCCCAGTTTTTAGTGCAGTCGGTCATTATGACTGCACTAGAAACTTAAAAGTCGGGAGTTATCGCGGATTTTCTAGAGATGTATCGTAGCCTCTTGTATCGGAGTCGTTTAAGGCATTGGCTTCGAGCCTTTTAAAGTATACGTTTTTCTCGCTTTTTTTGGTCGGAGATATTATAGTGTGTGCCCGATAGCTATTAACATTTTTAACGTTTCTTTTGAGGTATCATTGAATTATTTAGAACCTTGTAAGTCCTTGTTGGTTATTGCATCGTAGATCCTCGAAAGGCATTCGAGTCTCATATAGGACTCGAAAAGCCTTGGTAAGGTATCGGGGAACTATTTTAGGGTATCGTAGACCCTCACCGTTCGATGTTTATATCCGTTTAACACGAGCCCCCCCAATTTTTGCTTGCCTTAGAAGAGGCGAGGGCCATAGAAGAGGCGAGGGGTATATCGTGGTTGCCTTCTTAGAGGCGGGAAGTTTTATACGATGCCTTCGTTGATATTTTATCCGTCGCGACTTTTCAAGGAATGTTTTAGTGCCTCTTCGAATGCCACGCCGTACCGCCTCGGGTATGCGGCCTTCGATGGACTTTAGTATTTCCTCAGGTGCCGTACCGCACTCGGGTAGGTGACACTCGAGAAGCTTCCTTATCGGGAGTATAGCTTCTCATCGGGAGTGGAACGATAGTATCGTCCTTGGGTTAATAACGTTTATGTTTTGGATTCTTACTTCGCATTTTAGCGTTTGTAATTACTTTTCATGCTTTGTAAGCAGTTCTCCGAGGAGTCCTCGGCTTCGGATAAATGCCCAATTATTTTGTCTTTTTCGTGCTAATATTCATCATAACTTTTCAGCACTTATAAATACTTGGACTCTCTCCTTTAATTGTAGGATTTAAGATTGAGTTTAAAGAGATGAGATAGTATCCCATTCTTACTGGCCAAGCAAATTACTTAGCATGACGTGTCCGTTTGCAGTACAAACTTTGGAGATACATTTTCTCTAAATAGAGGTATCCCCCGACGCATAACCGTGGCTGTAATAGAGCTTGGACAGCTCAAACTTAATTCGGTCATCCGAGGAAAGATTCCTAAGTATATATATAGGTGCTTTGGAGTTTAGTGAATATTCTCACTTACTTCCAAAAAATCTTTTTCAGCTATTGTACTGAGTCGTTTTCTCATTTTCTTTTTCGGGGATTTTACATCTTCGTTATTTTGCGCGGGCAATGCCTTGAAAAATATATTATAGTTTGTTTGTCCACGGCTGTGCGGTCCTCGGAGTAGGGTCTTCCTACCCGGAGGGGTGGTTTTTAAGATATTGTAAGGCTTTTTAAGGCGTCGTAGGCTTTTTAGCCATCATTTTATCTTTTATTTTGTTTATTGCTAATTGTATCTCGATAACTGAGAATAATGTAGCGTAAAAAAGATAAAGCGGACGGGACACCAGACGCAGAGGGGAGAGTCGGGCAAGTCCTCGTACCATCTCCCCTCTGTAACGGAAAATGTAAATTTTTATTGAGTAGTTGCCCTATCATGCTGGTGCACCCGTCGAAGGTATAGTGTACAGTGTACATACCATTTTTTTTTTGCTGAAAGAAGCAAAAAACAAAAGGAAAATTTTCGATCGCTGCCTCAAGGATTCGAACTCGGGTGATTGGGGAACAAAGCCCTCGGAGTAAACCACTGGGCTGCAAGTTTCTCTTGGATATGATACGGTTATTGTTTTTTATATATCATAGTAATAACCTTAATGGGAAAAAATATATTGTGTTGGTACACAAGAGACATTCGAACCCACGACCTCATAGAAGACAGCCCTCGGAGAGACTCTCCGATACCACTGAGTTGCGCCCACCTTTGGTTATAACAAGATTATTTCTTCTATATATCCAATAGCAGTACCTTAAAAAAAAATATATGCTTCGGAGATGGGATCGATCCCGGGCTCTTCAGGTAAAGGCCCTCGGAGAGTTGCTCCGAGGACCACTAGACCACGTCTCGCTTTTGTATATAACCAGATCTTTATTTATTTTTATTATATAGCCTCTTCATAACAAAAATAAAAAGACTTCGGAAATGAGAGTCGATCCCGGGTCCTTCGGGTAGAGTCCCTCGGAAAGCATCTCCGAGGGCCGCTGGACCAGCGCTTCTTCTTGTTTATAATTCGCTTATTACGATATTTATAGTCATGGTGGTGCCTTAATAAAAAGAAAGTGTAGAAGGAGGGATTCGAACCTGCTACCTCCGTTTTGCATTAGAATTGTTCATCCGCTGGAGCAGTTGAACTTTTTGGTAAAAATCTGTCTCTTTCCTGTACTTGTCCAAGCTTTTGGAGTCCTCTTTATAAAGGTTGTTTCTTTCTCTTTTATCGTTTCATTCATCTCCAGATCCTTCCTGCTCCTTCTATGTCCGTTTCTCTTTAGCTCTTTTTTTTCTCTTTGCTTTCACAAGCAACTATAGTTCTTCTTCAATAGGATGAATCCTTAACCTCCAAGAAATTCAATTACTCAAGCTTCATCTATTTCTTTGGTAAGGTTCTATGACTTGAATTGGGTCTCCTTGAGTTATTCTTAAATTTTGGTCCCAATTCAAACAGAAACGAGAGATGAAGCCATATCCAAAGGCGAAGAATTCGTTGCCTGTTCGAATCGAAGGAAGGCTTATGATTGAGAATTTACTCACCAGCGATTGAGATGGGAGAGTCGAGGTGGTGCGTGCACATCCAATCGTCGCCGGTGAGAACAACGGACCTTTCCCGTGACGGTGGACCGCCTCCGTGCATGTTCCCGACACGTATGTGATGGCTTCGAGGTGTATGCTCCTCTTCGCGGGTGCGGGTAGCACTTTTGGGTATGCTCGGTTTCTTATCTGCACGCCTCGTATGATATCGGCAGCACTCGTAGTAATCTCCGAGGGCTGTTTCTTTATTGGTGAGGAGCTTCCCATCCATCTATGAGGGCTTTCGTGGTCGGTAAGAAGCTTTCCAACCATCTCCGAGGGCTTTTGTTGTCTTCCGATGGCTTCCGACTTGCCGCTCGAATGATTGAAGCCCTTAGAGCAAATAATTTTTGAGGATTTTTTCTCGTTCTCGTGCAGTCATACTAATTCTTTGATTTTAGCAGCAATCTCATCGGGCTTGCTCAGGGATTCAACGACGTCCCCTACCTGGCGCGCCATTTTGTTAACGGTTTCTTCGTCGTGTCTGCTAGCTTTGACAAAGAGCGTAACGGATTTTTCGAGACGCCGATCCCGACCCGAGCAGATATATTGTTTTTATTGATTTGCGGCTGGACTCGATTTGTTTCGAGATGCCTATGTATCCCTCCGTCGGGAATCAAGCCACTCGTAGTTCCGATATTTGATCGAATTCGGATTTCAGTTGCGAGTTGTCTCTTTTTTTTTTTCAAGTGTCGAGAGTATTTTTTTCCCTTCCCTTTCTCTGTCCAAAAGATCCCCCTGTTATAGAAGTTTAATCTTGCTCCCTAAGTTTAGAATCTTATTATTTTAATATTAGTTATTTTCTGTTATTATCTGTTTTGTGATTTATCTGTTTAACCAGCACAGTAAGCAATTTATCTATTTAGGTTGTGTTGGCAGCCACGTGTTGTGGTCTGTGCGATACGGGTCTTTTGTCAATACGAGTTATTTTACCAGAACGGATATAAAATCGTACGCGTAATAATATATCGAGTCGAGCATAATCCGGGTAGTATTTTAGTTATAAATTCGGCCGATAGCTGTGTGTCGTGATTTACGATATACGAACAGTATAATTTTTAACGAAGTATACCGGTATTTAAACCGTGTTATAATGTGGTATAGTTTATGAATATTAATATACCAAATAATTTTGGTAATTGAATTATCGCTTATTTTAAGGTGGTGATTTTCTACCCTGTTAACAAAGCCCCCCAGTTTTTAGTGCAGTCGGTCATTATGACTGCACTAGAAACTTAAAAGTCGGGAGTTATCGCGGATTTTCTAGAGATGTATCGTAGCCTCTTGTATCGGAGTCGTTTAAGGCATTGGCTTCGAGCCTTTTAAAGTATACGTTTTTCTCGCTTTTTTTGGTCGGAGATATTATAGTGTGTGCCCGATAGCTATTAACATTTTTAACGTTTCTTTTGAGGTATCATTGAATTATTTAGAACCTTGTAAGTCCTTGTTGGTTATTGCATCGTAGATCCTCGAAAGGCATTCGAGTCTCATATAGGACTCGAAAAGCCTTGGTAAGGTATCGGGGAACTATTTTAGGGTATCGTAGACCCTCACCGTTCGATGTTTATATCCGTTTAACACGAGCCCCCCCAATTTTTGCTTGCCTTAGAAGAGGCGAGGGCCATAGAAGAGGCGAGGGGTATATCGTGGTTGCCTTCTTAGAGGCGGGAAGTTTTATACGATGCCTTCGTTGATATTTTATCCGTCGCGACTTTTCAAGGAATGTTTTAGTGCCTCTTCGAATGCCACGCCGTACCGCCTCGGGTATGCGGCCTTCGATGGACTTTAGTATTTCCTCAGGTGCCGTACCGCACTCGGGTAGGTGACACTCGAGAAGCTTCCTTATCGGGAGTATAGCTTCTCATCGGGAGTGGAACGATAGTATCGTCCTTGGGTTAATAACGTTTATGTTTTGGATTCTTACTTCGCATTTTAGCGTTTGTAATTACTTTTCATGCTTTGTAAGCAGTTCTCCGAGGAGTCCTCGGCTTCGGATAAATGCCCAATTATTTTGTCTTTTTCGTGCTAATATTCATCATAACTTTTCAGCACTTATAAATACTTGGACTCTCTCCTTTAATTGTAGGATTTAAGATTGAGTTTAAAGAGATGAGATAGTATCCCATTCTTACTGGCCAAGCAAATTACTTAGCATGACGTGTCCGTTTGCAGTACAAACTTTGGAGATACATTTTCTCTAAATAGAGGTATCCCCCGACGCATAACCGTGGCTGTAATAGAGCTTGGACAGCTCAAACTTAATTCGGTCATCCGAGGAAAGATTCCTAAGTATATATATAGGTGCTTTGGAGTTTAGTGAATATTCTCACTTACTTCCAAAAAATCTTTTTCAGCTATTGTACTGAGTCGTTTTCTCATTTTCTTTTTCGGGGATTTTACATCTTCGTTATTTTGCGCGGGCAATGCCTTGAAAAATATATTATAGTTTGTTTGTCCACGGCTGTGCGGTCCTCGGAGTAGGGTCTTCCTACCCGGAGGGGTGGTTTTTAAGATATTGTAAGGCTTTTTAAGGCGTCGTAGGCTTTTTAGCCATCATTTTATCTTTTATTTTGTTTATTGCTAATTGTATCTCGATAACTGAGAATAATGTAGCGTAAAAAAGATAAAGCGGACGGGACACCAGACGCAGAGGGGAGAGTCGGGCAAGTCCTCGTACCATCTCCCCTCTGTAACGGAAAATGTAAATTTTTATTGAGTAGTTGCCCTATCATGCTGGTGCACCCGTCGAAGGTATAGTGTACAGTGTACATACCATTTTTTTTTTGCTGAAAGAAGCAAAAAACAAAAGGAAAATTTTCGATCGCTGCCTCAAGGATTCGAACTCGGGTGATTGGGGAACAAAGCCCTCGGAGTAAACCACTGGGCTGCAAGTTTCTCTTGGATATGATACGGTTATTGTTTTTTATATATCATAGTAATAACCTTAATGGGAAAAAATATATTGTGTTGGTACACAAGAGACATTCGAACCCACGACCTCATAGAAGACAGCCCTCGGAGAGACTCTCCGATACCACTGAGTTGCGCCCACCTTTGGTTATAACAAGATTATTTCTTCTATATATCCAATAGCAGTACCTTAAAAAAAAATATATGCTTCGGAGATGGGATCGATCCCGGGCTCTTCAGGTAAAGGCCCTCGGAGAGTTGCTCCGAGGACCACTGGACCACGTCTCGCTTTTGTATATAACCAGATCTTTATTTATTTTTATTATATAGCCTCTTCATAACAAAAATAAAAAGACTTCGGAAATGAGACTCGATCCCGGGTCCTTCGGGTAGAGTCCCTCGGAAAGCATCTCCGAGGGCCGCTGGACCAGCGCTTCTTCTTGTTTATAATTCGCTTATTACGATATTTATAGTCATGGTGGTGCCTTAATAAAAAGAAAGTGTAGAAGGAGGGATTCGAACCTGCTACCTCCGTTTTGCATTAGAATTGTTCATCCGCTGGAGCAGTTGAACTTTTTGGTAAAAATCTGTCTCTTTCCTGTACTTGTCCAAGCTTTTGGAGTCCTCTTTATAAAGGTTGTTTCTTTCTCTTTTATCGTTTCATTCATCTCCAGATCCTTCCTGCTCCTTCTCTGTCCGTTTCTCTCTAGCTCTTTTTTTTCTCTTTGCTTTCACAAGCAACTATAGTTCTTCTTCAATAGGATGAATCCTTAACCTCCAAGAAATTCAATTACTCAAGCTTCATCTATTTCTTTGGTAAGGTTCTATGACTTGAATTGGGTCTCCTTGAGTTATTCTTAAATTTTGGTCCCAATTCAAACAGAAACGAGAGATGAAGCCATATCCAAAGGCGAAGAATTCGTTGCCTGTTCGAATCGAAGGAAGGCTTATGATTGAGAATTTACTCACCAGCGATTGAGGTGGGAGAGTCGAGGTGGTGCGTGCACATCCAATCGTCGCCGGTGAGAACAACGGACCTTTCCCGTGACGGTGGACCGCCTCCGTGCATGTTCCCGACACGTATGTGATGGCTTCGAGGTGTATGCTCCTCTTCGCGGGTGCGGGTAGCACTTTTGGGTATGCTCGGTTTCTTATCTGCACGCCTCGTATGATATCGGCAGCACTCGTAGTAATCTCCGAGGGCTGTTTCTTTATTGGTGAGGAGCTTCCCATCCATCTATGAGGGCTTTCGTGGTCGGTAAGAAGCTTTCCAACCATCTCCGAGGGCTTTTGTTGTCTTCCGATGGCTTCCGACTTGCCGCTCGAATGATTGAAGCCCTTAGAGCAAATAATTTTTGAGGATTTTTTCTCGTTCTCGTGCAGTCATACTAATTCTTTGATTTTAGCAGCAATCTCATCGGGCTTGCTCAGGGATTCAACGACGTCCCCTACCTGGCGCGCCATTTTGTTAACGGTTTCTTCGTCGTGTCTGCTAGCTTTGACAAAGAGCGTAACGGATTTTTCGAGACGCCGATCCCGACCCGAGCAGATATATTGTTTTTATTGATTTGCGGCTGGACTCGATTTGTTTCGAGATGCCTATGTATCCCTCCGTCGGGAATCAAGCCACTCGTAGTTCCGATATTTGATCGAATTCGGATTTCAGTTGCGAGTTGTCTCTTTTTTTTTTTCAAGTGTCGAGAGTATTTTTTTCCCTTCCCTTTCTCTGTCCAAAAGATCCCCCTGTTATAGAAGTTTAATCTTGCTCCCTAAGTTTAGAATCTTATTATTTTAATATTAGTTATTTTCTGTTATTATCTGTTTTGTGATTTATCTGTTTAACCAGCACAGTAAGCAATTTATCTATTTAGGTTGTGTTGGCAGCCACGTGTTGTGGTCTGTGCGATACGGGTCTTTTGTCAATACGAGTTATTTTACCAGAACGGATATAAAATCGTACGCGTAATAATATATCGAGTCGAGCATAATCCGGGTAGTATTTTAGTTATAAATTCGGCCGATAGCTGTGTGTCGTGATTTACGATATACGAACAGTATAATTTTTAACGAAGTATACCGGTATTTAAACCGTGTTATAATGTGGTATAGTTTATGAATATTAATATACCAAATAATTTTGGTAATTGAATTATCGCTTATTTTAAGGTGGTGATTTTCTACCCTGTTAACAAAGCCCCCCAGTTTTTAGTGCAGTCGGTCATTATGACTGCACTAGAAACTTAAAAGTCGGGAGTTATCGCGGATTTTCTAGAGATGTATCGTAGCCTCTTGTATCGGAGTCGTTTAAGGCATTGGCTTCGAGCCTTTTAAAGTATACGTTTTTCTCGCTTTTTTTGGTCGGAGATATTATAGTGTGTGCCCGATAGCTATTAACATTTTTAACGTTTCTTTTGAGGTATCATTGAATTATTTAGAACCTTGTAAGTCCTTGTTGGTTATTGCATCGTAGATCCTCGAAAGGCATTCGAGTCTCATATAGGACTCGAAAAGCCTTGGTAAGGTATCGGGGAACTATTTTAGGGTATCGTAGACCCTCACCGTTCGATGTTTATATCCGTTTAACACGAGCCCCCCCAATTTTTGCTTGCCTTAGAAGAGGCGAGGGCCATAGAAGAGGCGAGGGGTATATCGTGGTTGCCTTCTTAGAGGCGGGAAGTTTTATACGATGCCTTCGTTGATATTTTATCCGTCGCGACTTTTCAAGGAATGTTTTAGTGCCTCTTCGAATGCCACGCCGTACCGCCTCGGGTATGCGGCCTTCGATGGACTTTAGTATTTCCTCAGGTGCCGTACCGCACTCGGGTAGGTGACACTCGAGAAGCTTCCTTATCGGGAGTATAGCTTCTCATCGGGAGTGGAACGATAGTATCGTCCTTGGGTTAATAACGTTTATGTTTTGGATTCTTACTTCGCATTTTAGCGTTTGTAATTACTTTTCATGCTTTGTAAGCAGTTCTCCGAGGAGTCCTCGGCTTCGGATAAATGCCCAATTATTTTGTCTTTTTCGTGCTAATATTCATCATAACTTTTCAGCACTTATAAATACTTGGACTCTCTCCTTTAATTGTAGGATTTAAGATTGAGTTTAAAGAGATGAGATAGTATCCCATTCTTACTGGCCAAGCAAATTACTTAGCATGACGTGTCCGTTTGCAGTACAAACTTTGGAGATACATTTTCTCTAAATAGAGGTATCCCCCGACGCATAACCGTGGCTGTAATAGAGCTTGGACAGCTCAAACTTAATTCGGTCATCCGAGGAAAGATTCCTAAGTATATATATAGGTGCTTTGGAGTTTAGTGAATATTCTCACTTACTTCCAAAAAATCTTTTTCAGCTATTGTACTGAGTCGTTTTCTCATTTTCTTTTTCGGGGATTTTACATCTTCGTTATTTTGCGCGGGCAATGCCTTGAAAAATATATTATAGTTTGTTTGTCCACGGCTGTGCGGTCCTCGGAGTAGGGTCTTCCTACCCGGAGGGGTGGTTTTTAAGATATTGTAAGGCTTTTTAAGGCGTCGTAGGCTTTTTAGCCATCATTTTATCTTTTATTTTGTTTATTGCTAATTGTATCTCGATAACTGAGAATAATGTAGCGTAAAAAAGATAAAGCGGACGGGACACCAGACGCAGAGGGGAGAGTCGGGCAAGTCCTCGTACCATCTCCCCTCTGTAACGGAAAATGTAAATTTTTATTGAGTAGTTGCCCTATCATGCTGGTGCACCCGTCGAAGGTATAGTGTACAGTGTACATACCATTTTTTTTTTGCTGAAAGAAGCAAAAAACAAAAGGAAAATTTTCGATCGCTGCCTCAAGGATTCGAACTCGGGTGATTGGGGAACAAAGCCCTCGGAGTAAACCACTGGGCTGCAAGTTTCTCTTGGATATGATACGGTTATTGTTTTTTATATATCATAGTAATAACCTTAATGGGAAAAAATATATTGTGTTGGTACACAAGAGACATTTGAACCCACGACCTCATAGAAGACAGCCCTCGGAGAGACTCTCCGATACCACTGAGTTGCGCCCACCTTTGGTTATAACAAGATTATTTCTTCTATATATCCAATAGCAGTACCTTAAAAAAAAATATATGCTTCGGAGATGGGATCGATCCCGGGCTCTTCAGGTAAAGGCCCTCGGAGAGTTGCTCCGAGGACCACTGGACCACGTCTCGCTTTTGTATATAACCAGATCTTTATTTATTTTTATTATATAGCCTCTTCATAACAAAAATAAAAAGACTTCGGAAATGAGACTCGATCCCGGGTCCTTCGGGTAGAGTCCCTCGGAAAGCATCTCCGAGGGCCGCTGGACCAGCGCTTCTTCTTGTTTATAATTCGCTTATTACGATATTTATAGTCATGGTGGTGCCTTAATAAAAAGAAAGTGTAGAAGGAGGGATTCGAACCTGCTACCTCCGTTTTGCATTAGAATTGTTCATCCGCTGGAGCAGTTGAACTTTTTGGTAAAAATCTGTCTCTTTCCTGTACTTGTCCAAGCTTTTGGAGTCCTCTTTATAAAGGTTGTTTCTTTCTCTTTTATCGTTTCATTCATCTCCAGATCCTTCCTGCTCCTTCTCTGTCCGTTTCTCTCTAGCTCTTTTTTTTCTCTTTGCTTTCACAAGCAACTATAGTTCTTCTTCAATAGGATGAATCCTTAACCTCCAAGAAATTCAATTACTCAAGCTTCATCTATTTCTTTGGTAAGGTTCTATGACTTGAATTGGGTCTCCTTGAGTTATTCTTAAATTTTGGTCCCAATTCAAACAGAAACGAGAGATGAAGCCATATCCAAAGGCGAAGAATTCGTTGCCTGTTCGAATCGAAGGAAGGCTTATGATTGAGAATTTACTCACCAGCGATTGAGGTGGGAGAGTCGAGGTGGTGCGTGCACATCCAATTGTCGCCGGTGAGAACAACGGACCTTTCCCGTGACGGTGGACTGCCTCCGTGCATGTTCCCGACACGTATGTGATGGCTTCGAGGTGTATGCTCCTCTTCGCGGGTGCGGGTAGCACTTTTGGGTATGCTCGGTTTCTTATCCGCACGCCTCGTATGATATCGGCAGCACTCGTAGTAATCTCCGAGGGCTGTTTCTTTATTGGTGAGGAGCTTCCCATCCATCTCTGAGGGCTTTCGTGGTCGGTAAGAAGCTTTCCAACCATCTCCGAGGGCTTTTGTTGTCTTCCGATGGCTTCCGACTTGCCGCTCGAATGATTGAAGCCCTTAGAGCAAATAATTTTTGAGGATTTTTTCTCGTTCTCGTGCAGTCATACTAATTCTTTGATTTTAGCAGCAATCTCATCGGGCTTGCTCAGGGATTCAACGACGTCCCCTACCTGGCGCGCCATTTTGTTAACGGTTTCTTCGTCGTGTCTGCTAGCTTTGACAAAGAGCGTAACGGATTTTTCGAGACGCCGATCCCGACCCGAGCAGATATATTGTTTTTATTGATTTGCGGCTGGACTCGATTTGTTTCGAGATGCCTACGTATCCCTCCGTCGGGAATCAAGCCACTCGTAGTTCCGATATTTGATCGAATTCGGATTTCAGTTGCGAGTTGTCTTTGTTCTTCTCTTTTTTTTCAAGTGTCGAGAGTATTTTTTCCCTTCCCTTTCTCCGTCCAAAAGATCCCCCTGTTATAGAAGTTTAATCTTGCTCCCTAAGTTTAGAATCTTATTATTTTAATATTAGTTATTTTCTGTTATTATCTGTATTGTGATTTATCTGTTTAACCAGCACAGTAAGCAATTTATCTATTTAGGTTGTGTTGGCAGCCACGTGTTGTGGTCTGTGCGATACGGGTCTTTTGTGAATAGGAGTTATTTTACCAGAACGGATATAAAATCGTACGCGTAATAATATATCGAGTCGAGCATAATCCGGGTAGTATTTTAGTTATAAATTCGGCCAATAGCTGTGTGTCGTGATTTACGATATACTAACAGTATAATTTTTAACGAAGTATACCGGTATTTAAACCGTGTTATAATGTGGTATCGTTTATGAATATTAATATACCAAATAATTTTGGTAATTGAATTATCGCTTATTTTAAGCAGGTGATTTTCTACCCTGTTAACATATACAATGTTGTTTTCTCTGTTGTGTACTCTACCATTCAGGTAAGTGGTACTTCGACAGTGGATGCTCAAGACACATGACAGGCAGCAAGGAGAATCTTAAGCGAATGATACCTTTAAGTGCTGGAACAGTGACCTATGGAGGTGGCACCAAAGGAAAGATCATTGGCAAGGGGACCCTAAATGTTGATGGGTTCCCACCCCTGAAGGATGTGTTGTTGGTAGATGGGTTAAAGGCAAATGTAATCAGTATCAGTCAGCTGTATGATGATGACTTACTGGTTACATTTGACAGAGTTTCTCGTGATGTTTATGATAGTGATAATGTTCTTGTTATGACAGGTACTAGATCCAAAGATAACTGCTACCTAGCCCAAGAGGAAGCAGAGTGTTTCCATGCCAAAATAGATGAGGCTTCTATATAGCATAGGAAACTTGGTCATGTTCACTACAGAAACCTTGAGAAACTGCAGAAAGTTTATGTTGTAAGAGGCTTACCTAAGCTGTCTTGTCCAGGTAAGCTTGTGTGTGGTGATTGCCTCAAGGGAAAGCAAACCATAGTTGTTCATACACCCCTACAGGTACAGAATGATAATCCTAGAAGTAGGTGTTTTGAATTGCTGCACATGGACTTAATGGGTCCAATTGAGGTAAGTAGTCTCAGTGGTAAGAAATAAGCCTTTGTGATTGTAGATGACTTCTCTAGATACACTTGGGTAAAATTTCTTAAAGAAAAGTCAGAAACTTTTGATCAGTTCAAAATTCTTTGTGCTAGTATTAAGAACTTATATGGCTCCACTGTGACTAAGATTAGGTCGGATCATGGTAAAGAATTTGAAAATGCCAGTTTTGAGCCGCGCGACTCTGATATCCATCAATGCGCCAAGAGGGACCACAACGGACCCCGAGTCCCAGAAACTATGAGAATATCCCCTCACCGAACACTCCATGATCCAAAGGCCCTCGGAAAACCTGCCACGAAGGCCGAATACAAAGAAAAATGTCCTATCAAGGGATAAAGGTCCTCGGAACACATGCCTTGAAAGCCGAAGACGAAGAACAGTATTCCATTGAGGTATAAAATCCCTCGGAGCACCTAACACGAAGGCGGAACGCAAAGAAAGATGTCTTATTAAAGTTCAGAAGCCATCGGAGTGTTTGTTACGAAGTTAAGAAGCCCTCGAAACAGGCGCCACTAATGCAAGAAAACAGAAATACTCCTCAGGGCATCCTTCCCAAATATATAACCTCTGGTAGAACAGAAATTAGAGAGATCAGCCCCTCAGAACCCCTGAAGTCCTGGGAAGAAATAGAAGTTCAGCCTAGTCAGCCTCTAGTCAGCAAACATAAAATTTATCTTCACCCTTTACGCAAAAAACAACACCTGTAATTTATCTAAACATGCATAGCGACACCTGTCCCTAAAAAACCTCTATAAAAAGAGGGACGGAATAAGAAGAAAGGGAGATCCAGATCCAAACACACATACACAACAATGTATTAGAGCATTCAGAGTAAAATTCAATGTATACAAAGAGGGATATTCTCGTAATTTTACAAGCTTCTGCACCACGGGCAGGGCGTTCCAACCCCGAAATAAATCTGTTAATTAGGAAATAATATCAAACCTGTTAACAAATGGTTACTTGCAGAGAAAAAAATGGTTACTAGTCTCTTCTTACGTAAATGTTTGTGTCTCATCTTCATAAGGGTGTGATCGTACCTTCTCTACTAAGGCATTCGTCGATCCCGACATCGCTCTCGATCTAGCAAACATGATTTGGGTGCTACTAATCTTCATCTCCTGGTTGTTCATGGTTAATTTCCAGTTGCGCGTTATAGTTACCGTTCTGTTCTAGAGTTTCTCGTTCTGTTTTTTCTTTTTGCTCATTAGGGTTATTGCTTTTGTTTAGTTGTTTCTTTTGGGTGCTAGGTTTTCTTCTTGCGGTTCATTGTTGTACGACTTTACTTTGATTCACCCTTGGTTTGTCGGAACGACTCACTTCAGAATCATGGAAGAGGTAATAGTTTGGATAGGTCAGAAACTGAAAGTATTAGAGGATGAGGGGGCTCCCTATTTCGAATTCGAGTTGGTTGAACAAAAATGATTCCAGAGACTTCTCACGGAGAGACCTGACAACTTTGCATCGTTCAACGGCCTCATAAAATCTTTGTTCAAACTGCAAAGGGGAGTCAACATTATGAAGTTGAAAGGTGGTCACATTCTTTTCCAAATCAATCTTGCTATTGATACAAAAAAGGGCGTTGGAGGGCTTCCCATGGTCTTTTGACTAACATATGTTAATCTTGAATGAAATTGATATCCAAGAGAATCTGGGGCAAGTTGATCTGAACCTTTGTGCGTTCCACGTTCACATTCATGATCTCCCACTCTATAGTCAAACCAAGGACATGGCGAAGTTAATTGGTGACATGTTGGATAGTTTCGTTGATGAGGATCATGAAGTGTTTGGTGGGGATAGTTTGAGGATCCAAGCAAAAATTGATTTTACAAAACTGCTCCTTCAATGTCTTAAACTTATAGAGCCGAATGGGAAGGAGATTATGGTGAGATTTATGTATGAAAGGCTTCCAAAATTTTTCTACCTCTATGGGGGTTATTGGACACATTGAGGCAATCGATCCAGTTTGTTCACATACAATTCTTCCTATGAGTCGTGGCTGCGCAAAAATCCGAATATATCGGGTGTCTATTGAGCTGATAGAACTCCTCAAGGAGTCTCAAGAGGCAATCTCAATCCCAATCCCAAGAGGCATAAGAAAGACACTAGGGATACATCATCCTTTTCATATACTGACTCGCAGCGAGACCATCAAGAACCACCAAACTCTTTATAATTCACAGTTTGTGCATCACATTTCCAGCAAATCCAATATTTATACTTCACGCACGATCGTCGTGCATGGAGTAGGGCTGGAAGTACATGAGGACACTGTTAGTGGTGGGATTTCAAAGGGGAATGTTGCAAACTTAGGAGTAGATAAGGGAAAAGAAATTCATATTAATAACAGGTTGAGGATTGGCGATGTGTTAAAAGAAAATAATATTAGAGTGGACAAGGGTAAGTGTATGCTGGGGACGTCACAAATCTTATGGATTTTCAAGAGACAAGAATACTCTATTCTTTTGATTTTGGACCCTGTTTTTTGTGGGGGGGGGGGGGGGTATTCACGGGAGAGGGGCAGGGCTGGTGGTAAGGGAAGAGGAAGGGGTAGTATTAGTAAGGCCGAAAGTAGTTCTTTGGGTTTTAAGGAGGTGAAAAAAGAAAGAAGTGATAGGGTGAAGGCGATGAGAACTCAGCTCCAATTTGGAAAAGAATGCAAGTCACAAACAAAGTGATTCCAAAATCATCAAGAATATCGGTGAAGGTTACCCTCGCTGCGCACAATGAATGTTCTTTGTTGGAACTATCAGGGCTTTGGGGGCGCCCTTGAACAGTTCAGGAACTTTGGGTTACTGTTACTCGTCTTAGGCCCTCTCTAATGTGCCTGTGTGAAACAAAATTTTATGGCAGGAAATAGAGAAGCTCAAACAACAGTTGGGTTACTTTGGCATGTCAGTCGATGTTAGGAGAAATTAAAGCTCAAACAACAGTTCTAAAGGAAAGTTGCAGTTGGGTATCTTAGAGATGAGGTGGAGAACTGGCAGGATCCTAGACATAGGATTGAGAAAGATGCAGTTGACTATTTCTGAACTATTTTCAGTTCCGTTGATCATGTTAGCGAGGAAATTGATGAGGTGCAGCGAGTGACTCAGGACAAGGTTAGTCCATAAATGAACCGCGAGCTTGGAAAGCCTTTCACACCGGAAGAGGTAACAAGATCCATGCTTGATATGTATCCCCTAAAGACCACTGGACCTGATGGTTTCTCCCCTGGTTTTTACAAAAAGTTTTGGTCCTTGATCGAATCTGATGTTAAGTGCTTCGTTCTCAATTTTTTGAGTAATCGTTTTTCCCCCTTTGAATGTTAATTTCACTCACATTGTTCTTATCCTTAAATGCAAAGACTCAGAATTCATTACTCGATTTCGACATATCTCATTATGTAATGTGAGTTACAGAATTGCGTCGAAAGGAATAACGAATATGATTAAGTATTTCCTTCCTGATATCATATCACATGCACAATATGATTTTGTTCCAAGAAGATTTATCACTAATAACATCCTTGTAGCCTTCAAAATTAACAATTTTTGAAGAACATTAGAACAGGAAAGACGGGCCACGTGTCACTGAAGCTTGATATGAGTAGAGCTTATGATCGGGTCTAGCGTTCCTTTCTTTAAAAGGTACATCTTAGATTAGGTTTTGACTGAAATTTTGTGACCCTTATTATGTCATGTGTTAGATCTGTTTCTTATTCACTTATGATAAATGACTCCGAGGTTAGTATTATTGTACTCGAGAGAGTTACGACACGACGTCCATTATCTGCATACCTATTCCTTTTTGTTATTGAGGTTTTTTAAGATTAATTAAGGTTGCGGAGCGTCGGCATGCACTTAAGGGCATTGCAGTGAATCGCCATGCCCCATTTGTTTTGTGTCTCACTTGTTAATTGAAGATGATACTATGCTTTTCTGTGAGGCTAGTGAAGAGGCGGCGGTTGAAATCTTTGAAATTCTGGATAAATTCGTGAGGATGTCGAAGCAGGTGATCAATTAGGATAAATTAGTCGTGGTATTTTTTAAAACTACGATAGGGGAGAGAATTTTTGAGATCGCCGAGATCCTGGGAATGGGGCTGGATGGAAAGCACGAGAATTATTTGGGGATGCCGTCGGAGATTGGGAGATCAAAAAAAGATATTTTTGATTTTTTGAGAGACAGGGCGTGTACGAGATTTCAGGGATGGAAAGAGGTCTCTTTGTCAGAGGCTGGGAAGGAGGTTTAATAAAATCGGTTGCTCAAGAAATGCCAACTTTCATTATGGGTTGCTTTCGGTTACCAAAGGCTATCATCAAAGAGTTGGAATCTTTATCTAGCAAATACTGGTGGGGGAGCTCATCTCACAATCGTATCCATTGGGATGCATGGAGCAAGTTGTGTCGTAGGAAGAAGGATGGTGGGATGGGATTATGAGACTTGTCTGCTTTTAACCTTGCTCTACTTGCAAAAGAAGCATGGTGCATTTGAAAATTTCGGACAGCCATGTTGGGCAAATTTTCAAGGCCAAATATTTTCCTAATTGCTCGATTTTGAAGCTTGTGGAGACAACGGTCACTCATTCACTTATCAGGGTATTCGGGGGGTCTATCTCGGTTTTGAAGAAGGGTATTTGATGGTGTATTAGTGATGGTAATTTAGACAAGGTTGAAAGGTATGCTTGGTTGGCTCAGTCGACTTCATTTAAGTCGATTACACTTCTTTCCAATGAACTCATGATTGGCATGTTAACGATTTTATAAACGAGGACATAGGGCAATGGAATGCGATTCTTATCCGTGAGATTTTCTAGGAAATGGATTCGTAGCTGATCTACCATTGGGAGACATATCGAACCATGACCAACAAATTTGGCACTATTGTAAATCACGTATTTTTTTTTTTGTTAAAAGCGCATACTATTTAATAGTGGACTAGGGGCTGAATCTGAATGATATCTCGACATCGTGTAGCGAGGAGTTTGATTAGAATTTTATTTGGCGAGTCAAGAATCCGAATAGGGTTAAGCATTTTCTTTGGCGAGCATGCTCCAATATCCTTCCTACTTGGGGAAACTTGGTCGTTCGGCATGCAGTGATTGAGACAGAGTGTGTGGTGTGTCACAAGAATTTTGAAGACGTCCACCATGTGTTATTCTTTTGTCATGTTGCTAGCTAGATTTGGGCGTTGTCTCATTTCCCTGATTTGGTTATGATTTTAGAGCGAGATGACGTGATTGGGTGTTGCAAGCGAGTGTCGAGATTGTTAGATACGATGGATTTTTTGAGAGAAATTATTGTGTGTTCGGGGCTCGTGGCGCAATCATAATAGGATTCTCGTTGGGGGGAAGGAGTCATCATCGTTACATACACTACAACAGATTTGGGTTTTTCCGTCGGGCCCGGCGTTTTTGCCCGACGGAAAAGGCCCAATTATTACCGTCGGGCCCAATCCCGACGGTAATGGCTTTTTCCGTCGGCTTTGGGCCGACGGAAAAAGTGGCATGGCTTTACCGTCGGCCCAAATCTGACGGTAAAGCCCATTCCCGTCGGGTTTGGGCCGACGGGAATGGCGAATTTAATTTAAAAAAAAAAAAATTTGGCCTGGCTTTACCGTCGGCCCAAACCCGACGGTAAAGCCCATTCCCGTCGGGTTTGGGCCGACGGGAATGGCCCATTTAATAAAAAAAAAAAAAAAAATGAAAAATTGATGTCAGCCTTTTCTTTTTAAAAAAAAAATTTTAATAATAAAATTAAAAAAGGATGTCAACTAGAATTTTTTAATAAAAAAAAAATACAAAACTGATGTCGGCAGGTTTTTTTCTTTTACAAATACAAAAATAAAATTACATTTTTGACCACAAATATATTTTTAACGTGTTTCGCTTCTCCATTTGTCGATAAAATTTGAATTTACATGCCTCATTAGTGTTGTGAAAATAGTTGTTCAAGAAAAAACAGAATTTGAAGTTGTTTTGCATCTTTTGTATAATTGCGCTTTCTTCCCCAAATTGTTTTTTAAACATCTTCCGACATTCCGTTTTGTACGAAATTTGGAGGAACACTTCTATTTTACATATGTTAGTGTATGGTTAAAAAATATTAGTGATTAAAGGTGTTTTACAACCTTTATGTATGAAAATACAAGTTAGAACTATGTTGTATAGGTTTTAAGGATAGGGTTTAGGGCTTATAGGGTTTAGGGTTTAGGGTTTAGGGTTTAGGGTTGAAGAGAGATATAGTATTTTATATTATAATGTTTGTTTATCGTATTTCGTTACTTCGTTTTGGACGAGATTTGGAATGACACGCTTAATTAGTGTTTTTAAAGGATTGGTAAAAGAAAAAACTTAATTCGGATATTTCTTTAACTTTGATATAATTACATAAATCACCCGTTTATTTGTTTATCGTATTTCGTTACTTCGTTTTGGACGAGATTTGGAATGACACGCTTAATTAGTGTTTTTAAAGGATTGGTAAAAGAAAAAACTTAATTCGGATATTTCTTTAACTTTTATATAATTACATAAATCACCCGTTTATTTGTTTATCGTATTTCGTTACTTCGTTTTGGACAAGATTTGGAATGACACGCTTAATTAGTGTTTTTAAAGGATTGGTAAAAGAAAAAACTTAATTCGGATATTTCTTTAACTTTTCTATAATTACATAAATCACCCGTTTATTTGTTTATCGTATTTCGTTACTTCGTTTTGGACGAGATTTTGAATGACACGCTTAATTAGTGTTTTTAAAGGATTGGTAAAAGAAAAAACTTAATTTGGATATTTCTTTAACTTTTCTATAATTACATAAATCACCCGTTTATTTGTTTATCGTATTTCGTTACTTCGTTTTGGACAAGATTTGGAATGACACGCTTAATTAGTGTTTTTAAAGGATTGGTAAAAGAAAAAACTTAATTCGGATATTTCTTTAACTTTTCTATAATTACATAAATCACCCGTTTATTTGTTTATCGTATTTCGTTACTTCGTTTTGGACGAGATTTGGAATGACACGCTTAATTAGTGTTTTTAAAGGATTGGTAAAAGAAAAAACTACCACAGGATTAAATCAATGTTATTTTAAATTAAAAAGACAAACTTGGATATTAAACACGCAAAATCATAATTCAAACACTCATACTCGAAAATTAAACACACATACTAGAAATTTAAACACTCATACTCGAAAATTAAACACACATACTAGAAATTTAAACACTCATACTCGAAAATTAAACACACATACTAGAAATTTAAACACTCATACTCGAAAATTAAACACACATACTAGAAATTTAAACACTCATACTCGAAAATTACACATTAATGCGACCCCGGCTATCATATCCAAGATGGACCACCGTATTCTATATTCACGTCACTGTTCCAACCTTGATTAGTGTAGTCTTCAGTCGGTAACTCCAAATTGTTTAGATCAATTACGGGTTCAACTTGATAACCCCTTGCAAAACTCGGAGAAGTGTCGCTAACTCTTGCACGTCGTGGGTCATTTGGACGAGCCCCACTATAACTAGCATGTCCAGGAGCACTTTGAGCATAACAGTGATCGTGCCACGAACTTGGTGGTTGATATTCATCTGACCATAACGGGAAAGTTTCCGGTTGCGGCTTGGGTTGACGCTGTTTCTGGCCCCACGAACCAGAAGGTGGAATGACTTGGTCCCACGATGAAGGTGCACCTTTATCGTATTGTTGGTTCCACGACATAGGTGTACCCTGATTGTAAGAATCATAGCCTTGGCTCGACTGGCTGTAAGAATGAAAGCCTTGATTCCCCGGAGCGATTTGGCCCTGTTGTGTTTGGTTTTGATTCCAAAACTGGCTTGGATTGTTGTTGGGGTAATTATTGGGAAGGTTGTTATATTGAGGATACCTGTTAAAATTACGTTGTGATTCCTCTCTTTCCCGCCTCCTCACCTCCTCATTATCAAGGATTTGTTGCTCTAGTGCCGCTATGCGATCCACCTGTTGAGTATGTTTTTCCTCGTACTGTGAATGAACATTTTGCACGGCTTTCCTAGTTCTTCTCTCCTCGCCAGGGTTAGGCTTCTTTGCCGTCGTCCTCCCTGAATCTGACATCTTGTTGTGCTTAGGCTTGCCACGTTGCCTCCCGTGTTGACCGCCGAGATCTGCCTTTGCCGAGACCTCTTGGTCACACTCAAACGGAAAGCGTTCTTCGAAAATATATTTATCATAGAGTCCTTGCGTGTAACGAGTCTACAGTTTATAAAGTAAATCAATAAACAATATACATATTTCCCAAAAATAATATACAACGTTTTAATAACTTACATGATAATCTTGTGCGCTCGGTGGGTTCCATCTGATTATTTTTTCATTGGGAGTCCTCACTGTGTGGTCGACCACCCACTGTTGGTCGAAGCGGTAAGGGGTATCGCTTTCAAGCTATAACAACATTTGTTTCAAAGCAATATTATTTAATGATAAAGGTAACATAATAAAGTATATTCATAACGAAAGCAAATTGTAACGTATCGTACCGACTTTAGGCTCCTTCGTTGTGTGCTGACAGATCCACCGTGGTGTGTGGCTAACGAACCCTTGCCGTCTGCACTATTTGTTTTCAGGGCCTCTCGATTTTCTTTTGCCTTTTCCGCGAGTTCTATCGTCCTTTCCTGTTGCCAGTGATTAACGAAAAATTGTTCTTTACCTGCAGGTAACCAAGACTTCTTGTACCAGGCTGGCTTCTTGTCACGTTGCTTGTACGTCTTTTTTACATCATAGATGGAGTTTTTATAGATGCCTTGTGCCACCCGGTCGAATGCCTCACGAACCATTGGCTTTATTTCATCCGAGTATTGGAATACCCTCTTCAAATTATAATATCATATAAGTGTTAGGGAAAAAACAATAATATACACAAATATTAACATAAGCTAAATGGTTCAGAAAATTTACCCCAAAATGGTTCAGAAATTTTTGTTTCTGATCGTTGGATAAACGGGAGTAATAGATAGCTAGTTCTTCCACATGATGCCTTATTATGAAGCCGATTGTACGAGTAATCTCTTCCACATTAGTATGATATCTTTTATCGTAGGATAAAGATGGATCGAAAACACAGTCTTCGGTAACGCCAATTAGGGGCCTCTTAGCCTCGTCATCAGTCGCAGCTCGGCCCTTTCCCCGTCCCCTAACAGCAACCGGCGTAGTAGAACCACTTGCTGAACCACCAGAAACCGGGGAGCCTTCCGACGTCGAACCTCCCCCGTCGTTGTCATCTGGAACTTCGTCCATCAGGGCGAGCGGAAATGTCGGAGCTGCAGGAGTCATTGACGGCGGCGGGACCGAGACTTGGTCACGAACTCGGCCCGGAGGCGGGGCCCGGTTTCGGGTTGAAGTGGGCCCCTGTGGTAGTTCTGTCGGCAAAGAGGGCCGATTACGGGTAGGCCCCTGTTGCTGTGAAGCGGAGACAACCCCAGTCTGGCTTGTTGGTTGAATAGTATCATCTATCGGCTGCATAACCTCGTTAGGATCTGAGGTTGCTACATCTTGATGAGATTTATGGCCCAAAAGTTTTGTGATGGCCTTGATGTTTTTGAACAAGTTTATATTCGAAATATATTTTGGAATTTGTTTGGATTTGGATTTGACGAGTTTTCCTTTACCTTTGTCGGCAACGTTACGATTATTTTCGTTATTCATAACGGAAATAAAAGAATTTTGCCGACGGAAAAAAAAAATTATCGAATATGAGAGAGAGGAAAGGATTGTTATCGAGAGTGATAGTTGAAGAGTTGGATATTGAAATTGAGAAGAAGAGCTCGATATTTATAGGCCTTAGGAAAGGGGGGGGGGGGCAATGGGCGTGCCACGTCAGCGATCCGTGTGAATTATCACACGGATCGCTGACGTGGCGAAATCTGATCCGTGTGATCAAATCACACGGATCAGATCTATACCGTCGGCTCTAAGCCGACGGTATAGATCTATACCGTCGGCTTAGAGCCGACGGTATAGATCTGATCCGTGTGATTTGATCACACGGATCAGATTTCGCCACGTCAGCGATCCGTGTGATAATTCACACGGATCGCTGACGTGGCACCCCCCACCCCCTTTTTTTTGATTTTTTTAATTTAACCTACACCTCCTAAATATCTATAAATACCCCTTATTTTTACCCACTTAATTCATTCATTCTTCCCATTCTCCAAAAACTATCTACTTTTCTCCCAAAAATTCTAAATAACTAACAAAAATTTATCCATATATATTCACTAACTTATAATTAGAGTTTATTATTTGTTTATTATTTTATTTCTACTTATGTTTTATTCATTATCTAACTAACAAATAATAACTATAAAAAACTTATATTATCAAGATTTTATTTTAAATACGAAATTTTATTTATTATAATTAATAATTTAAAACAATTGCTCGAAAATGTGAATGTTATTATTTAAATCGATTTCTTTTAAAAACAATCGACAAATAAACATAAAAAATTTATTTAAAATCGTTTCTTTACAAAAAATCGCCAAAAAATTATAAAATAATTATTTAAAATCGATTTATTTTAAATAAATCCGAAAAAAATCATAAATTAATTATTTTAATACGATTTCTTTTAACTCAATTGTTTTAAATCGTTTTTTTAAATCATTTTTTTAAATTTTTTTTTTTTAATATTTTTAAACCCTTTTCCGTCGGCTTTAAGCCGACGGAAAAGCCCTATACCGTCGGATTTAAGCCGACGGAAAAGCCCTATACCGTCGGCTTTAAATCATTTTAAATCAATTTTTTAAATTGATTTTTTTAAATTTTTTTTTTTTTTTTAATATTTAAAACCCTTTTCCGTCGGCTTTAAGCCGACGGAAAAGGGAAGGTATACCGTCGGCTTTAAGCCGACGGTAAAGGAAAAAGGCTTTTCCGTCGGCTTAAAGCCGACGGAAAAGACCTATTCCGTCGGTAAAAGTCCGACGGAAAAGCTCTTTACTTACGAGCTTTTTTCCGTCGGGCTTTTCCGACGGCTTTTGCCGACGGAAAAGGGTATTTCCGTCGGAAAAAGCCCCTTTACCGACGGATTTTCAGCCGTCGGTAAAGCCCAAATCTGTTGTAGTGATATTACGAGTTTCTTCTATTTTTTCCATAGACAATGGGCGAACTTATATCTGAAGCATAATCGAGTTTCTTCATCCGATATAAACCATGGCTGAAAATTTCTATGGCACTATATTTGAGGAGGTTGGTCAGTCAGGAATTTGTGTTATTTTCTGTGATTGGAATGGGGTTTGTGTAGCACGTGTTCAAAGAAAGTTTTCGAGTAACTTGGGTCCCCCAAACTCTGAGATTATAGTGGCATTAGTTTCAGTCCAATTTGCAATTGCACAAGGTTGGCACAACGTGTTTTTTGAAGGCGACAACTAGGATTTTCTTAATGCCATACCGTTCTCGGCATAGAGGGAGGTAATGCTATCGCAAACATTAAATCATTTTGTAGCGATCAATCGGCATTCTTCTTTCAATGGATTAGATGGGCTGGTAATTCGACGGCTCACTCGATTGCTCAGTCTGCTCTCACCAACTCCGATTGGATTTCATACTCTGTTCCTTAACCAAATTGATCTTGAGTTGTGCATATTTATTTTGTTTAGTTGGTGTTTATTTTGCTTTATGTTCTTTTCCTTTGTAGCATATCTCATGCAAATATTTGGTTGACTTTTTGGCTTAATGTTATGGTATCTTTCCTTTCAAAAAACAAATAATGTAGTGCACAATGTCCTCGTGAATTAAATTACATAAAATTCTCAAATATTGGTCACCAACTTGATCCCATTTCAATTTTGATGGACTAAATTAGCACATGATAATTTTCACCAGTTTGATCCATTTTAGGAGAAAAAAATGCCACGTGTCGCCAAGTGATATACACGTTAACTTTTTTTATTAGTAATTTTGACCCATAAACTTGGCTTCATTTCAAATTTGGCCCACTAATTTGGCACTTGAATTTTTCCCGACATCCTCAACACATGAGTTTTGTGGATACAACGCCGAGCTATATGCACAACCCATATACTTGAATATTATATATATATATATATATGTGTGTGTGTGTGTGTGTGTGTGCGCGCGCTCACACACACACATACACAAAAATTAAACAAATATTGGTAGAATATTTACACAAAAAACCAAGAAAGCATACCAAATTTAGGGATATGATCGTCGTTATTCACCGAAGACTCATATTCGCTACGGCATGAGCTTCAAATTGGACGTTGTGCTAGATCGAGGCTGCATTTGATTTGAGATATACTTTTTCATCACCTTAGTTCATCAACTAATAGAAGTTGCAGACACTCATCTATAGTGTTTTCTTGGACTACTATGTCATGACTTATTGTGGTTTTATGGGTAATTAGTAAAATTAGAGAGAAACTTAGGGTTAAAGTTCTTGAGGGTTTGATCTAGGTGGTTTGAGCAATCGAGGAGAGAGAATAAATCCATTGTGCAGTTGATCTTGATTTCTTCCTTATTTTATCATTTATTTTAAATTCAGCGAGAACAAGAAAAGAAAAGAAACTATAAAAAAACACATTGCAAAAATAAGCTAGCATGCCACTGTGTAAGCCAAACCCAGGTGACGTGAGCATCTGTGACCCAAAATTGATCCAAGTGCTATGTTAGTGGGTCAAAATTGAAATACAAGTTAGTAGACCAAACTTGAAATATGGCCAATTTAGCGGGCAAGATTGAAGTGTCGTCAAGATAGTAGGTAAAATTAAAATGGAGCCAAGTTATTAGGTAAAATTGTTTTGTTTTTTTCTTTTTCTATTTGTACTATTGGCACAATCATTCTTTTTTAGTATGACCGATGACGAGTACTCTTTTCAATTTTATTCAGCTTTTTTGATAAAAAGAAAACAATCTTTCTTGGTGGATCTGCAGGTCTTTTCACCTCCTTGACATTTAATTTGTACCCGTTTCTACAGTTTGGGGCATATGAAAATTGTACAAAGAATTTGTCGGTATGTACAACTCAAGCCCATCAAACAGGTTTAGCCTCATTTACCAAAAATAAAATAAAAACAAAGAAACAAGTTCATCTTCAATTATTGGTGACATAATATTATAATGACTCATTTTCTTTCAAAATTAATAGTCTCATCACTATTAATTTACCCTTACTAATATACTTAGGTATTATTATTAGGTTGTATGGTTTGTCAAATATGTACCCTAAATTAAGCCCAACTAAATAAATAATACTATGTTTGCTTAGACTAATTGACCAAATATTTTTTGATCTTGCCACTTATTTGTGCTAAATGACATTCTTACCCTTATTCTATTTTTAACAACACACCCATTTGTCATATAAATCCCACTTAATATCACCCACCAATGGCAACTCCTACTCACCATTTTTTGTTGTTTTTAAATTTCACCAAATAATATAAATTCGGAATGCTTCCTTGATGGTTTTGAAGCGTTCGCTTGACAATTGAGTGAACCACGTCATCTCTCCCCCCCCCCCCCCCCCCCCCCCTCATAATTCATATATGCCATGAGAAGGTGTAAAGATTTAAGAAAACTATTCAAAGGTGGATCAAACAACAATGAATTTAAATTTTGATCCGAATCGACCGAAATATCCTAAATGTTGTGGATTTTATGCTCACCAAAGCGGAATCAAGAATTAATGGTTTCCATTGAAACAAAGGAAATTTCCATGTTTTTATTATTAATTTCAATTAAATTTCGACTTATGTTGTTGCTGCATAAGAGTAGAATATTAAAGGTTGTGGAATAAAATATGTGACCACTATTACCACCTCATGTCTATATGGTAAATGAAAGTAAAATGAGTATTTAAAGATATAGGTGTTTGGTGTTGTTATTTTGGTTTTAAAGTAGGTGTGATAGTGTTCAATTGTTTTTTCGACACTAGTACTAATATTATATGTGTTCTCATGATATGATACAGTAACTTCTTAATATTAAAATATTTTATTGTGCTTTCATAAACACTCAATTTTCTATTTGAATCTGCATAATTTTCGAACTTTAGTGTTTTAAAAGTTGCATTTATAATAAGCTATAATAATCTACAAACTTAGTTTCCTATAGTAAAAATTATCAACTATTTTGAACTAAAAAGTAAAATGACGTAGTGGTGTGTGTGGTGTTGTAATTGGACTACGTAAAGATAAGGTGATATTTATGTTGTAAAATTGCAAGTCACATTAGGTTATTTTGGTCACAAAACAAAAAAAAGGAGGGGAATTGAGTCTTTAGAATTTAATCTAATATGAGGTAATTTGGGGTATTATTAGTTGGAGGGGGAGTACCCAATTAATAATCCCATGATTAAATTGCCACATAGGATCACCCAACTAATAATTATGCAAACCAAACGAACTTCTATCTACAACTATTAATCTATTTAGGCTTAATTGAACAAAGCAAACGACTCCTAACAAGAAACACTGATGAAGTGGTTAATAATTTCTTTCGTGGCGATTTCATTAAAGAAGTCGAAATGTGCGCCAACTCCTAAACTAGATAAGTATGGTAACTGTTGTTTTTAAATTTTTTCTTCTAAAAGAAAAAAACAAAACAAAACAGTGAAGCCCTTATGTGACACACAATTAATTCAAGCATTTTTTTCTTCTTCTCCTTACAAGACTAATAACTCACAAGCACTCAAATTAACTTAAAAAGGTGTTGGTCTGCACTGTCACAACTCACAACCTAATTAAAGTCTACATACATTTTTCTTTCACTCGGTCCATTTATTAAGCTTCCAAATAAGTTTGGACAAGCTTCATGCATGAAATAGATTGATTCTCTTTTTAGACAATATGCATCTGTTCTCAAGTCGTCTACCACATTTTGGCACAGTGTTTTCAATAATTTGCGGGAACTTTTTGAAAGTATGCCTATACATTAAATGAACATATGTTTTACTGTTTGATGTCTGGTAATCTGGTTAAGTTCGTTACGATGTAATTTGGTCAACTTAAGTAGTTGAATATTAGTTTTATTTAGAAAATATTACAACCATTTTTTTGATTTATAAAGTTCAATGATGATGGATTTAGAATAAGATGAAAATAATATTGCTATATAAGATCTACAGTCTGGAGGAGATAGTCCATTGACTCCATTCTAACTTTTCTTGTAACTCATTCTTGGGGAAATATGTGACCATAATAAAAAAATAAAAAATACAAATTCCATGCATGTGAATGTATATTTGCATCCTCGCAGAATAACAAATTTCACACCGCCTCTATGTTATGTTTATTAAACAGAAAAAGTAGTCATGTGCAATTTTATTTATAATTACAGAGCTAAATAATCACCATATAACTTACATTTCAAGAAAAAAACATATATACATATTCGTCTAGCTACTTTTTCATGCAAAATTATTAATCTTAACTTATTTTGCCTCATTATGAACATAGACAGTAAATTAAATAATGATTCTCTATTTTTACATAAAATAAGTTCTAAACTACAATATTTTATGTCCTCGATAGGTCTCAAGTAATCCCCAGTATGCTTAAAATTACTCGAGATTTAGAGTAATTTAAAACAACGTAATATAATGAGAAAATTTAATGGAAACCATCATCTTTCGATATATGGCATTCTACGTGCAACTTAAATTAAATGATTCATGTTGAACAAGATTTTTTATAATATTTAACAAATGATTAAACTGATCACAGATAAATCTTTGACTAAAGATTAACTTAATCAATTAAGCAAAATATTGATATCCATATCTGAAAAAAAGTTAGCCATACAGTACAATGTCCATCACTTTTAAAGCGTCGTGCATTCATGTACCAAAATCTCAAAATATAAAAAGGCAAAAAAAAAAAACCGGAACATTTGTTTTATGGATTATTTAAAAAAGAAACTTTAAAGTTCCATATTCTTAAAACAATTCTATTACAAAGCATGATGAAAAGTATCACATAGCAATTTTTTTTTGTTTGATCACATAGCAAATTAAAGAGTTTCTACTGTTTAACTGATTTATAAATAAATTGAAGCAAAAATTTTAATTGATTCAAAAACGAAATATACAAGTATTTTTCACTGTTATTGTAACAACAAATGAAATTTTAGTGGTCACTAGAAAACATATAGCTAATCCAACATTGAGAAAAATGCACGAGAAGGTAGTGATTTTGGTCAATAGACATAGAATCTAGCTAATCTAATCAAATCGAATGATGTGAAGTAAAGAAACAAACCCCACGTTATTCTCATTAATATTGCCCCAATTTTCAACCTTTTTTCTGTCTCCATCTCAACCTGCCTGTCTGCCTCTTTCCATTTCCAGAATAACCCTAAAGCAGCCCCCTTACTCCAACTCCACCAATCACCTAACAGTTCATTGAGAAGCACTTGTTTGGAAATAAGAATCCCACAAAATCCACCATGTATTCCACTCTCCTCAATACAATTCATGATGAACACAAATAACTAAGAGAGAACTGATGCTGAGGGAGATCTGTTCCAACACCAACAGTACTAGCTAGATCTAATTAGCCTCCATATATCTTTTCCCATCATTCATTATATCCATGGCCTATTTTTAACAATCTTCAGTAGCAGTCTCAGTCCACTTTTCTCACACAAAAATGGCAATTCTCTCATATTTCAATCAACATAACCCTCTTTCCCATCTTTCCCCTTTTAGCTCACTTCCATGTATCTAAATACTGCTGACTTTGACACACCACAAGAAAAGTCCCATCTAATTCATGAATCCATCTTTGCATATATACTCCTATTCATTTTTCTCAAACATCTGAAACCCTAAAGCCAAAAAAAAAAAAAAAAAAAATTTAAAAGATGAAGCTATCACTACTTTTGCCATAGAGCCCCTTTTTTATTTTTTATTCGAATTCTTGAATACTTATTGAGTCAGGAAAGTTATGGATCCATTATCAATCCCACAAGTTATTCATCATCACTACGAGAGCTCAAACTCCACGGGTAGTACTAGTAATAACTCTTCCTCCACATCCAACTCCACTACAACGACGACAACTTCGTTGAGCCGCTACGAGAATCAAAAGCGTCGAGACTGGAACACGTTCGGACAGTACCTGAAGAACCACCGTCCTCCGCTGTCCCTCAGCCGCTGCAGCGGGGCCCACGTGCTCGAGTTCCTCCGCTACCTCGACCAGTTCGGGAAAACTAAGGTCCACACGCCAATCTGCCCATTCTACGGTCACCCTAACCCACCCGCCCCCTGCCCCTGCCCGCTACGCCAGGCTTGGGGCAGCCTTGACGCACTGATCGGTCGACTCCGGGCAGCCTACGAGGAGAATGGTGGGAAGCCGGAGACGAACCCTTTTGGAGATCGAGCCGTGCGGCTTTACTTGAGGGAGGTTCGTGATTTGCAGTCGAAAGCGAGAGGGATTAGCTACGAGAAGAAGAAGCGAAAGAGAGTACCTCCTCAGCAGCCACAGCTTATTGCAGCACCACCGCAGCAACAAGGTGAAGGTTAATTTTTTATTACGCAATTGTCTGCAAAGCTCGCCAGTACTTCACCTGTGGTGTGAGGAGAATTAATTGACAATGGCGTAATAATTAAGAAAAAACTGTAGCAATGTTATTAGAGAATTAGTAGTAACAGTACGATTCAATAAGAGTTGAGGTAGCAATAAGTTGTAGTTGTACTTATTTCCATTTTTTAGGTGTTTGGTTTAAATGGTTTATTAATGTATCTCCATCTTTATTATTAACCCAATTCTCCATTAGCATAACTAGTTATTTCTTCGAACCTTACTTTTTTAACGGAGAGAAGTTGGATTTTCCATTATGCTTAGATCTTCTAAATATCCGACACATTTCATCTTCTAAAAAATGTTACAGACATAATGTTTTAAATGATATTACAATGACAATTCTGGTTTTTTCTCTAGTCGATTTTAGGGGTGTTTAATCTGAAAATTGAATCTTAAATAAGAGCTGGTAGACATGATAGAAATTTGAAGCTCATATTTCTTCACTTAAAAAGCCTTGTTAAGTGGAGAGTGAAATTCTCTTTATTAATATTAATTCAAGGCCATCTCCAAGCGATGTGGATACTATATTCTCAACACGCCCTCTCACGTGTGGCCCGGTAATTATTTTCGGTGCCATCACATGGGTAGGTCGCGGAGCCCAACATACGTCTTGGGTTGGCTCTGATACCACGATAGAGAGAGGGAACTTCTCTTTATTAATATTAACCAAGACCATCTCCAAACGACGTGGGATAATATATTCTTAACAAGACAAAACTAGAGCCCTAATATATAGTTTAAGGGACTAGATTAGAAATTAAACTAGGCTTTAATTGTTCTTATATGGTCCAGAGTTTAAACACACAAACACATTGGCATCATGTATTCTCTGATTAAAGAGGAAGCTTAAAGTTAAGCAAAATATCTGTAATAGTAATATATGTCTATCAGGGGAAAGAAAATCTAGTAGAGGATCCTAGTATGAAGGAAAGGACAAATCTAGCTTCTTCCTATTCTTCCTTTTACTTAAATAATTATTAACATAAAAGATTTTATTTGATATGCACTTTATGATTGGAAAACATGGAGACTGATAGTTGGCCAATTTGGCCGACAAGCATAAATTATTGTTCATTTACTCATTTGGTCTCTCTTGATCTCTCTCATGATTTTATAATTGTAATTTATACATTTTATTCTTTATATTTATGGTTGAATGATTTAAATGCAGTGAACGTGCAAACTAGGATATATAAATGTATAAAATAAAAAAAGGACAAAAGCATCAAAACCCACTGAGTTGTGGCTTCTTTTTGACTTTTACGTTTAATTTTTTTTTCTTCACCACTTTGCTAGTTGATTTCAATAAATAAACGAAAAACACCTCAAACTGGAGTTATTTCGATGGAAAAAACTCAAAAATACACTTTGGGCGTGATTCACACAAGTTGGCAAATGTTAAGGAGAAAAGTGGTGGAAAAATGATCCAGATGGCAAAGTCAAAAAGTGGTTATACGTTAGGGGCTTGATGCTTTTATTTCTATAAAAATTGTGCAACTTATGGGGGCGCGCGAACACACACACACATATATATGGATGGATTTTTTTTTAATCCTGTAACTTTTTCTTAAATTTTTAAATGCCCTTTATGTTTCGAGCCGACTAAATATGCCTGTAACTTTCAATTTTTCTACCAAAAATTCTTAAATTGCTTTATTCGGGCTAAATTGCTTATGTGGCGGTCTAGTTAATAAAACGCATTGCCTAGTCAAAAAAATTGCCGAGCCATGTCGTGTTATTTCTGTCCAAAAAACGTTAGTTCAACGGTTATACTAACAACTTTTCAGCCCCAAATGGTTATAACACACAACAATCGACTATCAAATTCGATTTCGAATCTTAGAACCCTAAATCCCACATTAGATTCTTCCCTTTCAACTTTAATGTGCGAAAATATCTGAATCGACCACGAGCTTGCACCAATGTGCAATTAAGTAAGACCCACTGTTATGCGGGCGTCTAACACTAATTGAAACAAGGTCGAAGGTTTCATGGATGTTGGAAGGGTACATTCGGGTGTAGGTTATTCGTTTGGGAAGATCTGCCGGTATGCGCAAGAGCTAGGATTGTTGTACTTTAATTGCGAAGGAGAATCGAAAAGAGTGGGGCAAAAGTGCGTAAACTCGAAGAAGAACTCGAGTTGAAGAAGAATCATAATTTGTAGAAAATTCAACGTTTGTTTGAGAAAATGAACATGGAGCTGGAAGAGAAGGTCAAGAATCTGCAAATTGAGAACAAGAAATTGGGTAGGCTTAGATTTTGTGTAATGATCATATTTGTATTTTGTGTTATTGTTCTCAAGTTGTATTGAAATGGTATGAGCCACTGGAATGGTGTATTGTTTTAGTGAATAAGGTTTTAGTTTAATGATGTTTAAGGTTTAAGGTTAAGGTGTGTTTGTTTAATCATTTGAAATATAATGGTTGGAGTGTTTAAGGTTAAAATGTAATTGTTCGGTTATATTTGATATTGCTTTTACTTGGTAATCAATGATTGATAAAATGAACATGCACCTAAATCGAATAATTAATTCATCCCCTATACCAAAACTCAAAGGTCACAACTAATCAAATCATTTCATTCCCCTACCGCATTGTAACAGTCACGCCTATTACATCATGAACAACCACGACTTGAAGAAAAATCGCATCCCAACAGTCACCATTCACCCTATAAATAAGTCACTATTCCATGTAAACTATCACAATAATTGCATCATTCCCAAAGATTGTTCTTTTTATCCTCTTCTGCTTAGTGTATTCTAAAACATACAAGATGATCATCACATGTGCCATGCACATAATTTTTTTTTACATTGATCTGAACTTCACCCGCCTCACCGAAGCAATATGTTTGGATAAGCTTGTTAAGTATGCTAGAAGGCATATATTAAGTTACCTGAATGCATGGAAGAGGGGTTTGAGAATTATCAAACCAGAACTGGATATGCTAGTTGTTCTGCCATATTTAGAGGGTCAATTGGAGAAGAAGATCCAAGAGTTGAGACTAAAATATGTCATGTAGTTTTGTAGTCTTCCTACTGTTTATATGAAGGTCCTGACTTTGTGGTGGTTTTGTGGTGTCAACTGGACTAGCATATGAATATCACGGGGCCTCAGATAATCAAGTTTTCCTCATATGGTTTAATTTTGGATATTGAATATCTACTAGTTTTAATGGTTTGCTTTTTGGTAGAAGACACATTGGTAGCTATATTTCCGAATGTATGGTCCGCCCGACGCCAGAAATCTACATGTCTTATGTGATGAGATGCATTATGCTTTATTTCTTAGTGAGACTGGAATGTACGAGGAGGAGGAGTTCGTAGATAAGGATGCTTATCACTTGGAATTCCCGCAAGTAGGGGTAATTGAGTTGTCAACACATGATGATGGTGCTGGACATGGCGCTGGAGATGGTGATGAAGTTGGTGGTCTTGTGTTGGATGGAGAGGGTGCATATGAATAAATGGATGATGATGCCGCAAAAGATAAAGATTAATAATCATAAGAGTAGGACTGGTGAATTGATGCGTTATCGTCCGCTAGTTTGGCAGGCTGACGAAACACTCTACATCATGCTGGTTCTAGGCTACGCTGGAATCAATTTTGTCCTTTGCACACATATACTCTAAGCGACATGGTGAGGGGACAGATGGATCTTTGATGATTTCAAACTCGACTCGGGTTATCCCAAGTTGCCTACGTACCCCCATGAGGGAATCACGATGAACGTAGTTCAATTATCTATTCTGATGACCGAACACTAATTGGGCTACGTGATTCACTTGTTTCTGCATTGCGCGTCTTCACGGTTTTGACCACATCTCCTAGTAGGAAGATCGAAACCTTAATTCACTTATTGATATGTAAAGTAGACTCTCTAGCGTATCTACCGCGAGGGTACATGGACAGTCGCCTTTTCAAGTGATATGTCCTGAGGGAAAAACCTCTTTGCTGTTGTACCAACATTTTTCTCTTTATCCTTTTTTTTTTACAAAAATTATGATTTACAAAAATATAGGTTTAATAAAACATTTCGTCAAAATGCTCATTCACTAAATTATTTATTTAATAAGATGTTGATTTATTACAAAATGTTTTAAAAAAATATTCATTTACCTAAGTACATATTTAATAAAATATTGATTTACTCGAATATTTTATGAATATTGTGATTTGTTTTTATCAAAAAATGGATTTACTAAAATATTATTCTAAAACATTTACTTAAATATTTGATAAATATTGATTTACTAAAATATTATTCTAAAACATTTACTTAAATATTTGATAAATATTAATTTACTAAAATATTTATGACGTACTATTGACATTCATTTACTAAACTTCATATATAATTAAAAAGTAATACATTTCAACAATATCATAATGGCTGAGTAATATAAAGCTCCAGACTTAGGTAAGAGGTAGTGGGCTCAAAACCCACTTTTAAAAATTTAATATTTTAATTATTCTACATAGATCAGAGGGAATGTCGCACATAATTTCATAGGTTGGGGTGGGGGGGTGGGTAAAACATACATGAATTTCAAGAAAATCTCACGGACGAGAATACCCTCGTTGATGACATGTGTTGGTCACGTGAAAGCATCTGAAAATGATATTCCGGGTGATTTTGGTCGTTAAAGCTCCATGGGGCAATTCGCAAAAGTAGGTAAAGATGAAGGACTAGAGTGGTCAAAAAATAGTTTAAGGGGCAAGGTCAAAAAGAGCCCATAGGTTGGGGGCTTCATGCTTTTGTCCCATTTAGTTAATATGACTTACCTTGATTCGCTCTGCCATTGTTCTTGATGAACTCCATTGAATTTGAGCTTGCGCGTTTGTTTTCAAGTACATTCCAGTGTGTTCCCACAAACGAGACCAATGATTTGATGCGTTATCGTTCGCTGGCTTGACAGGCTGACGAAACACTCCACATCATGCTGGTTCTAGGCTACGTTGAAACCAGCTTTGTCCTTTGCACACATGTACTCCAAGCGACGTAGTGAGGGGACAGATGGATCTTTGATGATTTCAAACTGAGCTCGGCTTATCCCAAGCTGCCTACGTATCCCCTTGAGGGAATCAAGCCGAACGTAGTACATTTATCTATTCTGATGACCGAGCACTAATCGGGCTATGTGATTCACTTGTTTATGCATTGCGCGGCTTCACAGTTTTCACCATATCTCCTTGTGGGAAGGTGAGAACCTGAATTCGCTTCTTGTTATGTAAATTAAACTCCCTAGCTTTCTAAGCATATAACGTACATATCGGGTAGACATGTCGAACATTCTCTATATCGAATATCATGTCGGGTATCCTGCATATTGGGCATTTTAGCGAGGCCTCATGATATCAACCAATCTCAGTGTACAAATATCGAAACCTCAAGATGCTTCTTGATATGAAAAGTGGACTCCCTAAGCTTTCCAAGCATATAAGGTACATATTGAATGCACATGTAAAACGTTTTCTATGTTGAATACAATGTCGGGTCTGCTTTATGTTGAATGTGATATCGAATGTGATGTCGAAAATTGCATTCAACATCACATGTCGGGTGTGATGTCGAATATATTCGTCTCTCTACTTTATGGCCAAATGGAGAGGTGTTTATTGGCAAAAAGGGCATGGTATATCAAAAATGGCATATCGGGGATGATATTCGACATCATATTTGATATGTTGTCAATGTCTGCGCAGTTCCACCATTTCGAGCATAACTTCCACTCTAGACTTCAGAATTGCTATTCGCTTGTTGAATTACGACTTATACATCCGTGGCTTTCTAATGGTATATCATAGGGTGCCTAGTTCGTTATACAAAAATATTGGTGATCCTTTCAATTGTGGCATCAACGTGACATGACACATATTGTTACTATATTATGTAGTATTAACTGGGAATACAATGTTAATGTTTAGGTGTTTTGTTTGTTTATATTTTTACACATGGGTTGAGTTGTTTTAAGGATAGTTTCTATGTTTCTATGATTTAGTTATTATGCTTTGGTGTTAAGGATTTGTATTGGCTGATATGTTTATCGTAGTACACAAGAATCCTCATATTAATCATTTCATAGTCTTTGTTAGTTCATGAATTGGAGGCATTTTTGTTGTTAACTCCGTGTTTTGCAAAAGAACTATGCATCAATATCTTATGAACACATGGTAAACGCTCACGTACTCTGCATAATGCTATTCCTAATGAACAATAACCTTGAATAATCATCAACACCAATCATCAACTTTGCATACTACTGATAATGAACACAGAAAAATAATAAGGCCAATTATATACCATCAAGAATGTCAATAAAATACCAATTTTGTCCCCAAAATCTAATTGTTTTGTACGATAGTAAGGATGAAATTACAACACCAAATTTTGAACTCAAAATTTGCAATTTGGCTAGAGGCGATGTTCAAAAAACCTTCTACTACATCACTAACTGCTAGCACACTCTGCACTTCCAAAAAAATCAAATATCTTCACAACATCTTGATGGGTTACAAAATGGGATAGTGTATTGCTTCTTCCCCTTGCCTTTCCTCTTGCCCTTATCCTTCTACAAATTCTTGTCTTTCTTACCGCTATTGTTGATTTTTGTGATCACTGCACCCTATTCATACAACTTTACATATTTCTTGCTTGTTCCCAGCCCTAAGTTACCCTGACTTTCCCATGTTCCAAGAACCTTATGGCTTTCTCTCAGTTGAGTAGTCATCTTTAGTGTAGGCTTATTTTGTCTTTTTTTTACCAAATCAGTAAACCAACCCTCATTCATGATTTTAGATCATCAACAACAAACTCACTCCTTGCTTGTGCTACTAGCTCTTCCTCCCTTGCTCTCTTCTTGTTTTTTTGCACCGCCCCTATGTTGCAAGCTAGTGGTGGTGACAATCCAACTTGGTTTGCTGTGGTAGTGGCATCAGTGGCAAAATACACCTACATAAATAAAAAGTGTATGTTTCATAGCAGCCAAATCAACTATGGGATCATTATTAGGCATTAAATTTGAAGCAACGACTTAATCATTAATGCGCAAAATTAACTATATTAGGCATTAACATACCTTTCTAGTGTTTGCTCTCTTGTGCCTTCTAACAGACCTTGAAGTTTGACAACAACTAAGGGAGCTACAATATCATTAGCAGGCATTAAGTCCTCCATATCATTTACCACATGTGTAGTATACAAGAATCAAAGATGAGTGCTTTATTTACTATGTATCACAATATTACTTCAATGAAGCTAGACTAGATAAATCACAATATACCTTTTTAGATGCAACTCTCTTGTTCCTTCTTAATGATCTAGATGTCTGAAATATAGCATCAATATCCTCCACACCAACATCAACATTTGAGGTATCATCAGTCTCAACAAACTGTTGTGGTAATGTGAAATCATTCTCAGAAGGTACCACTACATTTGATTTCTCTCTTCTCTACCTCCTTACAAACATGGAACTCTGGTCAACCTCCATAAATGGCTCCACACCATCAGTATTTAAAGGGAAGTCATTTAACACAGTTGTTTGAGGCAAAGTGAAATCATTCTCTACTGGTACATGTACTGTAGACTTCTCTCTTCTGCCTCTAGTAGATCTAGAGCTTTCACCAACCTGTGTAGAATGCTCAATAGTTGTTAGATTGTTTTTTTGGTCTCTAGAGTGCAGAAAAGAGGTTGGAGGATGTTGGGGGGAGAGGATGGTGCAGTCCCCTCTTAATTGTTGCTTTGTTCTCCAAAGTGCAGAGGAGAGGTTAGAGGATGTGGGGGAGAGGATGGTGCAATCACCTCTTTGTTGTCGTTTTGTTCTCCATTATCTCCGACATGTGCTACAAATCATTGCCAGCCAAATCTCCTATAATTTACAAACATCAATAAACACTTAAAGTTATTTCATGACTTACTTCTGTAGATGTTTGGTCATTCTCATTCCTTCTTCCACAAGTACTTTTGTTGTGACCCTTCTAACCACATTTACCACACTTCACAGTTGACTACATCCTACCAGCATGTGTGGGCTCATGAATATCAACAACCTTATTCTTGGTCCTGATAACATGAGGCTCATTTGGGGCCTCATTCCTTGCTTTCTTTGGTCTACTAGGTTGTCCTCCAAAATTTTAGAGGCAAATAGGGTATGTAATCTTTCTCCATCCAAAGTTCAGTTTCAGGTACACCATATATTTCAAACTGGTACACCTTATTGTATGCGTCTAGGGTGTAATGATCAGCCACATAGTATGCAATCTGTGAACTACTATGAAGTATTGCACTAGCTGCATGATTACAAGGGATTCTTGTCAAGTCCCATAACCTGCAAGTGATGTCCACTCTTTCAAGTTTACACAGTGCTGAGAATTATCATAGCCAGTTACTTGGCACCTAACAACATCAGATTTCGTAGGCATGCAAGTGGATACTAGCTCATCAACTCTTTTGACCCGCCATTGGATGTTAGGAGTCAGGTGCACTTTTTGACTGGCTGGTTTCAGCTTAATCCATATGTGCTTTGCTTTCTCTATGTTTCTGGTAAGTCTCTGCATAAGATACTCTCTTATCCACTCCATCATGGTGAGTACGGGCGTCTCTCCGGTTGGCAACATAATGTCATTGAAAGTGTCACACATGTTGTTCAATATAAGTTCAGTACAATGAGATTTGGTCCAACATTCTCGTTCCTTGTCATTAAACCATCTCCTAAAATTTTCAGACATCTTCTTCAGTGTCTTCATTGATACCTCAAACTCTGCCACTGTTGTCTAGTTAGCAGCATCCCAAATGGGATCATTGTACTCTAATCCAATGAATCCACCTCTACTTGCATTACCAATCATATGCCTCACATAAAACCTACGCGTGGCACAAGAGAAAACCTCATTGAAGGCATGCATCAACCTTTTTTGCTTATATGATATGGAAGTTAGTTTTCTAGGATCATTCAACACCAAATCCCACCTGAATAATGATAATAAGCACATACAATTGTCAGTGTTCTCAACAGCCATAACAACATAGGAAATTGGGTCAATGCTATTAGCAGAATCCAATGCAACAACTGTTAAAAATGTCCCTCTATTTGGATGTGTTAGATGAGCACCATCTACACTTATAAATGTCATGCATCCTACTTTATACCCATCTTTCAAAGCCTGAAAGTAGATATACATACATTCGAATATGTTCTCCCCCTTAACATCTTCTGTGCAGATGGCCACTATAGTTCATGAATTTGATTTCCTCAACTCAGTTTGATATTCAAATAGCATACGATACTTGTAGGCTAGTGTACCCTCCAACTTGCCAATATATAGGGTTTTGGCTTTGTATGTTTGGTTGAAGGTCACATTGACATGTAGGTTTTTGATAGAGTCCAACTCGAAACCAATAATGTCTCTTTTAGGATTTGTCTTGAACACATCCAAGTACTTTTCAGACAACCATGATGACTTAACATTCTTAACATAGAAGGTTTCTGCACACGTCTCTTATGGCTTAGATATCCTGATTTGATAGGACTCTTGCTCTTTAGCCTTCAGTGCATGCAGCCTCCATGGACACTGATAAGCGTTTAGTTAACGTTATTTGAGTACTGGTTTCTTTATGCTTTTGTGTAAGTATTGGTGCATATTGATTGGATTTAGTATGGTTTCGTATTTTTTATAGGACTTTGGTGAAATAATGCAAAAAGAGCCTAAATTGGATGTTTTTGGGAACATGGCTTCAAAACATAACGTTACAATCATGGAGAATCCAAATAAAGACATTGTTTGAAATGCAAGAAGACAAAGTTACTAGAAGAATCCGAGTGTGTGTACATACTGTTGGAAAGCCACGGATGTCAGTGTTTCAACACAACAAGCAAATCTTTATTTCGACATCCAGAGAAGAAGTTATTGCCAAAACTGTCACTCTGCGCAGAGCGGAAAATCAGATCGCGCTGCTCAGGTGGGATGTGCGTGATTTGTGCTTGATTTGATGAAATCGCGCCTCTTTCAGACACAAAACAAAGTGTAGCAATCCTAAGCGCGACCACAACATGATCGCATATCTCAAACGTGATTGGCATGCGATCATACCCAAATCACGCGATACGGTCCAAAGTCGTACAAAAACCCTAATTTCGACCCCTCATGTTTTTCCCAAATAAAGACACTAGTGCTGCGGATTTGGAGAGACCACCACTATAACCACTCACTTTCATATCACTACCTCATACCACATGCCACCACCACTGCCGGGAGAAGTAGAGCAACGAAGATTGGGAGATTATTCATATGTTTTAATGTTGTATTATAATGTTCACTTCCGTTTATATTGTTGAACTTGTTTTCGTTATATGCTAATATTCTCTATATTTGGAGAAGGGAGTAATGACTATTTATGCACAATGAACCTTTATTTATGAATTCATGTTGAGTCTTATGTGTTTAGATGTGATTCGTTTTATATTCCACATGTGTGATTGATATACTTGATGAGCATTAATGTGCCTCGTGAATAAACTGCATATATGATTTATCTGCTCGAAGTAGGACTAATGTTACTCGCGTATAAGCTAGACTACACGGATCCATGTCTTTTACTTGAGAAGGTTGAATTGGTTACCAAACTTTAATTCTTTTAGATTTATTGCACTTAGGTCGCTGGATCTTTAGAATGAGGCGAGGAATTGTAGTTGTAATTAGTGTTGCATCTAGAATTCTGGTAACTCATTGAACACATGAACTTAACATAATAAAACTATCTATGGGATAATTGGTGGTTTGTATATGAATCACAAATTAAATAGTTTTGAATCCATATTCAAACACGACTTCATCAATCAGATTACATCTTATTATTTATTTTAGTAGTTATAATCAAACCTGCCTATTCAATTCCTGTTATTAATTGCTTTATTAGTTATAATTAAAAAATTCTTAATTAAATCATCTTTTCAAACATATTTTCTTTATTATTTTACCTTTGTCTATTAAGTGAACACTATAGTTACACACTCTCTATGGGATCGATACTCGATCAGTAACTATATATACTTTTTATTTTATTATTACTTGACTCGTATACTTGCGAATGTGCGTATTAGAGAAATATTACATATTAAACCTAACACACACAAATACGCATCAGACACTCATCTTGAACACATCTGTGATATACCGTGTCTGGATCACTCTTGTGGACTTTTACACTTCTCCTGTATTTAATGGTATGTGATTGAATAGCAATATGAAGTTGTTTTTTTATTGATAAACAACATCTTCATTTTGAAGATAGGGTCAAACCTGTCTATCTTTTTAAACACCTCAAGATCACTTTCTCCATCTTAGTTGGCATAAATTCCAAGCTTGAAGATGCTCAACCATGCTACATCTGGATCATCTGAGCCTAATCCTTGTTCATAGACATTTGCACCTTCTACACCACTGTCCATTGCAACACCTTTCTCAACATCCACACCACTGTCTCTTGTAAGACCTTCATGGTTTTCATCCCCCACAACATCTTCATCATCTAATGGTTCTTCATCAAACACATCAACATATTTATACAACTCATCATCAGTCTCTTCACTTGATGCTTCATAAATGCCATTCTCCCTATCTTTATCACTCGCAATGTATCAGTAGAAATCTCATTACCCTTACCTAACCTTTATGAATTACCCTCCCCCACCGCTATCTCAATTTTCATCAATAACCACATGGTCATCAGCAACACTAGCACCCTTGTCCGTCCCTATTGTCTCATGCTCTTCCACCCCAGGATCACCATTTCTCTAGTTATTAAAGAAACGCAAACAATTCAAAGATACAGTGCGCTCCCCCTATTTCTCATGCACAAAACCGCCTCATTAAGGCACCCCGTGACAAGTCATGTAACTTCACTATCTTCAGCAATTTAAACGAGGTTGTTAAAAACCTAAGTTTTGTCAATTTTCACTGCAGTGCACACACTCTTGAAAGTCGCCAACTCTCGGTCGAGTTCGATCGAATGAGACATGTATGGCCTGGTTCTCAATCTATTTTACTACCACATCTACTCCATCCTTGTTCTACAATATCTAGACCTCTCTTCTAAAATCTTCATTCCCGACACCTTGTCCAAAATATAATCTTTATCGACACTTTATTTATGTTGTATGGTCAAATCGGGGTATCAATTAGAAACTTTGTCCATCTTGCAGTCAACTACCTCAGAGTTTCTAACATCAACGCCATTTATCGTTGTAACACCTACATGCTCACTGTTGTTCTCTACCACCATGAGCTCGAAGCATCCTCCCTTGGTATAAGAAATAATTTGGTCTCGAGTTCCCATATTGATGGGGGAACTTCCAAGATGTGAAGAAAATTTTCCTCTTGGGTTGTTCGTAATATCCGAGAGAGCCCCTTAATTTTGTGAGTGGACGTTTTGATCTTTGATTCGTCCTCCCATATTGTGATCTACATTCAGTTCTGAAACTCCAGTCACACATTCTCCGGGTTTACCGCCATACTCTTAAGAATTGAAGTTAACGGCTTCGGCTTGATGCTTAAAAATGGAGAAAGTATTGCCTTTGCTACTTTTCATTAGGACTTCTCTAGTAGACTCCTTTTAAGTTTTTTTTTTCTTTTTTTTTGAGAATCTTATGCGGTTAGGTAAATTATTTTTGTTTATCCCCCTTCTTTCCTTGTGGGTGTAGTGTTGCAGGAAATATTCTCTTACAAAACACGCTAGGATTCTGAGCTATTGAAGTCATAGCTTGGAAGACCTTCACATTAGGACGCGGGTCCAAATTAATGTTGCTCACAATTTGCATGTCTTTGCCCTTATCTTGCTTACGGTTACCATTATTCGGGTTCCTCATCTCTCGGCTCAAGTTTCCCCTATTTTTACGAGAAGTCGCTTCCATTCAATCCTCGCACTCCTTCTTGGCTTGCTCAATCAGCCAAATAGTTTATTCTTTATCCGTGTTAGCTTCACACAGTGAAATGTCACCAATATTTCCCTCATTGTTGTCTTTTGGAGTCTTCTTCATCCTGCAACTCTCAATCGTATGCCCCACTCTCCCGCACGTGTGACATAATGATGGAAGATTTTCATATACCACTTGGAAAAATGTCGACTAATGCAAATGACAAGTTCAAGGGGTATATTGGTGCGCACTTGGACGCAAAAAAGTGCATATTTCTCTCTCGTTGCATTATATGTATTGCTATCCACCTCAATTGGGTCATCAATGCACGAGGCTACTGCTTGAATCACATATTCACAAAAAAACTTAACATGAGGGTTTAGCAATCTCACCAATGTGATGACACTCTCAACCTTATCTTTGTCGGCACAAAATTTATGTGTCCACTTACGGATTGAAAGGACGCTTCCGCAAGTTTCCACGGCCTCTCCGTGAGAATCATCTCTCTTTTTGCGTCGCTTAAATTATCCCAACTCGAATTCATTCTGTAATTTCCATATCGTATCAAGCTTAGTGTGGAGCGCAATGTAGTACCATGGTTTTCTGAGGATCCGAAGGATTATTGAACTTTCCATGGATCACCCATTAATGTTTGGAGTTTCTGGGAGAATTCCACTTGTTTGGAAAAAATCCAGATATATGTCTTTTCCCATTAATAGCTCTTACCAAAGCCTAACATTACAAGCCAACATAGGCAACGTGCATAAGTTGAAAGTAGTAGAAGGATCGAAACTAAACGTGAAGTCAATTCATGTGAGACTGTGTGATTAAGAAGAACATTTCTTGTTGTATAAGTTTTAAGTTAGTTTTTTATCACTTGAGAATGAGCAACGAGCTAAGTTTGGGTGTCACGACCGCGCCTTATGAACCATGCTCCGATTCGAGTTGGTTCAGTGGTGGCCAACCACTTTACCCAATTCAGACTAAAGCGCAACTCATAGGAAGGGATCTCACTTGTTTAAGATCAAAATTTTACATGTTTTATAAATTATATTTTGATATATACAGCGAAAGTCTTGGTATTACAAATAATGTGACTATTTTAATGTTTATGTACTAGCGACAAATCACGAATATTCAAAAATGCACGCTTGAACAATTAGTCGCTTGGTCCAATCTACCATATTGATTTTATCCTGAGGAATGGACAGAAGAAATGAGGAATAAGTCTTTAATGACTTAGTAAGATTCATATAAAAGAACTGGTAATACAAGAATTAACTGTGACCTACTGGATATATTTCGGGAGTGATCTTACCGGTAGAACAGTTCAACTAGACAATTTGATGAAGCAATGGTACTGGTGTTTTCATAGAATAGTTAATGAACTTGTTCTTAACAATAAATAAATCCAGCCTTGTGACTTCTAATATTCTACCTTATACCTCCCGACAATGAACGACCTCGCAAACAATCAAGAGACATGCTCGAGTACATGTCGATGCAGCACGCGGGTTACAACCAACTCCTGGCTGCAAGCGGCACCTAGATAGATGGGTATCAAGTGAAATTACTTAAACCGACAGTCCTTATTGCCCGGCAGTAACTCAACTTAATCCCTGGGCCCAACTTCCCAAAAGTGTCCCAATGGATATAACAGATAAACAAATAAGCTAGTAAACAAGATAATATCTATTGCTCTTTGAGCTACATGTCCCGAACACAGTTCGTTGCTCTTTGCACAGTTCAAGAACCAACATATGAGATTATATCAGAGAATTACCATGATTATGAATCAATATGATTATCAAATGATTGGATGTGATTTAAGGACGAGTAAGAAAATAATGTTATGAGATGAGACACAAAAATAGAAATATGATTTATATATAGGTTGTTCGAGGTTTGGTAATGTAGTAGTGACTTTCTGTTCAAGTTCCACAGGGCCGAATGCCAAAGGGACTAGAACAAATCAGAAATGGAACCTCACCTTAACTCGTACGGGGAACCTTGATGGCGTTGATTAGTTCGTCAAACCTTTAACAAATTTAAATAATATTAATCAATTTAATTTATAATTCACCACAACAAATATTAGTACTATTTCTTCAATTTGCATGTTGGTAAAATTGAGAACGTTCTTGTTAAGAATGCTACTTACAATGTAAATCTTAGTAATTAACACATAAGCTTAATTTAGGTCATTACACAAAACATGACAATCTTAGATGATGAGTTTAAAGAAAAACATATTACTTAACTAACTCTAGGAAAACTCATCTTTTTAGTCTTTAATCAATTCCAAACTTTTAATAACCACACATCAAATAAGTATCATACGAAGTAACACATTAAAAGGTATAACTTAGTCATTTATTACACTATTTTACATAGTAAGTTTAAAAATGAATATACTTGTTTTATATCTTAAATATAAAGATATAAACATGAGAGGTTTATCAAAACATGTGATAACGAATGATAAATAATCTTACTTGATGGTTAGGTCATGAAGTGGCAAGAATAATCTTGTAAAACTTATGAAAATACTATGTTAAACATGATAAATATACCATTTAAATGCTATAAATAAAATCACAAAATGTCAATTCATGATTATAAATCATAATAATATAATTATAACTAATACTATATCATGTTAAATTTATGTGTGTGATAAATACTTGAATTAGGATGGCGATTAATCTTATAAATTAAGAAAACAAAGGTTGTGCCAAATAAACTGAAAAATCACTGCAGTTTTCGTTTTACCTTTGATCGGACATCCAAATGAACTTGGTTTTCAAAATCTTTTTATGGTTTATGGTTTCTAGCATCATGAGAGATGTGGGAATCCAAGATTTTATGAAAACACAAAGGTTTTCTATGCTAAATAATTCTTGCAACATAAAAGTTGCTATCGAGTTTCCTGGTAGCAGTTTACGATTATGGATTAAGCCCTCCTAGATCATATTATTTGAGAAAGATGTCTTCATACAAAAGATAGAAGACACCAATGGAGTATGCAACCAAAAATTAGTAGTAAAATAATATTTCTACTATTTGATATGATTTTTCTAAGGTGCAGAATCGATATTTCATGCGTAGTAAAAGTTTTGGCGTCTTTTTGGGTAGAAAATGGCAAGACAAAATATGGAAAAAAATTTTAAGCCAAAACACAAAAAGGAACAACTTTTATTTCTACTTATTTTTGCAGAATCGGATTATTTTGGGCTATAAAAAATTGTGAACAAGGGTGAGTAGACGAAAATAGTAGTTTAATCATACTTATTTAGGTCCCACCTTTATTATTTTATAATAAATCACAAAAAACCTTTTAATCATGCTCTTAAGGATGTCATATCTTACCTCATCAAAAAGATGTCATGGTTACTTCATTAATTGGCTAATTGCATATCAAGTCCCTCAATTATTTATAATTAAAATTCAAATAGGTATAATTAGATTTCTTGTTGCACACATATTTATTTTTGTAATTTTTCTTGATAATTCGATCATCTTGGTTAAGATTTGAAATTGAAATATATGTTTTAGTATAAAGACCTATAAAAATAATTAAAGACTAACTTTTAAGTTTAGGGACTAAAATGCAATTTTTTCTAAGCATTTATGGTCAAACATAAATTTTTTCTAAAGTTTAAGGACTAAAGTATAAATTTGTTTTCTTCCTAATTTTTGGGGCGTTACAATCTCCCCTCCTTAAAGGAATCCCAGATTCTTACCTGAATTTTTTTGAAGAAAAAGTATTACGATTTCACTTCTACTTTTCTTACTTCATCGAATTTTCTTTAATTAGTGATCCGTCCTGAGAAACCTGCAACATAAAAACTTTATGGTCTTTCTAATTTATGTAATCTCAAATTATTAGAACCTATGAAAACTCAATAAACTTATTCCATATATATTTTTGTCTTCTCAAACTTATTATTAATTCCACCATAAATTATCAATTTTTATCTTTAACTTTTACTTCAAGAATCCTCATATCTTTTGAATAAATACTTTGACAATGAACATATCCATAACTTGACTCGCCTCTAACTCAAATGATAATGTCTCTTCTAAAAGATTATCAATTCACTCTCAACGTGTGAATCTAATAACCTCATAATCACCTAGATAATTATTCGCTTAAAGTTTTATTCCATTCCCTATGTCTCAAATTTACCTTTCACCTTCAAATTGTCAGTCTTGTATCCACTACTTAAATTTAACAAGCTTATATCCATTAACTAGATCGTATAGTCAATCTATATTCCAGAGTGAATATCTCTTTGTAATTGATACCTAAAAGTCCATCCCTTTTGTTTTTTTTTTCGAACAAGACTAAGGTATCCCAAAAGAGAAGTATTTCTAACCACCATCTCGATTAATTTTATCCTTAAAGACTAATACTTAACACCATAGGAAGTCGTAAACTCATTTTCTCGGAAGAAGAAAATTAAACTCTTATAATTTTTGTCTAATAATATGCAAGAGTTTAGTATTTTTTTATTTTGATTAGCTTAATATAATTATGTTAATCAAATTTTGACGTTTCACACATTATAATAACTATATAAGTAGAAGAAGAATATTCGAATAAATGTCTTATTATTCAAGATGCAATATCCAGTTGAACTTACATAATAGTAATAAACTCATACCAAGAGCAAGAAATAGTAAAGGTATTGCGAATTCTAAAAATACAATAGCAAATTCAAATGATGTTTCTTCATCATTTAGAAGAAAAATAAAAATAAAAATAACAAAAATTACAACAAGAATTATTTGAACTATATGATCCATTTTCGGTAGATAGAAGTTAGATGAAGAGAGGTGTGCGTTTTGTAGTATAAAAATGATGCATTTATAGAAGGAGATAGGGCCATTATAGCCGTTTATAACCGTTGGGAGAATTTTTTTTTTTTTTTGAATGGTATGATGATTGGGACGGAAACTAAGGTTTAGAAGTATGTGATTTGTTTGTGTAAAATATGTTTGTGTTTACGAAATCTTAAACCAAATGCTTTAACTAATGAGCATAATATAGAGAAATTAGAAAAATCTTTAATATTCTTAAAATTTTAGTACTAAAATTTTAATCCAATATTTGTTTTCCGATATATCATGTTGATTAAAAAAAATAACTATCACAAAGAAAACGAGTAATTTAATTGTAACATAACATAGAAGTTTTTGTGATTTATTATTACTATTAATATTATCATTATTTTGGAAATTTTGTATTCAAATAAATAAACTTGGATACTTAGACAAACCACATGAGAAAAATAAGGTGACATAATTTTTCCTTATAAGTGCATGCACGTATTTTAAGAATTATGCATATATTTAGTTTTTCAGTACAAATAAAACTTAGACGGTCTTATCTATACACACACGCACACACACATACACACACACACACATATATATATATATATATATATTATTTTTAATAGGCACAAATAATAGATGATGGGGTACAACAACATGAATGCATTTTCTTAGATTGGTAAATGTCATATCATAAAAGATGGATTGTAGGAGAAACTATTCATAAAAGATGGATTGTTGAAGACGCTATTTAATTAATTATACTTTTTGATGACATTGTATTATTATTGTTTCAAAAGCTTCCTCGGTACGCCTACTATGTTTTCTTATAAATAACGGTTTTATGATATCGAATATCACACATTGACACATACCACATTATCAGAGAAAAAATTGAGATGCAAAAATCTTCAACTCGAGAAATAAAATCCATTTGTATCTTTTGTGGGTCTAGTACAGGAAAAGATCGAGAGTTTATGGAGGTAGCAAATAATTTGGGAAACATATTGGCTGCGAGAAAGATTAAGTTGGTGTATGGGGAAGGAAGTTTAGGGTTATTGGGGGATGTGTTGTGACTAGTGCATTTTCAAATAAAGGTAGTGCGTTATGGATCATACCAAAAGCCTCAACTGACATGAATTCTGATGGTCCAATCTTATGGGAGAAAGGTATAGTACCTAACATGCATGAAAGAATAGCTAATATGTTGTATAATTCTGATGCTTTTATTGCATTACCTGGGGGTTAGGAACACTGGAAAAAAATTCTGCATAACTTCATGGGCACAGTTAAACATGCATCAAAAACCTATAGGGCTCTACAATGTCAATGGTTTCTATGATGAATTGTTGTCTTTTCGAGATCATTGCGTGGAGCAGGAGTTTATGAAGCCGACGACTCGTAAAATTTTCATCTCTGCACATACTGCAAATGAATTGATTGACAAACTTAAAGCATATGTACCAAGAGTATATCCTAGTTTGTCACAAATTCAATGGCAAACAAGTAGTAACAATAGTCGTGGTAAGAAACGTGCTTTAGATGTAGATACGACACTCTGATCGTAACTCTTTTATGTTGATCAGCTTATGATGTAAGAATATATGATTTAATATATATGAATATTTTAGTGAAACATCTTGGAGTGATTAATGCTTGTCCAAATATTTTAACCAATGGCTATGATACCATACTGTGACGACCGCGCCCCAAGAGCCATGCTCCGATCCGAGTTGGTTCAGTGGTGGCCAACCACTTTACCCAATCAAGATTAAAGCACAACTAATAGGTTTGTTTAGGATCAAAACCATACACGTTTTATAAATTATATTTTGATATATACAACGGAAGTATTGGTATTACAAATAATATGACTATTTTAATGGTTATGCACTAGTGACAAAACACAAATATTCTAAATGCACGCTTGAACAATTATTCGCTTAGTCCATGCTGCCATGTTGATTTTATCCTGAGTAATGGACATAAGAAACGAGAAATATATCTTTAATAACTTAGTGAGATTCATATAAAAGAACCGGTAATACAAGAATTAATTGTGACCTACTGGATATATTTCGGGAGTGATCATACCAGTAAAAACAGTTCAACTAGACAATTTGATGTAACAATGGTACTAGTTTTCATAGAATAGTTAATGAACTTGTTCTTCACAATAAACAAATCGAGCCTTATGACTTCTAACATTCTACCTTATACCTCCCGACGAGGAGCGACCTCGCGAATAATCAAGAGACATGCTCGAGTACATGTTGATCCAGCACACGAGTTACAGCAAACTCCTGACTGCAAGCGGTGCCTAGATAGATGGGTATCAAGCGAAATTACTTAAACCGACAGTCCTTACTGCCCGTCAGTAACTCGACTTAATCTCTGGGCCCAACTACACAAAGGCGTGCCAATGGGTATAACAGATAAACAAATAAGCTAGTAAACTGGATAATATCTGTTGTTCTTTGAGCTACATGTCCCGAACACAGTTCGTTGCTCTTTGCACAGTTCAAAAACCAACATATGAGATTATATCAGAGAATTACCATGATTACGAATCAATATAATTAATAAATGATTGGATGTGATTTAAGGACGAGTAAGAAAATAATGTTATGAGATGAGACACAAAAACATAAATATGATTTATATATAGGTTGTTCGAGGTTTGGTAATGGAGTAGTGACTTTTTTGTCCAAGTTCCTCAGGGCCGGATGCCAAACGGGGCTAGAACAAATTAGAAATGGAACCTCCCTTTAACTCGTACGGGGAACCTTGATGGCGTTGATTAGTTCGTCAAACTTTTAACAAATTTAAATAACATTAATCAACTGAATTTATAATTCACCACAACAAATATTAGTACTTTTTCTTCAATTCTCATGTTGGTGAAATTGAGAACGTTCTTGTTAATAATGCTAGTTACAATGTAAATCTTAGTAAATAGCACATAAACTTAATTTAGGTCATTACACAAAACATGAAAATCTTAGATGATAAATTAAAGAAAAACATATTACTTAACTAACTCTAAGAAAACTCATCTTTTTAGTCTTTAATCAATTCCAAACTTTTAATAACCACACACCAAATAATGAAAATCTTAGATGATAAATTAAAGAAAAACATATTACTTAACTAACTCTAAGAAAACTCATCTTTTTAGTCTTTAATCAATTCCAAACTTTTAATAACCACACACCAAATAAGTATCATACGAAGTGACACCTTAAAAAGTATAACTTAGTCATTTATTACTTTATTTTACTTAGTAAGTTTAAAAATGCATATACTTGTTTTATAACTTAAATATAAAGATATAAACATGAGAGGTTTATCAAAACATGTGATAAGGAATGATAAATAATCTTATTTGATGGTTAGGTCATGAAGTGGCAAGAATAATCTTGTAAGACTTCTGAAAATAATATGTTAAACATGATAAATATACCATTTAATTGCTATAAATAAAATCACAAAATATCAATTCATGATTATAAATCTTAATAATCTAATTATAACTAATACTATATCTTGTTTAATTTATGTGAGTGATAAATTCTTGAATTATCTTGGCAATTAAACTTATAAATTAAGAATACAAAGGTTGTGCCAAATAAACTGAAAAATAACTGCAGTTTTAGTTTACCTTTGATCGGACATCCAAATGAACTTGGTTTTCAAATATTTTTATAGTTTATGGTTTCTAGCATCATGAGAGATGTGGGAATCTAAGATTTTGTGAAAATTCAAATGTTTGATATGCTAAATAATTCTTGCATCATAAGAGTTGTTATCGGATTTCCTGGCAGTAGTTTTGGATTTATGGATTACGCCCTCCTAGATCATATTATTTGAGTAAGATGCCTACACACAAAAGATAGAACACGCCAAGAAGAGTATGCAGTCGAAAATTGGTAGTAAAATAATGTTTCTACTATCTGATATGATTTTTCTAAGGTGCATAATCGGCATCTCCGGTGCAGTAAAAGTTTTGGCGTCTTTTTGGGTAGAAAATGGCAAGATAAAAATCTGAAAAACTTATTTTTCGAGCGAAAACACAAAAGGAACAACTTTTATTTCTATTTACGTTTGCAGAATCGGATTATTTTGGGCTGTAAAAAATGGTGAAGAAGGGTGAGTATTTATATGTGAAAATAGTAGTTTAATCATACTTATTTAGGTCCCACCTTGATTATTTTATAATAAATTACAAAAAATCTTTTAATCATGCTTTTAAGGATGTCATGGCTTACCTCATCAAAAAGATGTAATGGCTTACTTCATCAATTGGTTAATTGCATATCAAGTCCATCAATTATTTGTAATTAAAATTCAAACAGGTATAATTAGATTTCTTTGTTACATACATAACTATTTATGTAATTTTTCTAGATAATTCGATCATCTTGGTTAAGATTTGAAATTGAAATATATGTTTTAGGATTAGAGACCTATAAAATTAATAGAAGACTAACTTTTAAGTTTAAAGACTAAAATGTAATTTTTTCTAAACATTTAGGGTCAAAAAAAAAAATCCAAAACGTTCAAGGACTAAAGTATACATTTATTTTCTTCCTAATTTCTGGGGCGTTACAGTGGGGGTATTTGATAAGTGTATAAAACATCTATATTTTACCCTCGGTTATTGATGATATATTGCTTAGTCCTTGTGTTTTATGTTATTTTAGATAGTTTTATGTACTTTCAGGTATTCGTCAGTTAAGTCAAAACAGTGCAAAATGATGCATAAATGAAAGGATTTGAGAAGAGTCGAGTTGATCAAAGAGAAGATGGGACCAGCGAAAGCTGCACGACTTGCGCATGTACCAGGGAGTTGCGCTACAACACAAAGACACGCGCAAGCCGCGCCAACCAGGCATAAGGTCGCGTGATGAGCATTTGTTTAACGCTATTTGAGTACTCATTTCTTTATTCTTTTGAAGAAGTATTGGTGCATATTTATTGGTTTTGGTATGGTTTCATGTTTTTATAGGATTTTGGTGAGATAACTCAAAACCAAGCAAAAAGAGCCTAAAATGGATGTTTTTGGGAACATGACTTCAAGACATAACGTTGCAATGAGGGGGATCCAAATGAGGCTATAGATTCAAATGCAAGGGGATAAAGTTACAAAAAGTATGAGTGGTTGTGCTACATGCCATTGGAAAGCTACGAATGTCCGTGTTCCAACAAAATAAACGGATCTTAATTCTGACATCATAGAGTAAGTTGTACCCAAAGATCGTGACGCGGCGCAGAGCAAAGTAGAGCAGGCACGATCGTAGTGCTATATCGCCTGTCAGGCGCGACCTGACTAAATCGTGCCTCTTTTGAAAAAAATTGATAGTAGCACGTTTCCAGTGCAACCGTAGTGTGATCGCACCACCTAAACGCGATCTTAAGCGTGGCTAGACCCAAGTCGCGCGACGAGGGCCAAAAACATACAAACACCCAAATTTTTGGCCAACTGCTATTTTTCCTATGTAAAGACACCACGACTGTGGATTTTGATACACCACCATTGCACACAAGTTTATAAATATTCACAAGAGCAAACACAAGCACACAACAACAATCAGGAGAATTAAGATCGTGAGCAATGATTCAAGTTAGAGATCGTGTCGAAAGTAGCAAAGAGATACCAATTAGGAGTGTATCTTTCTTTTAATATTTCCTTACAATGTTCTTTTCTATTTGTGATATTGAATTTGTAATCATGAGTAGCTAATTTGTTTTGTTTAGAGTTATGGCGTAGTTGGATTGGTGAACCTATGTGATTTCTTATGTTTTGATTAAGATGTTTTTGTTTATGTGTTTATCCATCTATTTTGATCTTAATGCTTTTGTGTATCTGGAGAATATGTGACTAATTAGAAGTTAAGGGAGGTAGCTAACGCCGCCACATAACACGTTCTACGGGATCGTTGAACCTCTTGAGTATGTGGGCCCGCTAACGTCATCCCATGTTGTGATATCAAAAGAATCCAATTACACATAGATCAAAATTATTAATTAAAAGCATGAGAATAAACATAGGGGAATCAAATGAAACATGACGCTCTAAACATTCATCCATCATCTGAAGAGATTTAAGTTGTAATTAGATATAGTATTAGCATAGATCAATCAATTATCCAATTCAATTCAATCTATTGGTCTAGCTTAGTTTAGCTTAGTCTAGTTTAGTTTAGTTAATTTAGATAATTTAACCTACGACATCCAAATCTTATTAAGTGACAAATTGAGAATTAAATAAAAGAAGCGAGATTGATTCAATACAGTCCTCGTGGCATAATATACTTGGTACGTAATCTTACTTTTGATTTTATATTACTTAACTCGTATACTTGCGAATGTGTGTATTATTTTAATATAGCACGTGAAAATACGCATCAAGTTTGTGGGGCCGTTGTCGGGGACTAAGCGACCAGTCGCTATTAGTTTCTTTTATTTTGTTCAATATTGATAGATTTTTTTTGAAGTCTTTGAGTATCTTGTAGGTACTATAGATGCAAACACGTCTGAGGGAGAGGCATGCGATGATGAGGACTCAGAACCTAATTACACATGTTATTACCTTAATTTGGCAATTTTCTCGGGTGCTTTCGATACATGCCTTGAAGATTTGGATACCTTTTTAGCAAATTTTGTAAAGGTAAAACATGTTACCAAGTGGGTTGATATTCACATGATGGTATCAACTCCACGCGATACTTTAAAATTGAAAAGTGCAATATCGACCAACACACCCGCACATGCTTGATGCAGTCAACAATGAAATCGAGGTGAGCAAAGAAATGTCAATAGAAGAAGATAAATCATTGAAGATTGATCATGAAGCACCTCAAATCAACATCGTATAGAATCCATAAACATCACCACAAGCCATCCCTATTCAAGCAGAGATGGAGCTTCATCCAATGCCCATTATTCATGCACAAGAAGATGCATAGAAGATACAAGTAAGTGTTCTAACACTCAAGGCCAATGGTGAAAAGATTCAAGTTCAATATCGAATTTGGCGGTGATGACAATGCAAAAGCCAAACCACTCCTACCAATTGAAGATATGGTTGCATTAAAGGAGAAGTTTGTGAGGAACGATATAGTTGTGGATCCCAACACTGAATGGCTTGTTGCTTATGCATGGAAATCAAAGAGTCTAAATTGGAGAATCATTTGAGGTATGACAACTTTCATTTTCAATATGTTGAATTTGGCTATTTAACACGAAAACTTGGGAATTGGAAATGGAGATCCAACTTATTGGATAGTGAAAAAAAGAAACCAACTATGTATGCCAGAACCCCCACACCACTATCCAAAAAGTGATAAGTTGGAAACAGTGAGCCACTTCATCGAAAAGCAAGAAGAAAGAAAGCATCATATTCCAATGCTATATCAAAAAGGTTGCTACATGGAACTTGAGAACCCCTACATAGGAAGGCAAAAAGTGCTTTGCAATGTGGAACTCGCGAGCTACTGCATAGGAAGGCCAAAAGAAAGAGAGTTCGTTTGCAAACAAGGATGGAAGAAGACATGAGGTTGGAAAGCAAGGTTATGAAAAAAAATCTCTATTGGAAGAAGGAGAAATAACTGCCTAAAGCTGATACATTGACATATTTTGAAGATTGGAGTCTCATCAGAATATTCAAACCTCCGTGAATCTATCAATGTTGACGAGCTATCCGACGTAAAAACTAAGCGTTGTGTGGTAGGCAACCCACAATAATAAGTTTTATTTTGAGTCTTGCATTTAGTTTAATTCTTAGTTTATTTCTGTTTTGAGTCATATATAGTATATATTTTTCTATATGTCTTAGTGTTAACCATTGAGATAGGAAAAGAGACACGAAGAAAGTGAAAGAAGATATAGGTAGAGAGTCAAACATGACAAAAGCAAGACGACATTTGACAAAAGTAGAGACAACACGAATCAAAGCACGTAGAGCAGCACCTTCCATTATTAGGCACGAACAGGCGCTACAACTGTTCACATCTCCTCACACGCGCGATTAGGACCGCGTTCTGACTTCCGTAGCACCACATATCAAGAATGCAGCGCATTCCATACCGTGCTCACTTGTCATGGAGCCTGTCACGCGCGGCCTCCCTGTCACGTCTGGCCATTTTCTTACACAACACGTTTCTCAATTTGTACGAAAAGAGAAGACATGCAGCAATCAGACTACGAAAATTGGCTAACTAATCTCTATCCTTTACCTTTCCTACTATACTTATATTTCTCTTATGATTAAAGTCTATTGATGTACATGAATTATTCCTAGTGTGAATAAAATAAATACGAATGAGTTTTGCAACTTATGAAAAATTACCAAATTTTATTAAGAACTTTTATTTGTTGAAACCTAATCACATACATAATTCTCACTTCTCACATACTTCATAAGACTCTTTCTACTGTTTCTAGTTCTTAATTAATTTATTTTCTTGTGATAATATTTGATTTTCCTTTTTGTTTTTTGTAGAAGAACATGGAGTCGGGGAGTTACTACACTATTGATCTAGCAACGGGAAGGAGAGCATATACATGTCAATGGCATCAACAATTGGCATAACAATGCGAAGCTAGTGAATACATTGGAAGAGACCAAGGAACAACTTAGGAATACTTGCAACCATCAATTCATGGAATTAAGGCACATTAAAAGGCAGATAACAAATGAAGAAAACACCAACACTCACAGCTCGACAAGCATATGAGCTTGTTGCTTGATCAGGGGAGTACTCCCATCTATGCTTTGATGATGAGGACATCGTATGACTCTGTGTTGGTGGTGGAAAAGCTTTGCTTCTCGTTATCTATGCTATGTATTAATCCTAGTCTAGTTTTTTTATTAGGACCGAGTCATTAGATTTAAGATTGAAGCATGAAATCATGAATAAGTAGGGATTAATGATGATCTATGCATAATATGGTTTGGATTTGAAATGTAAAGAGTATATATGCATGAAGTGAGTACATCTTGAGTAATATTTTCAAAATCATGTTTAAGTTTTATGTACACCTTTCAATCAGCTAAAAATGTAAAAGGGGGAAACTTAATGTTGTTACTTATAAGAAAGCAGGAATGAAGCATGTGATTATGAATGTTGAATAATTTGTTTGATTGTTGTTGGAGATGATTGTATATTTTTATATGTTGAGGAGATGAAAATAGACCATCTTTTGTATCAACCTTTGAGCCTTTCAAGCCCATAACCCTTTATGAAGAATATCAATTGAACCCTGTTGAAGCCTTTTCTTATGAGCCTTTGTTTATGAAACCTAATTATCTACCTTGTGCCGAAAGAAAAACTTTATATCCTACCTATTTCTAGAGATGAATGTAGTAGATCAAATAAGGGATAAGGTAGGAGCTCAAAACAAAATAAAAAGCTAAAAGAAAAAATATGAAAAAGAAAAGGGCAAAAAAGCGAAAGAAGACGAATATAGTAGAGAGCATAAATAACCTCCATGCGAAAATGTAAATGTCGAGAAGCGTCTCTATAATCATTGGAGTATAGAGTGGATCGATACTTGCACAAATAAAAACGCAAGAGAAAAGATGCCAAAAAGTGCCTAAAATGTATGTCCAATGAAGAATGCACAAAAAGGGAGAAAAAAGTAACACATGAGTGGTTTGCTACATAGATCTCTAGAACTTATATATGACTTTTTTCATTATAGCACATACCCAAGCCTAGCATTGCAAGATAAATAGGTCCTAAATGATCCTCAATGTGTGAAGTCGACATGAATTAATGGCAACATGAAAAGTAGAGTGAGAGTGAACTGATTACATGTTAAGAACTATGATCTTGTGAATGTACAATGTAAAGATAACTATTATGCATGAACAATATTATCACACACTATTTGAGCACATGAAACTGGCTTGACAATAACTTTATTAATCTTGACGTACAATGTTCATCTCTTATGTTGACCATAGGTTACATTCTGAGAGTATATCTATATGCATGAGTGTTTACAAATTGATGGTTTGAGAATCTGTAAGTTGAGTGTTTACATTGTTCATCTCTTATCTTGATGTGCATTGTTCACATGAAATTGAGTCAGTTTATAGTTTTCAGTTACTCATGAGCGAGCAACGATCTAAGTGTGGGGTTATTTGATGAGCGACTATTTAATGTTATTTGAGTACTCATTTCCTTATGCTTTTGAATAAATATTGGTGCATATTGATTGGTTTTAGTATGATTTCATGTTTTTATAAGGGTTTGGTGCGATAAAGAAAAACGAAGCAAAAAGAGCCTAAAATGGATGTTTTTTGGAACATGGCTTCATGACACAACGTTGCAATGAGGGGAATCTAAAGGAAGCCATTGATTCAAATGCAAAGGGACAAAGTTACAAGAACAACCCATTGGAAAGCCACAAAACTTAATATTCCAATGCAACAAATAGATCTTAATTTTGACATCCATAGAGAAAGTTATAGCCAAACCCGAGACATCGCGCAGAGCAGAATAGAGCATGCGTGATTGTAGCGCGGTAGCGCATGCCAGGCGTGATCCACGTGCAATCAGACCAAATCGCGCCTCATTCAGACAAAGAAATAGGGAGTAGTGAGTCACAAGTGCAACCAATATGTGATTGCGCCACCAATGTGCGATCTCAAGAGTGACCAGACGTAAATCGCGCGACGAGGCCCAAAAACATACAAAAACCCTAATTTTGGTCCAACTGCTATTTTTCCTATATAATGGCACTAGGTCTGTGGATTTTGTTACAGCACCAATGCACAAACGTTCACAAATATTCATAAGAGCAAACACAAGCACACAACAACAATCAGAAGAATTAAGATCGTGAGCAAGGATTCAAGTCAACGATCGAGTAGAAAGTAGCATGGCGATATCGATTGCGAGTTTTTCTTTCTTTTAATATTTCCTTACGATGTTCGTTTCTATTGTGATATTGAACTTGCAATCATGAGTAGCTAATTTGTTATGTTTAAAGTTATGGCGTAGTTGGATTAATGAACCTATGTGATTTCTTATGTTTTGATATATACCTTTTCAATTATGTGTTAATTCATCTATCTTGATTTTAATGCTTTTGTGTATCTGGTCAATATGTTACTGATTAGAAGTTATTGGAGGTAGCTAACGCCGCCACATAACATGTTCTACGGGATAGTTGAACCTCTTGAGTGTGTGGGCTCACTAACATCATCCATGCCCGGTTGTGGCATCGAAAAAGCCATTAACACGTAGATCAAAACTATTATTTAAAAGCATGAGAATGAACATAGGGGATATCCAATGAAACATGAAGCTCTAAACATTCATCCATCATCTGAGTAGATTTAAGTAGTTATTAGATTTAGTATTGGCATATATTAACCAATCATCACATTCATTTAAGTCAATTTGACTAGTTTAGTTTAGCTTACTTTAGTTTAGTTTAGTTAATGGCAAAAGCGGCAAGATAGATCCCATTTATTGGCCCATTTCTAGTGTTATACCCAATGTTTAAAAACTTGGAATCTTGTACCCAACCTTTGCATTTTGAGATTTGTTGCACCTAGACTATTATTTTGGCCAAAATTTGATTTTTGAAGGGGTAAATTTGGTATTCCACTATTCCCAACGGCTCTAACGATTGAAAACTCCCTGAATTCACCCTTAATTCTCAGAACCCTAAATTCCTAATCCATAATTTCAAAATTCGATCAGTTGAGCATGGGAAATTTGCAATTGTGTCGTTGTGGGCAACGGGCGTCAACAGAAACCTCATGGACCGAACACAATCCAGGTCGTAGGTTCTCACAATGCATCAAGCACCAAGTATTTCGCGACTTGGCCCTTATTCTAAAATTTGAAGTTGTTTATTAAATTTTCTGTTTTTTTCTTGATCTTTTTCATGTTTGTTAACTTGTTTGGCAGAGAAATGGAGGTTGCAACTATTGGGTTTGGAATGATCCACCAATGTGTGCAAGATCAAAATAAATCATCCCCGGTTTGCTTCGTAAGGTGCTTAAACTAGAGGATGAGCTGGATGAATTGGGGAGGGCCAAGAAAAGGGAGAAACTGCTATGGTTTGCATTTTTGTTTGTCTTTGTTGCATTACAATGGAGGTCAATTTAGTGTCCTAGGTTAATCGACTGAATAAGGTTTTGTTGTGCATCATTAGTCCTTTTTTTTGTGTTTGTCGAAATCCGATTTTCTGTGTATTGTTGGTCTTTGTTGGATAAGGTTGTGTATTGTGTATTGCTATGGATCAAATTGTGTATTGGTAGTTGTGTTTATGGACCAAAATTCAAATGGTTGCAACTGTTACTATTGCGATGGCACAATGTGTTTACTTTGGTAGAGATTCGTGCCAAAATCAACCGTTTGAGGCAAAAGTGGTACCATTTCACTCATTTTCTCACTTTGCCTAGTGTTTGTTGTTATGGACCCGATTTGAAAGTGATAACACTTGCGGTGTATGAAGCACAACCACGTCAAGTATACCACTCTTTTCTTTTAATTATATTTCGAATTGTTGAATGACCATAACGAATTTATTTGTCTTGTATCTTTTGTAGGAGCCCAATGATGAGAAGTATTTATGTATGTATGCTTGCCTAATGCCCGCTATCTTTAAAAGTTGTGTGTTGTTCAAATGTGTACCATGCAAGGTGGAGGACTATGAAGATCAAGGTCTATAGGTGATGATTTTAGGATATAGGTTGTTTTATTATATTAAGTTGTATTTATATTCTTGTTTTTAAGTATGTATCTGTAATGAGATTATCAATATTTATGGAATGAAAAGTATTTTGCTAGTGTTTAAAGAAGTTGTTTTGTTTTGTTTTGTTTGCCTTGTTTAAACATCACATAAATATGTATAAACCAAGTTAAAACCTTGATCAAAACTGGACAAAACAAAAGATAATAGTTGATGCATATATGACTAAAACAACAAAGGTATATGATCACTATCATGTCACAAAACTAGTAGACAAATTCTAAGCAAATATTGTTGAACTAGACACAACTGTCTGAATGACCAACATGTCACAAAACCATTAGTCCACTTCCATCATAGTTCCAACATTTCACTTCCACCAACAATTGCACTAAGTGCTCCAAAATATGTATACCAAGTTCAACATTCATTATTTTTTAACCTTTAAACATTATACATGATACAAAACAACCTAAACTAATCTATCTTCATCAGTGACTACAATCATTCTCTACACATTTCTTTTTAGGAACACCAACTTTCTTCTTAGGCGCAAGAGCTATGGATTTTTTTCCTTCATGGAAGAGTAAGTTGGTTGGTTGTCTGTACTGGCACACTACTTGATACCAGAGAAGCTGATGGTGGTTGGGATGGCTCAAGAAACAATCTTCTCTTACTCTTCTCAACTGACTTTTCAACGCTAGCATTATGGTTCTTTTTGGGTGTTTGACTCCTTGTTACTATATGTCACTGGAGCAATAGGCACTACTGCATCAGTGGTGTCCTTTCTAAACTAATACAAAAAGTGTGTGCAAAGTAAACTACATGCAATTCACATACCCATGACAAAAACGTACACTAGAATGGAATAAAATAACTACATTGAACAAAAAGACAAAAAAACAGGTTGTCAAAAACCCCACTCGCTATAACTACGTTTTCGTCTGTACCTACGAGATCTAAATCTTATTAAGTTAAAAATTGAGAATAAAATAGAAGAAGCGAGTTTGATTAATACAACCCTTGTGAGATTTGATAATTGGAACGTGTGTACTAGTCTAATAATAACACGTGAAAATACACAACGTCGTGCGACCCACGGAGAATCATATGTCACTACACCAAAGTGGCAAAGAATCGCGCTACAACGGACAAAGCTTCACGAGCCGCGCAAGAACCTCCACGACATGAGCCACACGACACGCCAAGTCGAGCTTCTAACCAAAGTTGTATTGGAAGGGAAGAATTGTCTTATAACCTAATGGGCCGAAAACCCTAATAGAGCGACGCATACACATCAGCAAAATGGGGAGAAGTAAAGAACATTAGGGTCGATTTCTCAATGGGCCTTGTTAGGTTAAATTGATCTTGTTTTGAAAATCAAATTCAATATGTTAATCTTGTTAAAGATAGAAGTTATCTTAAAGATGGTAGTTATCTTAGGTGATTTCATCATATCTTATTTGATTAACATTCCTTGTGGTGGGAAGGAATGTGTATCAAGTTATAAAATCTCTTATCTTGCGTATCAAGTTAATGAACTTAGAAGGAATGTGTGACCAGATGTAATTGATTTTTGGTGGGAAACCTTCCCTCCCTTTCATCTACTTATTATTAGGGAACTAGGACTACTTATAACCTCTAACTTTACATAATCTCCATTACCCTAACCTTTCATCTCTCTCTCTCTCTCTCTCTCTCTCTCTGACACACACACACACATATCTCTCTTCTATAAAGTATTGTCTTCTCGTTTTATATTGGAACCTCCTCAAAGATGCCAGATCCTACTCTCCTCGCTTCTACACTCTTGAGGTTCAGGTGAAGTACAATGAATGCCTTAATCGGACAATGGTGGATGAACGCCCTTTGAATGTGGAGTTCTATGCTAAAACTAATGTGATACCACTGCTGAAAAAACGAGGATGGTTGGATGCAAAACAACATGTTGCAGGTTACAACACCACCGTTGTCCTGGAGTTCTATGGAAACCTAGCCACGCAACTAGATGTTGAGGGTTCTCTTCAGCAATACAAGGTTATTGTGCCCATCACTCCAGAACTTTTGTCCATTGCCATTGGTACCTTTGAGATTGACATTGGTCATCAATTGGAGTTGCGAGTGGAGGAACCTATGCAAACTTGCAACTTACCTGGCTGGCAGTTTTGTTACCTCATGGCCCCGTGGGTCTTCCCTTACGACTAGCAACCTCACCACAAGGTATAGTCTCTTGTTTCGCATTCTTGTCCATCATTGGTTGTCGTGCATAAACACCTCCACCATGAGCTCCACTATTGCTTTTGTCCTCTATCGCATTAGTGCGAGTGTTGAGATTGACTTGGCGAAACTCGTGTTGAATTTTTGTATCATGAGGCTTTTTCTTAGTTTTGTCACTCTTGGTTTTTCGTCACTTATTTATAGGGTACTTGTGGCACAATTCCCTGACCTTAAGGAGGAAACTGAGAAGGAGACTAGAATTACGCCTATGAGGGCCAGTACCAAAGTCATCAACAAAGCGCACCCATTGATGCTCATGCAACTGGTGGTTCTCCAAGAAGCTCGGTACCAGTTCCACCCCCACCGTCGCGGCCAGCTTTGAAGGTGTCCATTTTGAGCTCTCTTGCATGCACACCAACTATGATCGACTAGGCAAGTCGTATGATGAGTTGTGCAATAACTTGATGATCATTGACTCTAATCTAGACAAGGTGTTCCAACTACCGGGCGACCCTTGATTTCTTTGTCAAAAAGTAGGAGGACAGTTCGGGGGAGATCTATCTAAGGGGGAGACCTTTTATCTTGACTCAACTATGTCTAAAACTTTTTATTTCTTGCTTTTTAACTCTTGATGAACTCTTCGTTTTGGTTTTACGGATCGTTGCACAAGTGTTGCAACCCTAGATATTTCTACACATAGATTTTGATTTAACTATTCCTATATCTTATCTCTTCGTGCAGACTAGATGCTTGATTTCGTTAAACAAATCAAAGGGGGAGATTGTTAGGACTGATTTCTCAATGGGCCTTATTATGTTAAATTGATCTTGTTTTGAAAATCAAATTAAATATGTTAATCTTGTTAAAGATAAAAGATATCTTAAAAATGGTAGTTATCTTAGGTGATTCATCATATCTTATTTCATTAACATTCCTTATGGCACAAGTTATTTGATCATATCCTTAACTATTTGTATCATAACTCATATTGTGGTAATTACGTTGGATACAGGAATATTGTCTTGCAGATAACTAAAGAAGGGAAGACGATATGCAAGGATAAGGAAAGAAGATATGCAGGACCGCACAACGAGTTACAACAACAATCTGCAGAAGAACTTTTGAGCAGTAATTTGTAGCCATTCGTCCTGTATTGAATCAAAGTGTTTTAGTGAGAGAGATTCTTGAAAAAGAAACTTTGAGATATCTTGAAGTTCTCAAACTCAAAAGGAGTATACCGAATATAGTTGATGCTTAGGTGTTGTAAGAGTAAAATAGAGGGAGTCTAGTTTTACTTTGGAGTAAATCTTAATATTGTAATTCTTAAGTTGGTATATCGTGTTGAGTTATAATTTGGGTGCATACCCCGTCGAGTAGGACCATTTGGACCAAATCACGTAAGAACCTCATGTTCTTTACTACTTTCGTTTAGCTGTTACAACTCTCCATAACTGCCATAGTAAAGATGGTTTCAAAGATTAAAGAACTAAAATCCGTATTACTTGCCTATTGTTATAAATATGGTTGGTAGAATATGCATTGTGGCCATTGTTGAAAATTATGTACAAATACTATTTTATAATAATAGTAGTTGTTGTAAATAATGTAAGATATTGAAAATTCTTGCCTATATAAGGAGCCATCAAGATGAAGAGAAAAACACTCTTTCACAAGTAATGTGCACCCTATTTGCTCTTCTTTTCCTAAGTCTTTTAATATATTGTTATAATTTTCAAATAGTTTTAGTTATTCTATAACACGTTATTAGCACGATAGTGCTCGATCCGAAAGAATTTAGTTCATTCGTTAGAGAAAACGTTCAACGTTAAAATGTACGAAAGTTTTATATTTACTTGTTCATCTATCTACATTATTATAGACAATGCGGAGTACCGCCAATCTATAATTTTATGATTAGCTGAATATGTGTTTATAATTTTGTTGTTAAAGTTTAATATTTACGTTTTCATCTATCTACATTATTATAGACAAGGCGGACTACCGCCTATCTATAGTTTTACTCTTTATATTTTACTATCATCTAACTCTAACACTAAAGCTAATTTTTACTTTCGTTTATGCTTTTGTTAACCCCAAGCTATAAACGACTATTGGCAATTTATTATTGCTTATTTTATTCCATAAACCCATGAAAGTTTTACATAGTAATGTGGCAACAATTATTTACGCACTTAATTCATTGCAATTATTTTACTTGTTTACATTATTTCATAAGCCCATGAAAGTTTTTACATAGTAATGTGGCGGAAATTATTTACGCACTTAATTCATTGCAATTATTTTACTTGTTTACATTATTCCATAAGCCCATGAAAGTGTTTACATAGTAATATGGCGGAAATTATTTACGCACTTAATTCATTGCAATTATTTTACTTGTTTACATTATTCCTTAAGCCCATGAAAGTTTTTACATAGTAATGTGGCGGAAAATATATATGTATTTATTTATCGTAATATTATTCCATATGCCTATTAAAATATTATTAATGCGGCGGAAATTATTTTACATGTAATTACAATTAATTTTTGTTGCTAAATTATTAAAGACATTACCGTTCATAAAACATGCCAAAATAAAAAAAAATGATTGTTTTTCTAACGGCTTAAACGACTACTTACGGATATTTTCCTCTATAAATACACAAATTTCATAACACAAACTCCACACAAATCTTCACCTTATTTCTCTCATCTTGCAAAATGATCTATACGACAACAGCGATCTTGATCCTCATTTACCTTTCAATTTTTATTTTTATGATAGTAGATGAAGACACTCCTATGTTTGTCCCTATGATATTCCTCCCTTTTATCATAAAAATGTCCGAGTTCAAGATTTGGCTAGAGATTAGATAATTGCATTGTATTATTGTAATAATTGTGCTTCTATGATTATGTGTTAAATAAAATATTTCGACCCTAATTATATATTCTTGGTTATGTATTTAGCTAGCAAAATGTCTAACCTCCCGAGTACAATTAGTTGTACACTCAATATCACTAGCAAGAATTATGGACAATGTAAATCAGATACAAAATTGTACCTCAAATCAAAGAGTATCATTGAAACTCCTGCTGCAGTAAATACAAATACGGATCTAGAAAAATGTGAGGTTGTGATCTATATGAGAAAACACTTTCTACTTTCCATGTGTCCATGATAAATGTCCAACAACAATACAGATTGCTGAATATTTCAAAATATCACGATTTGCAACAAAGGTTGTTAATGGCAGAAAGTTACAATAACTTATTGATGAAAAATCATCAATCTCGTCCTCTTGGAGCACATGCATTACTTGACGCAAATGCCATTAATTTTTCAAACTCTTATGAACGAGGTAACAATGATAATGCCAATTGTGGTCGTGGACGTGGTTGGGGTAGTTATCACAACCCTTCGACCAGTGATACGGTACATAACAATAACTATCATATTAAAAGAAAAAATGCTCATAATAAATCTGAAGGTTACTATTTTAACTGCGGAATGAAAGGACACTGGGCCAATACATGTCGTACACCTGAACATTTTTGTAAATTGTACCAAGAGAGTAAAGGCAAATAAAAGGAAATGAACCTTGTTGAACAAAATGCCTAATAATCCCACATATATAGGAGCATCTGATTTTACGGATGATCATGATGTTACTATGGCTTGATATGAGCTATGTGATTCATGTCTACGTGATTTTTGGTTTGATTTGCATTATGTGATTCCTTGATATGTAATTTTTGAATTGATATGTATTTGCGATTTTCGCTTGTAATGTGATGTGTTCCATTAATTGTGTTTCCTTATGTATCTTAATGAAACTATTTTCCTTTTCTCAAATATATGCTTCGTTTATTGTTATATATTCTTGTTTGACATGAAGCCAGAATGGAGCATACCGGTGATTTTTGCATCCCTGATAGCGGTACAACTCACACAATTCTCACAAGTAAGAAATATTTTACATATTTAAAACCAATAAAGGCAAAAATCAATACGATATCAGGTCCTACTGACCTGATTGTAGGATTTGGTAAAGCTAGTTTTGTTTTACCAAATGGAATGCTATTTATCATCAGCGATGCCTTATTTGCCCCAAAATCCAGAAGAAATATATTGAGTTTTAATGATATATATCGTCATGGATATGATACCAACTAAAAGACTGAGAATAAAACTAAATATCTTTTCATTATTAAGTATATATCAAGAAAGTAACATGTATTTGAAAAACTACCAAAACTCTCATCGAGATTGCATTATACATATATTAATGCTATCGAGTCAAATATGGTAGTCAATGAAAATCCTGAATTGTTAACTTTATGGCATGATCGATTAGGCCATCCTGGTTCAACAATGATGCGAAAAATAATTGAAACTACGCATGGACATTTATTAAAAGGATCCAAACTCAATTCGAGCAACAATAGTCCATGTGAAACATGTTCTCTTGGAAAACTAATTATAAAGCATTCACCAGTTAAAATTAAAGACATAATTGCCCACATTTCTTGAAAGAATTCAAGGTGATATATGTGGACCTATTCATCCATCATGTGGACCATTTCAATATTTTATGGTATTAATTGATGCCTCAAGTCGATGGTCACATGTCTGTCTATTGTCTACTCGCAATATGGCATTTGCGAGATTTTTGGCTCAAATAATTAAAATAAAAGCTCAATTTCCTGACTATACGATCAAGAAAGTCAGACTTGACAATGCTGGTAAATTCACATCTCAAGATTTCAATGATTATTGTATGTCAACTGGAATTACGGTTGAACATAGTATTGCACATGTACATACTCAAAATGGTTTAGCTGAATCATTAATTAAACGTATTCAGTTAATTTCTAGACCATTGTTGATGAAAGCTAAATTGCCAAGTTCTTTATGGGGTCATGCGATTTTACATGCTGCATCACAAATTCGCATTAGACCAAGCTCGTATCATGAATACTCCCCATTACAACTTGCTTTTGGTCATGAACCTAATATTTCCAATATAAAGATTTTTGGTTGTGCGGTTTATGTTCCAATTGCACCACCAAAGCGAACAAAAATGGGACCACAAAGAATGTTGGGAATATATGTTGGATTTGACTCACCATCAATAATCAGATATCTTGAACCTCTAACAGGTGATGTCTTTACGGCACGTTTTGCTGATTGCCATTTTAATGAGACAAATTTTCCAACCTTAGGGGGAGAAAAGAAGCAGTTGGAAAAGGATATATCATGGTATAATCCATCTTTGACAATCTTTGATATGCTAACAAAGCAATGTGATTTGGAAGTAAAGAAAATTTTGCATTTACAAGTTATTGCAAATCATTTACCCGATGCATTTACTGACATAAGCAGGGTAACAAAATCACATATACCAGCTGCAAATGCTCATGCTCATATTATAATTCCAAGAAAAACGTCAAAGGATGATATCTTTGATATAACTAAGAAACGCAGGCGTCCTACTAGCTCAAAGGACAAATAATCTCGAAAAACAAAAGGAGCATCAAAACTTAATGATCCTAATATTGAGGAATATATGCCTGATGAGTCGCAAAATGTGACATATGAGATACCTCAAGAAGTTATCCAATCAGATCCTATAAATAAAGAGAACGTTGAAGTCTCTATAAATTATATCAATACAGAAATGGTATTGGATCGAAATGAGATGGAAAATATGGATGAAATATTTTCATATTTAGTCGCTTATGAAATTGTGAATGAAAATGATGATCCTGAACCCAAATCTGTAATTGAATGCCAAAATAGGAATGATTGGGATAACTGGAAAGATGCTATGCAAGCTGAATTAGATTCGCTTAATAAGTGAAAGGTATTTGGACCTATTGTTCTCACACCGAAAGTTGTGAAACCCGTAGGGTTCAAATGGGTCTTTGTTCGCAAACGAAATGAGAAAAATGAAATTGTAAGGTACAAAGCTCGCCTTGTCGCACAAGGTTTTTCTCAAAGACCTGGAATCGATTATGAAGAAACGTATTCTCCTGTAATGGATACGATTACATTTCGATTCTTGATCAGTCTAGCGGTCTATGAAAATCTAAAAATGCATCTCATGGATGTTGTTACTGTTTATCTCTATGGATCACTTGATAATGATATTTACATGAAGGTCCCTGATGGACTTAAATTACCCGCAACATCAAGTTTCAAACGTAGAGAAATATACTCAATTAAATTGCAAAGATTATTATATGGGTTAAAGCAATCAGGTCGCATGTGGTACAATCGTTTGAGTGAATATTTATTAAAAGAATGATATATAAACAATTCTTTGTGTCCATACATTTTTATTAAGAAAACATCATCTGGTTTTGCAATTTTTGCGGTTTATGTAGATGATTTAAATATCATTGGCACTCACAAAGAAATTCATTCAACAATGAATTATTTAAAGGATGAATTTGAAATGAAAGATCTTGGAAAGACTAAATATTGTCGTGGTTTGCAAATTGAGCATGTTAAAAATGGAATACTTGTGCATCAATCTAACTATACTAAAAAGATATTGAAACGTTTTAACATGGATAAAGCAACACCTTTGGACAATCCTATGATTGCAAGATCATTAACTATAGATAAAGATCCATTTCGTCCTTCTGAAGAAAATGAAGAAATTCTTGGTTCTGAAGTTTCATATTTAAGTGTCATTGGAGCTTTAATGTATCTAGCTAATTGTACTAGACCTCATATATCATTTACTGTGAATTTATTAGCCAGGTGTAGCTCATCACCCACAAAAGGCACTGGAAATGAATTAAACATTTATTCCGTTATCTTCAAGGAACTATGGATCTTGGTCTATTTTATCCTAACAATGCGGTACAAGAATTGATTGGTTATGCAGATGCAGGTTTTCTATCAGACCCACATAAATCCAGATCTCAAACTGGATATGTATTCACGTATGGAGGCACTGCTATTTCATGGCGTTCTCAGAAACAGACATTTGTTGCAACATCATCGAATCATGCTGAGATTATTGCACTCCATGAAGCAAACAGGGAATGTGTATGGCTAAGATCAATGACACATCATATAAGAAGTACATCTAGCTTACCTATTAGAGAGGGTCCTACAACATTATACGAAGATAATTCTGCATATATTACACATATGAAAGAAGGCTATATCAAGAGTGATCGAACCAAATACATACCCCCGAGATATTTTGCCTACACTCAGGAACTCGAGAAGAACAAAGAAATTAATATCCAATATGTTCAATCATGTGACAATATGACAGATCTTTTTACAAAGACACACCCTACTGTAACTTTTAAGAAACATGTTCAAAGTATTGGGATGCGTCACCTACGAGACTTATGAAGAATTGGAGATGCCAACTTGAGGGAGAGTTCACACGGCTGCACTCTTTTTCCCTTATAAAGGTTTTTATCCTATTGGGTTTTTCCTTATAAGGTTTTTAACGAGGCAGCATAAGACGCGTAGACGGATCATGTACATAACAAAATCTTCAAACGGCCAAGAGGGAGTGTTATAAATACGGTTGGTAGAATATGTCTTGTGGCCATTGTTGAAAATTATGTACAAATATTATTTTATAATAATAGTAGTTGTTGTAAATAATGTAAGATATTAGAAATTCTTGCCTATATAATGAGTCATCAAGATGAAGAGAAAAACACTCATTCACAAGTAATATACTCCTTATTTGCTCTTATTTTCTTAAGTCTTTTAATATATTGTTATAATTTTCAAATAGTTTTAGTTATTCTATAACACCTATACAGTTATAACTATTCTCACTTATAAATGTATCAAGTTTACAAGTAATATAGATCAAGATCTTCCATATTTTTTTAAGAAAATTAATGAGACCATAATTAAGAAGTTGGGCACTTAATGGGGCTAAAACTTGACCCACACTACTATTAAGGGACAGTTTTACAAGTAGGTCATTTTAAAGGACCAAATAAAAGAAGAGAAACAACGTTGCTGAGACTTAAATTATTGGTTATAGTTTGTATCTCTTTATATGACAAAAAACGTAAATGGTAGTGGTTGTGGCCTGTGGGTCTTACCTTGTGACCATATACTTTTGATTCGACGACCTTTATTGTCACATTTGCTACGTGACAAAACCGAATTGGTCAACCTAATCTTCATAATTCGTTTTCGTGGTAGTGATTGTACGATTATAACTTGTTATAAAATGATTGGTCACTAATTTTAGTTATTCCACAGTACACAGGCCTCTACATTCGATATATACATTTGCTTAAATTACCTCCAGTGTACTTATCAAAAAACGAAATTTAAAAAGAATACCTCGCTCCCGTGAATAAGACGTGTACGGACTTCTGTTCTTTGAGTACTGACGTGGGTGATCCCCCATGATTCAGAAAACCATACTAATGTTGTAAATTGTAATGGTTGCCAGCTGAGTTTTGGAGTTTTGTACACGTGAAGGCAGACCGAATGGTTTCTGCCCGAAGGTCCCCTCGCTAAGAAAGCGTCCGTATAATATTTCATAACTCATAAGAAACAAATATTTCGAAAAATAATCCCTATTTGTAATGGTTGCCAGCTGAGTTTTGGAGTTTTGCACACGTGCGGGCCGACCGAATGGTTTCTGCCCGAAGGTCCCCCTCGGTAAGAAAGCGTCCGTACTGTGTGAAAAGGATTGGTGGAAGAGCACAGTACACATGTTAGACAAATGACTATTTCATAAGAAACAAATATTTCGAAAAATAATTCCTATCAATCTAATACTTCTGGTTCATGCTCAATGGTCCAATCTTTTAATTATTTTAGAGGAAAAAATTCAATTACCTATCTAAACTTTGGCTCGTGTTGTAGTTGAGAAATTGTTATATACTCTGCTGTATGTACAACCGATGGTTGAGATTAAAAATGTATCCCTAAATTGTAGGAGTGACCACCCAACGCCCCATCCCCACCGTGTATTGGTAGTGGATGCATATACAACGGCTGCACCTAATAATCTCTCCTTGCAGTTACCTATTTAATTTTAAATTTTTACAATTTATGGCCCAAACTTTTATTTTTTTATAGTTTACGATCCAAACTTTCATTCCGACGAAACTCTGTCCCAAAACGTAAATTTTGGTCTAAATGACGCCACGCTGACGTTATCCTCGAGGGGTAAAATTGTCATTTTAAAGATGAGGAGTATAGTGCAATATGTCCAATTATTTCATAAATCCTAAAATTTATTCTTTTACACATTGCACTCAAAATATTTAATTTTTCTAACAAATATACTAAATGTTGCACTAGATCTTTTTTCCTTCATGATGCCACCAAAGCATCACGAAGACCTACTCCATTATCGGTGGCCTTAGATGTTGCACCTGATGCTTGCAAAATGGTACCCCCACTATTTTCCAGAATCACGATAGGCGATTTACAGGATACAGCTCCCACACGATGTATCAGAAGTTTTAGATAACTTCACGAATACCCCAAATAGATACGAGCATTATCAAGATACGGCATGGATGTATTACAATACGGGGCTTCAGTATCCCTGATTCACGATAAGACCTCCCATCCTCGAAAGACAAAAATACCAGTTTCTCCTCTCGAGAAGGTATCGAAACTCGATGACAGCAGGACTTTTGAATCATCTGAAAGATATATCTTATAATTCGATTCAGGAAATTTTTTCCAACCCACTCACAAATCGAGAAAAAGGGAGATAAATAAATAATTGTTAACCAAAAGGGTGCCGTCAGTGGGAACACCATAGGATTTTGCCTTTGAGTACGTTCGAGGAATTTCTTATAATATACTATGGATATCCCTATAACCAGTAGCAGCCTCTAGGACCATCATGAACGCATGGAAGAAGAACCGCCAATAACCCCCTCTCCACCCCGAACAGAAAGAAGAGATTTTGTGAACGTCCCTAGATATGTCGAATGTCTGTTGGACGACGCTGCTCGAATGAATCGATAAGAAGTCGCATACCCTCACAAGTCCCCCTCCAAACGACCCTATCGAGAACGATACGATTCAGAAGAATATGAATCCCGTATGACGCCAAGCCTTCATCAAGTCCCTCGATACCATGAACATCTTCCCCACGATAGGGCGACATTAACTTTCTATGGGGATAACCGTGAAAGAGAACAACTAGATAATGAAAGGTAAGAGCTTCTTACCCTCGGGATCACCAGTTGCCACATGCACCCATACATGGCATGCGCCGAGAAATGCGGAACATAAAGAAGAACATAACCCCATGGGAAGAGGCCATGTATCACGACTCTTCTTTCATCCCAGAGATAGCTCAAGCCTTGGTCCCATTAGGAATGTGACATGCTAATCTCCCTCTATACATAGGCGATAAAGATGAGAGAGACCCACACGATCACATCCATCAGTACATAGCCAACATTGATCTAGCATCGGCACCGGATTTTGCCCTGTGCCGAGTGTTTAGAGCTACCCTGGCAGGGAGAGCTCGGGCTTGGTTCTCTCAACTACACCCTGGCACCATATCCCATTTTGATTAATTGGCATGCCTATTCGTACGACAATTTACTTGCACCAGAAGATACCAAAATTCGTTAGCCATTTGTTCACCATCAAGCAAAGGAAATATGAGTCCCTGAGAGACTACATGAAGCACTTCTAAGATGAAGCCCTAGATATCCCGAATGCTAACCCCTCGATAGTAGCAGATATCCTGACCTAAGGGCTCAGAACGGGGGACTTTTTTTGATACCTCATGGGTAATCAAATTAAAGATATGAACAAACTCATGCAGAAGGCGGAGACGTACATTATTATGGAAGAAATTGAAAACTCAAAGATCCAAACAGAGAATAATGATAACGAACATGAGACGAGGTCTAAAGAGAAAGTGAACGAAGAAAAAACTCATCTTTCGTGAGGGGATGGTGGAAATACGGTAAAAAGGCATCTACGGCTGGTGCCATTGCCACCCCCCCCTGCCGAGGTGCTGAATGTTATGAGGGGAATCAACGATCTGCAATGGCCACTACCTGTTAAAAAGCCTTACAAAAAGAAAGATACAGGTAAGTTTTGCAAATCCCATAAAGCGTATGGGCATACTACAGATAACTACACCACTTTGAGAAAAGAGATACGCCGGTTATTAGACATCGGTTACTTGGGAAACTACCTGAAAGTAAACAACCAAGAGTCTCCCAAGTCCAACTTTTGGAAAAGAACTCGATCGGAAGGATTATTGGAAGAAGATGGCCCTAGTACTAAGTATTGAGAGGAAACCTCCCACTAGGGATTACCCCCACCCCTATAATCGTACGAAGATAACCCTTCTTGGGGTAGGACTATAAATATGATTGAAGGAGGGGATATCTCAGTAATACCCCTGGGGAAGAAAAATAAATATCTGAAAGAGGCTCGACGCACGGAACATGGACCACTGATTTGCTCATAACAAGGAGCAAAGTTACCCATGACCACCTTTGGACCAGATGACTTGAAGGATATCATCTATCCTCACGAAGATCTGTTGGTGATAGAAGCCACCATCTACGGTATCGAGATTCAGCGCATCCTAATTGATATTGGGAGTTCGGTAGATTTTCTCTTCTTGCCCACATATTTGGCTATGGGACTGAACAGAGAATGCCTCGAATCGGCTGAAGTCCCTTTAATGGGCTTTTCAGGGGAATCATGCCGCACATTGGGAACGATAACCCCGCCGATGTCGTGGGGAGAATGAGCCCTACGACGAACAGAACATACGAAATTTTGGGTGGTAGAGGCCTCGTCCCGAACTTATAGAGGTATATGCGGACGACCCTTTATACGAACGTGAAAGTGCAGGTATTCTGTCAATGTTAGTTTAACATTGAGAAGTCAATGTTAGAGTAACATTGCTGGAGCAGAATCCGATTTACAATCTTGATTATATTCTTTATTATTATTTTGCCTTATTCATTTAACTAACTAAGTTCCACAGTTGTAATTGTCTTTGATTATTATTCAGAAAACAAACTTGTTATAGGTTGGACGCTCAAGTTTCAAAGAAGGAAAGTTTCCTTAATTAAGCAAACCGCTCTACAAGGAAAGATGAGTTCGAGTGGAACTAGGAATGCTTTCCAAGATCAAGTCCTGAATTGAAGAAGGAGTCTTTCCTTAGTTAGATCACTAACGAAGGAACTATTATTCAAGAAGGACTGCGAGAACAAGGAAGAGGAGTTCAAGAAGGAAACAAGGAGAATTACCAACCGTGTACAACACACCTTGAAGTCCAAGATCAAGAACCTATATATAGGTGTGAAGTACATCAAGACAAACACGAGACAAGAGCCAATCAATCCGAGAGATTAATTTAGAGTTGTTGAGTGATGTCTTGCTTTAGCAAAGTTTGTCAGTTGTTAGAATAGATCTAAGAGTGATGAGCTTTTAAAGATAGTCGAAGCAATTCTTGTGTGCTTTTCTTAGTTCAATCAATTTAAGAGTGAGGAGCTTGAGAATTGAGAGAACGACCTTTATTAAAACCTTTACGGGTTATTTTGCCTACGGCTCGGAAGTTAATATAATCCTATATTCACTTCTTAAACTTGGTGTTTGTTTATTCTGCTGCACTATTACTCTGGTCTGTTGTTAAAGTAACATTGCTGAGTTAACAACGTACACATCTGGTGTTAACACTCCAGTGTTAAGTTAACAACAACGACGTAGCAACCCGATCCACAATTTCAATTGGTATCAGAGCCAAGCACCAACTTCACCGGTGTTTGGCGTTGATACGACAAGATGAACAACTCCAATCCCAATACCAGCAGATTGCCGGTATTAGAGGGTCCCAACAACTCTGCCTACTGGAAGATCAGACTCAGAGTCCATATCAAATCCATCGACCTAAGAGCTTGGGACGCAGTACTAGAAGGCTACACCATCCCCTACTTGCCAAGAGATGGAGATGCTGATCTGGTACCTAAGCCAAGAGGACAATGGACAGCCAATGAGATTGCTCTCTACAACTTCAATGAAAAGGCTCTCAATGCTATTTTTAGCTGGATAGGTAATCATATGTTCAAACTTATTCAAACTTGTTCTACTGCTAAAGCTGCATGGGAAGTTCTTGAATTAGATTGTAAGGGTGATGTAGCTGTGAGGGACTCTAAATATGGGATGTAGCTGCATGGGAAGTTCTTGAAAACTTTGGAGGGACTTTGAGAAGATAGAGATGGGTGAGGATGAAAGCATTGATAGCTATTTTGAGAAACTTCTAGATATTGCTAATCAGTGCCAAAACTTAGGTTTTATCATCCCAAATCAAACCATGGTCTATAAAGCTTTTAGAACATTATCTTCAAAGTTTACTGTCAAAAGAATTGCTATGAATGAGTCTAGAGATCTTGCCGACATGGACTTCCAAACATTAATGATCACTCTAAAAGAATTTGAACTAGAGTTCCTAGGAAAGTCAAGTAAACAACTTGTTTTAGCCTTACTAGGTACTAGCTCAGATTCTACAGGGAGTGATGAGGATGAATATGAGTTGATCTCTTCTAACTATGGTAACATTACTAGGAAGTTTAGTAAATTGGGTTACAAAGATAAAAATAAAGAAAAACAACCTGGTAATGCTACCCTTGGTTATAAGAAACTGCCCCCAAAGTTTGTAAAGTACATGTCATCTAATAGCACGCCTCAAGATACTGAGAAATTGAAAGATGTCCAGTGCTATGAATGTAAGGGGTATGGTCACTTTAAACATGAATGTGCTAACACCCTCAGAACAAGAGAGAATTCTCATTGGGTTTGTGTAGATGACTTCAATGAAGCTGACTTCGAATCTGGAACCAAGTGCCGAGGAACAATCAGAGGAAATCAACATTGCTGCTCTTTGCACTCGGATCACCTGGTCAGAAGAAGACTCCAGAAATTGCCAGAGTTCTCAATGTTACTCTAACATTGGAGAACCAACATCAAAGCCAAAAATCTTTTTTGGAGACTAGAACAACCATGATACACAGGTTATCTATGATGTGCTCTATGATTCTGAGGATACTAACTTTGATTGTTTTCATGGCTCTGTTGATCTAGAAGAGGAGTACTTCAATGAAGAAGAAATGTCCCAGGAGGAAATTCTAGATGATCTACATACAACCTTTCTCAGACTGGAGAGAGAGAATGTCAAACTCATGAAGAGTAACAAAGCACTGATGCATGACATTGAATGTTTGAAGAACATGCTCAGACTCTATGAGAGAGATCTTGACAAAGCTGAAGTTGAGCTGAAAGAGGTAAAGGAGAAACTCAAAAAGGATTCACAGATCATAGCCAAATGGAATGGAGGTACTTCTAAACTTGATGAGGTACTAAACATGAGTAACACAGGTACATGTGGTCTGGGATTTGTTGAGAAACCTTCCTCTTCTAATGTTAATTCTGCCTATTTAACTACAAGCTTTGTTAAAGAATCTGATAATGTGAGGTCTGGAACCATTAACACTGCAAAAAGTAAACCTACCTTTATCTGCCAGTATTGTTTTCAACCAGGCCACATTAAACCATTCTGTAGAAAATTCATAAAAGAATGTGGTAAGAAAACAACCTATGTGTCCAATGTTAAAACTACAACAGGTTATGATGTTAGACTAACATTGGATGCAGGACAGAAAGGTAGAACTTGGATTGAAAAAGCCGAAACCCCTAAGATTAAAGTTGTATGCAATGTTGTTTTCTCTACTGTGTACTCTAACCTTTCAGGTAAGTGGTACTTCGACAGTGGATGCTCAAGACACATGACAGGAAGCAAAGAAAATCTTAAACAAATGATACCTTTGAGTGCTGGAAAAGTGACCTATGGAGGAGGCACCAAAGGAAAGATCATTGGCAAGGGGACTCTGGATGTTGATGGATTCCCACCCCTGAAGGATGTGTTGTTGGTGGATGGGTTAAAGGTAAATCTAATCAGTATCAGCCAGCTGTGTGATGATGACTTACTGGTTACATTTGACAAAGTATCTTGTGATGTTTATGATAGTGACAATGTTCTTGTTATGACAGGTACTAGATCCAAAGATAACTGCTACCTAGCCCAAGAGGAAGCAGAATGTTTCCATGCCAAGATAGGTGAGGCTTCTATATGGCATAGGAAACTTGGACATGTTCACTACATAAACCTTGAGAAATTACAGAAAGTTGATGCTGTAAGAGGCTTACCCAAGCTGTCTTGTCCAGGTAAGCTTGTGTGTGGTGATTGCCTCAATGGTAAGCAAACCAGAGCAGTTCATACACCCCTACAGGTACAGAATGCTAACCCTAGATCTAGTAGGTGTTTTGAATTGCTGCACATGGACTTAATGGGTCCAATTGAGGTAAGTAGTCTCAGTGGTAAGAGATATGCCTTTGTGATTGTAGATGACTTCTCTAGATACATTTGGGTAAAATTTCTTAAAGAAAAGTCAGAAGCTTTTGATTAGTTCAAAATCCTTTGTGCTAGTATTAAAAACTTGTATGGCTCCACTGTGATTAAGATTAGATCTGATCATGGTAAAGAATTTGAAAATGCTAGTTTTGATAACTACTGCAATGCTAAAGGTATTTTCCATGAATATTCAGCTCCTAAGACTCCTCAACATAATGGGATTGCTGAGAGAAAGAACATGACTCTTCAAGAGATGGCCAGAGTTATGCTCAATGCTAAAGATTTATCCAAAAGACTCTGGGCTGAAGTTTTAAATACAGCTTGTCACATTAGTAACAGGGTGTATCTTAGACCTGGAACTAACATGACTCCTTATGAACTCTTGAAGGGTGTAAAACCAAATGTTGCATACTTTCATGAATTTGGATGTGATTGTTATCTACTTAATGACATGGATTATCTGAGTAAATTTGATTATAAAAGTGAAAAATGCATCTTTGTAGGATACTCAGCCAATAGTACTTCCTTTAGAGTCTACAATCTTAGATTGAAGACAATTCAGGAATCAGTGAATGTTGTGTTTGATGATTTCACTCTTGATACAGGTACTGATGACATCTTAGTTCACAAAGTTGAACCAACAGTGGAAACTGAGAATGTTACTCCTGACAATGTTACACCAACATTGGAACTGGAAGCTGGAAACACTGAACAGGAGCCAGGGAACGATGTTAGACTAACACCAGCAAGATCTGATGTTAGACTAACATCAGAGGATTCTGACTCAGAACATGAAGTTGCCTCTGAACCCAGAAGAGATCCCCCAGCTAGGATTCAGAAAGATCATCCAGCATCCCAGGTAATAGGTGAACTCACTGAACGGGTAAGGACACGCAACAGAGAAAGACTTGACTATAGAGATATGGTAAAATTGTGTGTATGTATGAACTTCACTTGCACTGTTGATAATGCCTCTTGTTTTTTCTCCACCATAGAACCTAAGAATGTGAATGAAGCCCTCCTTGATAACTTTTGGATTAATGCCATGCAGGATGAACTATTACAGTTTACTAAGAACAATGTCTGGATACATGTACCTAGACCACCTAATGTTAATGTAATAGGGACAAAGTGGATATTTAAAAACAAGAGTAATGAGGAAGGGGTTATAGTTAGAAACAAAGCTATACTAGTTGCTCAAGGGTACACACAAGTTGAAGGTGTAGATTTTAATGAGACATTTTATCCAGTTGCTAGGATTGAATCTATTAGGTTACTTCTAGCCATAGCATGCTGTCTTAAGATAAAACTATACCAAATGGATGTAAAGGGTGCGTTTCTGAATGGGCTGATTGATAAGGAAGTATATGTTGAACAACCTAAGGGGTTCACAGATCCTAAGTACCCCAACCATGTGTACAAGCTTGAAAAGGCCCTGTATGGACTTAAACAAGCACCCAGAGCATGGTATGAAAGGCTTACAAAATTCCTATTAAGTCTTGGCTTTGTTATAGGTGAAGGAGATAGAACACTGTTTGTCTTGAAGAAAGATTCTCATGTCTGTATAACTCAAATATATGTAGATGATATTGTTTTTGGCTCAACTAATAATTCTTTTCTAGAAAAAATTGTTGAATCAATGACAGGGCAGTTTGAGATGAGCATGATGGGAGAATTAACTTTCTTCCTTGGTCTTCAAGTAAAACAAACAGGTAATGGGATTTTCCTAAGTCAGGAAAAGTATGCAAAGAATTTGGTGAAAAGGTTTGAATTGGCAGATTCAAAGCCTTGCAAGACTCCCATGTCTTCATCAGTGAAGATATCCAGGGATGTTAATGGTGCCAATGTTGATCCAACATTGTACCGTTCAATGATAGGAAGCTTACTCTACTTGTCTACTTCAAGACCTGATATAATGTTCTATGTTTGTGTATGTGCTAGGTACCAGGCATGTCCAAAGCAGTCACATCTGATTGTTGTGAAGAGAATCCTTAGATATATTTCTGGCACCTTGGCCCTTGGTATATGGTATTCTTATGACACTAACACAAATCTTGTAGGTTTCAGTGACTCAGACTGGGCAGGTGACACTGATGACAGAAAGTCTAAAAGTGGATGATGTTTTTATCTGGGGAACAACTTGGTCTCATGGTACAGTAGAAAGCAAAATTGTGTGTCACTCTCCACTGCTGAATCTGAATACATAGCAGCAGGCAGCTGTGTCACCCAGTTGGTATGGCTTAAGCACATGCTACTGGATTATGGGTTAGACAATGATACCTTACTTATGTTATGTCATAATCTTAGTGCTATAAGCATCTCTAAGAACCATGTGCAACATTCTAGAACTAAACATATTGGCATAAGGCATCACTTTCTAAGAGACATGGTAGAAGGTAAGCTCATTGACATTGAACACATTGAAACTAACAATCAGCTTGCTGATATGTTCACTAAACCTTTAGATTCTGAGATGTTCTTCAGTTTGAGGAATTCTATTGGCATGTGCATTGTTTAGGGATGTTAGTTCACCAATGTTGACATAACACCACTGTCTAGCACTGGTTATTGGTTGTGGTGTAACTGTAATTCTTTTATGTTTCCTTTCTGCATTCTTCTTTCTTGCATCTTACATCTTTGTTAGAGTTTCTGTTGGGTTGTGTGGTTAATCTGTGCAAATAGCTGAATTGACTGGTGGACAGATACAATTCAAGAGTTTTGTAAAGTAATAACTCTGTTGTTAGTCTGTGAATGTTAAACTACCATCTGGGAGAAGTTGGGGTACACAGAGCTCACTACTCTGATGTTATTCAGTTGTGACTTATCCATGTTAGGTTAGACAAAGCATGAAGAGAAGCTGGGGTACATGATGTTGAGAGCTTCATTGTCATTCAGTTGTGCTTATTTTTGTGTTTTTGTCTATGGCCAAGGTTATGCATGATAGTGATCTGTACTTCTGGGGTGCTTTGAAGTTTCGACTGCTTGCATTTAGTAGCATTGTTCACTTGGTATTTCCCTTGTAAACAGGTTGGTAAACAGGTATGCATGAGGAGTTGGGGTGAAGAAGTATATGATAAATGTATTGTCTTCATTCAGTTCCTTTGTACTTGCCCAATCTGCAACTGATGGTTAAGTTGCTGGGGTGTGTGGAGTCTTGTGCTGCCCACATTCAGTGATGAAACTATCCTTTTACATTCACTAGTTTTTGTTCAAAAGAGTTCGTGACCATAAATAAAGATAAATTGGTTTGTCCTGATCCCAGTCAGTAAAGTTGTTTGTACTTGGTTACCATCTCCCAATGTTGATCTAACATTGTTGCATTCTTTCTAGTTTTGCGTTTGTTTTTTCCTTTGTTGATTTGGGCTTAGGGGGAGTACTAATCCTAGGAATCATGTGTTGAGGCATACTTTTTGGGTGACTCACTGCAGGTACAACGCTATATTTTGTGATCTTCTATACTGTGGGAACATCTTTTCCCTGGATATGTATATCCACTCTGTGTTTTTCTGTTTGATGTGTTACTTACTCATACTGATGATCTTAGTCTATGTCTTTGTACCTATGTACTTGGGTGGGGGTTTAGATTAGTATACGGGAATATCTCACGCTCTCACATGATGCTGCCTTGGATGAAGCCCTGCACCTACAACTTTCCTCCCTGATGTTAACTTACCAATGTTAGTTCAACATTGAAACATTGTAACTTATAAGTTTTCAGGTTTGAAGACTGCTCTGGTTACGTGTTAATCTAACACTGACACGTGGTAAGGTAAACATGGGTATGATCGTGTGACAGTGGTCCGATTATTTTGGTAACATGTTACAACACCACTGTTACCACTCTTCATATTATTGTTTATATAATTTGCCCTAATCTCTTCTTGTTTCTTACGCGTTCAAAATTTCTAGTGCAATCAGCTTTCACTGCAAATCAAGTTTCTTCTTTTCTTCTCTAAATCACGCTAACAATATCCCCCAAGTCTTCGATTGATACTCTTGCAGCTGCTGCTGAGCAGATTGAACAACCACGTCGCCGCAGCACCAGACGTGCAACCACTGAAACCACCGTCGCTGCCGCCCTAAAGAGGAAAGCCACTTATCAAAGGCACAAGGGAAAGAAATCCGCAAAGGGTGATGTTGGTTCAACATCAGACACTGTTGAGGAAACCTCTGCTCCCACCAACCCTGAAAACAAGGTAATGATAGCTAACCCTACTCTGGATATACCTGCTTCTACTGCTGTTGGTATTGAGGGGGAGGATGAGGCCCCTAGTGTTGGTTTGGGTGCAACTGAGGAGGTTGTGGTTGAGAACCACAACTGAGGAGGTTGTGGTTGAGAACCCTGATGGGGTTCACAATGTGGTGGCTGAGGAAGTGGTTGAGCCATCTGAGGCTAATGTGGTTGAGCAGGTTACTGCTGATGAGATGGATACTCTTCCTGAGGAAGATGATCAGGTTGACGAGACTGTGGTTGAGGAGGTTACTACTGAGGGTAACCAAGTTGTTGATGATGAAGGTGACAATCAACCTGAAGAGGTTGAGAGAGAAGAAGAAGAGAGCCTGACTCTCTCTGCCTTAGCTACTGCTACTAAGAAAAGAAAGGGGAAGCAAGTGGTTGTGGAAACTTCTGAGTCTGAATCAGAAGAAGAAAAAGAGGAAGAAGATGATAAGGAGGAAGAGGAAGATGAGGAAGTTGATGAAGCAGACCAACTGGTATGTAATGACCCTACTGATGTTACTCCAACATCAGACAGTGATGAGTACTTTGATGTGCTTGAGGAGGAGTACCCCAAAAGGCCTTATTCTGGCTTTTTTGTGTTTGCTGAGGCAGAAGAACAGTGGGAGGCTTATCAAGCCAGTGTTATTCACATGATGAGGAACATTGATGAGGAGATGTTCAAGGAAAATAGACTGTTTGAGTTGCTTGAAGCTAGAGGAGTGTTGGGCTCTGTGATGAACCAGTCATCATATGTCCCTAATGTGATCAAAGAGTTCTACATGAACCTCTCTCAGTGGGTGTGCCACCAGGGCTCTCCCAAGTTTGGCAAAGCTTGGGTAAGGATGAATGTCTATGACATTAGCCCCTATGTGATCAATGAAGCTTTGGAACTTCCTGATCCTGAGGAGACTAGGGATCCTAGCATGGATGAGGTGATTACTGACCTCACTGGTGGACTCACAAGGAAATGGAATGACAGTTTTCCAACTACAAGGCTGACATCCTTAAGTGCTGTACTTCAGAAGCTCTCTACCTACAAGTGGCTGCCCTCTTCCAACACTACTGTTATGACAAAAGAATCTGCATAGCTGGTGTACAAACTGAAGAATGGGCTGAGTGTGAACATAGGGGAGAAGGTTCTGAGGCACATGAGGGAAGTCACAACAAAGGCAAAGGGAATCATTCCATATCCCTCTCTAATATCCAGCATTCTGGTGAAGCAAGGCTTCAAGACAAAGAAGATAGAAGGCTGGATCAAGAACAAGGCCAAGATGATCATCACCAGGAACTTCTTCACTCAATTCAGGATTCAAGATCTGCCATGGAATCCCAATGATGCAGCCGGTCCAAGCAGGAAGAAGAAGAAGAAGAAGACTCACAAGTTTGCTGCTTCTTCGGTTCCTGTGGCTAGTGGTGACAGTTGTTCTGTCATTGCTGATGCTTTTGTGGAGGAGACCTTGGTGTGGCTTGACAGAGAGTATAAAGATACCCAAAGAGAGATAACAGACAAGCAAGTGAGGTTGTAGGAGATAGACAGCCTCAGGAAGCATTTGAAGGATCTGCCTTCCTCACAAAAAGGGGGAGAGTAGATCAAATTTCAAAATTTCTGAGTTCTGTTAATTTTTTGTTTTCGATGGCAGTATGAACAATTTTATTTTCTTTTCTGTTTCATCAAGGGTTGTGTTCCTTGTAACTAAGTATGGTTTGTAATTAAGTACTTTTCTATATTGTTGCTTAGTGTTTCTGCTTATTTTATTTGAACTTTGGTTACAAAGTACTAACTCTGTTTTGCAGGTGTTACCTGTTCTCTGATGTTAAGTTAACAGTGAGATGTTCAATGTTAGAACATCTGTCTAGTTTCGAGGTTAAGCTAACATTGACAAAGACAGATGTTATGACAACATTGAAAGTATCAATGTTAGAATAACATTGAGTTGGTTCCTTCTGATGTTCAGGGGGAGTGTACTTAGTTTTCCATTGTTATAAGATAGTGAAGTTTGTCTGAATAATTTGATCTGATTAGAACAGGTTCTTAGGTTTTGTGATTAACGCAAAAATGGGGAGATTGAAAGTGCAGGTATTCTGTCAATGTTAGTTTAACATTGAGAAGTCAATGTTAGAGTAACATTGCTGGAGCAGAATCCGATTTACAATCTTGATTATATTCTTTATTATTGTTTTGCCTTATTCATTTAACTAACTGAGTTCCACAGTTGTAATTGTCTTTGATTATTATTCAGGAAATAAACTTGTTATAGGTTGGACGCTCAAGTTTTCAAGAAGGAAAGTTTCCTTAATTAAGCAAGCCGCTCTACAAGGAAAGATGAGTTCGAGTGGAACTAGGAATGCTTTCCAAGATCAAGTCCTGATTTGAAGAAGGAGTCTTTCCTTAGTTAAATCACTAACGAAGGAACTATTATTCAAGAAGGACTGCGAGAACAAGGAAGAGGAGTTCAAGAAGGAAACAAGGAGAATTACCAACCGTGTACAACACACCTTGAAGTCCAAGATCAAGAACCTATATATAGGTGTGAAGTACATCAAGACAAACACGAGACAAGAGCCAATCAATCCAAGAGATTAATTTACAGTTGTTGAGTGTTGTCTTGCTTTAGCAAAGTTTGTGAGTTGTTAGAATAGATCTAAGAGTGAGGAGCTTTTAGAGATAGTCGAAGCAATTCTTGTGTGCTTTGCTTAGTTCAATCAATTTAAGAGTGAGGAGCTTGAGAATTGAGAGAACGACCTTTATTAAAACCTTCACGGGTTATTTTGCCTACGACTCGGAAGTTAATATAATCCTATATTCACTTCTTAAACTTGGTGTTTGTTTATTCCGCTACACTATTACTCTGGTCTGTTGTTAAAGTAACATCGCTGAGTTAACAACGTACACATCTGCTGTTAACACTCCAGTGTTAAGTTAACAACATCGACATATCAACCCGATCCACAATTTCAGAACGTTTGAAGCAATCCCATCACACTTCACCTAAAAGTGAAGTTCCCTACGCAATCAGGGATTGGAGAAGTTAGGGGCAGCCAAGTTAAAGCCAAGGAATGCCGCATGAACGTGATCCCCCTTGAAGATGATGAGGGCACCTCGAAAATAAATTTATACTTTAGTCTTTGAACTTTTGAAAAGTTCCATTTTTGACCCTAAATGTTTAAGAAACTTTGCCTTTTAGTCCCTGAACATAGAAGTTAGTCCTTTATTATTTTTTATAGGTCTCTAATCCTCAAATATATATTGAAATTTCAAATATTACCAAGACGATCGAATTACCTAGAAATTATGTATATAACAAATAAATCTAAGTATACCTATTTAAATTTTAATTATAAATAATTGAAGGACTAGATATACAATAAACTAATTGATGAGGTAAGCCATGATATCCTTAAGAGCATGATTGAAATCAAATTTTTGTGATTTATTATAAAAAAAATGCATGGTGGGACATAAATATTAATGATTAAACTATCATTTTCCGCCTATAAATGATCACCCATCTTCAACATTTTATACAGTCCAAAATAATTCGATTCTGCCAAGTTTCCATTAAAAAATAGTTGTTCCTTTTTGTGTTTTTGTTGAAAACAAAATTATTCCAAATTTGTTTCTTGGTATTTGCTACCCAAAAAGCTGCAAAAACTTTTACTACACAGGAAATGTCGAATCTACCATGCACCTTAGAAAAATCATAACAAATAGTAAAGAATTTATTTGTGCTCTCTGTTTTTGGCTGCATACTCTCCTTGGTGTCTTCTATCTTTTGTATGAAGATATTTTTCTCAAATGATATGATCTAGGAGACCGTAATCCATAAACCGTAAACTGCTGCCAAGAAATCTGATAGCAATTCTTATGTTGCAAGAATTATTTATCATAACAAACCTTTATATTTTCAAAAAATCTTGAGTACACACATTCATCATGCCATTATGAATTAGAAACCATAAAAGAATTTAAAGATAAAGTTCATTAAGATGTCCGATCAAAGGAAAACCGAAATTGTGGTGATTTTTCAATTTATTTGGCACAACCTTTATTTTCTTAGTTTATAAGTTAAATTACCATCATAATTCAAGCATTTATCACACATATGAATTTAACATGGTATAATATTAGTTATAATTAAATTATTATAAATTATGATCATGAATTGACATTTTTATGAGTTTATTTATAACATTTAAATGGTAGATTTATCATGTTTAACATAGACTTTCATAAGTCTTACAACATTATTCTTGCCACTTCATGACCTAATCATCATATAAGATTATTTATTATAATAAACATTCTTTATCATATGTTTTGATAAATCTCCCATGTTTATATCTTTATATTTAAGTTATAACACAAGTATATGCATTTTAAACTAACTATATAATAAACAAAAATTAATAACTGACTAAGTTATACCTTTTAAAGTGTTACTTCGTATGATACATATTTGATGTGTGGTTATTAAAAGTTTTAAATTGATTAAAGGCTAAAAAGACGAGTTTTCTTAGAGTTAGTTAAGTAATATGTTTTAAGGATTGATTATGCATCAAATTGGATAGTTAATCAAATTTTACTTGTTACCGTGACTTGTCGTCGGAATGAGTTTACCATGAATACTCATAGTCATAAGTTTGAACATATGGTTGTTTAATATAGTTCTGAGGTATAACTAAGGTGGTTAAAACAATAGATATTCAATATTCAATTGAAGCATATGTTTTTCTTTAAATTCATCATCTAAGATTTTCATATTTTGTGTAATGATATAAATTAAGCTTATGCGTTATTTACTAAGATTTACATTGTAACTAGCATTCTTAACAAGAACATTCTCAATTTCACCAACATCAGAATTGAAGAAAAAGTACTAATATTTGTTGTGCTGAATTATAAATTCAGTTGAATAATATTAATTAAATTTGTTAAAGGTTTAATGAACTAATCAACGCCATCAAGGTTCCCCGTACAAGTTAAGGTGAGGATCCATTTCTGATTTGTTCTTGCCCCATTTGGCATCCGACCATGAGGAACTTGGACAGAAAACTCACTACTCCGTTACCAAACCTCGAACAACGTATATTCCATCATAATCTTGTTTTACATCTCATCTCATAACATGATTTTCTTATTCATCGTTAAATCCTATCCAGTCATTTATTATTTATCATATCAATTCATAATCATGGTAATTCTTCGACATTATAATCTTATCTACTGGTTCTAGAATTGCACAAAAAGAAACAAACTATGTTCAGGACATGTAGCTCAAGGAGCAACGGATATTATACGGTTTACTAGCTTATTTGTTTATATGTTATACCAGTTGGGACACCTTTGGGGGTTTGGGCCCGAGATTGAGTCGAGTTACTGCCGAGCAGTAAGGACTTTCGCTTTAAGTAATTTTGCTTAATACCCATCTATCTAGGTGCCGCTTGCAGTTAGGAGTTGGTTGTAACTCGCATGCTGGATTGACATGTACTCGAGCATGTCTCTTGATTTGTTTGCGAGGTCGCTCCTCGTCGGGAGGTATAAGGTAGAATATTATAAGTCATAAGGTTGGATTTGTTTATTGTTGAGCACAAGTTCATTAACTATTCTTGCTACATCAAATTATCTAGTTAAATTGTCCCTACAGGTAAGATCACTCCTCGAAATGTATCTAGTAAATCTCAATTAATTTTTGCGTTACCAGTTCTTTTATATGAATCTCACTGAGTCATTACAGACTTATTCCTCGTTTCTTCTGTCCATTCCTTAGGATAAAATCAACATGGAACCATGTATCAAGTGAATAATTGTTCAAGCGTGCATTTTAGAATATTCGTGTTTTGTCGCTAGTGCATAATCATTAAAATAGTCACATTGTTTGTAATGCCAAGACTTTCGTTGTATATATAAAAATACATTTTATAAAACATGTATGGTTTTTTATCCTGAATAAGTGAGACCCCTTCCTATGAGTTGCACTTTAGTCTAGGTTGGAGAAAGTGTTTGGCCACCATCGAACCAACTCGGATCGGAGAATGGCTCATGGGGCGCGGCCATCACAATCGTACGCAGAAAAAAACACAAAGTTGAAGAAGAATTAAAAGTGCAACCAGTCGAGGAGCTGATAATGATAGAATTCCACCATGAGATTATTGTCGTCCTAAAAGAATTCCACCATTTCTTCACCTAGGAAGGGGGACCCCCGGGTAAAATTAGTGACCAAGTTTGTCAGCACTTCCTAAACGTCAAGACTGCGGCCAATCTAGTTCAAAAAAAGAAGAGAAACATGGGACCATAAATGATAAGATCATACGGTTTGAGATATAATGGTTGCTTACCCTACAATAGATTATGGAAGGTGGCGGATGTGCGTCGACTTTACCAACTTGAACGACGCGTGCCCTAAGGATTGTTATCCGTTGCCTGGCATAGATCAGCTGGTCGATTCTACTGCAGGGTGTGTTGTACTATCTACGATGGATGGAGACCAAGGGTACAACCAGATTTCGATGGTAGTAATAGATCAAGATAAAACCAACTTCATTACCAATGCGGGCACCTTCTGCTACAAGGTAATGCCCTTTGACCTGAAAATGCAGGAGCTACCTACAGCGACTGGTAAACCTTATGTTCGCAAGACTAATTTGAAATTCAATGGAAGTATATGTTGAAGATATGATTGTTAAAAGTCCTCAAGAATATGATCATTCGAAGGACCTATGCAATGCGCTATTGATTATGGACAAGTTTGGAATAAAGATTAACCCTTGAAAGTGCTCATTCGGAATCAAAGGAGGAAAGTTTCTAGGATTCATGGTAATTAGGAAGGAAATTGAAGTAAACCCCGAAAAGGTTAAGGCCATCGTGGAGATGCCAACCATAAAAGCGGTCAAAGACATCCAGAAATTAACGGGGAGGATGGCATCCTTAAGCAGGTTCATCTCTAAATCAGATGAAAAAGGGCTTCCCTTCTTTAAGATATTGAGAAACATTAAGGACTTCCACTGGACCGAACAATGTGAAGAATCTCTTAATAGGTTGAAGAGTTACCTGGTAAGCCCTTCGTTGCTAGTAAAGCCCATACCACAGAAGGAACTGTTTGTATACCTGACAATGAGAGAAGAAGTCGTGAGTGCGATATTAGCGAAGGAGCGGCACAAAGAGCAATGCCATGTATAATACATTAGTAAAACGCTGTAAGGGGCGGAAGGCAGGTATACCCTGATCGAGAAACTGGTGTTGACCCTGATTACTACTGCTCATAAATTACGACCCTATTTCCTCTACACCATTACCATTTTAACCAAACATCCCTTTCGCACCATCCTCAACAAACCTGAATCCTCAATGCGACTAGTAAAATGGGAAGTAGACCTTACGGTGTATGATATCTCCTACGCTTCTCGACCTTCAATTAAAGGCCCAAGTACTGGTCGACTTTGTCATGGATATGACGGGAATAGAAGTAGTCAAAAGCCCGCCATATGGCATGCATTCGTAGATGGGTCATCAATGACAACGCATGGAGGAGCAGGGATAGTCCTGTCGAATAACGAAGTGGAAGAGGAAGTACTCCACTTCGCCATCAGACTCAACTATCCTCTGTCCAATAATGAGGCAGAATATGAAGCTCTCCTCATTGGAATGAGATTAGCGCATGAAGAAGGCATTAGGAAACTAATGATCCATATTGATTCACAACCGATTGTACAACAGGTCAATGGCGCCTACAAAGCTAAAAAAGAAAGAATGCAAGACTAACTCCGAGTAGTCCAGCAGAGATAAGGTTGGTTTAAGGAGTTTGAAATTGTCCAAATCTCCCGCTCTAAAAACAGAAAGCAGATGCCTTGTCCAAAGTAGCCACTCAAACAACTACGATCCATACACGTCTTATTACCCTTCTTCAGGCTTCAAAGTCAGAGATATCCGAGCCCGAGGATGTGAATACTACGGTAAATTCAACTGAGGAGGAGTGGATGGCCAAAATTATGGCATACTTGAGACATCCGGAGCAACATTATATGAACAATTTAGGACAACAGTTGATGGCACAAAAAACCGCCCGTTACTTTTTATGTGATGACATATTGTTTCGCAGATCCTACTCTTACCTACACACAAGATGTCTCAACGAAGGCACCTACATAAGGCACACATGAGGAGAAATCATGGCTGGTCGTAACATTTGTCAAGGCTATTACTAGCCCACAATGACAGAAGACTGCAAAAGATATGCAAAAAGATGCAAGTCGTGCCAAGCCTATGCCCTACGAGTCTATCAACCTAGCAGTGCCATTGGAACCCAGCCTGAACCCATGCCATTATGCAAAATGGTGCATCGATATCAGGGGACCCCTAATCCATGATGCGGGTCAGAGAAAGTTCTTGTTAGTAGCAGTCGATTACTTCACCTAATGGGTGGAAGCATAACCCTTGGCCAAAATTACTGCCATAGCGGTTATCAACTTTATGTGGAGATACATAATATGTCGTTTTGGTATCCCACGATACCTCGTCAGCGATAATGGACTTTAGTTCACCAGAAAGGAGTTAGAAGACTCGTGTGATCAATTGGAAATCAAGCATCGCTTCACCTCTGTGGGGTATTCCCGAGCCAATGGCCAAGTTGAAAAAACTAACCAAACCCTACTAAAATCTCAAAGCAAGGGTGGATTGGCACAAAGCTAAATGTGTAGAAGAAGTCCCTGCCATCTTGTCGGCTACAGGACCACTCAAAGAACAGCCACGGGAGAAACCCCTTATAGTCTAACTTACGGTAGTGAGGCAGTGATACCCCCCGAAGTGGTAGTGGAAAGTGGGCAGGTCAAGAAGTACGATGAAGTGGCTAACAGTTCTAGCCTAGCCTTAGCCCTAGATCTACTGGAAGAACGAAGGACGTGGGGAGCTATTCGAATGGAACAGTATAAAACATGCATGGCATGATACTACAACGCCAACGTACGAATCAGAACCTTCCAAGTAGAGGACCTGGTACTAAAAAGAGTTGAGGCTTCCAAAAACATAGGAAAGCTTCAACCCAAATGTGAAGGACCCTTTAAGATGTCTAAAATCATCGGGGTCGCCACATATCTGATTTGGTGCATTATCGTCTGCTGACTTGACAGGCTGACGAAACACTCCACATCATGTTGATTCTAGGCTGCACTAGAACCAGCTTTGTTCTTAGCACACATGTACTCCAAGCGACGCGGTGAGGGTACGGATAGATCTTTCATGATTTTGGACTGGACTCAGGTTATACCAAGCTGCCTACATATTCCCTTGAGGGAATCAAGACGAACGTAGTTCATTAGTAGTAGGTTAGTTGTATAATCAAGCATAATGATATGTCGAGTATCTTGTGTATATCGAATGTGATGCCGAAGAGGATATCGGGGATGATATCGGGGACCTTCTACGTCGAGGATGGTGTTCTGATGGAAGTCATTTATGATATCGGGTATGATATTAGATATGATATCAAATATAACGTCCAATGGTACGTCGAAGATATATATCGAGTGTTATGTCGAATCTGATATCGGGGATGCTCAATATCATGAGTACAATGTCTGAAGATAATTAAGACTTCCCTTGATTACCGAGATGCGGATATTCATAGGCATCGGATGCGGGAACCACTCACGTGATAAACACGTAAGCTGTACTATATCAAAGTCATATTCGATATGTATGTCGGGGATTATCCTCGACATAAGTAAGGATATGGGCTTGGACCCTGGCCGGCCAAATACGAGAAATACCTATATCATGTAATCCCCCAATATGGGAGTTATTATCCGAGGTTAATAATTTGTAAATTAGATCTATTTTTTTTTTTTTTTGCTTATTAGTACCTCTCGTGCCGCCAGTTCAAACTGAACTCTGATGCGGGAATTCATTGTGTTTAGAGAAATGTTGGTGGACCCCCTAATGCAATTGGCGAATCTAAGAGGTCTTCATTTGAATTCTTGAATTTCTGTGGACTCTTTCTTATATCAAATTTCCTTCGATATTCATATCGAATTTAAATTTCGATATGTTGGACATTGAATGCCTATCCATTGGTTGCACCTATAAATAGTAGCTACTTCGGAGAGAGAAGAGTTTTATTTGTTCTTTAGCAAATTTAGATCCTCTTCAGACAGGTATGTCGGGGATACCCGATATATATTTCGTATATATCGAATATGCATTTTCGATATCTCCCTAATATGGAAGGCATCTATTGTCGCTGGAGCCCAAGTGTCGTTATTATATAAGCTGGTCGCCTCTATTTGTCCGGATGCAAATATTTATCGAAGTGGTTTATCGTTGACGTCCTTGACCAAGACGGTGTTGATGGCGTTACTGGAAATCGCTAGCGGGTAAGTAGAGGTCATAAACTATATTTGTAACTATGTTTGAAAAAGATATAATGTACAATTTCTTGATGTCGAGGATTGGCTCTCGATTCGATGATGTTTAAATGTACCAGCGGCCATCAAGATTGTAGCCATTCGATGAGATTTTTGAGACTGATACTTTAAGATGCATTGTTGTTCTATAATCGCTTAAGGAAATGCACTTCGAGTAACATGCCTATATTCGATGAAAATGAGGATATAGAGGTGGGTGCGATGCGTGGTCGCAAGAGGTCTACGCCGAATAACGTGCGTACCGAGGTGGGTGCTTGACCCATAATAATATAGGGACAAATATGTCTTAACCGTGAGTAGTGTAGAACACGAGGAGGTTGTTCTCTGCACGAGGCCATCATGGCCCCAAAAGCGTTACTGCTAGTGACAAATTGGACAGCTTGGGGTCTTCTATGTGCAATGTTTGCATGTATTATTGTGATTGTAGCTTGCGATTGTGTATACACGATTATTTATGAAAATCAAGTTTTTACCAACCTTGTGTTAGGATGACAGATGATTGAGAGTCTCAGGGTCAACGATGAGAGCTCTTTTTATTGCTTATTATGATTTAATCCTCATAACAATTTGGAATATGCAAAAATATTTGAATGTTCTAGCCCGACCATAGCGTTAGTGTGGTTGGGTCTCGTGTTGGAAAGGTGGGTACGTAACTAACTCAAACTTTGTATGTACCTCTTGAGTTATTCGAGTACTTTAGTAGATGTAGTATCTAACTGCACTTCTGCTACCTTTATAGGTAGACGTAGTTGACATTGTATCAGAAACGATTCTTGTTATACCTTGTGAGGTATGATCTATGATAACGTGCTCAGTATGCCCTACGGCATAAATATCATGCACAAAATATTACATGGTATCATGAGAGGTGAATGACTTGGATACCGCGCAAGGTATGTTTCATTATACCATTATTGGGCAGTTTCTAGTTGAAGCTATTATGAAACGTAGCTTCAAATATTGCCACATCTCACGGGTGGTTTTGAGCTATCACCAGTGCAGAGTGTAGGTATGATAATGCTGAGCCTTATGGAGTTATCGAGATTCTTAAGAAAAATAGTCTCGTGTTGATTGTCATGAAGTGTGGGTCGCAGTGTCCAAACTGAGAGTAAGAGCGGAACTATGTTGCCTTTGCTGTGGTTGTCTAATAACCTTTAGATAATCATGATCTTTGTTCGCTATTCTGTTTGAATTTTAGCATTTGCTGCTATATTTGCATGGTTGCTACTGTTTACGATAGGAGATATCATTTGCTTGGGTAGGAATCTATCGACAGGCACTGTAGGATATGTCGGTTAAGTTGTTTGCTGCCATATCACATAGGATAAGAGATAAATCAATATGTTAAGGTATTCTCGGCCATCTTACTATAAGATAGGAGATTCGTTTACCCGTTAGTGTATTGTCTATCATTCCCATAAGATATGAGATATCATTTACCGTTTGAGGTATTTTCTGCCTTTGTTCATCGGCAAATCAACTGATGGTAAATTGCTTGAAGTCAAGAAAAGGTTGCAGCGAGAGAAAAAATCATATGAAGCATCATTTGGAAAAGTTAAAGCCCGTCATGGCGGACTGGAGGCTCGTCAGGCCAATGTTTATAAATAACGGTTTACGCCCATCCGATGAGAGATGTCAACATTCTCTTCCATGTAACTTAAGCATTCGTTTTGTCAATCTTAAAGAGGATAAGATAGGTAATGAGCGAGAAGTCATCGTGAAGAAGGTTCTCGGCTTTAGTAATTGTGAAAATGATGAAAGCGATGATGGACGCAGAGAAGTTTCTTGACATTCTTAGGTCAGCTCCTAGTGCATATTAGATCGCTTGCTTGTGCTACTGAGGGGTGTAGGTTGGTTACCCTTTGAAAGGCTTGTATAGTTTACGATGTTGTATAGCATATTGTGCTGCTTGGAATGATCTTTTGGCTAACACTTCTTGTGCTTTGGAGCGATTTTATTTGAACAATGGTTGTTCATTTTGAACCTTGCATTATATATTGTCGCAGTGGTATTATTGAAGATCTCATTAATGATGAGAATTTACCGTTAGTGAAGGCTTCATTTAGAAATTGACAATACTTTAAAGGGTAAAGTCATATCATACCACGTAGAGTGGATTGCTTTGAATTGGTTGACAAGTATAGGTTAGATGTTAACCCTCATAGTGGATATACATGTTGTAATCACTGCGAATGTGACATGTTTTTAGAATTTGGTCTTTTTCATGACCCGCATCTCGCATGCGATACTGGGCGTGTTTCTCGTTGTAATTTTAGTCCCAGTACGGTGATGGATGTAACGCCACTGTCATAAAACTATTGTACAAATGATTTATTCATTTAATCATGTTATCGCGCTGTTGTTGAGTGTCTAGCAATATTCTGCCATTATATAGGTGTTATCTTCAGTTTATCATAATTATGCATAGTAGGCGTCTAGCTAACTGCTTGACCTTTGCATCTTCGGGCCAGATTTATAGGAGGCATTTGGCGACGATTATGTACCCTTGAGAGTCGGGGTCTCATTTTGGTGCTTTATTGCGCCTTAAGAGGCGGGGTACCGCATAGGTACCTGTTTTTGCGCCGTATGAGGCGGGGATATCACGTACTAGTCGTTGTGCCTTAAGAGGCGGGTTTCGACGCTGATATTTGATGTTGTAACCTGGTTCCTCTTTGTTCATTTTTGTCTGGATTAATACAAACGTGTCATCTCATATTTGTGCGTGAATGTTTGCCATTCGCGTGGTGTCTCAAAGTAACTTACTTATTTGTTATATAAAAGAAATATTGTGTAAGGAATCATGTATTCGATTTGTTGTCATTTCAGTTAGGGTACCTCGTGGGTGCATGATTCATTGTCATTTAAGGCAGGGTACCGTGTAGCTACATGTTTTGTTGTCATTTTAGGCAGTGTACTGTGTAGGTACTTATGTCTTCGCCGTTAGGCACGATATCGCGTAGGTATATATTTATTTGAATTTTAGGTTTGGTACCACGTAGGTAAATATTCCTCTTAGCAATTTAGGCATGGAACTGTATCGGTAGACATTGTTCTACCTTTCTGGCATGTTACCATGTAAGTAGATGTGCCCCTTGCCATTTTTAGCATGTTTCCGTAAAGGTACATGTTCTCTTGTCATTTCGGGCATAATATCGTATAGGTAGTTATCACTCTGGTATTTTTGGCATTTTACTGTATAGGTAGATGTGGCTCTGTCATTTTTGGCATTTTAGCGTATTAGTAGAACTGACGCTGCCATTTCTAGTATGTCTCATTTATGTTGTCGGCGTTGTCCGCTTCCTCGTTTGAATTCATGAATAAAATAGGGTCACTGAGTCTATTTTAATATTTCCTGTCATATCCTGTAGGATAGTAAATAAACAAATTACCTATTACGGTATTCTTCTGCCTCCTCCGTAATTTTGTGGATAGGGAATTATTTCCCATAAGATTTGTATATATTCGTCCTTTTCGGATAGCTTGAATCCCGTAGGATTTGTAGATGGTTACTCCGTCGGGTTCTCTTGTGCCTATCGTGGTGGATAGGGGAGTTATGACCTCGTAGGATTGTAGACAGTTATTCCCGTCGGGTTCTCTCCTGCCTATCGCAGTGGATAGGGGAGTTATGAACTCGTGGGATTATAGAAGCTATGGACAGTCGCCTTTTCAAGCGATATGTCCTGAGGGCGATACCTCTCTTCTGTTTGATCAACATCTTTGCCGTGGAGGTATATGGACAGTCGCCTTTTCAAGCGATATGTCCTGAGGGCGATACCTCTCTGTTGTTGTTCCAGCATTGTTTTTTATCCTACTTATCTCGATGGATAGGGGATCTCTTCTTCTCCTTGTTTTGTTGATGGAGGATGTCTTCATTCCTGTCATTTAAATGGATAATAATATTTGTAACAATATATATATATATATATATATCAATATAAAACTACAAGATAGATAACATCCAAGAACCAGATAGTCTCCGATTTGCTATCCTTTTGGATAGGAGATACTTTTACCCTTTAAGGTATATTTCTGTCTTATCACGTAGGATATGTTTGTTCCTGCAATCAATCTATCAATATGAAAGAGAGAGAAAGAGAGAGAGAGAGAGAGAGAGAGAGAGAGAGAGAGATAACATTCAATAGATAAAGATTAATAACTGGTAACAGTTGAGAACCAGGTTAATCCCAGTTCGCCTATGTATCCCGTAATAAGGGAATAAGACCTGCGTGGTTCTTCCTATTTTAGATACAGGCCAGCCGAGAGAGGCAATTTAAGTAAATTAATATTGTTCCAATAATAATTAAAGATAAAAATTAAGGGATAACGTAATTAATTGCGGAATATGCAGGTGAATAACATAGTGTAATTGATATGACATATCTTGATTGGCGGGGCCGAGTCCAAACTTGATATGCGTCAGGGTTTTGATGAGTCTGAATCAGCCAAGAGTCATAAAAATGAACATGAAAGGCATAGGTCCCATGGCGCTCCAATTTGCCAGTGTTCTTGATGAACTCGATTTTTCTTGATGAACCCGATTGAATTTTACGGTTTCTTGCTTGTTTTCAAGTACATTTCAGTGTGTTCCCACAGACGGTGCCAATGATTTGGTGCATTATCGTCTACTGACCTGGCATGCTGACGAAACACTCCACATCATGCTGATTTTAGGTTGCTCTGGAACTAGCTTTGTCCTTAGCACACATGTAGTACAAGAGACATGATGAGGGGAAGGATAGATCTTTCATGATTTTTGACTGGACTCGGGTTATCTCAAGCTGCCTACGTATCCTTTTGAGGGAATCAAGTCGTATGTAGTTCATTAGTGGTAGGTTAGTTGTATAATCAAGTATAATGATATGACGAGTATCTTGTGGATATCAAATGTGATGTCGAAGAGGATATCGAGGATGATATCGGGGACCTTCTACGTCGAGGATTGTAACTGATGGATGTCGAATATGATATCGGGTATGATATCAGACATGATATCGAATATGGCGTCCAGTGGTACGTCGAAGATATATTTTGGAGATATATATCGAGTGTTATGTCGAATTTGATATCGGGGATGCTCGATATCAGGTGTACAATGTCTGAGGATAATTAAGGCTTGCCTTTATTACCGGGATGCGGGTATTTATAGGCATCCAGATGCGGGGACCACTCACGTGATAAACACCTCTACTATATTGAAGGTCATATTCGATATGTATGCCAGGGATTATCCTTGACATAGGTAAGAACATGGGCCTGGCCCCAGGCCGGCCCAATAGCGAAAATACTCATATCAATATCAATTGGAGAACCTCAAAGGAGAAGCGTTCCACAACACGTGGAATGCGCTTAACCTTATGAAGTACTATGCCTGATTTAAAAATATCAACTCTTGTACATAAATAAAAAAGGTTGTTTGCAATAGATGATCCTCATACGATCAAAAGGAGAAAGGGATTGCTAACACAAAATTACGGTCTCAAAGAGGACCACAAGCAACCGATTTGTCTGGTTAATTCCGTTAACGAACGAGACCTCGGCCTGCTAACCCTACGATATCATGTATCTATAAACAGAAGTCGATCGTAGGAAGTTACAAGATTCATATTTACATCTAAACATATACATATACAGAAAGCCACCATAAGGGGTTTAAAGATCCTCCGCAGGACGCTTTCCTTCCCTGAGGCGCTGATCCGAAGTCAGGTCCATTAGATCAGCCACATCTATGGAAGGGACCGTAAAATCAGAGGTTCGGATAACCTCAGCGGGGGAAGCAGTGGAGGCATCGGAAACAACTTGCCTAATGTTCAATTCAGGGATAGTAATAGCAAAGGGGAAGCTAGGCAAAGACCGCACAACTTCTTGGCAAAGCTTATATCTGATGTGCACCATATCGTGGAATTTGCCTCGGAGAGACTCACGGAGTGGGGAAGGAGTGAACATCTCCATCACAGCCTAAGCTCGCACAATGATTAGAGCCACTTCATGTGTCCTTGTCATTTCCCCTATATTACGGTGAGCAGCATCATTCTCTTCTCAAACTTTGGAGAACACATCTTCATACACGCGGAGTTGGTCTCGGAGATCCCCAATTCTTTCCTCTAGACACACCACTTGCGCCCTTTCTAGCATAAGGCGTCGTTCTAAATCCCATGATTTCTCCAACTCGCCCTTTAAAACCTTGTCATGAATACTTTGCACAACCTTCCGGTTAGTCTCTAACTCTTTGACTTTCTTTTGAGCAACGATGAGACCCTTTTCCAGATCATCCCTATGATGGTATATCAGTTCTACGTTGAACATCACTTGATCCCTTCTAGAACCCACGTAATTTATAACCATAAACAGCTGCAAAAGAAGAAGGATAATCAAGCGCGGATATGCATAACCCACCAAAGAAGGATCGGAGGAAAGTCATACCTCACAAAGGTCTTTGCAAGCTAAGTCCTGAAGAGCAGGCAGAGGGAAAGTGTTGAACAACGCACAATCCAACCTATTTAGTAAGCCGCTAAAAATGGTACGATAAAAGTTTACATCCTGAGCTATCTGAGGGAAGGCCCCCATACCCAATGTCGCCCTATCACCGCCCTCTATGACAACATGGGCCCTCGGAGGCGAAGGGGATGGTGGATGCTCCTCAACCACATTTACAGTGTTTAGGCCCAAGGGAGGCACCGAAGCGCTCGTAGGTATAGTATCTTCCCCGATAGTTGACAAACTGAAACCTAAAGAAGGATTCAAAGGGGGAACGATGAAAGAAGTCGGTACCCTCGGAACCCCTCGTTGTGAGGAACTCGGCACGTCTGTAGGAGGTATCTTGGCAACTTGGGAAGGAGGCCCACCACTTGATATCGAAGGATGGCTATCCAGAGTAGCATGCCTCAGAACTAACTCGAAACCCGATAGGGAAGATCCTTCCCCACCTTCACTGCTAAAACTATCATTGTACATGCAACTCAATAACGTTTTGTCAAACACTCTCACGGCAAAAAATCCATCTCTGACCGTGCGAGGGACAAAAAACAAGCCACAAGCCAGGTGATAATGCAACACATTGTCACAAAAAATACAAAGGACTTACGATAGAAAAAGTTAGTGTGCAAGGGCTGATATGGGAGATCGAAAGCCTCCGCTCCTTCTTGTAAGCCCGACATCGCAAGGGCTTCAGAGAATTCCAGTAAACCGCATATATCATAGCTCCCTAAAAACAAGCCGGTATCACACAAAATCGTCATATCCTGCACGACCACTTCTGGACTTGGCACCACATACCCTATCCCCCACTGAATGGGCACCTCCCAAGAGGAAGCAAGCTTACCCCTAAAATGATTTTTCCAACCATCCAATGGGGTAACGAGCCTATTAATAGTGATAAAAGAACATCGATTATCCCAATACATTGGCTGAAGAAGGGAAGGCCACTGGGACAAGGGCGCGAGATGAAAAAGGCCTCTTACACGATAGGGGGAATGAGGTAAGTCCAACAGCTTGCTACACAGAATATACCCCACTAAATAACGATAGGAATTGGGCATAAGTTGGCTGGGACAAATTTGCTAGTATCTAAACATGGGTTGTAGAAAAGGATGAAAAAACAGGCGAAGCCCTCATCGAACTTGATCTGAGTATACTGACATATACCCTGTGGCGGGATCATATGCCCTCTGATGAGGACGGGGAACAATGATGTCTTACTTATCTGGATCTAGATGATATTCGGATTCGGTGAACAAAGTAACGATATAGTCTAAAAACTCTGCACTCGCGGCGGATCCTACTCGACCCCCCCCCCCCACCCCCTACCCCCAAAATCATGTTATGAGGATTCAAAGACAAGGTATTGAAAAAAGAAAAATGACCGATAGGGTGATATATTTCCCTTCTCAGAAACATTGTCCTTATACTACTCAATAATGAAGTATCGGTATGAAGCGGGGCAAACACGTACGCCATAGAGGGTTTCCCAAATATGGCCGATAGACCCCCTTTAGTCCTTCCCCTCAGAGGTTGAGGAAAACCTTCGATGGGAGTACGCCACACGTCATGTAAAGTCGGAGAATTCCGAGAAGACAAAGAGTTACCTTGAGAATGTGAAGAATGCAGAGGAGTCATAATATACACACCTTATCACTATGATAAGTTATCACGCTAGCCAGATCAGCACGAAAAAGAAAAGGTGTAAGAACACAAGAGTTTGCTTTTAAAAAGAGAGAATATTCTTCTGAAGAAAATGTGCTCTTTGGGTCAAGTGAAAAGGAATGTTCACAGAGTATAGGAGTATATAGTGACCCAACACTCGATCGGGCCCCACGCCAGCCAGATAACACTGAGTTGAGAGGCAAAATTGACCAATCGCCACCATACATGTCTCTGACAGAGGGACACGTGCCAAAAATCCCCATGATAAAAGGAGGTATATTCTATGTCATCATCCATGCAATGGTGGAACAGAGGCACGCAGCTATTATCCCAGTTGGCAAAGGACAGATTATTTGCTCAAAAGTTAATGCAGATTTAATGAGAGAAGCTCAAGTCCTCCAAATTGTTAGAAGAATGCTAAGTCATAAAGTTGTGCATATCCGTACAAAAATGAAGCAAACATGAGATAAGCATGAGGGAAGTAAACATTCATTCATTCAAAAGTTCAAAATACAAGCCAAAAAGACCGAAGGCAATGACAAAAAAGAAAGGGAGACAACAAAGGAAAATAACAACAAATAGAAAGGAAGTAATTCTATATCTAAATAGCCCTAGGCATCGGAAGGCGGGGGAGCAGAATTGGATGGCAGAGTTGGCACCACTGATAAAACACCAATGGGCACTGCTATCGAAAGAAGGGATAAAGGGAGTACCCCTCCGGGCATCACCGGCCTCGGAAGCACCGCAGTGACATGGACTCTTGTGCTGGGATCCAACGACGAAGGCGGTACACAAGAACTATGCCTCTCAAAAAAGGCATAGGCTTCTTCAGTGGTAGGTTTCACTATCTCACGAATATCCAGTTGGCACATGTCTATCCCCAACTGTAGCATCTCCTTCTTCCGTGCCTGCCCAACACATTGAAGGAAACCCCAGAGTAGGTGGCCCATTAGATACCATGATATTTCTGAGCAAAACTGGTCTGACATTGCTTAAAGGTCTCCTCCTGGGCATACTTTACCGCGACATCTAATTTTTCCTGCACAACTTCCGAAGGTATACCCCCCGAAACTGGAGCCTTCGCCAACTCTTTCGTAATGGCATCAACTGTAACTCCCCCTCCCTTAGCTCCCTCTTCTTCAAGGCAAAGTTAGAGGCTTCGAGCTCTGAAGCTGAAGATTGGAGACGAGTATTCTCGACATCAAGCTCATGCACCCGACGCATAGCCTTTTTCCAAGCCAATTGATTCTTAGCCAACCTCTCTTAGAGAACTCTGTGATCTTCCTCCATCTTCTTATACCTCTCTTCGGCCAAAGTCGCATTCTCCTGTAATTTCCCAACCTCAAGTAAAACAACGGGAAGAACTTTAGGCGCCTAAGAACAAAATGAAAAAGAAAGTATAAAAAATAAGCCTAAAGATATCCCACAAAAACATAAGGAAGAAGAGCATACCATCAAAGCCATCCAGTTGCGACACGCTTGGAGGAATTGCCACCCATCGACTGGCAAGGCGTTGGTGGAAGCCAAGAAGCGAAAAATAGTACCGAAGGTCGCATCTACCTCCTCCACAGGTGGTAAGTTACCCAGAGTCGGTAGACCTGCAGAAGGCATCTCGAAAGTAGCTCCCTATAGATACGCAGTTTGCATCACGGTAGGGGGATCCGATATGATAACGGGGATAGATGTCATGGGTGGAGCAAACGATGGCTCAGTAAATACTGGTTTCTCGGACATCAGCTCATCCAATAACTAAGCATTCCTGCTCAACAATGAGCCCGAAGACACGTTCCCGATAGTAGGCAAAGAAAGATCCTCGCCTAAAAGGAAAGCCAAATCCGAATCGAGAACATTGGACGTCTCTTTCGAAGCCCACAGTAATTCTCCCTTTGTGACAACAAAGGTCGGCATGAGAAATTCACCTTAAACATTCGAATCAAGAGAGAGAGAGAGAGAGAGAGAGAGAGAGAGAGAGAGAGAGAGAGAGATAGAGAAGAAAAAATATACTCACCCAAGTCAAAGACTTCGTCCATCAGAGCCTTCCCCTTATCTGCAAGAAACACATGTGTATTAAGTAAAGAAATTCGCAAAGACATCGTATAAATATTTAAGGAATGAATCGAGTACTCACCAAGAGCTTGCATGGCAAGAGTAGATGGCTCCAAAAGGATGAACGTACTGAAGGAACCAGGTGCCATCAGCGGAGATGTGGACAAATGAAGGTCGCCCATCTCTGAAGAAGCCGAAGAGTGATGGGCAGAAGACTTATCAGTCGAAAAAATGTTATTGTACTCAGGCGTGGTGGTCAGAAGGTGATAGAAGACAAAACTAGCGCAGCCTCGGAAGAGGTTGAAAGAGGAGACTGGAAAACCCCCTCTAATCCCACGTCTTCATTACCCCTATCGATGGTAAAAGGAATGGGCGTAGTATCCATTGAAGCCACCTCAGATTCATCCCCCTCGGGTGGACCCAAAGTTCTACTAGACGAATGGAATAAAGTAGTAGAAGTTGGAACTACCAAGGATCGAGTCTGCATTCGCTCAAAAGAAGTCGCCTCATGCACCCCCGCACCCTCGTGAGCTCCAGCACCATCGTGAACTCCAACCTCTCCCGGAGCCTCAACATCCCCTTGAGTCCCGGTACCATTGTGAGACTCAACGCCATCATAAAGCTCAGCACCCTCAACCATGAAAGGCTTCATAGCCCTCACTACATTAAAATATAAAACCAGAAAATTAGACGAGGAAACCAGTCAAGTACGAAGGGATCTTAAATTAATATCGAAAGGGAAGGCTATAGTGACTTACCAAAAGAAGCAGCATACTTAAAAGGTACATCTAAATGCTTCTTTATCTTGTCAAGAGCGGTAATAAACCTTAGCCCCGCAGTCCGATACAGGCCTACGAACAAAGCAGATTCAACCAATGCCTTCGCCCCAAACACCGACGTCGTCCATAACTCTCTTGGGGATTTTGGGCTGCCTCTGGGAAAGGGGCATATTCCATTCTCCCAAGAGGGGCTTAGCAAAGAAAAATTTGCTCTTCCATGTGCTTTGTAAACTAACAGTGCCATCCAAGATGCGATTATCAGAATCGCGATGCCCAAAAAAGTAGAAGGGCGCCTCTCCAGGGATACCAGCCGCTCGAAGATGGCAAAAAACCTTTCCATGGTACAGTTTATACCCTTAATCAAACACCAAAAGATGAAGAGGACAACACCGCGAAGCTATTCGGAGTAAGTTGGCTTGGACATATGTCACAAAACTTCAACACCTCGCAGAAGAAGGGTGGAAATAATGATTGGAGCCCAACCTTCACCTGCACATAGTATATCGTAATATGCTTTGGCGGAGGAGCATTTCTCCTTTGATCTACACTCAGCATCACGACCTCCAGATTGCGGACCGATGCCCTAAACTCAGTAAACAGTTGATGTACCTCTGCATTAGTGGTAGTACTGGCAGTGGCATCGACCTTCTGAGTATTACGAGGAACGGCGCTCTTATTAGCCGGTTTCTTAGCCATTTTCTTCTTTTGAGGAGCACTCCCACTGCCACCGCCGCAACACCTCTCTTAGGGGTGGTTGGTGCGGAGACACCCGTCACCACCGGAGGGTCAGGAGAAGGCATGAAAACCGCAACACCAAAAACAGAAGCGACAGAGGTGAGATCGGCGTTCAAAAAATAGGCCACTGAGAGAGCTTGAGAAGGAGAAAGACGAAATCTAAAGTTGCGAAGAAAAGGAGGAAAAGCTGAATTCGCAAAAAAAGAATAAGTTTAGAAATTGCAAGTGTAGAAAATAGAAGGAGAAATGGGTATTTATAACCCTAGGAGTTAGGAAGTAGTGGGGATAAATTACCCATGATCCCTCATTAAATGAACTAATACCCCACGACACAACATTAATGGGCGCAAAAAGCAAAAAGTCTGAAGTCGTTACACCGCGTTTCCCACCACTAAGAGAATTGGGGGGGGGGGGGGGGACTAGTGTTAACACTAGATATTTTTTCCTTCACAATGCCACCAAAGCATCACGAAGAACTACCCTAGTATGGGTGGCCTTAGATGTTGCACCCGATGCTAGCAAAACGATACCCCACTATTTCTCAGAATCACGATAGGCAATTTACAGGGTACAGCTCCTACGCGAGGTATCAAAGGTTTTAGATTACTTCATGAATACCCCATAGGGATACGATTCCCTAGCGATCGCATTATCAAGATACGGTACATATGTATTACAACACGGGGCATTAGTATCGCTTAATTCACGATAAGACCTCCCATCCTCGAAAGACATAAATACCAGCTTCCCCTCTCGAGAAGGTATCCGAACTCGATGACAGCAGGACCATAACATGTGTCAGCACCCAGAGGACAGCTGTCCGAGATATAGCAGAACTACTCAGCTCCTAAAGAATTGCATGTAAAACTTGTCAAGAAAAATACATGCATAGAAGCCACTTGTATACAAGAGATTATTTGGTGCAACCGTTGTATGTGCATCCAGTACCAATACACAGTGGGGATGAGGTGTTGAGTGGTTATTTCTACAATTTAGGGATCTTCTTTTAATATCAACCATCGGTTGTACATACAACAGATGTGTATAATAATTTCTCGTTGTATAAAATCTCACTCCTATAAAAGGAAGGGAATAAAATGAAGAAAATTGGGAGGACTTTTGAATCATTTGAAAGATATATCTTATTCCTCGAATTCGGGCAAGGCGTTCCAACCCACTCACAAATTGAGAAAAATAGAGATAAATAAATAACTGTTAACACTAAATATTATCCTTTTATTCTTTTTACAAAACGTGTCTTCAAATAACATATATTTTTTGAAATTAAAAGTTTCCAACAAACTTAATTAGTAATTTTAGCTTAAAATTACTAATTAAGTTTGTTAAAAGGTTTTAATTTCTAAAAATATATGTTATTTGAAGACACATTCGGTAAAAAAAATTGATAGTATTTTGTATTAAAACTTTATAAACAAAAAGAACTTACTTTATATTTATATGAGTTAGAGTTTATTAGTTTTTTTTTTTTTGAATATTTTTGAAGTAACAAACTATAATTTAATTAATTTAATTTTTTGAATATTTTTGAAGTAACAAAATAAAATTTAGTTAATAAAATATTTTTGGGGTGTTAGTTTGGAAATAAAATTAGTTTTTATTCTTTTTCTTTTGTTTTTAGTAAATAATAGGTAAACTACCGATTCTATCTCTGGAGTATGACGTCAGCGTGGCATCATTTAGACCAAAAGTGATGTTTTTGGGCGGAGTTTCGTCGGAATGAGAGTTTTGACCGTAAACTGTAAAAAAATGAAAGTTTGGACCGTAAACTGTAAAAATTTAAAGTTTGAATAGGTAAACTGCAACACGGGCCAAAGTTTGGATAGGTAATTTAATTTTTCCCTATTTTATATTAATGTTGCACACATATTTTTAAGTGAATATTTGTATGAGTTGTGTGGATATATTATTTGATAAGGCAGGTAAGACTAATCTTGATGCATTATCATAGTATATATTATTTGATAAGGCAGGTAAGACTAATCTTGATGCATTATCGTATAGTAAATCCTAATAAGTAACCGTATCTATAGCATACTGTATCATCCTTCTAAAATCTGTGTCACCTCACCCAGCTCGTATTTGTTTAAGAAAGTCGATAATTGATCTAAGCATTAATATTGATTAGACGTTTCATAAAATAATAAGAAAGCTACTCTGCTAGTCAAGAGGGAAAAAAAGATATACAACATTAAAGATACTTTTATAAGTGTTTGTGATACAACATCAAAAGGAAAAGAACTTGTTTGAAACAACATACTATATGTCATGTTGAGGGAATTGTTTTATAATTATTCAGGTTTCTGGAATTGTAAAGGTAATTAGCCTTCATTTAAATCAAAGATCCGCAACAATTTGGACTCTTTAATAATTGCTTATGTTTCTCAAAGAAAAATTTCTTATGAAATTATTTATTAATTTTTAGACCTTCGTAAATATTATTTAAGCATTTGCATTGATAACTTGTGCTCCTATTTTGTCTTGAAAAAGACAGGTGAAAACCACAAACTAGTTTTTTGATGAGCTACGTAGCACGAACTAGACAAATCAAGGTATTTGACAAATTACTTTTGTGGATATAGTATTTAAAGTAAGTCTTTGAAAAGAAGAAAATACTATATTATTAAATATTACGAACACCAAAATATGGATCACGATTTCTAACATTTCATCGAACATTAAAAAAGCATTTCCGTTCTGGGTCATTGCAATTAACTATTTTTTTTCGATTTTCCCGAAACATGCCGAAAAATCTGAGATCATAAAAAGCTTCTAGTGTTTAGGCCATAAACAGAACTTCGATCAATGACTAGATTAATCATTTAAGCAGCTTTTATAATATATGTAGAAACGCACAGGGCTTCTAATTAAATGTACGTTACGGTAACAATAAACAAATAATAACTAATAACCAAGATTTATTAGACAAGAGTCATAATCTTTGTAATTTAGGAAAATATTCTTTGTATTTATTTCCTTTTTGTAATTATCTCTTTCCTTCTTCTATTATAAGTTGTACTTATATATACCACCATTGAGTGAAGAATAAAAATCATCACTTCATAAATCTTATATGGTATCAGCAGGAAAATATCTTTAAAGAGAATTCTCGATTCTTGATGTCTAGTGACTCGGCTTCGGCTTCAGCCGCCACCTCGTCTGCGGATGCGTCTTCCATGGCGCCGCTCATGCAGTCGTCCACCGCTCCTCTTCAGGTTGCGGGTTCAGGGGTTCAACCCCTCGTTCCACCGTTTGGTCCCGGTGTTCCGCCTCTTGTGCCCATCAATGCACATACTCATCTACCTCTGCAGTTAAATTCTGGGAACTACACATCCTGGAATGCACAGGTTCGTCATCTGTTTTATGGCTATGACCTTCTTGGCTATTTGGAAGGTACGACCCCCTGCCCTCCTTGCGGTGATTCTCCGGAATCTATTGCTGCGTTTATCCACTGGACGCGACAGGATGCTCTCCTCGTATCCGCCCTTTTTGGTTCACTCTCTTGGGAAGTCATGCAACTTGTCTCCGACAAGAAGACGTCGGCTGAAATATGGACGTCCTTGCAGAGCACGTATGCTAACCGATCTCGTGCTCGTGTCATGCAATTGAAGGAATCTCTCTCTCGGTTGACCATTGGTTCCAAATCCGTGTCAAATTACTTCAACTTGTCAAGTTGAAAGTTGATGAACTTGCCCTAGTTGATCATCGCCTCTCTAATGATGATGTCACTCTATTTGTTTTGAACGGTTTGGGGGCATCCTGCCGTGATATTGCGGCTCAGATCCATGCTCATGATCATCCGCTCTCCTTCTCTGCGCTTCATGACAAATTGGTGGCTCACGAGATCTATGTCAAGCGCTTGGAGGCTCAATCTGCATCCCTTGTGGCTTCGGCCAATGCTGCCTCGTATCACCACAACTCGGGTCAACGTGGTGGTCTAAACTCTAGCCGCCCCAACAACTCACAGGGTGGTTCCAATCGCCAATACCGCGGTCACTCTTCCAACCGTGGTAGCAACCCCAACAATCAGGGGAATCGGAACAACAACAACAACAACCATCGTTCGAATTCTAATGGTCGTCCTGACATCACGTGTCAAATTTGTGGGATTTATGGTCATGGGGCTCGTACTTGTCGTCATCTTCCGCAACTTCTTGCTAACCTGGCTTCGACCCCGAACTCTCCTTCTCACGACACAAATTGGCTTGTTGACTCGGGGGCCTCGCATCATCTCACCTCGGATCTTCAAAATCTAACCGTTCATTTCGAGTATGAAGGGACGGATGAGGTTACAATTCCTAATGGTTCAGGTTTGCCTATTACTCACACTGGTTCCGCTTCTATTACAAAATCTGGTCGTAAATTCCTTCTCACTCCCGTTTTATGCGTTCCGTCATCTCAACGGAATCTATTATCGGTGCATCAATTTTGTCTTGCTAACAATCTCATGCTTGAATTTCATCCTTGGTATTTCTTTGTTAAGGATCGAACAACGGGGGTGATACTCATGCGCGGGGAATGCAGTAATGGAATTTGCCACTTGGATGTGCGGTCGCGGTTTGCTTCGAGTTCTTTGGCGTGTGTTGGAATTCGCACTAATAGAGACAATTGGCATAGTCGTTTAGGTCATCCATCTTCAGATATTAGTTCCTTTTTGTTTAGCAAGTTTAAATTACCTTGTACTTCAAAGGATGCTACTTTTTGTCGTTTTTGCTTATTAAATAAGAGTACGCAATTGCCATTTAGTGCTACATCTCTTGTCTCTACTTTGCCATTAGAGTATGTTTATGGTGATGTTTGGGGTCCCTCGCCGGTTCCCTCTTTTGATGGTTGTCGTTATTACTTGTTGTTGGTTGACCATTTTTCAAAGTATTGTTGGTTTTATCCCTTGTCTCACAAGTCGCAAGTTGCTACGGTATTTCGTCAGTTTCACACGTTTACTGAGAAACAATTTGGGTTCCCCATTAAGAACTTTTATTCGGATAATGGGGGTGAATTCATTCCACTCCGTTCTTACTTCTTGGATTGTGGTATCCGTTGGCTTACCACTGCTCCTCATACTCCGCAGCAAAATGGCACTGTTGAACGGCGTCATCGTCATGTTGTCACACTTGGGCGCATTCTTTTACAACAATCAGGCCTTCCATCTTCGTTTTGGGACTCAGCCTTTTCTACTGCAGTTTATCTTTATAATCGGCTACCTACAATGGTTCTTCACCGCAAGAGTCCTTTCGAGGTCTTATTTGGTCGTTCTCCCAACTACCTTAAGCTACGCACATTTGGGTGTTTGTGTTTCCCGTGGCTCCGTCCTTATTTTCCGGGTAAACTCACGCCTCCTTCTCGCGCGTGTATGTTTTTGGGCTATAGTGTATCTCAGTGTGCTTATCGTTGTCTCGACATTGAAACATCTCGGGTTTATGTGTCTCGCAACGTCCGTTTTGTGGAGACAGAATTTCTGGGGTTTGCGACCCGTTGCCCTAGCCCTCGTCTGCCGCCACCTAGGCCCTTTGGGCCGCTTCTCATTCTACCCCATGGACCCGGCCCATCTCCTATTAGGTCTGGTCCCACGGGTCATGGGGCCCATCAGACGGTTAGCGGTCAGGTTTTGACTCCAATGGCACCCGTTTATGCGCCTTCTGATAAAAATGTTGGAGTGATGTTGGGGCAACATTGCAATCAGACCTCTGTAGCACCAGTTTCTGCGGCTTTTGATAAAAATGTTGGAGTGATGTTGGGGCAACATTCCATCCAGAACCTTGTTCTTCCCACTGCGGCCCAACCCGCGGTCCAGCCTTCGCTCGAGCTGTCGTCTCCCGCGTCGTCTGCTGCATCGTCGAGTTCCACGCGACCGCTCGACCCGGATTCTTGCCCTTCTCCGCCGCCTCTTCCTCCTAGGCCATCTACTCCACCGCGTACTCACACCATGACCACTCGCGCTCAAAACAACATCTTTAAGCCGAAGCACATCTACTTCGCTTCTAAACATCCGGTTTTGGGCCCCGTCGCACCTACATGCGTTTCTCAAGCACTTAAGGATCCGCTTTGGCGTGCGGCTATGGCTGAGGAGTACACGGCACTTATGCAATTTGGTGTTTGGGATTTGGTCCCTTCCTCATTAGGGAAGAACATTATTGGCTCCAAATGGGTGTTTCGCATTAAACGTCATCCCGATGGGTCTATTGATCGGTACAAGGCTCGTCTTGTTGTGAAGGGCTTCAATCAACGTGAGGTTGTTGACTTCAAGGAAACCTTCAGTCCCGTTGTCAAACCCGTCACTATTTGACTTGTGTTGTCGTTAGCGGTTATGCGTGGTTGGTCGTTACGCCGACTTGATGTTAGCAATGCTTTTCTTCATGGCAAGCTTGATGAGGCTGTGTTTATGTCTCAACCTCAGGGTTTCGTTGACCCATTTTTCCCTCATCATATTTGTCATCTCAAGAAGTCTTTGTATGGTTTGAAGCAAGCTCCTCGCGCTTGGTTTCTTGCTTTGTCTGCCGAGTTATGTGTTGTTGGGTTTAGCCAGTCCAAGTCTGATTCCTCCCTTTTTATTTACTCCAAAGGTCATGATGTCGTTTACCTCCTTGTTTACGTGGACGATATTATCGTGACATGGAGCAACGACACGCTTATCTCGCGTATTGTGTGTGGTCTTGGTAGTAAGTTTGCAGTTAAAGATTTGGGACATCTCTTCTACTTTCTTGGTGTTGAGGTTTTCACTTGCAAAGAGGGCCTCTTTCTTTCGCAACATAAATACATGTGTGATATTCTTGCTCGACACAAGATGGATGGTGCTAAACCTTTAGCTACTCCTATGGCGTCAACCTCAGTGGTCTCGACTTCCACATCCTTGACCGATGCTACGGAGTACAGGCGTGTTATTGGCGCCTTGCAATATCTTACTTTGACTCGTTCTGACATTGCCTTCTCGGTAAATAGGTTGGCGCAACGGATGTCCGCTCCCACTGAGACTGATTGGACAGCTCTCAAACGTATCCTACGTTACCTAAAGGGTACGCTCTCTCATGGACTGCTTCTTCGCCGTGCCTCCTGCCCTCGTCTTCTTGCTTACTCTGATGCGGATTGGGCAGGTGATCTGGGCACTGCCGCGTCTACTTCGGCCTACATTATCTTTTTTGGTGGCAATCCCATCTCTTGGTCTTCTCGTCGCCAACATGCTATTTCTCGGTCTTCTACTAAATCCGAATATAGGGCCTTGGCGAATGTAGCTGCTGAAGTTCGTTGGTTGCAACATTTGTTTCGTGAGTTAGGTGTCTCTCTTCCTTCTCCCCCGCGTGTTCTTTGTCACAACTTAGGGGCGATCCGTACATCTCTTCATCCCGTTTTGCATTCTCGAATGAAGCATATCTCTATTGATCTACACTTCGTTCGCGATCTTATCAACAAAGGCTTTCTCAGTGTTTCGTACATCAACACGACTGATCAACTCGCGGATCTCCTCACTAAACCGTTGCCTAGTGCTCGTTTTCCTCTCCTACGGTCCAAAATCACCATCGCCGATGGGTCGTCGATTTTGCGGGGGCGTATTAGACAAGAGTCCTAGTCTTTGTAATTTAGGAAAATATTCTTTGTATTTATTTCCTTTTTGTAATTATCTCTTTCCTTCTTGTATTATAAGTTGTACTTATATATACCACCATCACTTCAAAAATCTTATAAGCTTCTTCTCACACACTGAATAATTCAAAGGCTTAATCAGCATAATTAAATTCCAGTGTCAGACGTGTGAAAAGTAAATACATCAGAGGACAGAGATGCAACTTAGAACCCGTCAAGGATCTAAAGTTGATAATAATTACAACTCACATACAATCTAGTTAATTCAAGGCTACTCATCCTCGTCAAGTACAATAATAACATCATTTTGATTTGATGGTCGTGTTTCCCTGTTTTCTTGACTAAATGAGCCTACTATACTCGCACTTGAATCATAACCATGCACCTTATTTTCCCGACTTAAAATAGAAGTAGGACGCACGGTATTTTTGTTATCTCCATTGCCGATCAAACTTCCATAAGAAACAGGAACGACCTGCTTACTAGAATCACCGTTCCTGGTGTTCCTCTCATTCAATAAAGCATCTTTGGAATTGGAAATACCAGCTGTTGAATGAACTTTCCTCTTATTAGACCATCTAAACGTTGCTTTTAAATTTCCTTCAAGGGCCTCAACAAGAAGATTTAACTCCGCAACTTCATATCGAAAGAAAAAACATTTGGCATCCCAAGCACAAGAGCAGAGCTGCTTTGCATGCCGGAGACAAGAATATTTGTTTGGGGAACACGAACAGGCCATACCAGAAAGGTACAAGTCGTACATGCAGATGTTACATTCCCTTTTAGTCACAGTATCAAGTTCATCAAAAAACCTTGACGGAGAGAGATTGCAAAGCTGTTGCCTCCTTATGCCTTCAAGTCTAACTCGTGACTGACCAAGTAAAAAGAAAACTACTTCAGCAGTGTTTCAATTTCCTCAGGAATATTGTATCACTTAATAGACGAATGTTTTATGTGTAGGAATATAACTATCATAACTGGTATCAAACAGCCAGGCCTAATTTTTTACAAATAAGCAAGTCCAACGTAATCAACAGTATGACTTCAGAGACAGAAGGAAAAACAATGTATCACCAAGGCTCTCCTCATAAACAAACATAATCAGTGTTCCCCCCAGTTCCAGAATGCTTGCTTGGACTTCTTCGGTAACATCACCACACTACCACGTCTACAACTGCATCACTGGTAAAAACCTAGTAGCCTAGTCGTACCCCCTAGCAATTGCAAGATAATGTGAACCCAAAACTTTACATCAACATAACAAGAGAGGTCTTAAACTACCACTTATCAGAAACTGGCTGGAATCGCTACTATTCTTAGGAATTAAAAATGAGAAAATCTCATAAAGTCAACAAGAAATAGTAAGTTAAATTTTCTTTTATCAAAATGTCAATCACATTGAAATCATTGACATCAGGTTGTGAAGATAGATGAAACAATAATTCATGTAAACTACCAAAATTAACCACATGAAGCAATCGAAACATCATTCAAGCATAAATGTACTATTCTCTTCACTAAGAAACTACCGAAGTGGCATACCATAATTTTAACATTTAAAGTATCATCAAGCAGTGGCATACCTTTAGTGCTTCTGTTAAGATCCCTCCCTTTTGACAGACACTTACCCAGAACCTGTTATTCAAGGTATCTATTTTCTTTGCCGAAAATTCCCAAAGAGCTCCTGAAGCTTCCATAGCTGCTTGTAACAATAGCTTATCATGAGAAATGGAATTCCTCCAACAATACCCACTGTAGATTTCAACTATATCCTGGCCCTGGGGTAACCATTCAGGAGGAGCAAAACACACTGATTCCGAACAATTGAAGCCACAACTAAAAGCTGAATGAAATGCTCCAGGGAAGATGAGAACAAACTCAGAGGAATTTTGTACACATCGGTATACTGGTATCCCCTCGGATTTTAGCCTAGAGGGTGAGATTTGAGTGATCTACAAGAATAGAAAAAGGAAGCAGTCATTAATTGACTTTATGTAGATGAGAATGTAACTGTTTCAAAGACAGCTGTGCTAAATGCACATCCATAGTCTAAAACAAATAATACCACAATTATTATCAAACTAGATATTTTTATGTTCTTAACAATGTCATAAGCTTGCACAACTTCAAAGTGCAACAATGAGCTGTAAGGCCCAAGATCCATATCTATTTTCTGAGAGTGGGAAGAAGAATCAACACAAATGTCTGAAGCAAAAATATAGTTTACAATTGAGATGCTACAAGTCATGGACTAAGACGTAGCTTGTAAAAAATTTCCATCACCCCAATCTAAGTTGAACTGATTAAACAACTCCCTAAACTCAGAGTACACACCAGTACATATCAAAAGGTTATCCAACGCAATCCACTAAATCAAGATAATACCTTCAAAATTTCAATATTACACTTGTCCTGCTTTAAATTAATATTTCTGACAATTCACATAATATCTTTCCATATTAAAAGATAAACCATCCCATAAGGAAATTATTAAACTAGTACTAGACTACTAGCAGCACTTCAGATACTTAAGACATAACACAAAATATTTCTCTTTTTAAGAACCATAGAATGCAAAGCAGCCGACGAACAACACCAGCAATGAAAATTAAATAAACTAACATTCATGTGTATGGCTAGACAATGAAAAGGCTAACACTTATCTTTGTTGAGAATGCCAACCGCCCAGCAATGCTAGTAACAACCTAACATAGTAACTTACGCATTTCATCAAATCAGTTTCTCCTTAAGAAACCACTGATAAAGAAAGGAAGTTACTCACCAGATCTTGGAGTAACTCAGGATGTTTTGACAGCTGAGGGAACAGCCTAGTCACAACTTCGATAAACTTGAAGCAATATTTTCCAGGAATGCCATACCATACTCTGGCGTCACCCAAGTGCATGTAACATAGTGAATACAAGCAGTGCTCCTCATTTTTCTGTTTCTCCAACATTCACGTAAGAGAACAAGTCATGACAAGCTAACACTATGGAAAAGAGATGACACGTTGCAAACAAGCCCATACATTTGTTAAGGCAAAACAAAAAACATATCCATGAAGATTCTAACATGAGAAAACAAGAACTTAGAGTATAAACAATTTTAATATCTTACCCAACACTGAGTTGCAAAGCACATTCCAAAGAACGGTTGAGGAACCAAAAAGCTAGAAGACCCGTAGCATCCAAACGGAAGAAGAGAACCAGAGAGCTTAGGGGTATTATTCAAGTTCCATCCTGATGCGACATATCTAGGATGCATAGCCATGTTTGATGGACTGGCTCTGACAGGAAACCCACTTCCCAAGGTTCTATTTTCCAAATCAGTACCAAAGAGAACCTAGAAAAAATCTGACTTACGGCATGAGGAAAAGAGAATACAACATACTAACTCCGGCAGTTCAACATGATAAAATGCACATTCCACTGCATACCTCTATTTCTTCAGTTGGATTCTCAATGATTCGCCAATACTCACCTTCAATTGCTGCAGTCGATGGTTCATCGTACTCCTGTACTGCATTTATACGTGTAGCTGGATCTGTAATTTTGGTATTCTTGCAAAAGTATTGCTTCTTAAAATCATCAGCATACTTTTTAAAGCTCTGCAGAGTGAACTCTGGCCCGTATTTAAATTCAGAGTTCACAGAAAGGCATTGACTTTCCTTTGTTTCCACGTGCTCATTGCAAGACTCAGATTCCATGCTAGAAAAGACTTTTGCCATTTTAGTTGCCATCTTCTCATGCAACCTAGATAATTTTTTCTTCAAATAATATTTTTTAAGTCCATCAATTAGTTGAACACGAGTGTTAAAGTTTGAAGCTTCCCATGTCTTTTGATCTTTAAGAAGACATGGTGGTCTCCACGAAGGAGGAGGAACAATGCGGCATATTCCATAATCCTCAGCTTTTGAGCGTATCTTGGCTATGTATTTCAGAGTGTCCTCGAACTCCTGCCACAAGATGTTTGCTCATGCAGCTAGCCAAAGAGCAAATTATATCCCATTGCATAACACAAATGGCATGTAACAATGTGTATAAAAGTAGTGGAGTAAAACTAAAGAACCTCAGCATTGGGATGGAATACAGGAGCATCATCAAGCACAGTCAACTGAGATTCTTCGGGATGCCACCCAGCAGTGACCTTCAACAAATTCATAAATGTAGATCAATATCGTAGTCTTTAATACATAATTTAGAACACATTAGTTCAAAACACAGGGAAAATGCAAATACTTAGCAACAATAGGAACAACCTTCACACAGTCGTGACAATTTGTGCATCCCCGGATCACTCCTTTGGGAAGGCGATCGGTTGCTTGAGGCTTCTGAAAAAAAAAAACGACTTGAGTATCAACCACCAAAGACCAACCAACTAACAGACAATAACATCTCCATTCACCGCGAAAGAAAAAACATAATAAGATACCAGCGGGGCTAACCTTTTGCACCCAAGTGAAACACACACTCCATTTATTAATTAGATTACAGAGTAGAACATTTGCCACAAATAGTGCAAGCTACATATATTAAGTGTACAGTTTAGGAAAAGAAATCGCTCCCCGGAAAAACAAAAACAAGAAAGTCTAAATACAAAATTCAGCCATAATATTATTGATTTACTTTCTAACACAGTAACAAAACATTTTAGAGAGTTTACGCCCGTGTGCGATTGCAGGAGGACCTTTAATAATCACATATTTCCACTAAACATGTTTAACTGAGCGTCGAGGAAAGAAGAGAAGCACCATGTCAACATCAGTCGGTTCAGGGTCAGATTTTTGGGGCGTACAATCAACTAGGCCGTGATTTATCCAAGGTCTCCGGCTGAATGATGCCTTAAACTTTTCGATATCAGCATTGTTAAGAGGAGCAGTTTTTGACCTCGATTTAAACTCCCTCCCAACAGCTATGGGATCATCATCAGTTACCTTCCTCAATGCGAAGGACGTTAACGACACGAATCCAGGTGGAACAGAGAGGTTTTCTCCACCGCCACTCGTGACGTGGTCAATGGATCGCTTAGTCCCCATCTCCTACAGAAAGAAGAGAAATGAAAAGGCAGAAAACGGACAGTGTTGCAGGACAGTGATCCAATATCCTCCTACTCATGAATAAAATAAATAGAAGCTTCATTCACCTGGACAAATGATCGAGCACTTGCTGTACTTCACTTGCTGCCTACTAAAAGTTCACGTGTGCTTCAATATTCGTAAAATTATATTAGGAATTGAATGACAGTGACATTGAACTCCAGAAGAAAAAAAAATTAAAAGTGTTTTTACTCAGAATTATTCTTACATTATCAATTTGCAGTCTCTGTTAAATCTGATGGAAAACCCTAGAGCTAAATTTGGGACGAGGCACCCTGCGAAGAAAATGAAAATGGACTGTACAGTTTCTGTATTTGTGAAAGATGGTAAATTAGATTTAGAAATGCTTTATATATTTTGAATACTAGGCTACTAGCACCCGAGCGTGTAACTCTCTTATAAATGTAAATTTCTCTGAAGTAAACGATTTTGTCAAAATAAAAACACAACTTAGTGTTTCGAAAAATAATTGACAACATCCCACGAAGTCACTTTTTTAAGAAAAAAAATTACGTAAGGAAAAGTATTTAAGACCACATCGGGCGTATATTTGAATATTTTCAACAAAGTTCTGTACGGTGGGTTGAATGCATAATTTTAGTGTGAAACTAAGTTAGTCTTACACCATACGCACTGAAAGAAAATTATAAACAGCCGAACTGCTAAACAAATATTTAGTAAAATCAATTAACACAAAGTGTGTACATCTCCAAAGAAACATAAAAATGTTTGTCATGAATCAAAGGATCTGATCAAAAACACAAAAGAAGATAAATTAAACGAATAAAACACGTAACATATGCCCCCAAAGTGTTGCAACTCCATCTGTACGCATATAGGCCAATGCAAACTGAATTAGATAGATTATACACCTTAATCCTTATTTTAGAAGAATGAAAGGGAGATAATGTATACAAAATAATTTAACTTCATGACTAAATAGACAGTAAATTGAGAAGAAATGAAACATTAATAATATCAAATAGTCTTTGAACATTTGAAGGTGCCCAATGAAACTAATAATGCATACTGGCAACAATAATAGTTTAACGAATTGGTCTTCTAAAATCTGAATGCATAGGAATCAAAGAAGGAAAAAAAAAAGAATGAATGGGAGACGGTGGTGTGGGAACTCTGAAAATGCTAAAATAGAGCATTTGTTGAATGAATAAATAAAATCAACATAAAGAAGAAAAAAATTTAGAATTTGAATTAGAGAGGTTGAGACGCGTGGGAGTTAGCAATTGAGTGAAATCGGGAAAATATACTGCGTACAACTGCGGGTGAAATCAACTGCGGGTATTTTTAAAAAAAGCAATATTGGTATAACAACTATTTATTTGTGAGGGAATCTACCCTTTGTGAGGGAAAATGTCTTTTTTTTTATATAATAATTGATAATAGATAATAATTATTGCAATTTGTTTACAATTCAAAGTTCAATTTAGGGATTTTTGATTTTTTAGTTCTATATAGTACTCACCTTTCAAATTTAATCATTTAAAGTGCCTCAGCCGTTTTTTGTCCTCTAAAGTAACCAGAAACTCTTGATTAATTTGACCGAACTTCAATCAAATTTGGGAGTTTTTCAATTTTCCCTCCAAAATATTTTTATGTAATTACACTTAAACCACCAAAATATTGAAATAATTATATTTACAGTTTAAAATCTTTTGATTCTTTAAATATGGCTGGGAGATTTGCAGTTTGTGTCCTTGAAATATTGTAATTTCACTAATTTAACTTATGTTCTATATTTTTATCGTAAATATTTCTTAAACTCAATTTAATTGTAAAGTTGCCTTATAAATAAAAGAAAAATCCTCTTAAAATGATATAAGCTTAACCTACTAAATGTTACATTCAATTAAAAAAAGGATTGAAATGGTTTATTCAATATATTTTCCTTTAAAACTAAAAAATAATCCCATATGATAGCTTTTTCTTTGTTTAATGGCTTACAACTTTTAAAGAATTAATAGTTAGCAAATAATAAAAAACAAAAACAAAAAACAAACATCTTCCTTACAAAACCTATCCCCTCCACCCCACCCACCACCAAATCAACACCATCTCTGGCACCTCCTCTAACACTCACACACCAAAAATAACACCAAGCCAATATCTCCTCCCCTCCAAATTCGAATTCGAATGATTTCTAAATTATCCCCAAAATTCAAAATCGACTATTCGAGGCTCCAAATTGGGTCGACAGCTTGAGGGGATGGTTGATTTGGTGATGGTGGAGTATAATGAAGGCGCGATTGAATTTGTGGGTGGGTGGGTAATGGTTTTGGTGGATGTGGATGGTGGTTTTGGTGGAGGTGGGTGGTGATGGTTTTGATGGAGGTGAACGTTGTTGTAGTGTTGCAGAAGCGGGTTAGGGTGGGTTTGGTGGAGGTGGATGTGGAGGTTTGTTTGTTTTTTTTATCAGTAAAAGTAGATAAATTAAAAGGGTGAGACAAGCTCAAAAACAGTTACATACACACGAGAGGAAAGTTTTCCTAGTCGTAAGCCAAAAAATGAAAATCCATAAACTTGACTTTAATCCAATTCCAACTTCTAAGTTTAATGATCTCGACTGTATCGTTAGCATTCAAATGACGACCTTTGAAGATACGGTTATTCCTCCCTTTCCAGATGAACCAAAGAGAATGAATCCAGGTAGTGCTCCAATAATTTTGCTTTTCAGATTAGGAATCAAACCCAACAGCTGAAAAAAGAAACATTCTAACGTTTGAGGGAGAGCAAGTTTAATCTCAAGCCATTCAAAAAATTTCATCCAAACTTCTTTTGCAAAGTGGCAATCCAAAAAGATATGACCCGTCGTCTCCTCTAAAGAAGCACAAGCAATAAAATTACTATTGTCCAATTGAACTCCTTTGGCGATGAGATTAGCTTTTGATGGAATGCGATTTTGTAATGCTTGCCAAGCAAAAAGATGCATTTTTTTTGGAGGTGGGTGGTGGTGTAGGGGCGGCTTGAGGGTAGGGGTGGTGGTGCAAGGTCGGGTTGGAGGGTGTGGATGGTGTAGGGGTGGGTGGTGGTGGTGCACCGGCGGGTTGGGTGGGGTAATAATAATATAGATTTTTTGTGTTCAACTAAACTATTTCTAACATAATTATAAATAAGATTATTTCTAACATAATTATAAATAAGATTATTTGTATTTTTAAATAAAAAAATTATCATATGGCATAGAAAATATATTTTATTAATGTTTACCGTAAAATAAAAGAATGGTTTGTGCTTTATTTGTTAATTAATTTACATAATACATGATTAAATTATTATATATTTTAATTAAAGAATGACTTAAGCTTTATTTTTATATTTTTTAAGGTAATCTTTAGTATGTTAAGTTCATTTTAAGATAAAATTCTAAAACTTAAAAATATGTTTCTTCCTTTTTTTGTTATTTGGTTAATTAGTAAAAACATTAGGTCATTTTATGAATTGAAAACATTAATTCAAGATTTCTTTTAATAGGGTTTGAGTATAATTATATAAAATATTTGGAACACAATGAAATAAACATACTCAAATTTGGAGGCAAATATGTTTATTTAAAAATATTGGGGTGCGAGTGTAGTTGTATGAAGTGCTGAGGTGAAAAATCCAAAAACAAAAAAAAAACTGAGATTTGAAGTCATGTGCATGGCACATGCATAATTTTGGGGAATAATGTAATATTCCGTCACCAGATGACCAAAAATAAAACCTGGTTACTTTAGAGGACCAAAAAGGGCATGATGTACTACTATAAAGGACTAACTTTGAAAGGTAGTTAATATAAAGGACTAACAAGTCAAAAATTGCAATCCATTTGGATTGCTATACTTTTAAGTTTACCACAGTTTTCAAGATTTAAGTGAAAATATCTTTATTAAAAAAAAAAGAATTGTGTATGATTATATGCTTCCTATGCATTTTTATTTTTCACTACACCAACAATTTTATTCTTAGGTTACCATATGTTATGTTTACCCTTTTGTGAAAAATAAATAAATTGAATTTTCCTATAATTTCAAAAGTAGCACAGTAAATACACAAAGAGATTTAATTCACCACCCAAATAGAGAGCGGTCACTTTGTTACAGATAAATGAAACTTACAAATATATCCAAACTTTTGGGACATCTTTGAATAAGTATAAGTTTTCCATTTTCAATAACTAGTAGTCGTTTATTGTTGAAAAAGTTCACAAGCATGTGGGTTTTGTTTGCTAAGATTTTTCATGCATCTTTTCATTATTTATTCTGTAACTAGCATAACAAGTTTTTAAGCATAACAAGTTTTTAAGCTTTCCTGGTTCATTATTAGTTCACCTTCTTCACAAGCAATACATTTCGTATTTTTTATTATTTCGTTCACTTGTTAGTATTTTGTTTTTACTTAGTTACATGGTATTAAAGCTTGGTTGACTAGCAAGTGTTTGATCGAATTACTTTGTGAAGATGAATGGTGAAAGTGGTGCTTCTCACGTCGTCGTGAAAAAATTAGTTGGTAAACATTTTAGTTACTAGAAGTTATGAGTGGAAGCTTATCTACAATGGCATGACTTGTGGGATCTAATCTTTGGTGATAACTTAATTTTAGAAGATACACCACAAAATATTGAGTTGCGAGAGAAGAGGAAGATCAATTGCGAAAAAAACTTTGTTTGTTTTGTGAATTTGATTAGTAAAGGTTATATTGAGCATGTTTTTCATGTATCAGTGCCAAAGACAGCGAGGGACACACTTGAACGACTATTCACTCAAAGAATACAATGCGGTTTCAATATTTGGAGAACGAACTTGCTAGAATGGTTCAAGGTAATCTTTTAGTTTCGCAATATTTTTTGAGATATAAGACTGTGTGCTAAAATTTTAGAATTAGATACGAAAGAACTCGTATGCATCGTTATCTTATTCACGGATTACGAAAAAACTTATGGCATTTATAGCGTAGGTACAAAGGTGGACAAATCAACCTTCGATTATTGAATAATTTTTTTTCTTTCTAATCAATAGACTTTGGTGAAGCAAATGAAGAGTAACAACACACAACTTACTACTCAAATGGAGGAAGTTCTTTATACAATAGACAAAGAGAAAAATAGTTCCCCCAGTGATAACAAATAGAACAACAATAGAGGACAACGAGAAGCAAAGTGAAGGACAAAACAAGACAAATTCAAAAGATTGTTTTAGGCGTGGAAAGCTAGGGAATATAATACGCAATTTTTGTGTGAAGGTTGTGTGTAACTGTTGCGGAAAACCAGACCATATTAAACCAACTTGTCGTGTTAATCTTGGGGAAGCTGGAGAAAATATCGCACATGAACAAAGTGATTATACACAACAAAAATGGGAGCATAGATTGTGTATTGAGGATATTGATATATCATATGATATTATCATATTAACACAATAAATACTTCCATAGACTACAACAACGATTGGATTGTTGATTCAGGTTGTATCATCACGCAACCGGAAGTTTTTCTCTCATGTTCGACTACATAGATGGAAAAAATCCATAGTGACAGCGACGACTCACTTTATCATGTCATGAAGGAATAGCATTTTGATATCAAGAATGAAACTTTAAATGGAAATGGAGTTCCTTGGGTGTTCATCACGTTTGAGAATTAAAGAAAAATCTTGCTTTTGTTTCTCAAAATGTTAATTTAGAAGGTATGTTCTATTTTGTCCTAATAATGCATAGATTCTTTTTATGTAAAACATGTTTCAATCGACACTTTTATCATTGGAAAAACGAAAGAACCATCAAGTATTATATGTTAATGATGCATATGTTGAGAAAGCATGCCAAAATACTAGTGAATCACTCTGGCATCTTAGGTTAGGCCATGTTAGTTACCAAATACTATACAAGATTTCTATGAAGAAATTATTCACTACTAAAAAAACCTTTTAATTTGACGCCTTTATAGTGACGCCCTACTAAAACCCTCACCAAATTGTATCATTAGTCACACATGGTCAAAGAGTCACTAAAAATTATTATTTTATAAAGCTTAGGAAATCAATTTCTCGTACAAAGTTGTTATTATAAGTAACCAAAAATTCTGACCCACTATTGTAATTCGTAACATTATCTAATTATTATGCAAGATTTTCTAATTCAGTTTGTCCACGTACGTGTCAATCAAGGTGTAAAACTGGAATGAATTAATAAAATACTTAACAAATATATATGTGTATATGATGATGTCTGTTTTACACAACACACGAATTAATTAATTACAAAGATATTAAATTAAATAAAATTTCGTCATGTTGGCTAATTAACTCGTAGTTCCATAAAGGGTTAAAACTTAAAAGAGCTCAAACTTCCTACCTAGCTAGTTATAGTTTTTGGTTGGGGCTTAAACTTAATAAAAAAATAAAAATATGTACATGTACATAGATGAAATATTCAATACATAATAAGATAAAAATGGGTACATTCTTTCTAATAACTAACAAGTGAGACGTTTCAATATGTATATGGACAATATTTTATTTATGAAAGCAAAAGCACTAGGCCACATACAAGCCCACGTATTCTCTATCCTTTTCTTTTAACTTAGAAACAATTTGCAGCTTCGTAGCTCTCTCTCTCCTCTATAGTGTAGAGCTTCTCGTTTGCCAAGGTTTCCCTTCCTTTTGCCGGCTTTCTTGTGGGCCCTTCCTTTCTTTCCTTTTTTCCATTTATCTCCAATGACCATCCAACATAGCACTCCCTCTCTTAATTCTTTTCCTACCAACCTTTCCTTTTTTCCCCTCAACTATGGAAGACTTGATTTCTCAAACTAAACTCCTTTACTGCTATGACCCAGAAAACCCAGATAACCCCTCCTTTAATAATCAACCTTTCGACAACCCCTTTACTATTGCTGCGAAAGTCCTTTCCCACAGAGAACTAGATTCCATTGCCATAAAAAGTACTCTCCTTAAAGCTTGGAACCCACAAACCCCTGTTCAAACTAACACTCTTGGTCCTAATATTGTTTCTTTTATATTCTCATCTCATCAAGAAGGATCCAAAATTCTATCTGCAGCTCCCTGGTCCTTTAGAGGAAACCACGTTTGTCTCAAGGTGTGGAACCCAGACCAAGCCTTCAACGATATCATCTTCGACTCATCTGATTTTTGGGTCCGCGTTTCAAACCTTCCCGTGAATCTTATTACAAAAGAAAATGCAGAAAGAATCAGCAATACTATTGGGAGGTTTATAAAATCTGATCTGTCTTCAGGCATCAAAAGATGGGCAAATTTCTTTAAGATTAGAGTCTCCCTGAATCTTGAAGAAACCTTGAAAGATTGTTTGGCTTTCAATACCCCAAGGCCAAAACCAGCCATTGTCGAGTTAAGGTATGAAAGGCTTGATGACTTTTGCTATAGGTGTGGCGTTATTGGCTGTAAGATCTCAATCTGCTTCAACACAACCAATTTTCCTTCTCTTGTCCCTTGGTTGAAAGCTGAAAACAACCACATTCTGAATCCGAACATCACAACCAATATTCCTCACATCCTCATCTCCACCAAATAGCCCTTTAACTCTACTGTTGCTCCCAGTCTCATCTCTGAAAAGTTAGTCCATGTAGTGACTATTCCTGTTGACAAGACTCTTGCCTTACCCCCCATCACCTTTCCGCCTGTTTCTGACACAAAGATCAACTCCCCTGAAACCCCTCCTCTCTCTCCCACTGCCTCTATTGCCACTTCTTCTTTCCATAATCTCATACCCATTTGTGAAGCCCAACTCCCCAAATCCCAACAACTCACTCTCCTTATTGACCCAAACAATCCCTATGTTTGGCCCACCATTTCTTTAGGCCCAAACCTCATTGCTACTATTCAGACCAGACACTTTCCCTCCCAGCCCCTCACGGGCCGAAAGCCCCTCTCTACTAAACGTCCCCTTACTATCACTCCTTGTGAGGAAGATTCCAATACTTCTGTTAAAAAACATAAACAAGATTCCTCTTTTGTCTGCTCCAGTGCTACTTTCCCTCCACTTTCCACTTTCAACAACCAGCAAAAGCCAAGAATCTGACACATTAAACACCTTGCCCGCAACAATAAACCATCTTCCTCTTTTGAGCCCTCCCAAGGCTCTAATCTCTAACTCCATGCTCCTTCTCTCGTGGAACTGTCGCGGCCTAGCCCGTATCGCGACTAGAAGAGAACTAAGGGCACTTTTACGTACAAAAAACCCAGATATTGTTTTTTTATGCGAGCTCAAAACATCAAACATGCAACCTATTGTTAATCTCCTACGTAATCATGGCTTTATCAGCCAATGTTTTGTCAATCCCGTCGGTCTCTCAGGAGGAATCTGTTTAGCCTCGAAAAATGTGGCCCTTTTGGATGTTATCCATTCTGACAGGTACATGATAACTGCGCTGATCAATCAGCCTTCGCATTGGCTTCTTATAGCAACACACTCTCCTTGTTGCACTGGGGATAAAATCCTCTTTTGGGAGGCGATCACTAAAACCATCCAAGATTGGCAAGGGCCTTGGCTTCTTCTTGGTGACCTTAATGCCATCAGTTCCCAAAATGATAAGAAGGGAGGGCTTCCTTTTGCATCCACCTCTTCCTCGGGATTCCAAGTTGTGATGGATGATGCAGGTCTCTCTGATATACACTTTACAGGGTACACTTTCACTTGGAACAATAATCGACCGGGAGCAGCCAATATCCAAACCAGTATTGATCGTGCGTTATCTAACCACGAATGGAACTTGCTATTTCCTGATGCTCTTGTCACTCGCTTAACCCCTGCCAACTCTGATCACTCCCCCATATTCCTACAAACTAATACTCTTTCAAAACCGGGTCCAAAACCATTTCGTTACGAAGCTATGTTGACCGATGATCTTTCTTGCCTCACCACTATCACTTCAGCTTGGTGCCCCCTCACCAATGGTTCCCCCAATTTCTCCCTCCTAACCAAAATCCACAACACTAGACAAGCACTCAAGCTTTGGAATACCAACCACTTTGGCAACTGCCTCCAAAAGCTCGATGAAACTAGAAACCAACTCTCTATCCTTCAAACTCTTGACCTTACTAGTGAAACCTTGGCAAAAAAAGAAGCTTGCAATTGCACCTTGACGACCTCATGCTAAAAGAGGAGATCTTGTGGAGACATAGAGCGAAACAAGAATGGCTTAAAAAAGGCAATGCAAATTTGAGGTATTTTCATATCTCTACCTTGCATCGAAGTCGATCAAACAAAATCCATGCTATTTTTTATCCTTGTTTGCATTCATCTGTTTCTAATTGGAATGAAATTGGTGAAGTTTTTAATTCCTCTTTTTTGTCTTTATTTACTACTGCTCATCCATCCCCTCCCCAAAATTTCAATAATTTGCTGCCTAATCTGATATCGGGTGATGATAATGATATCTTGACGGCCTTACCTTCAACTTTGGAAATCCGCAAGGCTGTTTTCTCTATGGACTCCTTCAAAAGCCCGGGTCCGGATGGTTTTTCACCATCTTTCTTCAAGAACTTTCGGGACATCACTGGTAATGATATTTGCTTGGCCGTGACTCTCTTCTTCCGACCAGGTTACCTCCTAAAGGCCTTTAACCACACCTATATCACTTTAATCCCAAAAATCCAAAACCTAACCAAAGTCGAACATTACAGACCTATCAGTCTTTGTAACACCTTCTACAAAATAATCTCTAAGATTCTTGCCACTCGCCTTAAACCTCTCCTAGATAAGATTATTACTCCTTACCAATCAGCGTTTGTCCCGTCTCGCCTCATTGCTGATAATACAATTCTGACGCATGAAATACTCCATCATATTAACACCCACAAAGGTCGGCATCCTCTTATGGCTATCAAACTTGATCTTTCTAAGGCCTTTGACCGTGTTGAGTGGAATGTGCTCTCTAAGACCTTGACGAGCTTCGATTTTTGTGACCGCTTTACGCATCTAATCAATCAATGCGTCAAGGAGATCCCATCTCACCATTCCTCTTCGTTATCTTCCTTGATATTCTATCCCGCATTTTGTTAAAGGCTGAACATGATAACCTGATCCAGGGCATTAAAATCAGCCAAGGTGGACAACCTATTTCCCATATTTTGTATGCCGACGACGTTACTATATTCTGTCATGCGACTGCCAACGATGCAGAACAAATCCGTATATGTCTCTCCACCTTCACGGAGTGGACAGGGTAGTGCATCAACTTTCAGAAATCCTTTGTGCACTTTTCAAAGAATACTCCTCCCTCTCTTTGCAATTCTATCCGCTCTACTCTTGCTCTTAAGAGATGTAACCACAAATCTAAGCACCTTGGATTCCTCTTCTGCCAAACATCAAAATCAGCCGATAAATTCGCTGAAACTATCTCTAAACTCGATAATAACTTTGATAGTTGGAGGAAAAATTTGCTTTCCCAAGCTGGTCGTTCTGTTCTTATCAAACATGTTGCCCAAAGTCACCTTGTTTACCAAATGTCCACCCTTTTACTTCCTAAATCTGTTTGCAATCGCATGGATCAACTTATGCGTCATTTTTGGTGGAGCTCCAGCCCAAACTCCAATTTTGTTGCTCTTAAAAGCTGGTCTTCTATCTGTCAACCTAAATCCTGCGGTGGTATCAGATTTCGACGTATGTTTGACTTTAACCGGGCTCTTCTTGCCAAAATCGCTTGGCAAATTCTCTCCAACTCTCGGAGACCCTGGATTCAAGCCATCGAATCCAAATATATTCGTCATCGATCCTTTTTAGACCTTACTCAGAGCCCTAAATCTTCATGGGGATGGAAAGGCATCTGTTTTACCCGTGATATCCTTATAAAAGGATCATGCTTCAAAGTCTCCCCCGATTCTAATCTTCTTATTTGGTGTGAACCTTGGATCCCCACCCTTAAAGAATTCATACCTGAATCCACCCCCCATAATACGCAAATCCAACTTGTCCGAGATCTCTTTGTTGGATCACCACCTATTTGGAATCATGACCTCTTGTCCAACCTATTCCCTCCTGATATAGTTCTTGAGATTCTAAAAATCAAAATTCCCGACTCTCGGGAACCAAGACGCCTGATTTGGACCCCCTCCAAAAATGGACGTTTCACTACCAAAATCGCCTACCTCCTTGATCAGACTACCAGATTCTCTACCCCCTCTACTGATCTTAAGCTTTCACTAAAACTCCTTTGGTCGACAAAGCTCCATAATCGGCTTAAACTCTTCATTTGGAAAGCTATTTCGAATTGTATGCCCCTTAGATCTCTCCTCCAAAGATTTCTCCCTCATATCGATGCGGCATGCCCGTTCTGTTTCTTAAAAGATGAAACTGTTGAACATATCTTTCTTCGCTGCCAATACGCCTGCAAAATCTGGTTTCATACTCCATGGAATTTCAGATTACACCAATTCAAAGATTGACCTTTTCAAAAGTGGATTCTGCTGTTACTTGATCCAAAAAGTGCAATCTACCAAAATGGTTTACCTTTCTTGGAGTTCTCAACTTTTTGTTTTTGTGCTATGAATCTGATATGGATTGCTCGCAACAATATCACCCATTCAAAGCCGTTTTTGAAAGATCGAGATCTCAGTTAGCATGCTTTTAAGCAGGCCAAAGATCATACCTCGGCTCAAGAGTTCGTCACTTCCTTCAATAGATCCCAACCTCAAAGCATTCCTGGTGCCCCCCGCCTGTTGGTACTCTTAAAGTGAATACGGACGCTTCTTTTGTTAATGGCGAGACAGTTGTGGTTGCTGTTATTCGGAACCATTGTGGAATTGTTCTTACAGGTTTTTCTTCCTCATCAGTCTGTTATAATGTCACAGCAACTGAAATTTGTGCTATTAAACTTGCGGTTTGTTTCCTTGTTTCAAAACACTTGCATTGTGATATTCTTTTTGAAACAGATTCATTAGAGGCTGCTTCATACATTAATGGAGAATCTGATCTTTGGAGTGCCGAAGATGATCTGAAAATCTGTCGTGCTGCTTTTGCTTCCAACAACAGCTGGTCTTTGAGGAAAATTCCAAGATATGGTAACAAGGCTGCCCACAACCTAGCTAAATGGGCCTCTCAATCTGGTTGGAATGTAGTGATTCCCCCCACCGGAATTTTTGTAGGGAGGATTCTTCCTCGCCTGTTGCGTGTATTGAATGTTTGTCCTCTTTGGACTTCTTTTGAGCTGTATAAAAATTCCTTTGTTTCCTCAAAAAAAAAAATTGCAGCTTCGTACTTCCGGGAAAAAAAAAGAGGGAGAAAATTAGGGAAAGAGATTTGGCGGCAGAAATTTTCCATGATCTTCAACCTAGATTCTTCTCAAATCAACAAGATTAGAAACAACCGACATCAAAATCAACGCAAACTAGAGATAAGCAATTCGGTAAGAGTACTACTTGGAAATAATTCTAGGATTTCTTAAAAGTATGTATTTGATCTACTTTTTCTGAAAATCAGGGTTATTGGATGGATTAAACGATCGACATCATAGAATTTCATAGATTCAAGGTATGGGCTTTGACGATTTTCTCTATTTAACTGATTTATCATGATAATACTCCTACGTTGGAACTTTTTACGGTTTGCAATCTGATTTTTGGTACTGGATGGCAATGTGATTGTTTATTGTTGGTATATTGATCTTTCTCTTCTATTACTATTTTATTGACGATCAATAGTTATAACCTACACAATAAGAACTTTATCTGGTATATGTTGCTATCACCTGTTTGAGAAAATGTCTCATCCAATATCAAAAAATTCTAAATTATTAATTAATTAGCTTGGAGTTAGCTCTGTTCAACTGTTGCCAAAACTGAACTAATCGATTCAGTTTGTTGCTGGAAATGCAATTTTGCAACACATATCGTAAACGCGTAAATTCTCTTAAAGTAGAATAGTTTTTTTTCTTATAACACCTTAGATTCTAAGTACTTGGGACCAAAAGAAAAAGCAACAGTACGTAGTAGGGGTCACTTCAGTGTCCTTTTAGATGCTTCTATGTTACCTGGATTAGACATTTGAGCATTATAACGATAAAAGGGTGAATCCATGTAGCAATAAAAAAGATAAGAATAGTAGAGAGATTATTTTATGACAATTGAGTGTATAATAATTTTACTAAGTTTTGTACATGATTATTTTTACCTTGATTGAATAGAATAGTTTTTTTTCTTTTCTTTATAGTGTAAAATTTTGTTTCTTAAAGTAGCTATGTTTATCAAAAAGTTCAATGCTTGTTATCTGTATATGTTGTTCATCCCGTAAAGTCTGGTGTCTATTTCTGTATAAATGATTCAATCACCATCTGGTAATTTTGTTGTTTGCTAATGTATTGCAACTAATCATTTTTTTGGATGAACACAGTGGGTTACTATTCATACTTATTTGATTTTTTGGAGCTCTAATTTATTTCAACGAACAAATATGGATAGAAGTTGGATAGAATTATCGAAGTCAAGTGACATTTACAAAAAAGGGGTGCTATTTTTTCTTAACTTTGCATTTTCAAACTTGGATGATGGTTCGATCTTGTGTCCTTGTAAGAAATGTAAAAATGGTATATGTAGAGAAAGAAAAGTCGTTGAACTACATCTGCATACAAAAGGATTTTTGGATGGCTATAATCAATGGGTACTACACGGCGAATTATTTTCAAATAGTGTGCCTTTGACTGATTCATATGGTGGTATAGAGACCTCTGATAATATGCAAGGGTTACTTAATGATACATTTAGAATGCTTAATGAAGACAATATAATGGGAGATACGGAACATAGGGAGGAAGAGGTGCCTAATGAAGAAGCTGCTAAGTTTTTAAGAGTTCTAAAAGATTCTGAAAAAGAGTTATAACCAGGATGCAAAAAGTTTTCTAAACTCTCCTTTATTGTTCGAATGCTTCAAATCAAATGTCTTGGAAAGTGGAGTGATAAATCATTTAGTTTGATGCTTGATTTGTTGAGGGAGTCTTTTCCTGAGGATGTTGAACTTCCAAAGAACTACTATGAAGCTAAAAAGACAATAAATGATTTGGGTCTTCACTATAAAAAAATTGATGCATGTAGAAATGATTGCATGATTTATTGGGTAGTAAATGAAAAGAAGACGATGTGTGATACCTGTAATGAGTCACGATGGAAGAATATACAGAAAGATAATGTTGTAGCTACATCAAAGAAGCGTAAAAAGAAGAAAAAAGTGGCTGCAAAATCTTTTTGGCACTTCCCTTTAAAACCAAGATTACAGAGGTTGTTCATTGCATCTAGAACTGCATCTCTAATGACTTGGCATGCAAATGAACGCATACAAGATGGTGTTATGAGACATCCAGCTAATTCTCCTGCTTGGCATACTTTTAATCAACGCCGTCCAAATTTTGCTAAAGATCCTCGAAATGTCAGATTGGGGTTGTCCGCTGATGGATTTAGTCCATTTAGAACCATGAACATCAGCCATAGTACTTGGCCAGTCATTTTGATTCCTTATAACTTACCTCCGGGAGAGTGCATGAAACAATCTTACTTTATGTTGTCTCTACTTATACCGGGACCTAGTGAACCAGGCAACAACATTGATGTTTGCTTAGAACCTTTAATCGTAGAGCTTAAGGAGCTGTGGAATGTTGGTGTAAAAACATATGATTCTTCTATGAAACAAAACTTTCAAATGCGAGCGGCATTGCTTTGGACTATCAATCATCTTCCAGGTCTAGCAAACTTGTCTGGTTGGAGTACTAAAGGAAAATATGCATGTCATGTGTGCGCAAAACATACAAACTCATAATATTTGTATAATTCTCGTAAGCATTGTTACATGTGTCACCGAGTATTTCTATCTGCTGACCACCCATATCGAAATGATAAGCATTCATTTGATGGGAATGAAGAGCATCGACAAGCACCTCCTTATCCAATAAGCTCAGAGGTATTTGCTAAGGTAAAGAATTTTGTTAATAAATTTGGGAAAACAACTTCAGACTCTCAAAATCTCCCATACAATTGGAAGAAAAAAAAGTATTTTTTTTTACTTACCATATTGGGAAAGTAACATACTACGCCATAACTTGGATGTTATGCACATTGAGAAAAATGTTTGTGATAAAGTCTTGTACACATTGTTGAATTCTGATAAGTCGAAAGAAAACAAAAATGCGTGTTTCGATCTGAAGAAGAAGGGCATTAGACCGAGACTTCATCCTTTTGTAGATGAGAATGGAAAAGAGTGGTTACATGCATCTTGTTTTACATTTGATAAGTATGAGAAGGAACAATTCTGCAAAGTTTTAAAAAATATAAAAGTTCCAGATGGTTTTGCAGCTGATATCTCAAAATGTGTTCAGTTGAAACCGCCAAAAATCTTTGGTCTTAAGAGTCATAATTGTCATAACCTAATGCAGCATTTACTACCAATAGCTCTGTGCAAACTTTTGCCGAACTTAGTACGCTCTACTCTTCTTCGTTTAAGTCAATACCTCAAAGACTTGTGTTCTAAAACACTCCATCATAGGGATTTGACTCGAATGGAAAAAGAGATTCCAATTATACTTTGTCGGCTTGAGAAAATATTTCCTCCGTCGTTTTTTGATATCACAGTGCATTTAATTATTCATTTGGTTACTGAGGCAAAGTTGGGAGGCCCTGTTCACTACCGTTGGATGTATCCTATTGAACGGTAATATTTTTAATTGTCAATCTTAATATTTCATATTATATTATCATTAATTTTTAACAAACTATTTAATTATTGTTTTAGGTATTTGAGCACACTAAAATCTTATGTTCGCAAGGCCGACCTGAAGGCTCAATTGCAGAAGGTTACATAGCAGATGAATGTTTAGCATTTTGCTCATTATACTTTAATGAGAATGTAGAAACGCGGTATAATCGAGTTGGTCTAAATCATGAGGGAGATGTTAATTTTCTTGTTTCATATTTGATATAAAGTATTTTACTCGCATAATATAAAATATAATTTTTTTCATGAAATCTATATAGGAAAGAATGAAAGTTTTACAAAGTGAACTTAAACCTGGTGCAAAAGATTAAGGTCCAGATGATATTTTTTCTCAAGTTACTGGACGTGACAAAGGTGGGCGGGTCAGAATGTATGGTTTTAGAACTGTTGCAGCTGATGTGTTTGGTGATATACCTAGTCGAGCCAGTAGCTACCGCATGAATATGGGATACAAAGCTGATATGACAATAATGCAGCAACAACTTGATGACCAGGGTAAGCTGATTCGTGATTTAGTGAGAGCAAATAAGGAAATGGCAAGAAATAATCATCCCATTGTTAGAAGGGTTGCTTCACCATCTGTTTCTCGTAATTTGCACCATACACACATCCCCAAACCTCAAGTACCAATTGTTTTGAGCTACAAGTAAGTATTTTCAACATTTATTCACTCGATGATTATGTTCATGAATTGAAATAGTTTTACCGATATTTTTACTATTTTGAAATTATGTAGGTTGGTTTTACGGTGTATTTGCAAAGCATGTCTGATATTATAAAGCTTGTAGCAAAAGGTCTCATATTAAGCTTAGATCCAGAAAAGGTTATAGGATATGAGGCTTTAGGGGAAAATTGGTGTGAGGTTAAAGTTAACATGGCTATGGAATTTGAAGAACCATTACTTCGATCTGTGGAAAATATCAAAATTGTTGGAGATGCTATTGGTTGTAGCATTGCTTGGCCTAAAGATCTGGATTACTTATTTCACTAGTTTGATATGGTATTTTGTGGTTCTTAGAATTTTCAGTTCGTTATTAAACTTGTTTTCTCTTGTCTTGATTTTGTAGGTTGCGATGGATAAAGTATGGTAGGAAGCTATTACTGGAATGATCCATAGACTTGCCATAGTTTACAAGATTAGGACAAGGATAGAAAAATGTTATTTGGTATTGTTATTATATTATATTTTTGCATTGCTTGGAAGATATAACATTGGTATTTCTATTTTTTTTACTTTGGTATTGGTAGAATTGTTGGTTATCAAGTACAAGGAATCCTAACTATTAAATTGGTATAAAGTATTACTTTGATATTTATGCTTGAGTACTAGATGTGTTTGATTTATCTGTTATCGGATAAAAATGATTTGTTAATAGAGCAATTGTGATTATATTATCTATTTCGTAGCATAGCATTTTCTTGTAGAGCGGCACTTGCTAGTGTCACTACAAATGTGTCTATTGTGACACCGATTATGCGTCTAAATATTTGTATACGGTGACAGCGTCGTTGTGTTTGTACATATATATGCGGTGACACTTTTACTCGTCATTAACTCAAGTAGTTAAGGTAGTTAGAACGGGCTTTTTATGACGCATGAACGTGTCACCAAATCCCTTGTATGAGATAGAAGTATGTGTCACAAAATCTTTTTTACTAGACACTTTATAGCATCACAATAACCTATAGTAACGCCCACCTAGGTGACGCTTTTGATGCGCGTCACTAAAACAAAAGCGTCACTAAATCTGGTTTTTGGTGACATAAATGGGCGTCTAGAAAGACAATTTTTTTAGTAGTGATTGAATGGATGTCCTATCTTTAAAGATATTCATCATGACGTGATTTATCTTGATTGTCAATTTGGACAACTTTACAATCCTTCTTTTCGAAATTCAAAGACTAAAATGTATGTGGTGCTTTAGTTAGTTCATTATGATATTATGGGGCCAACAAGGATTCCTAAATGTATTGGTCTTCGTTATGTGATGGTTATCGTGGATGATTTTCCTCGTTTCAGTTGGGTAATTTTATTTTTTTTGGAACATAAATGAGAAGCATTTTCTAAGTTCATTCAGTTTAAGCAGCATCTGGACAGCATCTGGAGAAAGAATTTAGACAATAAATACAATGTTTATGTACTTATAATGTGCTGATCAATTTTTGAAATATTGTAGAGGACATGGATTCAACGCCAAATGACATGTCTAAAAACCCCACAATAGAACAGGGTTGCTGAGCTTAAGTTACCGCATCAAACATATGTATGTTTGTCATGGTTACATGCAAAGAACCTTTCCTGAAAATTGTGGGCAGGCACTATCCATTCTGATTGCCATGTCATAAATTCCTAACCTCTATGGCTAGTACAAAATTATCTCCCTTCAAAGTGCTTTATCATATTAACCGTATGTGAGTTATTTAGGGTCGAAAAGACTGCAGATGTATGCATCTAGAAGTTTTTTTAAAATAAATCTTGTGATGTGGATTTCGATGAAATATCGTCACAACTATCTGATACAAATGCAAATGGAGGGAATTCTGATTTTGAGCCTTTCTTTGTTGATAATACAACCAATGGAGTCGGAAATATTTCTCAAACAAGAGCAAATACTCAAGAAGATGATGTCGTTAAAGTTATGACTCACAAGTCATCAAGGCAAAAAAAGCGACCTGAATATTTAACTGACCACAAAGTTGAGTTGCATTATCCTTTAGTTTTATCACGTTTTCATATGGTAGAGTCTTGTGAAGATGAGCCAAAGTCTTACAATGAAGCTAAATGCATATTTGAATGGGAAGAAGCAATTTTTGAAATTTCAGCTCTCAACAAAAATGATACGTGGAAACTTGTTCCAAAACCAAAGTATATTGAGTTAATGACTTGTAAATAGGTTTACAAGTTGAAGAAAAAAGCTAACGGTTCTATTAATAGATATAAAGCTCGCCTAGTTGCTCGTGGTTTTTTGCAGCAATATAGTTTAGATTATGAAGAGACGCCCAACCTCATTGCTGAAATGACTACTATTGGAGCTGTCATTTCTTGGACTACATGTAAAGGCTGGAAACTATGGAAACTAGATGTGAAGAATGTATTTTTCTATGGAGAGCTAGAATATGATATCTTTATGGAACAACCACATAGAATTTCTTCACCAGAGTTTCTTGATCTTGTATGTCGACTCAAAAACACATTATATGATCTCAATCAATCTACACGTGCTTGATTTGGTAAGATTTCTCAATTTCTTAGATTTTGTGGTTTTAAATCTTCTAATGGAGATTCGGGTCTTTTTATTAAGACTATTGTGTATTACATCTTCTTTATGTTAGAAGATATGATTATTGTTGGTGATGATACATATGAATTTTTAAATGTTAGTGATTCTTTGGCTATGTGTTTTGAAATGAAGACTTGGGAAATCTAGTTGTTTTCTTGATTTGGAGGTTGAAAAATCAAACGACTATTTTGTGTCTCAAAAGGGGTATGTAGCAAACTTATTGAATCGTTTTCATGTGGGGGAGTCAAAAGTTGTGACAAGTCTTATGAAACCTTGTTAAGTTAGTTGAAGATGAAGGAAAGCCGCTTGAAGATGCCACACTTTTTCAAAAGCTTGGTGGTATTTTATTTTATTTAACTATCACAAGGTCTGATATTGTATATTCTTTCGTGGTTGTTTCTCTATTTGTGAAAAGTGCACATGAAGGTCATTTAATTGCAACATAAAGAATTCTTTGTTATGTAAAAAGCCCTCTAAAATGTTGTTTTACCAATACCAAATACCATTTTCTCTAAGTGGTTTTATAGACATCGATTGGGCTGGTGATGTCAATGATAGACGTTCGACAACCGGGTTTTATTTTACTACAGGTTCAGCTAAAATCTCTTGACATAGTACAAAGAAAACTTTCGTTGCTCTTTGAAGTTGTGAAGTAGTATGTAACATCTATTATGGCTACACAATAAAATATTTCGCTTAAAGGGCTCCTTCAAGGGGTTTTTAGTACCTTCAACTGTCCATCTCCAATTTATTGCGACAATAAGACTGCAATCAAACTTGCTAACAAGTGTTTCATGCTCGTACAAAGTATATCAAGACACACTATGACTTTGTTAGAGAGAAGGTGATAACTCAGTTATTAAAAATACGAAGTGAAGATCAAGTAGCTATAGTCACCAAAGAGTTTGCCAAAGTAAAATATGAGAAGTTTTGTAATACTCTTGACATCATTGATCCTAAGTTTGCACTGAGGAGGAGTGTAGCAAGTTAGTGAGACTTACTGATATATCCAAGTTTTAGGGTATCTTTGAATAATTCTAAGACTTCTATTATCAGTTATTTAGAAGTCTCTTTCATTGTTAAATAAGTTCAGGAGGACATGTGTTTTGTTTATTGAGATTTTTTGAAAACCTTTTCATTATTTGTTCTCTAACAAGTACTATAGTAGATTTTTATGCCTTACTTTTTCATTGTTAGCTTGCCTTCTTTATAAGTAAAAAAGAATGTGTTTATATTTTTTCTTTCTCTTGTTAGTACTCTGTTTTTACATTGTATGTATTTGTTACAAAGTTTTTTTGGCCAAATAAGATATATCCATATACCTTTTTTTCTCAGAAGATTCTATCGGTATCCTTTATATTCAAAAAAACCTAGATTCTCATACTCAGAGAGTGGCTGATATCGTAATATGTGCGCGAACCATTTCTTTTATATTTTATTTATAATTTCACAAAATAAAAACCTACAAAAATTATAAACAAAAAAGTAAAATATTGGAAATGACAAAGTTATTTAAACCATTAAGTGTAGCAAAATCTCCATAAAAAATGATAAGGGGACAAAGAGTTTAATTATTTATTTATTTATGTCGGAATATGCCAAGTAGACATGCAATGAGGTGATTGGCTGAACCCTTAAATTATTTATGTGATCCTCATTTTCACTCAGCATCACACTTTAGTTCATGGCACATGCCATTTATATTAATACATAGAAAAGTGGATGATTAAGTTGTCATAAAATAATACAAACGACTATTTTGCCTATTCGTGATAGTTGTCGTATAATGATTATTTTGCAGAATTTATTAGACAAGCTCTCCTTTTCAAATGGTTATCTTCGTTCCAAAAGTGGTGCTTGCAAAAGTCTACAGTAACACATTCTCTATGTTTGCATTGCAACAAACTACCTAGAACAAAACCTAAAAGAATGGTAGTCTTAAGTAATTCTTTGAAGTTTTTTGAAATGATTTACTAACTATTGCACCATGGTTAATATATATTAATTAGTTGGCATAATTTAAGAATATACTTTTTACTTTGATTATTCTATCAAAAACTCATGATACAATATTTCGGCGAATACTAATATCCTTCATAAAGGACCCATTCCTTCATATGAGACTCTGGCCTATTTTGCTACGTTGTGGTTTGAAATTTGAAAATATATGAACCATCTTTCTTGTAAGTGTTATTTGTTTTTCCAGTTTGGAACTATATTTTTGAATTCATTGTTGCGTCTTCAGCTCTTACTAGTGATGCCTATAAGAAGTTTATTTAATTTGGTGACATTTATAAAACCCACATAAAAACCAACAATCTTTTCAATTTGGCTTTCTATGATTAGCTACATATTTATAAAATAAACCAAAGTTCAACAAAGGAACTCAACAACTATGTTTATGGGGTTGAATGGAATTGAGTTATGGAGTTGAATTGAGTCGAAGCATTCCGCAATGGAGTTGAATTGAGTCGAAGCATTCCGCTCTCATTTGCTCTCTGTCCAATAATGGTGTTCTCCTTTGTTTTGCACATCATGAAACACCAAAATAGACAAGCACTTAATTCTCCTCCATAACACATAAACTGCTTGCTAAACTTAAATGGCAAGGTGCTAATGTCACTTGTCTTTAGCCTCATAGGTAAATTATATGGCAATGGATTTAGTGACTCGTAGCCATATAAAAACGAAGCACCGTTTGCAAGGAGACCAAGACACAATCCCATAAAACAACGAGTAAGTAGTGGCAAGGATTAGTTCATTGTCATGTTCTCACTAGGAATGTTGAGAGTAGATTGTAATTATATATGTATATATGGTAATCTTTTTATAATTACAATTGTATTATAATTTTAATAATAAATACAAGAAAAGACATAAAATACGTGATGGCAAAGAATGTTCCATTGCCATTTGGCGGGCCTTTAGGATAAATTTTGTGCCTTGTTGGCCACCAATAATTCATCGCGATATTTATTAATAAATGAAGTTTTTGAGTTAGCTAGTTCGACAACGAGTTATAGAAAATGTGACATTCTTTGGTACATAGGAATGAATTGGGATTATTTCTAGACAAAAAGGAATTCCTAGAATATTTGCTTGTCATTTGTATCTTTGATCTTTTTCTAGGTACATAGTTTGTAAGTTACCAACTCTTGTAGTACATCTTGTGCTCCTCTGTTCTCAATAAAACTTGGTTTTGAAAAGAAGAAAAAACATATCATAAAAGAGTTCAATATCGGGACTTATATATAACCTATGGTGGTGCCATCGATATTTTAGTATAATTATGAAAGTGCAGGTATTCTGTGAATGTTAGTTTAACATTGAGAAGTCAATGTTAGAGTAACATTGCTGGAGCAGAATCCAATTTACAATCTTGATTATATTCTTTATTATTGTTTTGCCTTATTCATTTAACTAACTGAGTTCCAAAGTTGTAATTGTCTTTGATTATTATTCAGGAAACACACTAGTCATAGGTTGGACGCTCAAGTTTCTAAGAAGGGAAGTTTCCTTAATTACGCAAACCACTCTACAAGGGAAGTCGAGTTCGAGTGGAACTATGAATGCTTTCCAAGATCAAGTCCTGATTTGAAGAAGTAGTCTTTCCTTAGTTAGATCACTAACGAAGGAACTTTTATTCAAGAAGGACTGCGAGAACAAGGAAGAGGAGTTCGAGAAGGAAACAAGGAGAATTACCAACCGTGTACAACACACCTTGAAGTCGAAGATCAAGAACCTATATATAGGTGTGAAGTACATCAAGACAAACACGAGACAATAGCCAATCAATCCGAGAGATTAACCTACAGTTGTTGAGTGTTGTCTTGCTTTAGCAAAGTTTGTGAGTTGTTAGAATAGATCTAAGAGTGAGGAGCTTTTAGAGATAGTCGAAGAAATTCTTGTGTGCTTTGCTTAGTTCAATCAATTTAAGAGTGAGGAGCTTGAGAATTGAGAGAACGACCTTTGTTAAAACCTTTACGGGTTATTTTGCCTACGGCTCGGAAGTTAATATAATTGTATATTCACTTCTTAAACTTGGTGTTTGTTTATTCCGCTGCACAATTATTCTGGTCTGTTGTTAAAGTAACATCGCTGAGTTAACAACGTACAAATCTGTTGTTAACACTCCAGTGTTAAGTTAACAACAACGACGTATCAACCCGATCCACAATTTCAATTGGTATCAGAGCCAAGCACCAACTTCACCGGTGTTTGGCGTTGATACGACAAGATGGACAACTCCAATCCCAATACCAGCAGGTTGCCGGTATTAGAGGGTCCCAACAACTATGCCTACTAGAAGATCAGACTCAGAGTCCATATCAAATCCATCGACCTAAGAGCTTGGGACGCAGTACTAGAAGGCTACACCATCCCCTACTCGCCAAAAGATGGAGATGTTGATCTGGTGCCTAAGCCAAGAGGACAATGGACAACGAGATTTCTCTCTACAACTTCAATGAAAAGGCTCTCAATGCTATTTTTAGCTGGGTAGGTAATCATATGTTCAAACTTATTCAAACTTGCACTACTGTTAAAGCTGCATGAGAAGTTCTTGAATTACATTGTGAGGGTGATGTGGCTGTGAGGGACTCTAAATATAGAAAACTTTTGAGGGACTTTGAGAAGATAGAGATGGGTGAGGATGAAAGCATTGATAGCTATTTTGAGAAACTTCTAGATATTGCTAATCAGTGTCAAAACTTAGGTTTTACCATCCCAAATCAAACCATGGTTTATAAAGCTTTTAGAACATTATCTTCAAAGTTCACTGTCAAAAGAATTGCTATGAATGAGTCTAGAGATCTTGCCAACATGGACTTCCAAACATTGATGAACACTCTAAAAGAATTTAAACTAGAATTCCTAGGAAAGTCCAGTAAACAACTTGCTTTAGCCTTACTAGGTACTAGCTCAGATTCTACATGGAGTGATGAAGATGAATATGAGTTGATCTCTTCTAACTATGGTAACATTACTAGGAAGTTTAGTAAATTCGGTTACAAAGATAAAAATAAAGAAAAACAACCTGGTAATGCTGCCCTTGGTTATAAGAAATTGCCCCCAAAGTTCGTAAAGTACATGGCATCTAAGAGCACGCCTCAAGATACTGAGAAATTGAAAGATGTCAAGTGCTATGAATGTAAGGGGTATGGTCACTTTAAACATGAATGTGCTAACACCCTCAGAACAAGAGGGAATTCTCATTGGGTTTGTGTAGATGACTTCAATGAAGCTGACTTTGAATCTGGAACAAGTGCCGATGAACAATCAGAGGAAATCAACACTGCTGCGCTTTGCACTCGGATCACCTGGTTAGAAGAAGACTCCAGGAATTGCCAAAGTTCTCAATGTTACTCTAACATTGGAGAATCAACAGCAAAACCAGAAATCTTTTTTGGAGACTAGAACAACCATGATACACAGGTTATCTATGATGTGCTCTCTGATTCTGATGATACTAACTTTGACTGTTTTCATGGCTCAGTTGATCTAGAAGAGGAGTACTTCAATGAAGAAGAAATGTCCCAGGAGGAAATCCTAGATGATCTACATACAACCTTTCTCAGACTTGAAAGAGAGAATGTCACACTCATGAAGAGTAACAAAGCACTGATGCATGACATTGAATGTTTGAAGAACATGATGAGACTCTATGAGAGAGACCTTGACAAAGCTGAAGCTGAGTTGAAAGAGGTAAAGGAGAAACTCAAAAAGGATTCACATATCATAGCCAATTGGAATGGAGGTACTTCTAAACTTGATGAGGTACTAAACATGAGTAACACTGGTACATGTGGTCTGGGATTTGTTGAGAAACCTTCCTTTTCTAATGTTAATTCTGCCTATTTAACTACAAGCTTTGTTAAAGAATCTGATAATATGAGTTCTGGAACCATTAAGACTGTAAAAATTAAACCTACTTTTATCTGCCAGTACTGTTTTCAACCAGGCCACATTAAACCATTCTGTAGAAAATTTATAAAAGAATGTGGTAAGAAAACAACCTCTGTGTCCAATGTTAAAACTGCAACAGGTTCTGATGTTTGACTAACATTAGGTGCAGGACAGAAAAGTAGGACTTGGATAGCAAAAGCTAAAACCCCTAAGATTAATGTTGTATGCAATGTTGTTTTCTCTGTTGTGTACTCTAACCTTTCAGGTAAGTGGTACTTCGATAGTGGATGCTCAAGACACATGACAGGCAGCAAAGAGAATCTTAAACAAATGATACCTTTGAGTGCTGGAACAGTGACCTATGGAGGAGGCACCAAAGGAAAGATCATTGGCAAGGGGACACTGGATGTTGATGGATTCCCACCCTTGAAGGATGTGTTGTTGGTAGATGGGTTAAAGGCAAATCTAATCAGTATCAGTCAGCTGTGTGATGATGACTTACTGGTTACATTTGACAAGGTATCTTGTGATGTTTATGATAGTGACAATGTTCTTGTGATGACAGGTACTAGATCCAAAGATAACTGCTACCTAGCCCAGGAGGAAGCAGAATGTTTCCATGCCAAGATAGATGAGACTTCTATATGGCATAGGAAACTTGGACATGTTCACTACAGAAACCTTGAGAAATTACAGAAAGTTGATGCTGTAAGAGGCTTACCAAAGCTGTCTTGTCCAGGTAAGCTTGTGTGTGGTGATTGCCTCAAGGGTAAGCAAACCAGAGCAGTTCATACTCCCCTACAGGTACAGAATGCTAACCCTAGATCTAGTAGGTGTTTTGAATTACTGCACATGGACCTAATGGGTCCAATTGAGGTAAGTAGTCTCAGTGGTAAGAGATATGCCTTTGTGATTGTAGATGACTTCTCTAGATACATTTGGGTAAAATTTCTTAAAGAAAAGTCAGAAGCTTTTGATCAGTTCAAAATTCTTTGTGCTAGTATTTAAAACTTGTATGGCTCCACTGTGACTAAGATTAGGTCTGATCATGGTAAAGAATTTGAAAATGCTAGTTTTGATAACTACTGCAATGCTAAAGGTATTTTCCATGAATTTTCAGCTCCTAAGACTCCTCAGCATAATGGGATTGCTGAGAGAAAGAACATGACTCTTCAAGAGATGGCCAGAGTTATGCTCAATGCTAAAGATTTATCCAAAAGACTCTGGGCTGAAGCCTTAAATACTGCTTGTCACATTAGTAACAGGGTGTATCTTAGACCTGGAACTAACATGACTCCTTATGAACTCTTGAAGGGTGTAAAACCAAATGTTGCATATTTTCATGAATTTGGATGTGATTGTTATCTACTTAATGACAAGGATTATCTGAGTAAATTTGATTCTAAAAGTGAAAAATGCATCTTTGTAGGATACTCAGCCAATAGTACTTCCTTTAGAGACTACAATCTTAGATTGAAGACAATTCAGGAATCAGTGAATATTGTGTTTGATGATTTCACTCTTGATACAGGTACATGTGACATCTTAGTTCCCAATGTTGAACCAACAGTGGAAACTGAGAATGTTACTCCTGACAATGTTACACCAACATTGGAACTGGAAGCTGGAAACACTGAACAAGAGTCAGGGAACGATGTTAGACTAACACCAACAAGATCTGATGTTAGACCAACAACAGAGGATTCAGACTCAGAACATGAAGTTGCCTCTGAACCTAGAAGAGATCCCCCAGCTAGAATTCAGAAAGACCATCCAGTATCCCAGGTAATAGGTGAACTCACTGAACGGATAAGGACACGCAACAGAGAAAGACTTGACTATAGAGATATGGTAAAACTGTGTGTCTGTATGAACTTCACTTGTACTGTTGATAATGCCTCTTGTTTTGTCTCCACCATAAAACCTAAGAATGTGAATGAAGCTCTTCTTGATAACTTCTGGATTAATGCCACGCAGGATGAACTATTACAGTTTACTAAGAACAATGTCTGGATACTTGTACCTAGACCACCTAATGTTAATGTAATAGGGACTAAGTGGATATTTAAGAACAAGAGTAATGAGGAAGGAGTCATAGTTAGGAACAAAGCTAGACTAGTTGCTCAGGGGTACACTCAGGTAGAGGGTGTAGATTTTGATGAGACATTTGCTCCAGTGGCTAGGATTGAATCTATTAGGTTACTTCTAGCTATAGCATGCAGTCTTAAGATAAAACTATACCAAATGGATGTAAAGGGTGCATTTCTGAATGGGCTGATTGATAAGGAAGTATATGTTGAACAACCTAAGGGATTCACAGATCCTAAGTACCCCGACCATGTGTAAAAGCTTGAAAAGGCACTGTATGGGCTTAAACAAGAACCTAGAGCATGGTATGAAAGGCTTACTAAATTCTTATTAAGTTTTGGCTTTGTTAGAGGTGAAGGAGATAGAACACTGTTTGTCTTGAAGAAAAATTCTCATGTCTGTATAGCTCAAATATATGTAGATGATGTTGTTTTTGGCTCAACTAACAATTCTATCCTAGAAAACTTTGTTGAATCAGTGACAAGGCAGTTTGAGATGAGTATGATGGGAGAATTAACCTTCTTTCTTGGTCTTCAAGTAAAACAAACAGGTAATGGGATTTTCCTAAGTCAAGAAAAGTATGCAAAGAATTTGGCAAAAAGGTTTGAATTGGCAGATTCAAAGCCTTGCAAAACGCCCATGTCTTCATCAGTGAAGATATCTAGGGATATTAATGATGCTAATGTTGATCCAACATTGTACCGTTCAATGATAGGAAGCTTGCTCTACTTGTCTGCTTCAAGGCCTGATATAATGTTCTCTGTTTATGTTTGTGCTAGGTACCAGGCATGCCAAAGCAGTCACATTTGATTGCTGTGAAGAGAATCCTTAGATATATTTCTGGCATCATGGCTCTTGGTATATGGTATTCTTATGACACTAACATAAATCTTGTAGGTTTCAGTGACTCAGACTGGGCAGGAGACACTGATGACAGAAAGTCTACAAGTGGAGGATGCTTTTATCTGGGGAACAACTTGGTCTCATGGTACAGTAGAAAGCAAAACTGTGTGTCACTCTCCACTGCTGAATCTGAATACATAGCAGCAGGCAGCTGGGTCACTTAGTTAGTATGGCTTAAACACATGCTACTGGATTATGGGTTAGACAGTGATACCTTACTTATGTTTTGTGATAATCTTAGTGCTATAAGCATCTCTAAGAACCATGTGCAACACTCCATAACCAAACATATTGATATAAGGCATCACTAGAGCTGTGCAAAAAGAATCGGATCGATCGAATCGGGTGAAAATCGATCGAATGATCCGATCCGAGGATCGGATCGAATATTTGATCCGACTTTTGATTTTTGCCTTAGGATCGAACCCCCATTTGATCCGATCCTCGATTTTAGAGGCTGAGAATCGGATCGGATCGAATACTCATCTTATTTTTTAAAAATAAATAAATATATAATAGTATATATAATATTATATTTTTATCTATAAAGCTAAGCCTATTAATGCTACTAAGATATTTTTATATATAATGCTAATATTATATTTTTATATATACACATACCTAACATCTTTTTCTTGGTCCATTTGAAGGCCACGTTTCTGTCTTTGAGAAACATATACAATTCTAAATTTGTAACACCTTTCTCTCACCATATGAAAGTGAATTTTGTAATTCAATAACTCTGTTTGAATGTTGTGGTTGGTCCCATTGATATTAAATTAAATAAGAAAAAAAAAAGAAAAATGGATCGAAATCGAATCGAATCGGATCGAAATCGAATGATTTTGGATCGAATCGGATCGTTTTAAATTGATTCGATTTCGATCCTCATTTCTCCAGGATCGAAATCGACTTCTAGCCTTGATTCGATCCGATTCGATCCGATCTGATCCAAATGCACAACCCTAGGCATCACTCTCTGAGAAACATGGTAGAGGACAAGCTCATTGACATTGAACACATTGAAACTAACAATCAGCTTGCTGATATGTTCACTAAACCCTTAGATTCTGAGAGGTTCTTCAGTTTGAGGAATTCTCTTGGCATGTGCATTGTGTAGGGATGTTAGTACACTAGTGTTGACATAACACCACTGTCTAGCACTGGTTATTGGTTGTGGTGTATCTGTAATTCTTTTCATTTTCTTTCTGCATTCTTCTTTCTTGCATATTACATCTTTGTTAGAGATTCTGCTGGGCGGTGTGGTTAACTGTATGAATAGCTGAGCTGACTGGTGCACATGTACACATCAAATGGTTTGTAAAATTAAGAACTCTGTTGTTTGTCTGTGAATGTTAACCTAACATCTGGGAGAAGCTGGGGTACACAGAGCTCATTACTCTGATGTTATTCAGTTGTGACTTATCCATGGTAGGTTAGACAAAACATGAAGAGAAGCTGGGGTACATGATGTTGAGAGCTTCATTGTTATTCAGTTGTGCTTATTTTTGTGTTTTTGTCTATGACCAAGGTTATGCATGAGAGTGAGCCTTACTACTGGGGTGCTTTGAAGTTTCGACTGCTTGCATTCAATAGCATTGTTCACTTGGTATTTCTCTTGTAAACAGGTTGGAAAACAAGTATGCATGAGGGGCTGGGGTGGAGAAGTATATGATAAATGTATTGTCTTCATTCAGTTCCTTTGTACTTGCCTAATCTGTTGCTTATGGTTAAGTTGTTGGGGTGTGTGGGGTCTTGTGCTGCCCACATTCAGTGATGAAACTATCCTTTTACATTCACTAGTTTTTGTTCAAAAGAGTTCATGATAATAAAAGATAAAATGATTTGTCCTGATCCCAGTCAGTAAAATTGCTTGTACTTGGCTACCATCTCCCAATGTTGATCTAACATTGTTGCATTCTTTCTAGTTCTGCATTCATTTTTTCCCTTGTGTCGGTTTGGGCTTAGGGGGAGTAGTAATCCTAGGAATCATGTGTTGGGGCATACTTTGTGGGTGACTCACTGCAGGTAAAACACTATGTTTTGTGATCTTCCAAGCTATGGGAACATCTTTTCCCTGGATATATGTATCCACTCTGTGTTTTTCTGTTGGATGTGTTACTTGCTCTTACTGATGATCTGAATTTGTGTCTTTGTACCTATGTACTTGGGTGAGGTTTCAGATCAGTATACATGAATATCTCACGCTCTCACATGATGGTGCCTTGGATGAAGCCCTGCACCTACAACTTCCTTCCCCGATGTTAACTTATCAATGTTAGTCCAACATTGAAACATTGTAACTTATAAGTTTTCAGGTTTAGAGACCGCTCTGGTTATGTGTTAATCTAACACTGACACGTGGTAAGGTGAACATGGGTATGATCGTGTGACAATGGTCCGATTATGTTGGTAACATGTTACAACACCACTATCTCTATTCTTCAACTGATTAGCTGTATAATTTGCCCTAATCTTTTCTCACTATTTACGCGCTCAAAATTTCTGCAAAATCAACTCTCTCTGCAAATCGAGTTTTTGTTTTTATTCTCTAAATCACTCTAACAATGGCCCACAAGTCTTCCATTGACACTTTTGCAGCTGTTGCCGAACAGATGGAGCAACCACGACCCGTAGGACCAGAAGTGCCACCGCTGAAGCCATTACCGCCGCCGCTCCTAAGAGGAAATCCACCTATCAACGGCGCAAGGGCAAGAAAGCCGTTAAGGGTGATGTTGATTCAACATCTAAAACTTCTGAGCAAACCTCCACTCCCACCAACCCTGAAAACGAGGTAATGATGGCCAACCCTACTCTGGATATGCCTGCTACTACTGTTGTTGGTATTGAGGGGGAGAAAGAGGCCCATGTTGATGTGGGTGAGTCTGAGGTTGTGCATGAGGTCCCTGAGGGTAATGTTAGGGATGAATCTGTGGTTGTTGCTGAGGAAGTGGTTGAGCCTGGTAAGGCTGATGTTGCTGAGCAGGATACTGCTGATGAGATGGAGACTCTTCCTGAGGAGGATGATCAGGTTGAGGAGACTGTTGTTGAGGGGGTTACTACTGAGGGTAACCAAGATGTTGATAATGAGGGTGGCAGTCAGCCTGAAGAGGTTGAGAGAGAAGAAAAAGAGAGCCTGACTCTCTCTGCCTTAGCTACTGTTGCTAAGAAAAGAAAAGGAAAACAGGTGATGGTTGAAGCTTCTGAGTCTGAGTCAGAAGAAGAAAAAGAGGAGGAAGAGGATAAGGAGGAAGAAGAAGATGAGGAGGAAGTTGAGGAAGAAGACCTACTGGTAGGTGATGACCCTGCTGATGTTACTCCAACATCAGGCAGTGATGAGTACTTTGATGTGCTTGATGAGGAGTACCCCAAAAAGCCTTATTCCAGCTTTTATGTGTCTGCTGAGGCAGAAGAACAGTGGGAGGCTTATCAAACTAGGGTTATCCACATGGAGAGGAACATTGATGAGGAAATTATCAAGGAAAATAGGCTGTTTGAGCTGCTTGAAGCTAGAGGAGTGTTGGGGTATGTGATGAACCAGTCATCATATGTCCCTGATGTGATCAGAGAGTTCTACATGAACCTTTCTCAATGGGTGTCCCACCAGGACTCTCCCAAGTTTGGCAAAGCTTGGGTAAGGATGAGTGTCTATGACATCAGTCCTGCTATGATCAATGAAGCTTGGGGTCTTCCTGATCCTGAAGAGACTGAGGATCCCAGCATGGATGAGGTGATTATTGACCTCACTGGTGGACTCACAAGGAAATGGAATGACAGTTTTCCAACTACAAGGCTGACATCCTTAAGTGCTGTACTTCACAAGCTCTCTACCTACAACTGGCTGCCCTCTTCCAATACCACTGTTATGACAAAAGAATCTGCAAAGCTGGTGTACAAACTGAAGAATGGGCTGAGTGTGAATATAGGGGAGAAGGTTCTGAGTCACATGAGGGAGGTCACAACAAAGGTAAAGGGAATCATTCCATATCCCTCTCTGATATCCAGCATTCTGGTGAAGCAAGGCTTCAAGACAAAGAAGACAGAAGGCTGGATCAAGAACAAGGCCAAGATGAGCATTACCAGGAGCTACTTCACTCAGGTCAGGATTCAAGATCTGCCATGGAATCCCAATGATGCATCTGGTCCAAGCAGGAAGAAGAAGAAGAAGAAGACTCACAAGTTTGTTGCTTCTTCAGTACCTGTGGCTGTGGTGACAGCTGTTCTGTCATTGCTAATGCTTTTGTGGAGGAGACCCTGGTGTGGCTGGACAGAGAGTATAAAGATACCCAAAGAGAGATAGCTGACAAGCAAGTGAGGTTGCAAGAGATAGACAGCCTCAGAAAGCATTTGAGGGATCTGCCTTCCTCACAAAAAGGGGGAGAATGATCAAATTTCAAAATTTCTGAGTTCTGTTATGTGTCTGTCAGGCTGAACAATTCTATTTTCGTTGTTTGTTTTTGATTTCATCAAGGAGTATGTTCCTTGCTACTTAGTATGATCTGTAATTAAGTACTTTTCTTTCTTGCTGCTTACTGCTTCTGCTTATGCTTAGTGAACTTTGGATACAAAGTACTAACTCTGTTTTGCAGGTGTTAACTGTTCTCTGATGTTAAGATAACATTGAGATGTTCAATGTTAGAACATATGTCTGGTTTCGATGTTAAGTTAACATTGACAAAGACAGATGTTATGACAACATTGAAAGTATCAATGTTAGAACAACATTGAGTTGGTCCCTTCTGGTGTTCAGGGGGAGCGTACTTATTTTCCATTGTGATCTGATAGTAAAGTTTGTATGAATAATTTGATCTGATTAGAACAGGTTCTTAGGTTTTGTGATTAAGGCAAAAAGGGGGAGATTGAAAGTGCAGGTATTCTGTCAATGTTAGTTTAACATTGAGAAGTCAATGTTAGAGTAACATTGCTGGAGCAGAATCCGATTTACAATCTTGATTATATTCTTTATTATTGTTTTGCCTTATTCATTTAACTAACTGAGTCCCACAGTTGTAATTTTCTTTGATTATTATTTAGGAGACACGCTAGTCATAGGTTGGACACTCAAGTTTCCAAGAAGGGAAGTTTCCTTAATTACGCAAACCACTCTACAAGGGAAGTAGAGTTCAAGTGGAACTAGGAATGCTTTCCAAGATCAAGTCCTGATTTGAAGAAGGAGTCTTTCCTTAGTTAGATCACTAACGAAGGAACTTTTATTCAAGAAGGACTGCGAAACAAGGAAGAGGAGTTCAAGAAGGAAACAAGGAGAATTACCAACCGTGTACAACACACCTTGAAGTCGAAGATCAAGAACCTATATATAGGTGTGAAGTACATCAAGACAAACACGAGACAAGAGCCAATCAATCCGAGAGATTAACCTACAGTTGTTGAGTGTTGTCTTGCTTTAGCAAAGTTTGTGAGTTGTTAGAATAGATCTAAGAGTGAGGAGCTTTTAGAGATAGTCGAAGCAATTCTTGTGTGCTTTGCTTAGTTCAATCAATTTAAGAGTGAGGAGCTTGAGAATTGAGAGAACGACCTTTGTTAAAACCTTTACGAGTTATTTTGCCTACGACTCGGAAGTTAATATAATTCTATATTCACTTTTTAAACTTGGTGTTTGTTTATTCCGCTGCACAATTATTCTGGTCTGTTGTTAAAGTAACATCGTTGAGTTAACAACGTACAAATGTGCTGTTAACACTCCAGTGTTAAGTTAACAACAACGACGTATCAACCCGATCCACAATTTCAAATTATATGTAAATATTTACTGTATATAATTATATCAACGAACCATTTCATTACATTTCTAACTTTTGGGAAACACTGACCTGGTATCCACTAACTAAAAATAGATTTCATGGACACTTTATTTATTGATATTCAACCTAGCATGAAGAGTTATCTGCATTTTCTTCCTTCCAAAATGATCAGATCCCAATCAATGGAAAGAGATCATAATCACAATCCCATAATCTAAAAAGATCAGTTTTTGTGGTGAAAATGACCTCCCAAGACTTTTTCTACTTTCCATCATTTTGTGCACAAACTTCTATTTTTTTATGCTCGTCTTTTTATTTTGGGCATAAAGAAGAATAGAAGTTATGTGGTAGTTGAGAAAGTTTGTTACTACAAAGGAGGTACCTTCTCTCTCCTATTTTCAAATGCAAACTTGATGGGCGTAGCCCACTTGGGCGACTTGTCTGTTTAATTTATCATCTACCACTAGCACATGAGGGCTATAACTAGTCTATTTTAAACAAACCAATATACAAATTAATTTCACATAGGTATATGGAATGTGTGACTAGCGAGCATGCTAAGGTTCAATAATATACAACGGCTAACCATGCATAGCAACTCAACACTTAAGGATAAAGTTATACACCGATTAAGGATATATATCATCTTAGCTTCTTCACCACGCGGATAATGTAACTCGTTGTACCCCCGACATCACTTACTTGCATCAACTAGAGCATCTCCAATTCTTTGTTATAAAAGAAAAACACTCTCTTTTACTCTATACATTGTGTTCACAATCATGTACCAACATTAAGGTTTGACACAATTGTGCACACGGTGAACACAAGATAGGCTCAAGTCAGAGATAGTTTTTCTTCCTAACTTTTAAAAAATTTAACCCTATAACGACTGCTTTCCTAGACATGCACCGTGTTGTCAAAATTTTTCATAGATATTGGTAACATGCTAAAGTGGAAACACCAAAATAAAGTCTCCAGAAAAAAGTTAAAAGTCATTATAGTATACTATAAGGTGTTATAAACCTCTGAATTTCACACAATGAGAAAACAAAGATCAATACTCATTACTCCAATGATCACAAAGGCACATGTGATATGAAACACATATTGTGATGTTTTGTGTTCCTCTTTGGAATTAGTTATAATATTTAGTACAATCGTACAAATTCTAGTTGATGTGTTTTCTTCCTCTTAAAGATTAGCCAACTAATGTTTGGTGAAGCTTGTAGTATCTAAGATATGCATGCAACGAATACTATACCTAAGTGTTCCCAAGTGCATGGTAAATTAATAATAATAAGAAGTATAATTACGTCTCAAGTATTGAATCTGAAGAAATTATGGAATTAGACACTTAAATGCAGAAACAATGATGGTTATCATGATTTTACTACCTTAGATGCGATATGAGAAAAAACTATCTAATGGTGATCAAAATATGAATTTGGAACTAGTCTAACTAATGAATGCAGAATTACTCTAATGAATGTGAGAAGTTGCTAACTAATGAATGAGAATGGAAATCTAAACCAAAGAACCAAATTGAAGATTGTTGGATGAGTGCTTTGGTTGTAAAACAAATGATGAATGAATGTTTTTATAGTTCGGGTTTCGCTATTGAATTATTTACTTAAGTAATTCATACACAAACTACCAGTGCTTCCTTAATCTATTGAGGCTTATTTAACTTATTTTGTGTCTAATGGATCCGTCATCTATAGTCGAAGTTATCCTAAATTTATAAATTCTTAACTCTCTAATGACCTATCGCGCTAGCATAATCAGTCCGATTGTCAATCGTTTTAGAAGATAAATTAAGTCTGCAGTCCAATTCACTCATCTACTCGTGCTAACATAGTCACTTAGCAAAAGCTGTATTCGTATGAACTAAAGATGTGCATGGTCACGTTAGTATATCAATAACACAAATTAAATTTATACATGATTAGTTTAAAATCTACACTCAGGCGGTCATGGGTAGTGCTTCCGTTATTCCAACGAGAGCTAATCCTAACATGAAACATACATAACCGATCAATCAAAACACACGGACGCTCAAATAAATCTCAAATAAATTAACTAAATAATTCATAGATCAAACCTACCTCTCTACTCCATGTTTAGCTACTCATAATCTCAAGTCCAACAACAAATAAAGAATTATACAACATAATTGTAGAACAGAGATTTAGAAAACTTCATAGATCCACATGAATGTTAAGACTGAGATTCAATGGTGTTTCTCTCAAACTCTCATCATACTCTTCTCTCAATTTTCTCTTTTACAACTTTTGTGGCACAATGTTATTCTCTCGTGTACATTGGACACGTTTTTTTTTTTTACCAAGATCAGACATCCCTTTTATAGATATTTTGCGTTGCCCTACATCATTTATTAAATCCTAGAATTAACAATTTTGCCCTACATCACATGTCTTTGATAACGCCGCGACGGTCACGCTGCTTAAGAAGCACGAGTTGTGTTGCCTTTTGCCAGTGTAGCATGAGTCGTGTGGCCTCATGTGGCTGTGGGCCAGTCGTTGGGCCTCTTTCTTGTGAGATTAGGGTTGCATTCTTCATCCTTGTGGAGTCGTAGTGCTCTGTTATTGCGTCGTGACACCTCTAACGCAGACCCTGTTTCGTGTGAGATTACGGATAACAACTCATGTGTTTGGTACTTTTAATGAAGACGTCATCTTTTCTTTTTGGAACAAGATCGTGAAGCTAACCTATTCCACATTCTTAAGGGCATCACTTTAAACTAGGAAAATAATGATTGTTGGATTTGGAATGGTGGACCTTCAAGAAACTATTCTGTTGAATCAGCGTATAGTTTAAATGTGAATAACTCAAGGTTGAATGGGCAAAGAATCTCTAGACTTTGAAAGCACCACTTAATATGTTGCCTTTTGACAAGCAAGATAGAATTGCTGAAAATTGAACTTTCGAACAAGAAGTATTATGAAAGACGACGATAGCTGCCTATGTTTTGTTTGTGGTGCCTAGAAAGAAAGCATTGATCATATTTTAATTTCGTGTACCTTCGTGTTTGAAGTTGGGTCACTATGATTAATTGTTTTGGATTTATGTCTTCTATGTCGTGTAATAGACCTAGCTAGTTTATGGTTTTGTATATATTTTGTAAATCTCTTGTAATTATCTTTTCCAAGTTTTAGTGATTTACTTACTAGCTTTAGTTTTACAATTATGTATTAATACTCTTGTGATTAATGAGAAAAGTATCACTCTAATATTCCCTTAAACTCTTATATAATATCATGAGAATCTTGATCATATGGTCGGTCCTACCACTCCATTCGCAACCAATAATTTTCCTCCGGTGATTCGCTGATGACCTCATCAGTCATCACCAATTGGCTACCAGTTATGGCTTCTCCTCTCGACAATGATTCGCTTGTTCCGATCAATGCTCATTATCATCTTTCGCTCCAACTCACTAGCAACAACTATGCCTTGTGGCGCTCCCAAGTGTGTCAGCTCTTCCACGGTTTTGGCCTCTTTGGCTATATCAACCGGCACCATCCCTTGCCCTCTCCATGTCTTCACACTGGAATCCATCGCCCACCATCTTTACTTGACTCGACAAAATTCCCTTATTTTGTCCACCATTTTTTGACACCTTGTATGATGAGATTATGCCGCTTATCTCCTCTGAAGATACCTATGCAGAGACGCGGCTTACACTACACGGACTGCTCTCGCTCTCGCATTATGCAACTGAAGCACGATCTCATCACTATGAAACTTAGTTCAATATCATTTTATTCCTCTAAACCGTTATAGCCAAGGTTGACGAACTCGCTGTCATCGATCATCCCCCCACGACGATGACATTACCCTCTATATCCTAAACTGGCTTGGCTAGGCATATCGCAACTTTGCTGGTCCGATCCTTTCTTGTAAAAATTTGATCAGATCTAGTGAACTTCATGACCTTCTTCTCACTCAAGAGAGTTTCATCCAAATGGCCAACTCAAAATCTACGACCCTCGTCGCCACCGCCAACTATGGCGCCTCGTATTGGCGCTCTCACAAATCAAGTGGCTCAAACTCTGATTGTGGGACGAACTCTGGTCATGAGAACTCATTCACACCATGAGGAACATCCAGGGCCTTCATAACACAAATGAAGCCCACAATACACCCAAGAGAGTTGGGCGACAGCTGCCCAAGGCAAACCCCTATACTGGCCAAAATAGCGGTAACAACGGGATCAATAGGGAGTCGCAGGCCGTTGAAAAAATGCTTTGCATCCACGGTGATACAACCGTTCGGCGGCGTGTGCACTCTCTCATTCTGTTCAAGGAACCTGATCTTATATCCCGCATCGATATGATACGTCGTGGAATAAAAAATAGGGTGATGAGGACATGGGACCCCATGTCCACATAACTAATGACCGTCTTAACTTCTTCACTTCGGGGATATGGGCAAACCCCATTCATCATACTCAACGTTTTGGGTCTTTGGAGGCTCGCTAGCATCCTCATCTACGCCATCACGACGTAATCCCAAAACAAGTCATCTATACACAAAATATTGGTCCCAGAGCCTCCACCCTCCACATTTTGAGAATCCAGACCGGTAAAGTCAAAATCGTTCTTGCTCGCCATGAGAATGATGAATACAAAAAAGAGTAATAAACCCTAGAAAGACTAAATTACCAAACTTGAAGTTAACAACCTGAGGAATAAAGGAAAAACATTAAAATATTAAAACTATTATATTGAAAACATGTTGAAAAGTATATCGAAATTTATGTCAAAAAATCCCCGATATACCAAAACACAGAAGATAAGGGGTTTTCGCTAGAAGACAAAATGATATTATCTCTCCCCACAACCCGCTATTTACAGACATCGGGTATCATGCATGCATTTATGGCAGAATTATGTCGAACTTAAAATTCGACATATATGTCGAAGGAAATTCGACATATATGTCGAAGGAAATTCGACATAGTGTTAAAGTAATTAAAAAACAAGAATTCAAATGAGAACCTCTGAATATTCGCAAATTACATTGGGGGTCCACCAATAGTTATTCAAAACACAGTGAAATTTCCGTATCTAAGTTTCATCATTTGAACTGGCGGGACGAGGGATACTAGTAACTCAAAAACTCAGATTTAATTTGCAAATCATTATCCTCAGATAACAATTCCCAAATTGGGGGACTACATGATATGTGTATTTCTCGTATTGTGCCGGCCATGGACCATGCCATGTTTTTACTTACATCGGGGATCATACCCGACATATATGTCCAATGTGACATTCGATATATACAGTTCACATGTCTATCACGTGAGTGGTCCCCGCGTCTTGAGGCCTATAAATACCCACATTCCGGTAATTGAAGTAAGTATTAATTACCCTCAATTACTGTACACCTATATAGAGCCTTCCCCGATATAGTATTCGACATGAGACCCAATATATATATCTTTGATATATATCACCTATGCCACTTTCGACATAGGCAGGAGATCACTTTCAACATAAAAGATTCGATGTCATCCCCGACAAGATTTCAATGTATTCCAAACTTCAACCGAGGTGCTCAATTCATGGACATCAGTTAAATATCACGAGATAACGTAGCAAACAACCAAGACTTAACATGCTGGTCAATCACTATGTATTCAGAAAACTGAGGATTCAGAACCGTATTACCGTGTTCACCGAGAAGAGTAGACGACGGAACATGGATGGTTCCTTCAACAATTCCAAGTAACTTTTGAGAAAGCAGGCGATAAGTGAATTGAGTCTTCCAGGAAAGATAGTCCTCAGGAGCAGCAAGTTGAACTGTCACGAGGTTTGTGACGTTCGGCGCTGACAGATGTGGAGAGAATAGAGGCATCTGGGGCGATAGAATTCGGTCAGTGTTGCAGGAGATCGGTTGTTGAAAACCCAGCGAAAAACGTGGGGTAGCCAGAGACGATGATCCATAGCCAAAAGGGCTTGAAGCTGGGTTCAAATATGTGGCAGCCAAGAAACAACTGAACAACGACGTTGAGATGGTGGGTTAAGTCGAAAAGGATTCGGATGGGAACCACGGGCTAGGAAGAGAAAACCCTGAAGAAGGCAACACTGTGGTGTTGGACAGCGCTGATGCCAGCTGCTCTTCGAGGGAAGACGACATTGGTGTATGCCAATTTTTTTTTAAAAAAAAATTGCTTATTAGGTTAAAAAGTTTTGGTGCATCTGATACCATGTACAAGAATATAATGAGTTTGAATGCCCAAACCTTTAGGTTGGCATGATATATATATATATATATATATATATATATATATATATATATATGTGTGTGTGTGTGTGGGATAAAAACATCAAGCCTCCCAACCTATGAGAACTTTTGCGCGTTGCCCCTTAAACTAATTTTATCACCACTTTGGTCCTTAACCTATATGGTGTCTGTTCGATTTGCCCCAGTTGTGCATTTTCGGTCTTTTGTGGCCGGAATATTCTTCCCTTTGAGGTGTTTTTTTGCTTTCGTTTTTGTCACCAACTACCATTATACATCTAGTACAACACATATTAGTCGGGTAGAGAGGAATATTCCGACCAAAAATGGCCAGAAATGGTCGGAAATAGGCAAATCCCTTGGTGCCTTCCCAGTCTTTTTGTGGCCGGAATATTCATCACTTGGAGGTGTTTTTTTTTTGTTTTTTTTCACCAACTACTATTATGCATCTAGTACAACACGTATGAGTTGGGTAAAGGGGAATATTTCGGCCAAAAATGGTCAAAAATGAACAACTGGGGCAAATCCAACAGACACTATATAGGTTAATGACCAAAGTGGTGATAAAATTAGTTTAAGGGGCAACGCGCAAAAGTGCCCATAGGTTGGGGGCTTGACGTTTTTATCCCTATATATATATATATATATATGTGAGTATTTACAAGAGACCAAACCCTAATATAAACAAGTACCATAATATCCTAATACTTTGAGATATGATAATTGATTCGATACTTACTATTTTATTATTACTTACTTCGTGCACTTGCAATAAAGTGAGATTTAAGTGTAACATTTATGTTGACTTATATTCTATTTTATTACACTTAAAAACACCATCAGTTTATTGTGTATATTTTGCGCTTTATTTGATCGGTTGAGCATTGCAAACAAAGCCAATATAAGACAATTATTAAAATAGGAACTTAAGAATTAATTTTCATTCCAACAGGCACTTAATAAAACCAAGCAAACATAAAGAACCTCAACACTAAAAGGATAAACAAGTTCCTCTAAGAAAACATCTAATATCTGAAAAACAAATTACGCTACTTCCTCTTCATATTCCTTAATTCATCTCCACCAAGTGCATCCTAACCCTTCATTTCTCTTCTGGTACAATTGCGCAATTTTGTACAACAAACAACATTTGAAGATACCGGGTGATGAGCGTTTATTTAACGTTATTTTGGTACTCGTTTCCTTATGCTTTTGCATAAGTATTGGTGCGTATTGATTGGTTTTAGTATAGTTTCATGTTTTTATAGGATTTTGGTGAGATAATGCAAAACAAAGCAAAAAGAGCCTAATTAGATGTTTATAGGAACTAGGCTTCAAAACTTAACGTTGCAATTAGAGAGAATCGAAATGAAGTCATTGATTCAAATGCAATGAGACAAAGTTGCAAGAAGAATTAGAAGATTATATATATATATATATATATATATCATTGTAAAGTCACGGAGGTCAGTGTTCCAATGCAACAAGCGGATCTTAATTCCGACATTCAGAAAGAAAGTTATAGCCAAAACCGTGATGTCGCGCATAGCACAAAAGAGAGGCGCGATCCGGTCAGACTAAATCGCGCATCGAGTAGCGCGAACAGACGCGCAAAATGGCACACATAGCACGCTAGGCGTGTGATTGGCACGAGATCAGACCCAAGTCATGCGATAAGGCCCAGAATCGTACGGGAACCCTAATTTCAACTCATCTGCTATTTTTCCTATGTAAAGACATTAGGGCTACGTAATTCAGCATACAATTCATCCATTCACAACCACAACCACTCTCACACCTCATACCACATGCCACCACCACCGTCGGAAGAAGCATAGCAACGAAGTTAGTAGATTATTCTTATCTTTTAATCTTTTATTATGATGTTATCTTCCGTTTATATTGTTGAAATGACTATTTATGCACTATGAACTCATGGTGAGTCTTATGTGTTTAGATGTGATCCATTTTATATTCGACATGTTTGATCGATACACTTGATGAGCATTAATATGCCTCATGGGTAAACTGCATGTTTGATTTATGTGCTATAAGTATGACTAACGTAACTCGCACATAAGTTAGATTACACGGATCGATGTCTTTGACTTGAGAAATTTCAATTGGTTACCAAACTTTAATTCTTTTAGATTGATCGCACTTAGGTCGTTGGATCTTTAGGAGAAGGCGAGGGGATTGTAGTTGTAATTAGCGTTGCATCTAGGATTCTGCTAATTCATTGAACACATGACTTAGCATAATGAGACTATCTACAGGGAAAATGGTGGTTTGTCTATGAACCACTTAATAAATAGCTATGAACCCGGCTTCAAATATGGCTTCATCAATCTGATAAGTCTTGTTATTTATTTGTTTTAGTAGTTAAAATCAAAACCTCTCGGATATGGGTATTTTCCGTATTGGGTCGGTCATGGGCCATGCCCATATTTTTACCTTTGTTGCGAATCATACCCGCAATATATATCGAATGTGTATAGTACAGCTGACGTGTTTACCACGTGAGTGGTCTCCGCCTCTCCAGGCCTATAAATACCGCATTCTGGCAATCAAAGTAAGCTTTAATTATCTGCAATTACTGTATATCTATATCGAACTCACCCGATATAAAACTTGACATAATAAACGATATATATCTTTGATATAAGTCCCCGACGTTACCCTCGACGTCAGCAGCAAATCACCCTTGACATAGAAGGTTCCCGATATCATCCCTGACATAACCTTCGACGTCATCTCCGATATACTTTCGACATCTGCCCTTGCATATAGTGTTAGTTCGAGGTGTTCCGAACCAATCCTACTCAATACTAGAAGAGTTCAAGTAGGTCTAGCTTAGTGATAGACTCATTGTACCACACTTGTAATTGACCATATTCTATATATACGATCTATTGTTAAACTAGTGGCGGCGTCTATGGGAACACCAAGTTCCCGGACGAGGACATCAAGATGCAACGGAGGATGACCCGCTCGCAGTGTAATAGGCCATTGGTTGACAATTCGATGGCTGAAGGTGTGCACCCGCCACCTATTTCGGTCCCAAAACCAATGATGGATCTGAATGAACCCGAGCAACCCCAAGCGCCGAGGGAGCCAACTCCCGTGCCCAAAGTGCCTGCAGTTTTGGCACCAGAGATCATGGCACAAATTAACGCCACTGTTCATACAACATTGAATGCGGCCTTGGAAACACTATTACTGCACCTGAACAATAGAGGAGTGGACGACGCGCCTCCGCAACCACAAGAGTCCAGGAATAGGGGGCCTAGGTCAGGGTATAAATTCGATGAACGCGAGGACACCGAAGATTCCAAAAACGATTTGAGCGGCTTGAGAATCCCCGGGGTTGAGGGGCATGACACAGTAATGGATTGAAGGAACATCGCTAGAAGGATAGAATAATTAGACAACAAAAAGGCAAAAGTGGAATGAAGACTAACTTTGGCACAGGGTCGCAGTTTGACACCTTTTTTGGATGAGATAAAGTCAGAGGTGTTAGAGAAGGGAGATAAAATCCCTACCATTAAAGCATACGATGGGAAGAGTGATCCAACTGACTATCTCCACTCTGTCGATAGTGTCTTGAACTTACATATGTTTTCTTGCAACATTAAGGCGGAGATTTTGTCTACAACTCTGATCGGAGAAACTTTGGATTTAGCAGGTTGGAGGTTCAATCTATAACATGCTATGAGTAGATGAGGCAGAAATTTGAGAGCCAATTCTCTAGTCAGAAGAGAATGAAGACTAGCAAGCATCATTTGAATGCTATGCAGCAGAGAGACAAAGAGAGTCTGGGAAATTTCATCAAGAGGTTTAACGATGAACTACTCAAGGTGGATGAGCCAAGAGGGGATCACGTTGTGCTCATCTTATTTAATGCTACGATGCATAAGAGGTTTGCCTCCCAGCTTATCAAGCTCAAATCACCCATGATAGACTAGATCAACACGCTCGCATATGACATCGTTTATGAGGATAACATGATGGCAACCAAGCATAGTCCCAATCCAAGCAGGCCTCCAGGAAAGGAGCGATACATGGACATGTCCCTAGGAAGATATACCCCACTGAACAAAGGAATATGGGAAGTATTTGTTGTTGCGCAGAAAAACAGGTGGTACAATGAGCATAGAAAGCTGAGGGAGAGCAAAGGAATGAAGTTTTCTGGGAATTACTGTGAATATCACCACCAAATAATGCACAAACTAGAAGAATGTATTGATCTGAAGAACGAGATTGAGAGGCTCATCAAGGAGGCCAAGCTAGTGGAGTTTGTGAGAAACTCAAAGAATGATCGTCGAAGGCACGACATATCTCGTTCGCCTTGAAGGGACCATTCTCATTCCCCCACGAGAGATAAATAGAAGCCAATTGAAGCTCCAGTCGAGCATGGAAGGGCCATTGTCAATGCCCCAATTCGAGGAATGATCAATGTGATCAATGGAGGACTGATAGGTGCTGATTCAGCTCGAGATACTACCTTAGTTATGCAGGAGGACTTCCTTGATCAGGAGATTTCATTCACAAAACGGGACCTGGAGCAGCTCACGCCACATGCACTGGAGGCAGGTAAACACGACTGCCCACTTGTTGTTACAATTGATGTAGTTGAGTATCTGGTACGGAAAGCCCTCATCGACAATGCTAGCTCCTCTAATAGTATCTTTGCACACGTCTTAGGAAAAATGGTATTGCCCCAGAACACGATGGAGATGATTTCAACCCTGTTAAATGGCTTTGAAGGAGGAGAAGTAATTCTTGTGTGTACATTTCCCACATCATTCGGGGAGGAGCCATGCAGAAGGACAATAGCGGTCAAATACATCGTGGTCGACCTCTTCTTCCCCTATAATGCCATCATTGGGCGTCTATCCCTCAATGAAATGAGAGCTGTGGTATCAACCTACCACCTAAAAATGAAATTCCTTATCGAGGACGGAATCGGTGAAATCACATCCAGAAGGAGGGATGGATGTGCTAAGTGGCCTCATGAGACTTCCTAGGATTAGGGAGATACAAGAGGTGGAAGCAGGCGAGCAAAAATACATGCCAGATATGGAGTAATCATCTAGCATCAACTAGGGGCCTTGACTTTCAATTTATTTACTATTTTTTCTATTTTCTAGAACAATTGTGTATGTCCTTTCGAACAATTTCAATTCCTTAAATTGCCCCATTATTGGGCTGGACTATAACTAATACAGAGGGAACTACGCCGTTTTGATTTCCATACACGGGATACATAGGCGGGTTAGGATTTACCTAGCCCTCAGCCGTTATCTATCGTTATCCCTTATAACTGCATTACAGTATTGGTAACTCATTGCAGGAAATATCCTACAGGATATGACAAATGATGCACCTCAATGGGGGTCTCAAAGAAGCATGCCCAAAAGGTACACAGATTTTGAGATATCCCTCATAGGATATCCTATACTCAATCGACAAAGTTTCCATATTTGTTTGCAAATATAAATGTTACTTATCTAGAGCCAGTGCATGGAGAATACAAGTCCCACCTTTGGGGATAAAATGCATAGACTAGAATTCATTTCCCATACTTTTCTTAACTAATATATTTTGATAGGTTTTGTTATCTAGTCCAAACAACAGGAAATAAACTCTACAAATCCTATGGGATATCACCCACCGATGAGTGGCACAAAATCTACAAATCCTACGGGATATCGCCCACCGATGAGTGGCACAAAATCTACAAATCCTTACAGTATATTGACCACTGATGAGTGATGAAGACTCTACAAATCCTACGGGATATCGACCACCGATGAGTGGCGAAGAATCTACAATTCCTACGGGATATTGCCCACCGATGAGTGGCACAGAATCCACAAAACCTACGTGGTTATAACTCCCTTATCCACCGCGATAGGCAGGAGAGCACCCGAAAGGAGCGAACATCTACAAATCCTAGGGCATAACTTCTACATCCACAATGATAGGCTTAGGCTGGAGAACACATGGGATGGGAACAACACACCTCACATGCTCATAACTCCCCTATCCTCCGTGATAGGCTGGAGAGCAACCAATAGGTGCGAGTCCTACAATCTCTACAATATAACTCTCCTATCCACTACGATCGAAGAAGAGAATCATACAAAGGTAGTAACTTACGAATCCAAAAGGATCTCGAGTAAAGCACCAAATTATAGATCTACGATTACGATTTGCAAATGCCCTACTATAGATGCAGGGAGGGATGCAATATCAAAAATCATTCGAAACACAAGACATAACAAAATAAGTTTACAAGATAGAGTACCATTATTCAAACTATTATTACACAACCAAATGAACAACAAGGAAATGCAACGCCAATAAGCAGAACAAGGGATCTGCTCAAGCATAGCCTTTCTCATTCAAAGTGTTGAAAGCAGGTCAGGTTGCTCCAAAATAACTTCCATAGACTCGTGATATTCAAGGGGCAACTCGTCCGGGCCACACATGGAGTTCGATTTCATGAAGTTGAACCCGTCTCTGAACCCCTTCTTGGCGGTTACCTGCCCAATCAATGATTGAAAAGCCTCCTCCCGCTTCCTGACAGCGCGCTCAGCAAGGAGCTCTTGATAATCCTACTTGGTAAAAATTTCTTAGCAACCCACATCAAGACCTCAGGAGACTAGTCCTATGGAGACTACACATTAACCAGAAATCTCAACATGAGAGGATATTGCACATGAAATACATGCGGACTTACCACTTTCTCCATAACAGCTTGAGCCTTCGCAAGCTCAAACATCAAATGCTTATTCTCCGCCTTTACCTTTACAAGCTCACTTTCGGCCCCGCGGTGGCCGTCCTGCTCTTTGAGAGCATGCTCCTTATACTGATCAGCAAGGACTGCCGTCTTCTCGTGCTGAGCACAATCATCATCATATGCATCATTCATCAGCTGGCCTTTGCGTAATGCCTCTTCCTTATTAGCCTCAAGTTTCTTTAGGGCCATAGGATTAAAGTCGGCCATATTCATAATGCCAGCCTCGAGCTGAGCAATAATAGCATCCTTATCACCCTTAGACTGACTGAAAGTCTTCATAGAGGTCACCAACATTTTCCCGAGCTATAGAAACACTGACCATAAAAACAAAGCACTCGCCAAAAACATAAAAAACACTGCAAGGTGTCAAAAACTCACGCTCTAGTACACTGCATATTGTGACGCATATTCTGTGCCCACTCTATTTTAGTCGAAATATAGACCCTTGCCGGTGGAGGGCAGGCCCACGTGTCATGGGGAAACTTTAATTAATCGATTAAACGGGCACTGTGCGGCCGGTAGCTCTTACTCAAGCTATTTTCGCCTTCTCTTTCGTTGATCGTCGCAATTCCGTTCCTTACAAACATTTTAGAGGAACAACTTAAACTTAATTCAATATCGTGGCAACCATTTATCTAACAACTATAAATAGAAATTGCCGGGTAGGTTATAAGAGCTTTTATTGCTTGAATAACAATTATCGATTACAATTCTTGCTTTCAACTTTCAACTCTCTTCTCCCTACATATGAAATAACTAAAGTAAATAATCCCGTCAGTAAGGGACTATGAAAAACTGCTAACTGCTTGGGTGGGACCCGGGTGCCCATACTTTGACTAGGACTTTGCCTTAGTCTTATATAGGACTCGGATCCCACCCAATTACATGCCGACAACTATGCCCACGAAGGGTCCAACTCTTTCCCCACGAAGGGACTTCCGAAGAGTCTTCGATCGGATCTTCAAAATGGTGTCATGGGCGCCGATGCAAGGCACCGTCTGCCCTTGCGGCTGGGTGCCAATGTGGGCGACGTCCGACAGGTAAGATGATGCCCACGCCCATGACATTATCCCCCACCTAAGTTAGCGACGTCTCCAGCGCTAACGAAGCCTTGAACAAATCAATGAGCTTATGTGATGGCTTAAGGGTCTTCGCACGTTCCCATGTGTTCTCCTCACTGCTGCTACCTTACCACTTCACCAAGTATTCCTCAACGTTACCTTTCTTTTTTTGCTATAACTTGATGATTTATGAGTGCTTTCGGCACTCTTCGTTTGTAATTCTTCAATTTCATCTCGGGGCAAGTTTGTTGGTTATGTACCTCGTCCTCCATGTCTACCGAATAGAGTTTTAGAAGTTTGACATGGAGGACGTTGTGTGCTTTGAACCACGAACGTAAGGTAACCTGATAGGCCACTTTACCGACGCATTTAGTGATTGGTAAGGGTTCTATATATTTTTGCATCAACCGTGGGTCTTGGCCTCGTGATGCCTTTGATAATCGCGGGTCCGGGACCTTTGCCATTACAAGATCTCCTACTTGGAATTCAACAAACCGTCTATGCTGATCCGTGTGATTTTTCATGCGCCGTTGGGCCATTGCTAGGTATCCCCGGGCTATATCAATGTTATGCTCTCACTCGTTCGAGAATTCGCGAGTGGGAGAAGTCTTTGCATTCGGATTGGAGTCTACAATGTGTGGGAGAAGGGATTGCTGCCCATTTACAATTTCAAAAGGGCTTCGGTTGGTGGCCGAGCTCTTTTGGGCGTTAAAGCACATTTGGGCGGCATCTAATAGTTTCACCCAACTTGTCTGAGATCCATGAACAAAGTGTCGGAGGTATTCCTCCAACATACAATTGAAACGTTTCGTCTACCCATCGGACTGCGGGTGCAAACATGAACTCATGCTCAGTTTTGAGCCAAGCAACCCGAATAGCTCGGTCTAAAATACACCAGTGAATCGTGAGTCCCTATCACTGACGATATCATTCGGTAATCCCTAATATTTCACGATATGCTTAAAGAAGAGTTGAGTTGTCTCTTTTGCCGAAACGTATTTAGGGGCCGAGATAAAAGTAGCATACTTTGAGAACTAATCAATTACCACAAAGATCGTCCCCAAGTCGCCTACCTTAGGTAAACCCGAAATGAAATCCATTAAAACACTCTCCCACGGCCGCGTTGGCACCATAAGAGGTTGCAACATACCGGCCTTTTTCTAACGATCGAGTTTGTCCTGTTGGCAGACCAAGCAGATATGTACGTATACCTCAACATCATCTGCCATTTTGGGCCAATAATACACTTGCTGGACCAGTGCTAGCGTGCGCTGCTCCCTGGGATGTCCTGCCCACGTCGTATTGTGACATTCCGTCATTAGAAGTTTCCTAAGATCTCCGCCCTTAGGAACATAGAACTGATTACCCTTGGTCTTTAGTAGACCGTCATCAAACCAGAATTATCGAGCCTTCCCTTGCTCGACTAGCTTGGTCAAAACCTTAGCTTCTGGGTCGCTCACTAGTTGCTCTCGGAGTCGATCCTTTATCGATGTTGTCACATTGCTTACCGTCATTACCGTTATTTTCCCCAAGTCGGCCCGACGACTAAGGGTGTCGGCCACTTGGTTACTGGCTCCCGGTCTATACTTGAGGTTAAAATTGAACTTTGACAGGAACTCCTGCCATCTTGCCTATTTCCCTGTTAAGTTTGGTTACGTCAAGAAATGACTCACCGCCTTATTATCCGTTTTCAAGAGAAATGGGCAACCTAGTAGATAGTGTCGCCATGTTCGTAAACAATGGATTATTGCTAGTTGTTCCTTTTCGTGAACCGAGTAACATGTTTCCACGTCTTTTAGCTTCCTACTCTCGAAGGCTATCGGGTGCCCCTCTTGCACCAATACTCCCTCAAGTGCGAAGTCAAACGCATCGGTCTGAACTTCGAAGGAATTTTGCATATCGGGGAGGGCCAAGACAGGGTCTGAGGTAATCGCTGCCTTGAGCTCTTCAAATGCGGCTTGGCACATGACCGTCCACTCAAAACTTGTCAACTTATTTAACCAGTCAGTGAGCGGTTTAGCCGTAGTCGAATACCCATCCACAAATTTCCGATAATAGTTGGCCAACCTGAGGAACGATCTTAGTTCGTGTGTATCTTTCGGCGGTTGCCAATCTTTTATCGCACATATCTTTTTAGGGTCCATTCGAATCCTTCCCCGCTCGATAATGTGGCCTAGAAAGTCAATCTTTGCTTGAGAGAAGGAGCACTTCGATAGTTTCACATATAGTTCATTCTCCCTCAAGCGCAAGAACACTCTCCTTAGGTAGGCCACGTGTTGCTCCAACGTTTCACTATAGATCACAATGTCGTCTAGATACACGACCACAAATTCATCAATGAACCCTTGTGATACCTGGTTAATTAGGGTACTAAACATCGCAGGGGCATTCGTGAGACCAAAGGGCATCACAAGGAACTCATAGGCTCCATATCTCGTAACAACTGTTGTCTTTGATTCATCACCCTCTTTGATCCTCACTTGCCAATATCCCAACCGCAAATCCATCGTCGTAAAATATTTTGCCCGACTCAGTTTGTCGAAGCAATCCACCATTAGCGGGATAGGATACCGATTCCTCACGGTCAGTTTATTTAGTGCTCGATAATCGCAGCACATCCAAAGGGTCACACCGGCCTTCTTTTGGAATAAGACCGACGCCCCGTAAGGCGACTTTGCTGGTTGAATCAGACCACCATCCAGCAAATCCCTTAGTTGTTTTCGAAGTTCCTCAAGCTCCATCTGGGACATGCGATAAGGTGCCCGAGTCGGCGGCTTGGTGCCCAGAATGAGTTCGATCTCATGATCTATTGTGCGCCGAGGCAGCAATCTTTTAGGCAAATCGTCCTACAGAACATCCTCAAATTCATTCAATATATCTTTCACTGGTGCCGGAATAGGCCCAGTTACTTCTTTGATTTCCTCTAATTTAAGAGAACAAAGAAACGATGGTTCGTCCCTCTTGCACCCCTTTTTCAAATTGGAAGGCCGAAAGGCTCTTCCCAAAAGTTTGTTCAAATACCACGGGGATAATACATGGGGTTCCTCCCAACATCATCAAGCAGTCGGTGTGGAGCATAGGGAACGACTTGGTATCCCTCATGAAATCTAGCCCAATAATGAGCTTAAAGTCATCCATGATGACAACTTGCAGGTCGTGCTTCCCTTCGTAAGGCCCCATCTTTAGGCTCACGCCCCTACAAATTTTGACCACCGGTTGGGCCGGTGAGTTAACCGTTTTTACCCCCCTAATAGCTCTTTCCGTGACAAACCCGAGTCGTGCCACTTCTGTGCTTCCTAGATAATTGTGGGTGGCTCCCCAGCCAATCATCGCCCTTAGTAGTATGCCGTTAATCTTGACATCCACAAACATCAACGTTCTCTTTTTGGGCCGTTTGGGGCTTCTCCCCTTTTTAACCGCGGAGTCCTTGCCCTCGACATGCGAGATGGACCCGCATCACATTGTTAGGGCTCCGAGGTTGTCATCCTCTTCTAAGGGCTCTTCGCCCACATCTGACTCGTTGTCGAGGTTACTTCCCGACTTAAAAGTGGTTGCCTCACCTTGTATCATAGATAAGGCATTCAACAGTCGTTTTCCCGGGATAGTCTCGAATCAAGTGAAGACCATCACATAGAAAGCATCATCTCTTAGGTTGTGATGTTCCCGTATTTTGATATTTTGCTCGATAATTACTTCCTTGGTAGTTCGCGGGTCGGTCTCCCTCACCTCTCCCAATATTCGGTTGGAACATTCTACCGCTTTGGCGCTTGGTCCATTAGTTGTTTCGCCGCGGACGTCTTTCTTTTATTCATGTTCACGGTCGAACTAGGGGACATCTGTAAGGCACTCAGCAGCACTTTGGGCCGACGCAAAGTCGATCACCTGTTGTGGTTGCAATTTAAGCCGAGCCCACGGTTTCAAACCTTCTAAAAAGGTGAATAATATGTCCTTCTCCGACATGTCTCTTATATCCAACATATCTCCTACAAAGGTTTTCACATAGTCTCTTATCGAACCCGTATGCTTCAGTTCTCATAGTGCCTTTCGAGCATTATACTCTACATCTTCAGGGAAGAATTGCTGCATGATGGCTTCTTTCAACCGTTCACACGTATCCAACCGAGTCCGTTCCGCCAACACATCATTATATTTCATTCTCCACAATAACTTGGCATCTTCGACCAAATACATGGTGGTGGTGTTGACTTTATCGTCTTCATCCTTGACATGGGTGGCAACAAAATACCGTTCCATGTCGAAGAGCCAATTTTCTACTTCTGGAACTCGCAAGATTTGCCTAGGGACTGGTTCGGGCACCCTCACTGACGCGTTACTCACCGCTTTTGTAGTGTTCCCACTGGATGGGTCAGTTCCTCTACCATTTGCCGCAAATCATTCAACCAACCAGCACCACCAAGTGCTTTCGTGGGAATTTTGCACGCCTCCCTGCATTCTTGCATTTGGGAGTGGAGCTCGACTATTTCCGACGAAAAATAAGCCATCTTATCTAAGGCTAAGTCACGGAACTCTTCTAATGATTCGAGTCTTGCTTGATTCGTCGGTCCCGACTTCTTTGCCGTCTCTAGGGGTGGTCCGCTCGCAACCGACATGTTAGACATCTGCCTCGAACCCGATGGATCACGAGCCGAGGCTCTGATACCACCTGTCAAGGGGCAACTTTAATTAATCGATTAAAGGGGCACCATGCGGCCGGTAGCTCTTACTCAAGCTACTTCCGCCTTCTCTTTCGTTGATCGTCGCAATTCCTTCCTTACGAACGTTTTAGAGAAAAAACTTAAACTCAATTCAATATCGTAGCAGCCATTTATCTAACAACTATAAATAGGAATTTTCGGGTAGTTTACAAGAGCTTTTATTGCTTGAATAACAATTATCTATTACAATGCTTGCTTTCAACTTTCAACTCTCTTCTCCCTATATATGAAACAACTAAAGTAAATAATCCCATCAGCAAGGGACTATGAAAAACTGCTAACTGCTTGGGTGGGACCCGGGTGCCCCTACTTTGACTAGGACTTTGCCTTAGTCTTATATAGGACTCGGATCCCACCCAATTACATGCCGACAACTATGCCCACGAAGGGTCCAACTCTTTGACCACGAAGGGACTTCCGAAGGGTCTTCGATCGGGTCTTGAAAATGGTGTCATGGGCGCCGACGTAAGGCGACATCCGCCCTTGCGGCTGGGCACTAGTGTGGGCAACGCCCGACAGGTAAGATGACGCCCACGCCCATGACACCGTGTTACGCCGTGGACCGCGTCAGCTTCCTAGAATTCCACCATTTTACCTTGGACACTAGGTCCAGACCTCGCTCTCCCTTGCCCGGTAGTGGGACGCGGCAATGAGGAGCCCTCTTCTCGAGTCCTCTTTCGCCCAGATTGAGAGGGCTGCGGGGCGGTCGGAGCAGATGGCCTTTTAGCAGTGTTATCCCCAAGTCTTTGAGAAGAAGGCATTTGTGAAGCAACATTTATAGCATGACCCTTTCCTTGAGCCGCACTAGCGACCCGATCAGGAGTATCTTCGTCCACTGATATGGGGACCTTAGAAGAACCCCCAGTTCCGCCTCATTAGTTGTCGCGATGGGCATAGCTCTGAACGTAACCCTTACAGATATATGATTACTCTCCACAGGAGGACAAACTGCAACCGCGGGTAGAACACTTTCCCCTGTAGTAGGGGGATGGTTTTCAGTTTGCTCTATAGGTGGAGGCCAAACTTCGAAGGACACAGCAGCATCCTTGGCAATAGATATTGCCTTGAGCAAAGCATCCGCTCTGGCAAGACCTCTGACGATGTCAAGGACCCTCTCACCACCAGCTCCAGCAGTAATAGAAGCAACTTCCTCCACGGCACTGACCCTCCCTATAGGAGATTGAACACCACTAGCCATGGAGGACCCAATGATTGGCATTGTCTATTCCACTATCGCCGGAGGAACAACCATACCCTCTAGAGCACCAACTCTCACAACATGAGTAGACGAGGCTCTTCCTTCCTCGCTGCTAATGCAGCGGCCTCCGCCGCCCGATGGTCCAAAATTTTCTGCATACAGGCGCAAATTCCACACGTCTTTAAAAGATACGGTAACAGGTAAGCCAGAAGTTTCAGAATCTGCAAAACAATAAATAAAGTAAGAATCCAAATCGAAAGACATATCGGATGTCATATCGAAAAATATCAAAAATTGTATCGACCAAAGTATCGAATACTCATATCGGGTGACATATTGATGAAAAATATCGAAATCTATGTCAGGAATCCCCGATATACCTGTTTAAGAGAAAGACTGGATGCACTAGAAGACAAAAAGAACTCTTTTCTCTCTTCAAGCAAGCTACTATATATAGGCGCAAAATGACGGATATGAATTAAATATCCACCATATTTAATGTCAAATTCGACATACATATCGAAAATAACTCGATATCAAACTTAGAAGAACATCATACCTTCCCATCATGGTGCTCTTTTAATTACAATACATGCATAATCACCATAAGTTCGAATAGGGACCTCTTGAAAACGCAAATTATACTGGGGGTCCACTGGCATTTTAGTAAAATTCCAGTATCCGCCCTCCATTATCAGAATTGGCGGGACAAGTGGTACTGGTAACTCAAAACTACACTTAATTTGCAAATTATTATTATCTTCGAATAATAATTCCCAAATTTGCATGATATGGGTATTTCACGTATTGGGCCAGGCCCATGTTTTTACCTATGTCGGGGATCATACTCGACATATATATCAAATGTGACCTTTGATATAGTACAACTGACGTGTTTACCACGTGAGTGGTCTCCGCATCATGAGGCTTATAAATACCCACATTTCGGTAATCAAGGTAAGCTTTAATTATTCGTAATTACTGTACATCTATATCGAACTCACCCGATATAGAGCTGGCCATAATACTCGATATATATCTTCGATGTTACCTTGGACGTCAGTAGGAGATCACCCTTGACAAAAAAGGTTCCCGATGTCATCCCTGACATACTTTCGACATTCGCCCTTGCATCTAACGTTAGTTCGAGGTGTTCCGGACCAAGCCTACTCGACACTAGCATAGTTCAAGTAGGTCTAGTTTAGTGATAGACTCGTTGTACCATACTTGTAACCCACCCTATTCTATATATACGATCTATTGTTAAACTACTCTCTATTCAATTCTTTTTATTAAATTGATTATTAGTTATAATAAAAACCTTCTTAATTAAATCGTATTTTAAAATCTATTTTCTTATTTGTTACACACTCTTTGTGGGATAGATACTTGGTCAGTCACTATACTTTTCATTTCATTATTACTTGACTCGTATACTTGTAAAAGTTTGTATTAGAGGAATGTTACAAATTAAATTTAGCACGTGAAAATACATCACCGGACATTAGCGCAATACATACGGAAATACTTTTCATCATCTGTCTCCATCAAAAGACGACACAAATCAAATAAATTAGTTATGTGTATTCAACAATTCAAAAAATAATTAAAAGGTAAGAGCCGTATACTTGACGGAGTTGTGCTTCATACGCATGAAGTGTCATCACTTTCAAATCGAGTCCACGACAACAAACATCGAGAAAAGAGCAAAAATGGATGAAACAGTACCACTTAGTCCTCAAACGGTTGATTTTGGCCCGAAACTCTGCCATGGTAAACTCATTGTTCCAACGTATCGCATTCATTTCACTTTTGATGAACCCCAAACCCCTTTCCAACACCCTCAACTCACTAATTCTATGTATCTCTCCGTATTTACATAACTTAATTAATAAGTAAGTCTCGTAATGGCAAGTAAACAGAAAATCAACATACAACAAGCGCACATCATTGTTATTTGGGTTACCATTTTTTGGGTAAGAAATCGGTTAGGGGAGAGAGGATAGGATAAGTAATTCAGTTTGATGCAATGTGTGTGTTTAATCTGATATCTTATAACACTAAAGTCGTGACTTTTGGTATGGTGGAAGCGTGTCCTTTCATTTTGGAAAAGAATACATGCATCAATTGGCAAGGAAATACACACATACATGCATCAAAATTGAAGAGTTACAACCCCTCATGCAATCAGTCATTTAACAGAGCAACAAACAAAACCATTTGAAATCTTATCCACCTTACAAGCATGATCCACGTTATTAAGGAATAAGCTAAAGAAACACAACATTCTTTAAGAGGAAAAACAAACTAACACAACATTAAACACACCGGGGTCATCCTAAACCACTACATAACTAAACTGACCTCCATATCATTGTAAGAAACACAACCAATAATGCACACCATAATAGTTTATCACTTTTCTTGGCCTTACCCAGTTCATCCTCAAGTCTTCTCACCTTACGAAATAACTCAGGGATAACTTTCCTCGATCTTGTGCACATTGGTGGATTAATCAGTACCCAGTAGTTTCAACCTTCGTTTCTCTGCCAAACAAGCTAATAAACACAACGAAAAAATCAACACTAAACATAAAATTAAATAAACAAGTTAATTTTTTGGAAAAAAAAGACAAATTTGCGACAAACCCGGAGTTTGATGTACTGCGAGAACCTACAACCCAAATTGAGGTTATTTCATGAAGTCTCAATCGACGCACATTGCCCACAATGATAAATTAGAGGATTTTCCATGCGTAATTGAGAGAATTTTGAAAATCTAGGTGTGGTGAAATTAGGGATTTAGGGTTCTGCGAATTGGTGGAGAATTATTGGGGTTTAAAATAAGTTATAGTCATTGGGGAGCTGTTTGGAATAGTGGATTACCGATTATACACCTTCAACAGTCATTTTATGGCCAGAAAAATAGTTTAGACCCAACAGTTTTTAAAAATAAAAAGGTTGGGTATAACATTCAAAAAGCGCCAATAGATAGGGTCTAACTTTCCGTATTCCCTAATTGTAATCACACAAGGAATAATTCATGTACATCAATGGAATTTAATTATAAAAGAAGTATAAGTATAATAGGAAAGGTAGAAGATAGAGATTGCTCAGCCTCTGGTTTTTACATGTCTCCTATTTTCTTTTGAACTGAGAAACGTGATTTGCAAGAAATTTAACCAATGCTAAGCCACACAACTAGACGTGTCGTGTTGCATGTGCGCGATGGCTTCACTTGTTGCGTTTCCCGCGTGTCACGGAGAAACTTTAAATTAACCGTTTAAAGGGGCACTGCGCGGCTGGTAGTCTGCTTCACAAACTACTTCCGCCTTCTCTTTCATTGATCGTCGCAATTTCGTTCCTTACAAACGTTTTAGAGGAACAACTGGAATTCAATTCATCATCGTGGAAATCATTTGTCTAATAACATAAATAGGAATTGCCGGATAGGTTACAAGAGCTTTTATTGCTTGAATAACAAATATCTATTACAATGCTTGCTTTCAACTTACAACTCTTTTCTCCCTACATATGAGATAACTAAAATAACTAATCCCACCAGCAAGGGATGATACAAATCTACTAATTGCATGGACAAGATCCAAGTGCACCATACTTCGACTAGGACTAAGTCATCGTCTTGTATAAGCCGTAGATCTTGTCCATTTACATGCAGACTATTTGCCTACGAAGGGTCCGACTAGTTGCCCATGAAGGGTCCTCAGAAGTGTCTTCGAAACGGTCTTCAAAATGGTGTCATGGGCACAAAACGGTGTTGCACGTCGTTCGCCCTTGCGGCTATGCGCCAACGCAAGGCATTGTCCGGCCTTGCGGTTGGGTGCCAACGTGGGGCGTCGTTCGACTACGCGGAGCGACACCCTTGCCCATGACATTCTCCCCCCGCCTAAGTTAGAGACATCTCAGGTGCAATAGAACCTTGTACGAATTAATGAGCTTCTGTTCCACCTTAAGGGTCGTCGCCCTCTCCCATGTGTTCTCCTCGCTGCTGCAAACCTTCCCACTTCACCCAATATTCTTCAAATTTGCCTTTCTTTGTTGTTAGCACTCGGTGATTTAGTAGTGCTTTTGGCACTCGTCTTTGTTTGTTGTTCTTCAATTGCATCTCGGGCCGTGTGCGCTGGTTCCGGGTGTCGTCTTCCATGTCTACTAATTAGGGTTCAAGGGTGCGGCATGGAGTACATTGTGCGCCTTGCACCACGAAGGTACGGTAATCTGGTAGGATACTTTCCTGATGCACTTAGTAACTGGTAAGGATCCGATATATTTTTGCATCAATCGTGGGTCGTTGCCCCTTGATACCTTTGATAGCCGCGGGTCTGGGACCTTTGCCATTACTAGGTCTCCCAATTGGAATTCAACAAACCATCTATTTTGATCCACGCACTTTTTCATGCGCTGTTGAGCACTCTCTAGGTATCCTCAGGATATATCAACGTTGCGCTCCCACTCTTTCGAGAACTCCCGTACGAGATGGGACCTTGCACTTACATCAGAACCAACGGTGTGTGGGAGAAGGGGTTGCTGGCCGTTAACAATTTCAAAGGGGCTCCGATTAGCGGCGAAGCTCTTTTGGGCATCTAACAGTTTCACCCAACCGTCTGAGACCCATTAATAAAATGTCGAAGCGATTCACCCAACATCGAATTGAAGCGTTCCGTTTGTCCATCAGACTGCGGATGGAAACTCGAGCTCATGTCAGCTTCGAACACATCAATCAGAACAGCTCGGTCCAAAATACGCTAGTAAATCGGGAGCTCCAGTCGCTGACAATATCCTTTGGTAATCCCAATATTTAACGATTTGCTTTAAGAAGAGTTGAGCCGTCTCTTCTGCCGAAACCTATTTAGGGGCCAGAATGAAAGTTGCATATTTGGAGAAACGATCTATTACCACAAAAATCGTCCCCAAGTCGCCCACCTTAGGTAATCCCAAAATAAAGTCCATCGAAACACTTTCCCACGGTCGTGTTGGCATCACAAGGGGTTACAACTGACCTGTCTTCTTTCGACCATCGGGTTTATTCTGTTAGCAGACCAAGTATGTGTGTGCATACACATCGATATCTTTCGACATTTTGGGCATATAATACGCTCGTTTGATAAGCGCAAGGGTATGCTGCTCTTCTGGCAGTCCGACCCACAACATGTCATGACGTTTAGTTATCAAGAACTTACTAAGGTCTCCGCCCTTAGGAACATAGAGACGGTTACCTTTGGTCCTCAACAGACCATCATCCAACTAAATTTGCCGAGCCTTCCCTTGCTCAAGTAGTTCGATTAAAACTTTAGCTACATGGTCACTTGCGAGTATATCCCATATTCGATCATTCACAAATGTCATAACATCTCTCACGGCTATTGTCACTATCTTCCCCAAGTCGGCCCGACGACTAAGGGCATCGGCCACTTGGTTGCTCACTCCTACCCTATACTCAAGGTTAAAGTTGAACTCTGACAAGAGCTCTTACCATCTTTCCTGTTTCCCTGTCAAGTTCGGTTGCGTCAAGAAATGACTCACTGCCATGTTATCCATCTTCACAACGAAGGGGCAACCCAACAAGTAGCGGCGCCATAGTCGTAGACAATGGACTACTGCCAACAGTTCCTTTTCATGCAATGAGTAATGTGTTTCCACGTCTTTTAGTTTCCTACTCTCGAATGCCATTGGGTACCCATCTTGCACCAAGACTCCCCTGAGTGCAAAGTCAGACGCATCGGTCTGAACTTCAAACAACTTCTTCATGCCGGGGAGGGCCAAGATTGAGTCTGTAGTGATCGCTCCATTCAGTTTCTCAAACGTGGCTTGGCACAGGGCCATCCACTCATATTTTTCTGATTTTTTCAACAAGTCTGTAAGCGGCTTCGCAATAGCCGAATAGCCCTCAACTAACCTGCACTAGTAGTTGGCCAACCCGAGGAATGATCGTAATTCATGTGTATCTTTTGGAGGTTTCCAATCTTTAATCGACCGTATCTTTTGGGGTCCATTTGAACCCTTCCCCGTTCAACAATGTGTCCCAAAAAGTCAATCTTCACTTGAGCGAAGTAACACTTCGATAACTTCACATATAGTTTGTTCTCCCTCAAGCGCAAGAATACTTTTCGCAGGTGGTCCACATGTTGCTCTAGTGCTTCACTGTAGATTACTATGTTGTCCAGATACACGACCACGAACTCATCGATGAACCCTTGCAACACCTGGTTCATTAGGGTACTAAACGTAGCCAGGGCATTAGTGAGACCGAAGGGCATGACCAAAAACTCAAAAGCTATGTATCTTATGACAACAGTAGTTTTTGGTTCGTCCCCTTCCATGATCCGCACTTGCCAATACCCCAACCGCAAGTCCATCTTCGTAAAATATTTTGCCCGACTCAGCATGTTGAAGCAATCTGCCATAAGCAGAATGGGGTATGGGTTCTTCACTGTTAGTTTGTTCAATGCTCGACAATCGCAGCATATCCGAAAGGACCCATCGGGCTTCTTCTCAAATAAGACAGGTGCATCGTAAGGCGACTTTTCTGGCTGGATCAGACCACTGTCCAGCAAGTCCCTTAACTGTCTCCTTAGTTCTTCAAGCTATGGCTGGGATATACGATACAGTGCTCGATTCGGGAACTTGGTGGCCGGAACGAGTTCAATATCATGATCTACGGCACGCCTATGGATCAATCTGTTTAGCAACTCTTCTGGCATTACGTCCTCAAATTATTCCAACACGTTTTTCACTAACGCCAGAATAGGCCGAGTTAATTCTTCGATCTTTCCAACTTAAGGGTGCAGAGGAACGACGGCTCGCTCCCCTTGCATCCTTTTTCAAACTGGAACGCCGACAGGCTATTCCCAATAGTTTTCTCAAAGATTGCAGGGATGACGTATGTGATGTCACCCATCATCATCAAGCAGTCAGCGTGCGCCATCGGCACGGTCTTCGTATCCCTCATGAAATCAAGCCCAAGAATGAGCTTAAAGTCATCCCTAATGACTATCGGCAAGTCTAGCTTTCCTTCGTAAGGCCATATTTTCAAACTCATGGCCTGCATAAGCCCGCGATAGGTGGTGCAGACGAGTTGATGGCCTTTACTCTTCCAATCGCCTTTTCCATGACTAATCCAAGTCATCCCACTTCCGAGCTCAGGGTGGTAGGCCGTTAATCTTTATGGGTGGCCCCCAAATCAATCATCGCTAGGAGTGGTAGGTTGTTAACCTTTACATCCACATACATTAGGGACCTCTATTTCATACGTTTCGGGCTACTTTCCTCCACAACACTTTGTCTCCCATGTTGCAAAATAGAATTGCAACACTGTGTGAGGGCTCTGAGGTTGTCTTCCTCTTCTAAGGGCTCTTCGCCCGCTTTTGACTCACCATCGTGACTACCCCACACCTTTGAGGTAGACGACTCGCTTTGCAAGGTTGCCAAAGCATTCAATAGTTGCTTTCGAGGACAATCTCTAACTATGTGCGGACCATCACATAGGGAGCAGCCCTTCTTAGGTTGAGATGTACCAACATTTTGACCCTTCCCACGAAAAACACTACCTTGGGAGTTGGTGGGGCGCTCTCCCCCACCTTTCCCTGTGTTTGGTTGGAACGATCTTCTTTCTGGCTGTGGAGGGGCCGTAACCAGTGCAACTCGAGTGTCTCTCTTTGGTTTTCGTTCGATTCCCAGAAAATCCGTGAGGCACTCGACTGCACTTTGTGCCGACGCAAAATCTGTCACTTTTGTCGTTGTAACTCAAGCCGAGCCCACGGTTTCAAACCTTCTAAAAAGGTAAATAATTTGTTCTTCTCCACATGTCTCGAGTGTCCAACATGTGGCCAACATATGTTTTCACTTAGTCTCTTATAGAACTCGTGTGCTTAAATTCCCGCAAAGCTCTTCGGGCATTATACTCAACGTTTTCGTGAAAGAGTTGTTGCATAATGGCTTCCCTCAAATGTTCCCACGTGTCCAGTCGTACCCCTCCCACCAACACATTATTAAACTTCATTCTCCACCATAATTTAGCATCCTCAATTAAGTACATGGTGGTAGTGATCACTTTCTCTTCTTTTTCTTCGACATAACGCTCTATGTCGTAGAGCCAGTTCTCAACTTCTCTGGCATCCCTCGCGCCCCCATAGTTCCGTGGCTCCGAAACACACGAAGTTAGCCTAGGGGCTAATTTAGGCGCCCTTGATGGTGCATTACTAACTGCATTCTGTAGCGTTTCCACTTGCTCGGCCAGTCCCTCTTCCGTTTGCCATATATCACTTAACCCACTAGCACTAAGTGCTTCTGTGAGAACTTTGCATGTCTCCCTGCATTCTTGCATTTGGGAATGGAGCTCAACGATCTCGACAGATGAGATCTCCAACGTATCTAAGACTTGGTCGCAGAACTCTTCCAACACTTTGAGCCTTACTCGATTCGTAGGTCCCGACCTTTTTGCGGGCTTTGGTGGTGGCCAACTAACAATTGATGTATTTGACATCCGCCTCCACCTGATGGATCACGAGCCAAGACTCTGATACCACCTGTCATGGAGCAACTTTAAATTTATCGTTTAAAGGGGCACCGTGTGGCTGGTAGTCTGCTTCACAAACTACTTACGCCTTCTCTTTCGTTGATCGTCGCAATTATGTTCCTTACGAACATTTTAGAGGAACAACTGGAATTAAATTCATCATCTTGGCAATCATTTATCTAACAACATAAATAGGAATTGCCAAATGTTACAAGGGTTTTTATTGCTTGGATAACAAATATCTATTACGATGCTTGCTTTCAACTATAAACTCTTTTCTCCCTATATATGAAATAACAAAAATAACTAATCATGTCAGCAAGGGATGATAGAAATCTACTAATTGCATGGACAAGATCCAAGCGCTCTATACTTCGACTAGGACTAAGTCATCGTCTTGTATAGGTCGTGGATCTTGTTCATTTACATGCCGACTATTTACCCCCTTAGGGTCCGACTACTTGCCCACGAAGGGTCTTTAGAAGGGTCTTCGAAAGGGTCTTCAGAAGGATCTTCGAAAGGATGTCATGGGCGTGGCACAAAAGGATGTTGCACGTCGTTCGTCTTTGCGGTTGGGCGCCAACGCGGAGCATCGTCTGACTACGCGGAGCGATGCTCTCGCCCATGACACTGCATTACTCACTAATGCATAGCTAGTCGCGTTACTCATTGGAAAAAGTAAGGGGACAGGCACAAAAGTGGCACGCCTCATACTCACTAGGAATTCTTCACGATTCGCCCTGTTTTGTGATGCTTACACTTTTGCCAAACGTCATCTTGTCCTTTTTTTGTTTGTTTTTATAGAGAGAGGTCTTCTTTCACTTTCTTCTTTTTCCTATCAATGGTTCGCTCAAAAACACAATGAAAATTTTATGTTATATATGACTTAAAACAAAAATTACTAAAAAATTAACTAAATAAGAGACTTGAAAAATAAGAAAACTTACTATTGTGGATTGCCTCCCACACAACGCTTAAGATTATTGTCAGTTAGCTCGACACTTTGGTTGAGGAATTAGAGGTCCTTGGGTGCACCGTTTGCACTTTGGTCTTTCTTCTCTTTTTCTTCTTTCTTGTTTACCTTCTCCCTTGTAGGATTCTCATCTCTGAAAAAAAAACAAGTTGTCTTCAAACCTTGCTAATGTATCTAGCAAGTTCTTTGCTTTTGTACTTGCCAATGCAAGAAGTCTCCTTTCGCTAAATTGTCCAAAGTGTTCCTATTTATTGGAGTCAGACAGTGGTAGAAATTAGTCATGTTAATTGAGAACGAATTAGGAGGGCATAGCTTTATGATCATTTTATATCGTTTCCATGTTGTGGCTATGAACTCTCCCTCCAACAGTTTAAATTTCAATAGATTTCTTCTCCCTTTGTTTCGAGGTATGGGTGTGGCCGATGGTTTGAGATCCGCTAACACATCCATCATGATGCTTTACTTAGACTTACTCTTTTCTAAACAGATTATCTCCATAATGTTGTGAATTTCATTTGCTTGCATTAACAAGTAACCTTGTGGAGTGAATGAATCTATGAACATTTTATTTCAAACTCGAGTTCATACTAGAAGTTTTTTCAATAGTACATCTTCTCCAAGATTGCATTGTGGAAAATATATGATCATCTTCTAGTATCTCACCCACATATCAGCAAATGTCTCACTGTCGTACTACTTTAGGCTGAGAATTGTTGTGTATCTCTTTTGTCTCCCTTCAGGTGTCATGAATTTATGACAGTTTTTCTCCTTTAATTGGTCCCATGAGTAGGAATTTTTGATGTAGATTCCTTCATACCAAGATCTTGCAGTGCCCCTTAAATGAAATTGAAAATTGGCGCTTGTCTATGTCAGTATCCTTCCAGCCAAAGTCAGTTCATGTTCTAGTCAGTATCTCAACGTGTGTGCCCTGGTCTTCCCCTGGATCTTCGTTGAACTTTGCTCAAACAATTTGAAGAGATCAACATTGTATTGCCCATGTATAAACTTTTGACTATTTAGGTCATCTTCCTCCTCTTCAATGATCTTCTAGTTGGTCATCTCTATAGTGGCAATATCTCAAAATCCTTTGATAGGTAGACTCTCACCGAAAAGGGTACTTATATTACCATTTACTCCTTTGTTGAGAGGTGCAAGTGGACTCATCAAATGACTCCATGTGTCCTTCTTAACAACAAGAAAACAATAAGAATAGATTAGGCCTAAACAATTAAGCATTCAAACAAAGAAGATAAAGTTAACAAATGAATTGTTACACGTACACTCATCTTCTCGCAAGTGCATGAATCAAGTAATAATAAAATAGTAAGTATAGTTACGAACCAAGTATCATGGACCAAGTATCTCTGTGTTTTCAGGATGAATGCAGAATGCATGCATAATGCTTTTAATGAAAAAAAAACTATGAATACAGGCTTTACTGAAAACAGTTTTGAATGCAGAAGATCACTAAACTATTATGCCATGCAAACAATGAGAATAATTTAAATGAAAAGAGAATGATTTGAATGAAAAGATTTAATTAACTAAAGATGAATGCAATGAAGATTTTATTATTAAACTAAGAATGAATGTTAAGAACTAATCTAACTAATGCAAGAAAGTAAATGAAACTAAATTTAAGAAGATTGGTTGATTGAATGCTTAGGGTGTAAACAATAGATTAAAAGAATGTTTAGAGGTTGGGTTTCACAACTGATTTAACCATAGTAGTTCATAGACAAACTACCTATATTTACTTGAGATACTTGATGATAGTTTGAAGCTCGTATGTCTACTGGATCCGTGACCTATAGCTGGACTTAGCTTAACTAAAGAATCCATATGTCTCTAATAACCTACCGTGTTAGCGGATTCAGTCCTACCAATTGTTTTAGTATAGATATCAAATCTGCAATCCAATTAACTCATCTGAATCGTGTTAACATAAACGTACATAATCAAGATTGATATAGTGTGATCTAGGGGTTGTTCATCAGTTGTGTTAGCGTACCAAATCCAATAATCACATGTATGTATAACTAGCTTAACATCTACATTCTAACGGTCCCAGGGTAATGCACTTGTTCATCCGGCTAGAGCAAGACTAGTTACACAACATAAATAACTATTCAATCTAAACCTACAATGTCATCAAACACACATCAAGAAAGAAAATTAACATATTCATAAATTAGATTTACTCCCTTACTCTAAACAATGGGTAGTTTAGCTCCTCATAGTCATTAGTTCCACAATCAATAAAGAATAAATTAACATAAACAAAGGAAAGCTTCTCAGATCCAGAAGAACGTTGACGCTTTGGCCATCTTCTTGGCTCCTACTTGCTATCTTCTTCTCTTCGAACTATTAACTCTAAACAATGATGAAAAGTACTAGAACAAATATTTGATGGTGTTTCTCTCTAAAAACAATTGTAAGCAGTCTAGCTGGGTAAGTGGTGTTTTGATTGTTGGTCGTCCTCTCCAATATATAGGAAATTCTTGATGCCCTAATTTTGGGAACAGCCACAACTTAATCAGCAGGCAAAAATGTTATTGTCCTAAAGTCGCACGATCAGACAAGTTACACTGCTCCTAAACCCTACTACCAGCACGGCTCGGGCTGCTTTTGTGCTTCGTCGTTCCACTCTTTATTTCTCCTTTGCGATGTTATGCTTCCTTTTGTTGCTCGTGCTGCATTTTTCGTAAGTGGCGCTATGGCACAACTCCCCCTATGTTGCGTCACTCCTTCCTTGGCTTGGGCCGAGTTTTAGACTTCTTAACGCGTTGCAGTTACGTTTTGCATCCTTTACGTAGCGCCATGGCCTTTGAAGTAGCATCATGATGCCATGTTTCTAAAAACATCCATTTTGTGCTCTTTTAGCTCCGTTTTGTCGTGACTCGATAAAATCTTAAGAAAATAAGAAACAATATTAAAACCAACAAATATGCAACAAAAATTATACAAAAGCATAAGTAAACGAGTACTAAAATGATGCTAAATAAATGCTCGTCAGTAATCATGTATGATGTGTGTGGGTATACCTATTTCTGCAGGCAAGACTGCCTCAGAACCTTACACAACGACAAAGAGAGTCCCTCTAGTTGATGTTCTTAGGGTCGTTCATTAAGCCCAAAGTAGGTCGTGCAATTCTTCGGTCCAGATTCTGCTAGCGGCCATCAATCTCCTTTTGAGGTAATCCTCAAGAGTCTTGCTAATTGACTCTACCTGTCCATTGGCTTGTGGGTGAGATACTGAGGTTACATGTTGGGAAATTTTTAGTTCTTTGCACCACGAAGTGATCTCTTTCCCTACAAATTGCCAACCATTAACTGATACCAATGCCCTCAGGATGCCAAAGCGGCATATAATGTTTAACCATATGAATTCTATCATATTGTTCTCAGTGATTGTTGCCGATGCTTCAGCCTCGGCCCACTTAGTGTAATACTCTATTGCTACAATACGGAATTTCTTTTGTCCTTTGGTGATCGGGAGGGGACCGACAATATCAATGCCCCAATGGTCGAAAGGGTAGGTGACGCAGATAGGCTACATGGTTTGTTCGGGCATATGAATTAGCCTGGTGTGAAATTGACAACTCTCACACCTCCTCGAATAGGCCGTGGCATCCTTAAGAAGAGTTGCCCAATTATATCCTTGACGAAGTATGCGTTGTGTTAAAGTTCGCCCCCCGAATGGTTACTACAATCTTGTGCAGTCATAAATATTTGATGAAAACCACTCTTGGCATCCATCATGCTCAAAAGAGCACAACCCCTTGTAGAATCAACTAACAGGTCTATCATCGGGATGGGAAAAGGATCTTGTGGGCAATGCTTGTTCAAATCTGTGTAGTCCACACACATTCTCCATGCCACCTCCCTCTTCAACACTAAGACTATGTTGCTTACTCACTTTGAGTATCTGATTACATAGATGTATCAGGCTGCTAGCAATTCAGTCACCTCTTTTTATGCCTCTTTGTTCTTTCCTTACTAAAATTTCATTTGTTCGGCCTTATCGGTTTCACTTTTGGATCGACATTTAGTTTGTGCACTATTATCTTCGAATCAATACCTTGCAAGTCAGCATCTACCCAAGCAAAAATATATGCATTGCGCCGTAATCAATCAATTAACGCGTGCTCCATATGTTGCGTCAACGTCGTTCCAATCCTTATCGTCATGTCAGTATCCCCTGGAAATAAGAGTATTGCCTTGAATTCTCCCATCTGCTCCATCTTTGACTCCTCCCACTGGCGCATAAACTGACTCTCACATTTATCCGAGGTCCGGAGTCCAGGGCTCCAGCCACCTATCTTGACTTTTCCTTCTTGTTGATCACACCCTTCTTAGCGAGAAGCATTCTTCTCTTAGTCATCTTGCTAATATGACTATCCCCTTTTGCAAATTACGGTGATTCCGACAGACAGCGCCAATAGTTTGGTATATTTTTGTCTAGGTTACACGAAATATAAACAAAATATAATATGCGCCTCAAATACACCAATCTATGCTAATCTATTACGATAATCGACTAGCTTAGGTCAAAACACCTAGTAAGCACATAAGAATAGCCCAAATAGACTCAGATCACCAAAAGCCTCGAATCTGGAACTCTCAAATTTGCCCAATATCAAATAATAGGAGTATCGAATGACACCAATCTTAAATTACCAAACTTCCTGAAGTACCGAACTGTCGAACCACTAATAATTGAATCTCTTAACTCTCGAAGAAAGGGACTCGATGTTGAATGTTGATGTACTAGTCCCTCGAATGTTTTGATATATCGAATGCAGAAGTGTCGAATTGAGTGTTCGATGTAAGAGCGGTTGGTACTACAATAATTAATGACGTGTGTTTTTTTGGAATTCGAGGTATTTATATACCTCGAAGTGCGGGCCTCGTATCCCAAATTTCTCGGGAGAAGTTCGAATTCACAGAATATCAAATATACGCTACGATACTAGCTCAGCGAGTATCGAATTGGCTATTTGATTCTGGCACAACAAAGTATTGAGTTGCGAGTTGCATACACTTTTTATCGGGCCAAATTCATATGGGCCAGCCCAATTATCTGAGTTGAATTAATTTTAATCTAGGATAAGTATTGAATGAATATTATCAAATAAGTGTTGAATATGGAATCAAATTTGTTATGATTAATTTATTAAACTATATAGATATATTGTTTATATTAAGAGAAGATTTATATTTTTAGGTATGCTTCTAAATATGCTTAAATTAAGAAATTTAAAGATTGTGATTTAAGTCATGATTTGAAAAGGATAAAATAGAATATAATAGAATAATTACTCTGTATTTAGGAATTTTTCTCTAGATATATCACCACCCTCAATATATATATATATATATATATATATATATATATATATTCAAGTTTTTCCATGCAGCGCATGAAATCGTTACTATTTCTGACCCCAGAGCACAATTATGCTTTTTTTATGGAGTTATTGGTTTAAAGTGATGATCAAATAGTATACCCGGCCCATTTCGGAAAATCTCCACTTAATTTATTATAGCTAATATACTATGTGACCCAGTCCTGTCGCCACGATGACAGATACATCATGCATATCGAAATTGTAATATAATAATGCGAATTGCGAGCTTATATAAATTAATTAATATAGAAACTTTGCAAAGTATACTAGAATCACATATACTAATCCACTACCATTGAATAAATAATACTTTTTTTCTAAATACAAACAACCAAGCATATTCTACGTACATATCATAAATTACACTATGTTTCAGTTAACTATATCATAATTCTCACAGTTTAATTGACAAATTAATTAATACCCCTTTTCTAAATATATACCGACTAAGCAATAATCAGTAATCAATCAAAAGGTGTTCAAATGAACATCGGGCTTCCATCTTGATCAAACTTCAAGTCTTCAACAAGATCCATTAATGGAACTGCATTTAAATCGTCAAAGCTCATGTTGAAAAGGAACTCATAACCATCCTCACACTTCTTGGTATCCTCAACCTTATCCTTAGTGTCACTAGAGCTTGAAATTGAGAGATGACGAGGCTCAAGATTGACGTAATGGAGATGAGATGGGTCGCATGCCAACGACGAGAGAGAATTAATGTTGCCTTGGTGGGCATCAGCAGCGGAAGGATCAAATAAATTCTCATCAGGGTTATAATAGTTGTTGTTTTCGCATGATTTAGATTTGTGAAATACTCGGCACAATACCCAGTCTTCCTGTCATTGAAAAAAAACAAAAATCACATTTTCTCTTAAAGAAATGACTCAATAACATATTAGATTGTAATGTTATTTTTTTGCATATATTTAAATTTAATTATATCGTGACTCGTGTAAGCTAGTTATATCTAATTTCCATGTTAATTTATTTGTGTTGTTTCTTGCGACATGATTGGCACGTAATATGGTTGTTAATAAATATTCTTCTAGCCCTTGCACCAGACACGTGATCCGTGATTATTATTCCTTTCGCTTTCTAAGAGAGAATACTCTTTACACAATTGAAAATCTTATGTCATATAATGACCACTGGTATATATCTTTTATTTTGTAGTAAGATTAATTTGGTCTCGCACGTACACAACAATTAAATTATATAAATCATTTCTCAATTTTGTTTGCTCCACACCAATAATGAAAAAGAACACACTGGCATGATCCAAGAATGCTAAAAGAATTCAACTTATAACAAAATAATTAAATGTTATAAAATGAGAAGCGGAGCAAGTTATATCTGTATAATCGAGCACTCAAACCTTGGGAGGAGCATGAGGGTTCTCCATGCGAAACTCGTGCATGATCCAACCAGTTTTGATCCCATTAGGAGCTCTATTCTGGTAGAAAACTAGAGTTTTTCTCATTCCGACCACCGTACGAGTCCTCGGGTCAAGCACTGCCTTGTCTTTTCCTGTGGCCTTCCAATATCCAGAGGCGGTCGCACGGTTAGTTCGATAGCCTGTCGCGTACTTCCGGTCCCGAAAGCTAAAGAAGTACCATTCATTTGAGTTCAACTTTGCCACCTCTACATATAAAAATACATACGTAAACATCAAATAGTTTGATCCAACTACAAAAATAGTTTAGGAATCAGAAAATTTATACGCTTTTTATTTGTTGAATATACATACACTTTGTATAGTCTATATATATATATATATATATATGTGTGTGTGTGTGTGTGTGTGTGTGTGTGTGTGTGTGTGACTGTGTGTGTGTTATTTACTCGTCGATCTTTCATGTATTTTATTCAGAATGCATGTCATCTTCACAAGTCGAACATGAATGACATAAGAAGTGGGACAAAAGATTCTTACAAGTTTGAGACAAGAGCAAATAACAGTTAAGTTACGGAATGGTCAAGACATGACGTATATAAGTGAGAACATAATAATTGTAACTTAGTGCAATTTTTACATTAGTAGTATATCATCATTTCTATAATTATGTTTTGTGGTTTGACAACTTCTGCTAAAGTAACAAAGTTAGTTGGTTACATGTCACGAAGATTCTTAGATTACTTCTTCATTAACAAAGCTTTTGAGAAATCCGTATGAAAGAGTAGGAAAAGTTTCTTTGCCCTTTCCGTGTAGATGATAAAGTTACCAGAATAGGAAGTCTATTCCTCACTTTTATTTCTTGTCTTCACCTGCAAGTACAACTTGCAGGATAATCATGAAGACATAGTATTTATTTTACATAATTTCCACATGTATATTTTTTAATAAATGATAAATAAGCTCTTAATAATTGACATGCAATTCTTCTTGACGAAAGAAGCCATTTATTTAAACCGAATTATGATCAATTGATTTGTCTTGATCACAAAGCGACGTACTTTAGTTAAGTTAATTGATCCAAAGAATAATCTTAAAAAGTTATGTTTGAAATACTTTCTGAGATATATAATATGCAAGAGGCTTCAAATAATTGATTATTACCCAAAAGCTTTCACTTCTTGTGGTCCAAAACAAGAAATTATTAAAGCTTATCCAGTTAAATTGCCAAGTTCCAACTGGCTAAACAAATGTTCCATGCACTTTTTTTCAGGAAAGAGAGAGAGAGAGAGAGAGAGAGAGAGAGAGAGAGAGAGAGAGAAGATCCTTTGTGAATTCTGTAACACTTTAACGCGTTAGCATAAAAGATCACATCCATAAGCACAAAAAGTCAATTAAAAGTTAAGTTGTATCCCTCAATTAAGTACGTAGAATAAAAACTTTTCTCGAACAATTCAGCCTTTCAAAACGTTAGAGATATATATAGTATGTTTTTAATTTCTTCCGGCATATACACACACACACACACACACACACACATATATATATATATATATATATATATATATTATTAACGAGAACTGGGTTTAAGCTTGAGGAAAGGTCGTAATTATATGAAGAAAAAAAATGCTAATTTGTATCAATTAATGCCGGCCGCTTTGTCTAGTGTTACTTAAAATTAAGACCATACCAATTAACGGGAGTAGTTCATAAACATACACACACAAATATAATATACATATATATATATATATATATATTAAAAGACAAGAGAAACTGATGATACGAACCTGGGAGCTGCCATGGTTCACATGTGTGAAGGTCAATTTCAACAAGAGTTCCTTTGAGAAGTTGTTCGTTAGCAATTTTTTTGTGAAGATAATGGCACACCAATTCTTCATCACTCGGGTAAAACCTAAAGCCTGGTGGCAGTGTACTTCCAATGTCTCTTAGACCCATATTTCTAACATATATGTGTTTTATGTTTTTGTGTGTGTTCTTTCAAGATCAAGAATATAATAATTCTTGAACCAACAATTGAATGGCGTCCGATCGAGGATGAATGGGGTGTAGATGCGGGCGGTGAAGGGGTTTGGGAATTATGAATATTGTAAGATAAAAATACAGAGAAACTCGTGCCTTTATATATAATATATTGAAACAGATGGAGTGTAATGATTGATCACATCGGCCAACTTTTGGTTTCTTCACAGTTATTCTCTCTAGCAACCACAAAGTTTTATCTATATGTTACTTTTATGCATGAAGTTTAGATATTTTGTGGTTATAATTGCTTCACTTCATTTAATTATTGGCTACGTTTTTTCAACAAGAGCAAACTTTATTAATTGTTTTCGTAATTATTCTATCTAGCAGCCCCAAATTCTTATCTATATAATTACTTCATTAATGCAAGAAGCTTAGTATACATTTCGTGGTTATTATAATGTGTCACGCATTTAATTATTGGTACCATTTTCAAAAGAAGTGAGAAAATTATAAGTGAGCGCAAACTTTAATTTCTTCATTAATTAGTTACGGAAGACGATAGAATTATTGGACCAACACGTATTGTATCTCAATGTTCATACATGGTTTAACACACACATACATCTATATAATAATTATAATACATTTCAAAGGAGATCAATACATTACTCAAGGGAAATTGTTTTAGAACGTATTGTTAATTGAGATTTCCTATAATGCAATAATTTGGTTTATATAATTTAAACCATATATTCGGGTTTGTAAAACTACATTTTAACATTATATTATTCATAATCCTTTTTGTGGAGGTGTGCAATTAGATACAAAAACAAGGAGACAAATAGAGAATTAATTTATCGCCGTGAATTGGCACATCTATCAATTGATCATGAATGCATATGGTCTTTTACAGCCCTTCAATTTTCTCGCTTAAATCTTGCAGAGAAAAATAATTACGAGAAAGACTTATGCGTCATCACACGGACTCACCAACTATATATAGCCAGTCGTCTTTCAAGATCAAAAATATGAAAATATATATTATATGGCAAGCATATCAATATGTTGTGGTCCATATATATTTGTAAAGTAATCAATAACGTTAATTTTTACCCTAAAGCGGTAACCTAAAGCTTACATTTTTTTCTATATCAGAATATAAAGCATACGATAGTTAATTAATTAATTCGTAAAACTAGCCAATTAGGCATTCGTGCTAGACAATTATTATGTTCCATGTCATTACAACTTGATACTTATCTACCTCAGTTTATCCAACCAGCTTAATTTCTATTTATGCATTCTGATAAAAAACAGTGGGTAATATAATTTACAAATCAACATAGACAAGACATTTATGATGTATAATCTTTAATCGTGCAATGAGCGATGCCCGCATGTCCCTTCGTGATCAGCAAGGCAGAATAATTTGGGTCTACCCCCAAAAAAGTGTGGGACACACAAATGTCTCTTCTATGGAATCTGCGAGTGATGGAACTTAATAAGGTAGATTCAAGTAAAACAACTTTCTCTTTGGTTTTTGGGTTTTCTTTTGGTAATTGTAAGACCTCATTAGTAAATATTAACTTAGGAATTGAATTCTCCATGGTATTACTTTTAAAATGGAGCCTAAGCAATTATAAAGTGTTCGGGCTAAGTATGACTGCAACTCTTTAAAGGGTTTGATTATTTGTCTTTCGATAATTAGAGGACATGAATACTTTTTTTTCTTGGTCGACGTAAATAAATTAATTAAAGATCAGTGCCCGTTAGAGTACTGATCATTAAGATGTTGCATGATAAAAGATAACCCTATAATGAATGAGTAAATTGCAACATACAAGATTTAGGGTAATTGTTTTCGAATAGATAGCTGACGTACGTTTTAGCATGATAAAAAGACAATTATATGTCTCGTACACAAACTAAGACATATATATATATATGAAAGAAGAATAATATAGAAAGAAAATGATTGATTCTTATCTAGAACTACGTACCCAGACTCATATATAAACAAACAAACATAATTATAGTTATGAGTAATTGGGCAGATACTATATATACATATATATATTGATCAGTAAGGCGAGATTTTATTAAAAATAAAGTACAAGCTAAGGAGTAATCAAAAAAAAGTTCAGGTTGTGGTACAAGGCGGGTTATTAGAAATAAAGTTTGTTACAATATTGTTGAGATATAACCAAAAATCATGCATTTAACATGAATTGGACCACAACTGAACGAACATTATTATCGCTGCATGTGTCATGGAGTCATATATAATCTAATCCAAATAAATTCAGAAACTATAGCGTTGTAAAACTTATTATCTAGATAGATTTTACCCTATATATCCAGCCGGTAGCTAGCCTTTCAATATCATTCGATTCACATGCATGCTCCAACAACTCAATTTGGTTGCAATATAATTCCTTGATAATTCCAATGTACTTATATGAAGAAAATAAAAAGAAAAAAGGGGAAATAGTTATAATTACAACATGTGTGGATAAAATGCACTATAAGAATTAATACATATAATTTCTCTCAAAGTTTGTTTAGTGTGATTTGTTTAGTTATGGAGATCATTTACTCTAAAAATAGATGCAAATTCTCATGTCATTAGACGAATAATAAACAATATTCTCGATGAAATATAATACTCTGCTACAATTATACATAGATTATATATATATATATATATATATATATATATATATTGACATAAATGTAAAATCTAAATTGAAAGAGAAAAAACATTGAATGCCCGGTCAAGTTAGCTTGTTACTTCCACCTGGCCTATTTATATTATTCTATTGTTTTTTGCTTTTCTTTCACTACAAGATTTCGGGGCTTTTCCTGACCGCAATCTCCCGACCGCCATTTGGTCGTGAGCATTCCCGACCGCGCAATAGTCGATACAAACATTCCCGACTGCAGCGTGGTTACGAAACGTTCCAGGACTATTCTCGACCGCGCTGTAGTCAGGAAAACATCTCCCGACTGCAGGGCGGTCGGGAGTGTATTGGGCCGGATATTATCAGCCCGAATTTTTGGCCCAGCTGGGCCGCGCAGCTGGGCCTTAGGGTCCCGACCGCACGGCAGTCGGGAGGAAGACAGACGATTTAGTCGTCTTCCTCCCCCTTTCTCTCCATTTTCTTTTCTCTCACCAAAAAAAACCCTAACCGCCGCCTCACCGCTGATGCGCCGCCCCTCTCTCGACCGCAGTTCGGTCGACGCCTTCCTCTCTCCCTAATCTCGACCGCGTTCCAGTCGTCCTTTCCCTCTCTCCTCCTCCAGCGCCGCCTCTCCACCTCCACTCTCTCTCTCTCCGCCACCACCGCGCTCCGCCTCTCCACCTCCAATCTCTCTCTCTCTCCGCCACCACCGCGCACCGCCCCTCTATCTCTCTCCGCGTCTCCACCGCCCCTCTCCACCACCGCGCACCGCCCCTCTCCTCCGCCTCTCCATCGCCCCTCTCCACCACCGCGCACCGCCCCTCTCCACCGCCCCTCTCATCTGCAACCACCCCTGCCTGTCCACCGCCTGTCCACCGCCGCGCCGCCACCTTTCCCGCCTCTCCACCACCGCGTCACTTTCTCGATCCGGTAAAATTTAATTAATTAGTTATGTTTAAAAGTTAATTAATTATGTTTAAAATTTAATTACTTATGTTTAGAATTTAATTAATTATGTTTAAAATGTTTTTATATATACTTATGTTTAAAATTTAATTATTAATTAGATACCCGCGCCTTCTCCCGACCGAACGCCACTTTTCTACACCGAAATTTATTTGGCGACCCCGATCCGGTAAGTTTTCGACTAATCTTGTATTTTTTTATTTGTTTAATGTTAATTTGTTTATTGTTTAATGTTTAATTTATAATGTTTAATTTTTAATGTTTAATGTTTTATTTGTTTAATTTTTAATGTTTAATTGTTAGATATCGTTAAATTTTTTAGGATTTTAGTAGAAATTGTTTTAAGAATATTGTTAGACTTAATATTAGTGGATTTAATTAATATTAGGAAAATAATAGTGCTTTTAGGAAATATTAGGAAAATATTAGTGCTTTTAGGAAATATTAGAAAAATATTAGTGCTTTTAGGAAATATTAGGAAAATATTAGTGCTTTTAGGAAATATTAGGAAAATATTAGTGCTTTTATGAAAACTGTTTAATGCCTTTAGGAAAAAACTATATAACTTAGTGTTTGATTACAATTAGCGTTTTCTTTTATTTAGATGTCTTCCCGTGGTAGTAGTGATCGTGACGAGCCCTTCCGTCGTAGTAGTACTTTTGGTACTGTATCTGGTCCTTCACCGCGTCTTCCTTCCGTTGCTCGGTCGACTGCTCCTCCCGTTGCTCCGTCGACTGCTCCTCCTACTGACGTCGGGACTACTGCCCCACCACCGAGGATACCTATTCGTCTCGCCTTACGTGATCAGGCTGCACCATCTGATACGGACGATTCCCGTGATTCCCTCGTCGCCGAGACTCCACCAGGTTTACTTGATGATCACGTAGCTGCGACGCCCTCGACATCTGGTGGATCGAGGCCTACGGCACCTGTGGGGCCCACTACTTCTTCCCGACCAGACGGGGCCCAGGCAGGATCATCTTCGACACAGCGCCGACCCGGACGAGGCCCAGCGAGAGCTCCAGAGGTTCCACAGGATCGCACCAGGCGTCCGACGATCCGTTTGACGCCTCCGGGCGAATTTGAGGATAGCAACGCGGTGGCCAAATCCATTACCACGAGTATTCGAGAGCATATGAGGGTCGTTTGTCACCGATTTGACAAGGTTCCTGCAGCCACAAAAGGGAAGTGGTGGGCTAGTTTTCGGGTAAGACTTTAAAAGTTTACAATATATATATATATACATATTCATCAATTTTATATATCGAAAAACTAATAATAAACTTTAATTAAATGCAGGATAAGTATATTATTGATCCCACTATATTCAATGAAGTTCATAAAGTGTTCCTAAAAAAGGCCCAAAAGTGTTACAAGGAAGTTAACCACGCTGCGAAGCATTACTATTATGAGAGGCTCAATGATCCGAGGTGGGCGAACTGTCCGAAGAATGAATGGATGAGCGACGCGTTAGAGAAGATGTACATAGAGCATTGGGAGTCGGAGAAGCATCAGAAGAGGGCCGTCACTGGAAAGAAGAACAGGCGAGGAGGAGAGGAGCCAGTCCCAGGAAAGAAAGCAAAAGGGACGCATGCTACTGGAAAAACGGGCTACACGAAGATTTCTCAAAAGATGGTATGTCTTATTAAAACTTATTATACGAATATAATACTTATTGTCTTAAATTTAAATTCTTACATTATATCAATATGCAGGCTGCTGCTAGAGGTCCCGGTGCCCCTAAGCCTCGACACGATGAGATATATCGTTATCAGCACACACATGAGGTCGAGGTGCCAGAGGGAGCTCCACGTCGCCGAGAGTGGATTCATTCCGACTACCAGGCTATATATGTAAGTATTTTACTTGTAAAGCATTCTAATAACATACGTGATGAAATTAATGATGTACTAACTCATTTTTGTCTTATTGAACAGGATGACTACATAGCCTGTATGACAAGGAGGTACGAGGCGGACCGTTCACAGTGGGTCCATTTGGACAATGAGTTGTGGCAGCTTGCGAGTGGAGGGTTGAAGAAGGGGCTAGCTGCTGGTTTTCCACAGGATGTATCTCACAATGTGTTTGGGTTCGACACGCAGAACCCCAATGCCGAGCAGGATGAGTACATTCGCGTATTGCAGACAGATAGCCAGCAGCAGAGGGAGACTATGGCGAAGAAAATTGACGAGCTTGTTGGTCACATCGGATACTTGTCCGATCACATCACACAGACTACAGGTTGTGCCCCTTCTCGACCCACACCTAGCTTTACGGGTTCCGATGCAGCGAACCCTACTCAGGATCCATTTGCCCACGGAGTGGAGAATGTTCCATTGTACGACCCTTCTCTAGACGATGGAGCCGAGCTTGGGCTTGATGGTGATGTTGGACCCGCTACCATGGATACCTTCGGTTTTTACGATTGTGACTATGTTTGACTTGTATTATGTTTTGACTTGTATTATGTTTTGACTTCTATTATGTTTTGGCTTGTATTATGTTTTGTATTTCTACTATCTTGGGGATGTTTGTGATGTATGTCTTGTATTATATTTGATTGTGACGATGATGGTTATATTTTGATTTGTATTAATTTTGTTAAATTTTTAATATTCATCTCGAAACACAAACACATTAAGTAAGACAATATTTCAATAAAAAAATTAGACAATATTTCAATAAAAAAAGTAGACAATATTTCAATGAAAAAAGTAGACAATATTTCAATAAAAAAGAACACATTTGGAAAAAAAGTAGACAATATTTCAATAAAAAAAGTAGACAATATTTCAATAAAAAAGAACACATTTCAATAAAAAAAAAATTCGGAAAATTAATCTTCCTCAGAATCATAGTCACTCATCATCTCTCCCTCTTCCTTTTCCTCGTTGTCCTCCTCCTCCTCGTCTTCGTCAACCTCCACAATCGGTTCATCGGGATCTTCTACTGCATATTCATCAACCATCTCAAACTCGTCATTGGCCAACTGGATATTCATATCAAATGAGGTAAGGTCCACGAATAAGTTAACCACTTCTGATACATTTTCTTGTAGAACTTGGTTCGGCATCCCTGATTCGACATCGTTTGCTCCCGCAACTGATGACATATCGATTATGTGTCTGGCAGGAATAGTTGTTACGGCCAACCATCCTTCTTGTCCTGGACGCCCCGTCGTCAAGTTTGGATATGGCACATAGTACGCCTGTTGTGCTTGGTTAGCAAATACAAACGGTTCGTCTCTCCAACTTGTACGCTTGGGGTCGATGTCAACCAACTTGTACGTTGCATGTTCCACTGTACCTGCATTAATATCATACCAAACACACTTGAACATGACAATGTATAGGGGTCTCTCGTGGCTACAATATACAACCTGTAAAACTTCTTTTAACGTTCCATAGCAGTTTGTAGCATCAGAACCACCCATGGCGCCCTTCACACAAACACCACTGCAATCACTATGTTTGGGCCCCAATATCGAGTCGACGTGAAATCTGAACCCATTCACAATGTATCCCTCGGAGGTTATTGCCTTAGTATTCGGACCATCAAGTAGAGGATTTATTCGTACGTCAGTCTCGTATTTACCACTGCCATATGTCCGTTTGAACCATGCTACGTACTCACGGTTCCTCTTTGCTTGTTTCTCCCTTTGACTAAGACCACTGCACTCTTCCATTTCAAACAATCTACACATAAACATTTACATTAGTCAGTTATTCTAAAAGTAATTCAGTATATCGTTATTAAGAATAATTAGAGAGCACTTACTCGACCCAATCGTCAAGCTCTGGACAATTTAGAAGCACATAGAGCTCTATTTGCTTCATTTCCTTGGTAGTCAAGGGCCTATCGTCAATTTTTCCTAGCGTACCGCCTCTCTTCCGAAATATTGAGATCCGGGTTGGCATTTTCACCGTAGTACAAGAAACACAGATTCCAACATACGTCGATCTTTTCGTACCCTAAACCCAAACCCGCGAGCATCTTATTCATGCCTGGAATCGTGCTCGGTAGCATTTCCTCAATCTCTGGGTCCATGCAATCCTTGGACAACGCTAAGTACTTTTCGCTCTCGACATTTGAGGATTTATGACCCGTCTTAACTGTCAACCACTCGGCAAACCACTGGAGCACAGTCTTAGGCTTCTTCTGGTGCATTTTATGGTCGCCCAACTTCATCAATTTGTAGAACTCCTTTGCATCGCGACTCGGATCTTCGTTGTGCACCTCTCCCTCAACAAATCGACCCCCATATGCATCCACAACCATATCCCTAAACAAAGTATCGGCATGAACAGGACTATCAACGTGAAAATTAGGGGTCGGTGATTCTGGTACATACGATGTGGATGCCTCGTTCGCCTCCTCTCCATGCAAGTCCCATATCCAATATTGATTCACAAACCCCGACTTATGAAGATGATCTTGTACTACGTTTCGTTCCCAATATTTTAAATTTGTGCATTTCTTGCACGGGCACCTAATACGTTTTCCATCTACGTAATCTGTTTGTGCTAATGCAAACTTTATGAATTCACGAACCCCAATCACGTAATGTTCATTCAAATAACCGGTATTACTATTTATCCTATCGTACATCCAAGATCTATCGGGACGATAATCCATTTATAATCTACGGAAATTAAAAAGAATTTGTTACACTTCTAAGAATTTAGCTTGATCTTATAAAATTAAATAGCGTAGGAAAAAAATGCTTACTTGTTGTAGCGTAGAAAAATACTTAGATCAAGTATTTGTTGCACACACATACGCCCCTCGTTGCATTTAATTACCGCAATATCTAAAACAAATCAATAAAAACATTAGTTTCTAAATAAACATGAGCTTAATGGTTATAAAATAGGAAAATTGGGATATAACAAGGGAAAATCGTGCATACCTTAAAAAATGATGAATGTTGGAATGATTTCTAAAGGGAATAGGAGAGGGTATTTATAGGAGATTCGCAGAGTATTCCCGACCGCACGGTGGTCGGAAAAACCAACGGTAACAAAGAGTCCCGACCGCAAGGCGTTCGGGAAACTTTGTTACCGTTACTAGCCGTTACATCTCCCGACCGCCGAGCGGTCGGGAAACTTTGTTACCGTTACTAGCCGTTACATCTCCCGACCGCCCTGCGGTCGGGAAACTTTGTAGCCGCGGTCGGAAAAATAACTTACCGACCAACTTGCGGTCGGGAATGTTAGGGTATAGGGTTTAGGGTTTAGGGTTTACCGCTATTCAGTAACGATTAGTATTCATATTTTCTCAATTATTATTTGATTAGTATTCATCTAGTGTTTTAAACATTGGTGAAATTTTATAAGTGCAATAAAAATATTATATTTTGTTATCCAAAGAATCATGAATCGATTGATCTTGTCATATATATTTACGTAACACTAATAATTCAGTAACGTAACTAATCATCATCTCATAATTTAGTTATATATATATGTGTATACCTCTAATTAACAAATGTGTTCAATAACACAAGTGGCTTATCTTTACTTATCACTAACGATTACAACAATTGTTGATTCCTATATATAGGTAGATAGATATATAGATAGATAGATATATATAGATAGATAGATATACACACGACTAATTAATATATATAGATATATATACATAGATATACAAGTAAAACTCAAAGTTACCCCGACATAATATTATTTAACAAATAATTATTAATTTTTTAACTCAAATAAACATTAAACTAGTATTATTATAGCTCAATAATAATTTTTAAAAAATAAAAAATTTATCATTCCCGACCGGCGTTCGGTCGGGAGTAATATTCATATGATTCTCGACCACCCTGCGGTCGGGAATAATATTCATCGGTGTGTTTCTGGGCAAAATAATTGTCCCGACCGCAGGCCGGTCGGAACCGTTAAAAGTTTTGGCGGGGCCGCCAAAAATTTAAATTTTTCAACAAAACAAAATCCAATCTCATCCGTTCATTAACCAAAACAATCCAACGACTCAAACCATGATCCGCGCCACTCACATCCCACCAATCAAAACCAATCCCACAAACCTTATAAATAAACCATACCCCATTGCCATCACTCCACACAATTTTTTCACCAAACACTTTTTCATTTATTTGTTGAAACACCTATCTTTCTTTTTCTCCAAACACTTTTTCTTTTATTTCTTCAAACACTTTTCTTTCTTTTTCTTCAAACACTTTTTTCTTTCTTTTCCTTCAAACACCTTTCTTTCTTTTTCTTCAAACACTTTTCTTTCCTTTCTTTCTTTTTCTTCATAGACTTTTATTTCATTTATTAAAACACTTTTATTTCATTTTCTTCAAACACTTTTATTTCATTTCTTCAAACACTTTTATTTCATTTTTCTTTCAAACACTTTTATTTCATTTTTCTTTCAAACAATTTTATTCTATTTTTCTTTGAAACAATATATATAATAAAGAAACATTAAATTATATTGAGCATATAGATTGGGCTACATATAAAATATAATATTCCGGTAATTTTTACCGGAATATTATTTTTTTTAATTCTATGAATATTACTCCCGACCGCACACCGGTCGGGAGAGTATGAATATTACTCCCGACCACAAAGTGGTCGGGAATCTTTGAATATTATTTTTGACCAATCGGCGGTCGAGATTTCTTGTAGTTCCCGACCACGTGTTGGCCGGGAAATGCAAATTATTTAAAATATATACGGGATGGTTTCTCGACCAAATTGCAGTCGGGAATATTACTCCCGACCGCCATGTGGTCGGACGCTGGCCCGTAGCCCGGTTTTGCAACCGGGCTACAACCCGACCAGATTCTGGTCGGGAGATTATTCCCCCGACCGCGTGGCGGACGGGTAGTATCCCGACCAACCTGCGGTCGGGAATGGTTTCTCGACCAAATTGCGGTCGGGAATGTTATGACCGGGCTCCGGTCGATATTTTGTGGTCGGGAAAAGTATTGCCGACCGATTGCGGTCGGGAATGTATTTCCGACCAGACTTTATCCGACCGCAGCTTCGCGACCGCCCTGCGGTCGGGAATGGGCTTTTCCCGACCGCAGGAGGGCTTTTCCCGACCCGAGCTGCGGTCGGGAAAAGCCCCGTTTTCTTGTAGTGTTTATCCATGAAAAAAGAATTTTATTGAATAGGAGACTCTCCAAAACAAAAGATTACAAGAGAGGGAAAAACACCATCCCAAAGAAAAAACAAAAACAAAATAAAATCCAGAGTTACGATTCTCCAATTTGATCCACGTCCAACCATTCTACGATCAAGTTACATAATTATTTTTATCTAATCTGTATAATATACAATTAACCTGTTTCATGGGATAATATATAATGATATAAACAAACTACCTCTAGTACTTAAAGTACTTAATTAATTTTTTTGAGTTGTGGATCGATCGCCCGGTGTACTAATTACGTCCTGAAAAGACAGTATTGAGTATTGACAACTTAACAAATTTTTGACCAAGAAACTTAGGATACACCACACATACACAATGATTGTGAAAATTAAAATCCTCACTAGTGTTAGGTCAAAATTTGTTGCCTAGTAATTTAATTTATGTTTATGTTGATGTTAGTGAATGAGTGACGGCTTGATATTCGTCTTTTTCCTTAGGATTGGAGCCAATAATTATATACTTTCCTCTTCATTTTCAAACTTTCCCTTTCAGATAACTCACTTCCACAAGTTATGGCTTAAATGGGAACTTATGGTGTATATGGAGCACAACTCCACCCACTTACAGAGAGGTGGGTCCCATACACATAGGGTCCGCAAGGGGTCCACTTTTATGTGACTGGAGAATTGTGTTCCCTGATGTATATTAAACAGTTCCGCTTAAATGGAGACAAGAGATGTGATGGACCCATTTTCGATGTCATTCTCAGCACTAGCGATAAAAAAAAATAGAATCTCACATAAAATTCAGCAACAATTATGGTAATATAATAGTTATTTATATAACTCAATTATCAAATAACTCAATTCTTTAACTTACTTTAAAAAACTTGAATCTCTTTTGAAGATTCCGTGGTGTTTTTTCTTAGTTCTTTAGCGGTGAATAGAACGCGTAACCAACCGGCCAACCTCTAACGTATCGCTTCCGGTGTTTGGTATCTCCTACTCGTCGTTCTCTTCCAAAGCTGGGGCCCAAGTTAGGAAGAGGCTTTCCATTTCTTTACTTAGGCTTTCGTATTTAAGGTTTTTGTATTCATATTAAACATTTTGAGAAAATCAACATAGAACTAATGCCACGAGTATGTACCCATATCCAATGATTTTGAACTACAATATATTGATATGAGAAGCATATATTGATAGTTATATAATTTCATAAGTTTCCATCGCAACAAAACGAATGAGACATGTTGGTGATGGGGAGGAAATCTAACTTTATTAACTATGATGATGGATCCACTCTAAGAGATCCTTAAATAGGACAAGGCAGTGTTATATCTGTTAGAAATTCATATTTTTAAATGGACGCTTTAGGAGTACAATTATCAGGAAGCTGTTGATTTTAATAATCAGGCGTTTAATTTAACCCTTAAATAAAACATTTTACATAGCGCTCGTGATCTTCTTATATCATGAGAGTTTTATATCGTTATAACAAGTTGCCTGGTTTCACCTTATGAAAGTTGAAAGTACTCAAAGAAATTGATCAGACATACATAAAAAAATGTCATGTCAATTTTGCGGCTTAGTCATGAACAGAATAATATAATGGGACCCTTTTGATGTGAAATATGTAGTTAGAGTAGCTGCATTAAATTTCAATAATTGAATAGTTCACTATCCTAAGATTCGCTAGAAGTTGACAAGAGCGCTAGCATATGTTGCATCAAATAATCGCGTCTCTTATTACTTATGTTATTAATCTATTGCGTTTAAAAGTTACAACAGAATTGTTTAGCTACTCTCTTTCTCTATCCCTCAGATATTCACCAAGGCATAAAGATGTTTTTTGTGGTCTAATTAGTAATATAAAAAATAAACTTTATCGATATATCAACAAAAAGCAATCTGATCCCGGGAACTGCACACTTTTTGACAAAATGAGAAAATGTCTAGCTTTTAGATCTCCTACTTTATATTACATCATCGAAGGTAAAGTATTTCGGAATCCGTTCATCCGAATTCATTTACTTAGTTTACGTGATTATCTTATTTTTTTTATCTTGTTATTCTTTAAATAGAATTCTACTTACTTTTATTGTGGAAAATTATATGTATATAATGTTGTACTCTTATATTTTAAATGCTCAAGAAAATATATTATACGTTTAAATCTTTACATGGTATCATCCTAATTACGTGATCTCACGATCTTCCTACGATTCGACCTAATATTTCCTTTCTTTGTGCGCCGCCGCCATGTCCGCTGACTCTTCCGTCGACTTTGGCAACATGCACGGTGAACAAGCCGCCGTCCAACCACCTCGCCTTCAAGACACCACTCCTACTGCCCTCACAGCACCCACAACCCTCATCCATGCTACGGTCGATCATCACTTTCCGCTCAAACTCACGACCACCAATTATTTATCGTGGCGTTTGCAGGCGGTGTCACAACTCAACAGCCTCAATTTGCTTGGTTACCTTCAGGGCACATACCGCTGCCCTGATCCGTCCAACCACGAGGCTTATACCCTATGGTTTCAACAGGACTCGCTCATCTTTGGAGCCCTTGTTGGTGCGATTTCAGATGATCTAGTCCCGCTTATCACCTCTACATGGGTTAATCTCATGCACAACTCCGCTCGCCCCGATCGCACCTGAGTTATGGCGCTCAAAGTCGCCCTCAACTTTGCCTCTTTAGGCTCCCGTTTCGTTACGGAATTTCTCACGGATACCAAGGCAAAAGTTGACAAAATCGCTATGATTGACCGCCCGTTGCATGAGGACGATATCACCTTTTATGTCATCAATGGTCTTGGTGCATACCGTGACATTGCGACCACCATCCATCTACCCGCGCAACCGCTCCCCTTCGCGGAGCTCCATAGTGCCCTTGTGTCTCATGAGGCCTATCTTCGTCGACTTGACAACGAGACATCGTGTCTCATCGTCACCGCTAACACGGAGTCTCATCAGCCCCCCACCGCGGTCACGGGTCTTACAAGAACTCTCGCAACCGCGGACAGCCGCAACACCACGGTCAGCCACAAAACTGTGGCCGCCAATCTCGTAACTGTTATAGAGGTAACCCTAAGCAGTCCTCTCGTTCATCGAACTCACCTTTCAATAATGTTCAATGTCAGATTTGCGGTCGTTATGGGAATACAGCCCCGCAGTGTTACAATCTCAGATCTTGCCCACGGCCAACGCTGCCCGCACCCCACCTAACTCTCAGTCGTGCCCCGGCCAAGGTTCTTGGCTAGTTGACTCTGGTGCGTCGCCCACCATCACCAACGACATCAACAACCTTACCATTCACTCCGAATATGATAGGACGGCGAGTTTTAGATTGTGGATGGTCATGGTATGAAAATTACGCATATTGGTTCCTCTACATTATGTTTTCCCTCTTGTACGTTCTTGTTACCTCATGTTTTGCTTGTTCTGGAATTCAAACATAACTTAATATATGTCCACCAATTTGCACTGGAAAACAGTGTTTACATGGAGTTCTTTATTGACTATTTTCTTGTTAATGATCAACCTTCGGGGGCACATCTGGCGAAGGGAACTTGCAGTAATGGCATCTACCACATTAGGCCACCTTCCTACTATATGCAGTCGGACGCCCACCTTGCCACTTTAGGAGTTCGCACGTCGCCATCTATATGGCACTCACGTCTTGGTCATCCCGCCTCCAAGGCTAATTTATCTTTGATTTCCTCTTTTAAATTACCTATTCCTCTGCGAAGGATATATTTTGTGATTCTTGCCTCACTAGCAAGTCTCACCGTTTACCGTTTGAGAACTCTTCTTTGATTGTTTTGCATCCTTTACATTATATTAATGTGGACGTTTGGGGGCCTACTAAATTATCTCTTGATGGATTTCGTTACTGTCTTTTTGTGGACTTATTTAATCGTTATTGCTGGGTTTTTTCATTGGTGGCTAAATCTCAAGTTCTTGATGTTTTTACTCACTTCAAACCTTTGGTGGAAAAACAATTTTCCCAACAAATCAGGAAATTTTTCAGTGATAACGGGGGGAGTTCATCGCTCTTAAGAATGTTTTTGCACAAAATGGTATAAGTTGGCTTACAACGGCACCTCACACACCCCAACAAAATGGACTTTCTGAACGTAGACATCGTCATATTATTGAGACTAGGCTTGCCTTATTGCATCATGTTAGACGGCCTAACACCTTTTGGTCTTTTGCGCTTCAAATTGTTGGCTATCTTATTAACAGGATGCCCAGCTCCGCCATTGGCAATGACTCACCATTTCACAAGCTCTTTGACGTTGCTCCTAACTATCTCAAGTTACGGGTCTTTGGGAGTCTATGCTATCCTCGTCCCTATGAGCCCGGGAAATTGACCTTTCCATCTCGACCGTGCATTTTTCTTGACTATTCTACCTCGCAAAGTTCCTGTAAATGTTGGGATCCGACCACTCAACGACTCTTTATTTTACGACATGTTCGGTTATGTGAGCCATTTATTTTACGGCAAAGTTCCCTTCTCCACTTGTAGCCCAACCCACACCTCGTCTATTATCTCCGCTCTGTCCGCTATCCATAGCTCTGCCTCCAGCCAAACCCGCGGTCTATACACGTTCTATTCCTAATGTTGGATCGATGTTGGGGCAACATTGCAACCAGACCCATGTGGCACCAGTTTCTGCACCTTCTATTCCCAATGTTGGGTCGATGTTGGGGCTACATTACAACCAGAACCTTGTTCCTCACACTGTGACCCAACCCGCACCGTCTGCAGCCACGGAGGAAGCCCAACCTGCATCCCTAACGTTCTCGGATGCGGCCCAGCTCCCGGCTTGGATAAGGTTCACTCGGGTCCACCCACTAACTCGCACCATATGACGACCCGATCGAAGAACAACATTTGTAAGCCCAAGGTCCTCAACTTAGCCACAAAGCATCCTATTGTGCCGATTGCTGAATCCACGAGTCTGACCATCGTCCTAAAGGATCCCCATTGGCGTCATGCCATGATCGAAGAGATTAATACTCTTTTGAATACGATACTTGGGACTTAGTTCCACCCCATCACGTGTGGGATGTGAATGGGTCTTTCGGGTGAAGCTCAAACCCAATGGCTCGATTGACAAGTACAAGGCTCGCCCCATGGCTAAGGGGTTCCACCAACGCCTCGACCTCGATTACGTGGAAACTTTCAGTCATGTGGTCAAATCGGTCACCATTCGTCTTATTCTCTCCTTGGATGTCACGCATTCTTGGCCTATTCGCCAATTGGACGTCAGTAATGCTTTCCTACATGGCAATCTAAGTGAGGAATTCTTTATGAAACAACCTCCAGGTTTCGTGGATGCGTCCCGCTCATCTCATGTTTGTCGCATTCGCAAGTCAATTTACAGCCTCAAACAAGCACCTTGCTCTTGGTTTCATGCACTACGGGATGCCCTTTTCTCGCTTGGGTTCACCCAATCTCACTCAGATTGCTCCTTATTCCTCCATCAACGTGGTTCTACGGTGCTCTTTTCACTCGTTTATGTGGACGACATCATCTAAACGAGCACGAATTCTTCTCTTATTGCCTCGTTTATTACTCAGCTCCAATCCTCCTTCGCCGTCAACGATCTTGGCACGCTCTCTTACTTTTTTGGTATTGAAGCTCTATCGTGTAAGGAAGGTCTCTTCATTTCCCAACACAAGTATGTCCATGATCTACTCATTCGCCATCACATGGAAGGAGCCAAAACCGTTTCTACGCCTATGGCCTCCAACGCCATTACTTTTGTTTCAATCCTCGTCTCCGAATTTCGATCTGCGTATCTATCGTCAAGCCATCGGGGAGCTACAATATCTCGCCATCGCCAGTCCCGACATCACCTTCACAGTCAACCGCCTTACTCAGTTCGTGTCATCTCCCATGAACAACCATTGGGCTGGGGTCAAACGGGTCCTTCGCTATCTTAAAGGCACTATAACTCACGGTCTCTTACTTTAACGGGACTCACCCCTCACTCTTCGTGTCTACTCTGACGCTGATTGGGCCCACGGATCGCCCATCCACGACTGCTTTCATGATCTTTCTTGGTCATAACCCCATATAGTGGAGCTCTCGCAAGCAACGGGCCGTTGTTAGGTCTTCCACTGAAGTCGAATACCGAGCCTTGGCCAGGGCTACTTCCGAGATGCATTGGGTCCAAAACCTTCTCACGGAGTTTCATGTCTCACTCAGCTCTCCTTCGCTTATCTTTTGTGACAACATTGGCGCAACTCACTTGTCTCTTCATCCGTTCATGCACTCCCGCATGAAACACATTGCCATTGATATTCATTTCGTTCGTGATGTTGTGTCAAAAGGTCTTCTTTGTGTCTCGCATATTAGCACTCATGAATAGCTCGCGGATATACTAACTAAAGCTCTTCATCGCTCTCGGCTTCATCCAAAATTGTCTTAGCCAATGGAACAACAATTTTTAGGGGTCGTTTTAGGGAATTCGCTCATTTGGATTCACTTACCTAGTTTAAGGGATTGTCTTTATCTTTTTTTGTGTCTTGTTATTCTTTAGATGGAATTCTACTTCCTTATATTGTGGAAGACTACTCGTATATAATGTCGTACTCTTGTATTTAAATGCTCAACGAAATATATGACATGTTTAAATCTTTACATAAAGTATGCATTACAAAGATAAGTTTGATTTGATAATAATTAACGTTGTTTTTTTTATAAATTGACCACCAAGTAATCAGATTCACGATTAATTCAACACTACCACATACAGAGGGGACGTGTTGCATTCTCGTTTTTTATGCGATGAATGTGCATAAGGGCATGTTTGGTTGCAGAGACAGTTATATATGTAGATTAACTATTACTGAGTTAAAATAGTCTTTTATTTCATACGCGTAACAATAACCGTGTTTGGTTGGAGAGTTGAATAAAGTTACTATTTTATCTTAATTTAACAAAACGTGTTTGGTTCATGTTATGTGCAACGGCTATTTCTGGATATTGCAGGTAATTACCTTATTGCCCCCATTTTATTAAGAAAATCCCCAAATTCAAAACGCATCGTCTCATACCATAATCATAAACCCTAGATTCAAGCAATTTGTCTGGCGATTATCGCGATCTCTTCAAATTTGTATGTGTTTGATTTTGCTCAATAACATTATTTTTGCTAATTCTAGCTAAATTCGAGGCTATTATTTGTCCAAATTCTAATCTTAAGTTTCCAAATTTTCAATTGTCAACCTGTGCATCGCTGCGCTGCGACCCAATCTAATCTCATGTTGCGTTCTCCATGTAGTGTCGAAGGTAATTTGAAGTTTCCATCTATATCCTCAAAACTTTAACATGCGATTAACAACAAATATGAAGCATATATATCATTAAACATCACAGAACCGAAAATTAATACCGTATGCAAAAAGAAGATGTGATAAAACGCTTTCAATCACAAAAGCCTCAAATTAAAAAAAACAAATTAATTATATGTTTTATTTTCCTCCTATAAATGTAATTCTTTTTTGGTCCTGTATTAATGATCCTTTCATATTCAATTTAATTTTTTATTTGATGCATAAGCTTTCGTACACATCTTTATTTTTATTTTTATTTGTGAAGGAAAAACCTTTCAAAAGTTCACGAAAAAGAAATTGAAATAAAAATTAGATAAATTATTATCCATCAGATTTCTTCCATGGCCACAATACTTAATAAAAAAAAAATTACAGTTGAGTTTTCAAGACTTTACCCTGCCCACAAGATTTAAAATTGATTCAAAAGAAAAGATAAGTTTTCTTCAAGATATTGTAATTAAAGTACGTGCCCATGGAACTAATTAATACTCATAAATTTTAATAAGATTAATACTCTATTGTTTTTAAAACAAGTTATAGTTATGAAACAAATAGTTCTCGAAGATTATTAGAATAAAACAAATTAATGAATATTAAAAAGTTAATATTAAAAAAATATTAAAACAGAAACCATAATCTCATAAAATTAAATTTGTCAGAAAAAATTGAAGAAACAAGGGTAAATAAGTCATTTCGTCGGGTGAGCTAGATGGCTAAAAAGTGAGATAAAATAATAACAGGGGGAGTAGATATTATTTAAGTTGAGAAAGTGAGTTGTGGAGCGGGCCTCAGCTATTAAATCAAAAAGCTCATTTGCATAATCATTCAAACCAAACTGGTTTTTAAGTGAGATGAGGGCAGTCATCTATCCTCATCATTGCAACCAAACACCCCCTAACTTACATATATAGATACTTATATATATATATATATATATATATATATATATATATATTGGTCTTATTTCGTCCAGGTAACAAAACACCGTAAAAGGATACAATTAATATACAAATCACCAAAATAATGCTAACCAATAGATAATCGAACTAGCTTGGTCCGGAACACCTAATACAAGTTTACTAGATATTACAAATAGATTACTAGTCTAAGTTGTGTGTCGAACGGGTGGCGTTCTATGCTGACGTATCGAACCTAGATTGTTCGATATTAATAATACTGTAGTGATTCTGTGTTGAATTGATGTAAGTCGAATGGGATTGATTCGATGTAGTGTGCATGTCGAATGAGCTTGGTTCGATATAGTGTTGAGTGTCGAATGATGTGTCTTCGATATGCTTCTGTGTCGAATGCTCTGAGTTCGATTTAAGGATGTGTCGAATTTTCAGAGTTCGATGTTGGTTAGGTTCGAGCGAGTCTTGAATGTGTGCCGAGAATGTGAGGGGACGGGGTATATATAACCACCGTCTAGCGGGCTCCATTGGTAGTTGGGAAAATTACATTGAATCGGGATGGTTCGATGTTCATTTCACAACGAATAGGCACTGTTCGATGCACGCTTAGTATCGAACTGAGGCTGTTCGATGTATTATTTCAGCAGGCCGTTCTAGTTGGGCCAGCCCAATAACGGTATTTGGCCAATTCTAAAATATCCCCAACAATATATATATATAGGCTTGTTTTTAGATAATGATGAGTTATTTATATATATATATAGATGTTTGTGTATATATATATATATGTGTGTGTGTGTCGTAATTCGTAACATATTAATATCGTGGTAAAAAAGGAATAAAAGATCTTAATCTGTGGATCCAACCGATGAAAATTAATGAAAAAGAATATAATTTTTCGAACCGTTTATACATGACTAATCAGTGTAGTCAATTTCATTACACCATATATAGTACACCAGTCGAATCATGGTTCATGGACGTAATTTTCATCCACCTCTCCTGATGTTTGATCATTGCTAAGTTTGGAACTTTATTTTTTTTAACAAGAGCAAATTATTTATATAACTAAGGTAGAGTCCAACAAATGTACAACGCGTGTGGGTTAGGGACTGGCGGGACAACCGCATATAAGTACTATGCAAATCAGACAAAGCAAAAGGTGCCAACTCGGGCGGGCAGCCTAACCAGACTGCGAAAAACGGTGATTGCAGGGGACAGTCCACTCTAGCCCGATTGGATTTCTGTCATGCCAGCATGTCCGCTAACATGTTCGCCTCGTGGTAAGCACATGAGATGAAAAATGTGGGTTTCCTCCTTCCTAAACTCCATATGTCACGAAGTAGGGCTTGCAACTCAGTCGCGGCCTTATAGCCTCGCATCTTGGTCAAATAATGATATGCAACTTCTGAGTCAATTTTGATAATGAGAGCCGAAATCGGAAGTTGTAAGGCAAGTAGCAACCCATGGAAGATAGTCCGGAGTTCAGCTACATTGTTGGTTCTATATCTCGTTGCTTCAAAAAAAACTCCAACTATCGTACCCGCAACATCACGTATGATGCCACCGATATATGTAGGGCCAAGATTGGCCAAGGCCAAACCATCTTTGTTGAGTTTGGACACCTCCGGTGGGAGTGGGATTCAGTGGATTGAAAATCTGTCAGACTTGCGTGGTTTTGGGGAGGGACTTTACGGACGTTCCGAGAGGGTCTGCGTAATAATATTTTCAATGAGTATTGTGGAGATTAGATTGACCCGGAAGAGAAATTCGTTTCGTGCCCTCCAAGTAGCCCAACACCCGACGAGGGTAACGGCGGGGTTAGGAAGGAGTTGCAGGTGGGGAATGATATGGTCCCCGTTCATGGGGGGTTAATGAGGGGGAAATCTCGGTGCACTTCCTAGAAGAGGGGGCACTCGGTGAACAGGTGTTCCGCCGTTTTAGTAGCCGAGTGACAGAGTGGACAGGAGGGCAAAATAGGAACATGTCAGCGTGTGAGGCACTCGCGTGTGGGTAGTGCATCATGTCCCCAGAGCTAGCCACAAAACTTGATATGAGGCAGGACACGTGAGCGCCACAATGCTTGCCAAGGGAGGATAGGCATTGGTGTGTCGTATTACAGTCGTGCCAATCATTGGTAGGCAGATTTAATCGTGAATTCGCCACCCAGGTTCCATGCCCAACAGGTGGAGTTAGGAACCTCATCCACGGGGATATGAATACCTAGAATGCTAGCTGCGATGTGACATGGGAGAAGGTGGCCATTACCCGCAAGGTCCCACTTGCCTGGCGGTTGAATGATATCCCGAACCGTGAGAGTGAGAAGGTGTGGCGGAATGGCAGGGACATAATCCGCAAAAGGGAAGGGGCCTAACCATAGGGAGTGCCAAAAATTGATAGAGGCATCATTCCCAACCACCCATCGATCTGAGCAAGTTGTGGAAGAGACGGGCTACAGATTTCCAGGCTCAGCTGGAGTTCACGGGTATAGGCATCGTGATCGGGTTTCGATCCGAGAATAACTTTGCGCATAATGCGGGCCCATAGTGTCTGGTGCATGGCGCAGTCGCCAGCCTAATTTGAGCATGAATGCTTCGTTAAGTTGCTCTAGGTGGCGAAATCCAAGTCCTCCAATGCGGTTAGGGGTACACGCGGTTAGCCAAGGCACCATGCTCTTTCGTCGTCCATTCCTTTCCGCATTCCAAATGAAGGATTTGGAAACTTTGGCAAGTAATTCCTTCCATCAGTTAACCGCCACTTAACGTTTAAATGTGATGGCACTTATGTAATTCTAATGCCCAACGGTATGAAAAAATATCTGAAAGTTTCCATTTCATTTTAATAATTTGTATGAAATTTATTTATTTTTACCATTTAAATAATTGAAATAAACATTATGTAATATATGTGCATCTTTTTCAAGAACTCTAAGTAGACAAAAACTCACTTGATCTCCAAATCTAATTATTTCATGTGAGTATACAGATATTTGTCAAAAACTCTATGATTTTCTGTATAATTAGATTTGGAGATCAAGTGGACACGTGACTTTTTGTTTTTAAGGGTGACCCGAGCGTGTCTTGTTATTCAATAGCTAGCTGTTACACTCTGCATCAAGTGTGAAAGATATTCGGTAGCTAACACTAGGAAGATAGCAACATCCCAACATCCCACCACAAGGATGTGTTAATGGAAACTTTTATAGGATTAGTTTATAACTTTGACATTTATGTATTATGTGTTGATATACAATTACACGACATTCGGGGACGCTCGAACAATTAAATGTCATTTGCCATATGAATCACCAAGTCTTAAGGCCTACTCAAACTTATCAAATAACATGACTCACCTTGTTATTGGGCTTGTGCCGCACCTTTTCAAAAGTAGATGTTTCTAGTATAGACTCTGAGTCTCTCACATTGACGCATCTTGGAGAGGCACACTACACACTTATCAACATTTACATATCTATAAATGTCTCAACCCAAAATGTCAAAATATATATTATTCAAACTTTTAATTTTATGCTTCCAAGTGAGAGACCTCTTGTTTTTACAACCCACTCTTTACGTTTTTAGCATCAAAGTTGTATGTCTTAATTTATTTTGATTTAAGTTTTTCGAAAACTCCGCCAGTGAGCTTTCACTGCCTGTCCCAAGCCAGGATAAAGGAGGAGGGTTGTGGTAGGCTTGTGACAGCCAACGTAAAAACCCCGTCACATCCTATGATATGAACCATACTATGAATTTCGTTGGGGCGTTCCCTACTCAGCGACGCGCTACATCGGATCCCGGGTGTAGTGATAAATGGGCAAGGGTTGCTAGGTCGTCGCCCGGAAGCGACGCGCTACATCGACGCCCGGGTGTGGTGTCAAATGAGCAAGGGTTCCCTCACCTTCCAGGACGGGTGAAGGTAAAGAAGTTAGTCCAGGAACGACGAGTTCGCCTTGCATCGTGGAATGTGGGGTCACTCACAGGAAGATTGGCCGAGCTAGCTGAGGCAATGTCTAGGAGGAGGATCAACATCTTGTGCGTGCAAGAGACCAAGTGGGTTGGTGAAAAGGCCAAAGTAGTAGACCCTTGGGGTTGTAAGCTTTGGTATACCGGGACAGAGAAGAACCGAAATGGTGTTGGGATCATCATAGATAAGCTTTGGCTCGAGGACGTGGTGGAGGTCAGAAGGAAGGGCGACAGGATCTTACTGGTCAAGTTGGTCATAGGCGAGGATATCTTGAATGTCATTAGTGCCTATGCACCACAGATAGGACTAGACGAAGCCGTGAAACGTAAGTTTTGGGAAGATTTGGACGAGATGGTACAAAGGATCCCTAGTAGCGAGAAACTCTTCATTGGAGGTGACTTTAATGGTCATGTAGGATCTAGCTGTGATGGGTTCGAGGACATCCACGGCGGGTATAGCTTTGGGGATCGCAATGAGCCGGGAAACGCTATCTTAGACTTCGCCCTCTCCTATGATTTGCTTGTAGCAAATACTTGGTTTAAGAAGAGAGAGTCTCATTTGGTCACTTATAGGAGTGGGTCAAATAAGAGCCAAATAGATTTCTTCTTAGCTAGGAGGGCAGATAGAAGTCGTTGCATAGACTGCAAGGTCATCCCCGGGGAAAGTGTGGTTACGCAACATAGGCTTTTGGTGTTGGATATTAGACTGAGGCAAGGAGTGAAGAGGAGTAGGCGCCGGTTGGAACCTAGAATTAAGTGGTGGCGGCTTAAGGAGTCTACCCAAAAGGCCTTCGTAGAGCGAGTGGTTCAAGAGGTAGACTGGAAGAGTGAGGACGATGCAGATGCAACTTGGACCAAAATGGCTTGTTGTATCAAGAAGGTAGCTAAAGACCTCTTAGGTGAATCCCGAGGTAGTAGCCTGATAGGTAAAGACACGTCATGGTGGAATGAAGAAGTAAAGGCGGCAATCAAGGCCAAACGGGATTGCTACAGGGATTTGAAGAAGAACCATGATGGAGCAAGCTTTGAAAAGTATAAGCTAGCCAGGAAAGAAGCAAAGAAAGCTGTTGGACTAGCGCGAGAGGCTGTGTACAAGGAAATTTATGAGAAGAGGGATAGCAAGGAGGTCGAGAAGGATATATACAAAATTGCTCGCATTAGAGAGAGGAAGACTAGAGACCTAGGTGCAGTGAAATGCATCAAAGATGAAGGTCAGTATGTCTTAGTGCGTGAGGATCAGGTCAAAGCACGGTGGATGGAGTACTTCGAGGGCCTGTTCAATGGAGGCCCCACCCAAGCAGTGGGTGACATCTCGCAGTCCCCTCAGGACCTGAACCGCGATTTTATGCGCCGTATTAGAAGGTCGGAAGTCAAAGATGCCTTGAAGAGGATGAAGACTCAAAAAGCCGTTGGCCCAGATGGTATCCCTATTGAGGCTTGGAGAAGCATGGGAGAGATAGGGGTGACCTGGTTGACGGACCTCTTTAACAAAATATGGCGAACAAATAAAATACCAGAAGAGTGGAGGAAGAGTACGCTAATACCTCTATATAAGAACAAGGGCGATGTCCAAAACTGTTCTAACTATCGTGGGATAAAGCTTATGTCTCATACCATGAAGCTATGGGAGAGGGTGATCGAACACCAATTGAGACAAATTGTTCCCATATCTGAGAACCAATTTGGATTTATGCCCGGAAGGTCGACCATAGAGGCCATCCATTTGATTCGTCAGCTCATTGAGCGCTTTCGAGAAAAGAGTAGAGATTTGCATATGGTCTTTATCGACTTAGAAAAGGCATATGACAAAGTACCTCGAGATGTATTATGGTGGACCTTGGTGAAGAAGGGGGTACCCATTAAATATATCAACATCATAAAAGATATGTATGAGAATGTGGTGACAAGTGTTCGAACTTGTGGCGGTTTAACAGACGCCTTTCCAATTACAATTGGCTTACATCAGGGGTCAGCTTTGAGCCCATTTTTGTTTGCCATTGTAATTGATGAAATCACCAGAGCCATCCAAGACCGAGTCCCATGGTGTATGTTGTTTGCAGACGATATTGTCCTCATCGATGAGACGAGAATGGGAGTTAACGCTAAATTAGAACGATGGAGACAAACATTAGAAGCACGAGGATTTCGACTAAGTCGAACAAAAACAGAGTACCTCGAATGCAAGTTTAGCAAACAACGAAGAAACAACGATGGCACGGTTCAGTTGGATGGCCAAGAGATACCGAGAAGTGCGCATTTTCGGTATTTAGGCTCCATATTGCAGATGGATGGAGAGTTAGATGGAGACGTCAACCACCGCATCCAAGCTGGATGGACAAAGTGGAAGAGTGCGACAGGGATTCTGTGTGATCGTAACTTTCCTTTAAAGCTTAAAGGAAAGTTCTATCGTACGGCTATTAGACCTGCTTTGCTTTATGGCTCCGAGTGCTGGGCTATTAAGCAAAGTCATGCACAGAAAATGAACGTTACAGAGATGCGCATGCTTCGGTGGATGTGCGGTAACACTAGGAGAGATAGAGTGCGCAATGGAGATATTCGGCATAAATTGGGTGTGGCGGCCATTGACGAGAAAATGCGAGAAAATCGTTTAAGATGGTTTGGGCATGTTAAACGCAGACCCATAGATGCACCGGTACGACGAGTTGAAGATCTCGACTTAGGACAGACGGCTAGAGCTCGTGGGAGACCGAAAAAGACGTGGATGGAGGTCATACGAAACGACATGAAGCTAAAAGATCTAAATGAAGACATGCTCGTCAACCGAAACCTATGGAGGCAGAAGATTCATGTTCACGACTCGACGTGATTCATTCATGGTTCATATAGCCTACCCCAATTTAATTGGGATTACAGGCTTGGTTGTTGTTGTTGTTGTTGTTGTTACGTTTTTCGAACCAAGTTGGTAATCTGATTTTTGCGTGACAAGTGGAGTAGCCTTAGTTAGACACGACACTTGGCCACATTTATATTTAATGGGTGGCAATATAGATAGAATAAATCTCCTAAATTCATAGAAACACTAATAAAATTCCACTTCTAACCTCCTTAAAGTCAAAAAGAATAAAATAAATGAGGTTTAAGCCTTTCCAGAGAATGGCTTCTTGAATCTTGATTATCGGAATATGCCTTTATATTAAAACAGTTCTGGGTAGAACAGAATATATGGTATGATTTGAAAATTCCACTTCCCTATTTTATATACTTTCATGATATAATAACGGTAACTACTTTAAACTTTCATTTTTATCCTACAAGTATTTTTAGTTAATTTATTCTTTTGTTTCGTTAACTTTTTCTATTAACATTTGTGGTGGCGTCAGATTCTATATGAAAAAATTGCTAAGTAAGTGATAGTAACCATATATAATATATTACTAATGAGGTTGATAATAATTGTAAGGCAGAATTGTCAAAAATATCCGTTATTTTTTGCTCACTACTTTTGCCCTCTAACTTTTTAAGCCTGAGTTTATGCACTTTATATTTGCCAAAAATGCCCGAAACATTGTTTACTTCCACGTGTAAATTTTTTTAGTCCACCTGTATTTTTTTGATTTTAAACCCGATTTACTTAAATACCTATAAAAATAATATTTTAAAAATAACGTATTTAAATATAACATATTATACATACGTATATACAATTAGCTATACATTATATATATATCATTTATCACTCTCTCACTTGACAAAAATCTGCCAAAACAAAAACCCCCTTTCTAAATTTTCTTCTTTTTTGAAGAACCCTAATTTAATTTGGGCAAATTCAATTCAGATTATTTCTCTCCCTCTTGTTAATTCAACTATGTCCGAACAAGTTATCCCGCCGATATGAACTATTTTTGTGGTAGAACGGCTGTGATAAGGACATCTTTGACCGACGCGAATCCTTGTCGTCGATTTACATCATGTTATAAAAGTACGAAATACGGCTGCGGTTGTAGTTTGGGGTCGATGATCCTTTTTGTGAACGTGCGAGAGTTGTGATACCTTAGTTGAGGAGGCGGATTGAAGCGCTGGAATCCAGATTAAGGGAATTAAAAAATTCAAGAAATGAAATAGAGATGCAGACGAAGATGAAGGAGACTTCTAAGAAGAACGAGGAGCTAGAAAAAAGTTGTGAATTTGGAACGCAAGAATAGAAATTTGTTGATGCTCGTTGTTTTTCTATTTTTGGTGGTGATTTACCGTTGTGTGATTACACAAGTGTTAATTTTTTAAGGTGTAGTGTATGCTAGAGTTGTTTAAGTCAGTTTTGAAGGTTTAGTGTTGTTTGTGTTGTTTAAGGTTTGTTTTAGTGATTAAGATTTTAAAACATGAGTCTGAGTTGTTTAAGGTTGTTTATTTTGTCTATCTATTTTTTTGAATGTAACATTTGGTTATGTTGTCTGGATTCTAAATGGTTGTTTAATGTTAATTTGCCATTGTGATCAAGGTGTTTGTCTGGTTATACTTACTGAGTTTGTATTTATTGTTGAGATTGTTTTTTATAGATGACAAGTTAAGACAAGGAAATTAAACAATTTATGTTACTAAGATTATTAGAAAAAGGTAGATTACCTAGAAAGAAAGGGAGTTTAATAACTCTGATCATATAAGGTTAAGTTTAAACAATAGTTATTTTATACACCAATATTATTGTCAACAAAATGGTAGGAATAAAACTATATCTCTTAGTAAATTTGGTTGTTGATTCTATAAGTATTAACCAAATACTTATAAAAGTCGGATGGGTTTTTATGCTTATGAAGTACCATTAGGGTTAACGACTTCAAATATATTTTTTAAATATTTTATTCGAAGATGGTTAGATAACTTTTAGCGGTGATCGTTGGATTGCTTCTGGAGAGTTGTAACTCATTTACTGCCTTGTCTCTTCAACTCTTACACTCTTACATTAATAATCTCATCTACCCTAAACGTCAATCATTCTTTCTCTCATAATTTCTCAAGTAAAAAACCCACAAAGAAAAATAACACACTCTTTCTCTCTCTGTATCAATGGGTGAAGAAAAATAACACACTCTTTCTCTCTCTCTGTATCAATGGGCGCACCCAACAATTCAGGATTGAAATCTCTATACGACCCTAGGCATGATAACATCGTTGGTGTTTTCTACAATTTTCAAGCCTTCACGTAGGAGGAGGAAACATGTATGTTGAGTGTGCTGCATAGGCTTGTCAAGTGCGACATTTGGATCAGTGAGCGGATGATGGACGACATATACGGCGAGGTTGCTAAGAAGCTGGCTAAGAAGAGGGGGACTCCAGTCACTCCCTTAATGATAAAGGAGAGACTAATGATCATGGAGACACGGTTTATGCTTTTCAACCGCGTATATAGATGCCACGGTGTCAGTTTTGACAAGCCTACAGGGATCGTGATCACTGATTCGGTGGAGTTTCCTACTTTTGTGAAGAACGTAAGTATACACTTGGTGTCAGTTTTATGTTTTGTGATTTATGTTATGTCGGTTTATAATTCGTCATTTTCTTTCCATGTAGCCTACAAGTATGGACAGAATGTTCATAAATAAGGGGTTCTTGAACTATGCTAGGATGGCCTTCTTTTTCCAGGTCAAATCTCTCCCCATTTCGAAGATTAGGGTCCTGTTGTATGTGGACATCATCAACGGTGGTGGTTTTTGAGTGTTTTTTGAAAGGTTTCGTTTGTGGTTTTGAACAATTTATTTTTTATTTTGTTTGGTATTTTAAATATTTTGGCTGTGTTTTGTGGTCTTGTGAACCACTTATGTTTTGTTTCTTTTGCTATGAATGATGGTCTTTGTTTTGTGGTCTGTTAAACCACTTATGGTCTATTGTGGGCTGTGTTTTGGCTATGAATGATGGTTTGTGTTTCTGTTTCCTGTTGAATCATGTTTTGTTGGTTATGAACCATGTTTTGTGATTTATACCATGCACGGTTATGGACATATGATGTTGATTATGCGATATAGATGTCATGTATACTATTTAAGAGACATGTATGCAAGTTATATAGGAATCATGTCTTCTATTTAAGAGACTTTAGTAAGTACAATAGTGTATCAATAAACAGAAACCAAATCAAAAGGTACATAGAGTGTAATGCCAATAACCCCTGAATTCAACATTACATCTTTCCTTTTTCCTTGTCCTGTTTTCCTTTAGGTTTAGTCTTGTCAGTCTCGTTTCCCTTTTGTTGTTTCTGCATCTTTTCCCTCTGCTTCTCCTCTTTATCATTCAACCTTCTCACCAAACTAGCCAAATTATCCATTTTCACAAATTCCTGACCACTGCTCATGAATGTTGGGGCAGAAACTTGGACTTGAATATTTATAGATGGTGTATTGTTTCTCTCTTGAGTGCCTACTATAGGTTGAGGTACACTATAGTTAACTTGTTGGCTCATTGTACTAGGATTAGTCTTGAATACATGCAGATATCTTGCCATCAACCAACTGGCCTTCATATTTTTTACATGATGAGTATCACCACAACTGTGAAGAAGCTGATAATCTCTAATCTGAAATGTGTCCTAGTCAAGAGTTTCAATGCACTTAGTTTCCACTTACAACCCAACCATTGGTTTTCACACCTTACATGAATCCTTTTAGGATCACTGCTCTTGATTTTAAGGCTCTGTCTTGTTGCAATAGCATGAGATTGAATTGCAAAATTTAACTGTTTTTTTATCTCTAAATAGCATTCTCAACTCAAAACAAAGATTAAAGATCTCATCCTCATTAAAAATGATGGGTATATTTGCATCTTCATCAGGCTCAAAGGTAGGAGCCCATTTATACTCTTTGGTAGATGTGACCACATCAATCTCATTTGTCTCAGTATCCTAATGCTCTTCTTGCACTTCATTGACATTGCAGATAATGCCCTCAAACTCAAAGTGTGTTGACATTGCACTTCATTTGTCTCAGTATGTTCAGTTCCTGATCGCACATGCCTATGTGTTTCCCCAATGTCATCAGTTCCCCTACTAGGATTTCTATCAACTCCAGGTTGCTCATCAACTCTAACAGTCTGATTCATATCTACACCAGAACCCTCTCTCAAACCTTTTCTAATACCTCCACCTAAATCTCCTCCTTCACCTCCTCATATACCTTCCTCCAATTCTTGATCAAAATCAGTATCAGGCATGTTATATCCCTCTAACACTCCTCTGCTCAAATTACCCACATCAGTCCAACACCCATTCACTTCACCTAACACACTCTGATCATCATTGTGATTATCAATGTAAATTGTCAAATTAGATGAGAATAGAGCAGCCTCACCCGCCTTCTTGAAAGTATCATCATCTGATATAACCACAAATTTACCCATATTCTTCAAATAAATTTTTTTGTGACCAACAAGTGCTTGTATGGCATAAATATTTTCTAACATTTCTATAGAAAAGTGGTCTACTTCCACATGGTCATACTTACACCAATAACCTTCTTTGTAATCAGGTAATGGAACCAGCTTGAACACTCCACCTTGAAACAAGGTAAGTGTAATACATCTTTTATCTCGAGTTGTTAGAAATGAATAAAAACCTATTACTTCCGGTTGTACTATACTATAATTCAACATTTTGAGCAGAAATAGTAAAATGAGCATGAACCCTACAAATTCATTTTTCTGGCATAAACGAACAATAAAATGTGAATAACAAAATACAGTACCACAGAATCACATTATTCGACATGCAATCTCTAATCCAAAACAACATGCAATCTCTAATCCGAAACAACATTAAAAGCCCTAAACAAAATCGAATACTTACGATAAACAGGCGGAAAACTGAGAATCTTCTGTAAAGCCCTAAGAATTGGCATTTTTGGTGGATTAGAGTGGTTAATGCAGAAGTGGAATTGCGAAATTTGAAAAATCGACGGGATTTAGGGTTCTAGGGTATTTGGGGATTTTCGTGCCGCGATTTTGTTAAGTGAGAGAGTGATAAGCGATATATATAGTTTGTAATTAAGTGTATCTATGTATGTATGTATAATACGTTAATTTTAACTTTTTTATTTAGTTTATTTAATTAAATCGGGTTTAAAATTAAAAATAAGCCAGGTGGACTAAAATAATTTACACGTAGAAGTGCGACTTTGCCACATCATACGCGATTTAGTGATTGGGCAGGCAAACAGTGAATCGGGCGTTTATTGCAAAGATAAAGGGCATAAACTGATGGTTAAAAAGTTAGAGGGCAAAAAGTAAAGTGGGCAAAAGATAACGGGCATTTTTGACAATTCTGCCTAATTTTAATTTTAACATTTCGCTTGATACTTATGTATTATTCCCAAACTTATTATTTTCTTTAAAAGAATCCTGCAATGGCACTATTGTCCATTTTATATTGTAGTTCTGCAAGTTTTATCGACAAATCATAAAGAAAGGGATCCCGATTATTTATAGCATCTAATGTCCCACAAATATGATTGACATAGTTTAATCAGTTAATTAGTCTATTATATTATACTCAGAAAATCATTTGAGGAAATTGAATTTACTTTAAGGATCAATTTTCTTAATTTCCTGATTGATTTCTTCTTTTCCAATTTTTCTCTTACTCATTTTGCACATTTTTATGCTTTAAAAAAAATGTGAAACTATGGAAAGAAAATAATGCCGGAGCTTTAATTATAATCTCGTATTTGATTTACTTTTTGTAAAGAAAGAGCAGGTAATTGGCTTAATCCAATCGTTTTTTAAGATTTAGACAAAGTTGAAAAGGGTATAGTAAAAAACAACCAAAAGATGCTCTCTTATTAGGAATTTTGCTATGTCTATATCATATTAACATGACTTGTGTCGCAAAAGTGACAATAACACAAATCTAATTAACCACCAACCTTCATTTTATATTAACTTGGGACAAATAGCAAGTTTTACAGTTTAGTAGTCTTAAACATTTTACTTCATATACAGGTACTGCAATAAATTTATTTTTAAGGGGTACCATTGCATTCCGTTTCTTGTCGCAGGTTAATTCGCGTAGTTTCATCTGCTGCTTGCATAAAACCATTCAAAATTGTCACCATACATAATTGAGTAGCTAGACCAAGTTGCTCGAACATTCCCCCTTAGAAAACAAATTTATCATATCATTTTCTCTGGACAAAATTTCATGAAATAATTAGCTTTTTATGGGCCACGTTACATATGGAACACAAGTTTACATAAACACGTACGTGATATTTGATGTGGAGTTTGCAGGGATGAATTATTATCAATCAGTGCAGCCATTACGGGACAAGTCTGCCGAATATATATTGTATGCTATGATCATGGATTATAATGTAAGTCAGTGTTAAATTACTCTTTTTGTTTTCTGGTTATATATAAGAAGAAACGTTTTCTTTGTAGGCCCTGCCCTTCTGCGTACCTGTCCAAAAGAAAAATATCCACGTGAAAAAAAGCCAAAAATAAAAACAAAAGCCTTGTGATTTTTTTTTTTTTAAAAGGTGGAAAACTCGTTATTCTTATTCATGCCTCTTTTTTTTTTCTTTTGGTGGGGGGCAGTAACAACCTTGTCGTTTTGGTCTTTGCTCTTTCAAGATTAAAACCAGAATAGATTGCCACTCCCCCTCTAGTAATAAATAACCTTCTTTTCTTTCATTGGATGCTCAAACGTAGAGTTAGTGAACTTTTGAGGGCTAATTGGACAATAATCTTCAAATTGATCGATTTGGTCAAGTCATAAAACCATCAACAATATTTAAAAACATCTTAAACCGACTTTAAATCTGCACATACCCAAAGAATAAACTATGAGAAGATGTGATGCACTGATACTTTAACCGAGTAGATTATGCGGTATTGGATACATATTAGATATCGATACGACACTGATACTTATAGCAAACATATACGATATGCCACGTAGCGTATTCGCTAATTCTAAAAACTAAAAAGATTCTAATATGTATTCCATACGTTTTTAAGTGTATCGAAAATATTGTAGGTTTTTTTTTTTTTACAAACTTTTACATTATAGTTAAGTCACCTTTTTGTGAATATTGAGGTAAGTATCTTGTATTGTTTTTTTTATTTATGAATTAGATTACTAATTACTATGAATGGAGTATCTTGATTTTTGATATTATAAGCTTGTTAATTTGTTATAAACTTGTAAATATAATTTACGTCTGTATGGTTTTTTTTATGCGTGTAGGATTTTTTTTTATGTAAAAGTTTCTTTTTCTTTTTGTGCATTTTCATGTTTAATTTTTATATTCCATTATCTATATACTATTATATAAAGAAATTCATTTGTTATACCAATCTTTTGAATTCCTTATTTAACCCTCATTATGCTATTATACTTTATTATTAGTAGGGATATAACTAAAATTTATTTTATCTTTAATATTATTTGTTCATCTCATTAAAGGAAACAAAATTATTACTTAATTTCTCTTACATAAAAATAAGGTTAAGATATATAGACTTTCTATCTTTACATGTTTAATCTCTAGATATTTAAATTGTAATCTTTATCATTTAAATTAATTATATTACATTTAAAATAAATTTTTAATCACGCGGATACCAGTTACTAGTAAATATATAAGGACGCATCCCAGCCGTATCCATAGCACCAGATTTCTAAAAAGCCGTATTCCAAATCCGTGCAATATAGAATTGAGGAGCTAAACAAAGCTAATTTTCTCAGTTTAGTTGTGTAAATCAACTTTTGACAACTCACCCCCATTACTTTTTTCGCGAAGAAAAAGAAGTCCCTTTGTGGCAGTGCAAGAAGTCATTTTAGCGTGTGGTTCACTGCATGTGACTTAAGGTCGCTATTAATTCGTTTACAAGCAAAGGGTAGATCATAAAAGATTTAACTAGTTAAGCATGCTAATGCGCGTGAAGATGATTCCTTGACATTGTTTTCAAGTAGCAGAAACTTGAAGTACAAGTCAGATTAATAGTCATAACACAACCTTTAGGGTATAAACAAAGGTCATGTCCTATTTACTAGTGTAAATTGAAGAAAAATACAAGTCCTATTAGTACGTATTAATCAAAATTATTTGATCTTTTAGCCATATAACATGATGTTAGTCATACGTAATTAAGTATCAAATACCAATTGCAATTAGTTTTAATGATTTATCAAAATGCACTTGAAAACAAAATCAACCAGGCTTCACATATATCAAACACAAGAAGATAGTACCAAACATAGATCTCGTTCAATCCATGCAAAACTCATAGATAAGCAACATATCAATTTTAAAACTCTCCATAGAGACCAGGACAGATGAATAACTGTAACATATTTAACTTGAGGCAAAAACTCAGGGGCAGTCAGTACTTGGGAGGCGCATGTTGGGTTGGCAGCAGACCAAATCGTTTCTTGAGAAGAAATCTCTGCCTCGAGTATTTATCGTCCGGAGAGAAGCGGGCTGTGTTGGAAAACAAGCATAGATAAAGAAAAATCATTCATGACACAATTTGTGAAGAAACAATCAAATATACAACTACATACAGTCATCAACACATAAAAATATGGAAATCTATGACCAACAGACTAGGAATGTGCACAAGAAGTTATCGGGGAGAAGAGAAAGCAAGACAACTGAGGGAAAAGTAACATTTCAATGAGTACTAATGTGCTATGCTTGTTCTCCTCAATGTTTGCGCCTGACATTAGAGATAAAGCATCCATTTTTAAGCATATTTGGACGGGTTTATGTACATGCCAACCAAAACTACATTTTGACACACCAAAAACCACAACATGATCCACGATCACTGTGCTGTCAGCCACTCCGTCTTATGCTTGAAGAACTAGGACCATAAATCTTATCTCCCTATACCAAGAACGCCAGCCAAAACGCAGCATTTTATGACATGAATTTAGGTTTAACGGACGGTAACACAAGGTGATAAGTATTTGCCTAAGTTCCATAAGTATGCAAGAATAAGATGATACAGCCCGTGAAAAAGAATTACCAGGATGGGCAGACTGCGTGGCCAACCCTAGAGGCGATTCCTTCTGCACATACAGAAACAATACCCAAAGTAAGAACTTTCTTTTCGATCACTACAGGTGAAAATTTGAAGGTTCAAAGGGAAATACTCTTTCAACAAAGTACATCTAAACTCTTCACATTTGATTCACCATATAAAAGCAACGCCAGAGTTACAGAGTTACGAATGCCAATCATGTTTCATATATAATACTAATTTGCAATAATTCTTTCGAATAATTTCCAATTTCAATCACATTGATAGTAACAATTGGCTTTAATTTCAGATGATACAAAACGACAAAACAGTATGTACCTTGGTGGTGTAAACCTTGTCGCCATTTTCGTTTATGTAGAATTGGAGATACATTTTCTGATAGAACAAATTAAATTAAATTCCCCTGAATTTAAAAAAAAGATTAACAAATATTACTCGAGCAGAAAGAACAAGAAACACAACAAAATTACAAAGCATACTACGCAGCAGCGCGAAAATTACCTCAAATTCTTACTCTAATTCCAAGTTCAGAACCTAAGAAATTGAGAGGCGCTCCGCAATTAGGGTTTATAAAATATAAAAACCCATTGAGAAGGGCATAAACGTCAAACCCCTGCTCGGCGGGTCGGTTCGCATATTCGGATTTATCCATAGTTTCTTTGTCTTTTAATTCTTTTTTTTATATATATAGGCTGGTCTTTTAATTCATTATCAACACCAAGGTTCCACGGATACGGATACGAGAATCTGTATCCGTACGATACGGATACGTGAATATGATTTTTTTAAAATTTACAAGATACGATACGTGTAGAATACTTCGAATATTTAATATTAATAAATAATATTTATATAAATATATAACTAAAAAAAGTCAAATGATATATTATATCATATGTAATCACTTGCAAAATTAATTTAAACACAATAAAATAAATATAAACATATATAAAAGATTCTTAATAGCCATAGGCAATTCATATAAGCTAAAAAACTCAAAATACTAACGGTTAAATGTTAAATACATTAAACATGGTCAACAACAAAAGTTAAAGAGTTTAAACATGAATTAGACATGTAGACCACCCATTCGCAAATTTCGCACCCCTCATTTTTTTTTTGTCAAAATGATGAAGGTAACACGGCTTTCCAAGTATATTTCGATAGAAATTGCAATTTAGTATTTTAATTGTAAGTTTATTATGTTAGACAACTATATATTTGAGAAAATTATAAATTGGCCCCGATACGTATCGGATACTCTTCAAGAGAGTATCTGATACGTGTATCCATATTTTTTAATTAATTTTAATTCAGGATACTCCAGTTGGCGTATCGGATACGTATCCCGCGCGTATCCGTATCAGATACGTCTTCGGAGCTGACCGAGCACTTTTTTTGAGTATCCGTGCATCCTAGATCAACACTTATCAAGGGCCAGCTTCTATCAAATGCGGGAAAATAGGTACTGATTAAATCTGTTATGCAATCAATTTCGTCATTTGTTATGAGCTATTTTCGGCTTCCAAATTCCTTGATTAAAGAAATTGAATATATTATTTGCAATTACTGGTGGGGGAGTGGTACGCAAAATAAGATTCATTGGGTCGCATGGAAAAAATTGTGTCGAAGTAAAAATGATGGTGGGATGGGGTTCCGTAATCTCAAGGGTTTCAATAAGGCGTTGCATGCTAAACAAGCGTGGCGAATTTTTATTAATCTGAATAGTCTTGTTAGTCGCATATTTAAAGCAAAGTATTTCCCCTCAGTGGATTTTTTTTTAGGCGCGCATCGGTTATGCTCCCTCATTCTCTTGGCGTTGCATTTGGGAGACGATAACAGTAATCCAACGGGGGGTGAGATGGTGTGTTGGGAACAGACGACAAATCTCTATTTGGGATGATTGTTGGCTGCCTCGCCCAACTTCCTTTCGTCCAATCACTACACGGGCGCCTAACGGGGTGGTTGATAAAGTGTGTGACCTCATTGACGAGGATACGGGGTGGTGGAATGTTGCTCTAGTCCGGGAGGTTTTTTGGGACGTGGATGTGCAGTGTACCTTATCTATTCCATTGGGGGACTTGATGCACGACGACCGCCAAATTTGGCACTATGCAAAAAATGGTGATTTTACGGTGCGTAGCGCCTATTATTTGATCCTCACTCAGGGGTTGGCAAGTAGTAATGGGGAGGAAGAACTGGGGTCGAGTGGAAGCATGGCATGGAAGAGAATTTGGAAGCTTCAATGCGCCAATAAAATTAAAATATTTTGGTGGAGGGTGTGTGTGGACATATTACCGACGCGGATGAACCTAGCGCGATGTCGGGTTTGTCATGAAATTAATTGAGTCGCGTGTGGGGAGGGGGAAGAGACGACGAGGCATATTTTCTTTGAATGTCTCTTGGCGCGGCAAGTGTGGGCTCTAGGCCATATTCCGGTGGTGCTGAATATTAGGGATAACGAAGTGTTAGGTGAGTGGTTTTTGCGGGTGGGACAGCAGAGTGGTAAGGAGCATCTCGCTATTATGGTAACTCTTTGATGGGCGATGGGGGATGGACAGCGGAGTCAGATGGAGATAGCGTTGTTCGCGACCTCGTATGCACAGCAGTGGTGCACGACCATGGGGGGAATACGGGCAGTTGAGGGGTGAAGTGGATTGAGTCGCTCCAGAAAGTAGATGTCTAAAAATTAATTTCGATGGGGCTGTGTTTGAGGATGAGGGGGAAGTCGGTTTGGGCTTGGTGGTGCAGAACCATGAGGGGGTTACAGTTGCAACGGCGCAAAAATGTTTTATTGCTACGATGAACGCGGTGTGTGTTGAGGCGTTAGCCGCACTTTGGGCTATAAAATTGGCAGTGGGAATGCAATGGACGGAGGTCGTGTTTGAGGGCGATTGCCTTACTATTATTCATGACATTATTTACTAAATACGGTCGGAGGCGCGGTGCTTGAATGTTCTTGAGGATTTTGTGCGCCTATTTGGATCGAGAGATGGTTATCGGATTCGTTGGGTGAGAAGAGAAGCAAATGAGATGGCTCATGATCTTGCTCGCACGGCGTTGGGGGGTTTTCTTGTACCCGATAACCTTAATTTTATTCATTAAGTGATTGGTAGTCGTAAGTAGATATAGTTTTGGTCGAATTGGCCGCATTCTTGCATGTGTATCACTTTGTGCAAATTTGCACGTTCTCTTAATAAAGTTTTACCTTTCAAAAAAAAATTATCGGTATCATTAATTAGTATTAATTGATTATACTCAAGTTCGATCATATTATATTAGTGTTAACACTCATTTTATTTGCTCAAATGATTGGGTAATTAAAAGTTTTTATATTCATAGCGCCCTGCCCAACTTTCGAATATTAGTAATTTAAGCACCTAAAAACGATGGGAAATTGAGAGCTGAGAGAATTTATAGTAAGGGCGAGTTCGGTTTTGCTACTATGCTATTTGAGTAGTTATTATAAGTCACATTATTTTGCGGATTATTTAATAATTGTGTCTTAATAACCTGTTTGATTCGTGAGATATTAATTGGCACTAAATTGTACGCTGACATAGTACACTGTTTGGTTCACGACTAAACCCAAAATCATGTTATTAACCAATGTTAATATCCAATAGTACTCTCTAAATTATCCCTCCATTTAATAGAACCATTGAGTCATACTTTTCATTCGAATCGATTCATCTACCCCCAAATCCCAAAACCCAAACCCTGGGAAATACAACTCACAATTCCTTTTAAGCTTGAACGTGGTACTTCAACTCATAGCTTATCGAACGTTGTTGGTAAGGGTTTAGTTCGAATCAATTAAGTTTGGCTTATTTCGTAGTTAATTTTTGGTCTTCACTAACGGAAGAAGTTGCTTTTATTTGCATGTTATCCATTCGAACTCAACTTCCAACCACGACTAAGCCAAAAGTGTTTAGCTATTTATCGAGGTAATAGTTCTCTTAAATCACAATTGGAGCTCGATTGTTTGCTAATCGACATTTTGAAGACTTAGGTAGTATTCGAGAAAGGATGCGTTCCAATATCCAATTCCAAATTTCTTGAAATGATTCTTAACAATGCTATGGATCAAATTAACTACACAAAGAATAAATCTTTCAAAATTGACGAAATCTTGTTTCGATTTGAGGTGCTAGCGGAGAGACATTTTTGTTTTAGAAACATTTTAGCACCGAAGGGCGCCATATGGGACCTGAACGACAATACGGTTTGTATGAGTAACGAAATGTGATATGACTTATCCAAGGTAAACAGTTGAATACTGTTTGCTCACCTTACAATCGCTATATTACAGATTTTGATCCAAACTTAACTAATGGAGTGAATTTTTATATTGGAAATGAACATAAGCTAGGGCATTATTATAAGGAGAAGGGTGAGTTCGCATGGTGGGACCTACAATTCTTATTTAGGAAACCAAAGCTTTGTGAAACCGTTTTTTCAATACTGTTTCTTGTGCATTTTTTGTTCACTTTCTTTCAGTGCAAAATAAATTGTTATCGTGGTTTATTATGAAACTCTAATGACAAAGCAAAATGAAATAAATAACTTTCTTAATACGTAAATTGGTTTCAGCCAAATGCAACGATCCAAATAGTTGCATGCAACTCGTAAGTGTATGATCAAGCTTAACACAAACCGACTCATTGCAGTCATATAATCATCTTTAAAAATGCATAAAGCAACATGGGCCACTACACGAAACATACATACATTACGAAGCACATGTTTAGAAAGTTTTAAGTGACACATAGATACAGTACTTACTACGGAAGAAGGTTTAGGCCGAAGCCTCAAAATGTACTGTTAGTATGCAGAACGTTACATGGTAAGAATTCAAGCATATTGCATAAATACCAATTGACAGCACAATATCATAAAATTAGCAAAATTCAACATTGTTCATAAAGTTTTATCATTTAAAACTCGTTACATACCCTTCCACCCAACTTCCCTCATTTCCTCCTCAATAGCACATTCAAGTACATACTACGAGATGCTTCTGGCAGATCAAGAAACACATCTGCATTCTCTTTAGAGTGAGCCAGCTTATGAAATACCTCGATCCTCTCATCCTCGATGAGATCCGTAACTTCGAGAATTATGCTGTACAAACTCTTACGTTGAACAGACGCGGGATCTTCTACCATCGGCCTCAACTCTACAACATTGGAAGTAATCTTATCCATCATTTCATACATTTTTTTCATGAAAGTTTCAACGTAAGGTAGTATCACCGGAGTAGAAGAGCTTGCACCATTGGGGTTTCACGGACATTTGAGACCTTTATCCCTCTTGATGCGTTTGAGGAGGTGCTTAGGACTAGACATTGCAGGTCCAGGTGCAATTGTTGGTCCACCGTTGTCAGCGCCACCCTCATCCATGTCGACATCAATGAATTCAGGCGAAGTGTTGGTGCTTTTAGCAACCCTTGCATTCCTCATATGGTTGGTGGTGCTGTCATTGTAATCGTCGGGGTTGTTAATAACATCATGCACGGCAGCGGTGATATCTTCTGCCCCATTGCATGTAGCCTTGTCTTTGCCAAACACCTCCAACCAGTCATCATAGAACCTGAAAACCTTGTTCGCATAGACAGCACAATAGTGATGCACCTACGCAAATAACATAAATAGAAGATAGTTGCATCAAACTGCAATATGTTTTAACCCGTAATCTTAGTTAGTAGAATCCCGACATGATACGTCAACGTACCTTGATGTAATCTCTCCACCACTCCTCATGTTCATATTAAATTATTTTGGTATCTTCATTCAACCATGCCCCTCCTCCACTACCATCAAACATCTGGTACAAGTGATGAAACGTCTTCTTCAAAATGGTCATCTTTGACTTGATTTGTGGCCAGGCATTCAAAGTAGTGTTGGGTATAATCACCTTAATCCCCTTCTCTAACTTCTCAAGATACCCCGCCTTGAAGAAATTGTCGATCTTGTATCCTTGTCTTTTCTGCTCCTTCAACACGAAAATAAGAGCACCTTCCTCTTCCCTAGTCCAATAACAATGACTGCCTTTGCTCTTCTTATCTTCTTTTGCCGGTTTGAACGGGACGGAGTTGCAACTGGAAGCAGCCATTCAACCTGGACATACCAGTACAAGGTCAAAACTAGTTGTAGATGTCAAATATACATGATCCACATATCAATCAACCTAATATAGTCACACAAATGCACATCTCTTTGAAAAATAAATCATTCCACATATACGGCAACATTTGTCACACAAATTAATTTAGATCCCTAATAACCACACGGTCAACAAACAAATGTTTATCAATGGTGCATAGGAAAAAACTCAACCAACAATGTTTTGCACAATAAATATATCCACTCTCAGATGTGATCTTCGATACAGAAAAAGTTAGAAATGGTTTAAAACAACACAAGAAAACAGACTATATTGCTTTGGTTTGCTTTCAACGCACCCGGCGACGAGTGTTACGAAATTCGTTCCACATACTCATGGCTATTTCATAGCGGAAATTGGTCCATGCAGTGGTGTTTTGCATTCCATCTACGTAGTCATTGGGCGGTTTAGCGTTGTTATCGTCATCGAAATTGGATGAGTAACTCTCCCCAGATAAACTTCACATATGTGCTTTTATGAAGTCATTTAGAAGCGCAACGGCCATCACACATCTGTTTTGTATCTTCACAGGATAAAAAGATGCTCTTTTCATAATCTTCCACCAATTTTTTAGTTTGACAAACGCCCTCTCTATGATGTTTCTTGCTCTTGCATACCTCATGTTGAATAGTTCCTCATGATCTTGAGGGACCATGCATCCCTCCCCCCACTCTTTCAGATGGTACCTCCTACCACGATATGGTGTTAAGAACCCTTCACAGTTGGCATAGCCAGCATCAACAATGTAATAATTAAATGTTACAAAGGCTAATTGAGAATATTAGAACACTCTTGGACCAATATCAGACCCTATCGTAAAAGAGCAACTGGCAAGCATTATTACCTATTGGGACTCTTAAATAATTGGGAGATGGCATGTGTATGGCATCGCGTAAAACCCTGTCGTCGGCTGCGGACCGTTCCCAACCACATAAAAAGTAGGCAAACTGTATCTTAGTATCGCAAACGCCTAAAACATTGACTTCCACCTTGCTCTTTCGGGACCTATACTTAATCTAGCCACCCGTCAGGACCATCACGCCGATCATACTCTTGTCCAACGCCCCCAAGCATCCATGTTTATACAAATAATGTTTCAAAACATCATCATAAAACTCAATGTAATGACCTATGAGTGCCCAAAATATTCTTTGAAGGTAAATATGTTTACTTTGAAATGACCCCAAGGTTCGTAATAATTGTCGTTCTCTGAGCTTATTGCCTTTGGTGTGACTAACATTAATGGACTTGCCTTTAACAAAGCATCTCGTGTACATCAAAAATACATGATGACTGTTTGACCAGATTGCTGCCAATTTAGGCCCATATCACGGTTTATATCATGATGTGCTAATATCTTTAAAAACATCGCCACTTGTTCACAGTGTAACAAAATTCTTGTCGCGCAAACCCCCAACTTCCATCAACAACTAGTAGAGTCTCAAAAAACAGTTACGATGCGTTCTAATTTGAGCAACACAGTTTTTGTTTTTATCGATGGTGATCAGATTCATGTGCCCATGTAGATATTCAATCTTACCCAACAAACAATATCTACTGCCCGTCCTACGGCGGTGACGCATACTTCGTTCATAGTTTGGCAATCCGACGATCAACATAAACACGTAAACGCGAAATAAAAATAGTTGACACCAAAGTAAAATCAAGTTTTGCCTCCAAGGTTCCATCTGGTACGTACCAACCACGAAAAATAGGAATGAATGTAAGAGTGTGACACATTAAAATATTTATTTACACAACAACCATGTCTCAGCATGGAAAGTATGCAGTTCGCATAGGCCACATCAGTGTAACAGAACTCGCTCCAAAATAAGTACCTCATTTATGACAACAATTAACCACTGGTAATAACCAACAATATCTACCATAGAATTGACAAATATAAAAAAAATGCATGGAATATTTATAATAATGGATAACTAAGTCACCATTGCACGAAGGCATGGATAAATGACCTTTCACATATAGCATTATACATTCTCGAAGACACCTCCACCACCTAGAATTTGACATTCTCTGTTCGCCTTCACGCCACTTCTATCCAGGGCATCAGAAGAATTACGATTCCTAGAGCTCGGCAAGATTCCCAAGAAAATCCGATGAGGGGAACCTCCACTGATTTCAACCGTTCTCATTTCAGCCACATAGCTAGATAGGTGGGCATGGACAATACGTCTATGAAAATACATGTATCTACGCGGATTTGTTGTACTTCAACACCATATATGGTTGCTTTTATCACTAGAGGATCATCGTGTGGATATACATCCCCACTCAGGTCTTTAAGTCCGAACGTGATGTTTGGGAGCTTGGTGCTTTCCAAGGAGCAAACTTGCAAACCTTGTTCCATTTTCCTTGCCTCTTTAATATATTTCTTCTTCCTTCATGTTGGTATCAATGCTATATCCTTTCTTTGATCATGTTTACCGTCCTATCCGATGGTGGGTTTTCTTCATATGACTCCAGTGGATGGGGAAATTGTTGCATGTAATCCTCCTCATGCGGTTTTGTCTTTGAGTTATTTTCCCTGGTATCCTCTTCTTCAACTCGCACCTTTTCTCGGGCATCGAGTTCTCTAGCCTTTCTATAGCCTTCCTCTTCAAAGTTATGCGGATACTTTATATCTAATAACATGTGGATTTCTTTTATCAGCGTGGTACACTTATCAGTAGTGTGCCAGTACGCTTTGTGGTACTTGCTGAATTTTCAAGAATCTTTTGTAGGGTTCTTTGACGGGCCAAGGCCATTGTAGATCTTTGCTTCCTTCCATCACATGCAACACAGGCTTGTGCAATTTTTGGAATGAAAGAAGAATTATGGTAGATAGGTTCTTCTACAAGGCTAATAGTCCTCTTGACGGCTTGCACTTCTCTTCTCAAGCTATCTATCATGTTCCAGAGTGAGTTATCACATGTTGCTGAATATGGGAGATTTAGTCCCCCTCATGGGTAAAAACCCCTTCCTCTGGCGTCATCCATTCTTCCATCTCCATAATTCCTATTCTCATATTCTCTTCCTTTTCCTCCCCGTACCGGAGTGCGGTATTGGGAAGTTTGGTATGGAGTTTGAGTCGTGCGAGATCCCTTCTCCTCTGGGTGGTATCTTCCACGGTATGGTTGTATCGACTGTGGATCCATAGATCTTCCCATTGCTTGTTCAACTCTCCTAATGGTGGATTCTAACAGGTTCTCAAATACCGTTCGAAGTATGTTAATGAAATATCCATTCCCCGCATGTGGTGGTATTGGAGATGGCACATTCCATATTTTGATGACTCTCTATTTCTCGACCAGGAGAATCTTCCATCAGGTTGTCCTTTCAACAAAATCTTAGCTGATTTTTCTTACCTTCTTCTCCTGGAAATACTCAAAAGTAGTTCTACGGCGTTCCCACACACAACACCATTTTGTTAACACTCATTTATATCACTCAGATAATTGAGTAGTTAACGGGTTATATATTTGAAATGCCATACCCAGATTCCGGATATTTTTAATTTAAGCAGCTAAAAACGATGGGAGATTGAGAGCAGGGAGAATTAATAGTAAGTTGATCTATTTCTTCAACTTGTCCCCCAAAAGAATGGGTATTCTCCCTTTTTGTAGGAGAAGTATTGATACATGTGTCATTATGCATGTCTTGGTATAATGGCAGGTGTTGATACATGCATTCATTGGCTGACTAGCCTGCTTCATTTACTGACAACTGGATTCGAGTATATTATGCACGTGTCCTATTATGGTTATTTATCACATGGTCTTTTTTCTGCACCCTTCGTGCCCGATAGTCCTTCTGTAATGATGTTGGCTTTGGTACGTAGAGCCATTTAAGTCTCCTTGATATAAAGCCATCATAATGTCATTTATTGCATCGGAAATGTATTATGGCATGTAGGGTATCGTGGATCCTCATATGGCATAGTGGAATCATCTAAGACTCGCAGTGGCTTGTAAGAGATCTCTGTACCTGTAAGGCCCAACCGTGGTACCGTGAGTCCGGTGAAGCATCGTAGAATCCGTTATGGTATTGCGAAATAATTTAAGATTCGCGGTACTTGGTTGGGCATCGTTGAGCTTGTAAGGAATGACATGCCAAGTATAAGGGAATTATTGTCCTCGAGGGACGTTACAATGAGGGATCTATCGTGGCCCGATGGCCGAATTACGAGAGGTTAACTATTAGCAATAAATATTAATAAGTAATAATTTAACTTTGTATTTTTATATTTTTCATATCACCTTTTTAAATAAATCATGAAAGTTTAAAACCAATTTTACAAATTTACTTTAAAATATATGTTTGTCAAGGGATGTATTTGGTTTTTTTATTTCTACATAGTTGTGGTAATGCAAATGAAATCATGACATTAAATTTTGAAAAAAGAAAGTTTTATGTATGTATGTAGCATAGAATATGTAGAGATTTTCATTTTTAAAGCGTGATGCAATAAGTGCAATGGATTAACCCTTTTTTTGGTAGAATAATACTAATTAGAGGTGAATTGGATGTAGTCACTAGGTATTGTTGATTTCTTATTCTAGTAGATTTTTTAAAGGTTGTATCACCATTTTATCAAGAATTTTGTTGATCAACTTGTTGTTCAACCACCTATGGTTCTTCTTAAACAACTTGATCTACAATATTAATATTAATATGTGGAATTCATCTTGTAATTCAATGACTATTTGAACTTGAGGGATATTTTGAACACTAATAACTTGATCAATCCATTGAGAGTGATAAAACAATTGTGAATCTTTACCGCTCAAAGAAGTTTCCGGATAAGACCAATGTTGTTAAAGGCGTGAGCTGTAATCGAGCCATTTTTTATAGGTAGAGGTGATGCGTAAGTCTCGAGGCGTGGGGCATAAGCTCAATAAATATTGGTATTTTAGTTTGTTTTAAGCATAATATTGTAAAACGAGTGTATATATTAATTATACAAAGAAATATTGAGTAAAACCAAAAATAAACTTATAGCCTTGAGAAGAATCAAAATATATATATATATATATATAAGTTAAACTTAAAACCAAATTCCTCATATGTTAAGCTCAAAAATATTAGTGACCTCCTCACAAGTCACAAAGTGCATTTATAAAGGCTTTCACAAAAGACCGTACGAGAAGAAATAATGTAGCTCGTAGGCTCCTTGGAAATTAAGCAAAAGAGGTGATCATATTCGTATCATACTTTGATAGGATCGCGTTATGGAAGATACCTTTAAATAGTGGAAGGAAAAAATAATTTTGAAGAATAAAAGTAGAAAACTTGCGACATATATGACTTATCAGATTCTTTCATAAATCACAATTGGAAACCCTTGTTTTCTTTTTCTTTACTTCTCTTTTGGCCTAGTTACGAATGGGTCAATTTTACCTTTTTAATTCACTTATGGGCTAGGTAATTATGAAAAAAGAGATAAATGTAGCTAAGTTTGTGGGGGTGTTTTTAATCATCTAGAGCGCTCACCTAGGCGCCTTTTGGGATTCGAGCGCACTCTCCAACATTTGGGGCGTACGCCCCATAAATGTAGCACCCCAATACAGCGCCCATGGGCATTTTTAGGCCAAATTCGCCCCGGGTGAACCCCGAGCGCGCCTCGAGGCGCACCTTTCACAACAGAGGATAAGACCTCTATCAAGGGTAAATTTAAGAAACAAAGCATCTAATGATGAAGATAAGCAGATTTAGTAGAGGAAATACTATTTTTGATTGGGGCCCAAATGAAATGGCAAATGATAAGCGTCTCATTAGCGTGATTAAGTATATATTTACTTATGCTTTTGAATATTTATAATGACATATTTACTTGTTTTGGTATTGTTTTATGTTTTCTTAGGTATTTAGGCAGTCGGCACTAAACAAGGCTAAATAAGCCCAAAAATAAATGATTTGGGCGACAATTGGTCAAAGACACTATTTTGGGATATTCAAGTGCTACGGGAGTGCTAAGGCACTACAAAAAGATGAAATTCCAAACACAGAGCGATTGAAGAAAAGACACAAGGAGATCGCATGGAAGAAACCAGAAGGTAGTGCAATCACCGCCGCATCGCACAGGTAGCGCGCGATCAGAATCTCACATCGCGCGGGGGTCACGCGATCAGATGAAAGTTGGACCAAAATTCAGAAACCCTAAAACACAACCCAAAGTCGAGAAAAACTATAAATATGAGGCTACGCTCAACAGTTAGGGCACCACGCTCACAACTCTCACAATCACTTTCACCCATTTTCCGATAGAGAAACCCTAAGAGTTGTTACCAGATAAAAAACACCATCAAAGTCTTGTTCTAGTTTAGTAGAGTCATTGTTAGAAAGAAATTAGTTCGTGAAGAAGAAGGTAGTAAAAGGGGGTACGAAGAGGGTCAAGCAACAAAGTTCCACCGGATCCGAGAAGCTTTTCTTTACCTTTTTTACTTTGTCTATGATATTTACTTCTTTATTGATTGTTGAACTCAGGACTATAAGGAGCTAACCTACTCGTTGTTTACAATATGAGAGTAACTCTGATCTATGAATATATTTATGGGAAAAAACGAACTATACCCATCGTTTAGCCTCTTTTACGAAACTATACACAACCTTTGAACTTTTGCAATACTATACCCAACCTTTGTAAATCGTAACTGTGCTATACCTAGACTAATTTTCCGGCCAAAATTGAGAATTTGCAGGGGTAAAACCGGTACTACACTCAAAAAATTAAAAAAAGTAATAAAAAAATAAGAAAAAACAAAAAAAGACCCCCCGCCCTCCTTCCCCGTTTCCCCCCCACCCCACCCCACCCCCCAAATCGCCGATTTGCAGCAACACCGCTGCAAATTGCGGTGAATCACTGCGATTCGCAGCGGTGTTGCTGCAAATCACGGTGATGACCGCAATTGGCAGCCGTGGTGGCTGCAAATTGCATCACCACCGCGATTTGCAGCGGTGGTGGCGCGATTTGCAGCCACCACGGCTGCAAATCGCGGTCATCACCGCGATTTGCAGCAACACCGTTGCGAATCGCGGTGATTCACCGCGATTTGCAGCGGTGTTGCTGCAAATCGGCGGGGTGGGGATGGGGACGGGGAAGGAGGGGGGGGGGTCTTTTTTTTCTTCTTATTTTTTATTAATTTTTATTATAAATAAATGAAATGACTATTTTGCCCTCGTGCATATCGGATTGTTGATGTCACAAGATCAGAATATGACGTTTTTTTGCCGGAAAATTAGTCTAGGTATAGCATAGTTACGATTTACAAAGGTTGGGTATAGTATTGCAAAAGTTCAAAGGTTGGGTATAGTTTCGTAAAAGAGACTAAACGATGGGTATAGTTCGTACGTTTTCCCTATATTTATTTACTTTACTTGATGTGTGCTTGATAATCTTGAATGTCTAAATTGAATAGTTACTTATGTTGTGTAATTGACCTTACTCTCGCTGGGATAAAATGGAAGCACCCGTGTGGGGCCGCCCGGAGTGTAGAACGCTAAGGATACTTATATATATATGCGATTTGTGGCTTTGGACTTGCGAAAACAGCTATTGTGCAACCTTTATATCACACTAGATCAATCTTGACTAAGTACGTTTTGTTAACAAGATTCAGATGAGTAATTGGATTGCAGATTTGACATCTCTTCTAAAACAATTGACAACTGGGTTGATCCGTTAATACGGTAGGTTATTAAAGACTCATATGTGTATGTTTGGGATAACTCATGCCATATGTCACAGATCCATTAGACATGTTAACTTTAAATAACATCAAGTATTGTAAGTAAATATAGGTAGTTTGTCTATGAACTATTATAGTTAAATCATTGTGAAACCCAACCTCTAAACAATCTTTCCAATTATTGTTTACAACCAATCAATCCTTAAATTTCGTTCTTTAGTTTAATTTAGTTAGTTAATCAATCTGTCTTCCAAATATTCTTAGTTTACTTGTTTTCATTAGTTTATGCTTTAATAGTTTTCTTGCATTCTAAATCAAAACTCCAAAAATATATTTAATTATTGTTTTTGCATTCTTAGATTAATTTCATTGAATTTAGTTTAAGCATTCAAAGCATCTTTAGTTTCGAAAGCATTCAAATCATTCATAAACATTCATCCTGCAAGCACAAGAGAAAATATAGTGACAATAGTTAGTGTTTCTGCATTTAAGTGATTTATACATACAACCATCACTCTCCTGGGATGCGATACTTGATTTGTAACTATACTTACCATTTTATTATTACTTGATTCGTGCACTTGCGACAAAGTGAGATTTAGGTGTAACATTCGTGTGTTGACTTTTATTCTATATTATTACATCCTACACGCCCATCATCAGGTACCCTCAAGAGTGGGAGGTTTGGATTTTGAGAGTCTCGAGGAGGAAATAGAGGGGATAATCTTTGTAAATTCCAGAAAAAGTAGGTAGAATAGGATCCCGAACAATGGAGAAATTTGGTGGTTCAGGTGGCGGATGAGGGATAAAATTAAGGAGTGATGGGATCCAGGGTTCACTCCAAGCAAGCAGATTGGAGTTAGACAACCTTTAAAGCAACATCCTTTTTTTCATAAGCGATTTGGTGTACAAGATACTTTTCCAATCCCATGAGGAATGGGCCAAAGGCTGACTATTAGAGAAATAAACATTGCAGAGATATTTAGATTGAATGACTTTAACCCAAAGACGATTAGAAGAGGAGATATCAGCCAGACAACCCGAGCAAGCCAAGCCTTGCTGAAATCCACCATCCGTCTAAGGCCGAGGCCTCCCATGCTCTTAGGTTGCAAATATAGTCCCAACTTCTTAGAGCAAGGAAAGACAAAAAGCTTTTAAGCTCCACCAAAAACGTCGAATTGCTGATCAAGGCAGTTGGTGATTGAAAGATGGTGTAAGAATGCTCGCATGGAGTAAAGTTGTAGACTTTGAGCAACATGATTTTAAAAGGATAAGGCGACCATATTGAGAGAGATTAAGTTTCCGCCAAGAAGAAAGGTGCTTGTCAAAGTTTGAGGAGAGGTTAGAGAATAATTGTTTGGATTTGATGGTCTTGCAAAAAAAAAAAACACATCGATTATTTAAGATTTTATAACTATAAAATTACAAATCTATTTCTTATAATAAAATTTGTGATCGAAACTAATAAAGACACTCCAACAAAGGTAGTATATATCCGCCCTAGATGGTTTTTAGCACACTTTATGGACATAATAACATAATGTATTAAACTTTGTGACTATATTTATATCACGTATTTAGTCTTGTTTTATCAAATGATATATCAAATATCCTAACGGATAACCTATACTTGGATACTTGACACGTGGCTATTTTCTTCCAAGGGTAACAAATGCCATCACTTGGCTATTCCCTTCTAAAGGAAACAAACAACATCACATATCCCTCCAAGAACAACAAGCATCTTACCAAACTATTAAACAAAAAAACCAGTGCCTTCACATGACAAAACACATATACCGAACAAGAATCAATTTGTGAAAACAAAAGAACTTGCATTTCTAAAAGATAAATGACACGGAAATAAGAATAGACGCTTGTCTAGAACCATTGGACATCTAGACATCCTTTATTCCGCGTGCTATCAAAATAGAATAAGACCTAGTCTATAAAAGAGAGATCAGTGAAACAAACAAGGACAAGTTTAAGACAACTCTTTCAAGATAAACTTTGGGTCAAAGTTTGCGTTTCTAACATAAAAATCATATCTTGTCCAATTTCTTAAACAATCAAACAGGAGAAAATGCATTATCACTGCCCATTCCTAAAATAATAAACCTAATTAAAAAAAAAACTTTCTTCGAAAAAAAAATAAAGGAATAACGAGTCACCGAGTCAGTTTCTTTGGGTAACTACCGAATGCGGCCTTCCATTTTTGGGGCTTTTTGCAAATTACCTTCATCTGTTATGCTAAATTGACAATACCTCTTTGTGAAAAATAAATTGGCTAAATACTTTCATATGATTCAAAAAATGACATTATACCCTTCTATGTTGGGTGGTATAAGTCATTTCCCTATACATGAGAGTGAGGTTATATTTTGTTATAAAAAGACATTTATGCTTCATTTGTTTTAAAACAAAGAGGTATATTTTATTTTATACTATAAATTGTCAAGAAATATATAAAACTAAATTATAAATTTAAGATAAATATGTATATGCCTTGCTTTTAACTTTTTTTAATAAAGTGAAAAATGTAGAAAAATTATGTTCAAAACCACACAAAAGTAAATATTATTACTACTAAGAGTATTTTGTTCTTTCAATATTCATATTCAATACGATTTTTTAAGAAAGGTAGATGGACCAACTTTTGAAATTTCAAATGGGTTACATGACGACCTATGTTGCATGAATATAGTCAAAATTTGCTCGTATCCATGTCTAATATGTACCAACTACAAATACACCCCATATATGTATCTTATATGCTACATGGCGTATCATAATTAAAATTAAATAAAAAATCGATGGACACTTATTAGACACGTTATGAGAGCGTATTTGACACGTGTTTTATTAATATTATTATATTATAAAATTCCTTAATATTCTTGTTGCATATATTTGATGCATTAATATTTTGAGTATTTTATTTGATATTTGAGTTTATGTATAATTGTAGAAATTATTATAGGCTTGCATTTATTATTGTGTTTAAAATTGAATATATTTCATATTAATATTTATTATGCAAGTGAACTAAAAATATTCGTATATAAAAAAAGAAAAAAGTGAACTAGAAATATTAATTTAAAATATTCGACGTATTCTAATGTATAATTTTACAAAAATTCTTATCTTTATTTGTATTTTGTTGGATACATGTTCTCGTATCCGTATCCGTGTCCGTGGAACATAGCTCACGACTTTATTTTTCAAAAGGAAGTAATTTGTAAATTTAGAATAACACGGGGAGCAAATTTGCCAAAACTCAACTTTTCTGTACACGCTTAGAACTCACGTCTAAAACTCTCTCTCTCTCTCTCAATCCTCACTGATTTGCCACTGCATCCGAATAACACAGAGAGCTTTTCGAAACGATGTCGTTCGAAGAGGAAGAGGAAACCTTCGAGCACACACTCCTCGTAGTCCGCGAAGTATCCGTTTACAAGATCCCCCCTCGCCCCACCAGCGGCGGCTACAAGTGCGCCGAGTGGCTCCAGTCCGACAAGATCTGGTCCGGCCGACTCCGTGTCGTCTCGTGCGACGTCCGGTGCGAGATCCGCCTCGAGGACCCCAATTCCGGGGAGCTCTTCGCCGCCTGCTTCGTCAATCCGGGCCAGAGGGAAGCCGCCGTCGAATCGGTCCTCGATTCGTCGAGGTACTTTGTGTTGAGGATCGAGGATGGCCGCGGGAAGCACGCTTTTATTGGTTTGGGGTTTAATGAGAGGAATGAGGCGTTCGATTTCAACGTGGCATTGTCGGATCACGAGAAGTATGTGAAGAGGGAAGGGGATAAGGATGTCGGGAGTGGAGGCGGCGAAGGTGGGGACGAGAGCCAAATCGATATACATCCTGCTGTTAATCACAGACTGAAGGTCAGTTCCGTTCTATTTCTTTCGATTCATTCGGATTTATTTATGTATTTCTTTCGATTCATTCGGATTTATTTATGTATTTCTTTCTACTTGTGATATCATAATTTAGGTGAATAAACTGACACATTGTCGATATATCTATTTAATTTTATTGCCAGATCTCTGTTGATGAGCATACGGTTATGATATTCTAATTATGAGAACAATAGGTATGTTGAAATTCTGTAGTAAATTTTGTGAATATCTAGGAAGATCTGGTTTTGCCAAGCTTCACATGACAACTATAACACACGTGTCATCTGGTCGGTTGATAAGCAGCGACCAATTGCAAGCAATGCCGATTGCTTTTTCTTGGATTCATCGGGTTCATCCAAGCCAGTTGTGGAATAAAATCTTCCGTAACTTCTGCATCCAATAGTTTCTTATAATTTTCCACTTTACGAGCTCAATGATTGGATTAGATTTACCGAAATCCAAGATGTGATGAATTGTGATCCATGTTAGTTTACTTATGATTTTGCTTTTGAATAGCATCTCGTTCACCCTTCGCTCTAATGTCAAAATTGGCTTAAGCTGTAGTATTTTTTTTTTCTCTTGAAATTCCTTCTTTTTCTATTATGATCCTCAATTCCCTTGTCTAAGATGAGAAATGAAACTGAATTTTGGTTGTTTGTCTTTAGGAAGGGGAAACAATTCGAATAAACGTGAAGACTAAATCAAGTGGAGCAGGCATGCTTTCTGCAGCAGGTCTGTCTGGTGGAGTTGTTGGAAAACCTAAACCTCTAAGTCTTGCTCCTCCACCTACTGGAGCAGTTAAAATTAGGTCTCCTATTCCTCCTCCACCTAACGATGCTGCTGCTGCTAGGATGGCTTCTGCTGGTCCAGCTACTGCCATAAAGGGAGCCAGTGAAAATTCAAGACGCTCCAGTGATCCTCTTTCAGATCTCTCGCAACTTGAGGCATGTTTTCACTTCTTCAGTCCTCTAAGCTTCGCTTTCTTGCATGTTTTTTTGTTTCTTTTTAACGTGCGTCTTAGCGTCTTCCTGCCAAAAGGTCGCTCTTGTTCTGGGGTTTTTTCTTTTCTCGACGATCAGTTTTATGATTCCTGTTACACTTCCCACCTCTACTATTTTATGGCTGAATTATTTGTTAAAAAAAGAAGAACGCATGGCACTATGGAATTACTATAAAACTATTCTGTTTTCGTCACTCTTATATCAAATTGGATATATTGTTATTTCATACGTCATTTTTTGTAGAAATAATTTTGTGCTGATTTATGAGCTCTTTGTAGTTGTCATTGGTGTAACATTGGGAGACTGTTTTGTTTAGTGTGATATCAATTGGAAATGAAGCTTTTGGGTTAAAGATCAACTTCTGGAGGAACTAAGTTCAAACTAGTTTTCATATTCGAAAGTTATTAGCACTATCCTTAGCAATAAAAGGAAATTTGTCGCATGGATAACATTATGAAAACCTCTTAAGAAAGAAAGGGGATTCTAGGCAAATGTCACAGCAGCACCTGATCATTGATGTGATTTAACCATTCCGTCTCAAGCATGTGATACAAGTTTAGTTATTCGAATACAAGTCATAAACCTTGTGCCCACAGTCAAAACCTGTGGCTATAGTTAAATAATGTATTTATATTTTATATTACGTCTTTTGGGGCAATGTAAAGTTGTAGCCACAAAATATTGAGACTTAGGCTTGGTAATAATCACCCGGATTTACTGTACCTCTATATGGATACTTCCACACATATGAGTATTTGTGAATATTCAGGATTCATATGTCTTTCCTTGCCACATCCCTTCGTGGATAATGGATACTCAATATACAGCACACACGATTATCATTGAACTGTTAGACACTGCTTTGGCAAACCAAGCATGCAGAAATTAACTAGTTGTTTTTAGTGAAGTGAATATTGTTGTTGAAGTTTCTTTGATCCAAAGTTGTTTCCTTTACCTCAAGTTTCATCTGAGACCTGTTAGTTTTCTTGCGGGCTATATGTTTTATCCCTCATCTGTGTACATTTCAAGATTTGAATGGTGCTTTCTGTTTCGGTGATCAACCTATATTAACAGATTACTCACGCTTCTGTTGTTTTGTTATTTGAATCTGCAGAAGAACCTTCCTTCCAGTGCTGGAGCAGGGTCTGCTAAAACTTCTGCGGCTGGCTGGGCTGCATTTTGAAGATTTGGCCATTTTTAACCTTTTGATATATTTGTCGAATGTTGTACCGTGAATGTTGAGAAATTCAAGAGGGAAAATATCACAAAAGTGAGAGTGTTTTTAACATTTGTTAAATATCTCAAATCCTCCTCCAAAAATTATATATTGACTTTCACAATGTAAAATATGTGTACAATAACCATATTTTTTTTTGCTCTGTCTTTTGGATGCCATGGGTAATGCGTTTAAGTAAGTCTACATTTTTGTGCTTATGCTCATAAGTTATTTCGTATATGTTGAAGTTCTATGTGAAGATGTTGATAGGGTAGATGTGAATCGAAATAAGATTTAGTGATGCTCATCCCATTACGGAATGTAGGTGGAAGGGATTCAAGTTGGAGGATCCAGAAAGTGTACTGTTAGGAGTAACCATACGTTATCTGATATTAGCAAAGTGGAAGATTGGTAGGCACATCCTTTCTTTTTGTGATTTTAGTATAGTAGCAAATTATTCCTCCGCCCAAAATTCGTGATTGGAGTGACTTTCTGTATGAATACGACATTTATAGTTATTTTTCTCATTATTTACATAAATATGTACATATTGTACTTGAATTTATCAAAGAAATACAAAATAAAGACCATAAGTTTAGTAGTAAGTTAAAAGAAGGCATGGGGTGACTTTTCCAATTAAGACAACATAGGGGTAATTTTTGCAATTCATTCTCTATTTCTTTTCGCGCCACCGAGAGCTTACTATATAAATAGCCGTCCGAACGTTCATGCATGCGCAAGTAGCGGTTTGTTTTTCAATTTGTATAATCTATTAATAATATATGTTAATATATAATAATATATAGTTTGTGCTCTTGTAAAATTTTATGAATATATTTTTCAATCAACATGCTACATGTTAGACATATATATTAGAATTTAGACATACGTGCGCGGTTGTATTCCTTGGGCGGATCAGTTTTTTTTTTCCTGTGTCTCAAAATTAGGCGGTAATCCGATCTTTATGCCCCTATTTTACTCCGCAAAGTTTTATTCTCTTATCTCATTTTCAAAACAAAAAATATTCAATTACGTACCTTTAGTTTGTGTTGTTGAGACATTCATCTATCTAATCTGTTGATATTCTTTTTATTGATTGATTTTCAGCAGAGTGTTGATTTTCTTGACAATCGATTAGTTCAAGGTAAACACATTAATCTTCTTGTTATTTTTGTATTCTCTTTTAATTAGGGTTTTATTTTGTTTGTTGTATAAATTTAGAGCCTAGGTTGTTGTTCTTGATTGTACGTGGTGCAGGAGGTTCACAATTCAAGCAGGATATTTTGTGGGCCCAACATTTGGAGCCCACCAATACACACGGTTAGTTGTGACAATCAATGTGTTTTGTGTCTTTGATATTGCTTAAAACTGGCTTTGTATTGTATCTAGCTAATCTCGACATTGGTGGATTTTCAATCTTCACATTTCTTGAGCAATGGTCCTTTCACAGGCCAACTGACACTAACACATTTCTCTTTCGTTGTTGGTAGGTTTGTGTTTAGAATGAGTGATTTGTCTGGATATCTGTGCTAAATTAATTACCTCTTAAGCTCTGAGGGGAAGCAATGGATTCAGCAAAGGGTTGGTTGAAGTCATTAAGTAAAAAAGATATGGGTACCGGAAAAGAAGATCCACTTGCTGACGAGGATGCCTCAAATCTTACCAAACAGAGGGTCGCTGCTGCCAAGCAGTATATTGAAAAACATTACAAGGAGCAGATGAAAAATCTTCAGGAAAGGAGAGAGCGGTAATTGCCGTTTAACTTTGATTTTAATTATTATCTTAAGCATGTCGCACAAACGTTCCAGCTTCTCTCAACTTGTCACTCTGATGTTTACACGTAGGCTTTCATAAGAAACTAGCAGTCCGCTTTGCTTGCTTCATCCAGCCAATATGCGCGCGTCTCTTCTATTTATGTAGGTTAACGAGTTCAGGATGCATGTCAGTTGGTCGTTCCATCTGTATAATGTCCATGTAGTAGGTGGATTAGAAGTATATTAGTTGAGCTATATTTCCTGCATAAATGTACATATCGACCCACTGAAAGTTGTATTCGTCCTAGTTCAACTATGTATCTTCAGCTAATTGGTTCTTCGCGAACGCCATTTAAACCATGAAGCCAGAAGTTAAGCTCAAAAAAAAATTAATTGAATCGTTTCTATTTTTACAACTTTATGTACTTCGCAGGCTAATATCCTTTATTACTTGCAACTGGATTAATTATGTTAACATCCTCATCTCTTAATTGATCTGTTACTTTTCTTTCCATTTGTTTGTGGTATCGTATTATGAACATGCAATATTTGCAGATTTTCCACATTTTCATTACTCATGATAATGAATAAGCATTTCACATCTTGTGTAAACAGACGATTTCTACTTGAACAGAAGCTCGCTGATGCTGATGTGTCTGAAGAAGACCAAACAAACCTACTAAAATTTTTGGAGAAAAAAGAAACAGAATATATGCGTCTTCAGAGGCACAAAATGGGTGCTGACGATTTTGAGTTACTGACAATGATCGGAAAGGGTGCTTTTGGAGAGGTAAAGATACTAGCATTAATGTTTATTTTGGATGTATGATCTGATTTGGTATTCCCAACTGGTTTGTGAAAAATTATAGTTGGACATCAACTAGTCCAAATATGTCTTTCAGTGCATTAGCATATATTTCATTGCTGAAATAGGTTCATAGTTAGGAATTAAAATGTCTTTTCCTTCTGCTGTACACCTTGCTTAATTACACACCTTGATGAAAACAGAGTGCTCCTATACTGCTTACGAAATATAGCATGAGTGATAATATTGTATGACTGCAGGTTCTAGTTGAGTGCAGCTACAAGTCTTTGCACAGTTACTGATAATTAGTAAATGTTGATTGTATTAGTAATAGAAGCTTTCATGATAACATCCAACAGAATGATCAGTTCAATTTTTGTCTGATATACCTAAGAAAAATCCTTCCAATGTTGCTCCTAAGATAACTGGTTCTTTTGTCTCCCCCAGGATTTGGACACATGATGTAGTGTTTTTAGTTAATCACTAGAATCCCATGGCTTGGATTTTGCATGGATGTTGTGGCCCTTTGGTTACAAAACAATCCATGTAATCAGTATAAGCAAATGAATTAACAAAAGGAAATTGATAATGCAAGTAGTCACAAAATACAATGTATAAGAACATTCATAATTTTCATGCAATAAGTAATTTTCCAATAAATTACTATTTCATCAAAGCACGCACTGCCCTAAAAAATGAAAAGAAGGAAATATTTACCAGTTAAACTAGAAATCTGCAGTCTAGTACCCATTTTCCTGTTTACTGGATTTGAACATATCTTCACATAATGATATGGACTACCCGTTTTTTCTTCTTTTTGGGTATGTGAGATGGTTGTGGTATGCTTAATTCATTTGGCAAGACACGGAAATTGAAACCAGGGCGTGACGCATGAGAATACCTTGTTTATATGATGATCCCAGTACTAAACCTATAGATTATGCCATGATCCTTAACTTGATTTGATCCCGTGTTGCATTTATTGATTGGGAATACTGTCGAGGCAGACAGGGTGCAAAAATGATCACACAAACTATTAGCTAAATTTACTTTTGGTGAACCATCTCCTGCTCCTAATTTTTAGGTCCTTCACCATAACCAACATAACCACTTGACATACTGAAAGTTTTGACTCAGTAGTTATTTCTTATGCATACAGATTTCTAGATGTAGATATTTGCGATTTCAAAATGAAACTCTATCTGTATCTCGTTATCTTATTCCAAACTTAGTCCATCCCTGCAGTTTTCTTCCAACAATCTCTAGAGTTGTCCATGGGTTTTAGAATGGAATGGTATAGGGAGAGGTCCAAGGTGGTAGTCAGGAAAGATTTTGAAGTAGAGGTAGTAGTGGTTGCATGTTTGTCATAGGTATGGTGATTGGAATTCGAACTTGAAGTTGGGAACGTTGAAGATAGTGTCTCCCTTCTAACTAGTTTGACTTCATGATGATTTTTATTCATAAATATAATAGTACAATCACTTATTAATATTAAGAAAAAACAGTAACAGGTTCTTCTGGAATTTTGGTACTCTATTGGGGGCTAGTAATAGACAAATCCTGTGGGGGACGGTGTAAAGAAATGTGGAGTATGGACAGAGCATGATGTTTTCATTTGCAAACTGTTGTTGTACACCATACCCAAATTCCAATGAATTTGATGAAAAAATAATGCTCTGGAAGATAAAACATATTTAATTCGAAAATGAGCGATCAACGAAATCTTAATAATTGTTTTTTTACTGTATAGGTAAGAGTATGTAAGGAAAAGACAACGGGTCAAGTGTATGCCATGAAAAAGCTCAAGAAATCTGAAATGCTTCGCAGAGGCCAGGTATTTGATTGTGTTGGTCTTCAGATGAATTATCATGGCTATGTTTACTATTACGTTGGTCCTTAGATTGCATATTTGTTAGGTTGAACATGTGAAAGCTGAAAGGAATCTGCTTGCAGAGGTGGATAGCAATTGCATTGTCAAACTATATTGCTCTTTCCAAGATGAGGAGTATTTGTATCTAATCATGGAATATCTTCCGGGTGGAGATGTGATGACTTTGTTAATGAGAAAAGATATCTTAACTGAAGACGAGGCCCGATTTTACATAGCAGAAACAGTTTTGGCCATTGAATCTATTCACAAACACAACTATATACATAGGTTTGTTGATGACACATACCTTCCTTTCATCATGCTGCATTCTTGCATTGTAGTTGAGCTACTTCTCTGTTTGTCTGACTTATCTTATTTGGTTTCGTTACAGGGACATTAAGCCTGATAACTTACTACTTGATAAATTTGGTCATTTAAGACTCTCAGATTTTGGCTTATGCAAGCCTTTAGACTGTAGTACTATACATGAAGACTTTGAAGTTGGAGATAGCTCTAACGGAAGTTTCAAAAGTGATGATCGCCCCCCACTTCCAAAACGAACACAACAAGAGCAATTAAAACACTGGCAGAAGAATAGGAGAATGCTTGTGAGTGTGACATAAGGATATTGTAAATTATGTACTAGGATTTACTTTGGCAAGTAACATGACCCTTGTGCACTTAGAAATGTTCGTCATGTTGAGCTGATGTGAAAATGGCATTTATTGCTACAACGGGTAGTAGGTCTTTTTAATCATATTATTTGTTGACTGCAGGCTTATTCTACTGTTGGTACTCCGGATTATATTGCTCCAGAAGTTTTGCTAAAGAAGGGTTATGGAATGGAATGTGATTGGTTAGTCATAATTCATTGATTAAGTTTTCAGGTTTCACATTTTTTGTATAAAGTCTTCGGTTGGTTTTTTATATGTTGTGGACATGAATCACCTCTTACAAATCTAAAATGGTGATATATATAAACTGTATTGGTGAGAACCAGCAGTTGAATTGTTTCTAGCTTTAGGCTAACTTAAATTACCGCATTTACGAGATGATGCTCTTGCTTTTGAGTTTACGGAGTTTACAATCTATATAATATTTTTTTTGGGTGAAAAGTTATTCTCCAAAAACGATGGCTACTTTGGATTGGTTATTCTCCAAAAATGATAGCTACTTTTGATGATTGTCTTGTGGAAAATGTGACAGGTAGAAAAAGAACCAGTAGTAAAACTAGATAATACTAAAGCTTGCTTTATTTACCAACAAACTTCGTGAATCTATAATACTGTAGTTTCATGGATAATTATTTTCTACAATGCACTCTTGAGTATCACAAATGACAATAAACTCTTAACTAAAATGGTTGTAGATGAAATTTACTCCCAAAGTAACTTGTTCGATGTTTTTGTAAATCACTTCTTCCGAGCTAAAAAGAAGTCCATAAATTTACTCATTAAATTTGCTTCCTAGAACTTTTTGTCATTGGCATCACTTACTCCTGCATTTCTTTGGAACCAGGGGACTTAGGAAGTTGCTTCATTCACTCTTATCGGAAAATGAGGTTTCTTTTCCTTGTTCTGCAGGTGGTCGCTTGGTGCTATAATGTTCGAAATGCTTGTGGGGTACCCACCCTTCTACTCTGACGAACCTATGTCAACATGTAGGAAGGTAAGATGATATTTATTAACGTAACATGAAAATTTAGGTAGACCTTATGTTTTTGTCCCAGACTTTGATTACATATACATTTTTTAAGTCTTCTCTAATATAAAAGGGTCGTGTGGTCTTGCTCAGCAGCAAAGCTTGAGAAATGATTATTCTCTTCCCTGTTTTCTCTTTAATAGTTTTGGGTTGGACTTGCAGTTAACTTGGTCTGCATATTCTACGTATGCGTTGTTTTGTTGTTGGTTGTTCAAGGCTGGGCGGTGGCATATTTCATGAGTACTTAATCCGTAGCTTAGATGAAGTAATTTTATTACCATAAGAATTAGATATTTTCCTTATCTTTCTTTCTCCATATCTCAGTGGTTCTTTTCGTTCCAAATTATTTATCAAGTGACCTAACAATATACTCGATACTTTTTCTCTTAGCCTTGTTGTAGTTGGAGTTCCATGTGGTTGTCATATAACAAATGTGGGATAATTTCTTACTTCGTTCTTGTACAAGCAGATAGTGAATTGGAAATCACATCTAAAATTTCCTGAGGAAGCCAACCTTTCCATAGAAGCAAAAGACCTGATTAGCAAACTACTTTGTAGTGTCAATGATAGGCTTGGTTCGAATGGCGCAGATGAAATAAAGGTTTCGGACAGTATCTTATATCCTATGTTCTTTCTTTACTTTTTTGGTGAGAACTTTTTTAATTTATCTGCTTGTCTAGGCTCATCTTTGGTTTAACGGGATTGACTGGGACAAAATATACCATATCGAAGCTGCCTTTCTCCCTGAAGTCAATGATGAGTTGGATACCCAAAATTTTGAGAAGTTTGAAGAGGTATTAAGAGAAAGTTTTTTTTTTTTTTGTTTGAGTTTCAAGTTTTTGTGATTGGAATATTTAGCTGATTAAAGGTGTTTCATGGGCTGCAGTCTGACCAGCAAACTCATACTTCATCAAAATCTGGTCCATGGAGAAAGGTTATACTTTTTCAAATTTGTTCATACGTATTTTGAGAAGTTAATATGTCTATAAACATGTGGACATGGTGCATCCACTTATATTTTTGCATTGTTCTTTCGACCTACTTAGAACCCGACCCTGTTTTGTACTTTTTGCCATCTCTATATGCTTCTAGCATTCTTCAGATATGACGAACAAATGTGAATTGGTTGTATAGGCTACAGATGTGAAAACGGAAGGAGATGAAGTGGTAATGATGTATGATGGTGGAACTCGATTTATTTTCTCACCTCCATCCTAATTAGTCATGAATTTGCAAGTTCATTTGTTTTCTCGCTGGAATGCACTTATATGTGGTTTAAGTAATCTAAAAGGGTTGAATATCTGTAATTCATTTTCTTAGTAAGGAAAAAACTAGGCTTGCTTTCTAAAGTTAAGTACGAATATATGATGTTTTCTTTGAGTGTTAGAAGATGTGATTTTTAGTAAAGTAGAAAGACTGTTGAAATTGTATTTCTAATACTGATTTAACAAATATTTAATCTCCGACCTCAAATTAGACGTATTGGTGTATGCTTCATATTCCGTAGGCATCGAAGATTCACTCATGGCTAATGAAAAATGGAAGCTGAACTGACCAATGGCTCGGACAACACATGCGTGTGTTTAGCACCTTTTTTCTTTCATTTTGTCGGTCCAGCCTGCAAAATATCGTTTCATGAAGTCCTTCTCGTTTCCGCCGTCTGCTTTGAAACTTTTACGTTTTCTTCAAAATTATCTTTGATGATACTTTAGGTTATCAAACATGCCGTAAGTTCCCAATTTTTTTTTCATTTCTTTTTTTGTGAGATTGATCAATGTAATGTAGAACTTGTAGTCAGAATTAGTAGTTTGTAGTTAAAGCAAGTTCTTAACTTCAATTTAATCCAATGAGCTGATAGACCAGGTCTTGGTAAGAACTATTCTTTCCTTTCTGCTTATTTGCACTTGAAGCTTATTTTTTCTTTCCCCTTGCAGATGCTTTCATCCAAAGATATAAATTTTGTTGGATACACCTACAAGAACTTTGAAATTGTGAATGACTATCAAGTTCCTGGAATTGGTATACCTCTCTGTTTCTCTCTCTCTCTCTCTCTCTCTCTCTCTGCTCACTTATGTTTTTTATTCCTGTGTACCATTTGAATTTCATATTTTCTACACAGCTTGGTGAATATCTAGTCATCTCCGAATTTGCACTATATTGTTGAGACTACACTAGTATGTGATTTCTGTTCATTTTTTGAATTTCCCATCCACAGCTGAACTAAAGAAGAAGAGTAGTACTTCAAAGAGGCCCTCAATCAAGACCCTATTTGGTATGTACCTGTTTCTATTCAGTTTGCTTATGATTTTGTATGCTGGTTTATTCATCAGCGAGTTTCCATATCCATTTGTGATCATTAAATACAGCGTCTTCACTATCTGCGTGTTTGTCTTAATTCAGACGATGAGTCACCAACATCAGACACATCCAGCCAGTAGAAATATAGGAAAGCTTTAATGGATCTATTGCCTTCTCATTAGTGTTTGCTCCAGTTCCTCAAGTTAAAGGCACCAACAAGGATGATTTATTCATCTGGTTAGTGATCCTTGTTATACTTAGTATTGATTTTTGGTACAGAAAGAGCTGAAATATGATATAGGTTGGCTCGAATATATACTACTCTAGCTAGTTTTTAGTTCCTTGACTCCTTCCCTTTTTTTCCTTTTAACCGTAATCTGTAGGTTATATTTTACTTGTAAGTATTTCTTTTTATTGATTTCAGTCCATAAGAAATGTACAAACAAGATAAGACATAAATTTTTGTTTGCATCATGTATTCTGATACTCTCCTAATGTACAAGAAACCATACTATTTACATGACTGTTAAAATAGTCAAATATATCCACACCTGGGTAGTTTCAGTTGCAATATGTAATTGCTGATTCATGTTCTCTTGTAAACAGTTCATTACTGAATAGCAGTCTTTGTTGGTAACTATTATTATAAAATTAATGACAAATAATTCATTTGTGTTATGTCAATAAGGTAAATTATCCCCTTGAAATAAATAAAATAATTATATTAGGACATCGCCCAGTTTTCTTCATTTTTGTGTATTTGTTATGGAACGACCAAATATTGGTAGGTTTATAATGTATTATTTTTTAGGAAAAAAAGCAGATTACCCCCTTAGTTTTCGACCGTTTTGCACTTTGCCCCTCAGCGTTAGCACATTACCCGTTCCTCCCTATCTTTGTATTCCGACCAACGTTCCCTTCCCCCCTCCTCCCTCTCCAAAAACCCCTCCCCCCTCTCCAAAAAAAGAGTCGGGGCTAAGGGGGTAATCTGCTATTTTTTCCATTTTTTATGATTTAGAACCAACTTTCTTATTGTATTTTCTTAATTTTTAAATTATACACACACATGTTATACAAAAACCTTAAAATTGATCCATAATCATAAAAAAAAATCGTAAAGGTTACAACGAAAAACCTGTCAATAAATGTGGCGACTTTCATCGCTTAAAGGTTGCCCAAATGTTGAAAAAGGTATTACCAAGCTAAAATTTGTTGGTATATTTGATACCCAATACCACAAGTTTTGGTTTTGAAATTCCAAAATTCAATGAAGGACCCTCGTCTCTCACCTCTGGACTATCTATTGGTAAAGAGCGAGTTTTGACAACCTTTCGCAAAAAAATGAACTTTTTATCGATAATTTGCCCTTGCTAACAACTTTTTTTGCCAACTATATATCGTTCCAACCATCAAAATCTATTCCCTCCACATTTCCTTTGATTATTGTCTCCATCTTGCTCTATCTACTCTGAAAGGGCAAGTGTTAGACCGAGTGCTAAGCCATTCTGAGTTAAACAGTATTGACCCAACACTGAGTAATAATACTCTATCACTGCACAGTGTGAATTTTAATTAACATATATTTTGCCTTATTCATTTTTTAACCTAGTTCCACAAGTTGTAGAAGTTGCTTATGTGCTCTAGGTATGAAGAGATAACAGATGGATCGAGTTTAAGAGAAAGTTTCCTTACAGAGCTTTCCTAAATTAAAGGCGTGTGCGGTCTGCAAGAAAGGAAAGAGCGAGGTGTCAGAAGAGCAGCAAGGGAACAAGTGTTTATGTGGAAGAATTCTTTCCCTGGAATACTTCAAGTTGGAAAATGGCACCTCACACTGAAGACTTAAAGTTAAATAAGGAAAGCTTTCCTGATAAAAGATGAAGTGCTTAAACGAAAAAAGAGTCACATAAAGAAATCTAAATCAACCAGAAACATGTCTTACATGCCATGGACTTTAAAGAAGACAACATTATAAATAACCATGCAAGACATCAAGAAACAATACAAGACAAGAGCAAAGTATTCATCAAGAATAGATTATCATAGGTCGAGAGTTGTTGTCTTGTTTTACTCAATTTTGTCTAGTGAGTTAAAACTACTTTGCGCGTAGATTTAATGAGCTTGATCGCAATGAGTGGCATCATTTATTCACTCAGTTGGTTATGAATGTAAATGTTGGGTTTAATTGTTGGGTGTAATGTTGGTTATGAATGTAAATGTTGGGTTTAATGAGCTAGAACAAATTGAGCTTTAATTGGGCTTGTATAGATGATGGTGATGATGATTATAAGGTTATAGTAATTATGGAGTGAAATGAATAATATATACTAGTTACAAGGATATTTATGGAAGAGATAAATAAGTACAATAAAATAATCTAAATAAGGAGAATATACAACACAACAATACTACTATCTAATACGCTCCCACAAAATAGATGTTCCATCAGCAACGACAATTTTGGAAAGTAAAAGAGAAAACCGCGAATTCAAAGTTTCCATAAAGATAAGTTTCCTTAATTAAAGCTAACCGCTCAACATATAAGGAAAGAAGAGTTCGAGTATAACTAGGAAACATCCAAGTTGAGTTCTGATTTGAAGAAGGAGACTTTCCTAAGTTAGTTTACTAACTAGGGAACTATTATTCAAGTGGAATGACGAGAACAAAGAAGAGGAGTCCGACAAGAAAATTGAAATAGTTAGCAACCGTGTACAGCACACCTTGAAGTCCAAGTCAAGAACCTATATATAGGTGCGAAGTACATCAAGACAAACACAAGACAAGAGCTAATAAATCCAAAGGATTAATTCACGAGTTGTCAAGTGTTGTCTTTCTTTTGCAAAGTTTGTGAGTTGTTCAATTAGTTCTTGATTTAGAATTGAGAGAAAAAATATTGTCTGCTTTGTTGAGTTCGAGCAATTCAAAAGTGAGGAGCTTGAGAGTTGTAAGAAACATATTTTGATAAACTCTTGTGGTATTTTGCCTACGACTCGGAAGTTAATATTAATATATTCACTTCTTAAATTTTTTTGTTGTTCAAATTCCACTGCATTGTTAGTCTGAACGTTGTTAAAGTAACACTGATAAGTTAACAACGAACGCGTATCAACCGATCCACAATATCAATTGGTATCAAGAGCCAAGCACCAACTTCACCGGTGTTTAGCGTTGATACGAAATGATGGACAAATCCAACCTCAATACCAGTGGATTTCCAGTGTTGGAAAGACCAAACAATTATGCATATTGGAAGATTAGACTCAGGGTCCACATCAAATCCATTGACCTGAGAGCATGTGAATCAGTTCTGGAAGGTTACACCATCCCTTATTTACCAAGAGATGGAGATGCTAATCTGGTGCCTAAACCCAAAGGACAATGGAAATGCAATAATATTGCTCTCTACAACTTCAATGAAAAAGGCTCTCAATGCTATTTTTAGCTGTGCAGTTAATCACATGTTTAAACCTATTCAAAATTGTATGACAACTAAATCTGCATGGCACATTCTTAAATTACATTGTGAGGTAGAGGTGGCTGTGAGGGACTCTAAACATAGGAAGTTACTTCAAGATTTTGAAAAAATAGTGATGGGTGAAGATGAAAGCATTGATAGTTATTTTGAGAAGCTGCTTGATATTGCTAACCAATGTCAAAACCTAGGATTTGCTATTTCTAATCAAACCATGGTTTACAAAGCCTATAGATCCCTGTCTACGAAATTCACTGTCAAAAGAATAGTTATGAATGAGTCTAGAGATCTTGCAAATATTGATTTTCAAACCATAATGAACACTTTGAAATAATTTGAGCTAGAATTTCTAAGTAATTCCATTAAGTAACCTGCTTCAGCCCTACTTGGATCTGGTTCAGATAATGTAGGAAGTGATGATGATGAGCATGAATTGATCTCCTCTACCTATGGTAACATTACCAATAAGTTTAGCAAATTAGCTTACAAGGATAAAGGTAAAGAGAAGCAATCTGGTAATGCTAGTCCTGGTTATAATAAGCTACCCCCTAAATTCATAAAGTACATGGCATTAAAGAGCACTCCTCAAGATGCTGAAAAACTGAAAGATGTCCAGTGCTATGAATGTAAGGGGTTTGGTCATTTTAAACATGAATGTGCTAAGATCCTCCGAGCAATAGGGAACTCCCATTGGGGTTTTGTAGATGATTTTGATGAACCTGATTTCAACTCTGGATCAAGTGCTGATGAACACTCAGAAGAAATCAACATTGTTGCGCTCTACATTCATATTAACTGGTCAGGAGAACACTCTAGGAACTGCAATGGTCCACAATGTTACACTAACATTGAGGAACTAACAACAACACATGAGATTTTCTTTGAAAATTGGGACCACAATGACTTAAAGGTTAATTCTGATTTTTACTCTGATTCTGATGATACTAACTTTGATTGTTTTCATGGTTCAGTTGATATGGAGGAGGAATACTGCTTGGGAGGAAAACAGTCTCATGAGGAAATCATAGAAAATCTTCACTCTACATTCATCAAACTTGAAAGAGAGAATATTATGCTCATCAAAAGTAATAAAGCCCTGAAATTTGATATTGAGTCTTTGAAGAACATGATGAAACTCTATGAAAGAGATCTTGACAGAACAGAAGCTGAGTTGAGAGAGGTAAAAGAAAAACTCAAAAAGGCACTCAGATCATTGCTAAATGGAACTCAGGAACTTCCAAACTTGATGAGGTATTGAACATGGGTAATAGAGGTACAAATGGTCTAGGTTTTGTTGAGAACGATTTTCTTGAGAAATCTTCCTCTTCTGATGAGAATTCTTGCTACCTTAAAACCAATTTTGTCAAAGAATCTTCTAAATTGAGTTCTGCTCCAGTCAACATAGCAAAAAGTAAACATTTCTTTATCTATCAATACTGTTTTCAACCAGGTCACATTAAACCATGTTGTGAAAAATATTTGAAAGTGAGTGGCAAGAAAACAGCTTCTGTGACTAATGTTAAACCAACAGCTGTTCCTGATGTTAGTACAAAATTAGGTTCTGGACAAAAGGGTAGGACTTGGGTTGAAAAGGTGAAATCCCCTAAGATCAAGATTGTGTGCAATGTGGTTTTCTTTGTTGTTTACTCTAACCTTTCAGGTAAGTGGTACTTTGACAGTGGATGCTCAAGACACATGACATGCAACAAAGAGAATGTTAAACAGATAATTCCCCTAAGTGTTGGAACTGTCACCTATGGAGGAGGCATCAAAGGGAAAATTATTGGATAGGGGACACTCAATGTTGAAGGATTTCCACCACTCAAGGATGTTATGTTGGTTGATGGGTTAAAAGCAAATTTAATTAGCATTAGTCAGCTCTGTGATGATGATCTGCTAGTTACTTTTTGACCAGGTGTCTTGTGATGTTTATGATAGTGACAATTTTCTTGTTATGAGAGGTACTAGATCTAAAAACAATTGCTATTTGGCCCACGAAGAAGCAGAATGCTTACATGCCAAGATAGATGAAGCTTATGTATGGCATAGGAAACTAGGACATGTGCACTATAAAAACTTAGAGAAATTATAGAAAGTTGATGATGTAAGAGGTTTGCCAAAACTATCCAGTCTAGGTAAGCTTGTGTGTGGTGATTGTCTCAAAGGTAAGGAAACCAGAGCTAGTCATGCTCCCCTACAGATACAGAATGCTACTCCTATATCTAGTAGGTGTTTTGAATTGCTCCATATGGACTTAATGGGACCTATTGAGGTAAGCAGTCTGAGTGGTAATAAATATGCATCTTTGTAGGCTACTATGCTAACAGTGCTTCTTTTAGAGTCTACAATCCTAGATTAAAGACTATTCAAGAATCAATGAATGTTGTGTTTGATGATTTCACTTTTGAAACAGGTACTGGTGGCATTTCAATTTCTAATGTTGAACCCACATTGGAAACTGGGAATGTTATTCCAACACTGGAGCTTGAAGCTGAGATATCTCAGCAGGAGACAAACGGATGTCAGACTAACACCAGCCATATCGGATGTTAGACTAACAACAGAAGAATCTGAATCTAGAAGAGACCCCCTGCTAGGATTCAGAAAGACCATCCAACATCTCAAGTAATAGGTGAAACCACTGAACGGGTAAGGACACGCAAGATAGAGATATGGTTAAACTGTGTGTCTGTATGAACTTCACATGTACTGTTGATAACGCCTCATGTTTTGTCTCTGCCATAGAACCTAAAAATGTATCTGAAGCTCTTCTAGATAACTTTTGGATTAATGCCATGCAGGATGAACTATTACAGTTTACTAAGAATAATGTTTGGATCTTGGTACCTAGACCACTTGATGCAAATATAATAGGGACTATGGGTCTTTAAAAACAAAAGTAATGAGGAAGGAGTAATTGTTAGGAACAAAGCTAGGCTTGTTGCTCAGGGGTAAACTCAGGTTGAAGGTATAGATTTTGATGAGACTTTTGCTCCAGTAGCTAGGATATAATCTATTAGGTTACTTTTAGCCATTGCTTGCTGTCTTAAGATAAAACTATATCAGATGGATGTGAAGGGTGCTTTCCTAAATGGGATGATTGATAAGGAAGTATATGTAGAACAACCTAAGGGATTCACTGATTCTAAGTTCCCAATCATGTGTACAAGTTAAATAAAGCTTTGTATGGTCTTAAGCAGGCTCCAACAGCATGGTATTAGAGACTTACTGAATTTCTCTTAAGTCTTGGTTTTGTTAGAGGTGATGGAGACAGAACACTGTTTGTCTTAAAAAAAAAAATTCTGATATCTGTATAGCTCAAATTTATGTTGATGACATAGTGTTTGGTTCCACTAGCATTTCTATTTTGGAAAAGTTTGTTGCATCCATGACATGAATATTTGAGATGAGTATGATAGGAGAGTTAAATTTCTTTCTTGGTCTCCAAATAAGACAAACAAGTACATGCATATTCTTGAACCAGGAGAAGTATGCAAAGAATTTGGTGAAAAGGTTTGAACTTGGTGAGTCAAAGCCTTGTAAGACCCCCATGTCCGCTTTAGTCAAGATCACTAGAGATGTGAATGGAACCAATGTTGATCCAACATTGTATAGATGAATGATAGAAAGTTTGCTTTACTTATCTGCTTCTAGGCCTGACATTATGTTCTTTATTTGTGTATGTGCAAGGTACCAGGCATGTCCAAAGTAGTCTCACTTGATTGATGTGAAGAGAATCCTTAGATACATATCTATAACTTTGTCCCTTGGCATCTGGTATTCTTTTGACACTAACACTAACCTTGTGGGTTTTAGTGACTCAGACTGGGCAGGTGATGCTGATGATAGGAACTCCACAAGTGGAAGATGTTTTTATCTGGGGAACAATTTAGTCTCATGGTATAGCAGAAAGCAAAACTGTGTATCTATATCCACTGCTGAATCCAAGTACATAGCAGCAGGCAGTTGTGCCACCCAGCTTGTGTGGCTCAAACGCATGTTGTTAGATTATGGGTTGGATAGTGATACCTTATGTTCTGTGATAATATTAGTGCTATAAGTATCTTTAAAACCATGCACAACATTCCAGAACTAAGCACATAGACATAAGGCATCATTATCTGAGAAACATGGTTGAGAACAAGTTAATAGACATTGAGCACATTGAGACAAACAATCAGCTTGCTGATATGTTCACTAAGCCCTTAGATTCTGAGAGGTTCTTCAGTTTGAGGAATTTTCTTGGCATGTGCATTGTGTAAGAATGTCAGTTCACCAGTGTTGACATAACACCACTGTCTAGCACTGGTTATTGGTTGTGGTGTGTCTGAAATTCTTTTATTTCCATGTCTGCATTTCTTTTCTTGCATATTCCATCTTTGTTTGTCATCTTTTGGGTTGTGTGGTTAACCTATGCAAATGACTGTATTGACTGGTGAACAGGTTCATATCAAAAAGTTTTGTAAAGTAAGAAACTTTGATGTTGGTCTGAGAATGTTCATCTAATATCAGGAGAAGCTGGGATGCACAGAGTTCACTACTTTGGTGTTATTCAGTTGTGACTTATCCAGGTTTAGGTTAAACTAAGCATGAAAAGAAGTTGGGGTACATGATGTTGAGAGCTTCAATGTGATTCAGTTGTGCTTATTTTCATGTTTTTGTTATTTTTGGCCAAGGAAATGCATGATGGTGATCTTTTCTACTGGGATGTCTGGAATTTCGACTGCCTCACATTCAGTAGGATTGTTCACTTGGTGTTTCTCTTGTAAACAGGTTGGTCAACATTGCATAAGGAGTTGGGGTGATGAAGTATATGATAAGTGTATTGTCCTCATTCAGTTCCTTTGTATTTGCCTAATCTTTAGCTGATGATAAAGTTGTTGGGGTGTGTGGAGTCTTGTGCTGCCCACATTCAGTGATGATATGATCCTTGTTTAACCATTCTCAGCTTTAGCTCGAAAAGAGTTTCATGATAAGTGTAAAAGATTCAAAATTGATATGTCCTGGGTTCAGTCAGTACAGTTGTTAGTACTTGGTTACCATCACTCAATGTTGATCTAACATTGTTGCATTCATTCATTTTCTGTATCTTATTGTTGTGCCGGTTTGGGCTTACGGGGAGCAGTATCCTTATTCATGTGTGGAGGCACGCAATTTGGGTGACTATATTATAGGTAAACACACTGGATTGTGATCTGTGATGCTAAGGGAATGATTTTTTCTTGGATATTAACGCCTACTATCTGTGTGTTTTTTCTGTCATAAGTGTTACTTACTCATACTGATGATCTTAAATTGTGTCTTTTGTACTCATGTACTTTGATGAAGTTTCAGATCTGTATTTAGTAATATATCACGCTCTCACATGAAACTATTTGGATGAAAGCCCTGCACCTCCATTTTCCTGACCTGCTGTTAACTTACCAATGTTAGTGCAACATTGCAACGTTGTGACTTATAAGTTTTCAGGTTTGACAATTGCTCTGGTAACGTGTTAATCTAACATTCACACGTAGCTAAGTACGATGCACGGGAACCTGTGTACGTGGTCCAATTATTTTGGCAACATGTTAGAATACCACTATCACCAGTCTTCATAATCGATTACCATATATATATTTTGACGTAGACCCTTCTAATTCTTCACGCTTTCTGAACTAGAATTGTGCAATCAAGATTCTGTGTGCCTAAACTCTTTTTCTCTCTCAAAATTACTCTAACAATGACCCGAAAGTCTTCAATTGATGCCCTTGCAGATGTTGCTGAGCAGATTGAGCAACCAAGAAGGTACAACACTCGACATGCATCTACTAAATCCATCGTCACCACTGCTGCAAAAAGGAAAACTACCTACCAACGAAATCAGCGAAGGGTAATGTTGGTTCAACATCAAAAGCTGCTGAGAACACCTCCACTCCTACCAACATATAAAACGAGGTAATAATGGCTAACCCTACCCATACTTTATCTGCCGAAGTTGATATTGAGGGGGAGAATGAGGTTCTTATTGTTGCTTTGGGTGAGTCTGATGATGTTAATGGGGAGAATGTTGAGGTTGTTGCTGAGGATGATGTAATTATTGAGGAGAATGCCTTTGATGCTGACAACAATCAGGATGAGGGGATTGTTGCTGGGTTTGATACTACTAAGAGTATCCTTGCTGATAATGTTGAAGAGGACAATGAGACTGAAAAAGAAGAAGAGGAGAGCCTTGCTCTGACTGTTCTAGCTACGTCTGCTAGAAAGAGAAAGGCAAAGCAAGTTGTGGTGGCTTCTGAGTCTGAGTTAGAAGCGGCTGAAGAGGAAGCTGAAGAAGAAGAAGAGGAATAAGAGGTAGAGGAACTTGTGGCAGAAAACCCTCTTGATGCTGATGTTACTCCAACATCTGATGATGATGAGTACTGTAATGTTTTGGAGGGAGAGTATCCCTAGAAGCCATATTCATACTTCTATGTGTTTGTGGAAGTAGAGGAACAATGGGAGGCTTATCAAGCAAGGGTAATCCACAAGGAAAGGGATATAGAGGAGCATAGTTTCAAAGAAAACAAGATTTATGAACTGTTGGAAGCAAGAGGTATGCTGGGGTCAGTGATGAATCATTCATCCTTTGCTCCAGATGGCATCACATAGTTCTATATGAACCTTTCTCGACGGGTGTGCCACAAGAATTCTCCCAAATATGTGAAGGCTTGGGTTAGGAAAAGTGTTTTTGACATTAGCCCATCCGCTATCAATGAAGCATTGGGACTGCCTGATCTAGAAGAATCAGCGGATCCAAGCATGGATGAGATCATCACTGATCTTACTGGTGGATTGACCAGGAAATGGAATGACAGCTTTCCCACAACAAGGCTAACTTCTTTGAGTATTGTACTGCACAAACTTTCTACCTACAACTGGCTACCATCTTCCAACACAACAGTGATGACTAAGGAGTCTGCAAGGCTGGTGTTTAAGTCGAAGAATGCTCCAAATGTCAACATAGGGGAAAAGGTGCTGAGGTCTATGAAGGAGGTCACAACAAAATCAAAGGGAATCATTCCACATCCCTCTGTGATATATAACATACTGGTGAAACAAGGGTTTAAAACCCGGAAGACAGTGGGATGGATCAAGAACAAGGCCAGAATGCCTATCACCAGGAGCTGCTTCACTCAAGTGAAGATTCACGATCTTTCATGGAATCCTGAAGATGCAGCTAGACCAAGTAGAAAGAAGAAGAAGAAGAAGACTCACAAGTTTGCCACTTATTCAGTGCCTATAGCCAGTGGTGACAGCTGCTCAATGATAGTTGATGCTTTTGTGGAAGAGACCCTCAAGTGGTTGGACAGAGGGTACAAGGACACCCAAAGGGAGATTGCTGACAAGCAAGTTAGGCTTCAAAAGATTGACAGCCTCAGAAAGAACCTAAGGGGTCTGTCTTCCTCACAAAAAGGGTAGAGTAGATCAAATTTTAATTTCAGAGTCTTATATTTTCTATTTTTTAGCCTTCTCTGAACTATTTCTGTTTTTGCATGAACTGTTTCTATTTTCTTTATCTTTCTTTATTTTGATCAAGTAGTGTGTTCCTTGTTACAGTTATGGCATGTAATTAAGTATTCTGCTTATTGCTACTTTGTGTTTTTGCTTATGACATCTTGAGTCTTTGTCAAGTACTAACTCTGTCTACAGGTGTTGGCTGATATATGATGTTAAGATAACATTGGAAGATTCAATGTTAGAACAATCGACTGGAGTCAATGTTACGTTAACATTGAGACAGACGGATGTTATCAACATTGGAAAATCTATGTTAGAATAACATTGTGTTGGACTCTCCTAATATTAAGGGGGGTTACTCGTTTTAGAACCACAAGGTTGAATAAGTTTGTTCTGAATATTTGATCTAACTAAACAGGTTCTAGGGTTTTGTGAAGTAAGGTAAAAAGGGGGAGATTGAAAGTGCAAATATTATGGCAATGTTAGATGGTCAATGTTAGAGTAACATTGACTGTCAGAATCTATTTTACAATCTTGTTTTGAATATCATAATTATTGTTTTGACTTATTCACTCGACTAATCTAGTCCAACAGTTGTGATTATCTTTGGTTATTATTCAGGAAACAAACTTGTCATAGGCCGATCATTCAAAGTGTCCATAAAGAGAAGTTTCCTTAATTAAAGCTAACCCGTCAACATATATGGAAAGAAGAGTTCGAGTACAACTAGGAAACATCCAAGTTGAGTTCTGATTTGAAGAAGGAGTCTTTCCTAAGTTAGTTTACTAACTAGGGAATTATTATTCAAGAGGAATGGCGATAACAAAGAAGAGGAGTCCGACAAGAAAATTGAAAGAATTACCAACCGTGTACAACACACCTTGAATTCCAAGTCAAGAACCTGTATATAGGTGCGAAGTACATCAAGACAAACACAAGACAAGAGCTAATAAATCCAAGAGATTAATTCACGAGTTGTCAAGTGTTGTCTTGTTTTTGCAAAGTTTGTAAGTTGTTCAATTTGTTCTAGATTTAGAATTGAGAGAATAATTCTTGTATGCTTTGTTGAGTTCGAGAAATTTCAGAGTGTGGAGCTTGAGAGTTGTGAGAAACATATTTTAATAAACCCTTGTGGTATTTTACCTACGGCTCGTAATTTAATAATAATATATTCACTTCTTAAATTTTTGTGTTGTTTAGATTCCGCTGCATTGTTAGTCTGAACATTGTTAAAGTAACATTGAGAAGTTAACAACGAACGCGTATCAACCGATCCACAATTTCACTTGTTTATATGTTGATGATATGCTTATCTTTGGTTCTGATCAATGTTAAATAATTAGTACTGAGAAGTTTCTATTTGAAACTTTTGATATGAAAGATCTAGGTATTACTTATGTTATTTTTGGGATTAAAGTAACTAGAAGTAATGAAGGTACCATGTTATCACAGTCTCATTACGTTGAAAAACTATTGAGGATAATTAATCAGTTTGATTGTACACCAGTTACTACTCCATTCGACCATAGTAGTAAATTAATACCAAATGATAGGAGAGCCCTTTCCCAAAACCAGTGTGCTAGTGCAATAGGAAGCTTAATGTATTGTATGACTTGTACTAGGCCTGATATTGCATTTGCAGTTGGTAAACTGAGCCGATATACAAGTAATCCTAGTAGTGAACAATGGAAAGCAATATTTAGAATCTTCATGTATCTTAAGAAGACTATTGACTAAGAATTATGCTATAGTGGCTATCCAAATGTCTTGGAAGGTTATACAGATGATAGTTGGATTACTGAGAATGATGACCGAACATCAACTTGTGCTTGGATATTCACTATTGGTGGGGCTGCAATATTATGGGGTTCTAAGAAACAAACATACATAGTTGATTCAGCAATGGCATCTGAATTTATAGCATTAAACTCTACAAGTAAAGAAGCATAATGAGTGAGAAACTTGCTATTGGAAATACCAATTTGGCCTAAACCAATGCCTCCCTTGGTAATACACTGTGAAAGTCAATCTACTTTGTCTAGAGCTTACAGTCATGTCAATAACAGAAAATCTAGACATATTGGCTTAAGGTATAGCTATGTAAGACAATTAACTAGCGATGGAAATATCACAATTAACTATGTGAGGTCAGCAAGTAATTTGGCTGATCCTCTGCCTAAAGGTCTTGCCAGAGATATAGTGCATAAGTCCTCTAGAGCGACGAGACTGAATGCTCATACATAGTGATCACACATGAGGGAACCTTAATTCAGCACTTGAAATATCAAACTTAGGTTCAATTAGTAAAGTACTTCATTTTGTGGTTGTCAAGAACTTAGTATTTAAATTAATAACGTAATTATTAATTAGTTCCATGTAAGTAAAGTGCTTGGTACCTATAATGTCATAGGTAGATGTTGAGTTTAATACTCTGAATAGACCTGTAACTGTATATGTTGGGATGTCATAATTACAGGGACATCCATGACAAGTCTACCAAAGTGAGTAGTAGAAGTGAGGCCGCTTCATTAGAGTTAGTTGCTTTAAATCTAAAACCTACTCATGATACCAAGATATAGACAAAGAGCATGTAACATGTCAGCTTGTTAGAATAAAGAACAAGTAGAGAAACTGTGTGTGGTACTTATCCGGTTGGTCGATATAGAATTGCTAGTTCAAAAACTTGTCTACTATGCTTTTCTGAAGAACTTTGATAGGCATCCATTAAGTGATGGATCAAGTCGAAAGACACCTTCATGTTTTCACAGAACTTCTTGAGGTGCAATCTGAGATTTGTGATTCGAAATGGTGGAGATTGTTAGATTTTGTTTCCAAATTATAAATCTTGTGAGAGATATCCCACAGTGGTTATGTGTTGATGTGATATGAATGCAAGGTACACTAAAAGCCTTTTCTGAGTTTGTCCCACCTCGATAAAGTATGTTGAGCTCTAACTCATGTTACTTATAAAGACTTTTATGGGCTTGAAGAGCTTTAGGTCATGACCGGCTTGTTTACAAAGACTTTTATGGGCCGACACTAATGTTCGACCACGGGCGCAACAGTCAGCTAACGAGCACGTGGCACACCGTGTTAAAAAAAAAGGCGTGCGACGCAGGCGCATGGACGCGGGGCGTCCAAGTTGATCGATGCGACTATGTGTCGTGCGGGGCGAGCACGATGGAACGAGACTGATCGAGAAGGTTCAAAAGCTCTTAGGACGCGACGCAAAGGACCTCAGATTCTGCCTTATGAGAAGTAGAGGTTCTAGAGACCGACGTTGGCGGTGCAGGGCAACGACTTACTAGAGCTTGCGAGAAGACGTGGGAGTTATTTCGAAGAATCTAGAAGACCACGTGCAGGATGGTCGCACTTGCGGGCAACTCAGGCAAGCCACGGGCAAGACGAAGTTGCGATGTAAATATAAAGTGTTTGGGTCACTTGGTAATTACCAATAGTTTTGGGATGTGATGTAAAGGGGTTGAGTCTGCAAGAGTCTAGAGTTGGCCGGAAGAGACTAGAGTAGTGCACCAACATAGTAGTGTATTAGAGTACCGAACATTCCTACCGACAGTAGAGTGGGTAAAATTGCTAACTGCTTGTGTGGACCCCACCCGAGTAAGTCGGTGGGCGAGTTAGGCGATGGGGCGCGCCTATAAATACCCAGCCTCTGTAACATTGTTTGAACAACAAGCAAAGTTAAGTGATAATTCCAGCAACTTGAGCATTCATTTACTTAGCCGAATTTCTATCAACTTACCGCACACTTAGTGCGAGTGGGTCGAGTAAGGCTAACTAGTGAGCCAAATGATCGAGCTTACTAGGCCGCACGGGCGTTTGTCGATAGTAAAGGACTAAATCCGTGACATTTAGGTCTTATAGGCTGATTTTACTAAAGTGGCTTAAGTGTCCCACATAGGAAAAGTAAAAAATATTTGTGGGTTTATATATGTTTGCACTATATTACTTTGATAATTAAAAGTGCAAGACATAGGTGGTGCACATGCACACACGCGCGCCATACCGAGCGCACGCGTGCGCGTGCGCTTGGCGCTTTTGTTTGGCGCACTTAAAAAGCACCAGGCTTTTTACACGTATGCATCGATCTAGGCTGTAGGTTTTACTAATTAAATAAATAAAATGAACGGGTAGGACTTAATCTGAATATTTAATATAATAGATTAAATTGGATGGTGTAGATTTGATCTTACTTAAGATTTAAATCTGATGGCTTATATTAATCCGAAATAAATGGAGGTAATACTTAAATGCTTGAATATTTAAATATTAACAGTCATCTAATTTAAACCATCAGATCATCTATTCCGATGATCTAACGGTTGAGATTTAAACTAGAGTGTTGTGTCTTTCTAGGAGAGATTTCGTGAAAAAAGTTGTGACTTTTCCAGATACCTTTTCAGTATTTATAAATCTGTAGGATTACCATAAGCAGAGATCATCAAAAGTTCGTACTCGCTCGATCTCATAAAATAATAATTGCTGCAGAAATTATTTCTGTATTCTTCAATTCTGGTTCTTATTTATGTTTATTTTTTTCGTAAGTCCAATACGAAATGAATAGTTTTTTTTTCTTTGTTTAAATTGTATCCGATGAAGCGATTCATTGTAACTCTTTTGGCACAAGAGGTGGGGTCGAATTACGCTTTAAGAAAAGCGTTTGTATTTTTGCAACTTTTAAGTTCCATATTATGGCATTTCTACAAACTCACCAGCAAACTTAAAGCGTAATTCTCTGTTTTCGAAAATGTTTGGAAGAGGATCGCTGAAGGAGTTTGCTACCAACATTATGAAACTCGAGAAGTTCGATGGAGACAACGTCAGACGCTGGTAGAAAAAGTTGTACTTCCTTCTGGCGCAACTAGGAGTGGTGTACGTGTTGAGAACTCCAAAACTAGAGGTGAAGGAGGGGGAGACCATTGCTAAAAGAATAAGCAGGCTGAGATGGGAACAAGACAACTATTGTTGCAAGGGACACATTTACAACTTGCTCTCTGACACGTTGTTCGACATGTACCATGAAAATTCAACTGAATTGGTATTGCTGTAACCTAGTTTGGAGAGCAATGTTAACAGAATTGGGTTTCTTAAGCTTGCCATCATCTAGTAGGCCTTACTTGTTAAGTTCAATAGTCCTTTTACACACACCCATATGCCAAAGCTCAACTTTGGTTAATATGCCACTTGATGCTAAAGCTAAAGAGTGACCTTTCCTCTTTCACAAGGCCATTTTTTCTTCATCCACTCATTAGCACCATGAATCCCTTTAGTAACTTCAGAATCCTATTTCTACATTCACTAAGAGAAGATGGGTTTCCCTTTAGTTGTGTGACATAGCTAGATATTTGTGAAGTCTTGCATTAGCATGATGCAGTTTTAACCATATAGACACAATTCTTGTAATCTTGAATGGCTTATTCTTATCATAGAGATCCTCCTTCTCGTTCCTCATATTTTTCAAACAATGACTTGTTTGGTGTCATGTGAAATGAACACCATGAGTTCATGATACCTTCAAGACCATTCTCTAGAACCATGAGAACACCAGTTGACTCGTGATAGCATTTTATAGTACCACCTTCATTATTTTTATTATAATCAATGTGTAGTCTTTCTTATGATTTTTTTCTTTTAGTGATAATCATAAACGTGTTAGATTCATTCGTGTAATTCGGATCGAACTTGTATTGAAACATCAATGTTCTCTAGATCAAGAATCAATGATATTGTATTTATGGACTTAAATAAAATTTGTGAATATATAAATCGGAAATTTAAAGATTATATTCGCACCCTTTTGCAATTGCTATGTTTGACGCGTGCAAAGGATCAGATAGAGCATATCTTACTTGTAACTAACGTGTAAAAATTCGTAATGGATTTTGGCAAACACGATCCCTAACTTGGATGGATAAGGTTTGACTAGTGACCCCCTTACTCAATAAATAAGACGCAATTTGAGTCCACAATTTCCATCATCTAGCATAACATCCATCATCTAGCATACTTTCATGGAATTCCCCTATATTCGTCATAAAAGTTCTGCCATTTCGTGTGGTCAAACAGCATCATGATTATCACAATAGATTAGACTAGGACTCTCATGCTTGTCACCTAGATCATTGATCAGTTGCTTCAACCATACTACTTCACACACAGTTGTAGCAAGAACTCTATACTCAACCTCAGATTAAGATCTCGACACTGTTTGATGCTTTTTAGATTTCCAGGATACCCAATGCATTCCCAATAAATACACAATATCCTATTACAGATTTTCGTGAATCAACACATGCTTCCCAGTCTGCATCACAGTAGGCTTTAATGTGTATTGTGTTATCACTAGGAAAGAACAATCCTTGTCCAGCAGATCCCTTCAAATACCTTACCACTATAAGGGCTCCATCCATATGTTGTTGCGTAGGATCACTCATATACTGGCTTAAAGTCTAAACAACATAAGATATATAAGGTCTTGTGACAGCCAAGTATATGAGTCGTCCTATCAATCTCTTCAGTTGAGTTGGATCACTCAATGTATCTCCCCTGACTTAGATTGCTTCAAGTTTTGTTCAATAGGGGATCCCAAAGGCTTAGCTCCAAGAAGTCCACAATCAACAATAATATCTAAGGCATATTCCCTTTGGTTGATAGAGATCCCTTTATTACTTATTCCTAACTCTATACCTAAGAAGTATTGCAATTCACCTAGATCCTTTAACTTGAAATGCTCCTTTAAGTATGCCTTCATCTCATCAATAATTTGTTTATTGTTGCCTTCAATAATGATATAATCAAGATACACTAACATGATTGCAGTATCACCATTAGAATGTTTAATAAAAAAAGGGTGATATGCTGCAGATCGAGTGAAACCTTGATCAGTTATGCTGGAAGTAAGCTTGTGATTCCACTATCTAGATGCTTGCTTTAGTCCATATAGGTATTTATGCAAGTGACAATATAGATTCTCCCCCTCTGCAGCAACATCAGGAGGAGGCACCATGTAAACCTCCTCATCAAGATCACCATTTAAGAATGCATTATTCACATCCAATTGGGAGAGATGCCAATTGTGAGCAGCAGAATAAGCCAAGAGGTATCTCACAGTGGTGACTTTGGCTACTAAAGAGAAAATCTAAAAGAAATCCCAACCTTCTTTCTAATTATACCCATTTTCCACCAATCTTGCCTTATACCTCTCCACTTGTCATGTAGAAGTGAGCTTAACCTTGTAAACCTACCCACAACCAGAAACATTCTTGCAAGGAGGTAAATGAACCAAATATTACGCGTTGTTATCATGCAGGGCAGTAAGTTCAGTGTGCCTAACTTCTCTCCATAAGGGATCTTGTTGAGCTTGCTCATAAGATGGGGTTTTAGAATGAGAGGCCACATAAAGGGTGTAGTTGAGATAAGAAGGTGAAAGTTTATGAAAAGATAAGTTAAGGGATAAACAGTACCTGCAGGAGCATTACCAGTAGAATAACTCATGGGAGGAGCTCTAGAGTGAGCCAGGTTGTACTAGTAGTCTGCAAGATGTGTGGGAACATTTCTAACTCTAGTAGAGCGTCTGAGGATGGGAGGAGGAAGACTTTCAGGTGGAGGAGAAGCAGGAGGATTATGAGGAAGTGATGGGGTCTCCATAGGAGATGAAGGGCTAGGTGAGAAATGTGTATCAGGTGAGTGAGAAGAATGATGCATTCCATGATCAATATGCATAGGAAGAATACGAGCATGGGAGGTAGTGGAAGGTGGAGTAGTAGTGGAATTATGGGATTGGTAAGGAAAAATGTGCTCATAAAAGGTCAGATCTCCAGAGATAAAACCAGTGTGTTTCTTAAGATCATATAGTTTGTAGCCCTTGATGTTTGCTGGATATCCAATCATGATGCATTTAGTAGCTTTAGGCATTAGTTTATTTTGAGATTTTGGCATAGTAGCTGCATAGCATATACAACCAAAGGTCACAAGATGAGATTACTTAGGATGTTTGGAATAGAGGTGAAAGAATGGAGTGAAATTGTTTAAGAGAGGCGTTTTTGTTATGTTGATGAGATGTGCTACAGTAAGGACAAGATCTCACAAAAAATATAAGGGTAGATTAGCATGTATGCATAGTGATCTAGCTACATTCAATAAGTGTCTATGTTTTCTCTCAGCAACAGAGTTCTGTTGTAGAGTATTGGTGCAGTTTTGTTGATGAGTTACACTATGAAGGTTGTAGAACTCATGCATATTGAACTCCTGCCCTTGATCAGATCTCAAGGCTTTAATATATTTATTGAATTGAGTGAGAACAAATTTAAAGAAGTTGTTTAGAATGTTTCTGGTCTAGCCTTTATTTGTCATAAGATAAAGCCATGTGAATCTTATACGGTCATCAACTATTGTTAAGAAGTATATGGATCCATTAGTAGATGTAGAACTAAATGGTCCCCAGATATCCACATGAATTAAGTCAAAATAGTCATCATATTTAGTATGATTTGATGGAAATGGAGATCTGGTTTGCTTAGATAAGTGATAAGAATCACAAATGATATCATTGAACTTCTGTAGTAAATCACCACTTGTAGGATATATTACAGACTTTTTGTTTACACATGGATGTTCTAGTCTATTGTGCCACAAGGCTGATGGATAAATGACAGAATGTATGCTAGAATGACAAACACTACATAAGCTAGGGGGTTCCCTATCCTGCGCTAAGAAGTACAACCCTTGTCTCTCCTTAGTCATCCCAATTATTCTCCAGCTGGTAATGTCCTGAAACATACAGAAATCAAACCAAAACATTAGTGAATAAGATGTATTGTGAGTAAATTTGCTCACTAACAAGAGGTTGAATGAAAATGATGGTACACATAGGACATTAGTTAACAATATGTAAGGATTGAGTTGTATTGAACTTGTCATTGTGACAGTAATAGAGATACCATTTGGCATTGTAACAGATGAATGTAACAAAGTAGAACATTCAATATATAGTGATGGATCACAAACAATGTGATTTATGGCACCTGAGTCTAGAACCCAGTCTTTTGTGTTTAAGAGTGGGTGAGAAACAGTGGAGTGAACAAAGGTTATAGGGGTAAAGCAGCTTAGAGTGAAATGAGTACCTGATGGATGAATAACCATGGTACTGCTACCTTCAGAATTGCAAGTCATCTGATTAGCAAGCCCAACATTTCCGTTGAAGAAATTGCAAAGCTGCTAAAATTTCTCATGTGAGATAAGAGCGTGTTGTCCTACATTTGCAACTTCCTGACTCAGTTGATTCACACTCCATGTAACCTGCTTTACTCCACTGCTTTGACCAGGCTTGAATTTAGCATACTTATGCCCTGGTGGATAACCAAACACTTCATAGTAGTTGTCTTTGGTGTGGTTGTTCTTTCCACACTTAGCACATGGTAGTCTTCCCTTTGCACTATTAGGTTTGTCCTTGGGATTATTACCCCTTTGGAAATTCCGTGCAGCTACAATAATTTGAGGTGAAAACTGAGGAGCTAAGTGTGTTTGTACATACAGAACTGCTAATTCAACATGATTCTGCAAACCATAGGAGATCTCCCTATTTGGCTCCTCTTGAACTACTAGACTAAAAGCATCATCAAGCACATGGAGTGGATCCCCTCAACAAGATTTGATTCCTAATGTGTGCATATGATTCATCCAAACCCATCAAGAACTGCATAACCCTTCTCCTTTCACGTTTCTTATGCAACACAGTCATAACACCACAGTTTAAGTTCTCACAAGTATATACGTCTTTATATTGAGCTATCTCATCCCAAATAGATATCGACTTGAAGAAATACATAACCACTGCAATACCATCGTGTTTTGTGTTAATCAATTGTTGTTCCAACATAAAAATGCGACTATTACTCGATTTAGCAAATCTACATTTGAGTTCATTCCAAACCTTAAAAGCATTATCAGAAAACAAAGTATAATCCCCAAGCTCATCAGACAAGCTTGCTGAGATCCAACCCAACACCATGTAATTGCACCGTACCCATTTCCCGTAGGATCAGTCTATAGGAGCTGGTTCAGGGAAGGATACATGTACAAAAACTGATTTCATTTTTAGCTAGTAGAGCTACGTACATGGCGCGTCTCCATTTGTGGTAATTTTGGGTGGTTAGTTTTTGAGCAACCAGTGATGTGTTCAGATTTTCACCGTGGTGCAAATAGAACGGATCTAAAGGATCATTGTTCATGGTTTGATTTTGCACAGTCGACCCAGTGCGTCCCATACTATTGACGGAACCGGGTGCAGTAGAGTCTTCGGGGTTCGCCATGGAATCACAATAATCAGAGAAAGAGCAAAAAAGAAATTATGCGGAAGCTAAGATAGCTGAGACAATGATAGATTCATTGCTCTGATACCATATCAGAAAGTATGGTGTGCACTGTGTGAACTATGTGTGTGAGCTGCGTGAGCTGAGAGAGAGAAAGCATGATGAGAGAGAGAGATAAAGGGTGGTTGTATTCAATGTATCAAATCAATTGTGATGTCTACAATAATGAGCACCTCTTTATATATGATATGGATAATTCTCGTATTGGATTTGCCCATGGGCCAAGCCCATGTTCATCTATATCGGGAATGGCCTTGATATGTATATCAAATATAACATTTAATATAGTAGATATCACGTGGAAATCACGTGTGAGGTCTCTGCATCTCAAGGTCTATAAATATCTGGGGTCCGCTAATCAAGGTAAGCTTTAATAATTCACTTACATTGTACACCCAATATCAAATATCCTCGATATCACTCTCGATATAATACCCGATACTATACTCGACATAACCCTCGATTTATATCACCAGTGCCATTCCCGACGTCATACCCGACATCACACCCGACATCACACCCGACATTACATTCGACATCCATTTAGAAATCACATCTGACATCCATTTAGACATTACACTCGACATGGATTCATCCCCGACATAGAGAAGATTCGACATCATCCTCGATATCATACTTGACATCGCTCATCGATGATATTAGATATCCACGAGATAATCAACATACCATTATACTTGATTGTATACTTAACGTATCACTAATGAACTATGTTCGGCTTGATTCCCTCCAAGGGATATATAGACAGCTTGGGATAACATGAGTCTAGTCCAAAATCATCAAAGATCCATCCGTCCCATCACCACGTCGCTCGGAGTACATGTGTAAAAACGACAAAGTTGGTTTCAGCGTAGCCTAGAACCAGCATGATGTGCAGTGTTTCGTCAGTCTGCCGGGCCAGCAGACGATAATGTACCAAATCATTGGCGTCGTCGGTGGAAAACACAGTGGAATGTACTTGGAAACAAGCACGCAACCTTAAAATTCAATCGGGTTCATTAAAAACAATGGCGGATTGGAGCGCCATCGGACCTATGCCTTACATGAAGCTTATTTTTACGATTCTAGGTTGACCCACAATCATCAAAACCATGGAGCATATTGAGCACCCAGTACCCTCGCTCTGCCAATCAAATTAAGTCATATTAATTACATTATATTATTCGCATGCATATTTCGTAATTAATTACGTTATACTTATTCACCTACGTATCGAGCCTATCTTCGATAACAAAATCTCTTTTCAATGTCAAGCTAATTTTTGATATCAAAATCTCTTTTCGATGTTGAGCCTATTTTCGATGTCGAGCCTGTTTGCGATGTCGAGCCTATTTTTGATATTGAGCATATTTTTGATGTTAAGCCTATTTTTGATGCCGAGCCTATTTTCGAAATCGAGCTCATCTTCGATATAAACATCCACCTTCAATGTACACTATTTTCGATGTAGAGACTATCTTCGACATCTCTTTAGTCCGATATCATACCCGATATCATAACTTACCCGATATACGTATACACTTGATATCTCGTATCTCCGATATAATCCCTGATTCGAATCGATCGGATTTAATATAATCCCATATTTGATATCGCTCAGATTTTATATAATCCCAGATTCGATATTATCCTAGATTCAGCCTCACCCATATTCTAAATTGCCTTTCCTCCGTATTAGGCGAACTAGGATTTACCCGATTTTAGGCCGGCATCTATTATTAATCTTTATTTTGCAAATGATATATATCTCTCTCTCTTTCATATTAATAAACTGATTGCAGGATCGAACATATCCTACGACGAAGGGACGCTTACGGGTTAGGGCGGGTGGCCAAGATGTTGGTCATGGTGTCAGGGCTGAGGAAGTGCCACAGCTTGGAGATCATCGCTCCATAGTCCATAGCGACGAAGGGACGTCTACTGGGTTTGAGGCTCTTATAACCTCAAATGTGATCGAGATGGATGATGATGCCAAAGTTAGGTGGTTTGTTGCATTGAAAAGGAGACGCAGTGAGGTGTCTAGTTCCCATGGGTCCGAGGTTGGACGATGGACCGTTCTGTCATTGCTTCCAGAGCTGGTGGCAGCGAAAGGGATATCCATATATGCACGATGGTCCCATCGATGCAGTGGGGAACTGGCTCCATTTTTTCAACTGTGAGGCTCTTTTGGAAGTCAAAGAACCAGAGGACCGCAGGTCCAATTTGCAGATGAAATTGTGGATCTGTTGATACATGTTCGTTGTTAACTTCACAATGTTACTTTAACAATGTTCAGAATAAAGGTGCAGCTAAAAATAAACAAATGCATAATTTTAATAAGTGAATATATTAGTATTAACTTCCGAGCTGTGGGCAAAATACCACAAGGGTTTAACAAAGTGTTTCTCACAACTCTTAAGCTCCTCACTCTTGAATTGCTTGAACTCAACAAAGCAGCAGACAATAATTGCTTTCTTAATTCTAAACATAGAACTAGTCGAACAACTAACAAACTTTGCAAAAGCAAGACAACGCTCAAAAACTTGTAAATTAATCTCTCGGATTTATTAGCTCTTGCATCGTGTTTGTCTTGATGTACTTCACACCTATATATAGGTTCTTGACTTGGACTTCAAGGTGTGTTGTACACGGTTGGTAATTCCTCTAGTTGCCTTGTTAAACTCCTCATCCTTGTTCTCGTCGTCCTTCTTGAATAATAGTTTTTTTATTAGTAAACTAACTAAGGAAATACTCATTCTTCAAAACATAAATCATCTTGGATATTTCCTAGTTGCACTTGAACACCTCTTTCCTTATATGTTGAGCGGTTAACTTAATTAAGGAAACTTCTCATAATGGAAACTTTGAGCGATCAACCTATGACAAGTTTGTTTCCTGAATAATAACCAAAGACAATCACAATTGTGGAACTCAGTAAGTTAGGTGAATAAGGCAAAACAATAATTAAGATATTCAAAACAAGGTTGTAAAACAGATTCTGCCTGCCAATGTTACTCTAACATTGAACTTCTAACATTGCCAGAGTACTTGCACTTTCAATCTTCTCCTTTTTTCCCTACTTCACAAAACCCCAGAACTTGTTCAATCAGATCAAATATTTAGAACAAACAATTTAACCTTGTGGCACTTATTGAGCAAGTAACTTCCCCTTAATATTAGGAGAGTCCAACACAATGTTATTCTACCACTGATCTTTCCAATGTTGTCATAACAACCGTCTCAATGTTAATTTAACATTGGTTCCAGTCGAAAGTTCTTACATTAAATTTTCAATGTTATCTTAACATCAGATATCAGCTAACACCTGCATACATACTTAGTACTTGACAGAAGTTCAAGATTTCATAAGCAAAATCACAAAGTACCACTAAGCCGAATACTTAATTACATGCCATAACTATAACAAGGAACATACTCCTTGATCAGAATAAAGAAAGATAAGAAAAATAGAAACATTTTAAGCAAAAATATAAATAGTTCAGAAAAAGATAAGATACGGGAAATTAAAGCTCAGAAATTTTAAAATTTGATCTACTCTCCCCCTTTTTGTGAGGAAGGCAAATCCCTCAGATGCTTTCTGAGGTTGTCAATCTCCTGAAGCCTAACTTGCTTGTCAGCAATCTCCATTTTGATATCCTTATACTCTCTATCCAACCAAATGAGGGTCTCTTCCACAAAGGCATCAGCTATCACTGAGCAGCTGTCCCCACTGGATATATGAATTGAAGAAGCATCAAACTTGTGAGTCTTCTTCTTCTTCTTCTTTCTGTTTGGTCTGGCTGCATCCTCAGGGTTCCATGGAAGGTCTTGAATTCTCACCTGTGTGAAGTAGCTCCTGGTGATAGACATCCTGGCATTGTTCTTGATCCGCCCTACTGTCTTCAAGGTCTTGACCCCTTGTTTCACCATTATGCTAGATATCGAAGAGGGATATGGAACGATTCCCTTAGCCTTTGTAGTGACCTGCTTCATAGACCTCAACACCTTTTCCCCTATGTTGACACTCAAACCATTCTTCAACTTAAACACCAGCTTGGCAGACTCCTTGGTCATCACTGTTGTGTTGGAAGATGGAAGCCAATTGTAGGTAGAAATTTTGTGCACTACAACACTCAAAGTAGTCAGCCTTGTTATGGGAAAGCTGTCATTCCATTTCCTGGTCAGCCCACCTGCGAGATATGTGATGATCGCATCCATGCTCGGATCTTCTGATTCTTCTGGATCAGGAAGTCCACATGCCTCATTGATGATGGATGACCTAATGTCAAAGACACTCTTCCTAACCCACACCTTCCCATTTTTGGGAGAATTCTGGTGGCACACCCATTGAGAGAGGTTCATATAGAACTCTCTAACGACATCAGGGACATATGATGAGTGGTTCATCACAGACCCCATCACACCTCTAGCTTCCAGCATCTCATAGATTCTATTTTCTTTAAAATTGTCCTCCTCTATTTCCCTTTCCTTGTGGATTATCCTAGTCTGATAAGCTTCCCATTGTTCCTCTACTTCCACAGACACATAGAAGTTAGAATATGGCTTCTTTGGATACTCACCCTCCATTTCATCAAAGTACTCCTTACTGTCTGATGTTGGAGTAACATCGGCAGGGTCCTCAGCCATAAGTTCCTCTTATTTCTGAGTATCCTCCTCATTATCCTCATTTCTTCTTCTTCTTCTTCTTCTTCTTCTTCTTCTTCTTCTTCTTCTTCTTCTTCTTCTTCTTCTTCTTCTTCTTCTTCTTCTTCTTCTTCTTCTTCTTCTTCTTCTTCTTCTTCTTCTTCTTCTTCTTCTTCTTCTTCTTCTTCTTCTTCTTCTTCTTCTTCTTCTTCTTCTTCTTCTTCTTCTTCTTCTTCTTCTTCTTCTTCTTCTTCTTCTTCTTCTTCTTCTTCTTCTTCTTCTTGACTCAGGCTCAGAAGCAACTATCACTTGCTTAGCCTTCCTCTTTCCAGCAGCAGTAGCCAGAGCAGTAAGAGTAAGGATATCTTCTTCTTCTTTCTCACCCTCATTACCCTAATCAAAATTATCAACATGGATACTCTCAGTAGTATCCAACCCAGCAACAGTCTCCTCAACCTGGTTATTCACAATATTCTCCACAAGGTTTACACCCTCATCGACAACATCCTCAGACACACCCTTAATATTCTCTTCAGGAACATCCTCAGACTCACCCACATCAAGAACATGGGCCTCATTCTCCCCGTCAATATCAACTTTAGCAGGTAAAGTTTGAGTAGGATTAGCCATTATTACCTCGTTTTCTGTGTTGGTTGGAGTGGAGTTGTTCTCAGCAGCTTGTCAGGTTGAACCATCATCACCCTTAGCTGATTTCTTTCCTTTCTGCTGTTGATAGGTAGTTTTCCTCTTTGGAGCAGAGGCGGTGATGGATTCAGTTGATGCATGCCTGGTATTTTACCTCTGTGGTTGCTTAATCTACTCAGCATCATCTACAAGGGCATCAATTGACGACTTGCAGGCCATTGTTAGAGTAATTTTGGAGAGGAAAAAAAAGAGTTTGAGTTCACATATATGATGATTGCACAATTTTGATTTAGAAAACGTGAAGAATTAGAAGAGTCTAGGGCGTAATATATAACAATTGAATATGAAGAGTGGTGATAGTGGTGTTGTAACATGTTACCAAAATAATCAAACCACTTTTACACGTTCCCACGCACATTACTTACCCACGTGTCAGTGTTAGGTTAACACGTGACCAGATCAGTTTCCAAAATTAAAAACTTTTAAGTCACAACGTTGCAATGTTGGACTAACATTGGTAAATTAACAGCAGGGCAAGAAGTTGGAGGTGTAGGGCTTTCATCCAAATAGCTTCATGTGAATGCATGAGATATTACAAAATACAGATCTAAAACTTCAAGAAAGCACATGAGTACACAAGACACGGTTTAAGATCATCAGTGTGAGTAAGTAACACTTCTGGCAGAAAAAACACACATGTAGTAGACATGAATATCCATGAAAAATTCATTCCTAAGGCATAAAAGATCACAATCCAATGTGTTTACCTGCAGTATAGTCACTCAAAGTGTGTGCATCAACTCATGAATTAGGATTACTACTCCCCCTAAGCCCAAACCGACACAACAATAAGATGCAGAACATGAATAATGCAACAATGTTAGATCAACATTGGGAGATGGTAACCAAGTACAAACAACTACACCGAATAAGAGTAGGACACATCAATTTTTTACCTTTCACTATTATTATAAACTTTTTTTGAACTAAGCTGAGGAATGTTAAAAAAAGGTAGTTTCATCACTGAATGTGGGCAGCACAGAACTCCACACACCCCAGCAACTAAACCATCAACTACAGATTAGGCAAGTACAAAGGAACTGAATGAGGACAATACAATTATCATATACTTCATCACCCCAACTCCTCATTTATACTTGTTGACCAACCTATATACAAGAGAAACACCAAGTGATCAGTGCTACTAAATGTGAGGTAGTGGAAACTCCAAACATACAAGTAGAAAGGATCGCCATCATGCATTTCTTTGGCTAAAAAGAGACAAAAAATGAACATAAGCACAACTGAATGACACTAAAGCTCTCAACATCATGTACCCCAGCTTCTCTTAATGTTCTGTCCAACTTAACATGGATAAGTCACAACTGAATAACACCAAAGTAGTGAACTCTGTGTACCCCATCTTCTCCCAGATGTTAGGTTAACATTATCAGACCAACAACATAGTTTTTTCTTTACAAACCTTTTTGATGTGGACCTGTTCACCAGTCAACTCAGCCATTTGTATAGATTAACCACACAACCCAGAAGAGGACAAAAAGATGTAATATGCAAGAAAGAAAGAATGCAAACAACGAAATAAAAGAATTACAGACACACCACATCCAATAACCAGTGCTAGACAGTGGTGTTATGACAACACTGGTGAACTGACATTCTTACACAATGCACATGCCAAGAGAATTCCTCAAATTGAAGAACCTCTCAGAATCTAAGGGCTTAGTGAACATATCAGCAAGCTGATTGTTTGTCTCAATGTGTTGAATGTCTATTAACATGTCCTCAATCATGTTTCTCACATAACGATGCCTTATGTCTATATGCTTAGTTCTAGAATGTTGTACATGATTCTTAGAGATACTTATAGCATTAAGATTATCACAGAACATAAGTAAGGTGTCACTATCCAACCCATAATCCAGCAGCATGTGTTTGAGCCACACAAGCTGGGTGACACAACTGCCTGCTGCTATGTACTCAGATTCAGCAGTGGATAGAGACACACATTTTTGCTTTCTGCTATACCATCAGACCAAATTGTTCCCCAGATAAAAACATCCTCCATTTTGTGGGCTTCATATAATCAGCATCACTTGCCCAGTCTGAGTCACTGAAACCAACGAGGTTATTGTTAAAGTTAGTGTCAAATGAATACCAGATGCCAAAAGACAAAGTTCCAGATATGTATTTAAGGATTCTCTTAAGAGCAATCAAGTGAGACTGCTTTGGACACGCCTGGTACCTTGCACATACACACACAAAGAACGTTATATCAGATCTAGAAGTAGATAAGTAAAGCAAACTGCCTATCATTGATCTGTACAATTTTGGATCAAGATTGGTTCCAGTCCCATCTCTAGTGATGAATCCGCAAGTACAAACCTTTTCACCAAATTCTTTGCATACTTCTCATGGTTCAAGAATATGCATGTACCTGTTTGTTTTATTTGGATGCTAAGAAAGAAATTAAATTCTCATATCACACTCATCTCAAATATTCATGTCATAGATTCAACAAACTTTTCCAAAATAGAATTGTCACTAAAACCAAACACTATGTCATCAACATAAATTTGAGCTATACAAATATCAGAATGTTTCTTCAAAACAAACGGTGTTCTATCTCCATCACCTCTATCAAAACCAAGACTTAAGAGAAATTTAGTAAGTCTTTCATACTATGCTCTAGGAGCCTGTTTAAGACCATACAGAGCTTTCTTTATTTTGTACACACGATTGGGGAACTTAGGGTCAGTGAATCCCTTAGGCTGTTCTACATATACTTCCTTATCAATCAGCCCATTTAGGAAAGCACCCTTCACATCCACCTGATATAGTTTGATCTTAAGACAGCATGCAATAGCTAGAAGCAAGCTAATAGATTCTATCGTAGCTACTGGAGCAAAAGTCTCATCAAAATGTATACCTTCAACCTGAGTATACCCGTGAGCAACAAGCCTGGCTTCATTCCTAACTATTACTCCATCCTCATTACTTTTGTTTTTAAAGATACATTTAGTCCCTATTACATTTACATTAGGTGGTCTAGGTACCAAGATCCAGACATTGCTTTTAGTAAACTGTAATAGTTCATCCTGCATGGCATTAATCCAAAAGTTATCTAGGAGTGCTTCAGAAATATTTTTAGGTTTTATGGCAGAGACAAAACATGAGGCATTATCAACAGTACATGTGAAGTTCATACAGACACACAATTTAACCATATCTCTATAATTCAGTCTCTCTTTGTTGCGTGTCCTTACCCTATTCGGTGATCTCACCTATTACTTGAGTGTTGGATTGTCTTTCTGAATCCTAGTATGGGATCTCTTCTAGGTTCAGTGCCATCTTCGTTTCTTGAGTCAAATTATTCTGTGGTTAGTCTAACATTCGGTCTGGCTGGTGTTAGTCTAACATCCATTATTGTCTCCTGCTTTGTGGTGCCAGCTTCAAGTTCCAACACTGGAATAACATTCTCATTTTCTAGTGTTGGTCCAACATCAGAAACTGAAATGTCACCAATACCTGTTTCATGAGTGAAATCATCAAACACAACATTCACAGATTCTTGAATAGTCTTTAATCTAGGATTATAGACTCTAAAAGAAGTATTGTTGGCAGAGTAACCTACAAAGATGCATTTCTTACTTTTTTTGATCAAATTTACTTAGATAATCCCTGTCATTTAACAGATAACAGTCACATCCAAACTCATGAAAATATGCAATATTTGGCACTACACCCTTCAAGATTTCATAAGGACTCATATTAGTTCCAGGTCTGAGATACACCCTGTTACTAACGTGATAAGCAATATTTAAAGCTTCAGCCGAAAGTCTTTTAGATAAGTCTTTAGCATTCAATATAACTATGGCCATTTCTTGAAGAGTTCTATTTTTTGTTTCAGAAATACCATTAGGATGAGGTGTCTTAGGAGCTGAATATTCATGAAAGATGTCTTTAGCATTACAATAGCTATCAAAACTAGCATTCTCAAATTCCTTTCCATGATCATACCTAATTTTAGACACAATAGAACCATACAAATTTTTATTGCTTGCACAAAGTATTTTGAACTGGTCAAAAGCTTCAGATTTTTCTCTAAGAAACTTTACCCATGTATATCTAGAGAAATCATTTACAATACCAAAGACATATTTCTTACCACTCAGACTACTTACCTCAATCGGACCCATTAAGTCCATATGCAGCAATGTAAACCTCTTACCTGGACTGGTTATCTTAGGCAAACCTCTTACAACATCATCTTTCTGTAATTTCTCTATATTTCTGTAGTGCACATGTCCCAGTTTCCTATTCCATATAGAAGTTTCATCTATCTTAGCATGGAAACATTCTGCTTCTTCCTGAGGCAGATAACAGTTGTCTTTGGATCTAGTACCTGTCATAACAAGGACATTGTCACTATCATAAACATCACAAGACACTTTGTCAAAAGTTACTGGCAGATCATCATCACATAGCTGACTAATGCTAATTAAATTTTCTTTTAACCCATCAACCAACAGAAGGTGGAAATCCTTCAACATTAAGTATCTCCTTTTCAACGATTTTGCATTTGGTGCCTCCTCCATAGGTGACAGTTCCAACACTAAGGGAAATCATATGTTTAAGATTCTATTTGTTGCCTGTCATGTGTCTTGAGCATCCTCTGTTAAAGTACTACTTACCTGAAAGGTTAGAGTAAACAGCAGAGAAAACAATATTGCACACAATCTTGATCTTAGGGTATTTCACCTTTTCAATCCAAGTTTTACCTTTGTGTCCATAACCTAATGTTGGACTAACATTAGAAGCACTTGTCGGTTTAACATTAGACACATAAGCTGTTTTCTTACCAGTTTTTTTTCAAATATTTTTTACATAATGGCTTAATGTGGCCTGGTTGAAAACAATATTGACAGATAAAGGTAGGTTTACTTTTCACAATATTGATAGGACCAGAACTCAATTTTGAAGATTCTTTGACAAAGCTAGTTTTAAGGTAGGAAGAATTCACATCAGAAGAGGAAGATTTCTCAACAAAACTTATACCATTTGTACCTGCATTACCCAAATTCAGTACTTCATCAAGTTTGCAAGTTCCTGAATTCCATTTTGCAATGATCTCACTGTCTTTCTTGAGTTTTCTTTTACCTCTTTCAGCCCAACTTCAGCTTTGTCAAGATCTCTTTCATAGAGTTTCATTATGTTCTTCAAACACTCAATATCAAATTTCAAAGCTTTATTACTTTTGATGAGCATAATGTTCTCTCTTTCAAGTTTGATGAATGTAAAATGAAGATCATCGATGATTTCCTAATGGGGCTGTTCTCTAACCAAGCAGTATTCCTCCTCAGAATCAACTGAACTATGAAAACAATCAAAGTTAGTATAATCAGAATCAGAGTAAATATCAGAGTTAACCTTTAAGTCATTGTTGTCCAAATTTTTTAAGAAGATCTCATGTGTTGTTGTTGGTTCCTCAATGTTAAAGTAACATTGTGAGCCATTGCAGTTTCTAGAATCTTCTCCTGACCCGTTAATCTGAGCGTATAGCGTGGCAGTGTTGATTTCTTCTGAGTTTTCATCAGCATTTGATCCAGAGTTGAAATCAGCTTCATCGAAATCATCTACACAGACCCAATGAGAGTTCCCTCTTGCTCATAGAGTGTTAGCACATTCATGTTTAAAATGACCAAACCCTTTACATTCATAGCTCTGGACATCTTTCAATTTCTCAGCATCTTGAGGATTGCTCTTTGATGCCATGTATTTTATGAATTTAAGAGGTAGCGTCTTATAACCAGAACTAGCATTACCAGATTGCTTTTCTTTGCCTTTATCTTTGTAACCTAATTTGCTAAATTTCTTGGTAATGTTTCCATAGTTAGAGGAGATCAATTCATACTCATCATCATCACTTCCTTCAGCATCTGAGCTAGTTCCAAGTATGGCTAAAGAAAGTTGTTTACTGGACTTACCTAGAACTTATAGTTCAAATTCTTTTAAAGTGTTCATTAAGGTTTGAAAATCCATGTTTGCAAGATCTCTAGACTCATTCATAGCAATTCTTTTGACAATGAATTTGGTAGACAGTGATATGAAGGCTTTGTAAACCATGGTTTTATTAGAAATAACAAATCCTAGGTTTTGACACTGGTTAGCAATATCAAGAAGTTTCTCAAAATAGCTATCAATGCTTTCATCTTCACACATCACTATTTTTTCAAAATGTTGAAGCAACCTCCTATGTTTAGAGTCCCTCAGAACCACATCTCCCTCACAATGTAGTTCAAGAATATCCCATGCAGATTTAACTGTAGTGCAAGTTTGAATATGTTTAGACATATGATTATCTACCCAGCTAAAAATAGCATTGAGAGCCTTTTCATTGAAGTTGTAGAGAGCAATTTCATTGGTTATCCATTGTCCTTTGGGCTTAGGTACCAGGTCAGTATCTCCATCTCTTGGCAAATAAGAAATGGTGTATCCTTCTAGAACTGATTCTCAAGAACTAGTACAATTCCGATCGAGTTTCAATCTTACCCTAAGGGCTTGTTTGGTTGGACGGGTGGGATTGTGTCATATTCAACAACACTTCTATTAAGATCCATATTATTCATCTCTATAATACACTTGGTTGCAAAAAAAAATTACATCATATTAGGGAGTTGGGTTAAACACTATACTACATTTGGTTAATAAGTTTCAAGCTTCACTATGCCATATTGCTTATGAAAATGCCATTTTGCCCTTATAAAAGCTAAACCATTCCCCCATTAAGATAGCCAAATTTTTATTGGTCATTTTGATTCGGCAAAATATATGTATTCTAAAAATTGTATATAGTTTGTAATACTGATGACTCAGGGTTAATGATTGGTAAATTTTTCCTATTATTTCGATTCATTAATTAAAATTCCACGTTGTATATTTACATTTTGTGCATGCATGTATTGATGCTAAGTTTGTGGACTTTTCTCGCCTCTCCCCTCATGTATTATACCAATGTGAAGACCATAAAACATATAGTGAATAAGATAAGAACGTTGCATTTGGGAATTAATAACCAGCTCTAGGTGTTGCCAGTGCAAATAATTTTTGTGTACACATTTATTGATATTAATAAAATCCAAACGATTAACACTTTTAAACAAAAGCCATATAACAATTATAAAAATCCCATCAACATTATTTAACTTCGGTTATATTTCGACCCCGTACGTTTTTTCTTAAGTCATCTATCGTAATCCTTGGGTATGAAAAAAGGAGCTATTAAGAAAATCAGCCATACATAGATTTCAGCATAGTGAAGCACCATCATCATACATTAGCAAACGTCATAGCGCCAAAGACAAAGTTAGTACACATACAAAATAGAGTCATAACGAACGATGATCACAACGTCTACTACAGTTACAAACTTATAAATAAATTGTCTAAAGACAAGTTGCAAACGGTAGCCAAACAACAACCATATCTTTGATCTATTTTTTGGCAGGAATCAGGATCTATGCATTTCAATAAAGGTTTTTTTTATTTGAAATAGAAAATAAGATCTGCCCTAGCACCCATTACCCCCTCACCAGTTTAGATTCTAAATAATTTCATTGCACACAATAATTCTCATTTGACCAGCGAGACTGACGCTTTTCCTTCCTAAAAAAGTTGATTTCGTGGCACTGAGATTGGAATTTGTAAGTTTCGGCAATAGCTTATCAGCCAATAATTCAGGTCACTGATGTAGTACTTGGTCCATAGATGATAAAATTCCTCCCATAGATCGCTGAGAACCATTGCCATGTGTTTCTGGAGATGCATCCACCATACTTTCACGTGCCTTCTTCTGTTGGTCTAGTTGCTTAATAACTGAAAAAGTAGAATACTCACAGGTCTTAGTATCTAATACTGGATTTGCTTTTGGTCCCGAAGTACAACTATGCGCAGGAGATTCATCCTCAGAAACACCATTCCCCATGGCCTGGGATCAATAAATGCACCAAAAACAACTTTGATGAATAAGCTATATAGGAAGGAACAAGTTGCTGAACCAACACGAATCAGCATAAATGATAAACCAAGAGAAGGGAATTTTGAATGCAGAAATAAGAGGCGGAGCTAGAAGGCAGCCCCAACCACACCTTCCCTATTTATTTACAAAGTTTTTTGGCCTGGCTTAAACGGGGGTTTCTAGATATAGTTTAGAAAAACCAAATGTGTATAAAATCCACAGAAACGTGAAATGGAGGTAGGCAACAAAGTAGCTGGAAGATGTGATGCCATTAATGAATTGCCGCCTTATCTAAACTTTCAAATTGTAGTGAAGATTACTACTATCATAGTATATAGGTCTATTATTTTAATTTCAAGAGAACTCATTAGAAGATTTTGGATTTGATCTAGATGAATCTCGTTAGTATCACTTTGTATTTACTTGGTCTAATGGATTATGGTTTTTTTGTTGTCAACTGAACCAATTAAAACTAAGGACAAATTAATATTTCTGCCCTGTAACTATGCGTTTTTGAAGGAAATGCCCAGTAAGTTTGAGCTATTATAAACTGCCCCGATTTTGACATTGTTTGAAAAATAAATGCCCAGGCCCCGACACATCAGCAAAATCGCGCATGTGGCAGCTGACTCGGACCACTCGACACACGCCCGATTTTGTTGGGCATTTTTTAAAAAATTTTAAAAACTTAGTGGGCAGTTAATTTTCCAATTCACAAACTTATTGGGCATTTCTTATTATATTATTTGAATAATAATGGGCATATTTATAGTCTTTCAAAAACATATTGGGCAGTTACATTAAGTTAGATAACGTGCCTTAAAAGTTGGTTGATGAACCACTTATGTTGTTGTATTGTTCACTGTCTATTTTGGATGGTAACGTTATGTTGTGTTTATTGGATTCTAAAAATGTTTATGTAGTTATGTTTTTGGTTAACGTTGTGTTCGTTCGTGGTTTATTAGTTCTAAGGCACATTATCTAACTTAATGTAACTGCCCAATATGTTTCTGAAAGACTATAAATATGCCCATTATTATTCAAATAATATAATAAAAAATGGCCAATAAGTTTGTGAATTGGAAAATTAACTGCCCACTAAGTTTTTAAATTTTTTTAAAAAATGCCCAACAAAATCGGGCGTGTGTCGAGTGGTCCGAGTCAGCTGCCACATGCGCGATTTTGCTGATGTGTCGGGGCCTGGACATTTATTTTTCAAACAGTGTCAAAATCGGGGCAGTTTATAATAGCTCAAACTTACTGGGCATTTCCTTCAAAAACGCATAGTTACAGGGCAGAAATATTAATTTGTCCTAAAACTAATTATGTGCAAATAAAAACATCTCAAACTTGATTTGGATATAAAATTTGAACCATGGAATATCCTAGAAGCAGTATCAGCAATCTAACCAGCAGCATTATCTTCTAGTACTATATTACTGTGTTTCAAGCTATAGTTTGTATAGTTAAAGAGTTGAATTAAAAAAGAACAGAAATATTATAGAGACTATGTGAAGGAAGAACCTTGCAATCATAAAGATTGCTGGCAACAGAGCCGCTGCTTTCACTTAATTTCCCACTGAGCCTGCGATCACGATCATAATCCGTGTCAGGGTCAACTTCGTTTTCAGCATCGTGGATAGCCGTTGACTTTCAAGTCGGGATTTTCATCATCACTTGCATCTTCACTGCCACTGTTTTCAGTTTGAGATTCCGCAGACGGAGAGCATCTTTGCAAACTATCATCCTGCCAAGGAAATAGAGTTAAGCAAAGCACATTCCCGGAAGTCCTTAAGTAAAGCAACCCTATTCCTTTATGTAAAATATGAGATAGCACGAAAGCAATTACATGTAAGAGCTGACCAGCATAATAGGAATAATAAAGTAAAAGAGCATAGTAAATAAGACAAAGATGACCAGCTTAATGCATATGAGCTTGCCAACGCAACTGAAAATGCCCTTATTAATAGGCCATAGAAGACCATATTTAGACTCAGCAGGAATCGTAGAATTGTGTAATGCTATCATTCAGATAAGGTGCAAGGAAAGAACATTTTTCAAGAACTTGAGCAGCTAACTCCAAGTGGAGCAGTACATTACAACTCATCCAACTGTAACCATGCGGGATATAGATCAATAAAAAACGTGCATCTCTCCACAATATTCATATTAGCCTCAATAACAAGTTGTATGATGGGCTAGAGAGCAAAGAAAAATTGACGCTTTCGAGAGTTAAATAAAAGAGAGGAGAGCAGAAAACAGAGACCAGTTCAGTATCACTCCAATAGTTCAAAATTTATCAATCCAATAAGCATAACGATTAAAATACTAATAAATAAGAATACTTACATCAAAAATACTCTCATACTCCTCCCGGAGAGTTGCAATAATTGCTTGAGCATTATTAGCAGCATTAGCAGCGGCAAGAAGCTGCGCAGAATTATCTTTGTTGATATCAAAATCATCATCTACTGAGCAGAATTATCTCTGCTGATATAAAAATCATCATCTAATTCACATTCACCAACTAAAAGGGGGCAATGGAGCCATGCAAGCAGCAACTGCAGGTTGAGTCATCCGATTCTCAGATGCGTGGGAGGAAATTTTGTGCATCATCTTAAGAACTCTACTGAGTAAACCAAGTGCTCAATGAGATTACAAACGCAACACGTGACGGAAACTAATGTAGATCAAGCCTATATCTTATGTGTGCAATGAAACATCTATAAAAAACAACAGATTTAACTAAATCAGTGATTGTTACTATAAAAAGAGATTTACCTGTCACAATTAAGGCAACGAGATACTCTGTTCGAAGAACCCCCAAAATTCGAAACTGCATTTTAATTAAACGACTCTTAATTTAGTAATCCATCAAAATAAATGCTTAGGCTCACACGTATGGTAACCTAATTTCACGCCCTTACCGTTCAATTTACGTTGATGTTAACTTCGAATTCGGATTGAAGGGATTGATGCGTTCTGCCAAAAGAACAACGGGTCACCGATTACTTAACAAACCGAACGCATATGATTCAATGGGATATAATTACGTTAAGAAGGATGGAAATTACCTGATGAGGCGAGAAGATTGCCTCCAATTATTGAGAGGCGTATGGAGCTAGGATTTACTGCACTCTGCAAAATTGGGTACAAGGCATTTGTGAGGAAACTCAACTTGGAAGGGTAAGAAAAGGGAGACCAATGTTGATTTTAGGGACAAAATAGTAATTAGGATCGGGCATTTAAATTTACTGTTGATATCACATTTGCCAAAACGGCTCTTGAGTCCAGTGTCAATCCGTAATATGGATGACCCGGGTTTTAATCGTTGTAACCAAAGATTGGCTATTAACTACCGTTAAATCCGGATTAGGAGGCCCTAATAAGTCCTTAAAGGGCCAACCAAATGAGCCCTAAATGTCTTGGTAACTTTACCGTTTAGAAGAATTTTAATAAAGAAGACGCCTTATGTAACGCCCCTGAAATTTGAACGAAAATATAAATTTATAGTTTAGTGTCACGACTGGCTAGTTTCAAGGACGCAGAGGCCGGACGGGGCCGACACACTTGTGCGCAAGGATAGTCGACCATGGGCGTAGAAGTCGGCTAACGAGCGAAGGGGACGCGGCGTTAGGGACGGGCGTGCAACTTGAGCGGAAGGACGCGGGGCATCCAAATGGATCGATGCGACGAAGGGCCGTGCCGCGGGGCGAGCACGATGGTCCGAGAAGTTTGACGAAGGTTCTAGAGCTCTCGAGACGCGACGCGAAGGAGCGCGGACGCCGCCTTACGGGAAAGACCGAGAGGCTTCTAGAAACCAACGATGGCAGTGCGGGTCACCCACTTACTGGAGCTTGCGAGAAGACACGGGAGTTCTCTCGAATGATCTAGAAGAAGGTTCACGTGCGGGATGGTCGTACGTGCGGAACGCTCGCACATGCCGGGCAAATTGGGCAGGCCGCGGGTAGGTCACGGGTAGGACCAACTTGCGATGTAAATACAAAGTTTTGGGGTCACTTTGTAATTACCAATAGTTTAGGGACGTTGTAATTAGTCCAGCTCTAGAAGGGTCTAGAGTGGGACGGAAGGGACTAGAGTCAGCACCGCCTTATTGTGGTTGTAAGGGATTCGGCAATCCTACCAGCAGTAAGGTATAGAAATCTGCTAAATACTTATGCGGGGCCCACCAGGATTTTATAAAGGAGGGCACCCTTGTGGTCATTTGCAACCTGGCAACTTGAGAGAAAACCTTGGCAACTTGTACAAAAACAGTTGTAAATGGTCTTGAGCGTTGAATTAAAGAGTTGTAACATTATTTCAAAACACTTGTGTTCACTTAAACTCTTTTCTTCCGTTCCATCACATTCTTCCGAGTTTTGTAGCCTCATTGGGAATAGTAGGCTTACTAGTGAGCCGACGGGACCGCGCTTGCTAGGCCGCACGGACGCATCGTCGACTCGAAGGGACGTTAGTCGATAGACAAGGGACAAGTCCATGACACGTGGTATCAGAGCCACGGTCGGAAAGAAACTGAGGATCTTTTCCGCACTGGTTTAGAAGTGCTTGCTTGAGTCTTGTTGGTTTAGAGGAAGTGATGTCGGGGCAAGGCGAGCTGGGGCCGACGTCCCGAAGCCGAAGGGCGCGCGAGCCTTCGAGTGATCCTTTTGCTGGGACGTTGGGGGACCGTTCCCAGGCTTTGGAAGAGCGCATGGGTCAGATGGAGCTGGCACTCATCGAGGCACAACGCACGTTCGAGACGCTACTTGATTGAGTAAGCGAGCTCAAGGCGAACGAGGACTTAACAGAGCGATTAGGCACGCTGAAGATCAAGATTTGTCCCACATTAACGCTATCACTTATGATTTTCAGCAACTGAAGAATGCCGTCAGGGACTTGGACATCTTGCGGTGCGAGGTTCAGGACATGAAGGACGACTTAGCCGCGGTGAAGCGAGTCGTCCACAACATAGAGCAGCAGAGGGATACGACGACGCCGACTAAAGTAGACGTTCCAAGGCCATCACCATATAACGGGGTAAAGAACGCTAGGGACATTGATAATGTTCTTTACAATATTGAGATCTACTTTGCCGCCGCCAACGTGCATGGCACCGACACTTGTCTACGAATCGTCCCACTTTTCTTGACAGACGTGGCGATGCTATGGTGGAGACGACGACAATCCGATATAGAGAAGGGACTTTGCCACATTTCGACGTGGGATGACTTTGTCCGGGAGTTGAAGCGTCAGGTTTACTCGGAGAACGTCGAATATGAGGCACGAGGTCGATTGAGGCGACTTCAACATCGGGGTACGATTCGGGACTATGTTAAAGAATTCCAACAGATCGTATTGGAGATCCCGGATCTTTCGGACAAGGATGCCTTGTTCACTTTCTTGGACGGTTTGAGGCCTTGGGTTAGGCAAGAGTTGCAACGGCGCAACGTCCAAGACTTGGCATCCGCTATAGCGGTAGCGGAGGGCCTAATCAAAATGATGCCAAGGGACGGCGACAAAAAGAGCAAGGACCGATGGGACAACGAGGGACAACACGACAGGGAAGACCATGGTCATTCGGGTCGAAAGGATAGTTCGACGGAGCCGAGCAAAGCCAGGCCGAGTGGTACTAATGGTATGGGACGTCAGGATCACACGGACCGGCGACCGAAGTCGAAGAACTGTTTCTTGTGTGGCGGGGCAAATCACTTTGTCAGCAACTGCCTGCAACGGGGCTGACTAACAGCAATCGAACAACGCGTTGAGGAACCGGCGGAGGATCGCAGGGAAGTGCGAATGGGAGCGCGCCAACTCCTTAACGCGGTTCAGGGGCGTAGCGAGCCAGCGAAAGGACGACGTCGGGCGCTTTTTTACGTGGACGCACGCATTGGGCAACACTTAGTCCGAATTCTTGTTGACACCGGCACAAATTCAACTTTATGGACGACAAGGTCGCGCACAAGATCGGACTAAGCATCACCAAGACGAGTGGGTTCAGCAGGTAGACCAACAAAGGAGAGGAGCCGATAGTGGGCATGGCAAAGGATGTCCACGTACGCATGGGACCGTGGCAGGGATCGGTAAATTTTACGATTGTACCATTGGACGACTACGACGCCATTTTAGGACTCGAGTGGTTCTACAAGGTACGTGTTTTGGTTGTACCGTTTGCACATCATATACTTGTACTGGGCAAAAATCCTTGCACGATACCTGTCCATAGAGTGGCGACAAGGGTACCAAACATCTCTGCCATAACGTTGATCGAGACGGAGGTGTGCATCAACCAAGAATCGGGACAGGTTAGGAGGCGAAGGAATAGACGGAGGCGCAGGGGGCGCAAGAGAGTCCGCAGTTTCAACGGCGCCCAAGGGGTCGCCGATTTTGGTGGGTGAAAATGTCACGATCGGCTAGTTTCAAGGACCCAAAGGTCGAACGAGGCCGGCACACTTGTGCGCAAGGATAGTCGACCATGGGCGCAGCAGTCGGCTAACGAGCGAAGGGGATGCAGCGTTAGGGATGGGCGTGCGACATGGGCGGAAGGACGCGGGGCGTCCAAACAGATCGATACAACGAAGGACCGTGTTGCGGGGAGAGCACGATGGTCCGAGAAGTTTGACGAAGGTTCTAGAGCTCTCGAGACGCGATGCGAAGGAGTGCGGGCATCGCTTTACGAGAAGGACCGAGAGGCTTCTAGAAACCAACAATGGCGGTGCGGGTCACCAACTTATTGAAGCTTGCGAGAAGACACGGAAGTTCTCTCAAAAGATCCATAAGAAGGTTCACGTGCGGGACGGTCGCACTTGTCAGGCAAATTGGGTAGGCCTCGGGTAGGTCACGTGTAAGACCAACTTGCGATGTAAATACAAAGTTTTGGGGTCACTTTGTAATTATCAATAGTTTAGGGACGTTGTAATTAGTCCAGTTCTAGAAGGGTCTAGAGTTGGCCGGAAGGGACTAGAGTCAGCATCGCCTTACTGTGGTTGTAAGGGATTCGGCAATCCTACCAGCACTAAGGTATAGAAATCTGCTAAATGCTTATGCGGGGCCCACCTGGAGTCTATATAAAGGAGGGCACCCTTGTGGTCATTTGCAACCTCGCAACTTGAGAGAAAACCTTGGCAACTTGTACAAAAACACTTGTAAACGGTCTTGAGCGTTGAATTAAAGAGTTGTAACATTATTTCAAAACAATTGTGTTTACTTAAACTCTTTTCGTCTGTTCCATCACATTCTTTCGAGTTTCGCAGCCTCCTTGGGAATAGTAGGCTTACAAGTGAGCCGACGCGACCGCGCTTGCTAGGCCGCACGGACGCATCGTCGACTCGAAGGGACGTTAGTCGATAGACAAGGGACAAGTCTGTGACATTAGTCCTCAAACTTTTGAAAATGGCATTTTTTGCACCAAACATTTGAGAAAAAATATATTTTAGTCCTTGAACGAAAATTAACCATTTTCTTTCAACTTATATGCTTCAAATATCTTTGTAAAATATATTTTACATGTACATATTGATTTTGGAGTTTTTTTACCTAGAAAACTCACATAAGTAATTATGTGTAAAAATATCTATTTATTCATATTTTTTTTATTATAAACAACACGAATAATATCACATCATAGATGAATGGTTTTGAAATTAGCCACATCACTCTTGTGACAATTAAAATCAGATTTTGGTGATTAGTTGTTAAAGAAATTAAGGTGGAACCTTAGTTAAATTGTTTAAACATGTATAAATAAATAAATATGTATATATTAATCTATATGTATTTTGTTTGAATTAGACATATCATATTTTAAGTTATGGAAGAAAAATCAGCCACATCTCTGTATTATCAGATTAGAGTCTTCATTAGGTGGTCAAGGATAAAGAAATTAAAGTGGGACTTTAATTAAAAGTATTTTAACATGATTTTTTGACTATAAATATTAGGCTTTCTTCCAACAATTGTCACACACAAACCATTTCGGTTTTATCAGCTTTCTTCCTACCAATCTCTTTATTTTTGAGTCTACTTTCAGGAAAAATTCATCCCAAGTTCTTATTTCATCATTTTTTACCCGAAAATACCCAAAACTTTTATTGCGCATAAATTATTCATTCGGCCCTGCACCTTAGAAAAATCATAACTAATTGTAGAAAAATCATTTTTGATCAAGGTCAACGGCCGAATACTCCTCATGATGTCCTCTAACTTTCATATGAGGAAATGTTTTTGTCAAATAATGTGATTTCGAGCGTCGAAATTCTTAAACCGTAGACTGCTGTCTGAAAATCCGAAAATAGGTTCTATATTTTCAAGAATTATTTAGCATAGCAAACCTTAGGATTTTCCTTCTCATTCGGATACACATGTTCCTAATGATGTTAGAGATTAGTTGCCACAAAAATATTTAGAAACAAAGTTCATTTGGATATCCGATCAAAGGTAAACTCGAAACTACGATGATTTTCAGCTTACTTTACATAGTTTAAGTTCTTTGTTTATGATTGAAAATAATCATTATAATTCTATGATTGATCATTCACACATGACTCTTATAATATACAACAATCATTAAAATCACTTTAATATGATTTGTATTCACGAATTAATATTTTTGAGATTTTTCAAGAGTATATATATAGTATATTTAGGACGAAATATTAAAAATGCCTGCTAATTTTTTTAAAAAAAGTTAAAATGCCCGTTTTTTTCGGGCCTTGACAAAATGCCCCGTATGTTTAAAAAAACTTTCAAAAATGACCTCGGCCCTTATTCGGGCCAAAATTGCCTACCTGGTAGTACAAAATTGCACTTGACACCCTAAAATATTTTGGGGTGCAAAATACAATTTATCTTGGGGTGAAAAGTGCAATTTTGTACCGCCACGTAGGCAATTTATGCCCGAATAAGGACCGAGGGCATTTTTAATAGACTTTTTAAAAGACATGGGGCATAAAAACAAGGCCCGAAAAAAAAGGGCATATTAACTTTTTAAAAAAAGTTAAGGGGCAAATTTAATTATTCGTCCGTATATATATCATGTTTAACATATTCTTACATAAGTTTAATAAGATTATCATATACACTTTTGAGGTCTAATCCTCTTATATGACTATGTATCGTAACTTAAACATTTTTTGATCATTTACCTTGATCAGGCTTACGTATTAATATTTATATAAGTTATAAATACAATGTTATGTAATTTAAGATAGTCTTGAAACAAAATAATATTAACTAAGTTATACAATCTACTTGATTGTTTTATAAGGTAATTGTTTGATGTCATGATTCCTGTAATTTTTGGATGTACTGGAGACTTAAAGAACGATTTTTCATAAATGAGTTAAGTAATACATTTTGAAGATTTATTATGCATCAAATTAAATAGTTTATCATACTATACTTGATATTATTCTATACTTACCATTTGAAATGATTTTCTAACATTAGAAAAATTATAACTATAATTATAATTATAAATATATGGTTGTTTAAGATAAATCTTGAGATATAAATTACGTATACAAAGTATATTTGATATTTAACTTAACCTTACGACATGAAAGTTTATCGCGTAAGATTTTCATCAATGATACGTGATATTTACTTAAATTAGTATTAGCTACCTTTTTTAACAAGAACTTCCTCAAATTTCATCAACACGAAAGTTAAATAGTACATATGTTTATAGTGGTGAGTTATGATTATTCAATTAACTGATATTGTCTTAATGTTATTAAATATTTGACAAATTAATCAATGACGCGCAAGATTCTCCGTACAAATAAAGGTGAGGTTTGATTTCTGATTTTGTTCTAGCCCAGTTTGGCATCCGGCCTGAGGAACTTGGACAGAAAAGACATTACTCCGTTTCCAAATCACGAACAACCTATATTATTCACCGTATTCCTATTTTTGCATCTAATCTCGTCTCATAACAGGATTTCCTTACTCATCATTAAATCATACTCAACCATTAATTATTTATCACATATTAATTCATAATCATGGTAATTCGTCAATTATCTAATTTCCTGGTTCTTGAACTGTGCAAAGAGCAATGAACTATGTTCGGGACATGTAGCAACGTCAGGAGTTGGCTGTAACCCACGTGCTGGATCGGCATGTACTTGAGCATGTCGCCTGTTTTGTTTGCGAGGTCGCTCCTCGTTGGGAGGTATAAGGTAGTATTTGGAAGTATAAGGTTGGATTGGTTTACTGTTAATGCACATGTTCATAAACTATATCCAGAATATTTCGGTACCATTGTTACATCAAATTATCTTGTTAAATTGTTTCTATCGGTAAGATCTTTCCTTGAATTATATCAATTGAAGATTGTGAGCTTTTTTAGCTTAAAAAAAGTTTTGTAACCGAAAAAGCTAGATTTGCAAACACCCCAAAATCACTTGTTCAAATAAAAAGCTGATTATAGCTTTTTTTAAGAGTTTGCAAACACCACCTAAGTCATCAAAAACTTATTCCTCGTTTTTTCCTGTCTGTCTATTCCTCAGGATAAAACCGACGTGGCAGCATGGATCACATGAATAATTTTGTGAATCTTGCCTTTTGGAATATTCATGTAATTGAAAATGATTAATCATAATAAAGTGTCAAATTATTTGTATTTTTCAGACTTCCGCTGTGTATATTAAAAGTTATTTTTTTTATCATAATGTATATGGTTGATCATGGACAATGACACCCCTTCCCACGAGACGTGTTTTAGTCTGAGCTGGGTAAAGTGTATGGCCAGCACCGAACCTACTCGGATCGGAACAATACTCATGGGGTGCGGCCGTCACACCTTAAATGGATTTCAAACATCAGATCTTGGTAATATTACATTGATCTACGATGTTGATTGTGTGAGATACATTATCTTACTGGAATTATGTGGTTGAAGATTCGTTAGGAAAAAAACTAAAGTGATTATAATCTAAAGCTCAATGTTTTGACCTATGTATTTCTTTCTAAATTGAAAGGCGTCGGTCTCCTAATTATTTTATCTTGCCTTATTCATATAAGGTTAAATCCCGTCCCCTTAATGTTTGAGCATTTTTACACGATGCCTTCTAAGGTTTCAAAAAGTAACATATCCCTTCCCCCAGCCTCACCGTTTGCGATTTTGTGCGAACACCAGCCATTTACTTTTGAACACGTGTCTGCATTTTTCTCGAGGGGTGTTCACACAAAATCACAACGTTAGGGGAGAACATTCACTTTTTGAAACTTTAGAGAGTACTTTCTAAACCCGCAAACATTGGGGCAAATAGGATTTACCCATTAAATAAGAGTAGTGCTTATCTAACAGTCAAGTAAATGTCACCGTCTTATACAACCGGTTTACATGCGCTATTTTGAAACCAGGCCCGGATCGACCGGTTTGACCAGGAATTGGTAGCCTAAACGACATGGTTCATGCCAGAAAATGGGCTGCTGAGCCTGGCAAGCGAACCGACGAATTTAGCCATGTCGCCCGGAGACACGGCCGATCGGTTCGGCTAGCGAATCGGTGTGGCCCTCTTTTATATATTTTTCTTTTTTTGTAAGTTACCATTATTTTTGGTTTGTTAAAACTTTGAATTTGGAGTTATGTGTTGGAGTTTTTTAATTGTGGACTATTTTGTATTTTTGTTTGTTACTTTGTTATTTTGGTACAATGAATGCGAGTTATAGATTTGGATTTGGAGTTGTTTAATATTTTGTTTGCTTATTTAATGATTAGTTATGATAATATAATAGCATGATATATTTATTTAGAGATTTTGTAGTTGAGAAATTGAGTATTTTGTTATGACTTTTGTTATACAATTGAGTATTTTTTTATATATTTTATTGAATCCCTCTTTTCTTTTTGGTCATTGTATTCATTTCCTTGCTTAATTAATTTGCGTCTAGAACGAAGATGTTAAAAATTCTTTATTGTAAATGGGTCGGATATTTCTACATTATATTGAAAGATTTCAAAAACTTACTCACTAAAGAATTACGACCTGACTAACTTAAATTGTTTAATTAGTGAAAGGAGATTTCTAGAATTCTACAAATGGCCAACTTATATTATATTCCTCTTTTACTTTTTTCATGTATCTAAAATTTCTATAATTAAAATCAGTTAAAATGTTATATATAAAAGTATAAAAGCTTTATCAATAAATGGTTGCTTTTTATTTATGGGTGCTGACTGCTGATTTCTAGAACTTTTGTTTAGCATTTTCTTCTGGGTATATACAGAGCAAAATCCATAATCACATAGCAACATTTCCTTTATTGTCTATTTTACCCTTTATCAATTTATAAAATAATCAAAGCTACAAAATCTTCATTATCGATGGCATGAAATCTCTTTCTTAATTAAGAACTCGCTCAACAATAATCAAAATGAGCCACTCCTTGACCGGTAGCAATTATTTTTTGTTCTTAATTGTATAATTAATCTAAGACTCTAAGTAAACTGTTTTTTACATTCCCAGCATAAGTTTCTCTACCGAAACCAATAGTTAAATTAAATTGCAATATTATTCATGGTTAATTGTGCTTAATGTATTTTATACTTTATCATGCTATTGCTAGTATATTTCTGTTTAAACTGTATATTACATATATTAAATTTTAATTTATGCTCATCTTTTTAATTTGTATGTACAATTGCACAAGTATAAGATAAACTCAACATATTTATTTTTGTAAAGTAATTTTATCCAACGGTCAGCAAATGTACAACACAATAAATTGCCGCAGTAAATAATTATCAGAATAATGTTGCAAGATAATAATTTAAATATTTATTTGCAGTTTCTTTATATTTTTATCCAGTAGAATTCTTTTTCGGTTACGTGTTAGTATATTATAGGAAAATACTTACTCGAATATTCATTTTCATATCTTTAATCTTTTACCACTCAAAAAATGCATTATTCCAACAAAATAAGTGTACGTAATATAAAACATGTGAGTCTTAATGTCTTATACCTATAAGTTTATTAAGAATTTTCTGAAAATATTTACGAATATCATCATATAAAATCATATAAATCAAATTTACACATACAGACTTTTAAATAATCCGATTTCTTTTGTATGAAGAGATTAAGATAAACATTTTGTAAGTAAGTGGCCTTCTGTAAGGAATCAGTTGATCCTCCTTACCTATAAGAAAAAGATTTCAAAAGAAACTTAAGAAGTTGTCTAATTTAAAAAGATATCATAATCATTGATTACAATCATAAATTAGTTGTTCATTTAATATAAAAGGATAAAATTGAGAATAACAACGAATTGCTATAACAAACATATATTTCTAAAATATAACTATATAGATTTGTAGAAGGCAATTAACCCTTATGTAAAAATAAAATTTTCTAGTATCACTACAAGAAAATTGGTTTTTGGTAACGAAGAAATTCGTTACTAGAGGTATCATTATTTGTTACCAAATCTAATGGTAACGAAAATTTTGTTACCAAAATTTTGTGCTTTAAACCCCGTTACGAAAGCTTTTGGTAACAAAATTTACGCGTTCGTTACCATTACTTTGGTAACGAATGTCATTTTTGTTACCGCTCCTTCGTATTTGTAACAAACAATTTGTTAGGAAAAATCGTGCAATTTGTTACCAAAGTATTTTTGTTACCAAAATTTTGGTTATAAAAACAATTTTAAATTGTTACTTAAAATATATTTGTTACCAACAAAGTATTTTCGTTACCAATATTTTGGTTATAAAAATATTTTTAAATTGTTACTTAAAATATATTTGTTACTAATAATCTTTTTAATTCAATAATTTTGTTACTATTGAGTAAATGTATTACGATACATTTGTTGGTTTATTTAAAAATACAAATTGACGATTACTATTATAAATCACACAATATTAAATTTATACTAAAAACAAATATGTCTGTTACATCAGAATAATACATCCTAAAAACTAAACAAAATATAAAAAAAATTAGTTCGTACCATCATCTTTTGATAAAAAAAAGAAAAACAAAATATAGTATCTCAAATACAAAGAACGGATGAGTGCTAATTTTAAAATACAACCAATTTGCAAGAACAATTGTCTAATAAAAATATAGATAACATCTAAATGCTCCCAACTCTTTGAATATTAATTCAACTTGCCCCACATGGTGTAGTTGTTTACGAACCTGCAATCGAACCAAAACATGATATGAAAACTTAATTTGAAAAGCTACACTCAATACATACAATGCATGACTACTTAATTAAAATTACATCAAACAAAATCACTTAACATCAAGGTTAGCACTGTGCGACAAGTATCAAGTTCCGACCCAACAATTTCATTCTCTATAAAAGCATAAGAAAAAAAATATAAAAGTAGCTATCATATTGTCACCAACACAAACCCATCATCATCTACACTAATTATTTTCAAACAAAGAAAGTAAAAGATCGCTTTCTATGGTAATGTTCTCAACCTTTTCTGGTCATTATAAATAGCTAATGATAATAAAAGTTAATATATAGTAATACTTGAAAGAGTTTGGGAGGTCAACGTTTCAGAGAGTTTTTGTGCACCCAAGCTCATCACATACTGCTTCAATTCATTCTGACCATCTTTTAGACTTGCTATTTCAGCATTTTGCTTTTTAACTCGCTCAGAATGACATTCTTTCGGCCACACCTCTAATACTCCTACCAAGTGCCATAAAGCCAAATCAAATACCCTTTAATATGGGGCTATTATAAGCTATCAAGTGGCTCCTAACAGTAGATAAAAACAAAAAGACTATATAGTCCCAGCTCAAAAAATTGGCTACAAGAATTGATCCGAAGGCAATGATAACTAACTATCTTGCTGCAACTTTCACACCGCAACTCACAAAGCGAAATCCCGCCTAAACCTAATAATAAATTTGAAGTTTCCACACATACAAAATGATAGTGTAAGAATGAGTATCAAAGGTAATAAACTGTATGACTATTCGAGGGATTTGAAAATGAATCCACGTAGCCACTCACTGGCAGCACTAATATGGATCTTCGCTAATTACCAAGGCACACACACATCAGTTGGCCTTCTTTAGAAGAAGACTTTGACCAAAAAAAAAAGCAGGACCACATAAACACCAAATTCTCCAACTTTCAGACAGACATTCGAAATACAAAAAAAGAGAAGGAAAGAGAGAAGCACACACACACACACACACACACACACACACACATATATATATATATATATATATAAAGACATACTGATCAAGGCATGATTGTACGCATCAGTCCTACTGATCTTAGCTAGTCTTTGCATTTGCGAATGTTTCAAGCGACAGGCCACCTTTCCCTTTCCCTCCTCCCAATCTCTGCATATTCTTCTTCTTATTTTTGATCGCATACTGACCCTCAAAATTCTTCATCTTATCACGCTCACTGCCTTTCGTCATTAGAGAGATACAGAGCATGAGAGAAACTCTCTCTCAACTCATGTAACATTTAGTTCTTCAATTCATCAATAGTAACACTAAATTTACTTGATTTACAACTTAGCTTTTGTTTGCAAGTGCCTAGATACAACCCAATGCAATTCTAGAACAAAAACTTTAGCCACATCTTCAAAGAAATTCAAGAAAAACAGAATCAAATGGTCCAACTTGCAAACCGGTTGAAAAAACTAAGCTCGATGGAATTTCCTAACTTAAGAAATGGATATGGGCAAAATAACACATGTTTTGATATGACAAGGCCAACAATCCAATTACTTGTTAATTAAAGGAATTTACATCAGCTGTGTTATTAGTATCATTTAAAGAATATACATTAGATGTACATGTAACAGTAAAACGCACGCAATGGCAAGAGTCAAAGCCGAGAAAAAAATGCTTCAAACTTTCGTATCCCATAGTTTTCTGGAAATGCTTCAAACTTTCTTATCCCATAGTTCTCCAGAAATAAGAAGATAAAATTGTTTATTGCAGCGACAAATGGTTAGACACAATTACATTACCTTAAATGGTGAAAGATTAGTAGAGATAAATCAAAGTTTAACTAGCTACTGTATTGCTACCATAGTACCATTGAATTCCATGATCTAATTCCAGGCAGAGACAATTACATTACAAGAACTACTCCTCCCTAGCTCACATTATCACCTGCTATTAACTAATTCTTTGAGCATAAATTTTCAGTTCCAAGCATGGCTAATTAGTCCAAAACAACTGCAAGCTCATTACATTCTTCATAATCATCATAAACAAAAACTACTACTATACAAAGTATGATTAATTAGTCTAAATCAACAACTGGAAACTTACAACATTCGTCACAATCGTCATAAACACGAACGACAATACGAAATAAGTACTACTACTAAAAGAGTTAAAATAAGAGAACTATTGCGCACATAGAGCTTGTTTTCTATCCCATCGTTTAAGTTGGGGGTGAAGACAATTACACTACAAGAACTACTTTCTATCACATCCCCTGTTATTAAGTATTAACTGATTCTTTCAACATAGGTTTTGTACAGGATAAGAATTCCTCACCTCAAGTAATCGATATTTTGTTCGTAGAAGAATCAAAGCCGATTCTAGCCTAAAACCAAAAACCTGCAGAGAATTTTGGAAAATAGAGAGTCAAGCAACAAACAATTGCCAAGCAAAATAGTAAATTTTCAGAAATTGTACAGAACAAGAATATGGAATTCTACCTTGTTCTTCCGCAGCCCTAAAATCAAAACTTGAACCGTTCAGCGTTATTGTTGTAGATGTCTTTTCCATACCTTTGTAACTTCCGTTCCTACAGCACTCGCCCCTCAATTCTTGGGTTATGGCGCCACTTCTCTTTTAGTTGGCGCCTAATTAATTAGACTTCTTCTTGTTCTTCTTCTTTTAAAGATAATTAAACCTTTTTATAGTATATTGTACATATAATATATACACTATATATATATATATTCTTTTCCTCTTCTTAATTAGATGGTCATGTTATTAATGGAAATATTTTGATTATGGGATGTTGTTTAGTTTTTTCTTTTTTTAATAAGAGAGTAATAAATTAATTTATTTATAAGAGAATAAAATATATTATTTTATATATTACAAACTGACCAAAATAATCTTCAATGGTTGTTATTTTGTATACCTACTTACAGTTTCTTGTTACAATTGTATTTTTTTTTCAATGAATATTTTTGGAAAAGACTGGTAAATGCTACTTAAATACTAAAGGATTTAAAAAAAAATAGTATATGAAGTTGAAGGACAAAAAAAAAAAAAGGAAAATCGTGTATTCTCCATGTGTACGAGGCGGCCCCAGGGCAACAAATTAACCTACAAAAATCCGTGGTGGTTATGGGCAGGAATGTGACTCCGGAGCTTACTATGGAGATTGGGGGATCGTAAGGTGTGGCTGTGGCGGATCGTCATGAGAAATATTTGGGTCTATCATATGTCGTTGGAAAATCGAAGAGGGAGCTTTTCGATTATATTCGTGAGCGGGTATGGAAGCGAGCACATGGTTTTAAGGGGAATATGTTGTCGGGTGCGGAGAAAAAATTTTATGATTAAATCCGTGATGCAAGCTATCTCCACCATTGCTATAAACCGTCACTGTCTTCCTGACTCTATAATTAAGGAGATTGAAGCAATTATTAGCAATTTCTGGTGTGGTAGCGAGGAGCAAAATATGATACATTGGATTGCTTGGGACAAGTTGTGTCGCGTAAAAGAGAAAGGTGGATGAGGTTTCGTAATTTAGAGGCTTATAACATGGCGCTTCTTGCTAGGCAAGCATGGCGTATTTTTCAAAATCCGGGAAGCTTAGTAACCCGTCTCTATAAGGCGCGTTATTTCCCTTCTTGTTCTTCTTTGGATGCACCGGGGGGGGGGGGGGGGGGTAGTTTTCTTGGAGATGTATTTGGGAGACTATTCTTGTTATTGAGAAGGGTTTGAGGTGGCGAGTTGGGAACGGGGAGTCCATCTTTGCGTGGGGAGAGGCGTGGATCCCTAGGCCGATCTCGTTTCAACCAATTACCCCCAGCAGGGTTGACGAGCAGTTCCTCAAAGTTTGCGAGCTGATGGATCCGAATACGGGGCAGTGGGACGTGGGGCGCCTATGGGATTTGTTTTGGGAGGTGGATGTTCAAGAGATTATATATTTACCGGTGGGTGGTCCGACTCAATAAGATACCCAGATTTGGCACTATGAACACAGTGGTGGGTTCTCCGTTAGAAATGCCTATTACCTTATCATCTCACATGGTTTGACTCGTCCAAGGCATGAAGCGGGGACGACATCGTACATCCATAGGGCATGGAAGATCATTTGGCTGCTCAAGTGTCCGAATAAAATCAAAGTGTTTCTTTGGCGCGTTTGCTTGAATACTCTACCGACTCGATGTAATTTGAAGAAGCGTCATATTTGTATGAATACGTCGTGTGTGGTGTGTTTGGGAGGAGAGGAAAATTCTCGATATCGCTTATTTGAATGTCACGTGGCGAGGCAAGCATGGGCGCTTGCTAATTTCCCTATCTCTCTTACGCTTTCAGCGAACGAAGAGGTGGTGGACTGGGAGGTGCGTATTGCACAGGCGATGTCTATCGAATTGGCGACTTTGATAATCACACTATATTAGGGGTTGTGAGATAATAGGAACTCCATTCTTGCGGGGAAAAGAGCGAGACTCCCTGGTGATATCGCTATGAACACTGTTTTGTATGCGCATGGCTAAAAGAAGGCGTGCACCGTGATTTCCCCTATGGACTGCGAGAGCTGGATTGCGCCTCAATTGAATGTAATCAAGGTGAACTTTGATGGAGCGCTATTCTTGGAGGAAGGGGCGATCGGCGTGGGGATTATGGCGCGTGATTCGAACGGGGTTGTACTTTCTTGGGTCAACAATGATGGGAAGCTAACCTTTCGCTAGTGTGTTGAGGTGATTGCTGCACATTGGGCGATTCGTTTGGCGATTGGGATGCAATGACCTAAGATAATTTTGGAGGGGGATTGTTTGAATGTAGTGCATGACATTATCTCTTGTCGCCCAGGTGATGCACTCAAAGCTAATATCATTTAGGACGTGATCAAAGCCATGCAAACTCATGAGGACTTCTATTTTAATTGGATTACACGCGAGGCGAATGGGAAAGCTCACAATCTTGCTCGTGGAGCGGCGGCTAACGCCGAGGAACCGGAACTATTAGTTTTTGCTACATTGTAATCTTTGTGTTTGATTTGTTTTGTGATATTTGGATTGGTACTTTGGCGTTTAGGCCTTCTATTAATGAAATTTCTTCTTCAAAAAAAAATTTACTTTCAAATTAAGTGGAGTTCTTAGTTTAAATTTTTTTAATTACCAAGACATATAAGTACGTGGTTGCGTAAAGTGAATTAAGATATATATATATATATATATATTAATTTTCAAATCTCACTTTTTTTTCTTCTTATAATTAAGTCTATATCTTATCTTATTGAGCAAAAATCCTGTAAAGATATATGTGTAATCCAGATCTCACGGAAATTTTGTTTCACAAAATTATCATGTTGATATATGCTCCATGCTTGTTCTCTTTTCCTATTGCACATATATAGAAAAGCAAATTATTTAGATAGTTATATATATATATATATATATATATGCAAATGCAATATTGTCAAAAATTCTTATTCAATTACAAATCACTTTACTCAAAAGAGTTATTTCCTTTTGAATCAAATCACATTCTTCTTAGTAACAAATTTAGTCTATAGTCTCATAATTAGAGCTAAATACATGTTATTGAATTAAATCTAAAATTTAGTCACAAACTTTGTAGTTGTATCACATTGGTGTTGTTTGTAACAAATTTTTTCATTTGGTAACAAAATGTGTATTAGTTACCAAAAAAAATTAATTGTAACGAAATTCTTCAGTTCTAGTAACAATTATAATATTAGTTACAAAAACACGAACTTATGGTAACAAAAGAATACTTTTGATAACTAAAAGTACGGATGGTTACCAAAAATACGAATTTTTGTAACGAAACTCAAATTTAGTTACCATTGGATGTCCTCTTGTAACAAAATAGCCGTTTGTTACCAATATTTTGTTACTAAAAAAGCTATTTCTTGTAGTGTATTCTTTATGAATTTTTTGGAAAGAATATTGAATTTATTGGACGAAACAAAATTGGAAGAAAGTTTGAATTAATTGGAAAAACGCTAATATGGGAATAATCTTGGAAGTAATACACTTGTTAATTTATTATGTATTTGTCTTGAAGGCTTGAAGCAAGACATCCGAAAATGAAAGTTTTGAAAAGAAAAGAAAAAGTATATTTTTAAAATGCAGTGGTGGTACTAAGAAATTTTCGTAATTATATGGGGCAAGGTAAGTTATAGAATTAATCACAAACCTGACTAACAGGTAGCCGGTTATAATATTTATTATCTACAAACTTAAAAATGGTCTGGTAGTATATACGGTTAGATAAGTATTTGCCGTTAAATAATTAAAAAGTGGTTATTCAATATCAATAATCCATAACGTGTATAACAGAACTATCACGGAACTGTAAATTTTAAAACGCTAGTGTCATTAAAAGTCTTCGCTTTTTTTTTTTTTTGATAGAATCATCAAGAGTCTCCATGGCTCCTTGAGACATCAAGGATGAAATTTTTCTGTGTCGCTTGGTTTGTCCATAACGACTCCAGTCGTTTTCTTTGTATATAATTTAGTACGCGTGAACCTTAGCAAAAGAAATAGTCATACAAAAACATTAGTCAAAGAATAGAACTTGCACTTTTTTCCTGTCAGCAATGCCCGAGCCATACAAGCACTGAGACACACACATATGAATATCGAAGTACTATACCAATAACTGAGATTCATGTAAATGGTAAACATAGGTTCAATTTGTCGATTTTTTACTTTAATTATATTTGGGTCGTACATGATCACATAATATAATGCAAGTCAGACCAATCGGTCTTTTTTGCGGTTCTGTATAATATATGCTACACGCCTAAATTAGAATATTACACAGCTAAGCGCGACGCAGACTTTTCAACGTCAACACAATTTTTCCTATTCATTTTCTGAAAAATAGAAAAGGTTTTAGTAAACGAGTGCCTCATATCACATCTGTACTCCATCGCAGTTCATCATTAATCAATCAATTTTCGACTTATATATTTACAAACTTAATGACCTTGAGCTACTTTTGTTTTCATCTTTGATCATTCAGAGGGAAAGCTCATGTTGGGTATTTTCTTTTTCCTTCTCCTCCTTGTCTCAATTAACTCTATTGCAGTTAATGTTAGAGCGCAATCGGAGTGTGGAGGGAATGGAAATTACACCCGCTCCAGCGCATACGAAGGCAATCTCGACACCTTGTTGTCCTCTATGTCCACCAACATCGACGACAGCGGTTTCTACAACGCCTCCGTGGGGCAAGACTCCGACAGAGTCAACGCCATCGCGCTCTGCAGAGGCGACGTGCAGCTTGACTTTTGTCGTAGTTGTGTCCGTAATGCTAGCGATGAGATCGTAAGCTCGTGTCCAAATCAAAGGGAGGCAATTATCTGGCTGGAGTACTGCATGCTAAGGTACTCAAACTGTTAAGAACACAAGTATATAATAGTTCTTTTAGGAGTAAGAACCAAAACTCCAGCAAATTGAGGAAGGAATTTAGAGAAATGATAAAACAAACTTGTTATGATATTTCTTATCTTCCATCCGTCTACAATACAGACTATTTATACAACACAAAGAGAAACTGCTTAACTACCTAATCCTTATCCAAATGACGTAGGTAACTTCCACACTAATTACATATCTAATTAAATAACATACACACTTATTACATAACACATCCTGATCTCTAATATAATAATTATTATATCACAAAGTCCTTAGTCCAATAAGGTGATGATCTCATGCGGCCTGATGGTAAACGTCCATAGGAATTGGGGCGTGTAACAAGCCCCCCCTGCTGAGAATCGGCCTGGTCCTTCAGGCCACTTAAGGGCTTTGACCAATCTGGTCCATCCGATCTTAGGGCAGCAGAGGAGGAGCGATCTGGAGCGTTGGTTGGAAGATATAAAGCTGGTAATTGATCTGAAACCACCCATTCAGATTCTTCAAGCTGCGCACCCTTCCAAAATACAAGAGTCTGCTCTACCAACTTTCCTTCTTTCCAAATATTTCTCTTTTCTGATGAAAGCTCCGGCTGCAATGCGATGGTTTCCTCGTCCATTGATGGCGGTAAGTGAGCCATTGCGCACGGATCTGGGCCAAAATGAGGGCGAAGCAAGGAGATATGAAATACATTGTGTATCTTGCTCTCCGCCGGTAGATCTAACTCGTAGGCTGTGGCTCCGATGCGACGCAGAACACGAAACGGCCCAAAATATCGGCGGGACAGTTTATGATGGCGGTGTGGCTTCAAAGAATTATGGCGGTAAGACCTGAGCTTCACGTAAACAAACTCGCCTTCTTTAAATGTATGATCGGTTCTGTGTTTATTTGCCTGATTACGCATGCGATCTTGAGCTCTTTGCATATTAGACTGAATCTGCTTCAATAACTCATCGCGAGTAGAGAAAGTTGCATCCACTGTAGCATTTGTAGAAGAACCTGGTACATAGATCGGAATGGTAATGGGTTTTCTGCCGAACATACATTCATAAGGTGATTTTTGAGTAGCTGAATGAACAGTAGAATTGTACCAAAACTGGGCATGTGGTAGATAGCGAGCCCAAGTTTTAGGCAGATCTGAAGCCAAACAACGCAAATAGCACTGTAGTGTTCGGTTGAGTACTTCTGTTTGGCCATCAGTTTCAGGATGATACGCACTACTATACAAAAGCTTTGTTCCAACTTGTTTAAATAACTCACGCCAAAATCCACTTAGAAAAAGAGGATCTCTGTCTGAAACAATAGTGCGTGGTAACCCATGAAGACTATACAAATCATTGATGAAAACAGAAGCTAAATAACCAGCAGTAAACTTTCCTTGTAACCCAATGAAGTGAGCAAACTTTGTGAGTCTGTCCACAACAACCCAAACTGTAGATTTGCCATTCGATAGAGGTAAATGAGTAATGAAATCCATTGATATATCATGCCAAATCTGAGATGGAACAGGTAAGGGCTGCAACAAACCATAAGGTTTAGTTCTGAGATATTTATGTGCTTGACAAGTTGTGCATTCTTTAACCATTTCTTGTACGTCGGTTTTCATGCGAGGCCAGAACCAAGTTGTTGCCAATCGAGTCAAAGTAGACTTGACACCGGAGTGTCCTCCCATCGGTGTAGCATGAAACTCTCGCAACAGTTGTTGGCGCATGCCCTCCCGATCAGGTATAAACAAACGATCTTTATACAAAATTAATCCATCAACAAGTTTGTAATTATGATCCGAACTTACTTGTTGTATCCACTCCAATCCTTCAGGTGAAGACGCAAAAGCACGCAGCTGGGCTAAACCATCAAATATGGGTACAGAAACTGCTTGCATTTCGGAGAATTCCACCCTTGACAACGCATCAGCAACACGGTTCTCTCTCCCTGGTTTGTACACTACTTCATAATCAAAACCAATGAGTTTAGTGATCCATTTCAACTGATCTGGTGTATGTATGGATTGAGATAAAATAGCTTCAGGCTTTGATGATCAGTAAAAATAGTAAATTTTCGACCCAATAAGTAGTGGCGAAACTTCTTCACAGCCTCACTAACAACATATAATTCTTGATTGTAGGCCGAGGAGGACTGCATGCGTCCGGTCAGCTTTTTGCTAAAAAAGGCAATGGGGTGATCCTGTTGAGAAAGAACGGCTCCAATAGCCACTGCTGATGCATCAGTGGTGAGATCAAAAGGCAAAGCGAAATTGGGCAAAGCCAACACAGGCACCGTAGTCATAATTTGCTTTAATTTTTCGAAGGCCTGTTGAGCATTGTAATCCCATGTAAACGCTTGTAATTTTAGTAAATCGGTGAGAGGATAGGCGAGAGCGGCATAATGGCGTACAAAACGCCGATAATAACCAGTCAAACCCAGAAAGCCTCGAAGGCCTGACACAGATTTAGGGGCTGGCCAATTAATAATGGCTTGAACCTTATCTGGATCAACTCGAACACCCTCATTCGAGATGATATGGCCTAAATAATGTACAACGTTGACACCGAACACACACTTATCACGCTTAGCATAAAACTGATGATCGCGCAACGTAGTAAAAGCCAATTCTAAATGCTCAATATGCTCATCCCAACTGTGGCTATATATTAGGATATCATCAAAAAAAACCAGAACAAACTTACGTAGATAACCCCGAAACAAATCATTCATTGTAGCCTGAAAGGTTGACGGTGCATTCGTTAACCCGAACGGCATCACTAAAAACTCGTAGTGTCCGTCACAAGTCCTAAAAGCTGTTTTATGAACATCATCAGCTGCAACCCTGATTTGGTGATATCCAGCACGCAAGTCGAGCTTTGTGAAAATTTTCGCTCCCCATAATTCATCCAATAGTTCGTCAACTGTGGGGATTGGAAATCTGTCTTTTACCGTAATTGCATTCAAAGCCCTGTAATCTGCACAAAATCGCCAGGTGCCATCCTTTTTTCCGACCAGTAAAACTGGCGAGGAGAAAGGGCTGTTACTTGGCTGTATTTTTCCTTCTGACAGCATTTCCTGAATCAATTCTGTCATAATGGTTTTTTTGAAAATGTGGGTAGCGGTATGGTTTGACGTTAACAGGTTTAGAGTTTGGGAATAGATGAATATGATGGTCTTGAGAACGGAGAGGTGGGATAGATGTTGGCTTTTTGAAAAGTATAGCAAATTTGGTTAGTAAGTTGTCTATATTTGGGTTGGGGTTAGATTGGCTGTTTGGCAAAGTTAGAGAGGGTTTGGTTGTCTCGTAAGTGAGAGAGTGTAGAGAAACCACTGAATCGGTTATTAACATCCTCTGTAGCTGTTTTATGAACATCATCAGCTGCAACCCTGATTTGGTGATATCCAGCACGCAAGTCGAGCTTTGTGAAAATTTTCGCTCCCCATAATTCATCCAATAGTTCGTCAACTGTGGGGATTGGAAATCTGTCTTTTACCGTAATTGCATTCAAAGCCCTGTAATCTGCACAAAATCGCCAGGTGCCATCCTTTTTTCCGACCAGTAAAACTGGCGAGGAGAAAGGGCTGTTACTTGGCTGTATTTTTCCTTCTGACAGCATTTCCTGAATCAATTCTGTCATAATGGTTTTTTTGAAAATGTGGGTAGCGGTATGGTTTGACGTTAACAGGTTTAGAGTTTGGGAATAGATGAATATGATGGTCTTGAGAACGGGGAGGTGGGATAGATGTTGGCTTTTTGAAAAGTATAGCAAATTTGGTTAGTAAGTTGTCTATATTTGGGTTGGGGTTAGATTGGCTGTTTGGCAAAGTTAGAGAGGGTTTGGTTGTCTCGTAAGTGAGAGAGTGTAGAGAAACCACTGAATCGGTTATTAACATCCTCTGTAGCTGTTTATGTGTCACCTCCATAACTCGCTGATCTCCAACTAATGTGATGGGGTTACCATCTTTTCTGAATGTCAAACTGGGGACTTTGAAATTTGCTAAAACATCTCCCAATGTTTCTAGCCATTGAATGCCCAATACAACATCTGCTCCTCGTATTGGTAAAACCAATAAGGAAATGTGAAATTCTGCCTGTTCCATAGTTAATGGAATATCAACACATTGTCCCTCACAATGCAGAAAATCACCATTTCCTATCATTACCGAGATAGTTGGTAATGCCATGACCTGTAAGTCCAAATACTCAACGATGCGGGGTTGTACTATATTGTGGGTACTACCCGAATCGATTAAGATACTTACTGATTTTCCAGCTAATTTGCCATTGATGCGCAATGTGCGAGGTGCAGTAGCACCAAAAAGTGCTGCCAATGAGCAATGAAATTCTGAAGACTCCTGATTATGGGATAACAGAAACTTTGGCGGCGGTGGCGGTTGTGAAATAGGATCAGGAGAAATGTTAGCATATGGATCTTCGACCTATTCATCAATCTCCTCAACAACACAATCAGGTGAATCATTTAGTAGAACTAAGAACTGTGGAGATTTGCATTTATGCCCTGGAATAAATTTTTCGTCACAGTTAAAACATAACCCTTTCGATCGCCTAAGTTGCATCTCGGATTGGGTCAATTTTCGGATTGGTATTTGAGGGGTTTTGGGTGGAGCAGGTAAAGCCATAGCATGTGTAGGCATAAGAGGCGGGTTGGGTACATATGTGGGTTGGCTATATTGGGTTCGAAATCTGTTTGCTTTTATTTTATCCTCGAGTAGTTTGGCTAACCCAATGGCATCATGCAAACTGGCAGGTTTATGAATTGCCATATCCTGTTGTATTTCCAATTTTAAACCGGAAATAAAACAATTTAAAATTGCATTATCAGGCAAATCTGTCACAAAATTGCAGATATTTTCAAATTCCAATTGATAATCATCGACACTGCCAATCTGTCTTAATTTAAATAATGTGGCCTGATGATTTCTGTAAGAAGATGGCCCGAAGCGTAATGACAAATCCCTTAAAAACAACTCCCACGTTTTAAATCGATGGGTGTGATCCATCCATTTATACCAACCCAATGCTTTTCCTTTCATGTAATAAGAACTATAATGTATCCGGTGTTCAGGCAATACATTAACACTCTTAAAAAAACGTTCAGCATTATAAATCCAATCCAATGGACACTACAAGAATAATCCGCATTGGAGACGAAAATATGGGCACCAAAATCCGTTCCTACCTAATTAGAACGACATTTCCGTTCCCATTGCCTGTTATCCATATTATATATTAAAGCACAGTATGCCCATTGAGTGTTGTGCCCGTTAGTGACACCTCATCGCAATGGGAACCAAAATGTGGTTCCCATTGATTAAAAAAATAAACAAAAAAAATAGAGTACACTAAGTAATCGTATACACTAAGTAATCATATCACTTTCCTCTTTTACTTAACACACGCACACACTAAACACACGAAAATCACACACACACTTTAGGGTTCATTAAAACTATTCAAATCCGCCCCCAAATCAGCCGTTTTCCCTTACAAATTGAAGAAGGTATGTAATCCCCACTTCATTAGCTTCAATTTGATAGTAATTTCCCTAAATTTCGTCGGTTTAATTAGTGCCTTTTTTAGTTTCGGTCGATTCTTGAAAATTTCTTGAATTTTTTGTAATTAATAGTTTATAGTATATTAATATAGTATATTTTGTTGCTGCATGTTGCCTGTATGCTAGTGTTTAGATGGAAAGTTAGGATTAGGGTCTTAATTAAGTGTTTGGTGTTGCATATTAAGGGTGTTTATAGTTTGGTGTTGCATATTAAGGGTATTCTGTCCATTTTGTGGTGGTGTTGTATCCTGCTTCATGTCTGTTTTGTGGTGGTGTTGCATATTAAGGGTATTCTGTTTTGTGGTGATTGTGGTGTTTTGTTTTGTGGTATTCTGTTTATATTCTGGTTTTTTATGAAAGGAATTTAGGAGATTGTAGGGATTTTCTGAAATTAAGGCTTGGTTATTCTGAATTTGTGTAAATTTGGGGAGGACAAGTGCAAATGGGAGTTCAGGGACTGTGGTTACAATTATAGTATGTTCAATTATGTTTTGCTTCTAAATTTGTGGTCATTAAGTGAGTGTGTGCATGCATATGAAGATTGGGTCAAATCTCAAAATGATTAATCAAGTATCAGTTACAATTAGTCTTTTTCACAAGTCAATTTGCCAGCAGACAAAACTTGCTCAAAATGCTTTGCTTTGTTCAGTTGATTGTTTGATTTAATTATATAAGTAGATACTTTATGTATTATATATAGTAATTATTGCAATTAAAGATCTAACTTAAATTGTTTCTATCTTTAGATGGCACGAAGGAAGGGCAAGGAGCCAGTGCAGGAAACGCAGGAACTGCGGTCTAAACCAGGTCCTAAATCACGTCCTAAAACACGTGTTCAATCACATCCTGCAGCACGTCCTCGTCCTGCTACCCGTCTTTCATACCGGGGCATCCCTCGGGATACAACGCCTCCTGCGACTAATCTGGCAAGAGAGCCAACTCCGGTGACAGAGCCGACTCCAATAGTAGAGCCGACAGCAGAGCCTACTCCCGTGACTGAGCCAAGTGTCGAGCCTACTCCCAGGGTGACTGATCCTCCAATTGAGCCTACTCCCATGGTGACTGATCCTCCAATTGAGCCTACTCCCATCACTGGTCCGCCAAGAGAGTCGACTCCCATGACTGATGCGAGAAGAGAGTCTACTCCAGTGACGCCTATCGGATCTTCGGGAGTCGCAGATGACGTCACATATTTTCCAGGAGCCACTAACTTCCCTCAGAATATATTGGAGAATCCGTGGGATTTGGTCGGCCAAATTCCTTACGGACCTCTGCCACGGCCTACTGATCATTCACATCGGGGATCGACGTCAAATACATCACCAGCTCAGGCTCACACTACTGTCCCTTCTCCAGGCGCACACTCGGCTTCAGCCCCTTTCTTTGGGATGGGTGCTTCCTCGAGCAATGCTGAACCTTCCACATCCCGATCATACCATTTATCCGATACATCCGAGAGCTCGAGCAGTGATGAGGATGACAGTGATGAGGATGACAGTGATAGCTTAGGGCAGGTGATGGATAGTGATGGTGAGAAAAGTGGTCGCGGTCCCTCTAAAGGAGTTTTGCCGCCTAAGAAAAGTGAGGATCGGAGGTGGATCCGTATTGATCCAAATACTGGATCGTGGGAAGAAAGTCTTATGATAACGACAACTATCGGGGCAATTCTTAAGAGGTGCTTGAGGAAGCCGTACAAAACCTACAGGGAGTGGAAGCCGAAGGATCAGCAGCTTGCACGGGATGAGTTTAAGGTAATATAAATGTATACTTTTAAGATTATTTATTTAGTTACATACTTATGTCTTCATTATCAGAATCTGTACTTATAGACTTCTGACTTTATCTTTTTTTCACTTGTTGCAGAGAACTTTTCAGTGGCATCCGCTTGACGAGGCCCGCATTTGGGAACTGTATGAAGCAGCAGCACCGGATCGTTTTAAGAGTGCTTTGAGCAAGATCAAGTCAATATGCCTTGAAGTTGAAGCTGATCCATCGCAGAAGAAGAACCATCGTATCTGGATCCCTAAGGCGATGCGTCGGAAGTACATGAAGTACTGGAAAAGCGATAAGCACGCGGCACGAGCGAAGCAGTCAAGTGCCAACAGGAAAAAAGGGAAGCAAATCACCTGGTACGGTGGAAGTCTCACGCAAGACGAGTGGGCCAGACGCGAGGTAATTATTTAATTATTAAATATTAACATAAATATAATGTTATATAATGTTCATTTAATATATCTTCTGATTGTATATTAATGTCTAATTGTCTTATGTTACAGTCAATCAAATTGGGCATTCCGGTGAATAAGATCCCTCTGCCGTGGCTCTACAAGTTGAAGAGGCAAAAGACGAATACTGATGGATCGGCGGGTGACTGGGTGGATCCAGATGCGGAGGCAGCATATGTAAGTAAATAGTCTGTTAAATCAATCATTCATTTTTATATATACATATTATTATATAAGCATGGTTTTCATGCCACTCGAACGGACTGACTTTCTATTTGAAAAAGGCAATATAAACCTACTGATAACACAAACTGACAGTCCTTAAATGATCTGATGATGATGTGTTAGTGGTTTATTTGTTACTGTTTGGAATATCTGATGATGACAGTCCCTAAATAATTCTATTTCTTTCTTGATCTGTGTACATGTATTAGTGGTTTATTTGTTACTGTTTGGAATATCTGATGATGACAGTCCCTAAATGATTCTATTTCTTTCTTGATCTGTGTACATGTATTAGTGGTTTATTTGTTAAAATGATAATCTGATGATGACAGTCATTGAATGACTTTGTATTATAATTGAATTTTCTATATAGTACATTTTAGTACATTTTAGTATATGGTCAGGTCATAGTCAGGTCATTTCTATATAGTCCCTAATTGAATTTTCTATATAGTCAGATCACATATAGTAATCTGATGAAAGATAGTAAATAGTCAAAATATGATGGATAGTTAGGAATTAGGATAAGTGATAATCTGATGATCCATAGTTATGTGATGATATAATTTGACAATAATCTGATGATTAAATCTGATGGTGTCTGAATCATTGTAATATTTATGTAAAATTTATTATTCAATATACATTTTAGTACAATGATCCATGTATATAAGTAAATTATTTTTGTTTCTTATTTAATGAATTTGTATATGTTATTGTCACAGTACGATGCACTTCAACGGTGGCGAGACCGGTATGGTTATGATACCAGGAATTGGCCTGCTTGGGATCTAAGGACATGGCTGAAAGTTGTTGGGAAGAAGGGGAAAAGAGTTCCTGCTTTTTCAAAGCATGCAAATGTGAAGTCCATTGCCCAGAATGCCGGTCCCCCCCCACCAGGAACATTCAGTTGTGCTGAGGACTTGACGGCCCAGTTTCGGGCACATATGTTGCATACAATAGAGTTTGAGACAGTTATAAAAAATTGTCTTAAACAGTTAACACAGCAGTATGGATGCCCGATGCCGGAGTTACCGGAGTACCCGATCACACCACATAGAATGGAAACGCAATTGGCAGGCTCGACCTCCACTCCCTTGGCCAGACCTCCTGCACCAGCTCAACGGTCGTCACCGAATGATGTAGCCAGCCCGCTAAGGGTTCGGGGAGTACAACAGAGACCGCAATTTCAGCAGCAGCAGCCTTCTCCTAATGGAGGTGTTTACAGGCCAGTGTTGCCGTTCTTGCCAGCTGAGCAGCAGCATGGTGGTTTTCAGAGCTCTCCGGGGCAGCAAGGTGGTTCACAAGGTGGGTTGGGTGGTTTCCAAGGGTCTCAACAACAGCCTAATGGTGGATTTCAGGCCCAACAGCAGGGAATTAGAGGTTTTAACCCTTATCAGCAGCAAGGGATGGGATTTGGTCAGGTATATATATATGTATTATATATTATGTTTTATTTAATTTAAATAGATTTAATAAGGATGTTTACTTATACACTAGAAACATTTTTGTGATGCTTGTAGGGCTTTAGCAACTTCCATGGCCAGCAACAGGAGATGGGTGGCTTCACGGGGATGCAACAGCAGTTCCAGCAGCCTGGTGGTAGTGGTGGTACTTTTCCAGGGAGTTTGATGCACCAGCAGTTGATGCAGCAACAGGGGATGCAACAGCAGGGGATGAATATGGGGAGGCAGCCTGGAATGATGCAGGGGCAGAGTTCACAGTCGAGGCACGGGGGGGTGCGTGGACAACAGGGGACGCAGCGAGATCCCGTTCTGGATGACTTCATTGGAGACGGAAATGGTGGCTTTTAAATTCTTATATATGGACAAACTGTTTTTTAACATATTTTGCGTTTTCGGGACAAGTAGTAAACTTTGAATTTCTGTTATTGTGGCGGTGAAAGTTGTTAGGATGGGATTTTGTGGTGTTTGATGGTGTTTTGTGGTGTTTTGACAATAGTGGTTGGGATATTTATGTTATGTTGGATTATTTTGATAAATGTTGGTTTTTTTGGCACAAAGTTGGAATATGTGGATAAATGTTGGATTATTTGGATTTAAGTTGGAATATTTTGATGAATGTTAGATTATTTGATGAATGCGATTAACTTTGACAGATTATTAGAACTCGTTTTACCTACAATTTGACAGATTGTGCGATTTCGATACACGTCGTGTTGGTGTTATTGTCGGTTTGCGTATTTTTTGTAGTGTCGATAAATAATGATTGTTAATTGGTATTATTAATTCTAGTTGGACTCATATTTAATAAATCTCTTTTTTTTTTATCTCGAAAACATTAATTATTACAATTGAAACTCTTGTATATTCTATTTCACAAATCAATCACTTATTTAAAATACGTAATGTTTAACGAAATAAGATAAACAAATAAACGAGAGGAATATGTAATTATAGAAAATATAAAGGAATATCCGAACTAAGTTTTTTCTTTTATCAATCCTTTGAAAACACTAATATTGAGTGTCATTTCAAATCTCGTCCAAAACGAAGTAACGAAATAAGATAAACAAATAAACGGGAGGAATATGTAATTATAGAAAATGTAAAGAAATATCCGAACTAAGTTTTTTCCTTTACCAATCCTTTGAAAACACTAATATTGAGTGTCATTTCAAATCTCGTCCAAAACGACGTAACGAAATAAGATAAACAAATAAACGGGAGGAATATGTAATTATAGAAAATGTAAAGAAATATTCGAACTAATTGTTTTCTTTTACCAATCATTTGAAAACACTAATATTGAGTGTCATTTCAAATCTCGTCCAAAACGAAGTAACGAAATAAGATAAACAAATAAACGGGAGGAATATGTAATTATAGAAAATGTAAAGAAATATCCGAACTAATTGTTTTCTTTTACCAATCCTTTGAAAACACTAATATTGAGTGTCATTTCAAATCTCGTCCAAAACGAAGTAACGAAATAAGATAAACAAATAAACGGGAGGAATATGTAATTATAGAAAATGTAAAGAAATATTCGAACTAAGTTTTTTCCTTTACCAATCATTTGAAAACACTAATATTGAGTGTCATTTCAAATCTCGTCCAAAACGACGTAACGAAATAAGATAAACAAATAAACGGGAGGAATATGTAATTATAGAAAATGTAAAGAAATATCCGAACTAATTGTTTTCTTTTACCAATCCTTTGAAAACACTAATATTGCGTGTCATTTCAAATATCGTACAAAACGGAGTAACGAAATAAGATAAACAAACATTAATATATAAAATACTATAACTCTCTTCAACCCTAAACCCTAAACCCTAAACCCTATAAACCCTAAACCCTATCCTTAAAACCTATAGACAACATAGTTCTAACTTGTATTTTCCTACATAAAGGTTGTAAAATACCTTCAATCCTTAATGTTTTTTAACCATACACTAAGATATGTAAAATAGGAGTTTTCCTACAAATTTCGTAAAAAATGGAATGTCGGAAGATGTTTAAAAAAGATTTTGGGGAAGAAAGCGCAATTATACAAAAGATGCAAAACAACTTCAAATTCAGTTTTTTCTTGAACAACTATTTTCACAACTCTAATGAGGCATGTTAATTCAATTTTTATCGAGAAATTGGGAAACGAAACACGTTTAAAATATATTTGTGGTAAAAAATGTAATTATTTTTATAGGAATGGGTTTTAATGGAAACCAATACATGGGAACCAATATCTAGTTCCAACTGGCACCAATAATTGACTAACACGTATGGCTAGTTATTGTGTTACAGCTGGCCAGTAACAGGAACCAAAATAGAACGTAATGGGAACCGAAATTTCGTCCCCATTGCTAATACTTTTCTATATATAGCAACCCATCTCTCCCACAGTCATACCTAATTGTATTCCCCCCAAATCACCATTGCAGCAGCCGCGCGAAGCTTAATTAGCTCTGTTTCATAATTTTTTTTTAGCTTCGTCCTCTTTGTTTCTCGTTAAGAAGATGATGAAGAAGAAGAAATCCGAAGAAGAAGAGAAGAAGAAGAAGAAGAAGAAGAAGAAATCCGAAGCTTCATAAGGTTTTTTTTTCACCTTCCTTGTTACTCGTTAAGAACAACAAATCCGAAGAAGAAGAAGAAATCCGAAGAAGAAGATGGTCCGATGCTTCATTTTTATTATGTTTCTAAAGCTAGTAGTAATGTGTTGTATTATTATGTTATTTTTATTATAATTTGTGTTGTATTAATATGTATCCTTAATTTTCATAACAACAAATTTGTGTAGTATAATGGTATTGTTAAATTTATAATATTACATATTTTACCTATTATATTATAAGTTATATTCTAAAATTACAATAATTTTAATATTATTCAACAATGTTAATATGAGAAATAACTAAATTAAGATTATTAATATGATAATGATAATTTCATATTAAACAACAACATTCAAAAATGCAATTTCTGGAAATTTTTAAAAATCAAAACAGCGCTAATATGAAAATTTCGAAAATATTAGGGTTTTGAAAAGTATTCAGATTTCCCCCCTTTTTTTTTAACAAATTTCAAATTGCCGCCATTTTTTTTTTAATTTTCAAATAAGCAACATGAACGAATATTTCGTTCCCATTCTTTGGCTCAGTTAGTTCCCGTTACTATGAACAGTGTGTTTCATATGACCGTATTGGGGGTCCCAGTTCTAAGCAATGGGAACCAGATATTCGTTCCTATAAAGCAATAGAAACGAAATATTGGTTTTCTACATGGGAACAGAAGCTTTGGTACCCAGGCGCAATGGGAACCATTTAATTCGTTCCCAAGGCAATCGCCACGGGGGTAACGGAGACAGAGCCTTTGGTGCCCATAAGTGGTTCCCATATGGTCTACGGGAACCAAAAAAGGGGCAATTGGAACCTAATTAATGGTTCCAATTGTCCAATTTTCTTGTAGTGGGATCATTTCCATCGAAACTTTCCAAATTCAGTTTCGGAGGCTTAAATGATTCTGTTTGAGGTTGAGTTTGAAAGATGGGATTTTGAAATTGACTAGATGGACTATGTACCTGATACTCGCGTCCGTTGACATTAGTCGACGTCGACGGAGGCACAGCGGTAAGCAAGTCCAGTTTCTTTTGCATATCAACCATCATCGTCATAATGGAATCGAATTTTTCACCCGTATCAACCTTGTGCGCGGACAAGTCTTGTTGCAATCGGAGAATTGCTTCTGCATGTGGGTCTTCCGTTGCAGCAGTGGATTGAGTCTGTTTCGGAGGCATGATGTACAATGAAAGCACCAAAATGTTAAGAACACAAGTATATAATAGTTCTTTTAGGAGTAAGAACCAAAACTCCAGCAAATTGAGGAAGGAATTTAGAGAAATGATAAAACAAACTTGTTATGATATTTCTTATCTTCCATCCGTCTACAATACAGACTATTTATACAACACAAAGAGAAACTGCTTAACTACCTAATCCTTATCCAAATGACGTAGGTAACTTCCACACTAATTACATATCTAATTAAATAACATACACACTTATTACATAACACATCCTGATCTCTAATATAATAATTATTATATCACAAAGTCCTTAGTCCAATAAGGTGATGATCTCATGCGGCCTGATGGTAAACGTCCATAGGAATTGGGGCGTGTAACACAAACTAATCTATATTTGGAACCTTGGCCCGCTGGCCAGGTAGTCCAGCATATACTTTACGGAATGTTAATAACGCGAGTCGTCCAGTGGAGTTTATGGGGGATTTGATAACTTTGTTGGACAATCTCCGTGGCCAGGCTGCCAGCGGTGGTTCACTGAGAAAAGTGGGGTACGGAGATAGAAGCGCGACGTCTACTTTTAGGTCGATTTATGGGTTGGTGCAGTGCACGCCTGATTTGTCGCGACATGACTGTGATTCTTGCCTAGTAGATGCTGCTACGATACTACCGAGGTGTTGCAACGCGTCAATAGGGGCGAGAGTGCTCATGACCAGTTGCAATATACGTTATGAGCCAGGATCATTTTACAACGAAACAAGGCTTCAAGAATTGGTTCAGGTGTCTCGTACGCCACCCCCTGCAACCTCGCGCCCAGTGATACGGACCCATCCTTATTTTAAGCATTAGTATTTTATTTAATTGTAATTACTATTTAATTTCTATTTTTATATTATGTTGCACGTAATTAGTGGTAGTAGTTGATAGTAGTGGTCAAATTTAGTTGCTAAAGTAGTGGAAGTAATGGACTGAATTATTCAGCCAAATCCTCTATTTAATTGAATCATTTGTAATCATTTTAGGCAAGTAAAAATGAAGTATGTTATTTAATTAGTCTAAGTTTCTCATCTCTTTTCTTGGAGTTCTCCTAAACTCGAATTAGGAACATTAAATCGATACCAAGGTTGTATCAATGGTGCTTTCATCCTTGAACTCCCCTATAGATGTATGTACTTCAAAAGTACTACAATACATGGAAGAGTCATTCTTCCAAAGGCAGAAACACATGTATGAGTTTATCTCCGAAATGCAAAAACAAAGGGATGCGTTCTTCTCCGAAATGCAAAAACAAAGAGATATGTTCTTCAAAGATATGTTAGAAGCGACGAAAATCCACAGCGAAAGAATGCTATGCCGACTCGATCGTATGTCTTGCATATTGTCGAAACTTGATAAAGATTTGCATACACGTTCACAAAAGTCGCAACCACAAAGTTCACCTCTTTTACGACACACCTCTATACCCATTCCAACAAAAATAAAATTGGAATACTCTTCTATCCCGACCAACAGAAACCGCAAGCACAACCACAAAGCTCAACAGAGAACTCACTATCCTAAGAAAACCAAAACTCGAATTTCACAAATCCAAACTTCCATTTACAAATGTCAAAGAAAAATTCCACCAAAGTCAGTGATTCCGAAAATTGTACGAACTTCAAGACGCACCCACAAGTTCTATTTCCCAACACAAGCAATTCTATACACCACGAGTTTCAACGATTTGAGTTCGAAAAACACTGATTTTCCCAAAGACAGAGGCAAAACATTACAAGCCTTGAGGACAAGGCTTTTTATGATGGAGGGGAGAGTGATACGGACCCATCCTTATTTTAAGCATTAGTATTTTATTTAATTGTAATTACTATTTAATTTCTATTTTTATATTATGTTGCACGTAATTAGTGGTAGTAGTTGATAGTAGTGGTCAAATTTAGTTGCTAAAGTAGTGGAAGTAATGGACTGAATTATTCAGCCAAATCCTCTATTTAATTGAATCATTTGTAATCATTTTAGGCAAGTAAAAATGAAGTATGTTATTTAATTAGTCTAAGTTTCTCATCTCTTTTCTTGGAGTTCTCCTAAACTCGAATTAGGAACATTAAATCGATACCAAGGTTGTATCAATGGTGTATGTTACAGTCCTAATTATTAGTATTACTATATAATTCTATGATTTTAATGTTTTTAGTTATTAGTTGTTAAATATTATATATTAATTAATTTTAATTATGTAGTGGCTTAGTGGATAAGATTGTGGAGGAGTTATAGGTTAGTGGGAGTTATCTTCATGTATTTATATTTGTGTTAGTATGTATTGTAAACAAGAAGAAAATTAATTAAATTAGTTTAGTAAATTCTGTCTTTCTCATCTCCATTCTTAGGAGTTTCGTTCTCACTCGAAGTAGAACAAAACCCGTTAGGATCTTGGATCCTAACAATGGTGCTTTCATTATTGACCTCACAAAAGCCTCCCAAATCCATTCAAACACTATCGTCATCCACAGTTTCATCAATGGAACAAATCCTCCAACATATTCAAAACGAGACAGAAGAAGTTTGCGCCGAACGTCGCCTATTTTTTGAAGAAATTCAAAGTTTTATTACCGATATGAATCTCCAATCGATTGCTTGCAAGGCAACGACCATGACTTTCCATCGGTTGACAGTGACCTCCGCTCCACCACCACCTCCACCTATGCCACCCTTTACGCCTCCTATTGTTCTTATTGACCAAATCAAGTCTATAACCACCCAAAATCCGCCGCCACCTGCGTCACCATCATCAAAATTCGATTTTCAGATGGTTGACGTTCCTCATTCCAATTTTTTACATGATGATGATGTCTACCCTTTGTTAAATCTTGCAGCAACAAAGTTGTTCCAAATACTCAGATCGGTCTCCACTGTTCACAACATGGGCATAAATATGATTGGCAAGTCAACTAATTTTGAGAGAGAAATACTCAATTGGAAGAAAAGGAAAAAAAAATTGTTAATGACCGAGATGTTGAAGGCAACATTTCAAGTACAAAATTATAAAGAAGCCCCAATGGTGTTGGATTTCAATCACATGCCTTGAGGACAAGGCCTCTTTAAGAGGGACGGAATGTTACAGTCCTAATTATTAGTATTACTATATAATTCTATGATTTTAATGTTTTTAGTTATTAGTTATTAAATATTATATATTAATTAATTTTAATTATGTAGTGGCTTAGTGGATAAGATTGTGGAGGAGTTATAGGTTAGTGGGAGTTATCTTCATGAATTTATATTTGTGTTAGTATGTATTGTAAACAAGAAGAAAATTAATTAAATTAGTTTAGTAAATTCTGTCTTTCTCATCTCCATTCTTAGGAGTTTCGTTCTCACTCGAAGTAGAACAAAACCCGTTAGGATCTTGGATCCTAACACCCACCATCACCAGGTTCTTTACCGCCGTCAGGTAATAATATTATTAATCCTATATGAGTACAATTTAGATTGATATACTCTTGTTGTTTGTCTCTTTATTGCAAAAAAATCTCCAATCGGTGAGTTTCTCGAGTCGTCAACAATCATCTTTAGTTTGGTAAAAACATGCTTAGTCAGTGGTATAGTTCGACGGGAATAGAGCCCACACACTTTAGAAGACACTAGACACTGCACTTCGGTAGAGCATACATATTTTCGTCGATGGCTTGGAGAAAGAAAAAATGTAATGAAAGAATGATGTTAACATGTGTTCTCACCACCTTTTTTTTTTCTTTTTCCTACCAAAGAAAAAAGGACAAGTCAAATTCTTAAAGCCCGTGACTAGTCCCAGCAGCACCGGAAGGCCCCATTTTGTGGTTATATCTGATATATACTTGGGCATTTTTAATATATGTTGGAGCGACCAAATTTGTCTTTTAAATTCTTTTTCATTAGGTAACTATATATATAGGAAAATACATGCAAATTTTGATACATAGTTATTTCTTCTTTAAAATATTATGCAAATATTTCTCAGACGTAGAGATAATTGAAAATCCTATAATCCTAAAGTGCAAAATTTTGATTGAGATTTAAAAATGCTATAAAATATAATCTTATAACAGCCTTTCAAATTTTAATTGTTGAATTAATTTTAAGTTGTTTCAATATTTCTTTTGCACAAGGCAACGGCAGGGGCGGCTTGCCCCAACCCAATATGACCCAAAAATACTGCAACCGCTTACTTGCATTGCCCAGCTCAGCCCATTAGATACATAGAATTTTTCTATGCCAGAGAATCAGCAAAAATGAATTACCCCCAAACCCCGTTATAACCTTCTAGTGTTATTTATTTGTGCGAATTTCCATGGTGTTTTGATAAACCTTGCACCAAATTCATTCGTGTTTTCATAATCTCACTACAAGAAATTTGCCGATCCCTAACGCCTTATTTTTTCAGCACCTCTTGTAAATACTGATAAAAAAGTTCAGCACACAATATACCAGCAACATATTATAAAAATAACCTAAAAAATAGCTCTGTGTATAGATCGCCAGCGCAAACAACACCAGCGCTAGGCAGTGCTGATATAGGTTTTCACCAGCGCAAAAGGGCGCTGACAAATGCCTAATAAGGCATTGGTGAAAACTGTATTTTCTGTAGTGTCCTACCAAATATCTCCGGGGTTTCCAAAATCATTTAACACCCCCTAAGTAAAGGTGAATTGTCAATATTACCCTCTTTAAAAGAGAGGATTTGGTTCAGTATTTTTGAAAGGATAAGGGGTTTTGGTGCAGGTTTTTAATAATATGAGGAGATTTTGGCAAAAAAGTTTATGAAAACACTTGAAGGTGTCGTGCAAGGTAAATAACACATAAAGGTCCCATGTAGGTTTTGAAACACATGAAGTGTTGTTCTATGCTGAAAAAATAACACATAGAAAGTTTTGTGCAAGTTTTTAATAACACGATGGATTTTATGCATTCTCCCCAAAAGAATCTTCAATTTCATTGCTCTCTCTCTCTCTCCTTTGTTTTTCTTTTTTTTTTCTTTTCTGATTTCTTATGACGACTTTCTGTCTCATGATTTTGTAAGACACGTAACATAACTGACATGCATTTTGTGGTTTCTAGGAAATTGTCAAAAAATAAATAGATAAGTTACTTCCTTGTGCTTTTTATGCTCTACAATGTAAACTTTTATATGTGGAATTGTAGAAGGTGGTATGCAACTTTTGGAGATCATGGGAGATAATTTACGTGTTTATTTTTCATAAGGGTCGATTTGCATATTTCGTGTAGAATTTCTCTTGAATTCTATAGTAAATTGTATTGTTGCTCTTCTTGTAATCGCTAAGATCCTATTAACTCAAAACTCTGCTAAACCACTTCCATTTTTGTAAAAATAAAATAAAATCAATTTAAGTGATCGCACCCACCTATAGCTATATCTTATATGCATACAAAGGAAAGCACCTATATATTTTAACCTTTATTATTTGTACAGATAAGCTCGAAACTTAGATGGTTCGACCTAAAAGTTTCTTTTGATTTTGCAGGAAATAATGACAACAATCGCACTCGAAATATTATAATTGTTGTTGTCGTGGTTGCTGCTGGTTGTGTAGTACTAGCTATTATTACTGGTTTATTATATAGAAAGAGAATAAAACAAAAGAGGCCCAAGGAAGAAGTTGACAGTAAGCTTTTGATATATCTTCTTAATATAATAATAATACATTTTATTGGATAGATTACTGTCATATTTATTTTCCAGAAGCAACTGAACAAAAATGTTTATCTTAACAGTAAACGCGATTAGCGTTGTTGAGTCCCTACAGTATGAATTTGGCAAAATCAGAGCAGCGACAAATGATTTCTCTGAGGCTAATAAGTTAGGACAAGGTGGATTTGGGTCCGTCTACAAGGTAATCTCTACATTTTGAGAGATTTTCAGTATTCAAGAAAATGTTAACTTCTGTTAATATTTTTTTTAATTCTTTTTTTTGGTAAAGAATTCTGTTAATATTTATTCACCTAAATAATAGGAATTGACTTTTAAATCTGAAAAATTAAATGGATCCGCTACTTATACTTTCTTTTTACATCCTCAAGTACAAGCTAAGAATGTAACGGGTGATAGATACTAGAGATATTTGTGTCTTTCTAAAACTAGTTTAATTTTCATTATTTTCTGTAGCAAAGGAAGTTAGTATTAGATTTATAACATATTTTTTGCAAAAAGTTGTATATAAAAATGTGGTTTTGTCAATGTAAGGTAACATAAAAAAGCAAAAACATATGAAAACCTCAATTTTTATTTTTTCCTTTGATGTTTACTAATACCAGGGACAACTTGAGGCTGGGCCAGAAATTGCAGTCAAGAGATTGTCGCAAAATACAGGTCAAGGTGATATAGAGTTCAAGAATGAAGTTGTGCTATTGGCAAGACTTCAACATAGGAATTTGGTAAGGCTTATGGGTTTCTCTTTGGAAGAAAACGAGAAGCTTCTTGTGTATGAATTCGTTCAGAATGCAAGCCTAGACAATTTCATATTTGGTAATAGTTCATCACATTTTCACTACAAGAAAAATATTTAAGCAAACTTATTAAAACTTATAGCAAATATACATTTTTGATTGATTGAAACATGTAGACTCAAGAAAACGTTCATTATTGGATTGGGATACAAGATACAAAATTATAGGAGGCATTGCAAGGGGGATTCTCTATCTACACGAAGATTCTCGACTTAGGATCATTCACCGTGACCTCAAAGCCAGTAATATACTTTTAGATGCAGATATGAATCCTAAAATAGCAGACTTTGGCATGGCTAGGTTGTTTGTTCCGGATGAAACTCAAGGCAGTACCAGCAGGATTGTTGGAACCTAGTAAGATTTTATACAAAGTCGAAATAAGCTTATTAGAGTATGCATCTTATCTTTTGCTTTATATTACTGCCTAAACTTCAAAACTTACTAGTTGACTTTCATATCTTTTTAACAAAGACCATAACACGTATATATATCGCAGTGGTTATATGGCGCCTGAATATGCAATGCATGGACAGTTCTCTGTGAAGTCTGATGTATTTAGCTTTGGTGTCCTCATCCTTGAAATTATAAGTGGTCAGAAGAATAATTGTTTTCGAGATGGAGAGAATGTGGAGGATCTCATAAGCAGTGTGAGTAATATATGGAAACACATAAATCATCTTCTATGACATTTTCATCATACCATATGTATTGTTCAATATGCTAAAATACTTTATAATGTTTCGTTTTGCACAGGCATGGGAAAATTGGCGCCAAGGGACTGCTGTGAATCTAATAGATCCCATGTTGATCAATGGCCATTCCGGTGTTCCACGTGATATATTAAGATCTATTCATATCGGTCTACTTTGCGTTCAAGAAAATGTTGGCAATAGACCAACAATGGCATCAATTGTTCTAATGCTAAAGAGCTTCTCCATCACTCTTCCGATACCGTTAGAACCTTCAGATTTTACGCAAAGTGGATATGAATTAGAAGCTTCGCTCCTTCAGGAGTCCAAATCAAAAGAAGGAAATTCAGACAAATCGGATAAAAATAGGATAACTAGTTCAGACCATTCATCCCAAAATGAGGTGTCCGTTATTGACTTGTATCCGCGTTAAGCTGCAATCTTATATAGAGTTTGAATATGTGTTGTTCTTTCCACATGAGGAATAAGGATTTGGTTACTATTTCTTGTAATCGATATGTATTTACAAAGGTTTAGTTGCATTATTGCACAAGATTCTTTAGTTCTCAAGAATTATTCTATCATTATCAAACTTGGATTGTCCCAAGATACAAAAAGATTGATGAAAAAATGTAATTTCCTTGAGTTTGAGTGATTACGCTTACCATACCCACATTTCTGAATTGATAGATGAGTGCGCACATGGATATCTGGTGTCTTAGGAATTCGTAAATGAGTATGTGACATACTTAAGTCTCTTCTTCTAATATACTACCCCGGGATTCTTGTAGTTGTTTACCATTGAATGAAGCATCTCCTTTAATTTTTGCACGAGCATTTGTTGGAGTAAAATGCAAAAACCTAGCCTGTGTTATATCTAATTAGCAAAAAACTCTCTGTATTATTTTTATTAGCAAAAACTACCCTGTGTTATTTTAAAATTAGCACACTGCACCAAAACTAATTTTAGCTTCGACTTAGTATGAAACGTCATTGTTGCCCTTGTTTAATAATTCCAAATTGTTTTATATTTACTTATAGGCTATTGTAAGTGATTCTTATTAAATAAAAAATATAAATCAATAGCTTTTGTTAATTTTAAAAAAAAAACTAAAAAACACAACTTTATATTTTGAAGACACGAATCTTTTAACTGTTCCATAATTAAAAAAATGCAAAAAGAAAAAAAAGAAGTATAGCCATCATATTCAGCTTTATCCCTCTCCCACGACCGGTCCACCCACATATTCTTAGCCATCGTAGTGAGAATCCCAGTACATAAAGAAATTCCAGTGGATCGATGGGTTTTCTCAATCGAAGCCTCGCCGATGGAGAGATTATGGGATGCACGCTCCAGTCGCTCCCTTTACCAAAATTGTTTTCTTCTTCTTATTTTTTTTCAGTTTAGCTTATTGTATTAATTCTTAAGATTCAATTAGAGGGCACAAAAGTAAATTCCCTACGAAAGTCACATTCCCAGCGACATTCCAAGCGAGTGCAGTGCAATTTTGCCAAGGAGGGGGGTTTTTGCCCTTGACTTTTTAACACAAGGAGTTTTTTGCTAATAAAAGTAACACAAAGGGTTTTTTGCTAATTCGAGATAATACAGGGTAGTTTTTTGCATTTTACTAGCATTTATTGCCACAAATTATAAGTTTAAGCTAAGACTTCTAAGAATTTATTAAATTCTCTTTCTAAGGTAATATATAAAGACTGTTAAATTTATGTGTGAATAAAGAATACCAAAATCACATTTATGGACTACAATTTCTTATAAACATAAGTCTTTTGGTTTAGAAACACGTCACTCTGAACACATTGTCACTCAAACAATACTCATTAAAATCAAATAGAAATATACATAAACTTTAGCTACTCTCTACTTCAAACACTGAATAGTAGCTACTCATAATCTCAAGTTCAACAACAAATAAAGAATTAAACAACCTAATAAAAGACAAAAGATTAGGAAAACTCTTAGATCAGGTGAAACTTGATGCTTTTAGCTTCAGATCTCCTTTGCTTTGCCTCATTTTTCATAACTCTTGACTCTTTGACTCTAAGATTAAAAAGATAGAAGTGAATGTGGTATTTTTCTCAGAATCTCTCTTCACGATGTCTACATGTTGCTGCACTTGTATGTGTTGTTGCGTGTGTAATAACTATTTTCTCCCACAATAACATATATAAGCACACCTTTGGCCTAGACTAGCTCTTCATTTTATAGACATTTCGTGTTGCCCTAAGGTTAATCATCATGTCACTTTAAAAGGAGAATGTGGAATTGAATTCCACACGGGTTTTGCCTAGATTTTCTCCAATAAGTAGTAAGTTTTTGCTATTGAAAAAAGCATTATAAAATGTAGTCTTCTACTATTTATTCTCTATAATATTCCAACATCATTTTTATACTGGGTGAAATATAGTTAGAGAGTGTTGTTAGCGATAAGGCTATGTGAGGGTCGTTTGGGGTGAGTGACAATTATGTAGTTGAACAAATTTTATGCATTGTAGATTTTGCTCGAGTGCCTGTGGTTTTCTTTGATTTGGAGTTTTTGCATTAAATTCTTGAATTGTTACCATCATCAATGTTTTATTTGTTTTTCTTCGTATTTTAATGATGGGCAAAGCCTGTTGGAGATATTTGAGGCTATTTAAACCAATAGCGGTATTAGAGCTTGGGTTTTGCTGGAGGTGGAGCTCTGTTGTGGTAGTAGTGTGTATATGTACTGTTAAGGCACGATTATGTACAAAGAAAATTGGTTATCAAGCGAAACTATTGTGACTCCACCAATTATACAGGAATCTTGAAATCTTGTCAGAAAAAATGAGTTATCTCTTTCCAAGGGTTAACTTTCTACTACTTTGATCTAATGGAAATTCACTAGTTACTGGTACATTGGCGATATGCACGGGAACGAAGATGGTGAAGTTTGACGGGAAATCAATTGTGACTTGTGGCAAGTTCATGTCGAGATGATTTTGATTTTGTCGGGTTACACAAAGATTCAATTGGTGGAGTTATTGCGACTTGTAGCGACGTTACTAACACAATGGGTTCAGTTGCTAGTGTAACATGTTAAATTTGTTGAGAATGGTGTGGACACTCGAGTTATGACATAAATGTTATCAAGGATAATAAGCCGATTTGGCGAGCGACTCTTAGTCAAGCACTAGCGAAACCAACATGACCTACTTTAGTGACGTGTTATAAGAGGCGGTACCTTCTGAGAGTATGAGACGGTAAGATTTCCATGAGACATGGCGTTAGTGTTATTGAGTCTCTGTTTGCACACTTGCATGACTTGGTGTAAATGCAAGGTGTGTGATTGATGTCAAATGGCTATTGACTTCCATGAAAGCCAAGTTTAAAGTTGCACCATAATTTCAACAGAGGTTTATTTTCGACGTGGGCCAATTGTGCTTTTATGATAGAGGTTGCTGCTTCTGACTCAAGTATGCTTTTGTAGTAGCGATGGCGTGAGCTATAAATATCTTCTGCAGCGGAATGGACTTGTGATCGTCCAAGGTCAGAGTAAAAATATTTTTGAAGGTATGATTTGTCATTAATCAAATCTTCAAGGTGGAGATTCCTAGAAAATAAATCATTTACATGGATGTAATGTTGTTGTTTGGAAAAAAGTTTCGAAGATGTCGGATTTAGTTCCACATGGTTGTGGCCTAAGTTTTCTCGTAAAAACTACAAGCTTTTGCTATTGAAAAAGCATCATAAAATGTATTCTTCTACTCTTTATTCTCTATAATAATTCTGTAGAATTTTTATACGTGGTGAGAACACTATGTTAGAGTCATTGGAGTGAGTGAAAATTATGTAATTGTACGAAATTCCTTTATAGTGGATTTTGCTTGTGACCCCGCGGTTTTCTCCGATTTCAGAGTTTCTATGTTAAATCCTTGTGTTGTTATTACATCAATTTTTTATTCATGTTGCCCCTTATTTCTACGATGGAGAAATTCTCAAAGCCGTATTTGAGGTAGTTCAAATACCTAACAATTACTTCCTAAACTTGTTAGGAATTATGTGGCTGGAATTCGTTACGAAAAATCTAATCTTTATTTATTTAAAATGATATGTATTAAAATAATATTTTCAATACTTCCAAGAAATAAATTTAATACATTTTAAAACTTGTTGCATTGATCTCTATATTTCTTTTCAAATTGAAAGGCGTTAATTTGTATATTATCTTTTAAAGTTTCCTTATGAAAATTATGGGGTGGTTATTGAATATCAATGCATAACTTGTATGACAATTAATTAAGAGGACTAAGACGTTGAATTTTTAAACAATATCATTATTAAGAGCCTCAATGAGATAGTCCGGTAATGAAATCTCTCATGTGTCGCTGGACTCTAGTCGTTTCATTATATGTGAAAGCTTACGAGTAAAAGACATAAACAAACAAAAGCCTTAGTCAAAGGGAGGTCTCTAAGTTTTTCAAAGGTACGTGGAACTCTAAAATTCCGCTAAAAATTAAGATTCTTTGTTGGAAAGTTGTATTGAACAAATTCTCTTCAGAAGATAACCTTTTACATAGAGGGCTTTTGGAAATTAATTCCAACATAAAGGGCTTTTGGAAATTAATTCCGCTACATTCGGTATTGGACGCGTGAGTCGCGCGGGTCACTAGTTCAACTGTGTTGGTCGTGCGGTCTGTTCTGCTGCCGCACTACTTCATGCTGTCTTCTACATGTGGTGTCTTGCTCCTTTCCTTCTGTGTTCTATTCCATGCTCATTTTCCCTCTAATATATCTCATTTTGCTTCAACTCGACTCAAAAATCTAAAATGAAGGAGCAATCAAAAGTTGTAAGAAAAAATGTACTTAAATCACGATAAATAAATGGCCAAGCAAAACATTATTCGCAGTCCAAGGTATAGTAAAACTCCCTAGATCCTTTAGCTTTATGGGCAACTTCTCGGTTGCTAGAATTGCATAAACTTTATGGATCACCAACTCTTCTAATCTTCTCTCTATCATAGCCTTCTGACCTAAGTACTTTGCATAATCGGGTACTTGTCTCACTGCTTCTTCGAGGGTAATTAATTTCGAAAAGTTCTTGAATATAACTGCGAGTTGCTCCACATAATGAATTCTTGAAAGGAATGTAATAGGTGGGTAATATTGATTCACTAATGGTTTAGAAACGTTGCCCTAAACATCTTTTTTGGTAGAGATCATACTTGCTCTTTTGGATTTGTTTTGGTGTTGCTTGGCAATGTCCCATTTGGTCAAATACTTAGTTGATTCGCTATTTGACCAAGTTGCTTCTCAATGTACTTCAATGAAATGCCTGTGTTTTGACACCATGCTTCAATCTCTCATTCTAGCATCAGTCTTTGCCATGTAATTAAACACAATTTCTTCAAGGCTAGATTTCTTGTCATTTAATTGAAATTTCGGTGGTTTTTGACCTCCTTCTTATTGTTGGTTTTGTTGACCTCCCCATTAAAAAATTTGGGTGATTTCACCATCTCTCTCACGAATACAACCTGGGTCTAGGAGGTTACGTACTCGAGTACAACCATTCCTTAGCTTGGTTTTACGAAATCTTGAGAAAACCCTGGGTCTATGATGTTACACACTCAAGTGCTTTACTTCCATTTCACTCCGAGCATTCCTATCCGCGAACCCACAACCATGTATGTCATGTCACGAACGAGAAACATTGCTAGGTTATTACCATGGACGAGCATAAATATGTGCAACAAAGGCTTTTGCCAATGCGTAGTTTTTATGCAATTTGCCTCAAAGGTTTCACCCTTGCGCAATATTTGTGTTTTTTGCTTCAAATATGAAGTCTTAGTGGTAGGTAGGGTGGTAACCCAGCTATAGGCTGCTACTCGTTCTTTTTTTCCTTGAAAAAGCAACAAGGGCATTTGATTCAAGTTTGAGTCTGGAGGTGTCCCATCAATGGGGTGCTACTCGTTCCTTTTTTTCCTTGAAAAAGCGACATGGACATTTTCTTAAAGTTTGAGTGTGGAGGTGTCTCAGCTATGGGGTGCTACTCTTTCTTTTTTTTCCTTAAAAAATGGAATAAGGTCTTGTCAGCCGCGGTGTGCTACTTCTTCTAATCTTTTTGAGAAGAAAAGGTCGAAGTGTTTTGCACAAAACCTGTTCATGGCTAAGAGAAACAAAAAAAAGATTTTTATTAGTTTTTAGATTACACTTGGTTTTTAACCAAGTTCCCTACGTATCCCAATTATACTTGGGATTCATTGTTTTTATTTCATCACTTATTTGTGAATTTCCAAAAATAGAAATGAACTATGGCGGATCCTGTATGTCGTACTAGGCGTATAATTTCTTTAGGTTCTAAACATTACACGAACATGATAGATTGTGACCATCCATTTTTTTGTAGGCAGTAGTAGCCTGTTGAGCTAGCTTTTTTGACATTGAATGGTCCTTCCATGAGGGTTGAAGTATGCCAACTCGCTTATGTGTCTCGATTTTTCTTAAGACTAAGTCCCCTACTTGGAACACTCTTAATCAAACTTTTTTGTTGTAAGACTTTGCTATCATGGTCTTGTAAGCTTTGGTTTTCTAAAACACCTAGTTGCTCATTGAGAAAATGAACTCTAGGTCCTCGTAGCGCATTCTAGCGGCTTCTTCTTGATTGTATGTCAATATGCGTTGAGTTGGCATGGCGATTTCTGCGGGAAATACTACTTCGGAACCATATAGCAATAAAAATATTGTTTGGCCCGTTGAAGTACGTGGTGTGCTGAGGTAGGCCCATAGTATTCTGGGAAGCGCATATATCAATGATTCTTTCAACTCGAGCATGCATATTTTGAGGGGTATTTTTCATTTACCTCCCCTCAGGTTTCAGTGCTTGGCAAATACCCCCCTGTAGTTTAGAATTTTGGTAGATACCCCCCTGTAGTTTAAATATAAGGGGTATTATTGTACTTTTCATAACAAATTAGATTAAAAGTCAATTTTGCCCTTTTTAATAAGATTGTTTTATGTACTACTATTTATAATGTTTATAATGTTTAGTATTAAATTTTTAAACAAGAAAACTTTACTCTATAATTATATGAGTTCGAGTTCATTATTTTTTAATGTTTTGAATATTTTTGAAGTAACAAAAAATTTTAAATTATAAATATAAATTGGGTTTGTTGCAAAAATTTCATTTCTGAAAATATATATCATTTGATAAAGATGAAGTTTTTTTATAATTATTAATTAAAAAATATAGTTTAATTACCGAAATTCTACTTTTTTATTTTTTTCCATTTTATTATGTTTTTAAGTAGTATAATATTAATAAATATAAGATATAAATATAAATACTAGTAATTTAGTTTTTAAGATATAAATATAAAAAAATACTTTTCTTATATGTTTTGGAATGCAAAAAGTAATTTTAAAATTATAAGGTTAGTTCTGAGATTTTATTATTCTATTATGAACGAATTATTAAAAATGCCCATTTTGTTTGTCGTTTTGATGAAAATGCCCTAACAATTCTACGTGGCGACGATGTGACGACGATGTAGGCCAAATAGCCCGAATAAGAGCGATTGAACATTTTTAGCAGAGGGTACCCATAGTTACGGGGCACAATTTATATTTATAATCCCAATTTATATTTATAATTTAAAAATTTTTGTTACTTCAAAAATATTCAAAACATTAAAAATAATGAACTCAAACTCATATAATTATAGAGTAAAGTTTTCTTGTTTAAAAATTTAATACTAAACATTATAAACATTATAAACATTATAAATAGTAGTACATAAAACAATCTTATTAAAAAGGGCAAAATTGACTTTAATCTAATTTGTTATGAAAAGTACAACAATACCCCTTATATTTAAACTAAGGGGGGTATCTACCAAAATTCTAAACTACAGGGGAGTATTTGCCAAGCACTGAAACCTCAGGGGAGGTAAATGAAAAATACCCATATTTTGAGGTACTCAACAAAGGCTTTTGTTTGTGTTCCCAACTTGATCACTAGCTTGTGGATGCTAAACCGTCGTGAAGCGTTGTGTAATGTTCATATCTTCGCCCCAAGCTCTGACATTGTGATTTGCTAATTGAGTCCCATTATATGAGACTAGCACTCGAGGTATACTGAATCGACATATGATTTGTTGCCATATGAAGTCGATAATGTTCCTTTCTGTGATATAGGAGAGTTCATGTGCTATGCTCATTTTTTGAAGTATTCAACTGCCACAACTAAGAATCTATCTTGTCCCTTGGCTGCATGAAAGGGTCCCATAATGTTGATGCACATTGATCAAATGGGCATGATGATTGCATGGGATTGAGAGGTTCTGTAGAAACGTGTGTGCCGTGGGCGAAGTATTTGCAGCTCTTGCATCTTTTGACAAGGTTAGGTGCATTTTTAGACAAGGTTGGCCAATAGTAGCTTAGCATAGGACCTTTTGTGCCATTAAGTGTCCACCTTAGTGATTACCACATGCACCGCTATGGATTTCTTTCAACACCATTTCATCATGTTGAGTCGAAAGACACCTTAGGAGCGGTCCTTCAAATGGCCTTCTGTATAACTCATCATTAAATATGGTGAAGCAATGGATATTGATTTGAGTTTTTGTGCTACGACGGAGTCACTCAGAGGTTTTCCTTCCGTGAGTTATAAGTAGATAACATCCTTCCATGAAGGTTCTGAAACTATAGGCATGCATGTTCGACTTTCTTAAGAGATCTGAGATAATGCGTCTTACCTATGGCAGATTTCAGCTGTTAGTAAGACAATTCTTCTCTCTTTAAAGACCTTAGTCGAAGTAGAAAATTTAGAAAGTGCGTCAAATTTAATGTTTCACTTCTTGGTATTTGCCACAAGGTGAATACCGTGAACGCTTTTACGACCTATTTGAGTTTGTTGAGATAGAGGACCATTGTGTCCTACTTGGCTTCGTAGGAGCCGTTGAAATAATTAGCCACAAGTTGCGAGTCTGTAAAGACTGCAAGGCATTTTACTCCCAAATGAGCTTGCGATTGATGTACCAAAGACAATAGCTTCGTATTCTGCCTCGTTGTTTGTTACGATGAAGTTAAGAATTATTGCATAATCGAATTCTATGGCGCCTAGGGATCTTAGGTAAACACCCAAGCCTCCGCCAGTATTTGTAGCCAAACAATCGACGTGCAAAGTCCATGTTGATTCTTCAGTTTTAGCAGTGGAAACTTGTGTCTTTGAAATTTGTGCCCTTCCTAGGGTATCAACCATAAAGTCTGTGAGGACTTAGGTCTTGATTGTAGTCCTCGGGCGGTATTCAATACCATATTCACCAAGTTCGATTACCCATTCACCAGCCTTCCAAAACTCTTGGGCCTCGACATCACTTGCTTGAGTGGCTTGTCTGTCAACACCACAATACGGTGTGATCAAAAGTAGGGGCACAATGATTGTGCTGTGATGACGACAACTGGCACAAACTTATCTTTCACGAGGTAGTTATACTTTGCTTCTTGGAATAACTTTGAGACGTACTAGATTGGTTGGTGGGAAATGCCTTCCATTCGTACCAAAAGAAATGCTTAAAGCATGCTTAGATATCGCTAGGTAGAGGCATAAAGTTTCTCCCTTGATCGGTTTAGCCAACAACATTGGGGAGCCAAAGTATTACTTGAGTTGTAAGAAAGATTACTCGCATTCTTCAGTCCATTCGAAGTTCTGATTCTTCTTTAAGACTTTGAAAAAAGGTAAAATTTTCTCAACTGTGGTGGAGATTATCTCCCAAGTGCTGTCATGCGTTCGACTAAGCACTGTACATCACGTACGCTTATTGGTGAAAGAAGTTTGGTAAAGGATTTGATCTTGTCAGGATTTGTTTTAATTCCCCATTGATTCACCATGTAACCAATAAACTTGCCTCCATTGACCCCGAAGGTGCATTTCATTGGGTTTAGCTTCATGCCATATTGTCTCATTATAGATAAGGCAATTGTAAGGTGATCAACATGATCCTCTACATCAATGATTTTGCAAAGCATGTCATCAATATAGAACTCCATAATTTTACCAATGTGGTCGTTAAATATCTTGGCCACCAACCTTTGAAAGGTGGCAACTGCATTTTTCATTCCAAAAGTTTTGTAATTAAACTGCAGGAGAATACGGCTCTATTTGTTACAAATGCATTTCTTCTCATGTTATACACCGCCATCACTAGGTGATGAAGTCCACTTTGAGCATCCATCATGCTTGAAAGAGCACACCATTCTGTAGAGTCAACCGACAAGTCTATCATTGGCATTGGGAACGGATCCCTAGGACAAGGCTTGTTTAGATCACTATAGCCCACACACATGTGTCAACCTAAGTTGGGCTTTGGTACAAGAACTATATTGCTTAGCTATTCTGAGATGCGTACTTCATATATGTGCCATGCAGAAAGTTTTATTACTTCTCGATCTTTTGCCGCATTCTTTTCCTTACTTAAGTTGCATTTCTTTTGTCTGATAGGTTTTACCTCGGGATCGACATTCAACCTGTGTACAAAAATTCGTGTGATTTTGCTAGAATCCCAAGGACATAAACATATCTCTTTTGATTTGCCCAAAGGTTCAACTCTTGATGATTAGCTAGTTGTTATCTAATCTTACAGACTCTTTTTGTCTACCAACTCTGGTGTAATTTCTGTCTCAATAATGTTCCTGAGATTATTGCCATCATTAGACCCTTGCGGGGCTAGCATTTTTCCCATTTTGTCAAGATTGATACCGGGATTTTTGCCACCAGTCGACCCTAGCGGGGCTATCATTTTTCCCGTATCATGTAGATTGTTGATCGCATTGATCTCTATGGTTTGATCCACTTGTAGTGAAGCCAAGTAATATGTCCAAGCTTCTTTATAGTCTCCATGGACTTTATCCACACCACTCTTGGTGGGGAACTTGAGCTTTTTGGTGTTACGTTGACACCACTACTTTAAAATCATTTAGTCATGGGTGAACAATAATGATGTTGTATATGAATGGTATGTCAATCATGAGGTACTCTAGGTAATGAGTCGTTCTTTTAGGAAAGGTGCCAAAGGAGGTAGGTAGTACAACCGTACCAAGGACGGTGACTTTGGATCCACCAAAGCCGAAGAGTAGTGTAACCCTAGTTTTCATGTGAGTATCACCAAGTTCCATCTACTCTTGTACATCCAAGAAGATGACATTTACCGAGCTTCCATTGGCTATCAAGATCTTCTTAATGTTGTAATTGGCGATGCCAAGACTTACCATAAGAGGACAATTCAAGCTTGCTGCTTCCATTGCTTGTGGATCAAGTTTATCTTCGTCTGCCTTATGGAAGTTAACAACGTCCTTCATAGTTTCAATCATAGTGACTGCATAAGACATTCAATGAAAATTATCATATGCTAATTCGCATGAAACTCTTTTGCGTGCTTTATTGGAATTTCCACCCGTTGGGCCCTCGTAGGTACGATTTAGGTATTCTGGCAATTGATAAGGATTTATTAAGCGTGATTTAAGTATCTATTTGCTTATACTTTTGATTACTTATGATAGCATATTTACTTGTTTTCGTATTGTTTTGCCTTTTCTTAGGATTTTATGGAGTCATGATGAAACTAAGCTAAAAAGGTCCAAAATGGATGCTTTTGAAATGCAAAGGGTCAAGTACTAATTTGGAGATTAAATGAAGGAAGACCTGAGCATATAAAGATTGAAGAGCGTACATAGGAGGATCACGCAGAAAAGCCAGAGACCAATGCGATGAGAAGAGCACTGGAAAGGCAGATCGCACAACAATTGCGTGATGTCAGATCGCGCAACTATCGAACGTTGGGCCAGAATGACAAAAACCCTAGAATAAGCCCTAAACGTGAAGAGAAACAATAATAAGAGGGTTCGTTCAGCAGCTCAGAGTGTGACACAACCACTTAGAGTAGCTTACATTAGCATACAACAACTTTCCGATAGAGAAACCCTAAGAGCCGCCGGAGAGAGAGAGAGCACCACAAAGTATTAGTTTAGTATAATTTTTGTGTGAGGGAAAGCAGTTTAGAAGAAGAAGAGACCATCAAGGAGAGAAGAAGAATAGTCAAGCAATGAAGTTCCACCGAATCTGAGAAGTTCTTTTTTTTTTTTACCATTTTTATCTTGTTTACGTTATTTACTTCTTTGATGATTGTTGGACCCATGACTATAAGGAGCTAACCTCCTCATTGTTTGGAGTAGGGGAGTAACTCAGATTAACGAATATATTTTAGTTATTTTATGAGGTGTGTACATGGTGTTGTTGCATGTCTTGATAGAATAATAGTATGCTGTGTGACTACCTTACTCTCGCTGGGATAAAACGGAAGCACCCGAGTGAGGCCACCTGGAGTGTAGAATGCTAAGGACTGTAATATATATATATATATATATATATATATATATATATATATATTATATTTGTGACTTTGGACTTTCGAAAGTAAATGGAGCGCAATACCTAGATCACATTATATATTTGTCTTAATTATGCAGGTTTCGTTGACGCGAGACTGATGAGTTAATTGGGTTGCAGATTTGATATCTCTACTAAAACAACTGAGAATTGGGTTGATTCTTTTAACATGGTAGGTTATTAGAGACTCATAGAGGTGTGGATGGGATAACTCCTGCCATATGTTGTAGATCCATTAGGCGTGTACCATCAAGCAACTACCAAGGACTAGAACTAAAATATAGGAAGAGATCTTAGTGAAACCCAACCTCTAAACAATTTTTCTTTATATTACTTACAAAATCAATCAATTCAATTGTGTTCTAGTTTAGTTAATTTAGTTTAATTCAAAGCTTTCATAGTTTAATAGATTTAATTGCTTTCTAAGATTTATTTCCTTTTACTGTTGTTTTGCATTCAAAACTACAAAACCATAATTTTCCGTTTTCTTCCATCTTAGATAAAATTCATTCTTGCATCCTTGTTATTAAGCATCTTAGTCAAAACATTCTTAACTTAAACGAATTCATAAGCATGACATTAGGCATAGGCATGACATTAAGTTGTTAAGTTGTTATTTGTTAGCTTATATTCTATTTTGTATCACACCAAACATCACCCATCAGCAATCATAAGACCTTCTTGCTTTAGGGACCATATGGGTGCTTGAGCAACATGCTCTGTGACATCTCTTTTAGTGAAGAACGTAGAACCGTAAAACTCGTGTTCTTGTTGATTGACCTCGTTGATACAAAGTTTCACTTTGAACGTGAACTCGTAGAGGTGACTTGGTCCCTCTTACTTGTAACATTCAAAGATAAGGGATTTCCAATGTCTCGTAGTACAAAACTCATAGAGTCTGGCTCAGGCCATTGAGGCATCTGGCTCTAGCATAGCCATTTGCTTGTGCAAAGTCGGTCTCGACCATTCTTTGATGAATTCCAGCAGTCATATTGATAATATGTGTTACGGGCATGTAATCAATATCTTCTCTTTAAGAGGTATTTTTGATTTGTGCTTCCCCCCCCCCCCCCCCCCTCTCTCTTCTCCGAGTTGGATCTTGCTCTCTTACTCCTATTATCATACTATTTATTACCCTAAACGTATTTATTATAGTGCACGAAATCTGGAAGTATCATGACCATACTGCTCACGATATTTGCAATAGAACTTAGATTTCCTTGTCTCGTCCATTTCACATATCTTCTTTAGAGTATTGAGGAGGTTTTCCTTTTTTTCCACCGCGTACATGTTACGCATGCTTGTAGTAAGCGGTAATTTGTCTCACGGGGGAGATCTTGCTCGCTTATTGCTACTTTTTTCATTTCTGCCATTCAGATGAGGATCATCGGACTTAGCTTGAGTGTTGCCACTTCAGACATTTCTCATTTTGTTACGCTCCTCAATTTCCATGTCACATTGTGCTATCAAATTGATTTGCTTAATGGTTTGCAGTTTTTGCCTCAATAGCTCGTTAGGGCTATTGAAGACAATGTTGGCAACGGCTTGAGCGGAGGGCATTTCAACCCTTAGCATCTTGGTGTTAAACCGGCTAATGTAGTCTTTGGTCGATTCATCACTACCTTGAATGATAGTCTTGAGGCACTCTTGTGTTTATTAAGTTTGCTTGTGAGTGGCAAACTGTCATTTGAACATAGTCCTCAACCTATCATAAGTGTGAATTGCCAGAGGAGGAATCCTCGAGAACCAGTCTTGTGCGACGTCCACCAAATTTATGGCAAAAAATTGTGCGTGTATAGCTCTGCTATAGCCTCACGAATTTAGCATTCCTTCTATGCAAGGGATCATTGTGGTCCCCTTTGCTATCATAAGTAGGCATTTTAGGGATTTCACGTCTGCGTCCAAGCGTGATGCATTGTAAATCAGGAGAGAAAGGAGACGTTTCATTAATCAATTCACCCTTAGCCTGTAAAGTGCTCAAAGCATTGAGGTTAGGCAGAGTTGTGAAAGGTGGATGAACGTCTCTTCTTTCTTGTTCGGGTCGTTGTGGCAGCTGAGACTGGCGGTGATGGTCGAACTCTCCTACCACGAGGATGTCGACGATCCTCGAGGGGACCAGCAGCGGTATTAGTTCTCCTTTCTTGAGATCGACCCCTTGGGCTCGGATCCTTGGAATGATCCTTAGTCCAGCCTTGGTTCATAACACTAATTGGTGATGGTGAAACTAGATTCTTCGCCATATTCTCTCTCACCATATCCATTAGTTTTTCAAAGTGTTGCGGCACTATAATTGGCGCGATTTTAGTCCTAGCATTTTTTGCTTGAGGTTCTTCCTCTTATGCATTAGATGTTTCGCTTTGGTATGTATTAGGAAAGACCCGATATTTGTTTTCTTATGGGATTTCTGACTGATGCGTATTTTCACGTGTTCAATTTAATATGCAATATTCTTCTAATACGCACATTCGCAACTATAGTGTTCGCTTAATAGACAACGACAAAACAAATAAGAAAATAGACTCGAAAATATGATTTAATTACGAAGGTTCTAATTATAAGCAATAAATTAATTTAATAACCAGAATTGAAATAGAAAGGTTTTGATTATAACTACTAAAACAAATAAATAACAAGAATTTAATCAGATTGATGAAGACGTATTTGAAGTCGGGTTTCATAACTATTTAATATGTGATTCATAGACATACCACCAATTTTTGCATAGATAGTTTCATCATGTTAAGTTCATTTTTTCAATGAATTACCAGAACTCTAGATGCAACGCTAATTAAAACTACAACCCCCCCTGCCTCCATCTAAAGATCCAGCGACCTAAGCGCGATCAATCTAAAAGAATTAAAGTTTGGTAACCAACTCAACCTTTTCAAATCAAAGACATGATCCGTGTGATCTAGCTTATGCGCGAGTTGCGTTCGTCCTATGTCTAGCACATAAATCAGACATGCAATTTACCCACGAGGCACGATAATACTCATCAAGTGTATCAATTAAACATGTGAAATATAAAACGAATCACATCTAAACAAATAAGACACAACATGAAATCATAAATAAAGGTTCATTGTGCATGAATAGCATTACTCCCATCTCCAAATACGGAGAAGATTAACACATAACAAAAACAAGCTAAACAATATAAACGGAGGAGAACATCCTAATAAAAGATTAAAAGATAAGAATAATCTCCTAATCTTCGTTGCTTTCCTTCTCCCGGCGGTGGTGGTGGCATGTGGTATGAACTGGTGATATGAAAGTTGTGACAGTGGTTGCAGTGGTGGTCTCTACAAATCCGAAACCCTAGTGTTTTGATATATAATAAAAATTACGGTTGCATTGAGCTTAGAGTTTCAGTATGATTCTGGGCCTTATCGTGTGATTTGGGTCTGATCGCACGCCAATCTCATATGAGATGCGCAATCACGTTGCGGTCATGCTTGTGACGCGCTACACTCTATTTTGTGTCCAAAAGAGGTGCGATTTGGTCAGATCGCAATGTCATGATTTTGGCGATAACTTTTTCTCTGAATGTCCAAATTAAGATCCGCTTGTTGCGTTGAAACTGAATTCCGTTGCTTTTCAATGATTTAGTAATCACTCAATTAGTCTAGGTTTATTAAATATATCAAGACAGAATAATAAAAAAAGAAAATGAACGTTAAATATATTATTAAAAATTTAAATGTATGGACCGAGATTGGTACCCTTTTACTTGATTCACACACTGTGCGTATACTGAATGTTGTGCCAACACCGATCGTATTCGGTGTTGTCCCAACACTCGTTGTAGAGTAATAATGCAGCGGAATAATGAACACAGTTAGATGAATTTTAAGCAGGTTATATGAATATAACCTGCCGAGCCTTACGACTAAATAATAACTAGATGTTACTTTGATGATTTTACCAAATGCAACTGAGCGAGGAACCAAATCTTAACACTAACTAATCTATGAGTTATAGTTTTGCTAGATAAAACTCAGTAAAATAAGAACAATACAATACAAGAATTTCTTTTAATCACTCATAACTTAATTCTAGTCTTGTTGTTAGTCTTGATGTCGAGCACGCCTTCTTATAGGATTTGATCGTCTTTATTCTGTGGCGAGATAGACAAGAGTTGGTGATCATTCTCTTATTCATTGGATAACTCCAAAATCTCCTTTGAAGTTATCTTCATGAGATCTTCTATTGTTATCTTCAAATATCTTCGGCTTATCCTCTTTCTTTAATCTCTAAGTCTGCACGATCCTTAGAGTCCTTGCTAACCTGAAACATATCACATATTACTACAACTTGTGGAACTAGGTGAGTTTAAGAATAAAGGCAAAATGAAATATTAAACTTAAATAGATCGGACAAGGCAGTGTTGAGTTCAGTGTTGTGCCAACACTACTTCACAGGATGTTGGACCAACACTTCCTCACAACACGTGCACTTTCCATGTCCCTCTTTTTGCGTTTCTTCATAAAACTCCATCTGCAACCAATTTTGTTAAAGAACCTGTATTCCAGAATATAAGAACTACTACCTATTCTAATTTGCTTCTCTTTAATTTTTCAATGACGAACTGCAGTATTGAACCAACACAGTTATCACTTGTGTTGTCCCAACATTTTCATTTCTAATTTCAACACCTACAATTAGTTCAACAATACTAACCAAAGGAAGCTAGATTAATTAAAAATGTACAGACCAATATTCATATTACATCCCCAGCAGAAACAAAACAGAGAACATGCTCTATGTGCCAAAACATTAACTGTTCAAATAACTTAAAAGTACAAGAAACAAAAAATTGGTGGCCTTAATCTCCCCCTTTATGTGAGGAAAGAACCACCAACAGGTGCTTCTTAATGGTGTCCAACTCCTTAATCTCCCCCTCTCTGTCTACAATCTTCCTTCTCCTGTCAGCAACCATCCTATCACACCACTCCACCTTTTCCTGAATGAAGGTAAAGCTGATAGCCATAGATGGGGTAGAATCATCCTCAGCAACTGAGGCAGTGATGAAGTTGTGTGCCTTCTTCTTCCCTTGCTGTGCACCACTACTTTTTGGAGCATGTGGATCCCTCCATGGGAGATCATTGATTCTTTCTCCTCCAAAGTAGTTCTTGGTGATGGGCAGCTCACCAGTCTTGTCCACAAAGGTCTCATTTTCACCCTTATTAAATCCTTGATCAGTGAGAATTTTGTAGATCAAGGAAGGGAATGACAATATTTCATCCTTCTTTTGCGCAGCCTCAACAATCATCCTGAAAATTCTCTCCCCCATGTTTACAGAATGCCCTTTATGCAGTTTTTAAATCAACACAGCCATCTCACGAGTGAGGACAATGAAGTTGGTTAAGGGTATCCAGTTGAATGAGGCAGCTTTGCACAGAACGACAGTGAGGGATGTGAGTCTAGTCACCTTCTGTTTGTTCTTCCACTTCTTCTCCAGTCCACCTGTTAATTCCTTCATCATGTTGTCATCATCAATATCCTCCCCTTTTTTCTGTCCTCTAGGCATCCTCCAATTTTTGTTGATGATAGAGGGATTGAACTTGTAGAACTTTTCCCTCACATATACTCTCCCATACTTGCGGGACCCTTTTTCATGCACAAAGTTAGACAAGTTACAGTAAAATTCCCTAACTACATCAGGGACATAGAAGACAACATCAATCAAGGAATATACCATGCTCCTAGACTCAAGGAATTCAAACACCTTTTACTTTTTGAAGTCATCAACAACAATGTTCCTCTAAGCCCAAATCTCCCTAACAGTAATAATATCATAGTTGTCACTCGCAGTTTTGGTCAAGAAATACCTATTATGACGTTCAGTATGAAAATTGGCCTCAAATGATTCTGGTGGTTCAGGCTTAGACTCCTCCTCAGACTCTGGTGTTGTGTCCACATCCTGGTCGACTGGTATTGGATCAACATTCTGATCAGTGGGTGTTGGTCAAACATTGTGGCCGGCCGATGTTGGCACAACATCAAGATGGTTCTATTCCTCAGCTACTTCCTCAGTTTCTTCATCATCCTCTTCCTCTTCTTCATCCGAACCCTCCTCCTCATCCTCACCAGCAGAATCATCGGATTCTTCTTATTCAGTAGCAGCTTCTTCCTCAGTTGCTTCTTCTTCAGCAACTTCCTCCTCATCAGCTTTCCCTTGATCTTTTGCCTATTCACCTTTCTTTTCCTCCTCAATTTTGGAATGAGGGGCAGGTGGTTGATTATCCTCAAGTACCCCTGCCTCTGAAATCACATGTTCATCTGTCAGGGGGACATCCTCAGAGATGGTAGGCGGGTTCAGAGTTGCCTCTGTGTCCGCAGGTTCCTGTGTGGTGACAACATATTCTGGTGCTGGTATTGTGACCACATCAGTGGGTGCGTGTGCTGGTGCAACATTTTCTGGAACATGTGTTGGCTCAGCGCTAGTAGTAGCGCCCTTTTTCGACTTTACGTTTCTCCTAGCATAGACATGAGCCACCTTTATTTTTTGTGGTTTAGGTGCCACCCCAGTGTTGCGGGTGCGGGTGCTGCTACGGGGTTGAAATCACCCGGCATTTGACGACATAGCAACTTCAACGTTAGCAAGATCAGCAATGGTGGATTTGTTTCCCATTGTAGCCTGCATGAGTAAATTAAGAAGGAAGTAAGAATCTAGGGTTTAATTGATTTTGTAAAAATTAAGCTCAAATATAAATAAGATGAATAAGGAAAGTGGGGATTAAAATAGGAATAATGGGCAGGTAAATATTGTGAACTTGAGCCATTCTATCCATGTTGATTCAACATGTGCTAAACGTGTTGGCATGACACGTGACCAGAGAAGTTAATGAGTATAACTTATAAGTCACAGTGTTGTGGTGAGTGTTGTGACAACATTCGGAGAGGCAATGTTGGCACAACATTCAGACTGAAATAGATCTGAAATGTGACAACATTCGGAGAGGCAATGTTGGCACAACATTCAGAGAGGCAATGTTGGCAATGTTGGCTTAGATCCGAAATAGGAGTGGGAGTTAGACAATAGAAAAACACATTAACTAAACAGTAAAGAGGTTAACATCATATAGATAATTAAGCTCTTATAGTTCAATGAGAAACAGACTTGTGTGTTACTGGAAGCTAACAACCCAGGAGATATGCCTTACATATAACTGTTATGAACTGAAGAAAACCAAGAGATACTCCCCCTTAAGATCATGACAACACAGCAGGATAAGCAAGCAGATAAGATATATGCGAAGATGAATGTTTGTCCAACATTTATGAGCACAGTGTTATCTCAACACAGCATATCAGCAGTCATAGATAGAAACCCTTTACTTATTCCATTCTCAGATCTGTAAACATAAATAACTTCCAAGCATGATACTTTGAGGCAAGAAGGATCATGTCTTCACTGAATGTAGAAAACAACAAGACCCCTAACACCCCAGTGTCAACACAATCAATGCAGATGCACATGCAAGTACATAGGGCTGGATGTAGGTAGTGCAGGACCCCAGACACTCCAGCATAAGAGTTCACCATTATATGCCCCCTCTGTAAGCAAAACAACATAAATAAGTCACAACTGAATACAACATAGTTGTCAACTCTGTGAACCCCAACTTTTCCAAGTGTAGACACTACCTCAAAGCCAAGAAATTTTTAGCAAAAACAAAATTCAAAAAGCATTTGTGAAGAGTAAGCTATCTAATCATGCTGACAGGCCAGTGAGACTTCACATTGTTCAAGAATGCAGAAAAACAGACATTAGATAAACAAGGAAATCACAAGAACTAACCAAACAAACAAGAGAACAATTTGGGTACATCACAATCAGTCACTAGTGTTAGCCTGTGATGTTAAGGCAACACATGTATGTTCAGCGTGTTCACAACACACTCATGTTGAGAGATTTCCTCAAACTGAAGAACCTCTCATTATCCAGGGGTTTTGTGAACATGTTAGCTAGTTGGTTGTTGGTTTCAATATGTTCAATTACGATTGTTTTATCTTCAACGTAATATCAATATGTTTGGTTCTAGAATGTTGCACATGATTTTTTGATATGCTAATAACACTCTAGTTATCACATAACATGGGAATAGTATTACTAGTTAACCCATAATCACAAAGCATATGTTTCAACCATATCAGTTGGGTTACACAGATGCCAGCTGCAATATACTCTAACTCAGCAGTAGACAAAGACACACAATTTTGTTTCTTACTGTACCAGGAAAGCAAATTATTCCCTTGATAAAAACATCCTCCACTAGTGGATTTTCTATCATCTAAGTCCCCAACCCAGTCACTATCACTAAAGCCAACCAAGTTTGAGTTTGTATCATGAGAGTACCAGATTCCTAACTCTGCAGTTCCAGAAATATATCTTAAGATTCTTTTTATAGCAGTTAAGTGAGATACCTTTGGTGTTGCTTGATACCTGGCACAGACACACATTGAGTACATTATGTCAGGTCTGGTGGCTGATAAGTACAGAAGACTCCTAATCATTGATCTGTAAAGTGTTGAGTCAACATCTTCACGAGCTACATCCTCTCAATCTTCACTATAGTAGACATTGGTGTCTTGCAAGGCTTAGATTCTAGCAATCCAAACCTCTTCACCAATTTCCTAGCATACTTCTCCTGAGACAGAAACCCATGTCCTTTTGTTTCACTTGCAGGCCTAGGAAGAAGGCGAGCTCCCCTATCATACTCATTTCAAATGTACATGTCATAGAACTACCAAACTTGTTCAAAGTGGACTGATTAGAATAGCCAAATACTATATCATCAACATAGATTTGAGCTATACAGACTTCTTTGTTATTTTTCATGATAAATAGTATCATATCTCCTTCACCTCTTGAAAAACCAAAACACAACAAGAATTCAGTTAACCTTTCATACCAAACTCTAGGAGCTTGATTCAACCCATATAAAGCTTTTTCAAGTTTGTAAACATAGTCAGGGTGATAGGGATCTGTAAATCCTTTAGGTTGCTCAACAAAAGCTTCTTTGTGTATATAACCATTCAAAAATGCTCACTTAACATCCATTAGGTATAATTTGATTTTCAAGAAGCAGGCAATGGCAAATAGAAGTCTAATGGGTTCTATTCTGGCCACAAGGGGCAAATGTTTCATCAAAATCAATTCCTTCTACTTGAGTGTACCCTTGAGCTACTAATGTAGCCTTATTCCTCACTAGCACTCCATTTTCATCACCTTTATTTTTAAAGATCCACTTAGTTCCAATTACATTAGCATGAGTAGGCCTAGGAATGAGTTTCCACACTTTATTCTTAGAAAATTGGATAAGTTCTTCCTGCATAGCATTTATCCAGTGAGAATCTTTAAGGGCCTCATTAACATTCTTAGGTTCTACATCAAAAACAAAGCAAGTAACAATATCACATACAGATGACATGCAAACACTAAGCATAGCCATATTTTTATAGTTTACTCTTTTTTTATTTCTGGTTCTTACGCCTCCAGTATGATTCCCTATAACCTGAGAAGTGTGATGATCCCTCTGTATTCTTGCAAGAGTGCCTCTCCTAACATTTTCACCAACAAATTCTTCAGTGTCAGAACCTATGTAATCTCGTGTTGGTCCAACATCAATATCTGTCGGTGTCAGCTCAACATCATCATCCCTTGTGTCTTTTGTTTCAATCCCTGGTGTTGAGTCCACATGGTCTTCCACTGGTGTTGGCACCACATCTCCAGTTTGTGACAGTCTCAGTTGACTATCAGTGATACCTGCAGAAACACCCTGATCATCAAACACAACATTTACAGAATCTTGGATAGAGTTCAGTCTAGGATTAAACACTCTATAAGCACTGTTATTCACATAATATCCAGTAGAAATGCATTTTTCACCTTTAGCATCAAAACTTTCCTAATGGCTGTCTATCCTTCAAAATATAACACACACAACCAAACTCATGAAAATGACTCAAGTTAGGCTTAGTTTTCTTAACTATTTCATAAGGTGTCATGGTTGTGCTTGGTCTGAGATAAACTCTATTTGAAATGTAACATGCAATAATAAGTGCTTCTGCCCAAAGTCTTTTAGTTATCTTTCTAGAGTTTAACATAACCCTAGTCATTTCTTGCAAAGTTCTACTTTTTTCTTTCAACAACTCCATTTTGTTGGGGAGCGATAGGGGCAACGTATTCATGAGAGATGCCTCTAGAATCACACAGATCATCAAAATTCCTATTTTCAAATTCCCTACCATGATCTGATCTAACCCTAATAACACATGCATTGTAGAGAAACTTAATACTATCAGCTAGTATCTTGAAGGTCTCCACAACTTCATATTTTTCTCTCAAGAATTTAACCCAAGTATACCTGGAAAAGTTATCAACAATTACATAAGCATACAAACCTCTATAGGACCCATTAGATCCATGCGCAACAATTCAAAGCATTTAGAGGTTCTAGAGATCTGACCTTCCACATGTATGGGTGTATGTATAGTCTTGGTTAGTTTACCTTGCAGACAATCACCACAAACCAGTTTACCTGGATTGGAAAGTTTAGGTATGCCTCTTACAACTTCTAGCTTGATGATCTTTTCTAGATTTCAATAGTAGACATGTCCTAGCCTTCAGTGTCAAACTACTGATTCATCAACCTTCACATGTAGGCATTGTGCATCCTCATCCACCAAGTAACAATTGTCTTTTGACCTTTTTCCTGACATTACACAGTTATTAGATTCATCAAATACATCATAAGAATACTTGTCGAATCTAACAATCAAATTGTCATCACAAAGCTGATTAATGCTGATGAGATTAGTCTTTAGACCATCCACCAACAGAACCTCAGTTATATGAGGGAAACCATCCACATTGAGAACCCTTTTTCCTATGATATTTCCTTTGCTTCCTCCACCATATGTAACAGTACCAATGAATACATGCACTAGATCCATAAGATTAGTCTTGGTAGTTGTCATATGTCTAGAACAGCCACTATCAAAATACCAGTCACCAATAAGAGTATGAGTAGCTGAAAACACAACATTACAGATGATTTTGATTTTAGGAGACCAAAGCCTGTTATTTTGAAAACTATTATTTTGTTCCCTAGTGTTACTTTGGGATGTTTTCCCAACACCCGATGCAACATTACTGCTATCATAATTATATTTCTCACAGAACTTTACGTACTTATGGTAGTATGGTTTTAAATGACCCGGCTGAAAACAATATTGTCACATATAGGTTACCTTCTTAGGTTGATTAGTGTGGCCATTATTTTTGCAAAAGCCGGCCTTTACAAAACGAGGTATAACATTATCATGTCCACTTGACTATTCTTGGTATCCTAAACCTGTAGTTCCTTCATTGCCAACGCTTAGTACTTCATCCAGCCTTTTTGTGTTAGAGTTCCATTTGGTAATGGTTCTCTTTGCTTCTTCCAACTTTATCTCCATCTTTTCCATTTGGCACTCCTTTCTGGTGAGGTTTCTTACTAGTTCAGTTATAGTTTCAATTAAGAAATTGTTCTCCCTAATGAGCTCCTTTTCCCTTTTTATGATTTTCTTTACCACATCAAGAAGTTCCCTGTAAACAACCTTTAGTTCATTAACCACCTTGTCTTGGTCCATTTCACCTTCAAAGATGTACCCTTCATTCAAATCTACAGATCCACCAAAGCACACAAAGTTAGAATGTTCCTTAGATACATTTATATCAGTTATAAGACATTGAGAGTTAGAAATATAGTCATCATCCTCCCAGTTGTCAAAGTAGTCCTTCTGTTCCTCTAGATTTGTCTGAGTGTTGAGCCAACATCTGTTCGTTTCGATATTGTCCTGACACTCTGTCGAGTTGACTTGAGCAGACAGAGCCACTGTGTGAACTTCCTCAGACACCTGTTCTTCTGGTAACTCATCCAAACCTGTCTCATCATCAATATCATCTATGCATACCCAGTTAGAGCTACCTTTGGTTCTCAAAGTAATAGCACACTCACATGACATGTGTCCATAGCCTTTACACTCAAATCATTGGAGTTCTTTTATTATCTTAGTGTCACTATCAGTGGGGTTTTTGAAAGTATACTTAACCATTTTACCAGGAAAACTCCTTCTTAGATTAGGGGGAACATTCTTTTCTTTCATGACTCTGTCATTTAAAGCAATTTTATTGAACTTCTTCACAACTGAACCTACATAGGCACTTATTTCAATTTCATCATCTACTTCTTATTCAGTGTCTTTCAAATCAAGGCCTCTATGTTTGTTAGTGGGTTCTGAGTTCATTTCAAATTCTTGTTGAGCATTCAGAAGAGTGTGAAAGTTAAGTGATGACATGTGTCTGGCTTCTTGCATAGCAATTTTCTTAACCTCAAACGTAGGAGACAAAGTTCTCATAGCTTTGTAAACAAGTTGTTTATTAGTTAGGGGATTACCTAGACTTTGATATTCATTTGATAAATCCATTAATTTTGCAAAGTAAGAGGTAACAGACTCATCATCACCCATCCTAATGCTTTCAAATTTCTGTAAGGCAATTTGAAGTCTAGCTTCTTTAACACTAGCATCTCCTTCATAGTGAGTTTGAAGGAGCTACCAAGCTTGTTTAGCAGTTGTACATAATTGTACTAACCTGAACATATGTGGATCAACCCAACTGAAGATGGAATTCAGTGCTTTCTCATTGTTGGTTGCTACAATGACTTCAGCTTGAGTCCAGTCACCTTCAGGCTTCAGGTGTACATCATTGTCATCATCTCTGGCCATCATTGGTGGAGTGTACCCATCAATGATTGATATCCAAGCCCGTAGGTCTAAGGATTTGATGTATTGTCTAAGCCTAATCTTCCAATAAGCATAGTTTGTCCCATCCAGCACTGGTAACCTGTTGTTAGTAGTGGGGTTCACATTATCCATGGTATGGTACCAAATCCAAACACCAAAGAATTAGGTGCTTGGCTCTGATACCAATTGTAAATGTATAGACCGAGATTGGTACCCTTTTACTTGATTCACACACTGTGTGTACACTGAATGTTGTGCCAACACTGATCGTAATCTCGTTGTAGAGTAATAATGCAGCAGAATAACGAACACAATGAGATGAATTTTAAGCTGAATATAACCCGCCGAGCCTTAAGGCCAAATAATCACTAAATGTTACATTAATGATTTTACCAAATACAACTGAGCAAGGAACCCAATCCTAACATTAACTAATATATGAGCTATAGTTTAGCTAGATAAAACTCCGTGAAACAAGACCAATACAATACAAGAATTTCTTCTAATCACTCAGAACTTAATTCTAGTCTTGTTGTTAGTCTTGATGTCGAGTACGCCTTCTTATAGGATTTGATCGTCCTTATTCTGTGGCGTGATAGACACGAGTTGGTGATCGTTCTCTTCTTCATTGGATAACTCCGAAATCTCCTTTTATGTTATCTTCATGAGATCTTCTAATGTTATCTTCAAATATTTTCGGCTTATCCTCTTTCTTTAATCTCTAAGTCCACACGATCCTTAGAGTCCTTACTATCCTGAAATATATCACAGATAACTACAACTTGTGGAACTAGGTGAGTTTGAGAATAAAGGCAAAATAAAATATTAAAGTTAAATAAATCGAACAAGGCAGGGTTGAGTTCAGTGTTGTGCCAACTCTACTTCACAGAATGTTGGACCAACACTTCCTGACAACACCTGCACTTTCAAAAAATTAATCATATTTTTGAATTATTAAAATTTATTATATTAATCTCCGTTTTAAGTTTCTTAAAGGTTCAAAAATAAATTTATAAATATGTCTACAAATTATAAAAATAGAACAAAACGTTTTTCTGCTTATATTTTAGAATTGAAGGAAAATTATTTAATTAGCTAATAAAGGAATTTTTTTTAATATAATATTTAGTATTTATGTATTTAAGTTTATTGTATATCTTTTTAGCCTTTTTAAAGCGAATATATAGTTTTAGGTAAATATATAGCATATGTGGGCTTTTTACTAATTATAAATAACACGTGTGGGGTTTGTTTGCTAATAAATATAACTAAATATGGACAAAATCGCGATAAAGGACTATTTTCGTAATGAGGCCACGATAAAGGACTATTTTTGAATAAAACCCTCAAAATTTGTCAAAAAACCCCAAATTGAACTGGCACGTGACCTCATGTGCAAACTCCGGCGACAAATTTGATCGGAGGGCTGAAATTGGACAAAAAGCCACGATAAAGGACCAAAATTGGACAAAATGATGATAAAGGACTATCTGCGTAACGAGGCCACGATAAAGGACAATTTTTGAAAAAAAAACCATCGCATAGAATATATATTTCAGCACAAAATTGTTACACCTATATCCTACTATGTCGCAAGTGCATGAATCAATTAATAGTAAAATGGTAAGTATAGTTACGAACCAAGTATCGTATCCCAACGGAATGATGTTTGTATGTATGAATCATTTAAATGCAAAACACTAATTACTGTCACTATCTTTCTCTTGTGTTTGCAGAATGTAATGAATGCTTATGAATGATTTCTAAACAAAATATGCTTTGAATGTTTTTTTATGCTAAGAATACTTAATCTATAATGTATTGGAATTAATATAAGAATGAAAGAATGATCAAATATCATTTTAGGTTTTTGGTTTCAAATGCAAGAAAACAATCAAACTACTTAGTCTAATGAATGCAATTAAACTAAGAATGTTGGGAAGATGAGAGTGATTAACTAAGCTAAACTAAACTAGACTAGAGAACATAATTTAATGATTGATTGAATTTGGTTGTGAACAATAGCTAGAAAGATTTAATAGAGGTTGGGTTTCACAATGACTTAACTTAGTAGTTCATAGACAAACCACCTATATCTACTTACAGTACTTGATAGTTATTTGATGTTTGCATGTCTAATGAATCTGTGACATATGGCAGAAGCTATCCCAACCACATCGCTATGAGTCTCTAATAACCTACTGTGTTAACGGAATCAGCGCAGTTATTAGTTATTTTAGAAGAGATATCAAATCTGCAATCCAATTAACTCATCTGAATCATGCTAACAAAACATACATAGTCAAGATTGATCTAGTGTGATCTGAAGGTTGCGCATCAGTTACTTTCGCAAATCTAAAGTCATGAATCGCCTATATATAACTCCCGTAGCATTCTACACTCTAGGTGGCCCCACTCAGGCGCTTCCGTTTTATCCCAGCAATAGTAAGGTTAGTCACACATCATAAGTAACTATTCAATCTAGACAATCAAGGTCATCAAACACACATCAAGTAAAGCAAATAAATATATTCATAATATCAGAGTTACTCCCCTACTCTAAACAACGAGTAGGTTAGCTACTCATAGTCATGAGTTCAACAATCAACAAAGAATTAAATATCATAGACAAAGTAAAAAGGTAAAGAAACGTTTCTCAGATCTGGTGGAACGTTTTTTGCTTGACCCTCTTCATACTCCCTTTTTCTATCTCCTTCTCCACTAATTATCTTCTCTTACACAATGACTCGACTAATCTTGAACAAGATTTTGATGGTGTTTTCTTTCTTGGGACAAACTCTCTAGGTTTCTTCTCTCAAAAAGTGGTTGTAAAGTCTATGAAAATTATTGTCAAAGTTGTACCCTAGCTGTTGAACGTAGCCATCTATTTATAGTTTTTCTCTGCTCTAGGTTGTGCTTTAGGGTTTCTGAATTGCGGCATAAACTTCCTTTGATCGCGTGACCCCCGCGCAATGTGGTCTTGACCATGCGCCACCTGCGCGATGCGGTGGTGATTACATTACCTTCCGGTTTCCTCCTTGTTGTCTCTTGGTGTCTTCTCTTCAATTGCGATATATTCGAGATTTCACCTTCTTGTAGTGCCGTAGCGCTCCCATAGCGCTTGAACATCCCCAAATAGTGTCTTTGACCAATTGTTATCCAAAACATCCATTTTGGCCTTGTTTAACCTCATTTTTTCTTGACTCCTTAATTACCAATAAAACATAAAACAATACTAAAACAAGTAAATACCTTATCATAAGTATTCAAAAGTATAAGTAAAGAGTCTAAAATCACGCTAATGAGATGCTCATCACTTATACAAAAGCATAAGGAAACGAGTGCCGAAATAACATAAAACAATCGCTTATCAAATACCCCTAAACTTAAACCTTTGCTTGTCCTCAAGAAAACTCACTCAACGGACTCAATCTAAATTAGAATTCAATCATCAACATGTTAACTTATATAAGCGAGAATTCTCAAAATGTAACCTATGGTCAGAACAAGAGATGAGATAGAATAGATAAACACGAGCACATCAAATTTAATACAGTCACCGTCACATCCGTTTCATCTGCTCTAATAGCGTGTGATACTATTGTTCATGCATAAGAGTTATTGTCCTGTTGTAAATTTATAAAATTATAGATCATAACATATAATCACTTCATTTCTCACTCTTCACTCTTCTATTGCCATTGACTCGAGTCTATTTCATATGTTGAAGATCATTTAGGACTTTGTAAGCTTGTAATGTTAGGCTCGAGTGTGGGCTATAATGGAAAAAGTCATATATGAGTTCAAGAGATGTATGTAGTAAACCACTCATGCATTACGTTTTCCTCCCTTTTTCATGCCTTCTTCATTGGACTTATATTTTAGACTCTTTTTGGCATCTTTTCATTTGCATTTTTATTTGCTCAAGTATCAAACCATCCTACACTTCGTGATTTTTCAAGAAACACCCCCAAACTAAAAGTTTTTACAAGGGTTATTTGCGTTCTCTATTATGTTCATCCTTCTTTTCTATTTCAAATTATCTTTTTAGCTCATGCTTTTGTTATGAGCTCCTACTTTATTCCTCATTCAATCTACTACATCCATCTCTAGAAATGGGTAGGATATATTTTTTTCTTTTTCGGCTCATGGTAGGTATGTAGGCTTCACAAACAAAGGCTCATAGAAAAGGCTTCAGTGGGGTTAAGTGGATAATCTTATGTTCATAAAGGGTTCTAGGCTTGAAAGGCTAATACTCAAATTTTTGAAACGATAGCATATTTCATTTCCTCAACACATTTACATCTACAATTATCTCGAGCAAAAGTCAAGCAATTTGTTTAAGAGTCATAATCGCATGCTTCATTACTATGTTCTCATAAATAAGCAACATTCTCTTCACACTTATACACAACGACATATTGAAAGGTTTATATGAAACTAAAACATGCTTTTGACCATATTACGCAAGATGTACCAAAGGTATGCACGTATTCCTTCATCTCAAATTCTTACAATATTATGCATATACTATCATAGATTTCTACTTATTCATGCTTTCATGCTTCAAATCTCATTCGAATGACTCAATCTTAAAAAACTAGGCTCTAAAAGAGACTGTAAGGATAAATATATAACAAATAAGCATAACCAATAGCGTAGCTACCACCCTCAAACTTAAAATCATGCGATGCTCTCATAGAAAGAATTAAAGTAAAGATCAGAGGACTCCCATGATCGAACTCAAAGGACACTCGTCGGACTGGTGGCGGTGTGGCTTTCTTCGTTTATAACACCCTTCTCAATTTGTCTCATCCCAATCAAAAGATAGTGTTGGTATTCCAGAGTTGTTCCTTGATCCCTTCCAATATGTTCACTAGCTTTGAATTTTTATGCCTTTTGTTAATGCTAGCGGCATCTGCATGCTCTCCTTCCCGTGGCTAGATCAATGGTGTAGTAACTTCCGGACTCCATGTTCTTCTACAAAGAAATAATAGAAAAATAATTTTTTCTCACAAGAACATAAATAGGAGAAATGAAGAAGAAATAGTCTTATGAGTTCTAAGAGATAATAGAATTATAAAAGTGATTAGAGTTATAAATTAAAGTGTTTGTAATTATAATTTGAAAGTTTTCATTAACTTGCATAACTCTCCATAATAAATAAATTCACAATGGGAATAAATAGTTGAATTTAATCATACATGAAGTATAAGTATGGTAGGAAAGGTAAAGATAGAGATTGCTCAGCCAAATCCTGTAGATTCTGATTTCTCTATGTCTCCTATTGCCTTTCGAACTATGAAACGGGTACTGCAAGAAAAGTGTAAGGCACGATGTGACTTTTGGCGCGCTATTGGACGCGATGTCTTCCAAAATTCTGGTGCCACGTAATCATATACTAGTCTTGATCGCGTGTGTGAGGCGCGATGTGAGTAGTGGTAGCACGTGAGATCGAGCCAGCTTCTGAAAAATGTTGCTCTGTGTTCTCTGGTTCGTTTTGTCTTAACTTTTGTCCAATGTCATCTTGCTTTTTTCCTATTAATCTCTCCACTTGTATATTCTTTCACTTTCTTATTTTTTCCTATCTCAATGGTTAGTTCGAAAACAAATTGAAATAATATGCTATATATGACTCAAAACAAAAATAAACTAAAAATAAAATAAATACAAGCCTCGATAAATAAAAAATTACTGTTGTGGGTTGCCTCCCACACAACGCTTTCTTATACGTTGGTGAGCTCAATGCTATTGATGGATTCATGGAGGTTCAAATAACTTGAGAAGACTCCAATTGACGAAGGATATCAATGTATCACTTTGAAGAGGCTTCTTTATCTTCTTCCATATGAGACTTTGTACATAACTTCATTCACTGAATTCATATCCCTTTCCTCAAAGGTTTGTACACGGACCCTCTCTCTTTTAGTCTTTCTATGAGGTGGCTCATGAGTTCCATGTTGTAGTCCTTTGGATGTCACCGTTGTGGCCTCGACATTAAGAGATATTTTCTTGCCCCTCTCCTTTTGATGAGTTGGCTCACCTTTTATCCTTATAGATATTTGTGTAGAAACTCCAACGGACTTGGTTGATTTCTTTTTCTTGACTTTCTGGTGAGATGGCTCACTTCTTCCGCATCCCAGTTGTTCACAAGTAAGAGATTTATTTTCAGTACATTGGATGATACCCTTTTCTTCGCTTTTTAATGCTACCACACCTTCAATTGATGGTGTTGGTTCTTGATTTTGTACGTGCATCTCTACTTCTTCTTCTTCTTTTGTATGAACAGATGGTGGTGGATTGGGCTCTTCAATTTTAAGAGAGATGGTGTGTAGTTGCTCTTCTTGATACTCTACAATGTTGGTTGATGTTGCACTATGGATTTTTTTCCGTTTATGCTTTCTCCTTTTGAAATTAACTTTTTCCATGTGTCATCCTTAACTTCAATGACTTCTATTGTGGCAGCTTCTTCTACAACTCTATTCACTTCCGCGTCCCACTCCTCTTAGTTTTGTGGTTTCTCAAATCGTTCTTTTTCTTCTTGCCTTTGTTTTTTGATCTACTTTTGCTGCATCTGACTAATCTTATATGCTTCTCAAACTCGATAATCTTTTAAACCAACAACCTCGTTCTTCCAGTTTTTTGACAACTGGTAGCCAGATAATTTTCCAAGCCAAGTAATGACTTGTTAGTCTTTTACTCATGATATTTATCCAAAAATGATGTTTCCTTTCTCTAATGAAATCAAGGAACTTATGACTTGAGTGACAAAATTCAGACGCTTGGTCGTCAAAAGTTTTTGGTTTAGAAATTATTCTCTCCATGTACATTTGTTGCATAGCCACGATATGGTACTTCACTTCTAGTTTGGTCAGCTCGACCGTTCTTTCTTTTGGCAATGGATACTTAGCTGATTCACTATACGCTTCTTCAAGTTTATCCATCACACCAACTTCATCCTTTTCATCATAGATTTCCCTCCTAAGTCCATTAAGGTAAGAATGAAGAACATAAAAATTATATAACAATTTCTTCTCTAGTTAAGCTCAAAGGAATCTCCGTCCTCCATTGAACGCTCATTTTTTCTACAGTTATGGGCAAACGACCGATTTCTGCCACCTCGGTCGATGCACTCGATCAACTGAAAAAGAGAGATGGAAAAAAATTAGGTTTAATGTCTACTAATAAAACACTATAATCACTGTTACACCCCGACAACAGCGGCAAAAACTTAATACGTATTTCCACGTGCTTAATTAAATATGAAATATTCCTCTAATACGCATGCTCACAGTATACATATCAAGTAATAATAAAATAGAAAGTATAGTTACAGACCAAATATCGATCCCACACAGAGTGTGTAACCATAGTGTTCACTTAATAGGTACGGTAAAAACAAATAAGAAAATAGATGCGAAGATATGTTATACCCACACTTATTTTTCAGCGAAAAAATGCCATAAATTAACCCTATTGGGTCATCACGTGTCATACTTGAAGGGTTAAAAGGACATTTACTCTGCAGCTAATTTAGGTGGAAATTGGGGACAAATTTATCATAATTTTTACTCCAATTTGGGGGAAAACACGATCACTATTCACTCAAAATTCTCCCCAAATCTTTACTCCCATTACCTTCAAAACACACAACACACAGAGAGTCATTGAACGCGTTAGGGACTGTGCTTACTTGAAGATCATTGAACGCGTCGATATTGCTGCTGCGGTTAATGCCAGTGGTGTCTTGCTCTCTGATCAAGGTTATTCTAGTTTAATTGTGATGTTTTGTTTGACTTTTTACCTTGTGTTGAGAATCTTAGTTGTGATCTGTCTCGATTTCACAGGTCTACCTACGGTAGTGCCCAAGAATACCATAATGCTTAGATAAGTTATTTGATTCTCTCATCTAAGTGGTTCAAGGTTATTAAGTTCTTGTTTTGTCTGTACTCTATAATTGAACATCTATAATGACCTATAGTCTTATTAATAACATTATGTGCAGGTTGGTTTGGATAAAGTTGATAGCTAATGCATTTTGGAGCTTGTTGACGAAAGAGTTCTTCATTCTTGGAGTTCTAGTGATTGTGTTCTCTGTGGGCATAGTGCTATTTCACGTGTAACTTTAGTGGGAATAGGCGCGTGTGTTCAATATGATAACTGTACTTCTATCACTTCTCGTTTCATGTAATATGAATGATGAATAATGTTCGCATTTTGATAGTGAACTAATAATACCATGTTGAAGTTCTATGAACCTTGTGTTTTTATGTTTGAGTTTACTTATATATTGAAACGGTTATAGGTGCATATATTTTTTTTATTTATGAATGTGTTATATGGGGTTACTGTTAATGGGGAGAAGGCTAATGCTGCCAACAAATAGCAAATTGAAATAGAGGTTGTTATTAAACACATGGTTTATTCATCATCATCATCCTACTGTAAAAATGCAAATTCTTCCATTCCAATCGCCATTCCCACCCAACCTACTATAAGTTTCACACTTTTAATAATTTATTCTTCATTTTGAATTTTCATCCACGATTAGCGTACGTTTACTGCGGGTTTCGGTCCTTCACACATGCAGTGCTCTTTGATGATAATGATTGACACAGAGGTTGGAAAATGAAGAGTAATTCTATTAAACCCATGGTTTATTCATTTATATGCCTTGATATTATTTTGATTTCTTGTTTATTTGGTGTCTAATTGAATTGGTTTTTTTTTTTTTCAAAATTGATCATTTATTGTGGTTTCATTACAAAAATAGACCTTTATCGTGGCTTTGTCCATATTTAGTCCTTAATCGTGGTTTTTCATCCAATTTTGGTCCTCCGAACTATTTTTTATTTCGTTTTGCCCCTTAAACTATATTTATTACCAAAATACCACACATGTATTATTTAGTATTTATGATTAGTAAAAAGCTCTCATTTGTTATATATTCACCTAAAAATTCATATTCACTTAAAAACGCTAAAAATATTATTGTAGATAACTAAAGTACATAAATACTAAATATTTAATTTAAAAAAGTTTCCTTTATTAACTAATTAAGCAGTTTACCTTCAATTCTAGATGTATATTAGTAGTTGATGACAAAAAAAAGGCGAAAAAACACCTCGAACGGGGCATATTTCGCCAAAATGTGATTTCGTCTTAGCCGGAATATGCCCCGTTCGAGGTGTTTTTTCGCCTTCTTTTTGTCATCAACTATTAATATACATCTAGTACAACACATATGTGTCGGGTAAGGGGAAAAATTCCGGCCAAGAATGGACAAAAATAGCCGAAAACCCGGCCAGGGGCAAATCGCACAGACGTGCATAGTTTAGGGGGGAAAACGCTAATAAAATTAGTTTAAGGACGAAAACGCAAAAACGTGCATAGTTCAGGGGGTTTAATGCCATTATCCCATTCTAAAATATAAGCCTTGTATAGTTATAATTTTGAATATACTTATAATTTTATTTTTGAACTTTTAATTTCTTAATTTATTTCTTAAACAGTTTACCTTCAATTTATTTCTTAATTCAAAAATATTTAAATATATAATAAAAAAATAATAATATTTTTGAATTGAGAAATATATTAAATTAATCTCCGTTTTAAGTTTGTTAAAAAAAATTAAAAATTAAATTATAAGTATGTCAACAATTATAAATATACAATGAAAGTTATTTGTGCTTTTATTTTAGAATTGAAGGAAAATAATTTAATTAGTTAATAAAGGAATAATTAATATTTAGTATTTAGGTGAATATATAACAAATGGGGGCTTTTACTAATTAAAAATAATATATGTAGGTTTTTTTGTTAATAAATATAGTTCAAGGGGCAAATAGAAATAAAAAAAAGGCGGAGAACCAAAATTGAATGAAAAACCACGATAAACGACTAAATGTGGACAAAATCGCGATAAATGACTATTTTCGTAATGATGCAACAATAAAGGACAATTTTTGAAAAAAAACCCAATTGAATTGGATAAAGTGTGTATTTTTGTCCTTGCAAAGTGGTAAATGGTGGTTATTGGACATTTTTTTTGGTTTTGTGCTTGAATTAGTTATTAGACCCAATCTATTTGCGTTTTTGCAATGTTATACCCAACCTTTTTTTGTGTTAGGTAGTCGTTGAAAACAGTGTAGTACCGGTTTTACCCTTGTAAAATTTAAACTTTGGCTGGAAAATAGGTGTGCGTATAATATTTTCCAAACATCAAAGGTGGAGTGCAACGTTGCAAGAAAAAAAGTCGGGTGTAGCTTCACAAAAACACGAATAGGTTGGGTCTAGTTTGCCGTTTTCCCATGACTTAATTATGAAGGTTTTAACTATAACTAATAGAGCAGTTTAATAAAAAGAACTGAAATAGAGAGGTTTTGATTATAACTACTCATATAAATAAATAACAAGAATTTAGTCAAATTGATGAAAATGTATTTGAAGTCGGGTATCATAACTATTTAATATGTGATTCATAGATATACCACCAATTTTCCTTTAGATAGTTTCATCATGATAAGTTCATTTGTTCAATAAATTACTAGAACTCTACATGTAACGCTATTTACAACTACAATCCTCTCGCCTCCATCCAAAGATTCAGCGACCTAAGTGCAATCAATCTAAAAGAATCAATTTTTTGTAACCAATTTGACCTTTTTATATCAAAGACAAGGATCCATGTGATCTAGCTTATGCGCGAGATACGTTAGTCCTACTTCTACCGCATAAACCAGACATGTTGTTTTCCCACGTGGCACGTTAATGCTCATCAATTGTATCAATCAAACATGTGGAATATAAAACGAATCACATCTAAACAAATAAGACTAACCATGAATTCATAAATAAAGGTTCATTGTGCATGAATAGTCATTACTCCCCTCTCCAAATGCAGACAAGATTAACACATAACGAAAACAAGCTCAACAATATAAACGGATGAGAACATCATAGTAAAAGATTAAAAGATAAGAATTATCTCCCATTCTCCGTTGATTTGCTTCTCACGGCGGTGGTGGTGGTGGCGTGTGGTATGAGGTGGTGATATGAAAGTTTTGAGAGTGGTTGTCATGGTGGTCTCTCCAAATCCGTAGACCTAGTGTTTTTATATAAGAAAAATAGCAGCAGGCCGAAATTAGGGTTTCTGTATGATTTTGGGCCTTATCGCGTATTTGGATCTAATAGTGCGCCAATCTCATTTAAGACATACGGTCACGTTGCGATCACGCTTGGGACGAGCTACAATCTATTTTGTGTCTGAAAAATGCGCGATTTGGTCAGATCGCACGCCAATTGCCCGTGGAACGCACGATCTGCCTTTTTGTGCTTTGCGCGACATCATAGTTTTGACGAATACTTCTTCTCTAAATGCCCAAATTAAGATTCGCTTGTTGCGTTGGAACACTGACTTCCGTTGCTTTCCAATGGTATGTAGAAAATATTGTGATTCATTTTTAAATTGTGTCTCCTTGCATTTGAATCAATGGCTTCCTTTGAATTCTCCTTGATTGTTGTATTTTGAAGCCATGTTCCAAAAACATGTAATTTAGGCTCTTTTTGCATTATTTTGCATTGTCTTACCTAAATCCTATAAAAACACAAAACCATACTAAAACCAATCAATATGCACCAATACTTATACAAAAGCATAAGGAAAAAGAGTACCCAAATAACATAAAATAAGCGCTCATCACTGACTGAGTGGACCACATAAATAAGGGACCGTTACGCGGCATATTGTTGTTCACACAGTGCGTCTAGTGGCCTTCCACATACAGTGCCTCTGGCGTGGGTTGTTTTCATTAATGATGAAAAATTTTCCTCACCCGACTCTCTTGCACCTTATAGGTAATATAAAAGAGCTTTTGGTTCGACTAAAACCTGCACTAAGAGTAACAAAGTTGGACGTAAGCAGTTAATAAACCTAATATAGGGCACGATACGGGTTCTGCGTGCTAGCGAGTAAACTCAACACGGGGTCAAGCTGCTTACATATCTCTTTCAGAAGAAAGAATTAATCCTGGCGTAGTTCATTATTCAATTGTACCCGCTCAGGGTCCTAGGAGATATAACGCTCAGCTTTAGAATGCATTTATCTAGCCCTTAGGCTTGATTGGACGGTCATGTAGGGTGCACATCTCTTAGATGCGGCTCGGTCGACTGTGGAATTGGGCCTGAAAGGCGTTAGTCTCATTTAGATATGATTCGGTTGGCCTAACGACGCTAATAGTCATCGAGCTCCTTAGAAAGTTGGGGATTCAGACGTCGAGTGATTTGCACTATGGGATAGTCAAATCAGGAGTCAAAGTTCATAGGATTGACTTTGGAGTCTAAATCATCTCATACTTAGTCCAGTTGTTGACAAAGTCATGTCTATGGAAAAGTAAATGTAATGGGTTGTTATCCATGATTTCACAGATAATTGTTTGATGTGATTGTTTGATGTGCTCTTATTTGACATGTTCTTGCTTGAGATGCCTTTGTTTGACATGTTCTTGTTTGAGGTGCCTTTGTTTGACGTACCACAAGTTGACGTGCTCTAAGAGGTAAATCCCTTAACCGTGATTGGTTTGATGTGCCAACTTATCATTTGTCATAGATGTTTGACGTGTTTTACTAGAGAGAAAACCCCACACCCTTGAGCTCCCCAAAGTCCAACCTTTCAAATGAAGGAATGGAAGGGTATTTATAGATGTCGGGAAGGCCATGAAGTGTATCGACCAACGCAAGGCAAGAGGTAAGGGACCACGTCGGTTGTTTGACGTGCTCCCACCACGTTGATCAACTATATAACGCACCACATTGGACACGATTCGACGTGGCATGTCGGTATTCTTACTAATGTGCCATGCCACGCCATACATAATTCGACGTGGCATGTCATAACTATGGCATGCCATATATATATACTAGCAATTGGGTGCACGCGGAGACCGCGTGCAACGTTCCCTTTATCTAAAAAATTATAATGTACAATACGATTTTGATATATGTGATTTTAAACCGTCAACAAACTTATATCGGGTGCCATTCCCGATATAGACGAGTATGGGCTGATTCCTGAAGGTCTTGATCCATAAAACCGGGGTGGGCCAACCCAATATGGGAATTACCCATATCAGATACAATAATATTTATTTTTCATTTATTTTTAGAGCAAGTTGTTGAGTGAGAGTAATGACTAGATGCAACTTGACCCGTCGTTTTTGTTTGCCAATCTGTTAGATAACAAGTTGCAACTGGATCAGTGGACGGAACAATTAATGCGCTTCTTAATTATGCCAAAAAATGTTTACAAACAAGTACACTGTTCAACATATTTGCTCGTATTGCACTTCATATCTCATTTTACAAACTTCAGGATCTCAACCTTATGATATACATTGTACATATGAATTCTCAAACAAAGTTGTCGGCTTTTGCTTTCCTCCTGATTTTGTCAAACTTGGTAGCATTTGGTAGAGCCCAATCAGTGTGTGGAAGTACTGGCAATTACACGCGTGACAACGCATATCAAGCTAATCTAAATACCCTCATATTCTCTTTGTTCATGAACATCAAGGAAAACGGTTTCTACAGGTCCTACGCTGAACAGCACCCCGACATAGTGAATGCCATTGTGCTTTGCAGAGGGGACGTGCAGCTTGATTTTTGCCGTAGTTGTGTCCCAAACGCGACCATTGAGGCCGTAAAGTCGTGTCCTAATGAAAGAGATGCCATTTTGTGGCGGGAACACTGCTCGTTGCGGTACTCAAATGAGTCAGGGGCAGATCTGTTAAGGGGCTAGGGGGGGGGGACCTCCCCCCCCCCCCCCCCCCATTTTTTTGAAAATTTTCATTACCACATATATATATATATGTGTGTCAGTGTGTGTGAAAGAACTGAAAAAAAAAACGATGTGATGTAAACAATTCTATTAACTAATAAGATAAGGAAGAGATAACAACAAATCACAGTTCACATCTTTAATATAACTACGGTAAGATACATAATTATAATCAGAATCGAACGCCATAACCCATAATAAATTGCAAAAAAACACCCATTTGTTATATCTTTTATGATGTCAAAAAATAGCAAACAACCTCATTCTAAACATAATTAATACATTTTCTCATATTTGTAAATAAAGACATTAATTTCTACATAGGTAAAAACATAATATTATTTTTTTGGCTTTTATCTAGTTTAAATAATAAAGAGAATTTAACATACTCTATAATGTTCACTTTCATAAACATATGTTTAATAAAAAAAATGCAATGCATATCTTTGGTTATTGATACGTTATTATAAAATATATATTAGTGGTATTTTGTTTGTTTAACACTTAATAGTAAAAAAAAAACGCTATTCACATTTATCTTCTTTTAAGCCCCCAAAATTTCAATTCAAAACAACATTATTTTCTTCACTTATTTTTTGATTTTCCTTCTATAATTTCATCGATATTGTTGTTTTTTTAAAAAAAAATTAGCCCCCCTATATTCGATTCCTGGATACGCCACTGAAATGAGTCCATATTCGAGAGCATGGTGACTGATCCCGGATATACATATTATAATGGAAATAACGTAACAAGTCCAATTGAGTTTATGGCAGATCTGAAGTCTCTGCTGGAAAATATACGGGACCAGGCATCTGATGGTGGTTCCTTTAGAAAATTGGCTGCTAAGAATATAACGATGTATGGCTCTCAGTTTATTTTTGGGTTGGTGCAATGCACGCCTAATTTGATCAAGGACGACTGCAGTTCTTGCCTAATAGGTGCTGAAAAGCTACTGCACGATTCAGCGAGAGGTGGAGCGGTGCTCGTGACAAGCTGCAATCTTCGTTATGAGTTGAATGAGCGATTTTACAATGACACAAGAATTCAGGAATTGGCAGCTTCACCTGCGATACACCGATCACCAGTGCCTAATATACAACCGCCGGTATCCTCGGTCCTAATACCCCCACAGGTTACCTCAGGGTCGAGTAATCGGTCCGATGATTAAATTTCAGTTGCCACTCATAGGAAAATTCTTATATCTAGTAATCAGTCCGACTAGTTGTAAGTTTACTTTGATTTTGTGATAGATTTGCATTTTCTCAACCTTAAGTGACCTTATAAAATAGGTTTTTTGTGTTATTTAACTTCAATCTTGGTTTCACCTAAAAAAACAGAATAGTTATCCTCTAACAAATATTTTTGTAAGATAATGAATTCCTTATGTTATTCAATGAATAATGTTCAATATATATACAAAGGAGATCATCTCTAATAAGCTAACTATCTATCACTAAAGATATATACCAATCTACAATAATTACCAAATATATATATATATATATATATATATATTCTAAATCTAATACACCCCCGCAGTCAAAATGGGAGGAGGACGAACGTTGAGACTGGATCGAAATCGTCAAAAATAACCCGTGGAAGTCCCTTCGTAAAAATGTCGGCTAACTGATAACATGATGGAACATGTCGAACACGTACTTGACCACGAGCCACTTTTTCTCGAACAAAATGAATATCCATCTCAATGTGTTTGGTTCGTTGATGTTGGACCGGATTGCATGAAAGGTAAATGGCGCTCACATTGTCACAATATACGAGAGTCGCTGAAGCAATAGGACAGTTAAGCTCCAAGAGTAAGTTCCGAATCCAACATGACTCAGACACTACCTTAGCCACGCCACGGTACTCCGATTTGGCAATAGACCGTGAGAGGTTCGGCTGTCGTTTGGCGAACCAAGAAATCAAATTGTCGCCAAGAAAAACATAGTATTCCGAAGTCGAGCGACGAGTGTCAGGGCACCCGCCCCAATCAACATCAGTATAGACGGTTAACCCCTTAACCGAGGAGGTAGAGATATGAAGACCAAGATAAAGAGTCCCCTGAATGTAACGGACAACCCGTTTAATGGCCAACATGTGAGCATCACGGGGATCATGCATGAAGAAACAAAGCTGCTGAACGGCATAAGAGAGATCCGGTCTCGTGAAAGTGAGATACTGAAGGGCGCCAGCCAGACTGCGGTAAAGAGTAGGGTCAGAAAACTTGGCACTCTCGGGCATTGTGCCAAGTTTGGATTTTGTGTCAACCGGAGTTTGACTGGGTTTACACGACTCCATACCAACGCAGCGAATAATATCTTCGGCATATTTCCTCTGAGATAGGAAAAGACTATCAGTGCAACGCTGAACTGCAATCCCCAAAAAGAAACTCAAAGGACCCAAGTCCTTCATGGCAAATTCTCGACCAAGCTGAGACATACAAGACTGCCGTAAAGAAGGAGAAGAGGTCGTGAGCAAGATATCATCCACATAAAGAAGGATGTAGGCCGTGTCCGAACCACGATGCATGATAAAGAGAGAGTGATCTGAGGCACTGTGCGATAAACCAATGGTAGCAACAAAATCAGCAAACCGCTGATACCAAACCCGAGGGGCCTGTTTAAGGTCGTAGAGAGAACGCTTCAATAAGCACACATGATCTGGTCGAGATGAGGCACGAAACCCAAGGGGTTGGTGCATATATATGGTTTCATGAAGATGATCGTTTTAAAAAGCATTCTTCACGTTGAGCTGATGAATATCCCAAGCCTTGGACTCTGCAATACTGAGAACCGCCCAAATAGTTGCGGGCTTAACCATGGTACTGAAAGTTTCATCACAATCAACCCCAACCTGTTGAGACCTGCCATCACCTACAAGTCGAGTCTTATGCCTCTCAAAGGAACCATCAGAATGAAACTTGTGACAAAAAATCCACATAGAGCGAATAATATTAACATTAGTATGACGGGGTACCAACTCCCATGTCTTATTTTTAATAAGAGCATCAAACTCATCAGTCATGGCCAATTTCCAATTAAGGTCGGATAACGCCGTTATAGGATTATGCGGAAGCGGAGAGTGGGAAGAGGTGGAGTGGAGATTGAAGAGGCGGTTTGGCTTGAAGATGCCATGTTGGCTGCGAGTTGTCATGGGGTGAGTAGAGGGTGGTGTCGCCTAACGTGGCGCACGAGACGGGGAAGGTGTCGCCTGAGGTGGCTCAAGAGGAGAGGGCAGTGTGGCCTGAGATGGCGCGCGGGGTGGAGATGGGTTGCTACGCAAAATAGGGGACGCGTGTAATGTGGGTGGTGATGCAGGCGGTAGAGGAGAAACCACCCGTAAGGGGTCTGTGTTTGGAGTGAGAAGGGAATGAGTGAGGAGTGGTGACCGATCATCATCGAGGAAATAGGGTGCCACAGCTTGAGGAACAGGGTTCTGGTTGCAATGTTGCCCCAACATCGACCCAACATTGGAAATAGAAGGTCCAAAACCGGTGCCACAGGGTTCTGGTTGCAATGTTGCCCCAACATCGACCCAACATTGGGAACAGAAGGTGCAGAGGAAGAGAACACTGCTATTCTCGTGTTGTCTATGTTTTGAATCTTTTACAGCAACATCTCCTTCACATTGTAATTCAAGGATATCCAAAGCATGTTTAGATTTAATACAATTGTGAATTAGCTTGAACATATGACGATTTACCCAGCTGCAAATAGCATTAAGAACTTTTTCCTTGGAGTTATAGAGATTTACCTCAACTACTGTCCAATCTGATTCTGGTTTTGGCACAAGATCAACTTCCCCATCTCGTGGCATAGTAGAAAGAGAATATCCATTGATCACAGATTATCAATCTCTCACATCAATGGATTTGATGTGTGTACTTAGTCTGATTGTCCAATATGCATAGTGGGAGCCATCCAAAACTGGTGAATCCGAGTTTCCTTAACTTGATCATAGTTAATCTTCTTGTCAGAGTATAATGTAGCAAATTTTAAGGAACACGTGAAGGTACATTTCAGAAATTTATAAGTAATTATAAACTTCCTAGCCTTAGGCGAACTAACCACTAGAACAATAGTTTTAACAAAACGTTTCTCACGACAAAATGACCCACGCTCTCTTGTTGCTCGAACTCAACAAAATGTACAAAAACTAACTCTTTAAACCTGTGAACTAAATTTAAATCACTAATCTAATAACTTTGCAAAGCTAGACAAAACAATCCAACTCTAATGATCTAATCACTCATATTTTTTTTAGCTCTATTGTCTTGTATTTGTCTTCATGTACTTTACACCTATATATAGGTATAGGTTTCTTGAAACTTGATCTCCAATGTGTGTTGTACACAACTTTTGGTAACTCTTGTTGTTTTCTTGATGAATTATACTTCCTTGTGAACTCGTTCTCTTTCTTGAATAATTGTTCCCTTTATTAGAGTTCTAATAAGGAAAGACACCTGCTTCAATTCAGAGTTAATCCTGAAAAGATTCCTAGTTGCAGTAGATCTTCAATTGTTTCCTCCCTTGAAACATCGTTGTGTTGACCGTTTTTCTCAACTTGAAGTATGGAAACTCAAGCAAGAAAACTTGTGATGCTATTCCTTATGATTAAGATACGTTCCTGGACATAATCAAAGAGAACTAAAACCGTGGAACTTGATTAATATGTGAATAAAGGCAAAACTCAAATAAAGCAGTTTTAAACAGATTGCTGCATTGTTTCTGTTTACAATGTTATCCTCCGATGTTACCATAACATTGTTTTCCAGAATATTTGCACTTTCAGAATTGAAGACTTTTTTTGTTTTTATCACGAGCAATTATTGCCTACAAGTTATAAGTTTGAGTCATGACTAAGGGAATGCAATTAGATTGTCTTTCTAATAACGTAATTCAAATACTAGTAGTGTATAATTTGAAAATTACTCAATTATCTTCATTGAAGTATACATATTGTAGATTGTGACGTTAATAAAATCAACAACTCAACTTTCTTATTTCTCTTGTCATTATCTTATAGGAGAACGAGATTTGGACAAAACATATTGCACGCGACGCACTAAACTTGACATACTTCAGTCGCGGCCAATACTCAACGTGTCTGCATAGTCGACATCAGGATACGCGACATACCCCTAAAACTCGACCTCCGATACTCGACATACCAGTTCATGTCCTAGCTGTAACGCCCTCGAAATCTGGAAGAAAAACATAAATTTATACTTTAATCCTCAAACTTTGAAAATATCATTTGATAAAGATTGAATTTTAGTCCTTTAATTGAAAATCAGTCATTTTGTTATTTTTATATGCTTTGAAAGTGTTTAATTAATATATTTTAAATATACATATTGACGTTGGTGCTTTGAATTACATGGAAAGTTTTACATAAGTAAATATTTGTATAAATATATATTTATGTACAATTAGAAAATGAGAAAAAGTGCCACATCATAATTTTTTGAAATAGACTCAGCCACATCACCTTTTACATATTGAAATCAGATTTAGGTTGCTATTTAGAAAATTAATAATTAAAGTGGGACTTTAGGCTAAATTATTTATAAATAAATAAATGTGTATATATTCATCTTTTTGTATTTTATTTTAATTAGAAATATCACATAATAGGTAAATGAACAAAAATCAACTACATCATTGCTTACATAATTGAAATCAGAATTAGGCGATTGATTATATAAATTAAAAACTAGGGTGAGACCTTAATCAAATTTATTTTAACATGATTTTTTGGTTATAAATAGCATGCCTTCTTCTTCATTTTGGTTCATCCATTTTCACTCTCATTTAGCTAAATCTTCCTCACATAATAGTTCTACATTTTTATGTTTTGGTTAAGAAAAAAAAGTATTCATAATTTTTGTTTTATATTTTCCTCCCTGAAAATACCTCAATACGATTATTGCGCATAAAATATGCTCTTTGTCCCGTGTACAAATAAATTCATAGAAAATCGAAATCAACTCCGATTGCTCTAATATTTTAGATACAAATCCCTCGTAGAGTCAAGCATCTTTCTTATTCAGACACCATTTCTGATCGATAAGGTTTTAGAAAATTATCAACCCCTGCCCATAAATCCAGAGACATCTTTTACGATTACAAAATTTATTTAGCATTGCAAACCTTTGTATTCTTAGCTAATTTTGGATACTCATTTTCCGCACGAGTTATTAATCATTTATTAAATATAATAATTAATTTTTAATTAAGTTTATTTGGATGTCCAATCAAAGGTAAACGAGACTCCGGCAATTTTCAGCTTATTTGACATAACTTTATGTTTTTCGTTTATGATTGAAAATAATCATTGTGATTAAAAAATGACCCTTAAGTGATTTAACAGTGGTTAGTATCCATTTATTGAAGTTTTTAATCATGAAGTAATATTTTTGTGATTTTTCAATAACATTTAAATAGTATGCTTATCATGTTTAATATACCTTTACTTAAGTTTAATAAGACTATTATGACTACTTTCATGATCTAATCATCTAATATGACTATTTATCATGATATAAACATTTTATGAACATATATTTTGATTAGGTTCATATATTTATACTTTTATAAAAAAATTATAAGTTATAATAGAGTGTTATGTAATTTAAACTAAGAAATAAAATAATGATTGACTAAGCTATATATGTTAAGGTGCTATTTAATATAATATTTATTCGATGTTGTGGTCATAAATATAATATCAACTGAATTAAAAGACTAAAAAATTATCTTTTATATAGCTAGTTAAGTAATATATTCTTCGAATTTATTATTTTCAGATTAGATAGTGTCTCAAAATCTACTAGACATTGTTACTTGAAATGATTCTTTTTGACATGAAAATATAAATAATTTCAGTTATAAGACTCAAACATATGCTTGCTTAATATAAATCATGAGATATCGATTACGCACATAAAAGATATTTGTTTTTTAAGTTAACCTAACGAGATCAAAAAATTTCACATAAGATTTGCATATTTAGCGCAATAGCATAAATATTAAGCTTATGCGTTATTTACTTAAATTAACCTTAACTACCATTCTTAACAAGAACTTTCTCAAACATCAACATTGAAACAAAAAAGTGCATAAATGTTTTATGGTGAATAATAATTAGTTATTTAATTAATATTATCTTAATTTATTAAAAGTTTGACAAAATAATGGACAACTGGCAAGATTCCTCGCACGAATAAAGGTGCGTTTCAATTTCTGATTTTGTTCTAACCCCGTTTGGCATCCAGTCTGAGGAACTTGGACAGAAAAGTCACCACTCTATTACCAAATTATGAAAACTTGTAATTCATCATATTCCTGTTTTTGCATTTCAGCTCATGACATTATTATTTTCTTACTCATTGTTAAATCATACAGAATCATTAATTATTTATCACATATTGATTCATAATAATGGTAACTCTTCGATATTACAACCTCATATGCTTGTTCTTGAACTGTGCACAGAGCAACGAATTATGTTCGGGGCATGTAGCTCAAGGAGCAACGGATATACTCGGTTTACTAGCTTATTTGTTTATCACCCATTGGGACGCCTTTGGGAAGTTACGCCCATGGATTGAGTTAACCTGTTTCTACCGGTAAGATTTCTTCTCGAATCATATCAACTAAATCATTGTTAATTCCTGTAGTGCCAGTTCTTTTGTATGAATCTCACTAAGTAAACAAAGACTTATTCCTCATTTCTCTTGTCTGTCCATTCCTCTGGATAAGACTGACGTGGCAAAATGGATCCAGTGAATAATTTTGTTCAAGCTTGCCTTTTGGAGTTTTCGCGTAATTATTAAAAAACGTTTATCATCAGTACGTAATTATTAAAGTTGTCGAATTATTGTATTCCCTAGACTTCTGTATTTTTTATGATAACATGTATGGTTGATCCTGGACAGTGACACCCCTCGAAAAGTGTTTCAGTCTAAGTTGGGTAAAGTGACTGGCCACCATTGAACCAACTCGAATCGAATCATGGCTCATGGCATGGAGCGAGGTCGTCACACTAGCATTCAAGTCAACATGTGTTCCTGGCAAAGTTAATCAAGGATTGAGACCAAGAACCTAGATTGGCATAGTTTGTGTATAGACTCTATCTTGTACCAGTCCGACGAATTTGTTCCGAATTACACCACCATGTTAAGTTTTGCTAGTTCAATCACTGGTTATGCTTTGAAACTGTAAGCCTTTATAAGATTTTAATCATACCGATTGGTCAATTAATTAGTTGCATACTAACCGCATGCAAGAAACAAGAAGTTGAACACCCGAGCCTTAAGTGGTTTTTGCAATTTTTTCTCAAAAAGCAGAGGTTCATAATTTAAGCTATAAAATTAGCTTTAAGCCGTAAGATGAGAGTGTTTGAAAAACTAGCCATTTTTTATACTAAAATGTTGCAAAATAAAAAGTGATTTTGTTGATTTTTCAATGAAATGACTGCACCCATAACATAAGCGTTATTAATATATAAATGTGTTAATGTAATATCTAATACAAGTAACAAAAATTAATGAGAGTGTAGTCATAATTACTACTAAAAAACTATTTATATTTGGTCAAAAGTTTTACGATAATGTCATTTTTTTTTTAAATTGACACTTTTTAATTTGCAGCAATATGATGTAATATTTAACTACGTAAAAAGTTTCAACTTTAAATAGTCAAATTTTAATGAACAAACACAAGAAGAAGTTCACGGGAAGAATAATCATGTATATGATAAAAAAAAGTGAATGTGATGAAAAATAAGATTTTATGTGTAAAGGGAAGGCTCAAATTGTATTTTTTAATTATTGTCAGAAATATTAATATTATTGGTTAATAAAAGATAAAGAATATAATTGTACATATGTATTTTAATTAATTTAATAATTGCTACCATAAGTTATAAGGTGGTCCATTACAACTTCAAGCTTGTGGGAGTTTTTAGCTTAATTTTTTTTTTCAGACCACAAAAGCTATATTTGTAAACACCTAACACCTTAAACTGCTCAAAAAACTATGCACAAAATATCCACTATTAAGTTTCATGTAACTGCGCTAACTGGTTTTACAAATCTTTAAGATACCCTTACTTTAATTTTTATAAACTATTTGATATTTATATACCTATTACAAATTATTTTTTCCAAAACAACATTTTTTTTTGAAGGGAAAAAAAAGTTTAGGTGAAACATTTATAATAAAATTTAGGTATAATCATATGGTAAAAATAAATTAAAAATAGGATTTTCATGCAAGATTTCCCAAACCATAAGCGAGTGTCGTGGAGGTTTTTCAACTATATGTAAGGAATTTCTGTTAAACATTCTAAATGATGTAATAGATGTTATATAGGACAAAAGTTCTCAAAGAAACCACTCTTTTATGGAGTTTGGCAGAGAAAAGATTTTTTGTTAGGTTTACGAAAGTACAAGGAGGTTCTGTCACTCTGTGCAAAGTTTCCAAAATCACAATGAGGCTTAATACATTTTCTACATTTTGTTGTGTTTATAACTATTGACTTTGTTTTCTGGATAAGCGCTATTGACTTTATTGCTGTATAGTATTATTTCTGTTGAATTTTATTTGGAGAAAAGATAATTTTTGTCTAGCCTTGCAATTTTATTTGGGCTTGATTTACTTGAAAAAACTGATGAGGACCAATTTTTATGGTGATGATCCAAAAGTTACTCAGAATAATGTTGAAGGACATAAAGTCTTGGCCCAAAAATAATTACTGAAGATGGTAAGACTGAATTTTGCTCATGAGCGCCCCTTTGTTTTTCGTCAGACATAATAATATTGACCGTGCATCAGTTGGTCAAATTAAAAGTCAAAATAAGAAGATGCAAAAAACCAAAAGAGAGATGGAAAGCTTCGGTCGATTCTGTGAAGGTATTATTGCTGCAAATGAAGAAAATGCCTCTTTCCGATCCTTTACCGATACAGTCAGTTTCTGTTGCAGATATTGAGTACAGAAACCATTGGAAAAAAGCTTACCAAGGGGATGAGTCGGGAATTATCGAAAGACTTGAGAACCTAGAGAAAAGAGATAAATTATGGGCTAATTTGATTGATCACAACAATCATTACAGTGTTGAGAAAGTTTGTCTCTTCGGTGATTTTAATGCAATTACTGCACCGCATGGTAACACTCATGGATATGCAGCAGAAATAACTGAATTCAATAGATTTATTGCCGAGATGAGAGTGGTGGACATTCCTCTGGCTAAACGAATGTTTACATGGTATAAGGCATATGGTTCGTGCATGAGTAGATTGGACCGCTTTCTGCTTTCGGACGAGTAGATCGAAGAGTGGAGCAATCGGATACAACAAGGACATGCGAGGTCCTTGTCAGATCACTGCCCTTTAACTCTCATGACGGATTTACTAGATTGGGGACCAAAGCCGTTTAGATTCATGGATTATTGGTTCACACACAAAGATTTCTCTTCTTTTGTATGCGATCATTGGGCAAAGCTTGTTCTTGTTGGTAAAGGTGACTATATTCTGAAGGAGTAGCTTAAAAATCTTAAGTTGGCTCTAAAGGAGTGGAATTCAAGAGTTTTTGGCAATATTGATATGACAATTGAGGAAACAAAGACGGTTGTCGCTGAATTGGACATTAAAGGGGAGACATAATATTTGTCTAGCCAGAAAATAACAATGAGAAAACAAAATCTTAGCGAATTATGGCAAGCTTTGAGGTTGAAGGAGATTTTTCTTCATCAAAGGATACGGTCAAGATGGTTGAAAGAAGGAGGCACAAACACAAGCTACTTTCACCAAAGCATTGCTAAGAGGAGATTTTTTAATGAGAGCAAAGGAATTATGGTGAATAATGTTTGGACAGAGAATGTTGCTGAGATAAGAGAAGGAATTAAAAGCCATTTTGCTGACTTGTTCACGGAAACACACAACATTCGACCCACCCTTGGCTGCATTGAGATCAAAAAGATCAACCGAGAGGATAATGGTTTACTGATCCGCCCGTTCTCGGAAGAAGAAGTAAAATCTGCTCCTTGGTCTTGCAATGGTTCTAAGTGTCCAGGTCCCGATGGCTACAATTTGAATTTTTTCAAAAGATTTTGGGATTTACTTAAAGATGATTTGCTGAAATTCATCTCGGGCTTCCATAGGACTGGATCCTTTTCACGGGGTTTCAACACTTCGTTCCTCATGCTTATCTCGCAAAAAGTTAATCCAAAAAATCTTCGAGATTTCCGACCAATTTCATTAATGAGCAGTGCTTACAATATATTAGCTAAGATCCTTGCATCTAGATTTTGGAAGGTGATTCATAAAGTCATTGAACAAGAGCAATCGACATTCCTCAAAGGGAAAAACATTATGGGTTGTATTCTGTCCACCAACGAGATTATTGAGGAGGCCATCACAAATAACTTGAAGACTTTGTTATTCAAAGTTGATTTTGAAAAAGCTTTTAGCGTGAGTTGGGGATTTCTTGATGATATGATGGTTATAATGGGATTTAATGATATTTGGCGAAAATGGATCAAATCATGCTTGAGCTCAGCATCAATTTCTGTCCTTATAAATGGAAGGGAAAAAATCGAAATTGGTCCTTTATTGTGTCTTAGTTACAGTTTTCGTCCTTTATTGTGTCCTTGTTTTATTTTGGTCCTTTATTGTGTGTTTCAGTACGATTTTGATCCTTCAGATGGAATCTCAGCCGAAAATGTCATGTACGAGCACGTGTTGCCCTCAATTCAATTTTTTTGAATTTTTCACAAACATATTCGCATGTTGGAACAACAATTTTAATTTTTTTATTTAAAATTTTGACCCGTCTGATCCGGATAACCCGGTCAAATCGGGTTGGCCGGGTCAGAATTTTAAATAAAAAAAAATTAAAAAAAATTGAAACTAGCGTTTCCACATGTGAATTTGCATGTGGGAATTAAAAAGGTTTTTATTTTGGCCGACAAGTGCTCCCACGTGATATTTTCGACTCTGGCTTCTTTCTGAGAACCAAAATTGTAGTGAAATACACAATAAAGGACCAAAATAAAACAAGGACACAATAAAGGACCAAAACTGTAACTAGGACACAATAAAGGACTAGTTTCGATTTTTTCCCTAAATGGAAGCCCATCTAAGCTATTCCACCCTTTTCACGCTTCTCGAGGTTTGAGATAGGGGGATCCACTTTCTCCGCTTCTTTTTCTCATCGCCGCTGAAGGACTCGGGGGTATCATTCGGATGGCAAAACATAATCATTTGATGAAAGGCATCAATATTGGGAGTGATAATCTTGAAATCACTCATCTGCAGTACGATGATGATACAATTTTGTTTAGTGATTGTTCACAGAACAATGTTGCGGCATTTAAATCCATATTGAGGCTATTCGAGCTTATTTCGGGTCTTAAGGTTAACTTCTTCAAAAGTAGCCTTATCGAACTAAATGTGGAAGAAGATTTGCTTACTGATTTTGCTGAGATTCTTAATTGTAAAATTGAGAAGGTTCCCTTTAAATATCTTGGTATTCCGGTTGGGGCGAACCAGAGAAGAGCTTGTACATGGAACCCTGTGATTCGTGGAATGGAGAAGAGCTTGTCTTTGAGAAGTGGTGTCAATATCTCTTTTAGGGGAGAGTGGCCTTGCTTAAGTCAGTTTTCGTCGGCGCTCTGCTTTACTTCTTCTCTTTCTATCGGGCCCCCAGAATGGTTCTCAAAGCTATCGTTGCAATTCAACAATGATTTTTATGAGGTAGAAACATTGAGAATAGAAAAATATGTTGGCTTAATTGGGATCAAGTTTGCAAAGATTTTGAATTGGGAGGCCTCGGTATGAAAAATATGATTTTCTTAATGCTACCTTACTTTCAAAATGGAATGATGAATTATTCAAGAAGAGGATGGGCTTTGGAGGAAACTCCTTGTGGCTAGATATGTAGAATTTGTTAATCTTTTAGGCCGCAACAACAGAGGTGGTAATCAAAAATAATACTCATTGTGGTGGAGGGATTTGATGTACAAAGATGACTGGATTTTAAGCAATTGCTGGATTTTGGCTGTGATTAAAAGAAAAGTGGAATCGGGTGACCATACTTACTTTTGGACAGACAAGTGGTGCGGGAAGGACCCTTTATTTGTCAAATATCCTAGGTTTTTTTGTATTGCCATGGATAAGAATATCAAAGTCAATAATAAAGGCATGTTGATGGAACATGGATGGGAGTGGAACTGGAGTTGGAGACAAGCATTATTCGAGTGGGAAAAATCTTACTTGATCAACTTATTGATGTTTGTAGAGATTTTAGACCAACTGATCAGTTGGACAGATGGATGTGGACAAAGGATCTTGAAGGCGTTTTCTCAGTTAAATCTGCCTACAAAATTCTTGCTACTGAGGAGAATGGCGTGCCTGATCCTTTCTTCAAGTCTTTTTGGAGAATAAAAATTCCAATGAAGATTAAAGCATTCGCTTGGAGAACGGTCCTCAATAGGGTACCAACAAAGTGTAACCTTTTACGCAGGGGGTTGCATCCCAATGGGACTAGCTAAGGTGTACTCGATGCGGCGAGGCGAAGACACTATCCATCTGTTTTTTAATTGTCAAAAATCCTATAGCTTTGGATGATAATTTGCAAGTGGGTGGGAGTGTAAACGGCTTTTCCCGGCAACTCCATCTCATATGGAGCAATTATTTGGGTTGGTGAATATGACGAACAAGAATTCGGATGTTCGAGCTCTTTGGTTCTTCACCATATGGTGTATTTTGTTAGATCAAATTTTTAAAGGATCCACTGATAGCAACATGAAGTTCTTTAAATTAGTTAAAGTTAGGACATGGGCATGGGCAAAATCTTGTAAACGTAACTTCTCGTACTCGTTCTTTGAATGGTCTGATTTGCCTCTTGATTGTAAAGTCTAACTTTCTTGTGGGGGTATTTCTTATACCTCTTTTGAATACAATTGTTTGAATTGCTCATAAAAAAAAAGATTTCAGACATCAGATCTTGGTAACTTTACCTTGATTTACGGCGTGTACGTATAACACTGATTGTGGGACATAAATTCGTTAGGAAAAGTCAAATTTGTTTTGAAAGGAGCTATCAAAATAACATTTTCAATACGTTAGAAAACTAGGAAGTCGTTTTGCTCTATAGATAAAGTGAGATATCTCAGCTTATCTCACTTTATTTGGTTTTACAAATTGATTTTTCGGGCAGATGTGAGATATGCCCTGATTTCTTGATTTTATCCTGGAAATTGAGATAAATCATGTCACCTCTACCCATAAGATAAATAATCTCGATTTTGTCGTATTTTTACTTTTCATTGAAATTCTCCATTAAACCCTCTATAAATTTATAAATTGCTGCAATTCTCTATATAATAGTTAAATATTATATTTAATAAAACTTCAAATTAAAAGTTTGAACAAATTATATGTTATATATTTATAAAATTCTCGTGGACGACAAATTTATAGTTTATTGGTCAAATATAAAATAATAAAAAAACTCTTTTGATAATTTAGTTCAGGTTTTTAGTATTTAATCACATGACTTATATATTAAATTCTAATTTAGAGCATCCAACAAAAAATCCAATTTAGTCTTTATTACTTTTCTATTCTTCCTTAAAGGTAATTAAATATAATAAAAATAAGTCAAAATTTAACGAAATTATCTTATTTGTTTTAATAATTATATTTTTTTTATTGATTCGTAAAATCAAAATAGAAAAGGAAAAAGATACTAACTTCATTTCTCCCTCTTACTCGATCCTATCACCCCTATTTTAAAAATGCATTTATTGTTATAACTTATTTTTATATAATAATTTGATAATTTATAATAGAGAGAAAAATACAAAATATGTTACTACTAGAAAATCTGTATGTAGTGACATCTAAAAGTGTAATAAAATAAGCGCATTGTGACAAGTTTCTTGTAGTGATGCCTCCCTAAAGCATTACTTAGGTAGTTGTGAATAAAGGTGATTGTGACACTTCATAGCGTGACATAAAGTCGATTTGTTGACACTCTTAAGTGTGAAATAAAACTGTTTAAATGACATTTTAGTGTGATGTAAAACTTTCGAATAACATTTTTCAGTGTAATATAAACTATTTTTTTTGACGGATAATATAAACTATTTTTAGTCACGCTTTTTGGTGTGAAAAAAGTCTTCTTCAGAAATTTGCTGAATTTGCTCATTTTTTCACAACTAGAACTTACGTGTGCATAAAAAAGCAATTCATTGATAAAAAAACAATAAATCATAAAATAAAACAACAGATTGGTAAAAAACAGATACATTTTTTCTCATTCAAACATCTTGTACTACATATTCCATACAACCAAATCATAACTATACAATGTTAAACGTAACAAAACCAATATGGTCTAAACACATGTCAAATACAAAAACTGAATCAAGGTTAAAGAATTTGTTCCATTTCCAACAACTTTTGTGTGAGTTTATTCCCAACAACTAATCAGTAAACCTTTGCCAAACATAACCTCCCTTATTCTCTTAATAAACTTTTGCAAATTCCCAGCAACAAATATAAACCTGCCTTGTCCCTTTTTCCAGCAACAAACTCCTTAACCTCTGCAAATTAAAACATAAATGAAACACAAAAAGGTGCTAATTCCAGTTAACAAAAATCAACTCATGCTATATAAAGATGCCAACAAGTCCAAGTTAAGCTCAATCAGGTAATATTAACGCTAACTCATCATATAATAATAACAATAACATAATACCAACATCTAAGCTAAATTGATGCACCTTTCTCCACCACCACCAATACTAACAGATAATAACAATGACTCATCATGTAATAATTATAATTATACCAATTCCCATGTGCTATAGTAACACCAGCACAATTTCAACACTTTGATTTTTCCTATTACCCAGCATAATAACTAAAAGATGCCAACAAGCTCAAAAAGATCCAAGCAAGTTCAAACAACAAGTTCAAATTCAGGAAAGTTCAAGTTCATACACAACTTTTCCTGAAGTTTCTGGACAAATTTTAAGATAAGCAAAGAAAATTATTACCTCAATATTTTGAGCAAGACGAAATTCCCGATCAACCTAAACCTGCAAGACACAATCAAAAGCAAGTTATGTAGCATCAAAGAAAATAAAGGCAGACTAACAATATTCTTAATAATCAGTTTCTATCTTTTACAAAAACAACATTACCATAAAAAAATGTACATGCTTAACAAAAATCTTAATGATAGTTTAAATTGCTGGGAAGACCAACAATTCATTTCATTTCATTCAGAATCTGCTACGCATTGCCATATTAAACATTAGTTATATTAGAGGTCTTTTTCCTGAGACTTATTTCAACGACAAGTCTGTTCCAGCCTTGGGTTTATGACGCATTATAGAAGAAGTATCTCAAAACCTTATTGTTCCGTGTCTGTGAATCAGTGGATGGTCCAATGATTGAGGAATATGCATGTAAAACTTCAAGGTAGAATATATTCTTTAAGGTAAAAAGTTCCTCTGCCAGCAAAATATAATTATTCCAAAACTGGATCACGACTTTTCCTTAAGTTTCTGACAAATTTTTAGATAAGCAAAGAAAATTAATACCTCAATTTTTTCAGCAAGACGAAACTCTTGATCAACCTAAACCTGTAAGACACAATCAGAATCTAGTTATGTAGCATCAACAAAAAAAAAGGCACACTGAGAGGGGGAGCAAGGATTTCGAGGGGGGGGGGGGGGCGAAATATATTTTTTGATTAATTCAATATATATTTTTTTAATCAACAACAATAAATTATCTTTAGGAAGAAAAACATGTACTTGATTAATAACCAACATTGTTTAAATTGTACCATTTAACAAAACATTCAATATCTTTAAAGAAATATGTTAAAACCACTACAAGATTTGGGGGGTTTTCGCGACCCCCCCTGGTGACCGCCCAGAGCAACGGGGACCGCCCAGCGGTCCCCATCGCAAACAGGGGACCGCTGGGCGGTCCCCAACGCAAAAGGGGGACCGCTGGGTGGTCCCCAACCCAAAAGTGGCTTTAGGGACCGCCCAACGGTCCCTAATAATATTCATACTTTTTTTATTTTATGAAACGATTTTCGTGTGTTTTAGATTTAACGCAGAATAGGTTCAACGTTAAAAACATTCTCAATCTCATTCAATCTACTATTAAATAACTAAATTAGTGGTTTTATGATAGTTTGTTACTTCAATTGACATGCTACAATGAATTTTTTGCTAAAAATAAAAAACACACGGAAATCGTTTCATAAAATCGAAAACAAAGAGTATGCATATTATTAGGGACCGTCTGGCGGTCCCTAAAACCACCTTTAGGGACTGCTGGGCGGTCACCAATTGTCTTTAGGGACCGCCCAGCGGTCCCTACTAATATTCATACTTTTTTTTAATTTTATGGAACAATTAAGGTGCCGGGTTGTTTGTTTAGTTGATAATTATCCTAATAGTAGTTAAAAGAACAAAATTAAAAAGTTTCATACAAATTGACACAACATACGATGATTAATTGTACGTATAACGTAGAATAGGTTCAACGTTAAAAACATTCTCAATCTCATTCAATCTACTATTAAATAACTAAATTAGTGGTTTTATGATCGTTTGTTACTTCAATGGACATGATATAATGAATTTTGTTGCTAAAAATAAAAAACACATACAAATCGTTTCATAAAATCGAAAAAAAAAGAGTACGAATATTATTAGAGACCGCTTGGCAGTCCCTAAAACCACCTTAAGGGATCGCTAGGCGGTCACCAATTGTCTTTAGGGACCGTCCGACGGTCCCTAAAAGTGGCTTTAGGGACCGCCCGGCGGTCACTAATAATATTTATACTTTCTTTTTTTAATTTTATGGAACAATTAAGGTGCCGCGTTGGTTGTTTAGTTGATAAATATCTAATAATAGTTAAAAGAACAAAATTACAAAGTTTCTTGCAAAATGAAACAACATACGATGATTAAGTGTATGTATAACTTAGAATAGGTTCAACGTTAAAAACTTTCTCAATCTCATTCAATCTACTATTAAATAATTAAATTAGTGGTTTTATGATCGTTTGTTACTTCAATTGACATGTTACAATGAATTTTGTTGCTAAAAAACAAAAGCATATGGAAATCATTTCATAAAATCAAAAAAACACGTATGAATATTATTAGGGACCGCTGGGCGGTCCCTAAAAACCATATTTAGTGACCGCCGGGCGGTCACCACATGTCATTAGGGACCGCCCGGTGGTCACCAAGTATCTTTAGGGACCGCCGTTTAAAAAATAGGCGAGATTGGGGGATGTCTCCTACGTTACCCTTAATATGTGGAAGTATCGACGTAATGTCATAGAGTCATTCTGTCTGAATGCTACATGAAGAACATAAGGCAGATGATGTAACGGGAAGACCTAGGATGTAGAAGATCCTACCATGAGTGATTCGGCAGATTTGGATTCATATAGATATCAACCCATGTGGTACTTCATTGTACGATATATATAAGATCTATCTGTATAGATATCATCATCTACATCCAGAAAGCTGTATGCTTTGGAAGAAGCTTGTACAGTTTGGGAAGGGGTTTTGATTGATCAAAAAGAGGAATGTACTTCAACCGATATGCCCTTAGGCACGGCCATACATAACATAAAAATCACACTTGGAAAGGGTGGACAATTAGTTAGAGCAGCAGGTGCTGTAGCGAAACTGATTGCAAAAGAGGGGAAATCGGCCACATTAAAACTACATTCTGGGGAGGTCCGCTTGATATCCAAAAACTGCTCAGCAACAGTCGGACAAGTGGGGAATGTTGGGGCGAACCAGAAAAATTTGGGTAGAGCCGGATCCAAGCGTTGGCTAGGTAAGCGTCCTGTAGTAAGAGGAGTAGTTATGAACCCTGTAGACCATCCCCATGGGGGTGGTGAAGGGAGAGCCCCAATTGGTAGAAAAAAACCCACAACCCCTTGGGGTTATCCTGCACTTGGAAGAAGAAGTAGAAAAAGGAATAAATATAGTGATAATTTGATTGTTCGTGCCCGTAGTAACTAGGCGATAAAATCGAATTTCTTTCTTCGTCTTTACAAAAAAAAAACCAAAAAAATAGGAGTTAGCTGTGATACATTCACTAAAAAAAATCCTTTTGTAGCCAATCATCTATTAAGAAAAAATTGATAAGCTTAATAAAAAAGCAGAAAAAGAAATAATAGTAACTTGGTCTCGTACATCTACCATTATACCCACAATGGTGGGCCATACGATTGCTATTCGTAATGGTAAGGAACATTTACCTATTTATATAACAGATCGTATGGTAGGTCACAAATTGGGAGAATTTGTACCTACTTTAAATTTCCGAGGACATGCAAAAAGCGATAATAGATCTCGTCGTTAATCTTCTCTTAAAAAAATATAGATAAATACTTATGATTCATTAGTAGGAGACAAATCTTATGACTTATGTTTATAGGGAACTCGTAAGGATAGACAAGAAAAAAGCAGAAGTATATGCTTTAGGTCGACATATATCTCTATCTGCTGACAAAGCAAGAAGAGTCGTTGATCAAATTCGCGGACGTTCTTATGAAGAAACACTTATGATACTAGAACTCATGCCTTGTAGAGCATGTTATCCCATTTTTAAATTAGTTTATTCTGCAGCAGCAAATGCTAGTTACAATATGGGTTCGAACGAAGCCAATTTACTAATTAGTAACGCTCAGGTTAATGAGGGGACTACGACAAAAAAATTAAGACCTCGGGCTCGAGGACGTAGTTATGCGATAAAAAGAACTACCTGTCATATAACTATTGTAGTGAAAGATATATCGTTACCTGAATATGAACGGGTGCCACTTTTTTCATTAAAAAACCCTAGATGGAAAAAGAAGTATCCAACTATGGTATATCATGATGTGTATAGTAGTGAGGGAGTATGGGACAAAAAATAAATCCACTTAGTTTCAGACTTGGTACAACCCAAAATCATTATTCCCTTTGGTTTGCACAACCAAAAAACTATTCTGAGGGGTTACAAGAAGATCAAAAAATAAGAGATTTTATAAAAAATTATGTACAAAAAAATATGAGAATATCCTCCGGCACCGAGGGAATTGCCCGTATAGAGATTCAAAAAAGAATCGATTTGATCCAGGTCATAATCTTTATGCGATTCCCAAAGTTATTAATTGAAAGTAGACCACGAGGAATCGAAGAATTACAGACAAATCTACAAAAGGAATTTCCTTATGTGAACCGAAAACTTAATTAACATTGCTATCACAAGAATTGCAAAACCTTATGGAAACCCTAATATTCTTGCAGAATTTATAGCTGGACAATTAAAGAATAGAATTCGTTTCGAAAAGCAATGAAAAAGGCTATTGAATTAACTGAACAAGTATACAAAAGGAATTCAAGTGCAAATTGCAGGACGTATCGACGGAAAAGAAATTGCACGTGTTGAATGGATTAGAGAGGGTAGGGTTCCCCTACAAACCATTCGAGCTAAAATTGATTATTGTTCCTATACAGTTCGGACTATCTATGGGGTATTAGGCATCAAAGTTTGGATTTTTATAGACAAGGAAGAGGACTAAGAAAACTTTAATTGTTTCTCCCTTATATCCATAAAAATAGGAAAACACTTCATTCTTTTTCTGGCCAATAAAAGTAAGCGATTTGAATTCTTAATTCCCTTAATTCTATAGGGTTGAATAAAAATTAGATTAACCTTTTGATATAATTGCTATGCTTAGTGTGTGACTCGTTGGTTTTATTTAGGGTTAAGATTAAAAAAAGGGTCATCCCCGTAGTATGAAAACCGACTCATTACTTCGTATTATCTGGATCTAAATAACCAGTCAAGATATGATAAACCGTAGTATAAAATTTTATTTTTATTCTAAATTGAAAGTAAAATAAAGACGAAAGGTGTGGATAAATGGAAGTATGAGAGAAAGAGAGAAAAATAATATCAATGTTATAGAATTCCAATATGTAAAGTCTATGAGTCATCTCATAAGGGCAGTGTAAGAAAGCATCAATACTAATCGATTCATCCATAAGGAAATATGAAATGAATCATTCGTATAAAAAGAAAAAAATTAAGAGCTTCGGGCCAATAAAGGCTAAGAAGGTTGACTCAAGAATCAATTGGATGATGAGATCCATTGGCAAATTGGGACCTAACCATTAAATACGAAGCAATGGGAACGATGGAATCTTTGAATGCAAACAAAAGATTTTCTTGAACAAATGAATCTTAATAGTTCGCTAGTCGGGATGGCAAAATTAACCAGAAATCAATTCATCTATTCTTAGAAGTCAAAAACAAGCCTTACGACTCAAATAGAGTTGGCAAGAGTAAATATTCGCCCGCGAAAACTTTTTTGAATTGGTAAACTTAGATAAAGGACAAAAGAACATAGATATTTATTAGGACCTTAGAAAAAAACTATTATTTAGAACAATAATTTTTTTACACAAAATGTTATAATATCAATTCTGATTTGGCGATAGATCGTATTATATATATTTGCGTGTCGGTTACAAGTGTATGGTCTAGCAATACAACAAGTCTATCTCAAATCAGGCCTACACTATGTATCTTGCGTAGACTTGGTCCGGACCCTGTTGCTCAAGCTCGGCGATGAGTCTCGGTATGATGTCGGGGATGATCCTCGATATAACGTCGGTGATGATCCTCGATATAACGTCGGTGATGGTCCTTGATATAACGTCGGTGATGATCCTCGATAGAACGTCGGTGATGATCCTCAATATGACGTCGAGGATGGTCCTCGTTATAGGAGGCAGAATACCGACGCGGGCAAGACTATGTCCAATGTTGATATCAGGTATGATATCGAATATCTCTATTCGATGTGATGTGTGATGACCGATGCAAGAATTGATTGCCTTTCTCGGTGCGCGAGGTGGGATATTTATAGGTGCGGCTGGCCTATATCGAATCCCATATTCGATATCACGTCGGGGTTGATCACCGATATGGTCGTTCATGGGCCGTGGCCCAGAATTGGTCCAAATGCTAGAAACCTCCCTATCATGTAGTCCCCCAATTTGGGGATTATTATCCTAGGGACAATAATTCACAAATTTAGTTTTGAATTTCCGGGCTACCTGTACCCCACGTCCCGCAGTTCAAAGGATGGAAATCGAAAATGGGGGAAGTGCACTTGGAACTGGGTTGTGCGGTTCCCCAGTGCAGTTACCGCATTGCACGAGGTCCTCGTTTGAACTATAAATTGTAGTGCTGGTACGGTGATCTCACGTCGAAAATCAAATCGAATATGAGTTTCGATGTAATCCTTGATGTAGCGCATTTAATGCTGTGGGCCCCTGTTTTTGTCTGTTTATAAAAGTCGGTACCTGCCTTGTCATCCTTTGACTTATTTTATTTCCTCGTGTTGTCACTGTCGGGACTACATCGAATTATACATCTGTAAATTTCCCCGATGTCTTCTTCGATATAGATTTTGATATATTTCTCGACATTGTTTTCGATATTCTGCGCGTTTTTTTGCAATAAGTCTCCTTAGTTGTTTTGCCTGAGGATGGTTCGTGATAAGAAATCTCCGAAGAAGAAAAAACTTGTTGTATCGCCGCAGTATTATGAAGCTGGCCGCGCTAGGCGACATGCTTTCGTGGTGTCAGACGATGAATCTTCTGATTCTGAAACTTCTGCGAGGGACGCGTCATTAGATGACAGTTTAGTGCAAGTCTCCGGAATCTCTGCCCATCTAAGGTTACCCCGAGTCCGTCTTCATGAACGTAACTCTCGATTCCCTGATAAGTATGTCGTAATGCAGTCAAATATTTATGGTGGGAGCGTTATTGTTGTAGATCACACTGCCATAGCGGAAGGTATTCGGTTGGAAGAGGATAGAATTAATGCTATGACCGTGGATCACGCTTCCCATCAACGTATTGCTGCCAACCCTCCCCGAGTCAAAGTGACTCTGCCGCCAGCAGGCGCACCGGCTAACTATTGGCATCCTCGGGCTCGGGCTCGCTTTGAGGCAGCAGCCGGGGGGCTTGGGGAAAGTTCTCATTCTGACCCTCAACATTTTGCGGTGTCGCCCGATGCCGGGAGTGGAGAGCTTGATCCTGACGAAGAAAGTTGTGATGAGGTCCCTGTTGTGCCGGTCGCTCCGAGCTCGTCTACTTGGCCGCAAAGCTTACTGCGGCATCCCTTGGTAACTCTAATACTGAGGGGCCATCTGACAGTAGAGCGCCATTGTGGGAAGATTACTCTCTTCTACGTGATCCTCTCTCGGAACGGTTAATTTTGCGGATTGGGAATAATAATATCCGTGAAGAGGATGCTATTTGAGGCTTGGAAACTGTTTATGGAAATATTGATCCTTTTGAATTGTGCCGAGATATGGGGGTGGAATTAGCGACCCGCATATGTCTGTTGCTGCTATATACCGTAAGGAGCTTGCCCTGTTGTTTGTAGGCTGTTACTAATGTTCATACCTTCTTATTCGCTACTAATGATTATTCGGTTCCTTGGCAGTTTGGGCACACGTTCCATGAATTGTGCAGAGATTACATGCTGCTTGGGGAAGTGCAGACTCGTCATGATGCTTTGGTGAAAGAACTACGCGCGATGATTGTGCGTAGTGAAATTAGTCATGATCGTGCTAACAGCCGGGCTCGTGCTGCTGAAACTCATAAATGCATTGCCCATGACGCGGCGTGGAAAGCATTGGTCGCTGAGGAAGAGATGAAAAAGGAAGTTCCTAGTAGCCAGGTCGAGACCCAACGTCTGCGTGCCAGTAATCTTAGGTTAGAGCGTGAACGCGATGCGTATCGAGAGTCCCTTGAAAACTTGGAAATTCAGAATGCGAAATTAACCGAAACTTTGGCTCGCCACAGGGTAATTGTATCTTCGCCTTATACCAAGGCAGGTGCTGGTGATTCTATGAAGGATAGTGATTATAACTTCGAATACTCTCCCCTATCATATGGGTGTACCCCGGTCGGGGCTGATATGATTGGGACTACCGAGCCTTATGGCGGAAGGGTGCCCGTCTGGGCTGTCGCGGGACCGTACATTAGGGAACGTTATAAGGTCCATCGTGCGATGCGGTATTCCCAGTTATTATCTGATCCAGAAAGTAGTAGTCCGAAATGGAATAAATACCCAGAAGTTTTGTCTCCCCGGGGAATGGATGAACTTACCGACGATATTTGCGCCGAGCCCTGGAAATTTCCCGAATTTGAAATGAATGTATCTGGGCTTGGGCCCTTTCATCGGGATGATATTCGGGCCGAGTTGTTTACTAATCTCGGGAGTAACGAGTTTCTTTACAATATGTAGTTGTGTTGTCGGTAGTGACATTTTTTGATATTGTAGCAGTTATTTCCTCGGGAAATTTTTGTATGCGAAGTGTGCCCCATGCTATTGACTGGGAGCCGCTTTCATGATGTTCTATGAAAAGCGTTTTATGTGTAGAATTCCTATCTTGTATAATTCTTTATGTGATCATGAATATTCTATCCTTGTCATATAGTAATTGTGATAGCCTGATGAATGTCTGGTATCATGGGCATGGAATTGCCTATCTTTGGTAGATGATTTGTTACCAATCATGAATGAGAGCCATCCCCTTTTGACATGGTATGTTTTTCTTGCGGGTAGGGGTTCATCCCGTTATCGCAGGGAAACCACTACCGTTGAGATGTTTATGATCGACCCCGTTATCACATGGGATATTTTCGTTGTGGGTGAGCCTTTCCTTTGTCTTTTTGACTATGCCTCATGGTGACTCTGTCGTCGTTGAATATATAGGTCATTGAGCCCTGCAAAACATCATAGACAAGAAAAATTTTCGACATAAAAGCTAATACGAAAGCACGAAATGACGTGCATGTGTTATTTGAGAGATGTTCCCTCAATTTGTGAATATCTGTTTTACACAAGAAATAGTGTTTCCGTAGTGCTCTATCATGCCCGTGGTACCCGTTTGTACCTGGTGTACCTGTTTGTACCTGTAAGAGGGCGATGTGTTAAATATATACCTAAGGGGATATTCCCCAATTGTTTGCGCAATTCTCTGCACTTCTGCAATGTCCGCTTAGGACATATCCCTGCATTGAATAGGAGATTGTGCCAACCCTACAGGGGATTTTTTCTTCGATTGACCCCGTTATCACAAGGGATTTTTTTTCTTGGATTTGCCCCGTTATCACAGGGAATTTTTTGAATCGACCCCGTTATCACAGTGTTAACCCTAAAAAATAAAATAGAGGAGATCACTCCTACTCGGGAAAAATAATATATGGACAATACTATTGTCACGAGTACGTCCAATGAGATGTACCTATAAAGAAAACCCCTCGGAGGATATATGGACAATACTATTGTCACGAGTACATCCAATGAGATGTACCTATAAAGAAAACCCCGCGGAGGATATATGGACAATACTATTGTCACGAGTACATCCAATGAGATGTACCTATAAAGAAAACCCCTCGGAGAATTGCCCTACCTCTCGGTCACTGACCCGAAAAGGTTTATAAAAGCATCCGAGGAGAAACGCAAGCGTCCCTTGGAAAGTCAAACGGTGAATGAAAAACAGATATCAACACGGCATCGGAAAAAGAGCAAACCCCGATGGACCCGTATGACTCCGATATCCACCAAATGCGCCAAGAGGGACCAAGAGGGACCCCGAGTCCTATGAACTTACAAGAAAACTTCCTTGCTGAACACTCCTCGGAAAAAGCAACACTCGGACTTATCCGAGAACACAATTTTGGAAGAAGTCAATACAGGAACACCCAGTGAATACAGTCCGAGCACTCTGGTGAAGAAATTTCACTCTCAGTAAAGCAAAAACAGCCCTCGGACACAAGATCACAGTCCTCGGAAGTCATACCAAGTCCTCGGAGACCATGTTTTCACTCTCAGAGATCACTCCTGACTGTTGAAGAAAATACCCGAATCAAGAAGGAAAAACAAAAGCCCTCGGAAGAATAGCTCTATCAAAAACAGTCTACATCAGAAGCCCTCGGAGATATCAGAAGACACAAAAGCTAATCTAGTCAGCACTTAGTAGATAAACGATAAACATTATCCTAATTTTTACACCTGTATCAAGGTAACAACAACACCTGTCCTTATCAAAACACATGCACAATGACACCTACCCCTACCAAAGTCTATATAAAGGGAGGTGATCAGTAGAATAAAAGGGGGGAGGAAAGCTGAAACAATTAAGCTTACTTACTACAATCTATCACTCAGATACATAAGATAAAAAGAGGAGGAAATGTTCAGTGAATAAAGGAGGGGAATATTCTTGCAATTAATCTCAGTGTGTCCATCTCGCGTTGCCTTTGAATCACGGACAGGACGTTTCGACCCAAATAAATATCTTCCGTTAAATAGGGAATAATTCCAAACCTGTTAACAAAGTGGCGCCGTCTGTGGGAACGTCACAGCATCTGTCTTCGAGAGAATTCAGGCACACGTCAGCTAGGATGGATGGTCTTTTCGAAAATGACAACCTTCCTGTCCCGAACAATGACTCAGAAGAAACTTTGTCCAATTATGAATCAGGTACAAGAGATTTTATTAGTATTCCCCGATCTGTTTATGAAAGACTTATATATGCTGAAAGAACACCCTGGAGGGATGATCCCCCCGTACGTACGCCCCCTGTTCTATCCGAGAACGAAGATCTCCCCTCGGAAGAAGATGGACCTCCGAGGACATGGAACCCAAATTGGAATCCTTGGCGACAGACACCCCGACAAAGTCCTCGAAGACATGTATGTCGTGAAAGGACTCCTGTGAGGGGTCCGGTAGGAATTTCTCGCCCTTCAGAGTATCGAGGAGAGGTTGAACGTTCCTTATGGGGAATGATGGATGATTTACGAAAAGAGTTAGGTGATCTCAAGAAAGCCATGGCTCCCGAGGAAGATCCTACGTTCAAGACCTCTCCTTTCATTCCCGAGATTGCTTCAGCTTCTATCCCCTCGGGGATGCGACCTGTTAATATCTCGCTATATACCGGGGAAGCTGATGGAAGGGACCCACAAGATCACGTCCATCAATACCTGGCAGGAATGGACCTCTCTTCCGCTCCTGATCAGGTGTTATGCCGCGTATTCCCTGTTACCCTTGGAGGGCGGGCTCAAGCCTGGTTTACTCATCTTCCACCTTGTTCCATCACGAGCTTTGACCGATTAGCTCATTTGTTTGTACGACAATTCGCCTGCAACCGAAGGTACCCTAAATCTGCTACGCATCTTTTTACTATTAAACAGAAGAAGGACGAATCCTTACGAGAATATATAAAGCGCTTCACGGATGAAGCACTCGATGTTCCAAATGTTAGCCCGACCATTATGGCAGACATATTAACTCAGGGACTCCGAGCGGGGGATTTCTTTAGATACCTTATGGGAAATCGTATTACGGATATGAATGAGTTAATGCAAAAGGCGGAAGTACATATTTTGATGGAAGAAGCCGAGGGAACAAAGAAGCAGATGGAGCAGGAGGATAGTGAACACCTAGAGCGTGCTGAGAAAGAAGCAAAGGTCAAAGAAAAAAGTAAGGAAGGAAAACCTCCTCAACGCAAAGATGAAGGGGGAGTGGTTAAGAAATTCCTCCGACCCGTACACTTACCTCCGATGACTGTTACTCCACCAGAAGTGCTCAACATAATGAGGGGTAGCAACGAGTTGCACTGGCCCAGACCGACTAAATTTCCTAACCGAGACAAGGATACTGGAAAGTATTGTAAGTACCATAAAACTTACGGGCACATTACGGAAGAATGTACTACCCTTCGTTTAGAGGTGCTTCGCCTATTGGAGATAGGGTACTTGAAGAACTACCTTAAGGAAAATAACCCTGAAGAGCCCAAGGCCAATGTTTGGAAGAGATCACGAAGGGAAGAGGAAGAGCAAGAAAGGGAAGAAAGGACGCCTAGCCGGAAGTCACGAGAGGGGACCACTAGACGCCTCCGACTCCGAGAGAGAAGTAAGGACCGCCGGCGAAGTTCGAGAGAGAAAACGGCAGGGTATCAGAGTTTGCCTCCTCCACCTAACTCTTACAAAGACAATCCCCCAACAGGGAGAACCATCAATATGATAGAAGGGGGTGAAATCTCCATGGCACCTCAGGGCAAAAAGAAGAAATATTTGAAAGAAGCCCGACGAGCAGAGCAAGGATTAGCTGTCTGCTCCGTTCAAGGGTCACAACTGCCTAGTATCACTTTCGGACCCGAGGACCTTACAGATGTAATATACCCTCATGAAGATCCCTTGGTTATATCTGCCGTCATCTACGGGTATGAAATCCAACGTATCCTCATAGATACGGGCAGCTCTGTGGATGTACTATTCCTACCGACCTATCTCGCTATGAGATTGAAACAAGAAACGTTGGAAACCGCGGAGGTCCCCTTAGTAGGATTCACCGGGGAAGCATGCCAAACCCTCGGAACTATTACTCTCCCAATGTCATGGGGGAAAGGAGCCCTTCGAAGAACGGAATCTATTAAGTTTTGGGTAGTGGAGGCTTCTTCGCGAGCGTATAATATGATCTGCGGAAGACCATCTATTCGGGCCTTTGAGGCAATTCCTTCTACTTTGCATCTTAAAGTGAAATTCCCCACCTCCTCGGGAATCGGAGAAGTTCGAGGAAGTCAGTCAAAAGCTAGAGAATGCTGCATGAATGCCATCCCCTCAGAAGAGGACGGACCTTCACTTGGAAATAACAAAAAGTGTAGAACCGAGGAAACACGAGTCCAGCCTGTGGAAGAATTAAAAATGGTGGAATTAGTAGAAGGAAGCCCCGAGAAAGTAATCAAAATGGGCACCCATATGACTCCAATCATAGAAGGCCAATTGATTTCTCTTCTCAAACAATTTCATCACCTCTTTGCATGGGAAGGGGGACCGCCCGGACGAATCAGCAACAAGGTATGTCAACATTTCCTTAATGTGAAGCCTGGAGCTAAACCTGTCCAACAGAAAAAGAGGAAAATGGGCCCCGAGCGCAATAAGATCATCCGCTCGGAAATACAACGCCTTCTTCAATTAAAGCAAATACGAGAAGTTATTTACCCCGAGTGGTTGGCTAATGTCGTGCTAGTTCCCAAGCACGGAGGAAGATGGCGAATGTGTGTTGACTTTACTAACCTCAATGAAGCATGCCCCAAGGATTGTTACCCTTTACCGAGCATAGATCAGCTAGTTGATTCTACCGCAGGATGTGCGCTACTATCAACTTTAGATGGAGATCAAGGGTACAACCAAATCCCGATGGCGGCTATTGATCAAGATAAGACCAGCTTTATCACGGATGCAGGCACCTTTTGTTATCTAGTCATGCCCTTTGGATTAAAGAATGCTGGAGCTACCTATCAACGGTTAGTAAGCCTTATGTTTTCAGGACTTATTGGGAAATCAGTAGAGGTTTATGTAGATGATACTGTAGTTAAAAGTAACACTGCTGAAGAACATCCTGAGGACCTACGAAAAGCGTTGGTCATTATGAACAACTTTGGCATGAAGGTCAACCCTCGGAAGTGTTCTTTTGGTATCCGAGGAGGAAAATTTTTGGGATTCATGGTTACGGAGAAGGGAATTGAAGTAAATCCCGAAAAAGCAGAAGCTATCATGGGATTACCTACTCCGAGGACGGTAAAAGATGTCCAAAAGCTGACTGGAAGAATGGCCTCGTTGAGTCGGTTTGTCTCCAAGTCCGCAGAAAAAGGGCTTCCCTTCTTCAAGGTACTTCGGAATATCAAGGAATTTCAGTGGACCTCCCAATGTGAGGAAGCTCTCGGAGACTTAAAAAGGTACATGTTGAAACCACCTTTGCTGGTAAAACCGGTACCCCAAGAAGAGTTGTTTTTGTATTTATCGATTGGAGAAGAGGCTATTAGCGCTGTCCTAGTCAAAGAACAAGATGGAGAACATCACCCGGTATATTACGTTAGCAAAACTCTCCTCGGAGCCGAAACTCGATATACCCTAACTGAGAAACTCGTTCTAGCATTGGTTACTACGGCTCGTAAGCTACGCCCCTACTTTTTATCCCACCCAATTACTGTGCTTACTAAGCATCCCCTGAGAGCAATTCTTAATAAGCCGGAATCATCGGGGAGAATGATAAAATGGGCTGTAGAGCTTACTGAGTACGATATTTCCTACGCTCCGAGACCGTCAATCAAAGCGCAAGTTTTGGCGGACTTTGTAACAGAACTCACGGGCGTTGGATCCGAGGAAAAGGAGCCACGATGGCACGTATATGTAGATGGATCCTCGGTGAGTACCCATGGGGGGGCCGGAATAGTCTTGGTAAATCAAGAAGGAGAGGAGGAAAGGCTCCATTTTGCAGTTAGAATAGATTATCCCCTCTCTAACAATGAGGCCGAGTATGAAGCTCTCCTTATTGGTATGAGGTTAGCTAGAGAAGGGGGAATGAAAAGAGTACTCCTTCATAGTGATTCCCAGCTGATTGTTCTGCAAGTTAAGGGGTCATATGAGGCCAAAGAAGAAAGAATGCAAGAGTACCTCCGAGTTGTTCGTCAGAGGTCCGAATGGTTTGAAGAATATGATATAGTTCAAATTCCTCGTAAAGAAAATCAAGAGGCGGACGCTTTGTCCAAAATGGCTACACAAACAGCTGTAATACATACTCGGAAGATTACTCTACTACATGTCAATGAATCTGAAAAGGGTGAAGGCCGAGAAGTGAACACAGTTTCAGATCCTTCATCTAGCTGGGTGACTCCTATCAAAGCCTATTTGCAGAATCCCGAGGGATACTCCTCGGACAAGAATATTCAGCGAATGATGTTCAGAAAAACCCTCCGATACTTCCTCAAAGACGGGATACTCTTCCGAAGGACATATTTATGTCCCCACGCTCGATGCCTTAATGAAGAAGAGGCCCAGCTAGCCTTAGCAGAAACTCACGAGGGGGTATGTGGGAGCCATACTGGTGGCGAAAGCATGGTGGGACGCTTGATCCGACAGGGCTACTATTGGCCCACGATGGCCAAAGATAGCAAAAGCCATGCCGAAAGATGCAAACCATGCCAGGCTTACGCCCCTCGGACCCATCTACCAGCAGCCCCTTGGGAACCCTCTCTGAACCCCTGCCCATTCTCTAAGTGGGGTATTGACATACTTGGACCCCTCGTCCCTGATGCCGGCCAAAAGAAATTTCTGCTAGTAGCCGTTGACTACTTCACCAAATGGGTGGAAGCGGAACCTCTAGCTAGGGTAACCGCGGGGGCTGTTATCAATTTTCTCTGGAGAAATATTATTTGTCGCTTTGGTGTCCCTCGGAGCCTGGTAAGTGATAACGGTTTGCAGTTTACTGATCAAGGATTGCAAAAGTGGTGTGATCATTGGGAGATAAAACATCGCTTTGCCTCCGTGGGATACCCTCAAGCAAATGGCCAAGTAGAAAGAACCAACAGAACCCTCCTGAAGAACATGAAGGCCCGGCTTGATTGGCATAAAGCTAAGTGGGTTGAGGAGATACCCGGGATATTGTGGGCCTATCGGACCACGCAGAGTGTTGCTACGGGTGAAACCCCTTTTAGTCTATCCTACGGATGTGAGGCTGTGTTGCCCTCGGAGGTCTCCCTAGAAAGCTGGCGAGTCAAAGAATATGAAGAAGTGGCCAATAGCTCAAATCTAGCCCTTGCCCTTGACCTCCTCGAGGAAAAAAGGACCCGAGCAGCCCTCCGAATGGAAGAGTACAAGGCTCGGATGTCACGATATTATAATACCAAGGTAAAACTCCGAACCTTTCAAGTTGGAGATTTAGTGATGAAACGAGTAGGGGCCTCCAAGAATGTGGGTAAACTAGATCCACGGTGGGAAGGACCTTACAAGATAGTGGAAATCGTGGGACCGGCGACTTATCGGCTTGCTAACTCCGAGGAGGCAATACTTCGCAACACGTGGAACGCAAGCAATCTTAGAAAGTATTATGCTTAATGTAATAGTTATATATGAATAAAAAGAGTGTTCATATACGAGGGGATATAGTACAAAAGACAATAGAATTGTCCAACAAAATGATGGCTCTATATACGAGACATCAGGACAATCCGATAACACTAAGAACCCTCTGTATTATGAACTAAACTCATTTACAAGCTAAGTCCCTCCCATGGGACGTTTCCCCTCTCGGATAAGTCTTCGGCGCTGCTCCTCAGAAAGAGAGACTGGATCATCCAAGAACACAGTTCCGACTGCAAAATCTCTAATAGGTGAAGGGGAAAGTTCCTCGGAGACTTGACGAATGTTGAGTTCAGGAAGGAGCAATCCCGAGGGGAACTCTGGCAAAGCTTGTACGGCATCTTGGCACAATTTATAGCCTATATGCACTAAGTCACGCATCTCTCCCCGAAGAGATTCACGAAGACTGGATGGACCCACCACCTCCAACACAGCTTGGACTTGGGCCATGACCACCTCTATCGCATGAGAACGAGTTATCCCTAGCAGTTGCTGACTCAAGACGTCTCTTTCCAGCGTAGCCTGTGTTAACTGCTCCTCCGAGGACCGCATATGGCCACGTAACTCCTCAATTCTCCTGTCTAAGCTCAAGACACGTGTCTTTTCAAGTGATAATTGGCGTTCCAATTCCCACGCCTTATCCTTCTCGGATTGTAACATATGAATATGAGTATCCTGAGAAGACTCATGAACTTCCTTCAAATGGGCTATCTCCACTTGAGCTTCTAAGAGACCTCGCTCTAACTCATCCCGACGACGGTATACTAAACCCGGATCTGAGGAAGAACTCCCGTAAGACCCGAGGGCGTCCAACACCATATAAATCTGCTCAAAAAACGAATGGCATCAGATCAGAAGACAGGTTAGTATTAAATAAAATGAATAGATACCTCACACAGGTCTTTGCAGGCTAAATCTTGGAGAACGGGTACCGAAAGGGTTTTTATCAGTTCACAATCTGTTACGTTTAATAACCCACTAAGAAAGTTTCGGCAAAATCCCACTGCTGATCCGAGAGGAGAAACATCCTGATTACCCTCGGGGGGAAGAGTTCTCCCGAGGGAAGGGTGCTCCTCGGGCGGTGGTGCGGGAATACGACCAGGGATATCTTGCTGGGGCTGCATATCCTCTGCACTAGAAGAGTGAAGATACTCCTCTAACACATTTACTACGGTAGAATTGTGAGGAATGGGCTGTGATACTATGGGACTCATGTGACAATCCGTTTGAGAAAGAGTTGCTATCAGATCCGACGATCCAGAAGGAATTATATAACTGACTGGGGGGGCTGCAACGGGCTCCTCCTCCTCCGAGGAGATTTCCACCATTGCCTCACTTATGAGAGGAGGAGAATCGCCAACCTTCGTCATCCCAGGAATACCATGCAATGCCCTCCCCAGGAAAACGTCGTTAGAAGAGCCGAGAGAAAAAGCTCCCATCTCCGCTCCTACAAAAGATGTCAGTAAGAAAATGATCCGAGGACACCAATAAAGTTTATAAACTAAAGAATGGTTATTAGAACTTACGAAAGTGAAAATTACTGTGAAGAGGACGAGAAGCAGGAGTGCATCCTTCTACTCTCTCTTGTAAACCTGCCAAAATCAGAGCCTCGGGGAAATCCAACAGCCCAGATATATCATAAGAACCAGAGAAAAGTCCCGAGTGAAGCAATATCTCCCTCACTTGTCCTCGTGTTTCGGTGTTGGGTGCGATATATCCCAAACCCCATCGGATGGGTACACCCCACGATCTGGCTGACTGACCTCTCGGACGGATAAAGAAAAATCTCCGCCTCCAATCCCCTCTACTAGAGTGGGAACTGGATACACGAGTGAAGATATTTTCCTTGTCCCGATAGGTCAAGCTAAAAAAGGGAGTCCCCTCTGAGCAAGGTTGAAGGGTAAATATTGTCCCCACCCGATAAGGGGACATCGGAAGGTTTAAAAGCTCACTACGAAGGACATATCCCACCAAATGACTATAGGAACTTGGTGTTAACTGACTCGGACACACCTGCCAATACCGAAAGAGTATTTGGAAAAAGGGATGGAAAAAGGTACGTAAACCACAACGCATCTGTTCGGTATAAACGGTCATATAACCTGAAGGGGGTGCGTAAGCCCTTTGGCCCGAGGAAGGCACTATTATATCATAATCTTCGAACTCCAAGTTATAACCATTAAAAAGAGATCTTACCGAGTTCTCATATTCTGCACTCATTGTGGATCCTACACGTCCTCTGCCTATCAATCTTGATGGATTAAGAGGAAGTAAATCGAATTCTGAAGACTCATCCGCCAAAGGATATGGCTCCCTACTCATGAATATCTCCCTGATATGATTGACTCTACGTGAATTTGTAGATGGAGTCCTACGAACCACTCCAAGAGAGGAACTAGCACTAAGTGTCGTTTGATTCTCGGATGGATTGCCCCTCGGAGGAACCCTTGATGATCCAGAAGGACCCCGAGCGGTATCCTGAGAAGAACCGCCAGATGAAGTCGAGCCAAATCTTCTATAATAAGGAGGCATCATCGTATCAAGTAAGTATTATCTTTGTACTTGCACTTATAAAAGAAAATCAAAGACTAATAAGGATTAGGAGATAAGTGCATAATTGATAAGGACCTACGTGCATATATACTCTTTATATTAGAGTTAAAAGTAGAAGTTTAAACTCTTAGTACGTTAACTAAGGGACACGTGTTGGAAAACTTTTTGATTAAGGAGGACACGTATCCTATTTAACCATGCAAAGTAACACCTCCTACTTAGGAAGTTTACTTAGTCAGCAACTTTTTGAGAATTATCATTATCCATCTTAATTAAACAGTGGAGATAAGATATAGAATAGGAAGGTTGAACAAAAATATTTATTTAAAACGGATAGCCCTCGGAAGGAACAATAAGTACAAAGAGCGTTTATTTTCAAAGTAAAAATTACAAAAAGCTAGACTAAGCTCCCGTGGAAGGAGGGAGAGAAGAAGTTGTCTCTTCTGCGGAAGTACCCAATGGAGCAAGACGAGAGATTGGAGAAAATACCCCCCCAGAACCGCTAGCCCTTGGACTCGGACTCGTGGCGGAGCGCATTGGAGATGGTGTCGGAGAATCCCGAGAGGATAGCAAACCCCCAAACCTCCCCACGAAATAATGGCAGTCATCGGGAGTTGGCTTCTTTAATTTCCGAAGATCGAAAGACTTGGAGAAGTTAACATCCGACCTTATCAAAGATTTTGCCACCTTTGCACACTCCAAATAACCCCACAAAAGATGGCCCATCAAGAGCTCATGAGAAGGCTCCTCGGATGCTACTGATTGCTGCCGTGAGATCTCTCGCTGAGCAAACTGAACAGCTGCATCCACCTTAGCCTGCACGTCCTCGGGAGAAAGAAAATTTGTCAACTTCCCCTCGGCTGACTCTGCCCTATCAGTAACTTGGCCCAAAGTCTCTTGGAGAACTCTCTCTCTCTCATTCCCATCCGCCACCGCCTTCTCGAGAGCTGCAATACGAGCGGTAAAGACCTCCTCGGAGTCTTTTCTTTCCTTCTCCATCTTCTTGCAAGCGGATTCAGCAGCACTTAAACTACCTTGTAAATTTGCCCTCGCCTTCTCTGATTCATTGAGAGCAAACTCGTAGTCGGAAATTTTTGTTTGAAGAAGGTCCTCCCTAGTTTGACTCTCTTTATCCCGGAATAAGAGAGGTGCCAATTGCGCCCGGAGTGCTTCTAAGTCCTCTACATCTTTCCGACCGCGCTCTTCAACGGCAGTAACTGCCTCTCGAGTCTTTCCAATCTACAGAAAAGTCAACAATAAAAAGTTTAACAGAGATGCATTGTGTAATTTCAGAAGACTAAGGCAGAGGAGCTTACCATAAGCCCCAACCAGTTAAGACTGGTGTACAAAAATTGATACCCCTCGGCGGGTGCTGAACTGGAGGAGGCGAAAAATCGGAGGATATCTTGATAAGCCTCCCCCACTGAACGAGATGAAAATTCCCCCCCGGATCCGCTGGGAGGAATAGGTTCCTGAAATGTATGACCCCTCGGAGACAAGGTCACCGGGACATGTCCCCTCGGAGGAGTCGTATCCTTTACCGGAGTCGTCACTTCGGAATTTGTAAAAATGGCCCGTGAACCACCTACTGTTGTGGAGGGGCTGGTCTTTCCTAATAGTGATTGCAGAATTCCTTCCTTCAAATCTCGGTCCTCTGAAGAAGGATCAAACTCCCCTTGGGTGTCTTCGGAGTCCCCTCGTAAATCTTCTTGCTCGGGAATGCTAAATTGGGCCAGAAAATCCTCCTCTGCAACAGATACGAACTGTCAGTGATTAAAAGAATGAAACTAGAAAAAATTATGGAAAAAAGGTAAATGACGAATACTCACCATATAATGAAGACTCTTCTACCATCGGAGCTTTCCCTTTATCCATAGCCACTACATCAAAAGAAAAGGTGTCAACACATAATCAAATATTGCAGATAAAGATATGAAAATCTCATTAAAAACTCGTGAAAACTTACCCCGAGGAGCAGATTCAGGAACTGTCGGAAGCCTAGGAGAAGGATCCTCAGAAGACAGGTCTATTACTTCAGTATCCTTCCGAGCAGATTCATCCTCCGCACCACTCGGAAAGATACCCTCCTCGGAACCTCTCGGAGATATTCCCATATTAGATTCGGAAGCAGGAATATTCCCTGACTCCGATTTGGAAACGGGCACTAAAGCCAAATCCCAAGGTGCAACTTGACGTAGGGGAACCGCGCTCCTAACGATCCCCATCGCATCCATGCATAGAAGAGAATGGTCTTCGTGGAATCCACTCTTCTCTGAATCCATATGCATACTCTCGGGAGCATTAACCTCCTCCTCCTCGTGATCTCCCTCCTCTGGTATCTCCGAGACACCACTAGGAGTAGGCTCCCTCGGACTCGATTGCAGATAGTAATTCGCCATGACATCCCCTGTATCATCCCATCAATAACGTGTATAAGTACAATTTACCACTATGCTCGGAAAGAGAATAAAAGGATAAAAGAGCGAATAAAGAGACTTACGAAAGAGACTCCTCGCAACGGGAGACAGGGACAAGGGCCTCTCCACGGCGGCATCAGTGAAAACTACATGATGAAGCCCAGAGGTCTCATATAACATCGTGAAATCCTCCGACTCCATCAATTTGTGCTGAGAAATTATAGGAGATAGCACTGCCTCCTGATCCAGAGCATGCACGGGAGTAGTACCCTCTCGCCAATCAAAGGGCACATCCCACTCGCCGTTGACAGGGCCCACGAAGAAGTACCTGTTCTTCCAGACGCTATGTGAGGTAATAGCAGCCCCCAAGATTCTCTTCGTGGAATCCCCCGAGTTGTCCCGATGACGAACGTTATAGAAAGGATACCCCCCGGGTGATACCGCCACGTCAAAGATTGAAAGAAAGTGCTCCACCGAACACTCTAGCCCATTCACGTGGCACCAAAATACATAAATACAGATAGCAGCAAATCCATTTGGTACCATCTGACTTGGGCTAATATTACAAGCTTTAAAGAGCGCACAGAAAAAAGGGGACATAAACGAGCGCCACCCATACTTCACCTGAGCAAAGAATACTGTCAACATACCCGGAGGAGGATAGCACGCCCTCTCATCCTTCGTCGGGATTCGGAAGACCATGTTCTTCTGAAGGACTCCGGTTGAGGTCAACAGATCTGCTACCTGCTTACGAGTAGCAATATTCTTCGTTTTTTCCACCTTAGCGAAAGTTCGAAGAGGCGGTTCCTTTGATTTGGGAACCCTAGCTTTTTTCGAGGAAGTGGCGCCGCCCTCAGCAGCAGCAGCAATTTCTCCCTTACGCTTGCGAGTAATCACTCCCCTTGGAATACCTCTCACACTCGTAGAAGAATTAATCGGAGCAGTGACTTCCGAGGAGATAGCGGCGGCAATAGAGTCAGTGTTGGCGGAAGAAGCCATGGATACAATAAAAGAGGAATGTTTTTGAAAGAGAGAAGAGGAACGGGTAAGTCTGCTAGGAATTTGAATTGCAAAAGATGAAGAATAAAGATCAAGGAAAGAGATTTCTTTTTTGCTCTGAGAGGAGATGACCACAAAGACGGATTGAGTGAATGAAGAAAAAAGAAGCAACAGTGTCCTATTTATAACCGAAGGTGACAACGGTCAAGAATTTTGAAAACGTGGAACTTATTTAAAGCTCCACGTAACCGCCACCTGATTGTGCCACGCCGTCCCCATTCTGACCGTTGCCAACGGTCAGATAGTTCAAATCTCCAAGCTGGTCAACAACAGTCCGCCACCTGCGCCCCGAGATCTCCGCGTGCTTAATAACGATACCCTAAGGGTATTCAGGTAAAATCCTTATAAATTCTAAATATATATACGTATTGGATAAATATCAAAAAAGAAAAAAATAAATATAGGGACACTAAGTCAAAAATAACCCCTCACCTCACTTAGGACGATGATTTAAAATTCCGCTTGTCTCTACGAGGACAATCGAAATTTGGGGGGGCTAGTGTTAACCCTAAAAAATAAAATAGAGGAGATCACTCCTACTCGGGAAAAATAATATATGGACAATACTATTGTCACGAGTACGTCCAATGAGATGTACCTATAAAGAAAACCCCTCGGAGGATATATGGACAATACTATTGTCACGAGTACATCCAATGAGATGTACCTATAAAGAAAACCCCGCGGAGGATATATGGACAATACTATTGTCACGAGTACATCCAATGAGATGTACCTATAAAGAAAACCCCTCGGAGAATTGCCCTACCTCTCGGTCACTGACCCGAAAAGGTTTATAAAAGCATCCGAGGAGAAACGCAAGCGTCCCTTGGAAAGTCAAACGGTGAATGAAAAACAGATATCAACACGGCATCGGAAAAAGAGCAAACCCCGATGGACCCGTATGACTCCGATATCCACCAAATGCGCCAAGAGGGACCAAGAGGGACCCCGAGTCCTATGAACTTACAAGAAAACTTCCTTGCTGAACACTCCTCGGAAAAAGCAACACTCGGACTTATCCGAGAACACAATTTTGGAAGAAGTCAATACAGGAACACCCAGTGAATACAGTCCGAGCACTCTGGTGAAGAAATTTCACTCTCAGTAAAGCAAAAACAGCCCTCGGACACAAGATCACAGTCCTCGGAAGTCATACCAAGTCCTCGGAGACCATGTTTTCACTCTCAGAGATCACTCCTGACTGTTGAAGAAAATACCCGAATCAAGAAGGAAAAACAAAAGCCCTCGGAAGAATAGCTCTATCAAAAACAGTCTACATCAGAAGCCCTCGGAGATATCAGAAGACACAAAAGCTAATCTAGTCAGCACTTAGTAGATAAACGATAAACATTATCCTAATTTTTACACCTGTATCAAGGTAACAACAACACCTGTCCTTATCAAAACACATGCACAATGACACCTACCCCTACCAAAGTCTATATAAAGGGAGGTGATCAGTAGAATAAAAGGGGGGAGGAAAGCTGAAACAATTAAGCTTACTTACTACAATCTATCACTCAGATACATAAGATAAAAAGAGGAGGAAATGTTCAGTGAATAAAGGAGGGGAATATTCTTGCAATTAATCTCAGTGTGTCCATCTCGCGTTGCCTTTGAATCACGGACAGGACGTTTCGACCCAAATAAATATCTTCCGTTAAATAGGGAATAATTCCAAACCTGTTAACACACAGGGAATTTTCTTTTTTTTTTTTTTTTTGGAGATGACCCGGTACCGCTCATGGGCGGGAGCCTTCCTCCTTATCATGATAGTTTTAACGATAGACTGGTGTTGAACCGTATCCGGTTGCCTACGTATCCCGTACAGGGAATCAAGCCTCGCGTAGTTCTTTACATTGGTAATAGTGATTGAAATGTTGAATTTCTTAAGAATAAAAACGCTACAGGTGTTGCACGTTCCATGGGCTGGGAAGGGGCTCGCCATGCATGTCCTCGAGATAACAATAGCCTTTTGCGTTGGCGTGGGTGACCCTATAGGGTCCATCCCAATTGGCTTGTAGTTTCCCAACGTGTTTACTTGCTTTCACACTTTTCAACACCAAGTCACCCACTTGAAAGCTTCGAAGGTGCACTCGTTTATCGAAACTTCTGGCCATCGCTGCTTTCAATGCCACCGTCCGTTGGTAAGCTTGCTCTCTTGCGGAACCAATCATTTCTAAGTCCATTTTTCGCAGTCGCGCAGCGTGCTGCGGGTCGTACTCCGCAATTCTGTATGTTGGCATGCCAATCTCCATTGGGACTACTGCCTCGGACCCGTATACTAGAGTAAACAGTGCCTCTCCTGTGGATGTTCTAGGTGTGGTCCTATATGCCCATAGAATACCTGGCAGTTTGTCGATCCAACTCCTTCCTGTGGCGTGTAGTCGCCGTTCCAAGTACTGTTTAAGAGTCTTGTTGGTGGACTCCATTTGTCCATTTGCCTGTGGGTGGGATACCGCGGCAAAATTCTGGGATATTTTTAATTCTTTGCACCATGCGACCATTGTCTTTCCTCTGAACTGGGTACCATTGTCCGATACCAAAACTCGGGGTAGTCCAAAGCGACATACGATGTTCTTCCAGACAAAGTCTATCATATTTTTCTCCGTGATGTGCATTACAGCTTCGGCCTCCACCCATTTCGTAAAGTATTCTACCGCTACTAAGAGAGATCTCTTCTGACCTCTGGCCATTAGTAGGGGACCAACTATATCAATTCCCCATTGATCAAATGGGCAGGTGATCTCTAGGGGCTGCATCAGTACAACTGGCATGTGTACTAGTTTGGCGTGGTACTGGCAACTCTCACAATTGCGGCAGTACAGGTTGGAGTCTTGTCGTATCGTTGGCCAAAAATATCCTTGTATTAATATTTTATGGGCTAACGCTTTCCCTCTTGAGTGATTTACGCAACTACCTGCGTGTATCTCTCTCAGTATGTACTGGGCTTCCATTGGTGATACGCATCTCAGCAGCGGGCCTTCAAAAGATCTCTTATAGAGTTCGCCCTGGTAATTGGTAAACCTGTATGCCTTGTGCTTCAGTCGTCTTTGGGCGTTAAGTTCGGCCGGGAGGGTTCCGTTTGCGAGGTAATCATATATCTCGTCCTTCCAACACGACGTACTTGCAATAGGAAAAATAAACTCCACGTCGGCCCATTTTTGTTGGCCTTTGTCACTCCAATTGTAGGCCTAGAGGTGGTTAACAAAGTCACACGCTTTTCCACAAAGACGTCTGAGGAACTAGCGAATTTCGATAAGGCATCGGCCTTTGCATTCTCCGACTGAGGTATTTGTGTCAGATTGAATGTAGTGAACTCGGCCGCCAATTCTTTCAACTTGGCCAAGTATAGAACCATGGTGTCTTGCTTTGCTTCGAAGAATCCCGAGAAATGGTTAGCCACTAACTGCAAATCCGTGAAAACTTTCAGATGTTCCGAACAGAGGGTTTTAGCCATTCTGATTCCTGCCAAAACTGCCTCATACTCCGCCTCGTTGTTTGTTATAGGAAAGTTCAGACTGATAGCAAAATCGAATTCCCTACGATATGGGGACACCAAGTGAATTCCTTCTCCCCGCCGTTTGCCGTGGAGGAGCCATCCACATGAAGTAGCCACGCTGCGGGTTTCGAACTGGACCAGGGTCTTGGCTTACATGAAATATATGGTGGCACGAATGGTCTAAGATGTTACCTAGCGCCTCCGCCATAAAGTCGGCTAGCACCTGTGCTTTAATGGCCGTACGGGGGCGGTACTCGATCCCGAATTCGCCCAATTTTATGGCCCATTTTACCAATCTCCCCGAGGTATCATGATTGGTCATGATATGGCGGAGTGGTTTGTCTGTCATGACCACTACTAGGTGCGCTTGGAAATAAGGTTTCAACTTACAAGCCGTCATGACGACGACCAAGGCAAATAGTTCAATTTGCAAATAATTCTTTTCTGCTCCGTGAAGAACACGGCTGACGTAATGAACTGGAGATTGTTTCCCGTTTTCCTCTTTCACTAATACTCTGCTAATGGCGTTGGCGGAGACCGCCAGATATAGATAAAGCGTCTCCCCCGAATCTGGTTTCGCCAAGAGTGGTGGTGCCACCAGATACTTTTTGAACTGCTGAAACGCTCTTTCGCATTCTTCGGTCCACTGGAAGTCCTTGGCCTTCTTCAAGATTTTGAAGAAAGGAAGACTCCGCTCTGCTAAGGTAGCAATAAAACGTCCCAAGGTTGTTATACGTCCCAAAAGGCATTGCACATCCCGTACCGAGCGTGGGGAGGCAAGATTCAACACGGCCTCTATCTTGTTTGGGTTGGCTTCAATTCCGCGCTCGTTAACCATGTATCCCAGAAATTTTCCTACTGCCACCCCAAAGGTACACTTCTTGGGGTTGAGCTTCATCCCATAGTTTCTCATAATGGCAAACAACCTCTCCAAGTGTTCTACGTGATCCTGGGCCCTCAAACTTTTGATTAAGATATCGTCCACGTATACCTCCATCGACTTTCCTATTAGGCTGTAAAACATCTTCGCCACCAATCTCTGGAACGTCGCTCCGACGTTCCTCAGACCGAAAAGCATTACACGATAATAGTATACAGCCGTGTCCATAACGAAGGCTGTTTTCGGTTGATCTTCCGTTGCCATAAAAATATGGTGGAACCCGCTCTTGGCATCCATGAAACTAAATAGGGCGCACACGGCTGTTGAATCTACTAGAAGGTCGATCCTTGGCAACGAAAAAGGATCCCGCGGGCAATGTTTGTTCAAGTCTTTGTAATCCACACACATTCTCCACTCTGCTTCTTTCTTCAAAACTAGGACGATATTGGTGAGCCACTCCGAATAGCGCAATTCGTAAATATGCCCTGCTTTAAGATTTTCCACAACCTCTTTCTCTGTTGCCTCGCTCTTCTCCTTGTCAAAGTTCATTTTCTTCTGTCGTATCGGTTTCGCCCGTGGATCAACATTCAACTTATGCTCTATAATTTTCGGGTCGATCCCGATCAAGTGAGAATCACTCCAGACAAATAAATCGAGATTTCTTCTTAAGCATTCAATCAATGCCTTCCGAATATCGGGCGTCATTGTTGCTCCTATCCTCAACGTGTGCTCCGGTTGTCCCGGGTCGATCGCTATTGTGATAAAATCTCCGGCCGGCTCCATTCTTGGTTCACTCTGATAAGGAATGATCGGCCTTTCCATCTCGGCGCGTTGCTCCTTATGATCAAGCCTCGACCTCTTGCCAGTCTTCATCACATTCGGATCTGTCTTGTTCAGTTCCTGCCCCTCAATATTTCGTTGCCTTTTCCCTGCCATCTTGTCTGATGAGCCCCCAATCTAGAGAACCTTGGTTCCCACATACGACGCCACTGATTTAGCGAAAGATCGTATTATATATATTTGCGTGTCGGTTAAAAGTGTATGGTCTAGCAATACAACGAGTCTATCTCAAATCAGGCCTACACTATGTATCTTGCGTAGACTTGGTCCGGAACATGTTGCTCAAGGTCGGGGATGAGTCTCGGTATGACGTCGGGGATGATCCTCGATGTAACGTCGGTGATGATCCTTGATATAACGTCGGTGATGATCCTCGATATGACGTCGAGGATGGTCCTCGTTATAGGAGGCAGAATACCGACGCGGGCAAGACTATGTCCAATGTCGATATTGGGTATGATATCGAATATCTCTATTCGATGTGATGCGGGATGACCGAGGCAAGAATTGATTGCCTTTCTCGGTGAGCGGGGTGGGATATTTATAGGCACGACTGGCCTATATCGAATCCCATATCGAATCCCATGGTCGTTCATGGGCCGCGGCCCAGAATTGGCCCAAATGCTAGAAACCTCCATATCAAATTCAAATTAATTGGAATTGATATTCCATTTTTAATCCTTTTATTCGCGAGGAGCTGGATGAGAAGAAATTATCATGTCCAGTTCTGTAGTAGAGATGGGATTCCGAAACAACCATCAACTATAACCCAAAAAGAACTAGATTCCGTAAACAAGATAGAGGAAGAATGAAGGGAATGTCTTATCGAGGTAATAATATTTGTTTCGGTAAATATGGTCTTCAGGCACTTAAACCTGCTTGGATCACATCTAGACAAATCGAAGCAGGTCGACGAGCAATGACACGAAATGCACGCCGCGGTGGAAAAATATGGGTGCGGATATTTCCAAACAAACCAGTTACAATAAGACCTGCTGAAACACGTATGGGTTCGGGTAAAGGATCCCCTGAATATTGGGTAGCTGTTGTTAAACCAGGGCGAATACTATATGAAATGAGTGGAGTAATTGAAAATATAGCTAGAAGAGCTATTTTAATAGCAGCATCCAAAATGCCTATACGAACACAATTTATTATTTCGAGATAAAAAGAAAATGTAGAACCGATATAAACGAGTCTTGAATATGAAACAAAAGTGCAGGTTTTTTTTTTTTTTGGAAACCAATATTTCTTTTATTTTCTTTATCCTTGGAAGAATAGACTTAAAAATTGATATGATTCAACCTCCGACCCATTTAAATGTAGCGGATAACAGCAGGGCTAGAGAATTGATGTGTATTCGAATCCTAGGAGCTAGCAATCGTCGATATGCTCATATTGGAGACGTTATTGTTGCTGTGATCAAAGAAGCAGTACCCAACATGCCCCTAGAAAAATCAGAAGTAGTCAGAGCTGTAATTGTTCGTACCTGTAAAGAACTTAAACGTGACAGCGGTATGATAATACGATATGATGATAATACTGCAGTTGTGATTGATCAAGAAGGAAATCCAAAAGGAACTCGAATTTTTGGTGCAATCCCCCGAGAATTGAGACAATTAAATTTTACTAAAATAGTTTCATTAGCTCCCGAAGTATTATAAAACGAGATTGTGCTGTTTTTCTTTGGGGTATTTGAAAGAAATAAATTAAGGACTAGATTAAGTTGTAGATTTTGTCTCACGCATATACCTTTAAAGATTCATATATCATAAAAAAAAACATGTTGATTATCTTCCATTTTGAGGCACCAATAATTTTAGTTCATCATGGGTAGAGACACTATTGCCGAGATAATAACCTCTATACGAAACGCTGATATGGATAGAAAAAGAGTTTTTTCGCATAGCATTTACTAATATCACCGAAAATATTGTTAAAATACTTTTCCGAGAAGGTTTTATCGAAAATGTAAGAAAACATCGAGAAAAAATAAATCTTTTTTGGTTTTAACCCTACGACATAGAAGGAATAGGAAAAAGCCTGATAGAAATTTTTTAAATTTAAAACGGATCAGTGGACCCGGTCTACGAATCTATTCTAACTTGCAACAAATTCCTAGAAATTTAGGGAAATTTGAAATTTCTAAAAATTCAAAATTTTCACCCTTAATTCTATATATACCACCACTCTCCTATCCAATTTTCCAACACTCTTCAAAAACACCCAACTCCAAAATTTCTCTTATCATTTTCTCTTCCTAAATCACACAAATAAAAATCATCCAACAAAAACTTTTATTTCTTTTTTCTTTTAAAGAAACACTCTTCTCTTTTTTTCATTTCTTTAAATCCAAAACATAACTTCTCTTCTTCTTTCTCTTAAAGAAACACTCTTCTCTTCTTCTTTTTTTTGTTCAAATCCAATACACAACCTTTCTTCTTTTTTTTTTTTTTAATAAATGCCAAAAAAAACATCCAACAATATGTTCTTCATTTCTTTTTCATTGTTTTTGATTTATTTTAATAACTATCATTTTTTTTTACTTTTATTTCATTATTTTCTTTGTTTTATTTTGTTAACTTTCATTTCATTATTTTCTTTGTTTTATTTTGTTAACTTTCATTTCATTTTACTTTTTCAACATTATTTTGTTTGTTTTTGTTCTTGTAAATGTTTGTTGCACATATTTACACGCAATTTATACAAAAAGCCCAATAATATTCCGGTAAATTTCCGGAATATTATTGGGTTTTTTTTATTCTGCCGCAGACTTTTAGGGACCGCCCAGCGGTCCCCAATAATATTCATAGCCCTGGTGACCGCCCAACGGTCCCTAAAAGTCTGAATATTATTGGGGACCGCTGGGCGGTCCCTAAAAGTCTGAATATTATTGGGGACCGTTGGGCGGTCCCTAAAAGTCTGAATATTATTGAGGACCGCTAGACGGTCCCCATAAGTCATTAGGGACCGCCCGGCGGTCCCAAAATTTGCGGTCGCGGAAAAATGGTCCCCGCGACCTAGACAAGAAATCATCTTCCATTTTGTTCTGCAATCTTCTCTTCACAAGTTTAATTGCCGAAAATCCACGTTCAGATGTTGCAGAAACCGAAAGAACCAAAACAAGTCGAATCAGCCTATCAACAAGAAAGTAGACCTTTGGCTTCCCCGTCTTTGACAATACTTCGCACAACTGTAAATTGTTGAGACATGTTGAAAGTTAATATTTCTTCGGATACCCACTTCAAAAAGCTCCAATTAGTACCTAATATGTAACATTTCCTGATTTGTAAAATCACTAGGATAGAACTTCTTAACTTATGCAACTCCATAACATCTTCATTGAACCTATACCTCATCTCTCGCAAGATGTTATCAATCGTCCCATTATATATATCAATCATAAAATGATGCTCCAATGTAATAAGATTACCTTTCTTAGCACGCCCTTTACCTGATCGACGAGGACCATTCATATCAGGTATTTCAATTTCGTGTTTTTCACAAAAAGCCTTTACCTCTTCACACAATTGAGCAGCAAAAAGGGTTTGTTATTCTTTTCTTTCTGAGTTCTGACTTTCTGTAATCTCAGTTTTGATTTTTCTATTTTTTTATTAACTGTATTATGGGGTGGGCCTGTATAATAGAATATTATACTAAAAGGGCCAAGACTTGATTGTATTGATATTTTAATGATAATTGAATCTCAAAATTTGGCTAAATTATTTGAGGGGTGCAAGTACACACCGCCCCACTATTTTTTATTTTAAAGTACAATAATACTACTAAAAATTTTGAAAAGTGAGGGGTGCAGTGCCCCCCTGCACCCCCTCTCCCTCCGACCTTGGGCACACTAACAATAAGACTTGGGCACACTAACAATAAGAGTGAAAAGTTTCTATATTTTACAAAAAACAACATTACCATCAAATGTGCGCATGCTTAACAAAAATCTAAATTGCTACTGTCCACAAGGACCAACCCAAAAATAACATTACCATCAAATGACATGCTTAATAAATTCAACTTGCTTCAAGCTTTAACCTCCTTTCGTCCACGTCAATCTACAAAATCAACCATAGTAAAAACCATATTTAATGACACTATAAGGAAAAATATCATTTAAACAATTAGAAGAGTACCACCAGAAATATCGGCCAAGAAATACTACATCCAAGTGCTTCTCTTATAGTTTTTACATTGTCCAACGATCATAACAATTCCTCTGAAAATTATTTGCCACATTTATTTTTAACTCGCACCAATTTATTCACAGTTCCTCGTGTCCCACAACCTTAGAGGAGTCTAAGCTTAAAATGAAACTTCTTGCCACATCTTTACTGTAATCAAACATTGATTTTAAGTACACCGTTGCTCCAACCTACATAAATTTCAATATTTCAAATCTAGGATGATAATTGCATATAACTGATATAAAGAACGGAGTACCCTTAGTACCAAGGTCTGACAGCAATGAGATGGCATATGGTTGCGAGATGCACATGGAGAACATGTTATATAATATTTTAATAGTTTATAATAGTTAGAAAAATATACAATATGTCATTGAGTTGAAAACAACAATATGTCTCTACTTTTTTTAAAATTAAAAAAGAAAAAGAAAATGGTAAGTTGAACGTTAATGGCCCAAATCAAACAAAAAGTTATTGAGATAACCATTTATGCCATGTTTTTAGATAAAAATTATCATTTAAATCAAAGGGCTTCTAATCTAGAGCTCAATGTTTTGACCTATGTATTTTTTTCCAAATTGACAGAGCGTTAGTTAGTTTATTATCTTATCTTTCCTTGTGCAAATTTTTAAAAAAAGTGTTTATTCAATATCAAATAACTTGTATGACCGGTAACAGAACTATATATGTCTCCTTGACTCCATGAGACATCAAGCTGGATGAAATTTCCTCCGTGTTGTTCGGTTTGTCCATACCAACTCCAGTCGTTTTCTTTGTATTGTAGTACGTGTGAACCTTCTTAAAAGCAATAGACATACAAAAACCTTAGTCAACGAATAGAACTAGCATTTTTTTCAGTAATGCCCGAACCATATTCTAATTTTTGCCACACATACACACACACACACACATATATATATATATATATATATATATATATATATATATATATATATATATCTCGAAGTACTATACCAATAACTGGGATTCACGTAAATGCTAAGAAAAGGTTTAATTATTGGTTATAATATTTTAATTATTTCCCATCGTACTACATATGATCACATAATGCAACTCAGACTAATCCGTTTTTTTTAACGGTTTTGTATAGTCCACATGTTTAATGCTCCACGCCTAAAGAAATTATAATATTGCACAGCTAAGCGCGACGCAGACTTTTTAAGTCAACACAATTTTTCCTATTAATTTTCTGAAAAATTAAAAAGGTTTTAGTAAACGAGTGCCTCACAAGTCACATCACATTTGTACTCCATCGCAGATCATTATTTATATTAATATAATCATTCAATTTTCGACCTACATAGTTACAAACTTAATGACCTTGAGCTACTTTTTTTTTTCATCTTTGATCATTCAGAAAGAAATGGGTACTTTCTTTTTGCTTTTCCTCCTTGTCTCAATAAACTGTATTGCAGTTAATGTTAGAGCACAATCAGTGTGTGGAACGAATGGAAATTACACCCGCACCAGCGCATACGAAGGCAATCTCAACACCTTGTTGTCCTCTATGTCCGCCAACATCGATGACAGCGGTTTCTACAACGGCTCCGTGGGGCAAGACCCCAACAGAGTCAACGCCATCGCGCTCTGCCGAGGGGATGTGCAGCTTGACATTTGTCGTAGTTGTGTCCGTAGCGCTAGCGATGAGATCGTAAGCTCGTGTCCAAATCAAAGAGAGGCAATTATCTGGCTGGAGTACTGCATGCTAAGGTACTCAAACCAATCTATATTTGGAACCTTGGCTAGGAACGATCCATTTTATATTTTACGGAATGTTAATAACGCGAGTCGTCCAACGGAGTTTATGGGGGATTTGATAACTTTGTTGGACAGTCTCCGGGGCCAGGCTGCCAGCGGTAGTTCATTGATAAAATTGGGGTACGGAGATAGAAACAGCACGACTTTTATGCGGATTTATGGGTTGGTGCAGTGTACGCCTGATTTGTCGCCACAGGACTGTGATTCTTGCCTAGGAGATGCTACTGGGACTCTGCCGCCGAATTATGCGTCAATAGGGGCGAGAGTTCTCATGACCAGTTGCAATATACGTTATGAGACTAGATCATTTTACAACGAAACAAGGCTTCAAGAATTGGTTCAGGTGTCTCGTACGCCACCCCCTGCACCCTCGCCCCCGGTAGTACCACCACCATCACCGGCTTCGTTACCGTCGTCAGGTATAAATATAATAATTAATCCTATATGACTACAATTTAGGTTGATTTATTCTTGTTGTTTGTCTCATTATTGCAAAAAAAACTCCAATCGGTGGTATATAGTTTCCAGTCTTCGCGCGTGTGTGCGCGGTCCAAGGGAATAGAGCCCACACATGACTTGGAGAAAGAAAAATGTAATGAAAGAATGATGTTAACATGTGTTCTCAACACCTTTTTTTTTTTTTTTTTTCTTTTTCCGACCAATAATCTGATTGTTATCCTCTTGTTTCACTGATTGAAGGACAAGTAAAATTCTTGAAGCCCGTGACTAGTCCCAGCACCGGAAGGTCCCATTTTGTGGTTATATCTGATATATACTTGGGCATTTTTAGTATATGTTGGAGCGACCAAATTTGTCTTCTAAATTCTTTTTCATTAGGTAACTATATAGATAGGAGAATACAAGAAAATTTAGATACATATTTTCTTCTTCTTTAAAATATTATGCAAATATTTCTCAGCCGTAAAAATAATTGAAAATTCTATAATCCTAAAGTGCAAAATCTTGATTGAGATTTAAATATGCTATAAAAGATAATCTTGATTACAGCCTTTCAAATTTTAATTGTTGAATTATTTTTTAAGTTGTTTCAATATTTCTTTTGCACAAGGCAACGGCGGGGGCATGCCCAAACCCAATACGACCCACTGCAGCCGCATACTTGCATTGCCCAACTCGGCCCATTAGATACATAGAATTTTTCTAAGCCGAAGAATCAGCAAAAAATGAACTACCCTCAAACCCCGTTATAACCTTGTATTGTTATATATTTGTGCGAAGTTTTCATAGACCTTGCACCAAATATCTTTGTGTTTTCATGTATCAAATATATCCCTGTCTTCCAAAATCATTTAACACCCTTTAAGTAAAGGTGAATTGTCAAGTTTACCCTCTTTAAAGGAAGGGATTTGGTTCGGTATTTTTTAAAGGATGAGGGTTTTTGGTGCAGATTTTTAAAAATATGAGGAGATTTTGGCGCAAAAGTTTATGAAAACACATGAAGGTTTTGTGCAAAGTAAATAACACACATAGGTCCAATGTAGGTTTTGAAGACACGTGAAGTGTTCTATGCTGAAAAAATAACACAAAAAGAGTTTCGTGCAAGTTTTTAATAACACGATGGGTTTTATGCATTCTCCCCAAAAATCTTCAATTTCATTGCTCTCTCTCTCGCTCTCTCCTTTGTTATTTTTTTTTATTTTTTTATTTCTTATGACGACTTTCTGTCTCATTTTGTAAGACATGTAACGTAACTGACATGCATTTTGTGGCTTCTGAGAATTGTCAAAAAATAATTAGACAATTAATTACTTCATTGTGCTTTTTATGCTTTACAACGCAAACTTTTATTTGTCGAATTGTAGAAGGTGGTATGCAACTTTTGGAGATCAAGGGAGATAATTTACGTGTTTATTTTTCATAAGGGTCGATTTGCATATTTCGTGTAGAATTTCCCTTCAATTCTATAGTAAATTGTATTGTTGCTCTTCTTGTAATTGCTAAGATCCTATTATCTCAAAACTCTGCCAACCCTGTTCCATTTTTGTAAAAATAAAATAAAATCAATTTAAGTGATTGCGCACCCACCTTTTTATAGTTATATGCATATAAAGGAAAGCACCTCTTTTAACCTTAATACCATTTGTACAGATAAGCTCAAAAACTTAGATGGTTACACCTAAAAGTTTCTTTTAATTTTGCAGGAAATAATGACAGCAATCGAACTCGAAATATTATAATTGTTGTTGTTGTGGTTGCTGCTGGTTGTGTAGTACTAGCTATTATTATTAGTTTCTTATATAGAGAGATAATAAAACAAAAGAAGCCCAAGGAAGAAGTTGAAAGTGAGCTTTTGATCTTCTTAATAATAATAATAATATTACATTTTATTGGATTGATTGCTATCATAATATATTGTAAGAAGCAACTGAATAGAAGTGTTTATCTTAACAGCAAACGAGATTAGCTTTGTTGAGTCTCTGCAGTATGATTTTGGCAAAATTAGAGCAGCAACAAATGATTTCTCCGAGGCTAATAAGTTAGGACAAGGTGGATTTGGGTCCGTCTACAAGGTAATCTCTACATTTTGAGAGATTTTCAGTATTCAAGAAAATGTTAAATTCTGTTAATTTTTTTTTTCTGGTAAAGAATTATGTGAATATATATTCACCTCAATAATAGGAATTGGCTTTTAAATCTGCAAATTTAAATGAATCTGCCACTTATACTTTTTTTACATGCTAAACTACAAGCTAAGAATGTAATGGGTGATAGATACTAGAGATATGCTTGTCTTTCTAAAACTAGTCTTTCTAAAACTACAAGCTAAGGAAGTTAGTATTAGATTTATAACATCTTTCTTGCAAAAAGTTGTATATATAAAAATGTGGTTTTGTCAATGAAAGGTAACATAAAAAAGCAAAAACATATGAAAACCTCAATTTTTTATTTTTTCTTTTGATGTTCACTAATATTAGGGACAACTTGAGGTTGGGCAAGAAATTGCAGTCAAGAGATTGTCGCAAAATTCAGGTCAAGGTGATATAGAGTTCAAGAATGAAGTTGTGCTATTGGCAAGACTTCAACATAGGAATTTGGTAAGGCTTATGGGTTTCTCTTTGGAGCAAAACGAGAAGCTTCTTGTGTATGAATTCGTTCAGAATGCAAGCCTGGACAATTTCATATTCGGTAATAGTTCATTACATTTCCACTACAGGAAAATTCTTTAAGCAAACTTATTAAAACTTATAGCAAATATACATTCTTGATTGATTGAAACATATAGACTCAAGCAAACGTTCATTATTGGATTGGGATACAAGATACAAAATTATAGAAGGCATTGCAAGGGGGATTCTCTATCTACACGAGGATTCTCGACTTAGGATCATTCACCGTGATCTCAAAGCCAGTAATATACTTTTAGATTCAGATATGAATCCTAAAATAGCAGACTTTGGCATGGCTAGGTTGTTTGTTCCGGATGAAACACAAGGCAGTACTAGCAGGATTGTTGGAACCTAGTAAGTTTTTATACAAAGTCGAACTAAGCTTATTAGAATTTGCATCTTATCTTTTGCTTTATATTACTACCTAAACTTCTAAACTTACTAGTTGACTTTCATATCTTGTTAACAAATACCATAACACGTATATATATTGTAGTGGTTATATGGCGCCTGAATATGCAATGCGTGGACAGTTCTCTGTGAAGTCTGATGTATTTAGCTTTGGTGTCCTCGTCCTTGAAATTATAAGTGGTCAGAAGAATAATTATTTTCGAGATGGAGAGAATGTGGAGGATCTCATAAGCAGTGTGAGTAATACATGGAAACATATAAATCATCTTCTATGAAATTTTCATCATACCATATGTATTTTTCAATATGCTAAGATACTTTATAATGTTTCATTTTGCACAGGCATGGGAAAATTGGCGTCAGGGGACTGCTGTGAATTTAATAGATCCCATGTTGATCAGTGGCCATTCTGGTGTTCCACGTGATATATTAAGATGTATTCATATCGGTCTACTTTGCGTTCAAGAAAATGTTGGCAATAGACCAACAATGGCCACAATTGTTTTAATGCTAAAGAGCTTTTCCATCACTCTACCGATACCGTTAGAACCTTCAGGTTTTACTCAATGTGGATATGATTCAGAAGCTTCGCTCCTTCAAGAGTCCAAATCGAAAAAAGGGAATTCTGGCAAATCGAATAAAAATATGATAACTAGTTCAGACCATTCATCCCAAAATGAGGTGTCCATTACTGACTTGTATCCGCGTTAAGCTGCAATCTTATATAGAATTTGAATATGTGTTGTTCTTTCCCCGTGAGGAATAAGGATTTGGTTACTATTTCTTGTAATCGATATGTATTTACAAAGGTTTAGTTGCAATATTGCACAAGATTCTTTAGTTCTCAAGAATTATTCTATCATTATTAAACTTGGACTGTCCCAAGATACAAAAAGACTGATGAAAAAATGTAATTTCCTTGAGTTTGAGTGATTACGGTTACCATACCCACATTTCTGAATTGCTAAATGTGTGCGCACATGGATATCTGGTGTCTTAGGAATTCGTAAATGAGTATGCGACATACTTAAGTCTCTTATTCTAATATACTACCTCAGGATTCTTGTAGTTTTTTAACATTGAATTAAGCATCTCCTTTAATTTTTGCACGAGCATTTATTGCCACAAGTAATAATTTTAAGTTAAGACTGCTTATAATTTATTAAGTTATTTTTCTAAGGTAATATGATTGACAGATAAAGACTGTTAAATTTATGTATGAATAAGGAATAACAAAATTACATTTATCGACTACAATTTCTTATAAACATGTCACTCTAAACACATTGTCACTCAAACAATACTCATTAAAATCAAATAGAAATATACATATACATGAGCTACTCGCTACTTCAAACACTGAATAGTAGCTACTTATAATCTCAAGTTCAATAACAAATAAAGAATTAAACAACATAATAAAAGACAAAAGATTAGGAAAACTCTTAGATCAGGTGGAACTTGATGCTTTTAGCTTCAGATCTTATTTGCATTGCTTCATTTTTCATAACTCTTGACTCTTTGACTTTAAGATTAAGAAGATGGAAGTGAATGCGGTATTTCTCTCAGAATCTCTCTTCACGATGTCTTCACGCTGCTTCACTCATATGCGTTGTTGCGTGTGTAATAACTCTTTTCTTTCACAATAACATACATAAGCACACCTTTGGCCTAGATTATTTCCTCATTTTATAGACATTTCGTGTTGCCCTGAGTTTAATCATCATGTCACTTTAAAAGGAGAATGTGGAATTTAATTCAACACGGTTTTTGCCTAGATTTTCTCCAAAAAGTAGTAGGTTTTTGCTATTGAAAAAACATTGTAAAGTGTAGTCTTCTACTATTTATCATCTGAAATATTCCAACATCATATTTATACTGGGTGAAATATAGTTAGAGAGTGTTGTTAATGAGAAGGCTATGTGAGGGTCGTTTGGGGTGAGTAATAATTGTGTAGTTGTACAAATTTTATACATTGTAAATTTTGCTCGAGTGCCTGTGGTTTTCTCTGATTTGGAGTTTATGCATTAAATTCTTGTATTGTTACCATCGTCAATATTTAATTTGTTTTTCTTCATATTTTAATGATGGGCATAACTCGTTAGAGATATTTGAGGCTGCTTAAATCAATAGCGATATAGAGCTTGGGTTTTGCTGGATGTGGGGCTCTGTTGTGATAGTAGTGTGTATATGTACTGTTATGCCACGATTATGTACAAAGAAAATTGGTAATCAAGCAAAACCGTTGTGACTCCACCAATTATACAGGAATCTGGAAATCCTGTCAGAAAAAATTAGTTATCTCTTTCCAAGGGTTAACTTTGTACTATCTTGATCTAGTGGAAACTCAATAGAGCACTGGCGGTATGCACAAGTACGATAATGGTGAAGTTTCACGAGAAAAGCAATTGTGACTTGTGGCAAGTTCAAGTCGGGATGATTTTGATTTGGTCGGGTTACACAATGATTCAATTGGTATAGTTATTGCGATTTGTAGCGACGTTAATGGCACGATGGGTTCAGTTGCTAGTGTAAGATGTTAAATTTGTTGAGAATGGTGTGGACACTCGGGTCATGACAGCTTTGGGAAGGTTCATATCGACATCTGCAGAAAAGAACCTTCTATTCTTTAAGGTGTTAAAGCGAAGCAAAGATTTCATTTGGACGCGAGAATGTGAGGAGGCTTTCAGACATATGAAAAATTATTTGGTGAGCCCACCATTGTTGGCCAAACCGGAGGAAAATGAAATGTTGTATCTATACTTAGCGGTATACTCGCATGCCATCAGTACGGTACTACTCAAGCAAAAAGGAGCTCAGCAATTACCCATTCATTATGTGAGTAAAGTTCTACAAGGGGTAGAAAGGAATTACTTGGAAATAGAGTTGTTCGCATTAGCAATTGATGTTACCGCACGGAAATTGAAACCATATTTTCAATCTCACCCAATCACGGTGGTGACAGACAAACTGTTGAAGCAAGTGTTGGCAATGCCCGAAACCTCTGGTAGATTGGATCAATGGGCAATTGAGCTCAGTGAATTCAGATTGAAGTTTAAGCCGCGAACTGCAATCAAAGCACATGCTTTAGCGAATTTCATGGCTGAGTCTCTGCGGAACAGTGTATCCGAGACAACAAGCTATATCTTTTCTATATCAAACCAAGCCGGAACCAGCAGGGCAACCACAACATGGATATTACATACGGATGGATCTACAACCACTCACGGATTAGGCTGATCGCGAATTCAAAATCTCTTCGTTCCGGGGATAGAAAATGGATTCCAATAACGAATAACGAATCCGAGTATGAAGCAGTTATTGCCGATGTCAATTTGGCTCTCGGACTAAACATTGAACACTTGGATATATTCACTGACTCGCTCCTGGTGGAAAATCATTTTTCGGGAAAATATGAGACGCGAGAGGAGACAATGAAGTTGTATGCCGCAAAGGTAGAAGAATTGGCAAAGAATTTCAAATTCTTTGACATTACTCAGATCCCCAGGGACGACAATGCAAAAGTAGATGCACTTTCTAAATTCGCGAGTTCTTCGGAAATTCTGGTGGAGAAGAGAATCACTCTCATGGCTGCTGAAAAGCCTTCGATCGGAATATCAAAATATATTGCCAACGAAGGCAAAGGTGGAATTCATATTGGCAATACAAGAAGACCCATCTGGAAGGACGAGATTATGATTTATCTTCAGCAGGGTTTTCTCCCGACAGATCCGAATGTACAGCGCAAAATGCGATATAAGGCCTACAGATTTACTATCAACAACGGAGAGCTATACAAAAGATCTTTCGAATGACCATTGCTGAGATGTTTGACTCCAACCCAAGCCGAATATGTCATGAAAGAAATCCATGCAGGGTGCTGTAGAAATCACTCCGGGGGACGAGCTTTGGCTCAACGGATATTGCGCCAAGGATATTATTGGCCAACTCTATTAAAAGATGTGACATCCTTTTCAAGGAAATGTGACAGATGTCAATACCACGCTCGTCTCATTCATAGACATGCACAACAGCTACAACCCATCGATATAGCATGTCCATTTGACCAATGGGGAATTGATAATGTAGGACCTTTTCCCCCGGCTAAAGGTCAAAAGCGATATTTGGTAGTGACAGTTGAGTATTATACCAAATGGATCGAGGCGGAGGCTATGGAATCAATCACAGAGAAGAATATGATCGAGTTTATCTGAAAATACATCATATGTCGTTTTGGGATTCTGAGGTCTATTGTATGTGACAGCGGTACGCAATTCAGTGGAAAGGAGAATAAATTATGGTTCGCGGAATTAAAGATATCACACAATCTGACCTCAGTATATCATCCCCAGTCCAATGGTCAAACGGAATCCACCAAGAAATCATTGAAGGATTATCTTGAAAGGAGGGTAAGAAGTACAGGAAAAACATGGCTGGAAGAGCTTCAAGGAATATTATGGACATATAGAACAACTCCAAGAACATCAACAGGGGAGACTCCGTTTGTTCCTATCTACGGTACCGAGGCTGTTTTGCCTGCAAAAATAGGTATACCGACGCGCAGGATTAATGATTATGACCCAAAGCAGTCAGCCCGATTAAGACAAATGGATCTCGATATGATAGGATCAACTAGGGATGATGCGTATCAGCGTACGGTTGCTTTTAAGGCAGCAATGGCCAAAAGCTATGATAAAAGGGTTCAATTCCGAAATTTCGAAGTAGGTGATTTGGTCCTAAGAAGCATCGCGGCAAAACAACATATCGGAAAACTCGAACTGAAATGGGAAGGGCCTTTCAGAGTCATACAAGCAAGTTCACGAGGATACTATTACTTGAAAATCTACAGGGGGTTCAACAGAAGCGTCCATGGAATGTGCAACATCTTAGGCATTGTTATGCATAGAAATTAAATCACTTTCATCTGATAGTGAGATAACTATGTGAACTACAAGACCTGAGTCCCATGCGGAATGGGAAACGTAGCCACCTCGATAAATATCATTATCAATCCTTTTTTGAGTTACTAATTATCTATGAGATGACACATGTGTAGATGACGGTGGGATAAGAGGCCCAACGAGGTCCAACCCCTCATGCACGACGGAAGCATCATGACGGTGGGATAAGAGGCCCAACGAGGTCTAACCCCTCATGCACGACGGAAGCATCATGACGGTGGGATAAGAGGCCCAACGAGGTCCAACCCCTCATGCACAACACGAGCGTCATGACGGTGGGATAAGAGGCCCAACGAGGTCCAACCCCTCATGCACGACGAGAGCATCATGACGGTGGGAAAAGAGGCCCAACGAGATCCAACACCTCATGCACTACGGAAGCATCATGACTGTGGGATAAGAGGCCCAACGAGGTCCAACCCCTCATACACAACACGAGCGTCATTATGGTGGGATAAGAGGCTCAACGAGGTCCAACCCCTCATGCGCGACGGTAGCACCATGACGGTGGGATAAGAGGCCCAACGATGTCTCACCCCTCATGCACGACGGAAGCATCATGACAGTGGGATAAGAGGCCCAACGAGGTCCAACCCCTCATCCACGACCTTAACATCATGACAGCGGGATAAGAGGCCCAAAGTGGTCCAATCTCTCAGGTATAGCACAAACGCCCTAACGATAACAATAAGTGCCCAAAATGCTCATACTTTTCATATCAAACGCAATTGTTATAATTGATATGCCAAATGACATTGAAAACCACTATAAAACATACAATAACTATGAAATCGACAGCAGTCAATAGACCGATCAAACATGCCTTGGAATGAATTAGAGAGGAAAAGTTGTGCGAAAAAAATGTAAATCAAAGATTATGATATCAAGCGGCAGAATCGGTTTCTATCACGAACCACTGCGAGAGAGTTACAAAGACTCTATACAAAACAAAAAGGCCTAATCTCATCAAAATAATGTAACCTAAATACTGCTACTCAGTCGAAGACTGGGGGAGGGGACTCTAGACGAAGGATCACACCCACAGAACATGCAAAATTGGCACAATTTCCTTGAATTTGATCCTCTGTAAGAATCAAATCATCTGCTTGTGCCCAATCTTCGAGAAAAATAACTTCATCTCTTTCAGAGGGGTCATCAAATTGATATATGCTCGGAGAAATCAAATTATGAACATTGAAAGATTGATGGGGCACAGTACCCTCCGGCATATAAACTCCAACATCTCAAGAAGGATACATTCCAGTTGGCAAAATCATTGTTGAACCAGGAATCTTCAATACGGGTTTCACCTTATTTCCTTTATTCGTAGCCACAACAGGCATGCTTTCAAAACCCGACGCCATGGGATGACTCGACAGAAAAATCGTAGACCTAGACGTTTTTGGAGGCAATTCGGCTTCATCATTGCTGTGACCAAAAACATCGTGAAGGGCTTTATTGATCCTCTCCGACTCGCTCAAATTAGCTCTAGAAGCGCATTTGTCTTTTCCTTTTTGTGTCAAAGGCAAACTCGATTTCAAAGAACCTGAGCATGTCACGGTTTTGCTTTTACGATCGCGCCATACAACATAAAATGAATCACCAGGCCTAGGGGTATGTAAATCATCATTATCATCACCGCTAGCCTCCGGGATCTCCATTCTCAGACCACGACTCGCATCTAGCATATCTTTTCTGAAACCCTCTCTGAGGTTTCCAAGATAACCAGCTTGATCGACGCCAAGTTCCATTCCATATTTCATGTCCGCAGCACCACTAAGTAATTCAAGAAATTTATAAACATTACTCTGCGTAAAATTTTGGGCAATTGAACATTAATAATCCTCCGACTCAAAATTTTGGATTCGACGACCCAAATTGGCAATGATATTGTCCGTGGCAGCATTCGATACTTTAAGAAAAGAATTTTCGGCAATGGAACATTTATAATCCTCCGACTCGAAATTTTGGATTCGACGACCCAAATTGGGAATGACATTGTCCGTGGCAGCATTCAATGCTTTAAGAAAAGAATTCTCGCGCTTCAAAGAGTCATTCTCCTTTTTCAGTGCAGCTATTTCAGCATGCAATGCATCAGCATCCTCTTCAGTTTCCTTAGACTTAACTTTAACACCATGTGCATTGCGTACAACCTTAGATGCCATTGCGTCGGCTATAATCGCCACTACGAATATTGGCGCGTAGGCTATCGACAATAGCATTATGTTGACTCTGAACCTCAGCCAAACTGCTATAATCCCTGCACAGTCAATATACTGCTACAATAATAGTAGCAAAGAATAAGTGCCCGAAGCGAGCCAGATCCTGGTATCCTAACCGATCTAGTACGGTTTGACGATCCAATTGAGGCCACACACTCCGTATTATCTCTGCAGCCTGCTCCTCCCTCAATCTATATCCGCCCAGCGTAGCGCTCAACTATTCTGAATTCTCATCATTGAGGAAATCATAACTAACAAGGCTCCCTGGAGGGGCCGGTCTCGGGTTCCCCGAAGGTCAAGGACGCCTAAGTGGGGGCGGAGAGATGTCTTGAGCTTCTCGAGCATATTCTTCCTCCGACAATTTCCTCTTAGCGACAGCGTACCAATCCTCACCCCCTGAACGAGAGGAACTCTCTACATTAGTATGTTGCATGCTCCTGAATGTGGGATGAGATGCATTAAATCTAGCCAAATTGGTAGCAATTCTCTCATCTTCCGCATCAATTTCTTCTATTATTCGGATATGATGATTAGTCCCAACCTTAATACGTCCACCAGTGGCGGTAGCCGTCATCACCAATCTCCATGGGACAACATTCTCGTGCCATTCGAAATCGCTCACAATTGGCACCCGAGTAGCAGCGCTAACGCCACCGAGCCTCGTGGTAGAACGATCAACTGGAGAAGTATCAGAATGACCCGCACCCCAATTATCGGAGAAATTTCCAAGAGCCGTAGTCGCAGATTCCTTTCTTGCAGTCTCACCTACGTTATCTTCCGAAGTAACACTGGTAAAACACGGGCCCGGATTAGAGGCCTCATCTTTCTCGCTCCTTCTCCGAGCCTCATAAATATTCACGGGTGACACCATAGGTTTGCTCCGATTACTAAACTTTGTCCTTGCCATGTCAGGTCAATTATGGAGTAATTCCTGAATCACTGTTGCTAGAAAGCGTTAAATGAGCATCGAATCCCTGCAATTCGATGCGGCGGGAATATCAAACGCTGATAGTTCGATACTAACTGTATCGAATGCTAGCGATTCGATGTTGCGAGTGTCGAACACGCACCGTTTGATGCGGTCTGGAGAGCGGCTAAAAAAACTTCTTTGGAAAAGAAAATAATAATGAGGTGGAAATTAGGCCCTTATATAGGCCCATACATCGCCAACTGTCACGAACGCATCGAACAGATTTCATTCGATGTGCCCGTATCGAATTCATCCAATTCGATGTCTGCACCAAAACGCGTCGAACTACCATTGCTCAATGCGCCCGCATCGAATTCATAAATTCAATGCGCCCGCAACGACAGGATTTCGTCGCGCTCCAAATTTTACCATCAACAATCAGCATCACGCAAGACCTTTTAAGTTTGGAAACCGCTCTCTCATCGCCACCGTCTCCCAAACTGGGGGGACTATGTGATGGGGAGAATTTAAGATAGGCCCAAATCTGTATTTGGGCCGGCCCAGCAGTAAGGCCCATTTCGTACTAGAGCATCGAACATGTATTGTTCGATGATGTTCCCGCATCGAACTACAATAATTCGATGCAAACTTTCCCGCATTTTGAGAGTCCCACGGGACGGGTCAATAAATACCCCACCCTTGACCTTCTAAGAGTGAGATCGAACCTGATACCAATAACTACCACATCGAACTTCCCTATTCGACACGCTTTATCTTTCAATACTACACAGCATTCGACACAGGCATTACTGATCCATACGAAGATCGAATCAGCCCTATTCGAGTTACAGCAATATCGAATCACTGAGATTCATTATAACCGCATCGAACCGACTATCATTGATCTATCTCAGCATCGAACCAGTCCCGTTTGAGGCGCACATCGAACATCTCAAATTCGATATGCACGTTAATTTGTCCTATTAGGATATCTAAAGCAATTCAATACTTGTAATAGATAGTAGGTGTTACGGACCAAGTTAATTCGTTTATTATGTTGCATTAGCATTATTTTGGTTATTTGTATATCAATTGTATTATTTTATTGTGTTCTATTACCTTGACGAAATAAGACCAAAATACTCTCGAAATAAAAAAATAAATTATTTCGACGTTTTCAATTCAAAGATGCTAATAAACCTCAATTGCTCATATAATGGATGAAAATCGTCTACCGAGCACACATAGCGTAATTTTTCAGAAACCGCAACACCATTCACCAACGTTCTTTAACGTTTTATTTGAAATTTGCAATTCGGAAAATTTAGTTTGTGTTACTGCGTCGCTCGCGATCTCAGTTTGTCGGAAAATTCACGAATGGTGCGCTAGCTCGGATGGGTAGATGTGCGAATTAAATATTGAAGAAACGGAGGGCGAAATGGGCTTTTTGTGATCCCCATTTTTGTGGACATTGAATGCTATGGAGAAAGTCAAAAAACTCATGCGGCAGACTTATAAATTTTACGAGAAGCAGGAGAGATTAATTGAATGTGAGAAGTAAATTGTGAGGGAAAAGAGGGCAAAATGGACAGCCAAAAAATTAACGTGGAATCTTTTATGGGCACTTATATATAATATATATATATATATATATAATTATATATCTCGAAGTACTATACCAATAACTGAGATGCATGTAAATACTAAGAAAAGGAATTATTGGTCATAATATTTTAATTATTTTTCATGTACTACGTATGACCACATAATGCAACTCAGACTAATCGGTCTTTTTTTTACGGTTTTATATAGTCTAGATGTTTAATGCTCCACACTTAAAGAAATTAGAATGTTCAAATCTTCTGTTCCAGATTGTCTCTCTTCTCTTTCCGGTTTCCATTTCCAATGACCATTTATTATTTATTTTTTTCATATTTTTTCTCTAATAATTTCAGCTTTTCAAGGCAAAATGGAAATATTTTATCCATGACTGCTGGGCGGTCGCGGATGCTACCGTGACCGCTCGGCGGTCACGGTAAACAACGCCGTGACCGCCCAGCGGTCACGGATAGTCCCGTGACCGTTGAGCGGTCATGGACAAAAATCCCGTAGCCGACCTACGGTCACGGGATGCCATAGGCGGGAAACTTCCAGCCTATGGCTGGCCTAGTGGCGTCAGCCACCGCTGGGCGGACGCGGATGCCACTCATCCGCGACCGCTGACCTGTCGCGGACGCCACTAGGCGGGAGTTTGACCGCCATGGCGTCCGCGACGGCTAGGCGGTCGCGGATGAGTCGCGGACGCCACTAGGCGGTCAAATTCCCGCCTAGTGGCATCCGCGACCGCCCAGCGGTCGCGGAGGGGTGGGGGGTTTCTATATAAACCCCCTCCTCCTCTCTCATTCTTTTCATTTGTAAGTCCTCCTCTCTCTCTCTCTCTTAAATATTTATCTTTTTAGTTTTTTAATTATGATTTATATTTAATGTTTTAGAAATAGTTTTAATTGTTTAATTATTAGTTTAGTTTTATTAATGTCAAACTTAGAAATAATGCCTCTTGGAAATCTTTATAATTTAGAAATAGTGCCTTTAGGTGGATTTTATAACTTAAAAATAGTGCCTTTTGGTAGTTTTATAACTTAAAAATAGTGCATTTAGGGGAATCTTATTAACTTATGGATAATTCTTTTAGAAAATATTAATAACTTAGAAGTAATGCAATTAGGTGATCTTTATAACTTAGAAAGAATGTATTTAGAGAATCTTTATATATTAGAACAAATAACCTTTAGGGGTTCTTTATAACTTAGTACAAATGATCTTTAGGGAACTTTATAACCTAGAAATGATGCTTTTAGAGAATCTTTATTTAATATTAAATTGTTAGTTTAGATAATTTAATGTATTATTATTAGCTTAGGTAATTTAATGTTAAACTATTAGTTTAAATGCATGTCAAATTATTTGTTTAGTTTATTTAATGTTTTTTTTGTAGAAATAACAGTGTTAACCATAAAAATATAAAAAGGAAAAGAAGAAAGTATAGCCCTACTCGGAAAAAACGATACATGGACAATACAATTGTCGCGAGTACTTTCGATGAGATGTACCCACTCCTAATCAGGAGAACCCCTCAGAGGTTGCCCCACCTTTCGGTTACTGACCTAAAAAGGTAGAAGAGCACACGAAGAAGAACATAAGCGTCCCTTGGAAAGTCAAATGGTGAGTGAAAAACAGATATCAACGTGGCATCGGAAAAAGAGCAAACCCCGATGGATCCGCGTGACTCTGATATCCACCAATGCGCCAAGATGGACCACAATGGACCTCGAATCCCATGAACTTACAAGAGAACTTCCTTGCATGAACACTCCTCGAAGAAAACTACACTCGGACTATCATCCGAGGACCCACTTTCGGAGAAAAACAAGAAATGAATAGAGGAGCACCCAGCAAATATATTCCGAGAACTCAGACGGAAAAATCTCACTTCAAACAGAGCAAATACAACCCTCGGAAATCAGATGCAGCCCTCGGAGACCAAATCAAGTCCTCGGAGATCACACCACGCCCTCGGAGATCACGTTACACCCTCAGAGATCACTTCTGATTGTTGAAGAATGGACCCGAGTCAAGAAAGAGAAATAAAACCCCTCGGAAGGCATGTATAGCAGCCCAAACTCCCGAGTACACTTATGCTAAAACATGATACCCCGGACGAGCATCCTAATTACGCATCCACGAAAGTATAGCCCCCTCAGAAGAATTGCTCTACCAAAACAACCATACATCAGAGGTCATCGGAGCTATTAGAAGACACTAAGATTAATCTAGTCAGTGCTTAGTAAATAAAAGATAAACCTTATCCTGATTTTTACACTTGTGTCAAGGTAACAGCGATACCTGTTTTTACAAAAGAACATGCACAATGACACCTGCCCTTACCAAAGTCTATATAAAGGGAGGTGATCAATAGAACGAAGATAACTTAGCTTAACTTAATTCAAACTGATACTCATATATACAGTAAGATGAGGAGGAAAAGTTCAGTAATAAGGGAAGGGAATATTCTTGCAATTCTTATTATCATATCCACCTATCGTTATTTCTGAATTACGGACAAGGCGTTCCAACCCAAAATAAATATCTTCCGTTAAAAAGGGAATAATTCCAAACCCGTTAACAAAGTGGCGTCGTCTGTGGGAACGCCATAGTATCTGTCTTCGAGAACATTCATCAGATGTCGACTAGGATGGATGATCTTTTCGAGAGCGAAAACTTTCCAACTCCTTACAGCGACTCGGAAGAAACCTTGTCCAATTATGAATCAGGTACAAGAGATTTTATTAATATTCCCCGATCTGTCTATGAAAGACTTATAAATACTACACGAACATCCCGGAGGGGTGAACATCTTGGGAATACGTCCTCAGTACCCCCCGAGGACAGGAATTTCCCTTCGGAAGGAGACGCACCCCGGACAGCGTGGAACCCAAATTCAACTTTTTGGCAATAGGAACCCCGACAAACGCCCCGACGGTATGTATGTTATGAAAGAACTCCCGAGAGGGGTCGGGGAGAAATTTCTCGCCCTTCGGAGTATCGAGGAGAGGTTGAACACTCCCTGTGGGGGATGATGGATGATTTACGAAAAGAATTGGGTGACCTCAAGAGGACCATGGCCCTTGAGGAAGATCCCACATTCAAAACCTCACCTTTCATGCCTGAAATTGCTTTAGCTTCTATCCCCTCGGGAATGCGGCCCATCAATATCCCGCTGTATACTGGAGAAGCTGATGGAAGGGATCCGCAGGATCACATCCATCAATATCTGGCCGGAATGGATCTATCTTCCGCCCCTGATCATGTGTTATGCCGCGTATTTCCTGTTACCCTCGGAGGGCGGGCCCAAGCATGGTTCACTCACCTTCCACCCTGTTCCATTACGAGTTTTGATCGGTTAGCTCATTTGTTCGTACGACAATTCGCCTGCAATCGAAGGTACCCCAAATCCGCCACACACCTTTTCACTATTAAACAGAAAAAGGATGAACCTCTACGAGAGTATATAAAGCGCTTCACGGACTAAGCGCTAGATGTTCCCAACGTTAGCCCGACCATCATGGCGGACATATTAACTCAAGGACTCCGAACGGGGGACTTCTTTAGATACCTTATGGGAAATCGTATCACGGACATGAATGAGCTTATGCAAAAGGCGGAAGTCCACATCTTGATGGAAGAGGCCGAGGGAACAAAAAAACAAATGGAGCAGGAGGATAATGAACATTTAGAGCGCGCTGAGAAAGAGGCAAAGACCAAAGAAAATAATAAGGAAGGAAAACCTCCTCAGCGCAAGGATGAGGGGGGAATGGTTAAGAAATTCCTCCGACCCGTACACTTACCTCCGATGACTGTCACTCCCCCAGAACTACTTAATATAATGAGGGGTAGCAACGAGCTGCACTGGCCCAGGCCGACTAAATTTCCTAACCAAGATAAGGACACCCGAAAATATTGTAAGTAGCATAAAACTTACGGGCACACTACGGAAGAGTGTACTACCCTTCGTAGAGAAGTGCTTCGTCTCTTAAAGATAGGATACTTGAAGAATTACCTCAAGGAAAATAATCTCGAGGACCCTAAGGCAAATGTTTGGAAGAGGTCTCGAAGAGAGGAGGAGGAACGAGAAGAGGAAGAAAGGACGCCTATTCGGAAGTCACGAGAGGGGACAGTTGGACGTCTACGGTCTCAAGAGCGAACCAAAGATCGTCGGCAAAGTTCACGAGAGAAGACGACAGGATATCGGAGTCTGCTTCCTCCACCTGACTCTTATAAAAACAATCCCGCAATAGGGAGAACCATCAACATGATTGAAGGAGGTGAAATTTCCATGATACCTCAAGGTAAAAAGAAGAAATATCTGAAAGAAGCTCGACGAGCAGAGCAAGGATTACCTGTCTGCTTTGTCCAAGGATCAAAGCTGCCTAGCATTACCTTCGGACACGAAGATCTCGCAGACATACTATACCCTCACGAAGACCCATTGGTTATTTCCGCCGTCATCTACGGGTATGAAATCCAACGAATCCTCATAGACACGGGCAGCTCTGTGGACGTACTCTTCTTACCTACCTATCTTGCTATGGGATTAAAACAAGAAAATTTAGAAACTACTGAAGTCCCCTTGGTAGGATTCCCTGGGGAAGCCTGCCAGACCCTTGGAACTGTGACTCTTCCAATGTCATGGGGAAAGGGAGCTCTTCGAAGGACAGAACCCATCAGGTTTTGGATAGTGGAAGCTTCTTCACGGGCGTACAATGTCATATGCGGAAGACCATACATTCGAGCCTTTGAAGCTATTCCCTCTACTTTGCATCTCAAAGAGAAATTCCTCACTTCTTTAGGAATTGGAGAAGTCCGGGGAAGTCAATCTAAAGCTAGAGAATGTTGCATGAATGCCATTCCCTCGGGAGAGGACGGGCCCTCACTCGGAAATAACAAAAAATGCAAAACCGATGAAACACGAGTCCAACCTGTGGAAGAGTTAAAGATGGTGGAATTAGTAGAAGGAAGCCCGAAGAAGGTGATCAAAATGGGCACTCACATGACCCCAGCAATAGTAGATCAACTAATTTCCCTCCTGAAACAATTCCACCACCTCTTTGCATGGGAAGGGGGACCGCCCGGGCGAATCAGCAGCAAAATATGCCAACACTTCCTTAATGTGAAGCCCGAGGCTAAACCTGTTCAGCAGAAGAAAAGGAAAATGGGACCCGAACGTAACAAGATCATCCGCTCGGAAATACAACGCCTTCTCAGTTTGAAACAAATTCGGGAAGTTATCTACCGAGAATGGTTAGCTAATGTTGTGCTAGTTCCCAAACATGGAGGAAGATGGCGAATGTGTGTTGACTTTACTAACCTCAATGATGCATGCCCAAAGGATTGTTATCCTTTACCGAGCATAGATCAGCTAGTGGATTCTACCGCGGTATGTGCGTTGCTATCGACTCTAGACGGAGATCAAGGATACAACCAAATCCCGATGGCAGCAATTGACCAAGATAAAACCAGCGTCATTACAGATGCATGCACCTTTTGCTATCTAGTCATGCCCTTCGGGCTGAAGAATGCCGGAGCTACTTATCAAAGGTTAGTAAGTCTTATGTTCGCAGGACTTATTGGAAAATCAGTGGAGGTTTACGTGGATGACACTGTAGTTAAAAGTAATACTGCCGAAGAGCATCCCGAGGACCTACGGAAAGCGTTGGGCATCATGAACAATTTTGGCATGAAAGTTAACCCTAGGAAGTGTCTTTTGGTATCCGAGGAGGAAAATTTTTGGGATTTATGGTTACGGAGAAGGGGATAGAAGTAAACCCCGAGAAAGTAGAGGCCATTATGGGATTACCCACCCCGAGGACGGTGAAAGATGTCCAAAAGTTAACTGGTAGAATGGCCTCGTTGAGTCGGTTTGTCTCCAAGTCCGCAGAAAAAGTACTACCCTTCTTCAAGATACTTCGAAATATCAAGGAATTTCAGTGGACCCCCCAATGCGAAGAAGCCCTCGGAGAACTAAAAAGGTATATGTTGAAACCACCCTTGTTGGTAAAACCTTTACCTCAAGAAGAGTTATTTATGTATCTGTCGGTTGGAGAAGAAGCTATTAGCACTGTTTTAGTCAAAGAACAAGACGGAGAACATCGTCCAGTATATTACATCAGCAAAACCTTCCTCGGAGCCGAGACCAGATATACCCTAACTGAAAAACTCGTCTTAGCACTAGTTACTACAGCCCGTAAGCTACGCCCCTACTTTCTATCCCACCCGATTACAGTGCTAACAATCCACCCCCTAAGGGCAATTCTTAATAAGCCTGAATCGTCAGGGAGGTTAATAAAGTGGGTTGTGGAGCTCACCGAGTATGATATTTCCTATGCTCCGAGACCATCCATCAAGGCACAGATCTTAGCGGACTTTGTAATGGAACTTACGGGCATCGTATCAGAGGAAAAGGAACCACTATGGCATGCATATGTAGATGAATCCTCGGTGAGTACGCATCGGGGAGCAGGAATTGTATTTGTGAATCAAGAAGGAGAGGAAGAAAGGCTCCATTTCGCAATCAAAATAGATTACCCCCTCTCCAACAATGAAGCCGAGTATGAAGCTCTCCTTATTGGTATGAGACTAGCAAAGGAATGGGGAATGAAGAAAGTACTCCTCCATAGTGATTCTCAATTGATTGTTCAGCAAGTCAAGGGATCGTATGAAGCAAAAGAAGAAAGAATGCAAGAGTACCTCCGAGTTGTTCGTCAAAGGTCCGAATGGTTTGAAGAATATGATATAGTTCAAATTCCCCGAAAATAAAACCAAGAGGCGGATGCTTTATCCAAAATGGCTACTCATACAGCCGCCGTACACACTCGGAGGATTACTCTACTTCATGTCAACGAGTCTAAAAAAAGTGAAGGCATAGAGGTGAATACCATCTCAGATACCTTATCTAGTTGGGTAACTCCTATCAAGGCCTATCAACGAATGATGTTCAGAAAAACTCTTCGATACTTCCTCAAAGACGGGACACTTTTCCGAAGAACGTACTCATGTCCCCACGCTCGATGCCTTAATGAAGAGGAGGCTCAACTTGCTTTAGCAGAAACTCACGAAGGGGTATGTGGAAGTCATACTAGCGGTGAAAGCATGGTCGGACGCTTGATTCGACAGGGCTACTACTGGCCCACAATGGCTGAAGACAGCAAAAGCCATGCCGAAAGGTGTAAACCATGCCAAGCTTACGCCCCTCGGGTCCATCAACCAGCAGCTCATTGGGAACCCCATCTGACCCCTTGCCCATTCTCCAAGTGGGGCATTGATATACTTGGACCCCTAATCCCTGATGCCGGTCAAAAGAAAGTTCTGCTAGTAGCCGTTGACTATTTCATCAAATGGGTGGAAGCGGAACCCTTAGCTAGGATAACCGCATGAGCCGTTATCAATTTTCTTTGGAGAAGTATCATTTGTCGCTTTGGTGTCCCTCGGAGCCTGGTAAGTGATAACGGTCTGCAATTTACAGATCAAGGGTTACAAAAATGGTGCGATCATTGGAAATAAAACATCGCTTTACATCGGTGGGATACCCTCAAGCAAACGGCCAAGTAGAAAGGACCAACATAACCGTTTTGAAAAACATGAAGGCCTGACTTGATTGGCACAAAGCTAAGTGGGTTGAGGAAGTACCCGGAATACTATGGGCCTATCGGACCACGCAAAGTGTCGCTACGGGTGAAACTCCTTTCAGTCTATCCTACGGATGTGAAGCCATCTTGCCCTCGGAGGTCTCCATAGAAAGTTGGCGAGTCAGGGAGTATGAGGAAGTGGCCAATGGCTCAAATCTAGCCCTCGCCCTTGACCTTCTTGAAGAAAAGAGAACCCAAGTGGCCCTCCGAGTGGAAGAATACAAGGCTCGGATGTCACGATACTATAATAACAAGGTAAAACCCCGAAATTTTCAGGTTGGAGATTTGGTGATGAAACGAGTGGGGGCTTCCAAGAATGTGGGCAAGTTGGATCCTCGGTGGGAAGGGCCCTATAAAATAGCGAAAATTGTGGGACCCGCAACCTATCTTTTGACCAATTTCGAGGGGGCAGTACTTCACAACACTTGGAACTCATTCAACCTTAGAAAGTATTATGCTTAATGTAATATTTATACTTGAATAAGAAAAGTTATTCATATACGAAGGGTCTTATTACAAAAGAAAATAGAGTTGCTAACAAAAGGATAACTCTACATATGAGTCATCTTAGCAACCCAACAAAAAAGCCCCTCGTAATATGAATTAAACTGTATAATATTCATCTATAAGCTAAGCCCCTCCCATGGGACGTTTTCCTTCTCGAATAATTCGTCGGCGCTGCTCCTCGGAAAGAGAGACTGGGTCGTCAATAAACACAGTCGGAACTGCAGAATCCCTAATGGGTGAAGAAGGGAACCCCTTGGAGACCTGACGAATGTTAAGTTCTGGAATGAGTAAGCCCGAGGGAAACTCTGGCAAATCTTGTACAACATTTTGGCACAATCGATAGCCTATATGCACTAAATCATGCATCTCCCTCTGAAGAGATTCACGAAGGTTGGATGGACCACCACTTCCAACACGGCATGGACTTGAGCCATAACCACTGCTACCGCATGAGTGCGAGTTATCCCTAGTAGTTGGTGATTCAAAGCATCTCTTTCCATAGTAGCCTGCACCAATTGCTCCTTTGAGGATCGCATGTGGCCACGTAACTCCTCGATTCTCCTTTCTAAATTTAGTACACGTGCTCTTTCAAGCACTAATTGGCGCTCCAATTACCACGCCTTATCCTTCTCGGATTGTAACGCGTTGATGTGAGTCTCCTGAGCGGACTCATGAACTTCCTTCAAATGGATTATCTCCCATTGAGCCTCTAAGAGACCTTGCTCTAACTCGTCCCTGCGACGATATACTAAACCAGGATCCGAATAAGAGCTTCCGTAAGATCCAAGAGCATCTAGCACCATATAAATCTGCTCAAGAACAAAGCAAATTGCATCAAACATGGCGACACGTTAGTATTAAAATAAAATGAATAAATACCTCACACAGGTCTTTACAAGCTAAATCCTGAAGAACGGATACCGAAAGGGTTTTCATTAGCCCACAATCTGTCACGTTCAATAATCCGCTGAGGAAGTTTTGACAAAATCCTACCGCTGATCCGAGAGGAGAAACATCCTGATTATCCCCGGGGGAAAAGATCTCTCGAGGGAAGGGTTCTCCTCGGGCGGCAGTATCGGAACGCGATCAGGGACATCTTCTAGGGGTTGCAAGTCCTCTGTGCCAGGAGAGAGAAGATACTCCTCTAATACATTCACCACGGCAGAATTACGAGGAACGGGCTGTGACACTATTGGATTCATGTTGAAGTCCGTCTGGGAGAGAACCGCTATCGGATCTGACACTCCGGGAGGAATTATAAAGCATACTGGGGGGGTTGCCACAGGTTCCTCCTCCTCCGAGGAAATATCAACCATTGCCTCGTTCCCAAGTAGATCAGAATCACCAACCTCTGGCCTCCTGGGACTACCATGCAACGCCCGCCCCAGAAAAACGTCATTAGAAGATCCGAGGGAAAATGCTCCCATCTCCGCTCTTGCAAAAAATATCAGTATGCAAACAGTCCGAGGACACCCAGAAAATTTACAAGTTAAAGAATGATTAGTAAAACTTACGGAAATAAAAGTTACTATGAAGAGGACGAGATATAGGGGTGCACCCCTCCACCCCTCTTGTAAACCCGCTAAAATCAGGGCCTCGGGGAAATCTAGCAGCCCGGATATGTCATAGGAACCAGAAAAAGTCCCGAGTGAAGCAATACCTCCCTCACCTGCCCTTGTGTTCCGATGTTGGGGGCAATATATCCCAGACCCCATCCGAGGGGTACCCCCCATGATTTGGCTGATTGACCTATCGGACGGACAAAGAAAAATCTCCGCCTCCAATCCCCTCTACAAGAGTGGATATTGGATACACGAGTGAAGGTATTTTCCTTATCCCGATAGGTCAGGCTAAAAAAGGGAGTTCCCTCTGAGCAAGGTCGAAGGGCAAATATTGGTCCCACCCGATAAGGGGACATTGGAAGATTTAAAAGCTCACAACGCAGAACGTATCCCACCAAATGACTATAGGAACTTGGTGTTAACTGACTCGGACATACCTGCCAGTACTGAAAAAGTATTTGGAAAAAGGGGTGGAAAAACGTCCGTAACCCACAACGCATTTGTTCGGTATAAATAGTCATATAACCCGAGGGAGGCGCATAGGCCCTCTGACCCGAGGAAGGCACTATCACGTCATATTCTTTGAAATCCAGGTTATAACCAGTGAAAAGAGATCTTACCGAGTTTTCGCACTCTATACTCGTAGTGGATCCTACACGTCCCATACCTATCAATCTGGACGGATTAAGAAGAATCAAATCAAATTCTGATGACTCATCTGCCAAAGGATATGGTTCCCTGCTCATAAATATTTCCCTGATATGATTTACTCTACGTGAATTTGTAGATGAAAGCCTACGAGCTACTCTCAGAAAGGAACTAGCGCCAAGTGCCGCTTTGTTTTCGGATAAATTATCCCTCGGAGAAGAATTCTCACGGGAAATAGGAGGAATCCTTGATGGTCTAGAAGGACTCCGAGAGGCGTCCCGAGAGGAACCACAAGATGAAACTGAACCACCTCTTCTATAGTAAGGAGGTAACATCTTTTCGAGTAAGTATTATCCTCGGACGCACAGCTATTGACAAACTTGAAAGAAGATCAAAGACTAGTTATGATTATAAAGTTATGATCATAAGGTTAGCCTAAATACATATATACTCTTTATTTCGTGATTAAAAAAAGAGGATTAAATTCGTATTGCATAAAGTAGGGGACACGTGTTGAGAAATTTTCTTAATCAAAAGTGACACATATCTTACATTGCCATGCAAGGCAACACCTCCTACTTAGGAGATAAGCCTAGTCAGTAACCTTAAGTGGTTTATCATTATCCTCATTAATTAAATATTAACAATAAAGACAAAAGGTACATAAGTGAAAGGCGGAACAATAAGTGTTCATTCAAAAGTCGAAAAGCCCTCGGAAAGGATAGTATTTACAAAGAAATATTTATTAAAAGCAAGAAGATAAAAGCACAATGAGTAGATTATGCCCCCGTGGTAGAAGGATGTGTAGGGGTTGTGGCCTCAGCAGAAGTACTTAGAGGGGCAAGACGGGAAATCTGTGAGAATATTCCCCCGGAACCGCTAGCCCTCGGACCTGGACTACTAGAGGAGCGCATCGGAGATGTCAGAGAAGAATCCTTGGAGGACAATAAACTCCCGAACCTCCCTACAAAGTAATGGCAGTCATCGGGAGTTGGCCTCTTCAACTTGCGAAGATCGAAAGCCTTGGAGAAATCCACCTCCGACAGCAGTAGTGGCTTAGCCAACCTAGCACATTCCAAGTAGCCCTACAGAAGATGGCCAGACAGAAGCTCATGAGAAGGTGTCTCGGAAACTCCCGATTGCTGCCTAGAGATCTTCCGTTGAGCGAATTGAACTACAACATCAATCTTAGCCTGCACCTCCTCGGGAGAAAGAAAGTTTGATAACTTCCCCTCGGCTGACTCAGCTCTGTCAGTAACTTGGCCCAACGTCTCCTGGAGACTTCTCTCCCTTTCACCACCCTCTAACACCATCTTCTCGAGAGCCGCAACACGGGCCTTAAGGACCCCCTCAGACTCCTCCATTTCCTTCTCCAAAAGAGCTATTTTGGCCATTGCAGCCTTCCCAGATGCCTCCATCTTCTTGTAAGCAGACTCTGCAGCACTTAACTGATGATGTAAACCCTCATTTGCCTTTTCTGCCTCTCCAAGAACGAACTCGTAGTCGGAGATCTTTGTTAGAAGAACTTCTTCTCTCGTCTGACTCTCCTTGTCCCGGACCAGAAGAGGTGTCAATTGCTCTCGGAGGGCTTCCAATTCCTTCGCATCTTTCAAACCGCGTTCCTCCACCGCAGTAACTGCTTCCCGAGTCTTCCCAATCTGCAGAGAGTAAACACAAAAAGAAGTTATTACGAATAAAGGTTACAATTCTGGAAAAAGAAGAAGAAAAAGGTGTAAAGGAACTCACCATGAGCCCCAACCAGTTAAGACTGGTATATAAAAATTGGTATCCCTAGGCAGATGTTGAGCTAGAGGAGGCAAAAAACTGAAGAATGTCCTGATAAGCCTCCCCTACGGTCCGAGACGAGAACTGTCCCTCCGGCCCCCCAGGAGGTATGGGCATCTCAAAATTATGACCGCTCGGAGACATGGTCACTGGAACGTGCCCTCTCGGAGGGGTAATCTCCAACACTGGTGTTATCACCTCTGAATTAGTAAATATAGCCCGAGAACCACCAGCACCAGAGGACGGACTCGCCTCCTTCAGCAGCGAATTCAGAATTCCCTCTTTCACATCCCGGTCATCGGACGAAGGGTCAAACTCCCCTTGAGTGTCCTCGGAATCCCCTCGTAAAACTTCCTGCCCAGGAACGCTGAACTGTGCCAAGAAATCTTCCTCTACAAAATACAGTATCCGTATGTAAAGAAGAGAATGAAATTAGAAAAAATTATTAATAGAAGACAAGTGAAGAATGCTTACCATACAAAGAAGGCTCTTCCACCATCGGAGCTTTGCCTTTGTCTACCGTCCCTGCATCAAGAAGGCAAGCATCGGCACATGAGTAAACTTACAGGAAAGATACGAAAATTTCATTAAAAACTCATAAGAACTTACCACCAGGAGCAGATTCGGGAACTATCGGAGGCGTAGGAGAAGGATCCTCAGAAGACAAATCTATTACTTCAGTGACCTTCTGAACAGATTCTCCCTCGGTAACCCTTGGAAAGATCCCCTCCTCGGAAACTCTCGGAGAAGTTCCTATATCAGATCCAGAGGCAGGTAAATCCCCCGTCTCGGATCTAGAAACGGGCACCAAGGCCAAATCCCTAGAAGCAGGAGCTACTTGACGCAAGGGAACAGCGCTCCTGATAACCCCTGTCATGTCCATGTACAGAAGAGAATGATCCTCGTGAACTCCACATTTCTCTGAACCCATGTGCTCGCCCTCATGAGCGTTAACCTCATCCTCCTCGTGATCACCCTCATCTGGTATTTCGGAAGCACCACTCGGAGTAGGCTCCCTCGGACACGACTGCAAATAGTAGTTCGCCATAACCTCCTCTGCATCACCCCGAAGACAACATATATAAGTATAATTTACTGCTATACTCGGAGAAAGAATAAAAGAAGAAATAAAGAGACTTACGGAAAAGATTTCGCGCATCGGGAGTCAGAGACAAGGGCCTTTCCACGGCGTCATCAGTAAAAACCACGTGATGAAGTCCAGAGGTCTCAAATAACATCGTGAAATCCTCTGACTCCATCAATTTGTGTTGGGAAATTATAGGAGATAAGACCACCTCTTGGTCCAAAGCATGTACGGGAGTAGTACCCTCTCTCCAGTCGAAGGGTATATCCCACTCACCGTTAACGGGCCCCACAAAGAAGTATCTGTTCTTCCAGACACTATGTGAAGTGATCGCGACACCTAGAATCCTCTTCGTGGAACTCCTCGAGTTGTCCCGATGACGAACAATATAGAAGGGGTACCCCCCGGGTGACACCGCCACATCAAAAATAGAGAGAAAGTGGTCCACCTTACACTTTAGTCCATTCACCTGGCACCAAAAAACATAAATGCAAAGAGCGGCAAACCCATTCGGCACCATTTGACTCGGGCAGATATTGCAAGCCTTGAAAAGCTCACAGAAAAAAGGTGGCATGAACGACCGCCACCCGTACTTCACCTGGGCAAAAAACACTGTCAACATACCCGGAGGAGGATAACATGCTCTTTCATCCTTCGTCGGGATTCGGAATACCATGTTCTTTTGAAAGGCCCCGGTTGAAGTGAACAAATCAGACACCTGCTCCCGAGTGACGATGCTGGGAACCCTCTCCACCTTGGCGAAAGTCCGAAGAGGCGGCTTCTTTAATTTGGAAACCCTAGATTTCTTGGAAGAGGTGGCGCCGCCCTCAGCAGCAGCAGCTATCTCACCTTTACGTTTACGAGTAACAACCCCCACCGGTATACTCCTCACATTCACGGAAGAATCGATCGGAGCGGTGACTTCAGAAGAGGTGGCGGCGGCGACAGGATCAGTATTAGTAGAGGAAGCCATAGATAATAACGAAGGAAGAATATTTTTGAAAAAGGAAAAAGGAAAGAGTAGGTTACTGGGAATTTGAAGTGCAAAAGATGAAGAACAGAAATTATGGAAGGAGATTATCGCTTTGAGAGAAAAATATCGTGAGTTAGAATTGAGAGAATGGAGAAGAGAATGAACAGTTCTCCTATTTATAGGAGTGTAGAGAGCGAACGGTCACAAAATTCCCCTACGTGGAGCATATTTAAAGCTCCACGTATGCCCCGCGTCCGCCACGCCGTTACATATCTGACCGTTACCAACGGTCAGATATTTTGAAGTTTGAAGCCAATCAACGACTATTTGCGACCCATGCTCCGAAACCTCCGCGTGTTTGAGGGCAGTACCCCCAGGGGCAATAAAGTAAATTCTATATCATCCGTTTTTTAAATTAATGCATATTCCCTCGGAAAAATAGAAAAACATATATATAATATTGGGAAGACCAAAACAAGAACTAACCCCTCGCCTCACTGAGCACGGTTAAAATTTGGCATGTCTCTACGAAGACAATCGAAATTTGGGGGGGCTAGTGTTAACCATAAAAATATAAAAAGGCAAAAGAAGAAAGTATAGCCCTACTCGGAAAAAAACGATACATGGACAATACAATTGTCGCGAGTACTTCCGATGGGATGTACCCACTCCTAATCAGGAGAACCCCTCGGAGGTTGCCCCACCTTTCGGTTACTGACCTAAAAAGGTAGAAGAGCACACGAAGAGGAACATAAGCGTCCCTTGGAAAGTCAAATGGTGAGTGAAAAACAGATATCATCGTGGCATCGGAAAAAAGGGAAACCCCGATGGATCCGCGTGACTCCGATATCCACCAATGCGCCAAGAGGGACCACAATGGACCCCGAGTCCCATGAATTTACAAGAAAACTTCCTTGCTGAACACTCCTCGAAGAACACTACACTCGGACTATCATCAGAGGACCCATTTTCGGAGAAAAACAAGAAATGAATAAAAGAGCACCCAACAAATATATTCCGAGAACTCAGACGGAAAAATCTCACTTCAAACAGAGTAAATACGACACTCGGAAATCAGGTGCAGCCCTCGGAGACCAAATCAAGTCCTCGGAGATCACACCACGCCCTCGGAGATCACGTTACACCCTCAGATATCACTTCTGATTGTTGAAGAATACCCGAGTCAAGAAAGATAAATAAAACCCCTCGGAAGGCATGTATAGCAGCCCAAACTCCCGAGTACACTTATGCTAAAACATGATACCCCGGACGAGCATCCTAATTTCGCATCCACGAAAGTATAGCCCCTCGGAAGAATTGCTCTACCAAAACAACCATACATCAGATGTCCTCGAAGCTATCAGAAGACACTAAGATTAATCTAGTCAGTGCTTAGTAGATAAAAGATAAACCTTATCCTGATATTTACACTTGTGTCAAGGTAACAACGACACCTGTTTTTAGAAAAGAACATGCACAATGACACCTGCCCTTACCAAAGTCTATATAAAGGGAGGTGATCAATAGAAGAAAGATAACTTATCTTAACTTAATTCAAACTGATACTCATATATACAGTAAGATGAGGAGGAAAAGTTCAGTAATAAAGGAAGGGAATATTTGTGCAATTCTTATTATCATATCCACCTATCGTTGTTTCTGAATTACGGACAGGGCGTTCCAACCCAAAATAAATATCTTCCATTAAAAAGGGAATAATCCAAACCCGTTAACAAGCGCCTTTAGGGAACTTTATAACTTAGAAATAATGCCTTTAGAGAATATTTATTTAATATTAAGTTGTTAGTTGAGGTAATTTAATGTATTATTATTAGTTTAGGTGATCTAATGTTAAACTATTAGTTTAAATGCATGTCAAATTATTGGTTTAGTTTATTTAATGTTTTTGTTTTGTAGAAATAACGCCTTTAGGGAACTTTATAACTTAGAAATATTGCCTTTAGAGAATATTTATTTAATATTAAATTGTTAGTTTAGGTAATTTAATGTATTATCATTAGTTTAGGTAATTTAATGTTAAACTATTAGTTTAAATGCATGTCAAATTATTGGTTTAGTTTATTTAATATTTTTTTTTGTAGAAATAACGCCTTTAGGGAATTTTATAATTTAGAAATAATGCCTTTACAGAATCTTTATATATTAGAACAAATAATCTTTAGGGGTTCTTTATAACTTAGTACAAACGATCTTTAGGTAATCTTTATAACTTTGTAACGACTGAATTTTAGGGAATCTCTCTGAATCATCTAACTTAGATAATTTCTCGTAGTTTTCTAGCATATATTCGACATGGCAGGCAGTCGTCGTCGTCGGGGTGGCAGTGGTCAACAACGTTCAAGTGTTTCTGATGTTCCTGATGATCCCGATGTTCCTGATGTTCCCGATGTTCCCCCTACTGCTAATGGGCGAGGTAGTCTTGGACCTCGTATAGTCATCACACATAGCGGTCGTAGTCGCAATGCTGCAACCCCCAACGCGTCTACAACGTTGACGCCTTTACTACAGCGCCGACTTTCTTTTGATGCCGCTACCGTGCCCGATGCCGCACCCGCGGCATCAGGATCTAGGGCTAGAGCACCATCTTCCGCTGGTTCCACCGGAGCTGGCCCGAGCGAGAGGCCGAGTGATACTCCAGCATCGGGAGTATTCAATGTCACGCAGCAGCGCCCACCTAGAGGCACCTCCAAAGGTGCATAACAACCTAATGACAAGACTCACAGGCAGATCATTACATTGTGTCCTCGTGGCCTGTTTATGAACCCCACTAGCAACGAGGTTGTGACAACGATCACGGAGTTGATCAGACAGTTCATGAAGGAGTTCTGGCCTACCTACTTGACGATGCCCAAAACTGTGTGAGGCCAAATGTTTGTTAAATTTGCGGTGAGGAATTATTTCACAACTATATCATATTATTTAACTTAATATGTTCATAAATCAAATGACGTAATAAAAATAATCTTCAAATTTTATTAATTGGCAGAATATATATGGTATTCGTGCGAAAGAAAAACACGCAGTACAACGAGCCTACGAAACGAAGGCGAAGTCGTGTTATGAGAATTTGATGTACAACACGAAGAGACAATACTTTGAGAGGGTTGTGGATCCGAAATGGGCCGGGAAAGACAAGACTTAGATGCACGACGGGTTAGAGGCGGCGGCAATTAAGCATTGGGCCACCGAGGATCGTCAAGAGGTGTCGCATAAGTCTAAGAAAAACAGGAGAGGAGGCGAGGAGCCAACGGATGGGGTGAAGGCACCTCCCACTTTTTATGGTGGATCCCTCGACCTAGAGGAGCTCAGACGTCGGCTGGTATGACTTATGAAAATTAACAATATGAGTGTAATTAAGTAATCTTAATATATGTGTAAGCCAAGTTTGACGTACTCTTTCTTGAAATGTGTAGGCTGAGGAGGAACCTCTGCGAAAAGACCCTATTCGATATGATGAGGCCTACAGACGTGGTCACACGCAGCGAGTGAAGGGGACGGGCGGTGACACAGGAGTTCCAGCTCGGCGGACTTGGGTAGATGCTGCGGCGAAGGACGTTTATGTAAGTTATTTCAACCTCATACTCCTTTTTATCTTCCTCAGCTAGCTTTAAATTACTTATTCTAATATTAATGCAGAAAAACTAATCTTTCAAATGTTAATGCAGAAAAAGTACATGGAACTATTGAGGACCAGATATCCGGTAGCTTTTTCACTTTGGCCCCAAAACCAACATCCCCAAGTCCCTCCACAATTTCCCTCATTTCGTCGCCCATTTTCCTGCAAATAGGTTCTTCTAGTGACTTTTCCCCTTTTTTGAATGAATTCTTGTCATGCCGCCACCTATGATTTTTGGGCAAAAAACGACGATGGCAATCGAACCAACACGGTTTACCGCCATTCTGCAACGTAAATGATTTCGTATCTCTCATGCAATAAGGACACGCTAACTTCCCGTGCGTACTCCACTGAGACAACATTCCATACGCTGGAAAATCGCTAATCGTCCACATCAGGGCCGCTCGTAATTGAAAGTTTTCCTCCCTTGAGCTATCAAATGTCTCCAAAACAGTGCTCCATAAAGCATTAAGCTCGTTAATTAGTGGTCTAAGATAAACATCCAAGTTCTTCCCGGGACTATCTGGACCGAAAATGATAAGGCTCAAAAATATGAACTTCTACCTCATGCAAAGATCGGGGGGGAGGTTATATGGGGTTACCATCACTGGCCAACAAGAGTAATTTTCCCGAGATGAGCCATACGGTGTGAATCCATCCGTAAATAAACCGAGTCGTACGTTCCTAGGCTCAGCTGCAAAATCCGGATGTGTCCGATCAAAGTGTCGCCATGCCTCACTCGAAGTCGGGTGAATCATTCGATCTGTAGCCTCTCGACACTTCAAATGCCAAGTCATATGCTTTGCAGTACCTACGGTATAATACATCCTCTGAAGACGAGGACCTAGGGGTAAATACCACAAATGCTTCTTTGCGACCTTTGACTTCCTACCTTTCTCGTATCTATCAACCCCGCATATCGGGCATTTTAGGAAGTCCTTGCTCGCCGCAAAACCGTAAAATAGAAAACATTGAGTTGTGCAAACATCGATCTTCTCGTACCCTAACCCCAAGGTACGCTCCATCTTATGCATCCCTCTCGTGTCTTGAGGTAACAACTTCTCAATCTCAGGCTCGAACCCATCTTTGGACATCTTTAAAAAATGGTCAGAAATGATGTTACTCGCCTTGTGAATAGTTTTGTAATTCACCCACTCTCCAACCCACTGCATGACGGTTTAGCTCTTCCTAGGGTGCATCTTCACCTGACCTAGACGCATCAAGTCGTAGAAATCTCTCGCATCGGGATTCGGATCCTCGTTACGCACAGCGTCCTCATCAAATCGGCCTCTATATGCATCCACGGCCATCTGTCTAAACGAATCGTCAGCACGAATAGGGCTGTCGGGAATATTGGCGTGTGATGGGCCGGGAGGTTCGTCGATAAACGTCATAGAAGTGGTGGTAAACTGCTCTCCATGCAAAACCCACTCAAAATATCCAGGCGTAAATCCCGACTTATGAAGATGATCCCGGACTTTGTATCGATCAAAAAACATTGAATTGTTATATTTTTTGCACGGGCACCTAATATGCCCCATAGATCTAAATAGCCATCTTATCACGAAGCAAATTCTATGAATGTGCGAACCCCCACCACAAAACTATCTCGCAAATAACTACTGCTCTCGAATCTATCGTACATCCAATTCCTATCTACTTGATAGTCCATTATTTATCTAAGATGTAAATTTTAAAAGAAATAATTAATTACAATTAATACTACAAACAATTAATAATTAACAATTTAAAACGTAATATTTATCATGCACGATAATGTTGTAGAGTGAAAAATTGATCAACTTACTTCTTGAAGCATAAAAAAACGATCTTCAAGAATCTTGTGTCCTCTACGACTACCCTCGACGTGTTTACGACAATATGTATCAAGAAATGAATAAACAAGTTAACATATCATACCAATATTTAGTATTTAAAAATATAGTTGACCATCAAAATGAAAAAAACGAGAATACCTTAAGAAATGGTGAAGATTGTTGTGAATTAGGAAAGTAAGGGAAAGGGTATTTATAAATGAAAATCTGGCAGTTCTCGACCGCCTGGTGGTCGCGAATGCCAACTTGCCGTTGTCATTCTGACCGCCGGGCGGTCGCGAAAGCCAACTAGCCGTTGGCATTCGTAACCGCTGGGCGGTCACGAAGGAAACTAGCCGTTGGCATTCGTGACCGCTGGGCGGTCACGAAAGAGCGGTCATTCATGACCGCCCGGCGGTCACGAATAATATTCATAAAAAAATTAATTTTATGGATCCATCTTGATGCGTTTATGATTTTTAACAATAAGTCTCATTACTACATGTGAATTGTAGTAATAAACTAGTACAACATTACTAATTAACATATTAAAATAGCAAATTAGATGTGATTAGGCGAGTTATGAACAAATAACCTATTTTATGTTCTACAACTAATTATCATATACAACAAACGGTCTTAGATGTAATGTGTCATTTTGTGATAAAATCTCTTTTAATTTACTTATTAGTAACTATTTTATCAATTTAACAAACATCGCACCTTAATTAAACAAACGAAAATAAAAACTTTCGAATGAGACTTATTCGTGACCGCTGGGCGATCACGAATAAGGGTCTTTCGTGACCGCTGTGCGGTCACGAAAGAGTGGTCATTCGTGACCGCCCGGCGGTCACGAATAACATTCATAAAAAAAATTTGATTTTATGGATTCATCTTGATGTGTTTATGATTTTTGACAATAAGTCTCATTACAAATGTGAATTGAAGTAATAAATTAGTACAACACTAGTAATTAACATATTAAAATAGCAAATTAGATGTGATTAGGCGAGTTATGGACGAATAACCTATTTTATGTTCTACAACTAATAATCATATACACTAAGTTGTTTTAGATGTAATGTGTAATTTTGTGATAAAATATTTTTTAATTTACTTAGTAGTATTTATTTTATCAATTTAACAAACATCGCACCTTAATTAAACAAACGAAAATCAAAACTTTCGAATGAGACTTATTCGTGACCGCTAGGCGGTCACGAATAAGGGTCTTTCGTCACCGCTGGGCGGTCACGAAGAAATTGGGGCGACCGCCAGGCGGTCACGAAAGACCCCTCGTGACCGCCGAGCGGTCGCGAAAGACCTTGGAATTGGGGAGAATTTCAAATTTTTTGAAAATTCAAAATTTTCACCCAAATTCTATATATACCCACCATTCCACCCATTAATTTCCATTACACTCAAATTATCTTCTCTAAAAAACCCAACACTTTTCCTCCTTTCCTCATTTCCCAATCAAAAACATAAACACCAACAATTTTTCTTCTTCTCTTTCCTTATATCTCCAAAAAACAAAACACCAACAATTTTTCTTCTCCTCTTTCCTTATATCTCCAAAAAACAAAACACCAACTCTCTTCTTTTCTTTAATTTTGAGGGGCACATGTCAAACTTTGAAGGCTGGGACAGGCAAATGGAACAAAAGATTCGGACCGAACTTTTCAACGTCAACACAATTTTTCCTATTAATTTTCAGAAAAATTAAAAAGGTTCTAGTAAACGAGTGCCTCACATAGTCACATCACATTTGTACTCCATCGCAGGTCATCATTAATATAATCATTCAATTTTCGACCTAATATAGTTACAAACTTAATGACCTTGAGCTACTTTTTTTCATCTTTGATCATTCAGAAAGAAATGGGTACTTTCTTTTTCCTTCTCCTCCTTGTCTCAATAAACTCTATTGCAGTACATGTTAGAGCGCAATCAGTGCGTGGAAGGAATGGAAATTACACCCGCACCAGCGCATACGAAGGCAATCTCAACACCTTTTTGTCCTCTATATCCACCAACATCGATGACAGCGGTTTCTACAACGGCTCCGTGGGGCAAGACCCCAACAGAATCAACGCCATCGCGCTCTGCCGAGGGGATGTGCAGCTTGACATTTGTCGTAGTTGTGTCCGTACCGCTAGCGATGAGATCGTAAGATCTTGTCCAAATCAAAGAGAGGCAATTATCTGGCTGGGGTACTGCATGCTAAGGTACTCAAACCAATCTATATTTGGAACCTTGGCTAGGAACGGTCCAGCGTATATTTTACAGAATGTTAATATTAGGGTCGTTTCTCTCATGGATCAAACCTTGATCCGATCGGCCCATTGAATTATTGTTGATATTATTTTGTTTAAATCATTATGGTGAAGATTGAATTCAAATTACAGGCTATCTTATTAAAGATATTATTCAACTTACTATTTATCTCCTTATTATGCATCTAGACATGTTTAGGTAGCATATTCAATTGGAAATCTTGCATGATATCGCAGGAATCTCTCGGATAAGGCAACAAAATATATGCGGGCTACAACTGGACAATCAGACGCGCTTATCCACAAGGAAAGAAGATCCGTCAGAGATACAAAGATCTTATTCAACAAGGGATGAAGATCTGCGATGGTTGCAATTGTGGATCTGCAAAGATTATGCTCATGCCTACATAAGGAGAAGACTCGACACAGTTGAAATGTACTTTAAAAAAGATATTAGTGAGTGAGTATTGTATCTAGTCAAAGGTTTTTGATGAGCATTAAGTCAGAGGAACTCTGGAGTAGCTTAGTATGTTCTTCGATTCAATCGAGTATTCCAAAAATAAGTTAAGGGATAGGTGTTGCAACCACAAATATTAGAGGGAGTCTAAGTTTTGGTTGATGTAAAACCTACATTGTAAATCTTAAGTAGGATACTGTTTGAGTAAAACATTTGGGTGAAAGCCCCGTGGACTAGGACCATTTGGACCGAACCACGTTAAAACTCTTTGTGTTCTTTACTGTTTTAATGTTTAACTATCTTCTATTAGTTGCAATAGAAAACTGGTTTTAAAACATAAAAATACAGTAATCAGTTCTACCTATGAGTGCAGTTGCAACTGTTGTCAAGTTCAACTGCATTTAATAAAAGGTGGGACAGATCTAAGATATTTCAATTGGCATCAAGAGCGGGTCACTATATTACATAGTGTAGATTCTGGATCAAAGATCTTTTAAGTTTTGTTTTGTTTAAATATTTTCATGGAGGAAATGAGGGAAGGTCCGTCGACCATAAAATCCCCAATGTTGACAGCAACAAACTACTCCTACTGGAAGAATCGCATTCGAAACTTCATCAAGCAGCAAGACCAAAAGGCATGGAAAAGTATTCTAAAATGGTGGATCCCACCCGTCGATCAATAGGAAATGGTCAAATCCGAATTGGAATGGACCGATGCTGAAGAACTTCTTGCAAATTATAATTCTACAACTTTAAACATTATCCTAGTTGCAGTAGATTATGATCAATAAAAAAGTATTTCTAAGTGTGAAGTTGCAAGAGATGCTTGGCAGGCTATTGAGAATGCGCACCAGGGAAACGCTAAAGTACGTGCATCGAAGTTGCAACTGCTCAATGATCAGTTCAGCTTCATACGAATGGAAGAAACAGAAACCATTGCGTAGTTTCATTCCAAACTCAGACACCTAGCGAGTGAAGCCACCATCCTTGGAGCCGACTTCCCTGAGTCCAGAATTGTACTGAAACTACTAAGATCACTTTCATGAAGATTCACAATGAAAGTATTAACCATTGAAGAAGCAAAGGACATCAACACCCTACCCCTGGCAGATCTCATGGGTTCCCTCACTGCATGGGAAATGAAACTCAAAAGAGAAGGAGACACTATCTCCAAAGGAGTAGCACTACAAGCAAACCTCCCTCAGAACAGCCCCAACTAAGAAGTGATTCAATACCTGGCTTTCCTCACAAAGAGGTTCAATAAAATAAACAAACACTGGAGTAAAGGTAACACTTCTAGTAATGTTGCAATTCCCTCTGATAATTTAAAAAAACCTTCCGCTACTAATAGACTTGACAACAAAAGGTTAGGAAAGGGTATTCAATACAGAGAATGCCTACGCTTTGGACATATTAGGGCTGACTGTGCAAACCTCCTTGAGAAGAACAAGAATCGAGCACTGGTTGCTTGGAGTGATGACGAATCCGAAGAAACTGACGAGGAATCTAAAGAAGTGGCAGATGTTGCACTCTCATCCTTCTTCCTGTTCGCTAGAGCAAATATGGCAGTTACAATTCAAGCTCTTGTTGAATCCGATTTTGACTCACTGTTGAATCCGATAGTGATGATGAGGAACTTGCAAACGACCTGGATACCATCCTCAAGAGGAACTTGGAATTAGAGGCGCAACTCAAAATTGTATTGTCGTTTGGTAGTCCAGTCAAGATGAATAACAAGATCATGGAACAGGAGAGAACAAATCTTCCACTCACTAGGGAACGAGACCTCTTATCTGCTAATCTGGACACTGCACTCAGTGCACACAAAGCTCTGGAAGAGGTGTGTGATCTCACTCGAAAGGAACTAGAGTCACTAGTCAAAAATGTAAAGTTGCTCACACCACGAACTGAAAAACTGGAAGAAATTCTGGATACTCAGAAAGTCGCAACTGGAAAGACTGGGTTGGGTTACATTGAACCAATGGATCTCAAGTTCCTAGGAGACCCTACGATCACCATGTCCAAGAGGAGGCGAGTACCTAAAGGAGTGGAAATTCCGCTCAATTACAACCAGATCGAACCTCCTCATGCTCAAGTATTTCCTAGTCGCAACTCATTTGTTCCATTAACTAATCATAACTCTCGCAACAGTCATTCGATTTGAGCACCTTCGAAAGTCTTTAGGCCTCTCGCAACAGTCATTCATATCGCATATTTAATGTTCGCACCCAAACTATTGTGGAGTCATCTAATGTCGAATTTGATGACTACAAGGACTTTGCTTCAACCTCCTCAGAAGTCAAAATCACGGAGCTGGTTGGAGAGGAGGATGAACAACTACCAAATATGTCCAAGAACGCCAGCCAAGTTGCAACTGACTCTGTTGAACCCCAAGTTGCAACCACTGCTGAAGCAGCAGGAGAAGGTGACTCCCCACCAGAGACAAGTGAAAGAACTGAAGCTCTAGAGGCACCACCACACATTAGAAGAAATCACCCACCTGAGGCTGTCATTGGTGAGATGAGTGAAGGCATCCGTGCACGAGATCTTCTGCGTAAATCGTATGATCAAATGGTGCGGTTTCTTAGTTACACCTCCAAAGTTGAACCCAAAAATGTCAATGAGGCCTTCTTAGAAGAAGCCTGGATTGAAGCCATGCAAGAAGAAACTGAATCAGTTCGAAAAGAATGACGTGTGGGAACTAGTATCTAGACCTGATAAAGTAAACATCATTGGTACAAAATGGATATTCAAAAACAAGACCGATGAATCAGGAAATGTTATTCGAAACAAGTCGCGATTCGTTGCACAAGGCTACACACAAGTCGAAGTAGTGGATTATGATGATACCTTTGCACCAGTTGCGAGACTGGAATCCATTCGTCTCTTGCTTGCAGTTGCATGTATTTTATGCTTCAAACTGTTTCAAATGGATGTTAAAAGTGCCTTCCTAAATGGGTACCTAAATGAGGAAGTGTTTGTGGAACAACCGAAAGGGTTTATTGACCCACACTTTCCCAATTATGTACTAAAACTCAAAAGAGCATTTTATGGCCTCAAACAGGCACCACGTGCGTGGTATGAAAGACTCACTGTTCACCTTCTAGAATAGGGATATACCAAAGGAAGTGCTGATCGCACCTTGTTCTATAAAAACTTTGGCACACACATTTTGATTGCACAAATATATGTCGATGACATTGTGTTTGGTTCCACCTCCACTAGCGAGTTGCAACAATTTGTTTCTGTTATGAAAAATGAATTTAAAATGAGTATGGTTGGCGAACTCACATACTTTCTTGGTTTACATGGGAGACAACAGAATGATGGGATACTTATATCCCAGACAAAGTATGCCAAGAATCTTATCAAACGATTTGGACTTGAACATGCCAAACCAATGAAGACTCCCATGGGTTCGACTGATCGTCTCAGCAAGGATGACGGTTGCAACTCAGTGGATGCCAGTCTTTACATGAGCATGATTGGCAATCTGTTGTATCTCACGGCTAGCCGACCAGACATCTGTTTCAGCGTTGGAGTATGTGTACGATATCAAGCCAATCCTAAGGAGTCGCACCTAAAGGCTGTCAAAAGGATCATTCGATATATCGCTGGTACGGTTGAATTCGGTCTTAGTTACAACTTTAACAATAACCTTTCACTTGCAGGTTACTGTGATGCCGACTGGGCTAGGTGTGCTGATGACAGGAAGAGTACCATAGGAGGATGCGTTTATCTTGGTTCCAACCTTGTGTCGTTGTTCAGCAAAAAATAACACTCCATTACTTTGTCTATGGCTGAGGCAGGATACATAGCTGCACGGAGCTGTTGCATCTAGCTAGTCTGGATGAAGTAAATGTTGGAAGACTACGGTATCACTCAAAATGAAATTCTCCTTTACTGTGATAACAACAGTACTATTAATATTTCGAAAACCCTGTTCAACACTCACGCACTAAGCACATTGATATTAGATACCACTATATCAGAGAACTGGTAGAGGCTAAGACTTTTGAGCTATATCATGTGTGTACTGACCTTCAACTTGCAGACATCTTTATGAAGGCTCTAGATGTTACACGATTTGAGCACCTTCGAAAGTCTTTAGGCCTCTGCCTTACGTGAATTGCAACATGGACCCTGTTGCAACTAAGGGTGACGGTTACGTCTTCAATTACGCATCTTATTGATGAACAATCCTCTTGGTTAATTCTGTCGGATGTCTCCTCAGTCCCAACTGATGTCCAACAAAAAAAAAACGAAACAAAAAAAAAACAAAAAATTTAGAGCATGTGCAAAAGCACTCAGACAGCCAGCTACAGTTGCAACTGGAAAAAGCTACCGGACCTAAAAGAATCAAGAGTGAAAGACATCAATTCTTATCCCACGCGTCCACTCATTGAAAAGAGCTACCTTGTTCACAAATGAGTCAGCGTGAAAGCTACCAGTTGCTCACAAAAATTGACTTTAGTTGTAACGGGGGAGCCAGCATGGTTAGATGTCCTTTGGACTTAGTTCTCTTTATGGGGTCTGTAATTCTAACTCAAAATATGTATCCTCTGGGGCACATTGTCGATGTGCGTTAATTCTAATTAATTGTGGAGCCCTAATTATTTTGAGATGGTAATTATAATCGTGTTACATTAGGCAGGTTTTACAATTATGTTTGTCTTGATAAGGATAATTGCCATGATTAGCTCTACAAGATTTGACTATCTTTTCCCTAACTGAGAATATCTTTACTTGTGAGGTTCTGTGATACGCGTGCGTTTTTTGAGGGAAAGTTCCCCCCCCGTATACGTGTCTTGAGTCTCAGTCTTTACCTTCTATCTCCTTAAAATCTCACCGTCTCTCTAGTGCTCTCTGTTTTCCTCTTTCTCTCAGATGGGTGGTTCAATGAAACGTTCAGCCGATGTGCACTCCGATTCCGATGAACCCATCACCATGGATCCACTGCGGTCTCTCCCTCCTTCACCACCATCATCTGCAAAACATCACAATGAAGTGGATGACCAAGCTCCTCCTCCTAGTCAATCCTCTCGACCACAACGTAGCCGCCTGCTCTGCCACGATCATCGACTAGGGCCTCTACCACTGACAAGGGCAAGGCTAAAATCGGTGAAGCCTACACTACCCAGGATGCACCTGGTGCTGATGAGGACGAATCTTCTGTTCCTTCATCTGCTGCTGGTGTTGCAACCAGGAAGAGAACCAAAGTCCTTACTCGTAAGTCCGTCCGTCAAAGAAGACCGCATAAGATCTCTGAGCAGTCTGCATCTAAGGGTGAATCTGATGACGATGCTCCCATAGAACCTACTGCTGCTGAAGATGAACCGGCTCCTAAAAAGCGCCGCCAGGCCCCTGCCTCCAAAAAGACGGTCAATCCCCCTATGGAGGAACAGTTTGCTTACCATGAGGTTGCACCTGCACCTCTCGCCCTTAAATCTGCACGAGCCTTCTCTACACGTTTTTATACTCGTGAAGCCCAGACTCGCTTCACGTCCTAACTAAAGCGCTCTTTGGTGGAGGAACGTCCACTTGATAAAAAGTCCTACACCAACACGGACGTTCTGGAGTTGTTGACTGGAAGGGGTTGGCTGGCCGCAACTCAAAATGCCAGCAGCTACTCAAAAGTTCTGGTACAAGAATTTTATGCCAACTTAACTCCACAGTTGGACGCTGAGGGTTCTCTCTAACGCCACATGATCTATGTGCGTAAGACTGTCTGCCCCTTTACCCCAACCATTATCTCTGCTGCTATGGGTGTCCATGAGGTGGACACTGGTGATCAATCTGAGTTGCGACTGGAACGCAACATGAACAAAGTTGCAACCGAGCTCACTGTCGGGGTTATTCGTTCTTGGCCCTCAGGCCCTCTCACCACTAGCGATCTCACCAATATGTACAATTTACTTTCTCGCATTCTAGTGTGTCATTGGATGCTCTGTATCCATGTCTCCTCTATGCATGCGGACGTCGCAAGCATCCTATTTCATATTGGCACGGGTGTACCGATTGATTTGGGGAAGCTTGTGTTTGAACGCATCTACCCTGAGGCCTTTCAAAATACACATCTCTCTCTCGGTTTCCAGTCCCTCATCTACTGTATCATCACTACCCACATTCCATCCCTCAAAGCCAAAAAGGAGTAGCTCACAAGTGTCCAATCCATGCGGGCCATCTCAAAGTGGTCAACAAACCACCACCATATCCGGCTGCAACCGGCATACCCTCCAAGAAGGGTTCAGGCTCACTGTCTGACGCCTCCGCCAGTTTTGAAGGCATTCGCATAGAGCTATCGCGACTCACATGCCTGCTTGAGAAGTTTGATAAGTCTCATGATGAGATGGGCACCTCTCTGGCCCTCCAAGCCTCCAAGCTAGATCACTTGTTAGCTCAGACTGGTGCGAGCACCCCTTGATTCGTTTTCTCAAAAATGGGGAGAAGTTTAAGTTTGGGTTGGAAGACTGGTTAGGTGAAAGTCAGGGGGAGTACTTTTTGTTTAATCTGAACAATCTCTGTTTATTATTCCTGTCATTTTGTCGGATGGTTGCACCGATGTTGCAACCACTAACTTTTGGTACTGTCTCTATCACTTGCATTGTGGACACTATTTCTTATGACATCCTAACCACTTGTGCAGATGGATAAATGATTTTGACAAAACAAATCAAAGGGGGAGATTGTTAGGGCCGTTTCTCTCATGGATCAAACCTTGATCCGATCGGCCCATTGAATTACTGTTGATATTATTTTGTTTAAATCATTCTGGTAAAGATTGAATTCAAATTAGATGCTATCTTATTAAAGATATTATCCAGCTTACCATTTATCTCCTTATTATCCATCTAGACATGTTTAGGTAGCGTATACAATTGGAAATCTTGCATGATATCGCAGGAATCTCTCGGATAAGGCAAGGAAATATATGCGAGTTACAACTGGACAATCAGACGCGCTTATCCACAAAGAAAGAAGATCCATCAGAGATACAGAGATCTTATTCAACAAGGGAAGAAGATCTGCGATGGTTGCAGCTGCGGATCTGCAGAGATTCCGCTCATGCCTATATAAGGAGAAGACTCGACACAGTTGAAATGTACTTTGATAAAGATATAAATGAGTGAGTATTGTATCGAGTCAAAGATTTTTGAAGAGCATTAAGTCTGAGGAACTTTGGGGTAGCTTAGTGTGTTCTTCAATTCAATTGAGTATTCCGAAAATAAGTTAAGGGATAGGTGTTGCAACCGCAAATATTAGAGGAAGTCTAAGTTTTGGGTTGACGTAAAACCTACATTGTAAATCTAAAGTAGGATACTATTTGAGTCAAACATTTGGGTGAAAGCCCCGTGGACTAGGACCATTTGGACAAACCACGTTTAAACTCTTTGTGTTCTTTACTGTTTTATGTTTAACTATCTTCTATTAGTTGCAACAGAAAACTAGTTTTAAAACATAAAAATACAGTAATCACTTCTACCTATGAGTGCAATTGCAACTGTTGTCAAGTTCAACTGCATTTAATAAAAGGTGGGACATATCTAAGATCTTTCAGTTAATAACGCGAGTCTTCCAATGGAGTTTATGGGGGATTTGATAATTTTGTTGGACAGTCTTCGGGGCTAGGCTGCCAGCGATGGTTTATTGTTAAAATTGGGGTACGGAGATAGAAACAGCACGACGTCTACTTTTATACCGATTTATGGGTTGGTGCAGGGTACGCCTGATTTGTCGCCACAAGACTGTGATTCTTGCCTAGGAGATGCTACTGGGACTCTGCCGAATTATGCGTCAATAGGGGCTAGAGTACTCATGACCAGTTCCAATATACGTTATGAGTCTAGATCATTTTACAACGAAACAAGGCTTCAAGAATTGGTTCAGGTGTCTCGTACGCCACCCCCTGCATCGTCGCCCCCTATAGTACCACCGCCATCACCGGCTTCATTACCGCCATCAGGTAATAATATTATTAATCCTATATGACTACAATTTAGATTGATTTACTCTTGTTGTTTGTCTCTTTATTGGAAAGAAAAACTCCAATCGGTGGGTTTCTCGTCAACAATCATCTTTAGTTAGTGGTATATATATAGAGCTTACAGACTTTAGAAGATACTAGTGACTAGACACTACACTTCTGTAGTGCATACATATTTTTGTCGATGGCTTGGAGAAAGAAAAATGTAATGAAACAATGATGTTAACATGTGTTCTCAACATATTGTTATCCTTTTATTTCATTCATTAAAGGACAAGTAAAATTCTTGAAGCCCGTGACTAGTCCCAGCATGGGAAGGTCCCATTTTGTGGTTACATCTGTATTTTGGTCTTATTTTGTTCGGGTAATAAAACACCGTAAAATGTTATAAAGGACTAATCAATTGCCAAAATAATGCTAATCTATCACAATGAACGGACTAGCTTGGTCCGGAACACCTACTGTATATTACAAGCAATGAATTACTTTTGATATCCTATTTAGACAAAGATTATGAAAGATCGAACTAATTGCGTTCGAACTTTGTATATCGAACGGTGGTGATTTGATGCTGCTACTGATTTGACATGTAGTGCTTCAAATGACGTGGATTCGATGCTATGAATCTCAAATAGCTGCGGTTCGATCTTGGTCAAAGTCAATATGGACCGTGTTAAACGAAATTGGGTATCAAATGGTAAAGTGTATCGAACAGAGCTGGTTCGATATATTCGGGTTGGTAGTCCCTGTATTCTGATCTTTGAGAAGACGATGAGATGGAGCATTTATAGACCCCGTTCCGTGGGTCCCTGTAGCTATTTGCACATGAGTATCGAACTGGGTTCGTTCCATTGAACTAAGGCCATTCGATAATTGATTACCATCTAATTGTGGTTGTTCGATGTACTACTGCAGTGAGCCTTTCTACTCGGGCCGGCCCAATATTAGTATTGGGCCCCTCCTAAAATATGTCCTTTATATAGTCCCCCCAATTTGAAAGACGGTATCGATTAGGGGGCGGGTTCCAAACTTATAAATTGTATTTTTGGTCTAGCGCTTTTTGCTTTTACTTTTGATAATACTGAAAATCATGCCTTCAATTGGGAGGCGGTCTTGAATAGAGACCGGGTTCCAAACATTTTCGATCGTTAGAACTGCGAAATGTTATTTATAAATTATGAATTTCTAAAAATTATGGAATTTCCGATTAGATCGAATCTGGACTGTTCGATCTACTTGGGGATTAACATCGAACCTTATCCGTTCAATCGAACCCGTGCTGTTTGATACACATGTATCGAATTTGGAGAGAGGCTGAGGTGGGGCTATATAAGTGCCCAATTTCCAGCTCATTCTCATTTTCTTTCCAAGAAGGACTTTTATCCGCATTTCTGTCAACATCGAACCATCTGGATTCGATCGACTGGCATTGAACTAGTCGAATTCGATCTATTAGTTACAATCAAATAGAGGCGGTTCGATACTCAGAAAAAAAATCTTTTAACTTTTTGCTTAAAGGAGTTTGCGATCTTCCGCTACCAGTTTGCTCCATAATAGCAAGGAAAAATGCCGAGAGCTGGAAAAAATTAGTCGTGTCCCAAGAGAGTATATACGCAACTCAAATAGAAACGAGAGAGCTAGCGTATCAAATACAGGCCATCCGACTGATAGTAATTCTACTGAGGAGACCCTGGGAGTTGCCACAAGAAATCAGCATGCAACTAGGGCTCCCGGGAGCTTATCTAAAAAATGTGGTGCAGGCCATTCTGCTTCGTCACCCTGCGATCGTTCTACCGCCAGGCTTGGTGGGGTCAGCGCTGGCACCCGAGTGCCTATATTGTGCAATTTCTAGAGACACGAGGATTTTGTCCCGCAAAGATTGGTAATGACACTAACTGCTGCCGATGGTCGCGTTAAAGCTGGAACGAACTCTCAGATCAGATGATGGAGGAGATTGATGCAACTGATGAAAGAATTGCTACCAATCTTGCTAGGTTTAATGCCAAAAATCCTACGTTTAGGCGCGCACCGAGATCTTTTGGAGAATGTTCTTCCCATTTAGGTGGTGAAAATTGTATACGGTGACCAAAAAGAAGATTGCTGACAGGAAGGCCATCGTAGAGGCTAGTGAGATTTGCCCTCCTCCTCGTAGACGACCACGACCGTTAGGCAATCCAATGCCAGCTCTACCTGGGAGCCTTGCTAACTATGGATTCCTGAATGATAAAAATTCAGAATCGTTGAGCATTACACTAGGTGGATATCGACTACGAGAATAGCATGCAACATAACTAATGAGGGGCCTGTGGCCACAATTGGACCGTCGTGCCATAGTAGATATACTCGGGTAACTAGGTTTAGCACGCTTTGGGCGGCTGTTCTTCGCTGCTATAACGATGGTGATTTATAGGTTGTGTTGGGATTATATCGGTCTAATTGAGGTGCAGGACAAGCATAATTTTGCTATTGAAAAGTTGAACGAGCATATCTGTAGTAGTGATAATAGTCGTCGTACTACGTTGGCTCGTACCAGGGATTCAGCTAGAATTAGTGCTAAATTAGTTTAGGATGCTCATCGGGCGGGGTTGGTTGCCAAAAAGGCTGAGGATAGCATTGTCGCGCTGCGTGCTGAAATTGCTTCTTTGAAGAGAGATAATGATTCCCTGAAACTGAAATTGCTTCTTTGAAGAGAGAGAATGATTCCCTGAACCGAGAGAGTTCCTTTATCAAAGTGTTGAATGCTACTATTGATAAGGCTTTAGTTGATGTAGGTCGCAAGGTGCGTTATTTTGAATCTGAGAGTTATAGGTGTTCTGTTGCCAAATCATTCATGGAGAGTGGCGTTTACAAGATGCTCGAATTGCTCCGCGGTGCTGCAGATATGAAGTATGGCATGGAGCTTGGCATTGATCAAGCCAATCATCTCGAATATCTGTAGCAGGGTTTTCGAAAATACATGCTTGATATTAGCCGCGGTCATAAGATGGAGATCTCAGATCTCGTCGGCGATGACGAAGAGGAGTTTCACGCTCCAAAATCTAGCGATCCGTTTTACGCTCTATGGCGTGATCGTAAAGGTGGTAGCGTGCCTGAGTCTGGCCCTATAGATATGAGTCCATCTGTGAGGCAAAAAGATAAGGAAATGGACATGATGTTCCTTGCACTGAAATTGGATGGATCCGCAACGCCCTCCATGTTGTTTTTGGGAATAACGATGATGAAAACAGTCCTCTTCCCGCTAAAGTTGTGCCTCCAACCAAGACTGCTGGCTTTCGGAAATTGCCATCTGTTGCACGAGATAAAGGAAAAAAGGCCCCACACGTACCAATTGTTACAAGGCCGACCATGATAGTGCCAATTGGCATGTATCCCTCTCGAGAGGCCAGAACTGCTGTGTCGGAGGCTAGTGTGTCTGAACAAATAGTCAAGGAGCGAAACCTAATTTCTCCCAGTAGATATGAGCTTGGCGGAGCCTTGAGCGGTACCTTGGAAGGAAATAAAATAGCGTTGCCCGAAGGTTGGGCGCAAGAAGATGAACTTGTACTTACAGAAGAACAGATCCAGGAGAATTGTGCCAACTTTGCTCGTTCGTTGGGTCTTGTCCTTCGTTCCGAGTCCCCCAGTCGTCCGCTGAGTAGTGATATTTAGGCATTTCATTTTGATGATATTAGGCTATTTTTACTTATTGCTATTCTTGCTTGTTACTTCTATAATGATTTTCTTATGAGACCGATTTTGTGGCTCGACATCATAGTCTTTTGATCTATACTTATTGTATAGTTTGACGTTAGTGACTGATTTTAACCCTTTGTTCAATCGCACTTATCTGTTTTTATGTTTGTATTCATCTTCTGCATTGGATTACTTCATCGAACCTTTTGGATTGAGTATGCTCTAGAGGTATTGCCTTTTATTTCAATCGCTATTACTGTGTTTTACCTTATTTTGACAACTAGAGCGTCCTTTCGTATTTATGAAGGTATATGCATCATTTGCGATGTAGGATTAGTGTTTTATTACTACTAATATAACGGTTATCCCGTTCTTCATTTTTCGAGATTGTGTTATCTCGCGACATTTTATACAGAGTGTCCGTCTCTTTTCATTTTTGGGATTGGCGGTATCTCGTGCAACTTTGGACAGAGTTTCCGTCCTTTTCCACTTCTTCTGGATTTACGGTATCTAATGCCACTTTGGGCAGATTCTCGGTCCCTTCTTTCATCTCTTCTGAATTTACGGTATCTAATGCTTCTTTGGGCAGAGTCTCCGTCCCTTCTTTCATCTCTTATGGATTTACGGTATCTCATGCCATGTTGGGGAGAGTCTTTGTCCCTTCTTTTATCCGTTCTGGATTTACGGTATCTCGTGCCACTTTGGGTAGTCTCCGTCCCTTCTTTCATCTCTTCTGGATTTACGGTTTCTCGTGCCACGTTGGGTAGAGTCTCCATCCCTTCTTTTATCTCTTATGGATTTACAGTTTCTCATGCCACTTTGGGCAGAGTCTATGTGAAGTCGCTTTGCGATGTTCTTGGGATGAGCTTTGCATCCGGTCCGCTTTGGGCAATCATACCTCCTTCATGACGCTTTGCGGTGCATGAGGGGTTAAGTCTTGTTGCCAAACTCCTTAGTTCCTCATTTGGGGGGGTTTTTTTAACATCATTTCTATAAGACTCCACCTACACTGTTCACCTAAACAGATACATTTAATAATTTGGAAAGGGCTGGGCTCAGTTTCTTACCGAGGTGCCTACGTTTCCCCGTCTTTGCGCGAGACTCAAACCTTCGAAGTTTATACAGTTTAGTAGCTCTTGAATGTAATTGTTTCTACTCTTATGCATAGTAACGCCTAAGATGTTGCACATTCCACAGTCGCTTTAGCTTTTGACTCTGAATAGTTTCTAAATAATAATAGCCTCGCGAACTGGCTTGTATGATCTTGAAGGCCCCCTCCCATTTTGGTTCAAATTTTCCGATGTGCTGTTTTGTTGCAATGCTTCTGAGTACCAGATCTCCTACTTCAAAATTTTGAAATTGGACTCTTTTGTCGTAGCTTTGAGCCATTGCTGCTTTGAAAGCTACAGTGCGTTGGTACGCATCTTCACTTGTTGTGCCTATAATGTCGAGATCCATCTGACGTAAGCGGACTGATTTATTGGGATCATAGTCCTGAATCATGCGCATTGGCATTCCTATTTCGGCAGACAGAACAAACTCAGTGTCGTAAACAAAAAAGAAAGGTGTTTTACCCGTCGATGTTCTCGGGGTTGTCCTATACGCCCATAATATTTCTTGAAGCTCCTCTGGCCAGGTTTTCCCGTATCTTTCATCCTTCTCTCAAGGTAATCTTTCAATGTTTTGTTGGTGGACTCTGTTTGGCCATTTGCTTGTGGATGATAAACTGAAGTCACATTGTGCGATATGCGTAATCCTTCAAAACAAGATTTGATCTCCTTGCCAACGAATTGCGTACCATTATCACATACCATATATCTGGGAATTTTGAAGCGGCATATGATATTTTTCCAAATAAATTCAATCATATTCTTTTCGGTGATTGACTACATAGTTTCTGCCTCGACCCACTTAGTATAATATTCAACTGCCACCACCAGAAATCTTTTTTGTCCTTTGGCCACAGGTAGTGGTCCCACGATATTGATTCCCCATTGATCAAAGGGGCACGCCACATTGAGTGGTTGCAGCGGTTGTGCAGGCATGTGAATAAGGCGCGTGGTATTGACATCTACCACATCGCCGCAAAAAAATTGTCGCATCCTTTAGTAAAGTTGGCCAATAATATCCCTTGCAGAGAATTAGTTGGGCCAACGCTTTTCCCCCAGAATGATTTCCACAACATCCAGCGTGGATCTCTTTCATTACGTATTCAGCCTGAGTTGGAGTCAGGCAACGGAGCAGCGGGCCATCGAATGAGCGTTTGTATAGTTCTCCATTGTGAATTGTGAACCTCCAAGCCTTGTATCGCATTCTGCGACGCGCATTCGGCTTCGTTGGGAGTATCACTTCCCGCAGATATGTTATAATTTTGTCCTTCCAAGAAGGATCTTCTTGAATCGACATTATATATTCCACTCTTGCAGCTGTGCCATTATATTTTGATATTCTGATTGAAGGCTTGTTCGTGGCTAGTAACGTAACTCACTTTCTTACTAAAATCTCCGAAGAAGTGGTGAATTTTGATAGTGCATTGGCCTTGCCGTTTTCATCTCGAGGGATCTAAGTGGTGTCAAAGAAACTGAAGCGTTCAGCCAGTGCTTTGAGTTTGGCAGCGTACAATTTCCTAGTTTCTTCTCTCATCTCATACTTTCTTGAAAAAATGATTTGCCACCAATAATGAATCTGTAAACACGTCCAAGTATTCAACGTTGAGCCCCAACATTCAGTTTGATTCCTGCAATAATCGCTTCATATTCGGTCTCATTGTTAGTCACTATGTAATTTAGGCTAATAGCAAACTCAAATTCTCTGCGATCTGGAGATAAAAGGTGGATCTCGACCCCTCCTCCATGACTGGTGGCGGATTTATCTGTATTTAGCATCCATGTAGTGGCAGCTCGGCCAGTTCCTGCTTGGTCTGTTATGGAATAAATGTAGTTTGTGGAGCCGGCCTCGACCATGAAGTCTGTTAATGCGTGCACTTTAATTGCGGTTCGCGGTTTGAATTCCAACCCAAACTCGCTGAGTTCAATAGCCCATTTCACCAGTCTATCGGAGGTTTCTAATCTTGCTAGCACCTGCTTTAGTGGCTTATCTGTTACAATCGTGATCGGATGAGACTGAAAATATGGTCTCAATTTTCGAGCGGTGGCTACGATAGTCAAGGTGAACAGCTCTACCTCCAAATAGTTCCTCTCTGCCCTTACATAGTGGATGGGTAACTGCTGGGTTCTTTTTTGTTTGATTAGGACTGTACTAATAGTATGGGAAGATACCGCCAAGTATAAATACAACATCTCGCTTTCCTCCGGCTTGGCCAATAGTGGTGGGCTCACCAAGTATTCATCTGCTGAAAAGCTTCCTCACATTCTGGGCCTCAACTGAAATCTCTACTCTTTCTCATGACCTTTAAGAAAGGTAAATTTTTTTCTTCATAAGTTGATATGAATCTTCCCAGGCTGTTAGGCGCCTACCAAACATTGCACATCCTTCACCGTTCTTGGCGATGGTAAGTCCAGTACTGCCCTGATTATGTCCGGGTTGGCTTCTATTCCTCTTTCGTTGATCACATATCCCAAAATCTTTTCTGATGTTACCCTGATCGTGCATTTTTTCGGGTTTAGCTTCATTCCGTATGTTCTCATGATAGCGAACGCTTCATATAAATGGCGCACGTGCTCTTCGGCCTTGAGACTCTTGACTAGCATGTCATCTATGTACACTTCCATTTACTTTCCGATCTAATGGTAAAATATTTTCGCGACAAGTCTCTGAAAAGTTGCTCCAGCGTTCTTCAAACCAAAAGGCATTGCCCTATAACAATACACCACCGTTTCAGTTACAAATGTCGTTTTGCTCTGATCCTACACTGATGAAAACCATTTTTCGCATCCATCATACTAAGTAGTGGACATCTTGCCAGTTGAATCGACTAATAAATCTATTCTGGGCAGAGGGAAGGGATCCGTGGAACTGTGTTTGTTTAAGTCTGTGTAATCCACACACATTCTCCTTGTTGCCACCTTTTTCATGACTAGAACGACGTTGCTCAACCATTCCGAAAACCTCAAGTCGTATATATGTCGAGCCGCCAAGAGTTCATGTGCCTCTTTTTCGGCCGCTTCATTCTTCTCCTTACTAAAGTTTCGTTTCTTTTGCCTTACTAGCTTTGCACATTTGTCCACATTTAGCTGGTGCACTGTGATTCTAGGATCTATTCCTTATAAGTCGGAATCTGTCAAGGCGAATATATCTGAATTACGCCTGAGACAATCTACTAATGTGATCTCTATCATTGGTTCCAATCCTGCTCCAATCTTTACTATCTTCTCAATATTTTCACTGAATAATTGAACAGTTTTGAATTCCCCTAAAGGTTCCATTTTATATTCTTGCAATTGTTTCAGCAGTTGATTTTCTGCTTTTTCCCGACTTTGCTCCTGAGACTCGGGTTGTTTTCCATTCTCATCTATAACCTCTTTGAACTTCTTCTTTGATTTGGGTGAACCATCGACTCGCATCGGTCGGCACAATATTAGTATAATTGGGTCACTCCTAAAATATTCTCATCAATCTGATATATACTTGGGCATTTTTAATACATGTTGGAGCGACCAAATTTGTCTTTTAAATTATTTTTCATTAGGTAACTATATATATAGGAAAATACAAGAAAATTTAGAATACATAGTTTTTTTCTTCTTTAAAATATTATGCAAATATTTCTCAGACATAAAGATAATTGAAGATTCTATAATCCTAAAGTGCAAAATCTTGATTGAGATTTAAAAATGCTATAAAAGACAATCTTGATAACAGACTTTCACATTTTAATTGTTGAATTATTTTTTAAGTTGTTTCAATATTTCTTTTGCACAATGCAACGGCGGGGGCATGCCCAAACCCAATACGACCCAAAAAATACTGCAGCCGCTTACTTGCATTGCCCGGCCCATTAGATACATAGAGTTTTTTTCTATGCCAAAGAATGAGCAAAAATGAATTACCCCCATACCCCGTTATAACCTTCTAGTGCTATTTATTTGTGCAAAGTTGAAAGTTCTATGGTGTTTTCATCGACCTTTCATATGTGTTTTCATAATCTGTACCAAATATCTCCGCATTTTCCAAAACCATTTAATATCCATATGTAAAGGTGAATTGTCAATTTTACACTCTTTAAAAGAAGGGATTTGGTTCAGTATTTTGGAAAGGATGAGGGGTTTTGGTGCAGGTTTTTAAAAATATGAGGAGATTTAAGTTTATGAAAACACTTAAAGGTAAATAACACATAGAGGTCCAGTGTAGGTTTCGAAAACACATGAAGTGTTCTATGCTGAAAAATAACACAAAAAGAGTTTTGTGCTAACACGGTGGGTTTTATGCGTTCTGCCCAAAAAATCTTCAATTTCTATTGCTCTCTCTCTCTCCCCTTTGTTTTTTTGTTTTTGATTTCTTATGACGACTTTCTGTCTTATTTTGTAAGAAATAAATAAACAAATTACTTTCTTGTGCTTTTAAGCTTTACAATGTAAACTATTATATGTGAAAGTGTAGAAGGTGGTATGCAACCTTGGGAGATCATGGGAGATTATTTACGTGTTTATTTTTCATAAGGGTCGATTTGTATATTTCGTGTAGAATTTCCCTTCAATTCTACAGTAAATTGTATTGTTGCTCTTCTTTTAATTGGTAAGACCCATCTAAACGTTTCTTTTAATTTTGCAGGAAATAATGACAACAATCGCACTAGAAATATTATAATTGTTGTTGTTGTGGTCGTTGCTGGTTGTGTAATACTAGCTATTATTATTGGTTTCTTATATAGAAAAAGAATAAAACAAAAGAACGAAATATTATAATTGTTGTTGTTGTGGTCGCTGCTGGTTGTGTAGTACTAGCTATTATTATTGGTTTCTTATATAGAAAAAAGAATAAAACAAAAGAAGCCCAGGGAAGAAGTTGACAGTGAGCTTTTGATCTTCTTAACAATAATACATTTTATTGGGTAGATTACTGTCATAATTTATTTTCCAGAAGCATCTGAACAAAAATGTTTATCTTAACAGTAAACGCGATTAGCGTTGTCGAGTCCCTACAGTATGAATTTGGCAAAATCAGAGCAGCGATAAATGATTTTTCCGAGGCTAATAAGTTAGGACAACGTGGATTTGGGTCCGTCTACAAGGTAGTCTCTACATTTTGAGAGATTTTCAGTATTCAAGAAAATGTTAAATTATGTTTTATTTACTCACTTAAATACAAGGAATTGACTTTTAAATATGAAAGATTAAATGGATCTTCCGCTACTTAATTATACTGTTTTTTAAAAAAAATTCTAAAGTACAAGCTAAGCATGTAAGGGGTGGCAGACTAGCAAATACTAGAGATATTTTTGTCTTTCTAAAACTAGATATTTTCTTTAGCAAAATAAGTTAGTATTAGATTTATAACATATTTCTAACAAAAAGTTGTATGAAAATGTGGTTTCGTCAATGAAAGGTAACAAAAAAAAAGCAACGTCATATGGAAAACTTCAATTTTATTTTTTCCCCGATGTTTACTAATACTAGGGACAACTTGAAGCTGGGCAAGAAATTGCAGTGAAGAGATTATCCCAAAATTCAGGTCAAGGTGATATAGAGTTCAAGAATGAAGTTGTGCTATTGGCAAGACTTCAACATAGGAATTTGGTAAGGCTTATGGACTTCTCTTTGGAACAAAATGAGAAACTTCTTGTGTATGAATTCGTTCAGAATGCAAGCCTAGACAATTTCATATTTGGTAATAGTTCACCACATTTTTCGAAAAATTCATTAAGCAAACTCATTGAAACTTATAGCAATTATACATTCTTGATTGATTGAAACGTGTAGACTCAAGAAAACGTTCATTATTGGATTAGGAAAGAAGATACAAAATTATAGGAGGCATTAGAAGAGGGATTCTCTATCTACACGAAGATTCTCGAATTATGATCATTCACCGTGACCTCAAAGCTAGTATTATACTTTTAGATGCAGATATGAATCCTAAAATAGCAGACTTTGGTATGGCTAGGTTGTTTGTTCCGGATGAAACTCAAGGCAGTACCAACAGAATTGTTGGAACCTAGTAAGTTTTTATACAAAGTTGAAATAAGCTTATTAAAATATGCATCTTATCTTTTGCTTTATATTACTGCCTAAGCGTCAAAACTTAGTAGTTGACTCTCATATATTTTTAACAAATACCATAACATGTATATATATATCACAGTGGTTATATGGCGCCTGAATATGCAATGCATGGACAATTTTCTGTGAAGTCGAATGTATTTAGCTTTGGTGTCCTCGTACTGGAAATTATAAGTGGTCAGAAGAATAATTGTTTTCGAAATGGAGAGAACGTTGAGGATCTTATAAGCAGTGTGAGTAATATATGGAAACACATAAATCATCTTCTATGAAATTTTCATCATACCATATTATTTTTCAATATGCTAACATACTTTAAAATGTTTCGTTTTGCACAGGCATGGAAAAACTGGCGTCAAGGAACTGTTGTGAATTTAATAGATCCCATGTTGATCAGTGGCCATTCAGGTGTTCCACGTGATATACTAAGAACCATTCATATTGGTCTACTTTGCATTCAAGAAAATGTCGCCAATAGACCAACAATGGCATCAATTGTTCTAATGCTCAAGAGCTTCTCCATCGCTCTTCCAATGTTGTCGGAGCCTTTAGGTTTTACGCATAGTGGATATGATTCAGAAGCTTCGCTACTTCAAGAGTCCAAATCAAAAGAAGCGAATTCCTACAAATCGGATAAAATAAGGATTACTAGTTCAGACCATTCATCCCAAAATGAGGCGTCCATTACTGATTTGTGTCCGCGTTAAGCTGGAAATGTATATATACTTATTGTGTGAATAAGTGTTTTTCTTTCCTTAGGAGGAATAAGGATTTGGTTACTATGTCTTGTAATCGATATGTATTTGCAAAGGTTTAGTTGCATTATTGCACAAGATTCTTTAGTTCTCAAGAACTATTCTATCATGATCAAACTTGGACTGTCCCAAGTTACAAAAACATGATGAAAAAATGTAATTTCCTTGAGTTTGAGTGATTACGCTTACCATACCCAAATTTCTGAATTGGTAGATGAGGGCGCACATGGATATGTGGTGTCTTAGGAATTCGTTAATGAGTATCCGACATATTTAAGTCTCTTCTTCTAACATATGACCCCGGGACTCTTGTAGTTCTTTAACATTGAATCAAGCATTTTCTTTAATTTTTGCACGAGCAATTCTTGCCTCAAAGAACATGTTAAGACTGCTTAGAATTTATAAAACTCTCTTTCTAAGGTAATATGATTGACAGATTAAAATTGTTAAATGTATGGGTGAATACAGAATAACGAAATTTAAATTTATGGACTACAATTTCTTATAAAACATAAGTCTTTTGGTTTACAAACAAATCACTCTGAACACATTGTCGATCAACCAATACTCATTAGAATCAAATACACAGATCATAAATCTAGCTACTTCCTTCTTCAAGCACGAATTAGTAGCTAGCAGTGTTGCTAAAGGCGCAGGGCGTATGTGGAACGTATGGCATATGCAGAGGCAGAGCGAAAGTTGTTGGGTACAAGGCGTAGGCCTAGGCATGTCAATAGGTATGGTCTTACCCAGGCCCTACCCTAAGTTGGAGATATGGTCTATTCTCAGACCCTACCCATAGGGTCCATTCAGGGTCCAAACCCATACCCTATTCAATGGGTCCAATCAGGGTCTGGGTCTGGACCCAGACCCATACTCAAATCGACCCAGACCCATACTCAAATCGGGTTTCACAGGGTCTTATGGGTCTGGGTCCGGATAGGGTCCGGGTTTCGGTTCCAGAAAGGGTCTGTGTCTGGGTACCCTACCCATTGACAGGCCTACGTAGGCCCCATAAAAATTGAGTTTTGTATATATATTATACATAAATAATATAGGAAAGTATACACAAATAAATTAAATTAAAAAGAGCGAAAGATAAGTGTGATAAATGTTTGGAACAATACTTACTAATTTTGACTATGCAACACGTGTTAGTATATTATGACTCCCATTCTAGTACCCCTTTTATGATTGGATCCCAACAAATTTATTAGTTGAGTTACTGAAAAACAAGAGGACGTTATTAACGTGAGTATTTAACGCAACTCTTACACTGTTGGTAAATCTACTTAATCAATTACCTTGTACACAGACCCAAATCCACCTTGTCACAACTTATTAGCATCCGAGAAGTCATTTGTTGCTGCTCTGATTTTGCCAAAATCACATTGCAGTGACTCGTCAAAGCTAAACTGATGTATTAAGAAAAATATATTTCACTAATTGCTTCCAAAGTAACTTATGATATAAATTGTAAACCCATGCAACGAAAACTAACGTTACTAAGAGGATTAAGAAGCTTACTGATCACAACATTCTTGGGCCTCTGTTTATTCATCTTTTTTAATAGTAATCCAGCAAAAATAACTAGTATAACACAAAGGGCCATCAAATCGACTATTATGATAGTTCGAGTTGTTTTACTCATGGCAGCATTTCCTGCAAAACAAAAAATACATAGTAATCTCAAATCTCCGAATAGGCTTACGAAAGAGTTTCCGATTTTAAAATCGTCTAATATTTGTTAAGAGGATAACTGTTCTGTTTTATGAGTTTACCCCGTGATTGAAAGGTTTTGTTTGTTTGATTAAAGTTATATAAATAATAAAAAAACAAATGATTAAAGGGTGACTTAAGGTTTAAGAAGTGCAAATCTGTTACAGAATTAGACTTACAACAATTCACTTATACTAGATATCAACTTTCCTATGCGTGTTCTACCAAAAAAAAAAACTTTCCTATAAGTGGCATCTGAAATTTAATCATCGGATTGATTACCCGACCGTGAGAGAACTGATGGGGGCATCAGGGGAGAGGGTACCGACGATTGAATATTCGGCACTCGTGATTGGGGTATCCGAGGCGACACCAATTCTTGAATTCTAGTTTGATTGTAAAATTGTTCATTCAACTCATAGCGAAGGTTGCATCTCGTCACCAGTACTGCTCCACCCCTCGCTGAATCACTCAGCAGTTTCTCCGCACCTATTAAGCAAGAACTACAGTCCTCCCTGGTCAAATCAGGCGTGCACTGCACCAACCCGAACATCGTAGCAGAACCATATGTGCTTCTTTTCCCGGCTGCCAACTTTCTGAAAGAACCACCATCAGATGCCTGGTTCCGTAGACTGGCCAGCAAAAACCTCAGATCCGCCATAAACTCGACTGGATTTGTAGCATTATCCACGTTATAATACGTATATCCGGGATCAGTCGTCATGCTTCCGAATATGGACTCGTTTGAGTACCGCAGCGTGCAGTGTTACCGCCACAAAATGGCATCTCTTTCATTAGGCCACGACTTTACGGCCTCAATGGTAGCGTTTTGGACACATCTACGGCAAAAATCAACCTGCACGTCTCCTCTGCAAAGCACAATGGCATGCACTCTGTCGGGATGTTGCCCGGAGTAGGACGTGTAAAAACGTTTTCTTCGATATTCATGGATAGAGAGGATAGGAGGGTATTCAGATTAGCTTGATATGCGCTGCCACGCGTGTAATTTCCATTACTTCCACACACTGATTGGGCTCTACGGAGGGGCGAAGCCACGGGGGGTGCATGTGGGTGCACCTGCACCCCCCAACTTCTACCTAATTGCTAGATTAGTACTAAGTTTGTATATAAAAATCTATGATTTTGCTGCAATTGGATTGTTTTGCCCCCCCCCCCCCACCCCACCCCCCCATTTGATCCAACAAATGGCCCACTATTCTCTTTATTTTTAACAACTCTTATATTATAAAATGGCCCACATATTTATTGTTTTGTACCAATCGTCCATTTTAAGTGTAAAGCCCATGAAAAGTATAAATATATCTTAACGTGCCACACTTATTTAATTGGACAGAAAAATGAATCACACATTAAATTATTTATTAAAAAATATCACCTAAATTGCAAGTCTTTGTTCAATTCTTCCTTTTTGAAATATGTCCTTGATGTATCATGTATATTTATACAAATAAGTGTTATGAGTTCTATTAGACTTAGAATTTGATATTTAGTTTTATAATTACATCATCTTAGTTAGAGAATGCCTTTTATATCCATTGTTTGTTTCGCACAAAGTAAGATGAGTAATCTATAAAATAATAGTAAAATATCCCTTTTAAACTGCATATAATGAAGTACCATCGTATTAGTTGATTAATAAAGATTTTATATACAAGTCGATGAGTAAGAAAAAGAGATTAAAATCTATTTTAAGAAGTAGTAAAATGCTGGCTCGCACGATACTCTTGGGAGCTTATATTCATTATTTAGAAAGAAAAAAAAAACTTCTCATGAGGGTAGAAGACCGATTTTAAAGAGAATGAGCCGCTTCATCAACACATATATTACATTTCAAGCTTTAGAGCCATCTTATTTACTGAATATCTCCCTTGTCTCAAGAGCAATTTTTTTTTAAAAAAAAATCAATAATTTCTCGTATATTTTTTTAGCGTAATCTCGCCCCCCCTCCTAAAAAATCCTGGCTTCGCCCCTGCCTCTACCAAATGCTACCAAGTTTGACAAAAACAGGAAAGAAAAAGCCGATAGCTTTGTTTGAGAATTCATAAGTACAATGTAGCTAATTAATCAGAAAATAAGATTGAAGTTCTGAAGTTTGTAAAACGAGATGAACTGCATAGATGAAGAGATAATCAGAAAATAAGATTTAATTCTTCTGTGCCACCACCCGTCCACTGATCAAGTTGCAACTTCTTGTTATCCGACAGATTGGCAAACAAAAACGACAGGTCAAGTTGTTACTAGTCATTACTCAGCAACTTGCATCCAACAACAAATAAAAAATAGAGGTAATTACATCAAACCCCCCATCGCTATTTTAAGTCAACCCCTTAAGTTTGTTTTGCAGCAGTCAACCTCCTATCGTTTGGAGAAATTTGACCCACGTTTTTTGTTTTTTATTTTTTTAAGACCAAGGAGTTTAGGCTTCTTTTCCGACAAAATTCTATTTTTTTTAATCTTTAGACAAAATTCTCTTCTTTTTTTCTTAAATATTTAGACATTTTTTTTTCAGAATGGTTAACCGTAAAACATTCTTCCAAAATAATTTTATTCCAAAGTATGTAAATGCTCAAAGTCTAAAAATTGTCGAAAAATAATTTTGGCTTCTTTAAAAAAATATGAAAAACGAAGCCTAAGTTTCATGGTCTTAAAAAAATAAGAAACCGAATTTGTGGGTCAAATTTTAAAAAAAAAAAATTGTCTTGATAATTATTTTAAATGTAGAATTTTTTGTAACAATAGGTTGGGGGACAATATGCACACAATGCAATACGTTAGGGGGCACATTTAACCTATTAAAAGGTGGGATAAGATGATTTGACGAAAATACCCCTGATCAAAAGTACAAAATGTTGACTTGCGGTACTTTGCCTATTAAAATGACCCCAAACGATGGGGGGGGGGGGTTGATCTAATGTCCCCTACAAAATACTATTGTATTAATTCACAACCGTACAACACTTGGGATTTATCTTGCTACAATTTTTATGTTACATCTTACATTGTAATTTTCTCACCCTGTGAATTTAAAATGTCGTGGTGCAGCGATTGTAAGTATTAATTTAACCCATCTTTCACTGTTTTGATTTTGTCCTATAAGTTTTACAAATTACTATATTTTGTTTTAAGAAAAATTAATATTATAGTCGCAAGCTATTTACAAAATAAAATTTGAATATCATTTTTAAACATGTAAAAATATTTTTTGTTTTTTTACATAAAAAGAATTTATCGTTCAAAACGAAACATGCGCACGGGCGAAGTTGCGTAGTGTGTGTGTATATATATATTAGCTCTCACTTGGGTGATATGCATCCAAGTCTTGGAGACCAAGAACTCCTCAACTACCTAGACCTTACGATCATCACCTAATGAGTGTCAAGTAACGAGAGTAAGGAATATAATACACTCTACTGCAAACGGGTGCATAAATGAAGAATGAAACAAGGTAATAAGAAATCTCAAAAGGGAAACTATTATCGCAACTTTTCCTCTCTTCAAAGCTTCCGTCTGTTCCCTTTTAGTAACGGCAACTTATGCCTCAAGTATCTTGATGGTAGCATCACGCTCCTTCAAGGCCTACGAGACTCATGTATGGATCGAGCAGCTGTCAATGCCCCTTCTATAGCCTTGAGTCTCTCATCATGCGCCTTCAAGTTCTTATCAGCATGCCCAGTTGCATTTATCTCCCTCTCCACGGATTTCTCCTGCTCTTGTAGGTTTTTCAACAAACTATCATACTTGTTGATAAGACCACTAGTGGTTAATATGGATTGAAAGCGCAAAAACACTACTGAGTCAATAGATTCCAACACATAATTTTCTAATAAATGCTAAAAGAGTTGAGAAAAGTTACTTACCATTGTATCACAGTGATGACAAAAATCCTCAATCCATCGGATCCTCCAAAAAGGGTAATGAACCAGTCTCATCCAATTATGGGATGATGCCCCCAATGAGCTTCAAAGCATATGAGTTAGTCAGCTCCTCGTTGGGTCCCAATCTGGTGCTTAGATGCACTATGTCATCAGGATGATCGTCGCGGTCACCTGCAAGGAATGCAATTATTTTCCAACCGCTACGGTGAATGCACCGTACGGAAACACTAGGGCCCGCTGATGGTACCAGCTATTTTCTTCTTCCTTGATTTGTTAGTACCCTCTTTTCTAGGTGCTTTTCTCTTCTCATTTGCATTCTTCGGGCGGCGGCCTCAACTGCCAATCTCTTGGCTCGAGGGTCAAAAAGAACATGAGCAGGAAACTTTATTGTCATACAGGGACGATAACGAGAACCACATTTACCCCGAGTAGCTCATAGAGCACTCATCGGCCTAACCTCACAAGTAGGAGGCTCTACCCCAATCTCCCCAATCTCAAGGCTGGTTGAACCCATATCTCCATCAACATGTGGATCAACCCCAGACGGAGGAAAAATCTCCCTAATGGCATCTCTAACAGGGCTAAAAGCCCGAGATCCACCATCTCCACTTGGTAAACCCATCCTCTAAATAAGAGCATCGGGTGTGTGAGAAGCATCGACCATCCCATCATCCACAAGCACATCACTAGCACAAACTCAACCTCGACCACCTCTACCTCTTCCACTCAAAGAACCTCCACCTTGAGTTATCTTGCCTGAGCGGCAGCATGGCTCAACTCTTGTGACCTATCCCTCAACATGCTAACTGCATAAGATAAAACTAGGGTTAACGATCTATACAAAATATACTATAATGCAAGTATAACAATTGCAAGGGTAAGAACATAAGAAACTATACCCAAGGGTATACTCTCTAAGTGCCTAGTAGATGAGAAATCACGCGATATCAGAATCTTGTTGAGGCAAAAAGGTGGATGATAGAAAAACTCGCTTCGTAGAATAGCCACTCTCTCTTTTTGGCCTTTCCTTTCATCGGGTCTCCCTGACCAATTATCCACTTCACCAGTCTAATCGCGACTGTAACAGTCAAACTCTCCAAGGATAATCCCCTTGATTAACAAAAAACCACTCTTCCATTTCTTGGCGAAACTATCGCTTGCTCTATCGTAGAACACATAGTTGGCTTTGGACAGTAAAAGCCTGGTTTCAACCTTGATTGTAGCTATAATTCATACAAAACAAATACCAAAACTCCTTTGGATTTGAAGGAAAGTCCAGAGCCTTAGCACTCACAACAAATACAATAATGACACCATATACATTCAAAGTGAACTGTGTAAGGTTCAACTCGATATCAAGAAAAATATCTCATATCTCGGGCATAATAGGAAACATGACCCGCTCAATAGATATGACGTGAAAATAGTGATACAACCTGCTGCCAGGAGATGCATACGATCATCACAACCCGGTATAAAGATCCCATACCCCTGCAATATGTCATACTCAAACCTAAAAGAGTCAGACGTCATGTACGTTGGATGCCAACATAAAATATCTTACAAGGCTATCAAATTCTAAAATGTGTGAGTAGGACGCTCATGCGCCTCATCATATACATCATCATCCTCATCGGATACTCCATCAAGATTGTTGGCGCCACCAACATGCTCCTAAACATCGACATCACCGCCTCTCACGTGAGTATAATCCTCATGATCACTATCATCATCCTCTCTACCTGAGGATGCTTCAACACTATCATCATACAATGACCCTCATTCATCCTCCGAATAACTATAACCCTCATCACAAGGGGACTGTACATCATCATCCTTAGTAACTGTTCCTGACCCAGCGTCGAACACGGATACAATACCCAAATGCGTATTGATATATGCTAGCAGTAGATGTTTCCTAGTATTCTAAAATAAATAAGTGGGAAAGGGCAGTTAATTACTAGTGTATGGGGATTTCTCAAATAGCTCTCGAGGATCTGGGTGTCTAGACCACCTCACGGGTGAGAGCTTCGGTTGATAGTATCTATTCGCCCTGGGTGCAGAATAGTAACGCACCCTCTATAAAAACCAAGGTTTTGGAGAGTAGTAAAAGCATCGATTGCATTGGTGCCCAATTTTGACTTCAAACCTGCAATGAAAGTTGCACAAAATGGTAAAAAACGAGGCAAAATACCACATAAACACACAGGATAATCAAGGGCAACAAAAAGGAAATTTTTAGAAAAATCAAAACTCTGCAAAATTTTTGAAAGGACCACGTGGGCCAAAGTGCCAACGTGGCACCTCAGGAAATTGACCAACGTGCTAGCCACGTCAGACCAAGTTTGACGTGATCTACGTAAGTTTGATAATCGAGGTGGCACATATTGACGTGTGCAAAAAAGTTGTAAAACCGAGAGAATATGAACGGGTTCCTTACTTCTTCAAAACTTGGTGGAGAAATTTGCTCTCAAACTCACTTTGTCTTGATTTGAGCTCTCTTCTCTCTCTAACTTTGCATACTTTCTCTCTCTAAAGGGTGGCATATGAAAGGGAAGTGGAAGAGTTTTCTTTAAGTAGTATAGCCTAATAGGCTTAAGTTGCCTTTAAGGCCCGTGAGCTATTCAATGCAATCTAGCCCATGTGGTAATGGTTCATTCAATCACCCAATTTGTTTGGTGGATAAAAAGTGTTGTCTAAAATATTTTCATAAAAAAAATTTAACAATTTAACTCCGCAAATATCCTAAAATTGCAAAAACCTTAAATTTGTCTCAAATTGCTTGTTAATTATGAAGAATGGCCAAAAAAGGCTTTTAAGCCACTAACCTTGCGTACAAGAATGATAATTATGTATTGCCTCTATTAGTTTGAAATACGCTCACCAAGAAGAGCCCATCTAAAACCGAGGGACTTATGGTGTGTCATAATTACGACATCTCAAAAATATAAAATCATAATCGACATTTCACTGAACTAAGCCCTAACATGTCGAGGCAATTTACCGAACCACAAGACTCTCAAAAAAGCACGAAACCACATTGATAAGGCCCTACGTGGTTGAAAGAAAGCCATGTTGGATAGGTTAATATGGCCCAAAAACAGCTCTACGTCGAATGGTCCGACGTGGGGCCACGTGGGCACATCGGTCAATACGATGTGCCACGTTGGTTAATGTCTGACGTGGCACACTATGTCAGTTTGAAAACAAACGTACCACATCGAATAGTTGACCGACGTGGAACATCTGTCAACTTGGCCCCCACGTTAGTTAACTAACTGACTTTGTGGGAGTACGTCAAACAATCGATGTGCTCCCTTGCCTCTTGCCTCCCTAGGATAGTCCCCACACCCCATGGCCTTCCGTACATCTATAATTACCCTATCACTCCTTCATTTGAAGGATTGGATTTTTAGAAGCTCAAAGGTGTATGCTTTCTCTCTCTAGAGAAAGCACGTCGGTAATCCACGTCAATTGATAAGTTGGCTCGTCAAACCAATCAAGGTTGACAAGGTTGACGAATTTGCCTTTTAGAGCCTGTCAACTTGTGGCACGTTATACAAGCCTGTCAAACAAAGTCACGTTAAACAAGAGCACATCAAACAAATGTGTGTGGAATCAAGGATATCAACCAATTCATCTACTTTTCCATCGTCTTGATCATGTCAATAATTGGACTAAGTATGAGATGAATTAGACTCCAAAAACAATAATATATACTTTGACTCGTGATTTAACCAACCCATAGTGCAAATCACTCGACGTCCGAATTCGAGCCTCCTAAGGAGATCTGTAACATCCGACTAATTCAATAATACCTTCATTTGACTTCTTCCTAAGGACCAAAATCGTACTGAAACACACAATAAATGACCAAAATAAAACAAAGACACAATAAATGATGAAAACTGTAACTAGGACACAATAAATGACCAATTTTGATTTTTTCCCTTAGTTAGGTAAAACCATGCTAGTTAGTGGTATATAGTTTCCAGTCTTCACGCGTGTGTGCGCGTTCCAAGGGAATAGAGCCCACACATGACTTGGAGAAAGAAAAATGTAATGAAAGAATGATGTTAACATGTGTTCTGAACACCTTTTGTTTTTTCTTTTTCCTACCAATGATCTGATTGTTATCCTCTTGTTTCATTCATTAAAGGACAAGTAAAGCCCGTGACTAGTCCCAGCACCGGAAGGTCCCATTTTGTGGTTATATCTGATATATACTTGGGCATTTTTAGTATATGTTGGAGCGACCAAATTTGTCTTCTAAAATCTTTTTCATTAGGTAACTATATATATAGGAGAATACAAGAAAATTTAGATACATATTTTCTTCTTCTTTAAAATATTATGCAAATATTTCTCAGACGTAAAAATAATTGAAAATTCTATAATCCTAAAGTGCAAAATCTTGATTGAGATTTAAATATGCTATAAAAGATAATCTTGATAACAACCTTTCAAATTTTAATTGTTGAATTATTTTTTAAGTTGTTTCAATATTTCTTTTGCACAAGGCAACGGCGGGGGCATGCCCAAACCCAATACGACCCACTGCAGCCGCATACTTGCGTTGCCCAACTCGGCCCATTAGATACATAGAATTTTTCTAAGCCGAAGAATCAGCAAAAAATGAACTACCCTCAAACCCCGTTATAACCTTGTAGTGTTATATATTTGTGCGAAGTTTTCATAGACCTTGCACCAAATATCTTTGTGTTTTCATAATCTGTATCACATTCGGCCTCTCTCATACTATATGAAGTCCGCTGCTCGTTTGGCTACCTTGGGAGTCCGCACCACGTTTCACACTTGGCATTCCCGTCTTGGTCATCCGGCCTCCAAGACCCTTTTGTCCTTATTATCGTCATTTAAATTACCGTTGAACACTACCTCTGTGCAGGACTTATTTTGTGAATCTTGCCATGTTAGTAAGTCTCACCGTTTGCCTTTTATGGACTCTTCTTTTACTGCCTTACATCCATTACACTATATTTTGCGGACGTTTGGGGCCCCACTGTGGCCTCTCTTGATGGATTTCGTTATTATGCGATTTTTGTGGACTTATACACTCGCTATTGTTGGTTATTTCCATTAGTCGCTAAATCACAGGTTTATGATATTTTTATCCACTTCAAGCCATTGGTGGAAAAACAATTTTCTCAAACCATCAAGAATTTTTACAGTGATAACGACGGTAATTACAAGACAAGAAAAGATTGCAAAGTAAATTTGAATTAATTTAAAGTACAGTTGTGGTGCAATCTCTATTTAATCATCTGATTCTTTTCTCAAACAAATGATTTTGAAATTTGGTTGACTTGAGTGGATTTGATTTTGATATCTTCCACTTGTATTTGAGTTGAACGTTAATCCAAGGGCGTTGAGCTTGATCTTGAATTGGCGATCTACTTGACTTCATATTTGCGACGAACAATTTGATCTTCGTCTTGAACTTGTTGAATGTCAATATTCTTTAGAGGAATCTTGCTCTTCAAAAGGATATTTGACAAGCTTTGATTCGAGGGCTGGATGGCTTGATCTCGAATCGAACGGAAATTTGATTTGGAATTTGTTTTGAAGGTAGATGAAGATTGGTATGATCTTCATCATTAGTTCTTTATAGTTTTTGGGTTTTGATCTTCCTGAATGGACTTCAATCTTCAAAAACGGTTTTTCTAGGGTCTTAGGACTTGATCTCGGATTAAACGGATTTTTGACTTGAAGACGAATGAAGAACGGTATGAACTTGGTTTTGGATTTGTTGAACTTCTTGGAGTTTGATCTTCCTCGGCAGAAGTGCTATCTTCAAAAATGGTTTTTGGATGGAATTGAGACTTGACGGCGGATTGAAAGGAGTTCTTTACGAAGAATACCTTGAAGATTGTTGAAGAATGCCTTGAATGCCGCGAAGAACGGTTGAAGATAGATGAATTTGGTGGAACGAAAAACTTAGAGTTTTTCCCACTTCAACTTGTGAATATTTGGTATATTTTTTCTTTATGAGAGGGCCCATATTTATAGTTGTAAAAACCTAGAGCTCCTTGCTTGTGATTTGTCGTTTTATTTTCTAGATAATCATGGATTTAACTTGGCTTGCTTATCAAGAAACACATCATATTTCCACATGGCTTAACATCTTTGGTTGGAATACTCCATCTTTTCCACGTGGCTTTATTTGTTTGGCCAGCAATATATATTAGAAAATCAATCAATTAATCCATTAGTAATTGGAATTTAATTTAGTAAAATTCCAAAAAAAAATAGAAATAATTAATTTAATTTCTAATAATTAATTTGACACTTGTCAATATTTAATTAGAGTAGAAAAAATTAATTTGTCTACAAATGCCCCTTGCGAGTTGTCACGAATAGCATCGTGAAATGCGTATTGAAGTGGATTTGTCGCAGCATATTGTCTTTTGTGCCATCAACGTAATTGTTAGAAAATTGTGTACTTCACTTTAAAAATCAAACTTTAATGGGCGTTCGTGTCAATTTGAGTAGGGACTATATTTCTATGGAGGACCAAACCCGTGTTTCCTTAAGCAAGGCACGCGGAAATGCTGTTTTTTTTTATCTGGTGGTCTATGTAGACCCAATGTACTGGAAAATTTCCAGTCTTCTTCTCCAACTAGGATTGCAGAGTCCCGGCAATCAACACCCTTATTTTTTTTAACTTAATTTCTCCTTAAATCAAGAATTCAATCCCACTATAACTACAAGACTTGTAGTTTTAATAGGATTGAAACTTCCCCTTGAAATTCTATATAAAGACACTAAGACCACCACTTTTCTTCATCCTCTTTTTTCTTTACTTCGTTCCAAACTCGTTCAATCGCGTGAATAAAGTACGGGATATCGGGCAGCGAGCTTGTGAATCTTCAGGAGTCAACAACAAATTGTAAGCTTCCTTCTTGATTTATATCTCTCTTTTTACCTTTTTTATCCTTTTCTTCTTCTTCTTCTTCTTTTTTTTCTATTCGTTCTTCCATCTTTCTTTTTCTTCTTCTTCCTTTTTTTTTCTTTTTCTTCTTCTTTCTTTTTCGTCTTCTTTCTTTCGTTGTTTTTTTTTCCTTTTTCTCTTCCTTTTTCTTCTTCTTTCTTTCTCTTTTTTATTTCTGATCTCACACTTCTTTTTTTTTTGTTCGCACCAGGTTTAAGGATCATAAGAGTCACTTTCACTTTCGACATATACCTTATTTGTACTCTTACTCATATCCATATTTTGGCTAATATTTCTTTCTCTTTCCCCTTTTTTCTAACTCTTTTGTTTGCTTCTTTGCGTTGACAGTTCACGCACAATAGTGAAATTCGGTCATGCCTATAATTTGAAGGGAGTTGAGACTCTAACCATCACCAGCGATGAAAACCAATCGACCCAACGAGACACAATATTGGAGGTAGGCACCCGTCTCGCCGAAATTTACACAAGCCAATGGCCTACTTTGATTAACACCATTAAACCCAAAGACTGGACCCAAGAGTTTCCCAAGTCCTCCAATCGGTCTCTACCGTTGTTCGTGCTACGGTCTCCTAACCACCAAGTATCAAACGATGATCTTCCTTTTGATACCTTGGGGTCAAGCACTGCCAAAGGAGATGCTACGGAAAGAAGGCTTTCTCCGTTGGTACAAGAGCAAACGACTTCCACAAAGATACATGGCAACCCTTGCGTTCATATTCACATAAATTGTAACTTGGAGATCATTAAAGCTTTATGCGTGCAACAATACTTGACAAATTCCGGGTCTATTTGCAAGGAGAGGAGGAGCACACTCAAAAGTTAATCTACGCAAAATCATTGGTGAGCTTGAAAGAGACATTATCCTCAATACTTGGCTTCAAAAGGCATCCGAAAAGAAGAGACTTGCTTTCGAGACTTGGCGTCAAAGACATTCAGCAAGAGCGGACTTGTTCTCGAGACTTGGCATCAAAGACATCCAGTAGGAGTGGACTTGTTTTCAAGGCTTGGCGTCAAAGACATTCAACGGGAGTTGGCTTGTTTTCACAACCCTACATCAAATACATCTTGAAGAAGGACATCTTCAATGACGAAACTTGGCTTCAAACACATGCGCACTCATCTTGTTGATTATACTCATGCATTCTTCCCATTAAAGATGCCAGCTTCATTCATCAAAGAAACATTTAAGATGACTAACCTCTTGAAGAACTTCGCAAATTCTCTTTGTTGGGAAAAGCGGAATGACGTACTTGTTGCACTCCACCCTGAATTTTCAAAGAACCTCGCCTATATGGGAGTGGTCAAATGACATACTTGTCAAACTATGTTTCATCTTCTTAAAGGACTTCTCTAGTTACACATGCAAGGCATGTCCTTTTCATGATTGGAATGGTAGTTTGTAGGTATCAACTTTGATCTAACAAAACAAAAGTGTCTAGTCAATGATCAAGTGAGCTTGGAGCACGATTGCAGCTATCATCTTGGAGAGAAGCGATTGAAGATTGGAATCAAGGCGCACATTAAAGAATCCAATTGAAGTTTGTAGTGTCAACTCAAGAATCACTCAAAAGCTTGGAGCATGACTTCAAGGTCAATATTCAAAGCATTGGCGTTCTTTATCTCCTACTTGACGGAAGTTTTACTCGTCTTATCAGCACACCATACCTCAAGTAGTTTCATGTAACATCTTCAACTCAAGATAAATTGGTGAAAGGATATGACTGAACTCATAAGCTCTAAGCTGCCTACGTATCCAATAAAGGAATCAAGTTACAACGTAGTTCAAATTACAAAAATTTGGTTTAGAGATGGTGCATTTTATACTTATGCATGCCAGGAGTAACGTGTAGTTTAGACTCGTGCGTCATGGAGCAATTGACTTGAAGACTTGAAGGCTTGAATACTTGAAGAACATGCAGACCTTTTTGGTCGTGTCTAGGAGGACTCGAAGACTTGGATATTTTCTTTGAAGACTTGTTCTTGCATACTTTTCAACGTGTCTAGAAGACTTGCACATTTGTTTTGAAGACTTGAAGAATTTGTAGACATTTTGGCTCGTGTCTAGGAGAACTTGAAGACTTGACGGATTTGCTTGAAGACTTGGATTTGAAGAATTTGTAGACCTTTAGGCTCATGTCTAGGAGCCTTGAACACTTGACGGATTTGCTTGAAGACTTGGATTTGAAGAATTTGTAGACCTTTTGCCTCGTGTCTAGGAGACTTGAAGACTTGAATGATTTGCTTTGAATTCAAATACGCAAACAGTTTATACTCGTGCTAAGGCGAATGTTGATAGTTTATACTCTTATCAAGGAGTATATATTTTGGCACTTAATTTGAGGATTTGAGATAGTTTAAGCTCGTATCAATGAGCATATCGGTTGCAATGAAATATGATGTTGTGCCCTATTCATCGTCACTATCATCATTTGTGTCATCACTTTAAATGTCAAAGCCATGAGTGGAGTTTTCTTCTTCAATAGAGTTTACACTTGTCTCTATATCATGCGCTCACGTCGCCAACTCTTAAAAGTTTCCTGGTTTGATTCCTTGAAGTATCTAAGAGAGACTCCAATTCATCTCTTGAATGCAAATCTCCATGGCTGAAGTTTCGGACAATTTCTCTTTGCAACTTAAGGATAAACTTCTCCACCTATTGATGTACTGAATCACTGATTCATCTTCTTGTTGATGAGAATTTGAAAGTTCAATCATGCTATAAAAACGATTGAAGAATTCGGTTTGTAGGTCATTCCAACCGTCAATGGAGTTTGGTTTAATATTAATGTACTAATCAAATGCAAAGTCTTCTAAGGATCGAACGAATTGCTTGACTAGACGATCTCCATAAGTTCCAGCACTATTGCACGGCTCAATGAAGTGAGCAACATGTTGTCTTGGGTCTCCAGTCCCATCAAATCTTTGGAACATTGGAGGTTGATAGCTTTTCGGCATTTGCAATTGCTCTATTCTTTGCAACTTCTTGAACCAAGATATTCAATTGATCGATGGAGATGAGCCCTTTGGAAGAGACTTGAATTTCTTTGCTTGAGACTTTGCTACACCTCCTACTTCAACCAAATTTTGAGTGGTTTCTCTCAAAGGCTTCGTCGCATGCACCATTCTTTGATTGTCCTTTCTTCATAGAGTGGGATTTTGGAAGTAAAAAGTCGTTTGGCTTCCTTTGTCGAGGACTCCACCAAGTTCTTGAGTTTCGACCTCTTGAGCAACCTTTCTACGTGCCATGCTTTGATCATCGTTTTTCACGAGTTCCTGCTTTTGCAGGTGAGGGGAGACTTCAACTTCGTTGACTGTAGTCTTGATGCATCTTTGAACTCCAATGTTGTTGGTGACTTCTTCGAAATTTTCAACTCATTCTTTGTGCTCTAGCTTTGGAAGAAGGCGATTTAAGTGGTCTTCACGTTTTTAGCTTGAGTCGTGAGATTCGCAATGGCTTTTGTCAGTGCTGAAACTTGCTCTTCTAGTGAGGATGCTTAATCATCTTCTTTAGCATCATGTCTTGCCCCCGGTGTGAGTGTTTCTTTCATTATCGGTTGCGAAGAGCCTCCGCTTGTTGCCCCCATTGACTTCAATTCTTTGGATTTTTTGGGTTTTGATCTTTTTGAATGGACTTCAATCTTCAAAATGGTTTTTCGAGGGTCTTAGGACTTGATCTCCGATTAAACGGATTTTTGACTTGAAGAGGAATGAAGAACGGTATGAACTTGGTTTCAGATTTGAACTTCTTCGAGTTTGATCTTCCTCAGCAGAAGTGCGATCTTCAAAAATGGTTTTTGGATGGAATTGAGACTTGACAGCGGATTGAAAGGAGTTCTTTAGGAAGAACACCTTGAAGATTGTTGAAGAACGCCTTGAAGATTGTTGAAGAATGCCTTGAATGCCGCGAAAAAGGCTTGGAGATGGATGAATTTGGTGGAGCGACAAATTTAGAGCTATTCCCTCTTCAACTTGTGAATATTTTTTGTGTCTTTTCTTTATAATATAAGACCTTTATTTATAGTTGTTGATTTGACAATAGATCGTATTATGTATATATGTATGTCAGTTACAAGTGAATAATCTAATAGTACAACGAATCTATCTCAAATCAGGCCTACACTAGGTATCTCGTGTAGACTTGGTCCGGAACCTGTTGCTCGAGGTCGGGGCATCACTAAACTGCCTGCTAACGCTACGTCAGTGACGAGTATCGAACGTATATCAGAGATGAGTCCCGATAAGATGTCAGGGGTGGGTCTCGATGTAATATCGAGAGTGAATCTCGATGCGATATCGGGGGTGAGTCTCGATGTGATATCGGTGGTCAGGTCGTCATAGAAGTCTGAGTGAGGACGTGGACCAAACCATATCGAGTACTTATGTCGGGTATAATGTCGAATATTGCGATTCGATGTGATGCGGGTAAACCGAGGTGAGGAATTAATTGCCTTTCTCAGTGTGCGGTGCGGGATATTTATAGGCGCGGCTGGCCTATATCAAATTGTATATTCGATGTCATATCGAAGGTGATCCCCGATATGGTCGTTCTTGGGTCGTGGCCCAGAATGGGCCCAAATGCTAGAAACCTCCATATCATGCAGTCCCCCAATTTGGGGATTATTATCCTAGGGATAAGAATTCGCAAATTTAGTTTTGAATTTTCGGGTTACCTGTACCCCACGTCCCCCCAGTTGGAAGGACGAAAATAAAAAATGTGGGAGGTGCACTTGGAACTAGTTTTGTGCGGTTCCCTAGTGCAGTTACCGCATTGTATGAGGTCCTCGTTTGAACTCTAGGTTGTTTAAAACACGCGATCTTGAAAATACGGATACAAGAATTTAAAGTGTATGATAGTCCTCAATTTTTAGTAGTGCTAAGTTTGGGTCGGGCCCTCTGTCACGCGTAGTGCCATTTCTTACTTGTACGGTGAACTCATGTCGAAAGTCATATCGCATATGAGTTTCGATGTAATCCCCGATATGGCGCATTTAATGCTGCGGGCTCTAGCTTTTGTTTGTTTATAAAAGTCGGTCCCTGCTGTGTCATCCTTCACTATTTTATTGCCCCGTGTTGTCACTGTGGGAACTACGTCGAATTTGATGTCGGTAACTTTTCCCGATATCTTATTCGATCTCGATTTCAATATAGATTTCGACATTGCTTCGATATTTTGCGCATTTTTTGCAATAAATCGCCTTAATTGTTTTGCCTAAGGATGGTTCGTGGTAAAAAATCTCCAAAGAAAAAATTTGCTGTATCGCCGCAGTATTATGAAGCTGGCCCTGCTAGGCAAAATGCTTTTGTCGTGCCAGACAACGAATCTTCTGACTCTGAAACTTCTGCGAGGGATGCGTCATTAGATGACGGTTTGGTGCAAGTTTCCGAAATTTCCGCCAATCTAAGGTTATCCCGAGTTCGTCTTCATGAACGGAACTCTCGATTTCCTGATAAATATCTCGTGATGCAGTCAAATATTTATAGTGGTAGTGTTATTGTTGGAGATCGCGCTTCCATAGCGGAAGGTATTCGGTTAGAAGAGGATAGGATTAACGCTATGACCGTGGATCATGCTTCCCGTCAACGTATGGCTTCTAACCCTCCACGGGTCAAAGTGACTTTGCCGCCAGAAGGCGCACCAGCTAATTATTGGCACCCTCGGGCTCGGGCTCGCTTTGAAGCGTCGCAAAGGGGATTTGGGGAAAGTTCTCATTCTGACCCGCATCATTTTGCGGTGTCGCCCGGTGCTGGGAATGAGGAGCTCGATCCTGATGGGTTAGCACCCTTTTTTGTTGTTGGCGAAGAAAGTATTGATGAGGTTCCCCCTGTGTCGGCCGCTCCGACCTCGTCTACATCGGCCCCAAGGCGTACTGCGGCACCCCCTGGTAATACTGGTACTGAGAAGCCATCTGAAAGGAGAGCACCATTTAGGGAAGATTACTCTTTTCTACGTGATCCCCTTTCGGAATGGTTCATTATGCTGATTAGGAATAATAATATCCGTGAAGAGGATGCTATCCGAGGCTTGGAAACTATTTATGGAAATTTTGATCCTTCTGAGTTGTGCCGAGATCTGGGGGTGGAATTAGCACCGCACATATGTATGATGCTGCTATATACAGTAACGAGCTAGCCCGGTTGTTTGTTGGTTGTTACTAATGTTCATCCCTCCTATTCTTTACTAATGATTATTTGTTTCCTTGGCAGTTTGGGCACACGTTCCACGAACTGTGCAGAGATTACATGTTGTCTGGGGAGGTGCAGACTCGTCATGATGCTTTGGTGAAGGAACTGCGGGCGATGATTGCACCTAGCGAGATTAGTCGTGATCGTGCTAACAGTCGGGCTCGTGCTGCTGAGACTCAGAAATGCATTGCAAATGGCGAAGCATGGAAGGCATTAGTCGTTGAAGAAGAGATGAAGAAGGAACTGGCTAGAAGCCAGGCTGAGACCTAACGTTTGCGTGCCAGTAATCTTAGGTTAGAGCGTGAACGCAATGCGTATCGAGAGTACTGCGAAACTAACCGAAGACAGGTGCTGGTGGCTCTATAAGGGATAGTGATTAATGTCGAAGTCACTGCTCCAGTGCATAGCTCTCCCACATCATATGGTGGTACCCACATCGGTGCTGATACGAGTCATTCACTGATCTTGAGAGTAACGAGTTTCTTTATGATATGTAGTTACGTTGTAAGCTAGTGAAAGTTTTTGATATTGTAGCAGTTATTTCCTCGAGAAAATGTTACTATGCAAAGTGTACCCCATGCCATTGACTGAGAGCCGCTTTCATGATGTTTAATGAAGGGTGTTTATTTGCAGAAATCTTATCTTGTGCAATTCTTTCTGTGATCATGAATATTCTATCCTTGTCGTATAGTAGTTGTGATAGCCTGGTGATTGTCTGGCGTTATTGGCTTGGGATTGCCTTATCCTTGGTAGGTGACTTGTTACCACTCATGGGTGAGAGCCCTCCCGTTATGACAGGGTATGTTTTTCTTGTGGGTAGGGGTCCACCCCGTTATCACGGGGTATGTTTTTCTTGTGGGTAGGGGTCCATCCCGTTATCACAGGGAACCTACTACCGTTCAAATATTTAGGATCGCCCCCGTTATCACAGGGGATCTTTTTCTTGAAGATAGGGGTCCATCCCGTTATCACAGGGAACCTATTATTGTTCAAATGTTTAGGATCGACCCCGTTATCACAGAGAATATTTTTCTTGTGGATAGGGGTTCATCCCGTTATCACAGGGAACCTGCTACCGTTCAAATGTTTAGGATCGACCCCGTTATCACAGGGGATCTTTTTCTTGTGGATTGGGGTCCATCCCGTTATCACAGGGAACCTGCTACCGTTCAAATGTTTAGGATCGACCCGTTATCACAGGGGGTCTTTTTCCTCGTTTGTGACCCATTACCGCTCATGGATATGAGCCCTCCCGTTATCACAGGGGGACCCGTTATCGCTCATAGGTAGGAGCCTGCCTTTCCTTCGTAGGTGACCCGTTACCGCTCATGGGTAGGAGCCCTCCCGTTATCACAGGGGGACTCGTTACCGCTCATGGGTAGGAGCCCTCCCGTTATCACAGGGGGACCCATTACCTTTTAGGGTAGGAGCCTGCCTTTCCTTCGTTGGTGACCCGTTACCGCTCATAGGTAGGAGCCCTCCCGTTATCCCAAGAGGACCCGTTATCGCTCATGGGTAGGAGCCTGCCTTTCCTTCGTAGGTGACCCGTTACCGCTCATGGGTAGGGTCCCTCCCGTTATCACAGGGGGACCCGTTACCGCTCATGGGTAGGAGCATTTTTTTTACATGCTAGTTTTAACGATATATTGGTGCTGAACCGTATTCGGTTACCTACGTATCCCGTGTAGGGAATCAAGCCTCGCCTAGTTCTTTACATTGCTAATAGTGATTGAAATACTGAATTTTTAAGAATAAAAATGCCTAAGGTGTTGCACGTTCCACGGCCTAGGTAGGGGCTCGCCATGCACGTCCTCGAGATAATAATAACCTTTTGTGCTGGCGTGGGTAACCCTGTAGGGTCCATCCTAATTGGCTTGTAGTTTCCCAACATGTTTACTTGCTTTCACACTCTTCAACACCAAGTCACCCTCTTGAAAGCTTCGAAGGTGCACTCGTTTATCGAAACTCTTGGCCGTTGCCACTTTGAAGGCCACTGTCCGTTGGTAAGCTTTCTCCCTTGTGGAACCAATCATCTCTAAGTCCATTTTCGTAATCGTGCAGCGTGTTGCGGGTCATATTCCGCTATTCTATATGTTGGCATGCCATTCTCAACTGGGACTACTGCCTCAGACCCATATACTAGGGTGAACGGTGCCTCTCATGTAGATGTTTTGGGTGTAGTCCTATATGCCCATAGAATCCCTGGGAGTTCGTCAATCCAACTCCTACCGGTGGCGTGCAGTCGCCGCTCCAAATATTGTTAAAGAGTCTTGTTGGTGGACTCCACTTGTCCATTTGCCTCTGGGTGAGATACCGCAGCAAAATGCTGGGATATTTTCAATTCTTTGCACCATGTAACCATTGTCTTTCCTCTGAATTAGGTACCATTGTGTGATACCAACACTCGGGGTAGTCCAAAGCGACATATAATATTTTTCCAGACAAAGTCTATCATATTTTTCTCCGTGATGTGCATCAAAGCCTCAGCCTCCACCCATTTCGTAAAGTATTCTACTGCTACTAAAAGAAATTTCTTCTAACCTCTGGCCATTGGTAGGGGACCAACTATATCGATCCCCCACTAATCAAATGGGAAAGTGATCTCTAGGGGCTGTATCAGTACCGCTGGCCTGTGTACAAGTTTGGCATGGTACTGGCAATTCTCACAATTGCGGCAGTACAGGGTTGCATCTTGTCGTACCGTTGGCCAAAAATATCCATGTCTTAGTAATTTATGGGCTAATGCTCTCCCTCCTGAATGATTTCCGCAACTACCTGCGTGTATCTCCCTCAGTACGTATTGGGCGTCCATTGGTGATACGCATCTCAGCAGCGGGCCTTCAAAAGATCTCTTATAGAGTTCACCCTGGTAAATGGTAAACCTGTACGCCTTGTGCTTCAGTCGTCTTTGTGCATTGAGATCGGCCGAGAGGGTTCCGTCTGCAAGGTAATTAAATATCCCATCCTTCCAACTCGGCGTACTTGCGATAGGAAAGATGAACTCCACGTCAGCCCATTTTTTGCTGGCTTTTGTTACTCCAACTGGAGGCCTAGAGGTGGTCAGCAAGGTCACACACGTTTCCACAACAACGTCTGAGGAACTAGCGAATTTTGATAAAGCATCGGCCTTTGCATTTTCTGATCGAGGTATTTGCGTCGGATTGAATGTAGTGAACTCGGCCGCCAATTCCTTCAACTTTGCCAAATATAAAACCATGGTTTCTTGCTTTGCTTCGAAGAATCCCGATAAATGATTAGCCACTAACTTCGAATCCGTGAAGACTTCCAGATGATCCGAACATAGGGTCTTAGCCTCATAGTCCGCCTCGTTATTCGTTATAGGAAAGTTCAGACTAATAGCGAAATCAAATTCCCTATTATCTCGGAATACCAGGTGAATTCCTGCTCCGCCGCCGTTTGCTGTGGAGGAGCCATCCACATGAAGTAGCCATGTCGCGAGTCTCGAGCTGGGACCGGGGTCCTGACTTATAGGAAATATATGGTGGCACGAATGGTCTAAACTGTTGCCTAGTGCCTCCGCCATGAAGTCGGCTAGGACATGTGCTTTAATAGCTGTGTGGGGACGATACTCAATCCCAAATTCACCCAATTCTATAGCCCAGTTTACCAATCTCCCTGAGGTATCCGGATTGGCCATGATTTGGCGGAGTGGTCTGTCTGTCACGACCACTATTGGGAGAGCCAGGAAATAAGGCTTCAACTTACGAGCCATCATGACAACGGCCAAGGCAAAAAGTTCGAAATTGGCGGAGACCGCAAGATATAGATAAAGCGTCTCCCCTGGATCTGGTTTCGCCAAGAGTGGTGGTGCCACCAAATATTTCTTGAACTGTGGAAACGCTCTTTCAAATTCTTCGGTCCACTGGAAGTCCTTGGCCTTCTTCAAGATTTTGAAGAAAGGAAGACTCCGTTCTGTCGAGGTCGTATTAAAGCATCCCAAGGCTGTTATACGCCCCAAAAGGCATTGCACATCCCGTACCGTGCGTGGGGAAGCGAGATTCAACACGACCTCTATCTTGTCTGGGTTGGCTTCAATTCCGCGTTCGTTAACCATATATCTCAAAACTTTTCCCGCTGCCACTTCGAAGGTACACTTCTTGGGGTTGAGCTTCATCCCATAGTTTCTCATAATGGCAAACGATTTTTCCAAATGCTCCACGTGATCCTGTGCCCTCAAACTTTTGATCAACATATCGTCTACGTATACCTCCATCGACTTTCCTATTAGGTTATAAAACATCTTCGCCGCCAATCTCTGGAACGTTGCTTCGTCGTTCCTCAAACCAAAAGGCATTACACGATAACAATACATGCTAGTGTCCGTAACAAAGGGTGTTTTCGATTGATCCTCCGTCGCCATAAAAATCTGGTGGAAACCGCTCTTGGCATCCATGAAATTGAATAGGGCGCACACGGCTGTTGAATCCACTAGAAGGTCAATCCTTGGCAATGGGAAAGGGTCCCGCGGGCAATACTTGTTCAAGTCTTCTTAATCCACACACATTCTCCACTCTGCTGCTTTCTTCAGAACTGGAACAATATTTTTGAGCCACTCCGAATAACGTAATTCATAAATATGCCCTGCTTTAAGCTTTTCCAAAACCTCTTTCTCAGCTGCCTCGCTCTTCTCCTTGCTAAAATTCCATTTCTTCTGTCGTATTGGTTTGGCCCGCGGATCGACGTTCAGCTTATGCTCTATAATCTTTGGGTCGATCCCAATCAAGTCAGAATTGCTCCAGGCAAATATATCGACATTCCTTTTCAAGCATTCTATCAATGCCTTCCGAATATCAGACGACATTGTAGCTCATATCCTCAACTTGTGCTCCGGTTGTCTCGGGTTGATCTCTATCGTGATAAAATCTCCCACTGGCTCCATTCTCGGTTCATTCTGACAGGGAATCACCGCCCTTTCTATCTCGGCGCATTGCCCCTTATGATCGAGCCTCGACCTCTTGCTACTCTTCGTCATATTGGTATCTGCCGTGTTCAGTTCCTGCCCCTCGACACTTCGCTGCCTCCTCCCTGACATCTCTTCTGTTGAACTCCCGATCTAGAGAACCTTGGTTCCCACAGACGGGGCCACTGATTTGACAATAGATCGTATTATGTATATATGTATGTCGGTTACAAGTGAATAATCTAATAGTACAACGAATCTATCTCAAATCAGGCCTACACTAGGTATCTCGTGTAGACTTGGTCCGGAACCTGTTGCTCGAGGTCGGGGTATCAACAAACTGCCTGCTAACGCTACATCAGTGATGAGTATCGAACGTATATCAGGGATGAGTCCCTGATAAGATGTCGCGGGAGGGTCTCGATGTTATATCGGGAGTGAATCTCGATGTAATATCGGGGGTGAGTCTCGATGTGATATCGGCGGTCAGGTTGTCATAGAAGTCTGAGTGAGGATGTAGACCAAACCATATCGAGTACTTATGTCGGGTATAATGTCGAATATTGCTATTCGATGTGATGCGGGTAAACCGATGTGAGTAATTAATTGCCCTTCTCAGTGTGCGGGGCGGGATATTTATAGGTGCGGCTGGCCTATATCGAATCCTATATTCGATGTCATATCGGAGGTGATCCCCGATATGGCCGTTCATGGGCCGTGGCCCAGTATGGGCCCAAATGCTAGAAACCTCCATATCAGTTGTGGAACCTAAAGACTCTTTGCTTGTGATTGGTCGTTTTTCTCTTCAAGATAAGCATGGATTTAATTTGGATTGTTTATCAAGAAAACATCATATTTCCACATGGCTTAACATCATTGGTTGGAATACTCCATCTTTTCCACGAGGTTTTATTTGATTGGCCAATAATATATATTAGAAAATCAATCAATTAATCTATTAATAATTGGAATTTAATTTAGTAAAATTCTAAATTAAAAATAGAAATAATTAATTTAATTTCTAATAATTAATTTTACACTTGTCAATATTTAATTAGAGTAAACAAAATTAATTTGTCTACAACTGCAAAACAAGATGGACGATGGAATGATTTAAATAAGAAAGCTTTGAGGCAAAAATAAGAAAACTTACGATTTGAAGGACCACTTTACAATTTATTGTGGAGACCAAATGTAAATAATGACAAACTTTAGAGGCAACATTTAAAGAGTTAAAAACTATAAGAACTATTGTGCAATTTACATGAGGCAAATAAGAAAGCTTTTGGGGGAAAAAATAAGAAAAATTAAAACTTGCATTGACGATCTGTTTCACAATTAGATGCGGGGTCCTAAAGTAAATAATAGCAAACCTTAGGAGCAAAATTGAAAGAGTTGAAAACTGAGGGGACTATTTTTCTATTTACACAATTGAAGGGGCAAAAAGAAACAAAAATTGGTTGATAAGAAACAAAATTGGTTGCTATTTACCCAAATATTGTTTATTTGTACCATTTTTAATAACGAATAAAAGTATATCAAATATTAATTATACAACCATTATTCTCTTATATAAAATAACAATAAATTAAAAAATTATTATATTTTTAAGTAAAACTAATAATTAACAATCTTAATAGTCTCGACACATGCGAATATTACAAAATATTATTGAAGTTTTAGGGATTTATATGCAAAATACAATTTTGAAGTAAATACTGATAAATCTCGAAAAAATATGATGTTGATGTCAACACTGTAATATAACAATTGGTTCTTTTGTCTTTGCCTATCAGGCGTTTAACATTTTATAATTTAACATAATATTTCTCGTCTACTAATTTGAGTTTCTTGAAGATTTAACCATTTTAAGTTACGAGGAAATGTGTGTAACGACGAATTATTGATCTATGAAATTAAAAGACAAAAAAAAGATTACAAAGTAAATTTGATAAATTTAAAGTATAATTTGGGATACAATTTATATCTAATCCTCTGATTCAATTCTACAAGAACAATATCAAAATTTGTAGTGAAAATCTTCAATTTGATCTACACTGAAAAAATTTGAACTTGGATAAACGTTAATTCGAGGGTCTTGGACTTGATCTTGGATTAAACGGTGATTTGATTTGACGATTTGACATGAAGATTTGATGAACACTGATTTGACTTGAGAATTTGATGAACACCAATTTGACTTGGGGATTTGATGGACACCGATTTGACTTGGGGATTTGATGAACACCAATTTGACTTGGGGATTTGATGGACACCGATTTGACTTGGAGGTTGATGAAGATTGGTATGATCTTCGTCTCCAGTTCTTTGGATTTGTTGGGTTTTGATCTTCTTCAATGGACTTCAATATTCAAAAATGGTTTTTCAAGGGTCTTGTGACTTGATCTCGGATCCAACGGATTTTTGGCTTGAATGTTGTTGAAGAACGGTATGAATTTTATTTGGCTTTTTCAGGATATGTTGAAGATTTGATCTTCTTGACAGAGACACGATCTTCAAAAAACGATTTTTATATGAACTTGAGGCTGGATAGCGGATTGAAAGGAGCTCTTAACGAAAGAACACCTTGAAGATGGCTGAAGGATACCTTGAACGCCGCGAAGAACGCTTGAAGATGGTTGAAGGATACCTTGAATGCCGCGAAGAACGTTTGAAGATGGATGAATTTGGTGGAGCGAAAAACTTAGAGCTTTTTCCTCTTCAACTTGTGAATATTTTGTATGTGTGTTTTTTTTACTTCAAGACCACCTCTATTTATTATTACAGAATGAATCTCAATTAGAATCTCCCGACGAGATGAACGGTTGTGATCGCATCTACAATTCCTTGATATGGAAGACTTTATATAAGAGAATCTTCTTTCCATCTTTTTAAGATTGAGACTTGGTGGGGAATTCTTTCCTTGTGGAGATTTGATGGATATTATTTTTCCATCTCTTGAAGATTGAGACTTGGAGGATAAGACTTTCCATGTCTTGAGATTTGATGAGCAATTATTTCCTTGTCTTAAGATTTAATTAATATATTTATTCTAATCCCTCAAAATATTAAGATTAAATAAAATATATTTTATATTTTTTGCATCTTAAGAATTACCATCATTTAATTTAAGTAGACACAAAATTAATGTGTCTACAAATTGCCCCATCGAGACTTGTTCACAATTTGTGTTGAAAATCACCAATGAGTGGATAAGTCTCGAGATCTTTCTTCTTCTTGTTCTCGTGCTTCAGTTCAACCACCATAAATCCACATCATGAGTTTAGAACATTTGTGAGCTTCATCATTGGATCCATTAACTTGAATGTTGCATGAGCATTTTCTTCTTTTGATATGACTGGGCTAAGAATGCACTTCTAGGTGCCTACGTATCCAATGAAGGAATCAAGTCATGACGTAGTCCAAAAGAAATCAAGATTGATTTAAAGGGGTGCCATACACAGTTTCTACTCATACGGGCTAGGAGTAACGTGCAGTTTAAGCTCGTGCGCCATGGAGCATTTGATTTGGACATTTGTACACAAGTTTATCTCATATCTAGGAGGCTTGAACATTTGATTTGAAGACTTGAAGGATTTCTAGACCTTTTGGCTCATGTCTAGGAGACTTGAACATTTGCTTTGAGGACTTGAGGGATTTGTAGACATTTTGGCTCGTGTCTAGGAGATTTGAACCTTTGCTTTGAGGACTTTAAGCATTTGTAGACCTTTTGGCTCGTGTGTAGGAGACTTGAACATTTGTTTTGAAAACTTGAAGGATTTTCTTTGAGTTTGGATATGCAAACAGTTTATACTCGTGTTAAGGAGGATTTTGATAGTTCATACTCTTATCCAGGAGTGAATTTCAACACTAAATTTGAAGATTTGAGATAGTTTAGACTCGTATCAAGGAGCATATATTTTGACACTTAATTTGAGGATTTTAGATAGTTTAAGCTCGTATCAAGGAGCATATATTTTGGCACTTAATTTGAGGATTTGAGATAGTTTAAGCTCGTATCCAGGAGCATATATTTTGGCACTTAATTTGATAATTTGAGATAGTTTAAGCTCGAATCAAGGAACATATATTTTGGCACTTAATTTGAGGGTTTGAGATAGTTTAAGCTCGTATCAAGGAGCATATATTTTGGCACTTAATTTGAGGATTTGAGATAGTTTAAGCTCGTATCAAGGAGCATATATTTTGGCACTTAATTTGAGGGTTTGAGATAGTTTAAGCTCATATCAACGAGCATATCTTTTGGCCTTAATTTGAGAATTTGAGATAGTTTAAGCTCGTATCAAGGAGCATATGTTTTGGCACTGAATTTGACGGCGCGCCCTCTTCATTCTCATCATCGTTGTCTGTATCATCACTTTCAATATCAAGGCCATGAGTTGAGTTTTCTTCTTTAATAGAGTTTACACTTGTCTCTTTCTCATGCGCTCGCATTGCCAACTCTTCAAAGTTTCTTGGCTTGATTCCTTGAAGTATGTAAGAGAGACTACAATTCATCATTTGAATGCAAATCTCCATGGCTGAAGTTTCAGACAGTTTCTCTTTGCAACTCAAGGATAGACTTCTCCACCTATTGATGTGCTCAATCACTGGTTCGTCTTCTTGTTGAGGAGAATTTGCAAGTTCAATCATGCTTACAGTACGCCGAGTGCTGTAAAAATGATTGAAAATTTTGGTTTGTAGATCGTTCCAAACGTCAATGGAGTTTAGTTCAAGATTAATGTACCAATCAAAGACAAAATCTTATAAGGATCGAATGAATTGCTTGACTAGATGATCTCCACAAGTTCCAACACTATTGCACGTCTCAATAAAGTGAGCAACATGTTGTCTTGGGTCTCCAGTCCCATCGAATCTTTGAAACATCGGAGGTTGATAGCTTTTCAGCATTTGCAATTTCTCTATTCTTTGAGAATAAGGCTTTTTGTACGCTTTGGTCATTGGAGGTTGAGCTTTGAAATCATTTGCAACTTCTTCAATGATCTTCTTCAATTGATCGGCAGAGACAAGCCCTTGCGGGGAAACTTGGATTTGGTTGCTTGAAGACTTAGAATCTTCTCCAACTTCAACATCTCGAATGTTTAACTCGGTAAACTTTGTGTGCATCATGGCGCATTGCTCTTCCTTCCTTGATAAATTTGGCTTATGGAAAAGAGAAGTGGCTTGGATTGTTTTACTTAGGACTTCATCAAACTCTTGAGCTTCAACTCCTTGAGTAGCATTATGTGCCATACTTTGATCGTTGCTTTCCACGAGCTCTTGCTTTTGGAGATGAGGTGACATTTCAACTTCGTTGATTTTCGTCTTGATGCATTCTTGAACCTCAATGTTGTTGGTGACTTCTTCGGAATTTTCAATTCCTTCTTGGAACTCTAGCTTTTGGAGAAGGCGGTTCAAATGTTCATCACGTTTTTGAGCTTGTTTTGTAAGATTCTCAATAGCTCTTGTCAGCGCCGCAACTTGCTCTTCCAATGAAGTTGCTTGATCGTCTTCTCTAGCTTCATGCCTTGCCATCGGTACTAGTGAAACTTTCAACGTCGGTTGCATAGAACCTCCGCTTGTTGCCCCCATTGACTTGTCCATTGTTGAGCAACATTGGTTTCTTGTGACTTCAAATTTGAGACTTGTTGGAAAAGAGATGAGAGGTAGAGATTGTCCCACTGGGCCTACCAAATTTGTAACAACAAATTTCAGAACAATATTAAAATTTGTAGTGAAAATATTCAATTTGATCTTTACTGAAATAATTTGAACTTGGACAAACGTTAATTCGAGGGTCTTGGACTTGATCTCGGATTAAACGGTGATTTGATATGACGATTTGACATGAGGATTTGATGAACACTGATTTGACTTGAGAATTTGATGAACACTAATTTGACTTGGGGATTTGATGGACACCGATTTCACTTGGGGATTTGATGAACACCAATTTGACTTGGGGATTTGATGGACACCGATTGGACGTGGGAATTTGATGGACACCGATTTGACTTGGGGATTTGATGAACACCAATTTGGCTTGGGGATTTGATGGATACCGATTTGACTTGGAGATTTGATGAACACCAATTTGACTTGGGGATTTGATGGACACATATTTGACATGAAGGTTGATGAAGATTGGTATGATCTTCGTCTTCAGTTCTTTGGATTTGTTGGGTTTTGATCTTCTTCAATGGACTTCAATATTCAAAAACGGTTTTTCGAGTGTCTTGTGACTTGATCTCGGATCAAACGGATTTTTGGCTTGAATGTTGTTGAAGAACGGTATGAATTTGATTTGGATTTTTCCGGATATGTTGAAGATTTGATCTTCTTGGCAGAGACACGATCTTTCAAAAACGTTTTTTGGATGAACTTGAGGCTTGATAGCAGATTGAAAGGAGTTCTTAACAAAAGAACACCTTGAAGATGGTTGAAGGATACCTTGAACGCCGCGAAAAACGTTTGAAGATGGTTGAAGGATACCTTGAATGCCACGAAGAACGCTTGAAGATGGATGAATTTGGTGGAGCGAAAAACTTAGAGCTTTTCCCTCTTCAACCTGTGAATATTTTGTGTGTGTTTTTTTTTCTTCAAGACCACCTCTATTTATAGTTGTGGAGTGAATCTCAATTAGAATCTTCTGATGAGATGAACGGTTGTGATCGCGTCTACAATTTCATGATATGGAAGACTTTATCTAAGATAATCTTCTATCCATCTTTTTAAGATTGAGACTTGGTGGGGAATTCTTTCCTTGTGGAGATTTGATGGATATTTTTTTTCCTTCTCTTGAAGATTGAGACTTGGAGGATAAGACTTTCCATGTCTTGAGATTTGATGAGCAATTATTTCCTTGTCTTAAGATTTAATTAATATATTTATTTTAATCCCTCAAAATATTAAGATTAAATAAAATATATTTTATATTTTTTGCATCTTAAGAGTTACCATCATTTAATTTAATTAGACACAAAATTAATGTGTCTACAAATTGCCCCATCGAGACTTGTTCACAATTTGTGTTGAAAATCACCAATGAGTGGATAAGTCTCGAGATCTTTCTTCTTCTTGTTCTCGTGCTTCAATTCAACCACCATAAATCCACATCATGAGTTTAGAACATTTGTGAGCTTCATCATTGGGACCATTAACTTGAATGTTGCATGAGCATTTTCTTTTTTTGATATGACTGGGCTAAGAATGCACTTCTAGGTGCCTACGTATCCAATGAAGGAATCAAGTCATGACGTAGTCCAAAAGAAATCAAGATTGATTTAAAGGGTGCCATACACAGTTTCTACTCATGCGGGCTAGGAGTAACGTGCAGTTTAAGCTCGTGCGCCATGGGGCATTTGATTTGGACATTTGTAGACAGTTTTATCTCATATCTAGGAGGCTTGAACATTTGATTTGAAGACTTTGAAGGATTTCTAGACCTTTTGGCTCATGTCTAGGAGACTTGAACATTTGCTTTGAGGACTTGAGGGATTTGTAGACATTTTGGCTCGTGTCTAGGAGATTTGAACCTTTGCTTTTAGGACTTTAAGCATTTGTAGACCTTTTGGCTCGTGTCTAGGAGACTTGAACATTTGTTTTGAAAACTTGAAGGATTTTCTTTGAGTTTGGATATGCAAACAGTTTATACTCGTGTTAAGGAGGATTTTGATAGTTCATACTCTTATCCAGGAGTGAATTTCAACACTTAATTTGAAGATTTGAGATAGTTTAGACTCGTATCAAGGAGCATATATTTTGACACTTAATTTGAGGATTTGAGATAGTTTAAGCTCGTATCAAGGAGCATATATTTTGGCACTTAATTTGAGGATTTGAGATAGTTTAAGCTCGTATCCAGGAGCATATATTTTGGCACTTAATTTGATAATTTGAGATAGTTTAAGCTCGTATCAAGAAGCATATATTTTGGCACTTAATTTGAGGGTTTGAGATAGTTTAAGCTCGTATCAAGGAGCATATATTTTGGCACTTAATTTGAGGATTTGAGATAGTTTAAGCTCGTATCAAGGAGCATATATTTTGGCACTTAATTTGAGGGTTTGAGATAGTTTAAGCTCATATCAACGAGCATATCTTTTGGCCTTAATTTGAGAATTTGAGATAGTTTAAGCTCGTATCAAGGAGCATATGTTTTGGCACTGAATTTGACGGCGCGCCCTCTTCATTCTCATCGTCGTTGTCTGTATCATCACTTTCAATATCAAGGCCATGAGTTGAGTTTTCTTCTTTAATAGAGTTTACACTTGTCTCTTTCTCATGCGCTCGCATTGCCAACTCTTCAAAGTTTCTTGGCTTGATTCCTTGAAGTATGTAAGAGAGACTACAATTCATCATTTGAATGCAAATCTCCATGGCTGAAGTTTCAGACAGTTTCTCTTTGCAACTCAAGGATAGACTTCTCCACCTATTGATGTGCTCAATCACTGGTTCGTCTTCTTGTTGATGAGAATTTGCAAGTTCAATCATGCTTACAGTACGCCGAGTGCTGTAAAAACGATTGAAAATTTTGGTTTGTAGATCGTTCCAAACGTCAATGGAGTTTGGTTCAAGATTAATGTACCAATCAAAGACAAAATCTTATAAGGATCGAATGAATTGCTTGACTAGATGATCTCCACAAGTTCCAACACTATTGCACGTCTCAATGAAGTGAGCAACATGTTGTCTTGGGTCTCCAGTCCCATCGAATCTTTGAAACATCGGAGGTTGATAGCTTTTCAGCATTTGCAATTTCTCTATTCTTTGAGAATAAGGCTTTTTGTACGCTTTGGTCATTGGAGGTTGAGCTTTGAAATCATTTGCAACTTCTTCAATGAGCTTCTTCAATTGATCGGCAGAGACAAGCCCTTGCGGGGAAACTTGGATTTGGTTGCTTGAAGACTTAGAATCTTCTCCAACTTCAACATCTCGAATGTTTAACTCGGTAAACTTTGTGTGCATCATGGCGCATTGCTCTTCCTTCCTTGATAAATTTGGCTTATGGAAAAGAGAAGTGGCTTGGATTGTTTTACTTAGGACTTCATCAAACTCTTGAGCTTCAACTACTTGAGTAGCATTATGTGCCATACTTTGATCGTTGCTTTCCACGAGCTCTTGCTTTTGGAGATGAGGTGACATTTCAACTTCGTTGATTTTCGTCTTGATGCATTCTTGAACCTCAATGTTGTTGGTGACTTCTTCGGAATTTTCAATTCCTTCTTGGAACTCTAGCTTTTGGAGAAGGCGGTTCAAATGTTCATCACGTTTTTGAGCTTGTTTTGTAAGATTCTCAATAGCTCTTGTCAGCGCCGCAACTTGCTCTTCCAATGAAGTTGCTTGATCGTCTTCTCTAGCTTCATGCCTTGCCATCGGTACTAGTGAAACTTTCAACGTCGGTTGCATAGAACCTCCGCTTGTTGCCCCCATTGACTTGTCCATTGTTGAGCAACATTGGTTTCTTGTGACTTCAAATTTGAGACTTGTTGGAAAAGAGATGAGAGGTAGAGATTGTCCCACTGGGCCTACCAAATTTGTAACAACAAATTTCAGAACAATATTAAAATTTGTAGTGAAAATATTCAATTTGATCTTTACTGAAATAATTTGAACTTGGACAAACGTTAATTCGAGGGTCTTGGACTTGATCTCGGATTAAACGGTGATTTGATATGACGATTTGACATGAGGATTTGATGAACACTGATTTGACTTGAGAATTTGATGAACACTAATTTGACTTGGGGATTTGATGGACACCGATTTCACTTGGGGATTTGATGAACACCAATTTGACTTGGGGATTTGATGGACACCGATTGGACGTGGGAATTTGATGGACACCGATTTGACTTGGGGATTTGATGAACACCAATTTGGCTTGGGGATTTGATGGATACCGATTTGACTTGGAGATTTGATGAACACCAATTTGACTTGGGGATTTGATGGACACATATTTGACATGAAGGTTGATGAAGATTGGTATGATCTTCGTCTTCAGTTCTTTGGATTTGTTGGGTTTTGATCTTCTTCAATGGACTTCAATATTCAAAAACGGTTTTTCGAGTGTCTTGTGACTTGATCTCGGATCAAACGGATTTTTGGCTTGAATGTTGTTGAAGAACGGTATGAATTTGATTTGGATTTTTCCGGATATGTTGAAGATTTGATCTTCTTGGCAGAGACACGATCTTTCAAAAACGTTTTTTGGATGAACTTGAGGCTTGATAGCAGATTGAAAGGAGTTCTTAACAAAAGAACACCTTGAAGATGGCTGAAGGATACCTTGAACGCCGCGAAAAACGTTTGAAGATGGTTGAAGGATACCTTGAATGCCACGAAGAACGCTTGAAGATGGATGAATTTGGTGGAGCGAAAAACTTAGAGCTTTTCCCTCTTCAACCTGTGAATATTTTGTGTGTGTTTTTTTTTCTTCAAGACCACCTCTATTTATAGTTGTGGAGTGAATCTCAATTAGAATCTTCTGATGAGATGAACGGTTGTGATCGCGTCTACAATTTCATGATATGGAAGACTTTATCTAAGAGAATCTTCTATCCATCTTTTTAAGATTGAGACTTGGTGGGGAATTCTTTCCTTGTGGAGATTTGATGGATATTTTTTTTCCTTCTCTTGAAGATTGAGACTTGGAGGATAAGACTTTCCATGTCTTGAGATTTGATGAGCAATTATTTCCTTGTCTTAAGATTTAATTAATATATTTATTTTAATCCCTCAAAATATTAAGATTAAATAAAATATATTTTATATTTTTTGCATCTTAAGAGTTACCATCATTTAATTTAATTAGACACAAAATTAATGTGTCTACAAATTGCCCCATCGAGACTTGTTCACAATTTGTGTTGAAAATCACCAATGAGTGGATAAGTCTCGAGATCTTTCTTCTTCTTGTTCTCGTGCTTCAATTCAACCACCATAAATCCACATCATGAGTTTAGAACATTTGTGAGCTTCATCATTGGGACCATTAACTTGAATGTTGCATGAGCATTTTCTTTTTTTGATATGACTGGGCTAAGAATGCACTTCTAGGTGCCTACGTATCCAATGAAGGAATCAAGTCATGACGTAGTCCAAAAGAAATCAAGATTGATTTAAAGGGTGCCATACACAGTTTCTACTCATGCGGGCTAGGAGTAACGTGCAGTTTAAGCTCGTGCGCCATGGGGCATTTGATTTGGACATTTGTAGACAGTTTTATCTCATATCTAGGAGGCTTGAACATTTGATTTGAAGACTTTGAAGGATTTCTAGACCTTTTGGCTCAGGTCTAGGAGACTTGAACATTTGCTTTGAGGACTTGAGGGATTTGTAGACATTTTGGCTCGTGTCTAGGAGATTTGAACCTTTGCTTTGAGGACTTTAAGCATTTGTAGACCTTTTGGCTCGTGTCTAGGAGACTTGAACATTTGTTTTGAAAACTTGAAGGATTTTCTTTGAGTTTGGATATGCAAACAGTTTATACTCGTGTTAAGGAGGATTTTGATAGTTCATACTCTTATCCAGGAGTGAATTTCAACACTTAATTTGAAGATTTGAGATAGTTTAGACTCGTATCAAGGAGCATATATTTTGACACTTAATTTGAGGATTTGAGATAGTTTAAGCTCGTATCAAGGAACATAAATTTTGGCACTTAATTTGAGGATTTGAGATAGTTTAAGCTCGTATCCAGGAGCATATATTTTGGAACTTAATTTGATAATTTGAGATAGTTTAAGCTCGTATCAAGGAGCATATATTTTGGCACTTAATTTGAGGGTTTGAGATAGTTTAAGCTTGTATCAAGGAGCATATATTTTGGCACTTAATTTGAGGATTTGAGATAGTTTAAGCTCGTATCAAGGAGCATATATTTTGGCACTTAATTTGAGGGTTGGAGATAGTTTAAGCTCATATCAACGAGCATATCTTTTGGCCTTAATTTGAGAATTTGAGATAGTTTAAGCTCGTATCAAGGAGCATATGTTGTGGCACTGAATTTGACGGCGCGCCCTCTTCATTCTCATCGTCGTTGTCTGTATCATCACTTTCAATATCAAGGCCATGAGTTGAGTTTTCTTCTTTAATAGAGTTTACACTTGTCTCTTTCTCATGCGCTCGCATTGCCAACTCTTCAAAGTTTCTTGGCTTGATTCCTTGAAGTATGTAAGAGAGACTCCAATTCATCATTTGAATGCAAATCTCCATGGCTGAAGTTTCAGACAGTTTCTCTTTGCAACTCAAGGATAGACTTCTCCACCTATTGATGTCCGCATTCACTGGTTCGTCTTCTTGTTGATGAGAATTTGCAAGTTCAATCATGCTTACAGTACGCCGAGTTCTGTAAAAACGATTGAAAATTTTGGTTTGTAGATCGTTCCAAACGTCAATGGAGTTTGGTTCAAGATTAATGTACCAATCAAAGACAAAATCTTATAAGGATCGAATGAATTGCTTGACTAGATGATCTTCACAAGTTCCAACACCATTGCACGTCTCAATGAAGTGAGCAACATGTTGTCTTGGGTCTTCAGCCCCATCGAATCTTTGAAACATCGGAGGTTGATAGCTTTTCAGCAGTTGCAATTGCTCTATTCTTTGAGAATAAGGCTTTTTGTACGCTTTGGTCATTGCAGGTTGAGCTTTGAAATCATTTGCAAATTCTTCAATGAGCTTCTTCAATTGATCGGCAGAGACAAGCCCGTGCGGGGAAACTTGGATTTGGTTGCTTGAAGACTTAGAATCTTCTCCAACTTCAACATCTTGAATGTTTAACTCGGTAAACTTTGTGTGCATCATGGCGCAGTGCTCTTCCTTCCTTGATAAATTTCGCTTGTGGAAAAGAGAAGTGGCTTGGATTCTTTTACTTAGGACTTCATCAAACTCTTGAGCTTCAACTCCTTGAGTAGCATTATGTGCCATACTTTGATCGTTGCTTTCCACGAGCTCTTGCTTTTGGAGATGAGGTGACATTTCAACTTCGTTGATTGTCGTCTTCATGCATTCTTGAACCTCAATGTTGTTGGTGACTTCTTCGGAATTTTCAATTCCTTCTTGGAACTCTAGCTTTTGGAGAAGGCGATTCAAATGTTCATCACGTTTTTTAGCTTGTTTTGTAAGATTCTCAATAGCTCTTGTCAGCGCCGCAACTTGCTCTTCCAATGAAGTTGCTTGATCATCTTCTGTAGCTTCATGCCTGGCCATCGGCACAAGTGAAACTTTCAACGTCGGTTGCATAGAACCTCCGCTTGTTGCCCCCATTGACTTGTCCATTGTTGAGCAACACTGTTTTCTTGTGACTTCAAATTTGAGACTTGTTGGAAAAGAGATGAGAGGTAGAGATTGTCCCACTGGGCTACCATATTTGTAACAACAAATTTCAGAACAATATTAAAATTTGTAGTGAAAATATTCAATTTGATCTTTACTGAAATAATTTGAACTTGGACAAACGTTAATTCGAGGGTCTTGGACTTGATCTCGGATTAAACGGTGATTTGATTTGACGATTTGACTTGAGGATTTGATGAACACTGATTTGACTTGAGAATTTGATGAACACCAATTTGACTTGGGGATTTGATGGACACCGATTTCACTTGGGGATTTGATGAACACCAATTTGACTTGGGGATTTGATGGACACCGATTGGACATGGGAATTTGATGGACACCGATTTGACTTGGGGATTTGATGAACACCAATTTGGCTTGGGGATTTGATGGATACCGATTTGACTTGGAGATTTGATGAACACCAATTTGACTTGGGGATTTGATGGACACATATTTGACATGAAGGTTTATGAAGATTGGTATGATCTTCGTCTTCAGTTCTTTGGATTTGTTGGGTTTTGATCTTCTTCAATGGACTTCAATATTCAAAAACGGTTTTTTCGAGTGTCTTGTGACTTGATCTCGGATCAAACGGATTTTTGGCTTGAATGTTGTTGAAGAACGGTATGAATTTGACTTGGATTTTTCCGGATATGTTGAAGATTTGATCTTCTTGGCAGAGACACGATCTTTCAAAAACGTTTTTTGGATGAACTTGAGGCTTGATAGCAGATTGAAAGGAGTTCTTAACAAATGAACACCTTGAAGATGGCTGAAGGATACCTTGAACGCCGCGAAAAACGTTTGAAGATGGTTGAAGGATACCTTGAATGCCACGAAGAACGCTTGAAGATGGATGAATTTGGTGGAGCGAAAAACTTAGAGCTTTTCCCTCTTCAACCTGTGAATATTTTGTGTGTGTTTTTTTTTCTTCAAGACCACCTCTATTTATAGTTGTGGAGTGAATCTCAATTAGAATCTTCTGATGAGATGAACGGTTGTGATCGCGTCTACAATTCCATGATATGGAAGACTTTATCTAAGAGAATCTTCTTTCCATCTTTTTAAGATTGAGACTTGGTGGGGAATTCTTTCCTTGTGGAGATTTGATGGATATTTTTTTTCCTTCTCTTGAAGATTGAGACTTGGAGTATAAGACTTTCCATGTCTTGAGATTTGATGAGCAATTATTTCCTTGTCTTAAGATTTAATTAATATATTTATTTTAATCCCTCAAAATATTAAGATTAAATAAAATATATTTTATATTTTTTGCATCTTAAGAGTTACCATCATTTAATTTAATTGGACACAAAATTAATGTATCTACAAATTGCCCCATCGAGACTTGTTCACAATTTGTGTTGAAAATCACCAATGAGTGGATAAGTCTCGAGATCTTTCTTCTTCTTGTTCTCGTGCTTCAATTCAACCACCATAAATCCACATCATGAGTTTAGAAAATTTGTGAGCTTCATCATTGGGTCCATTAACTTGAATGTTGCATGAGCATTTTCTTTTTTTGATATCACTGGGCTAAGAATGCACTTCTAGGTGCCTACGTATCCAATGAAGGAATCAAGTCATGACGTAGTCCAAAAGAAATCAAGATTGATTTAAAGGGTGCCATACACAATTTCTACTCATGCGGGCTAGGAGTAACGTGCAGTTTAAGCTCGTGCGCCATGGGGCATTTGATTTGGACATTTGTAGACAGTTTTATCTCATATCTAGGAGGCTTGAACATTTGATTTGAAGACTTTGAAGGATTTCTAGACCTTTTGGCTCATGTCTAGGAGACTTGAACATTTGCTTTGAGGACTTGAGGGATTTGTAGACATTTTGGCTCGTGTCTAGGAGATTTGAACCTTTGCTTTGAGGACTTTAAGCATTTGTAGACCTTTTGGCTCGTGTCTAGGAGACTTGAACATTTGTTTTGAAAACTTGAAGGATTTTCTTTGAGTTTGGATATGCAAACAGTTTATACTCGTGTTAAGGAGGATTTTGATAGTTCATACTCTTATCCAGGAGTGAATTTCAACACTTAATTTGAAGATTTGAGATAGTTTAGACTCGTATCAAGGAGCATATATTTTGACACTTAATTTGAGGATTTGAGATAGTTTAAGCTCGTATCAAGGAGCATAAATTTGGCACTTAATTTGAGGATTTGAGATAGTTTAAGCTCGTATCCAGGAGCATATATTTTGGAACTTAATTTGATAATTTGAGATAGTTTAAGCTCGTATCAAGGAGCATATATTTTGGCACTTAATTTGAGGGTTTGAGATAGTTTAAGCTCGTATCAAGGAGCATATATTTTGGCACTTAATTTGAGGATTTGAGATAGTTTAAGCTCGTATCAAGGAGCATATATTTTGGCACTTAATTTGAGGGTTTGAGATAGTTTAAGCTCATATCAACGAGCATATCTTTTGGCCTTAATTTGAGAATTTGAGATAGTTTAAGCTCGTATCAAGGAGCATATGTTGTGGCACTGAATTTGACGGCGCGCCCTCTTCATTCTCATCGTCGTTGTCTGTATCATCACTTTCAATATCAAGGCCATGAGTTGAGTTTTCTTCTTTAATAGAGTTTACACTTGTCTCTTTCTCATGCGCTCGCATTGCCAACTCTTCAAAGTTTCTTGGCTTGATTCCTTGAAGTATGTAAGAGAGACTCCAATTCATCATTTGAATGCAAATCTCCATGGCTGAAGTTTCAGACAGTTTCTCTTTGCAACTCAAGGATAGACTTCTCCACCTATTGATGTGCGCAATCACTGGTTCGTCTTCTTGTTGATGAGAATTTGCAAGTTCAATCATGCTTACAGTACGCCGAGTGCTGTAAAAACGATTGAAAATTTTGGTTTGTAGATCGTTCCAAACGTCAATGGAGTTTGGTTCAAGATTAATGTACCAATCAAAGACAAAATCTTATAAGGATCGAATGAATTGCTTGACTAGATGATCTTCACAAGTTCCAACACTATTGCACGTCTCAATGAAGTGAGCAACATGTTGTCTTGGGTCTTCAGCCCCATCGAATCTTTGAAACATCGGAGGTTGATAGCTTTTCAGCAGTTGCAATTGCTCTATTCTTTGAGAATAAGGCTTTTTGTACGCTTTGGTCATTGCAGGTTGAGCTTTGAAATCATTTGCAAATTCTTCAATGAGCTTCTTCAATTGATCGGCAGAGACAAGCCCTTGCGGGGAAACTTGGATTTGGTTGCTTGAAGACTTAGAATCTTCTCCAACTTCAACATCTTGAATGTTTAACTCGGTAAACTTTGTGTGCATCATGGCGCAGTGCTCTTCCTTCATTGATAAATTTGGCTTGTGGAAAAGAGAAGTGGCTTGGATTCTTTTACTTAGGACTTCATCAAACTCTTGAGCTTCAACTCCTTGAGTAGCATTATGTGCCATACTTTGATCGTTGCTTTCCACGAGCTCTTGCTTTTGGAGATGAGGTGACATTTCAACTTCGTTGATTGTCATCTTCATGCATTCTTGAACTTCAATGTTGTTGGTGACTTCTTCGGAATTTTCAATTCCTTCTTGGAACTCTAGCTTTTGGAGAAGGCGGTTCAAATGTTCATCACGTTTTTTAGCTTGTTTTGTAAGATTCTCAATAGCTCTTGTCAGCGCCGCAAGTTGCTCTTCCAATGAAGTTGCTTGATCGTCTTCTCTAGCTTCATGCCTGGCCATCGGCACAAGTGAAACTTTCAACGTCGGTTGCATAGAACCTCCGCTTGTTGCCCCCATTGACTTGTCCATTGTTGAGCAACACTGGTTTCTTGTGACTTCAAATTTGAGACTTGTTGGAAAAGAGATGAGAGGTAGAGATTGTCCCACTGGGCCTACCAAATTTGTAACAACAAATTTCAGAACAATATTAAAATTTGTAGTGAAAATCTTCAATTTGATCTTTACTGAAATAATTTGAACTTGGACAAACGTTAATTCGAGGGTCTTGGACTTGATCTCGGATTAAACGGTGATTTGATTTGACGATTTGACTTGAGGATTTGATGAACACTGATTTGACTTGAGAATTTGATGAACACCAATTTGACTTGGGGATTTGATGGACACCGATTTCACTTGGGGATTTGATGAACACCAATTTGACTTGGGGATTTGATGGACACCGATTGGACTTGGGAATTTGATGGACACCGATTTGACTTGGGGATTTGATGAACACCAATTTGGCTTGGGGATTTGATGGATACCGATTTGACTTGGAGATTTGATGAACATCAATTTGACTTGGGGATTTGATGGACACATATTTGACTTGAAGGTTGATGAAGATTGGTATGATCTTCGTCTTCAGTTCTTTGGATTTGTTTGGTTTTGATCTTCTTCAATGGACTTCAATATTCAAAAACGGTTTTTCGAGGGTCTTGTGACTTGATCTCGGATCAAACGGATTTTTGGCTTGAATGTTGTTGAAGAACGGTATGAATTTGATTTGGATTTTTTCCGGATATGTTGAAGATTTGATCTTCTTGGCAGAGACACGATCTTTCAAAAACGTTTTTTGGATGAACTTGAGGCTTGATAGCGGATTGAAAGGAGTTCTTAACAAAAGAACACATTGACGATGGTTGAAGGATACCTTGAACGCCGCGAAAAACGCTTGAAGATGGTTGAAGGATACCTTGAATGCCACGAAGAACGCTTGAAGATGGATGAATTTGGTGGAGCGAAAAAATTAGAGCTTTTCCCTCTTCAACTTGTGAATATTTTGTGTGTGTTTTCTTTTCTTCAAGACCTCCTCTATTTATAGTTGTGGAGTGAATCTCAATTAGAATCTTCCGATGAGATGAACGGTTGTGATTGCGTCTACAATTCCATGATATGGAAGACTTTATCTAAGAGAATCTTCTTTCCATCTTTTTAAGATTGAGACTTGGTGGGGAATTCTTTCCTTGTGGAGATTTGATGGATATTTTTTTCCATCTCTTGAAGATTGAGACTAGGAGGATAAGACTTTCCATGTCTTGAGATTTGATGAGCAATTATTTCCTTGTCTTAAGATTTAATTAATATATTTATTTTAATCCCTCAAAATATTAAGATTAAATAAAATATATTTTACATTTTTTGCATCTTAAGAGTTACCATCATTTAATTTAATTAGACACAAAATTAATGTGTCTACAAATTTCCCCATCGAGACTTGTTCACAATTTGTGTTGAAAATCACCAATGAGTGGATAAGTCTCGAGATCTTTCTTCTTCTTGCTCTCGTGCTTCAATTCAACCACCATAAATCCACATCATGAGTTTAGAACATTTGTGAGCTTCATCATTGGATCCATTAACTTGAATGTTGCATGAGCATTTTCATTTTTTGATATGACTGTGCTAAGAATGCACTTCTAGGTGCCTACGTATCCAATGAAGGAATCAAGTCATGACGTAGTCCAAAAGAAATCAAGATTGATATAAAGGGGTGCCATACACAGTTTCTACTCATGCGGGCTAGGAGTAACGTGCAGTTTAAGCTCGTGCGCCATGGAGCATTTGATTTGGACATTTGTAGACAGTTTTATCTCATATCTAGGAGGCTTGAACATTTGATTTGAAGGCTTGAAGGATTTTTAGACCTTTTGGCTCATGTCTAGGAGACTTGAACATTTCCTTTGAGGACTTGAGGGATTTGTAGACATTTTGGCTCGTGTCTAGGAGATTTGAACATTTGCTTTGAGGACTTGAAGGATTTGTAGACCTTTTGGCTCGTGTCTAGGAGACTTGAACATTTGTTTTGAAAACTTGAAGGATTTTCTTTGAGTTTGGATATGCAAACAGTTTATACTCGTGTTAAGGAGGATTTTGATAGTTCATACTCTTATCCAGGAGTGAATTTCAACACTTAATTTGAAGATTTGAGATAGTTTAGACTCGTATCAAGGAGCATATATTTTGACACTTAATTTGAGGATTTGAGATAGTTTAAGCTCGTATCAAGGAGCATAAATTTTGGCACTTAATTTGAGGATTTGAGATAGTTTAAGCTCGTATCCAGGAGCATATATTTTGGAACTTAATTTGATAATTTGAGATAGTTTAAGCTCGTATCAAGGAGCATATATTTTGGCACTTAATTTGAGGGTTTGAGATAGTTTAAGCTCGTATCAAGGAGCATAAATTTTGGCACTTAATTTGAGGATTTGAGATAGTTTAAGCTCGTATCAAGGAGTATAAATTTTGGCACTTAATTTGAGGATTTGAGATAGTTTAAGCTCGTATCCAGGAGCATATATTTTGGAACTTAATTTGATAATTTGAGATAGTTTAAGCTCGTATCAAGGAGCATATATTTTGGCACTTAATTTGAGGGTTTGAGATAGTTTAAGCTCGTATCAAGGAGCATATATTTTGGCACTTAATTTGAGGATTTGAGATAGTTTAAGCTCGTATCAAGGAGCATATATTTTGGCACTTAATTTGAGGGTTTGAGATAGTTTAAGCTCATATCAACCAGCATATCTTTTGGCCTTAATTTGAGAATTTGAGATAGTTTAAGCTCGTATCAAGGAGCATATGTTGTGGCACTGAATTTGACGGCGCGCCCTCTTCATTCTCATCGTCGTTGTCTGTATCATCACTTTCAATATCAAGGCCATGAGTTGAGTTTTCTTCTTTAATAGAGTTTACACTTGTCTCTTTCTCATGCGCTCGCATTGCCAACTCTTCAAAGTTTCTTGGCTTGATTCCTTGAAGTATGTAAGAGAGACTCCAATTCATCATTTGAATGCAAATCTCCATGGCTGAAGTTTCAGACAGTTTCTCTTTGCAACTCAAGGATAGACTTCTCCACCTATTGATGTGCGCAATCACTGGTTCGTCTTCTTGTTGATGAGAATTTGCAAGTTCAATCATGCTTACAGTACGTCGAGTGCTGTAAAAACGATTGAAAATTTTGGTTTGTAGATCGTTCCAAACGTCAATGGAGTTTGGTTCAAGATTAATGTACCAATCAAAGACAAAATCTTATAAGGATCGAATGAATTGCTTGACTAGATGATCTTCACAAGTTCCAACACTATTGCACGTCTCAATGAAGTGAGCAACATGTTGTCTTGGGTCTTCAGCCCCATCGAATCTTTGAAACATCGGAGGTTGATAGCTTTTCAGCAGTTGCAATTGCTCTATTCTTTGAGAATAAGGCTTTTTGTACGCTTTGGTCATTGCAGGTTGAGCTTTGAAATCATTTGCAAATTCTTCAATGAGCTTCTTCAATTGATCGGCAGAGACAAGCCCTTGCGGGGAAACTTGGATTTGGTTGCTTGAAGACTTAGAATCTTCTCCAACTTCAACATCTTGAATGTTTAACTCGGTAAACTTTGTGTGCATCATGGCGCAGTGCTCTTCCTTCATTGATAAATTTGGCTTGTGGAAAAGAGAAGTGGCTTGGATTCTTTTACTTAGGACTTCATCAAACTCTTGAGCTTCAACTCCTTGAGTAGCATTATGTGCCATACTTTGATCGTTGCTTTCCACGAGCTCTTGCTTTTGGAGATGAGGTGACATTTCAACTTCGTTGATTGTCGTCTTCATGCATTCTTGAACTTCAATGTTGTTGGTGACTTATTCGGAATTTTCAATTCCTTCTTGGAACTCTAGCTTTTGGAGAAGGCGGTTCAAATGTTCATCACGTTTTTTAGCTTGTTTTGTAAGATTCTCAATAGCTCTTGTCAGCGCCGCAACTTGCTCTTCCAATGAAGTTGCTTGATCGTCTTCTCTAGCTTCATGCCTGGCCATCGGCACAAGTGAAACTTTCAACGTCGGTTGCATAGAACCTCCGCTTGTTGCCCCCATTGACTTGTCCATTGTTGAGCAACACTGGTTTCTTGTGACTTCAAATTTGAGACTTGTTGGAAAAGAGATGAGAGGTAGAGATTGTCCCACTGGGCCTACCAAATTTGTAACAACAAATTTCAGAACAATATTAAAATTTGTAGTGAAAATCTTCAATTTGATCTTTACTGAAATAATTTGAACTTGGACAAACGTTAATTCGAGGGTCTTGGACTTGATCTCGGATTAAACGGTGATTTGATTTGACGATTTGACTTGAGGATTTGATGAACACTGATTTGACTTGAGAATTTGATGAACACCAATTTGACTTGGGGATTTGATGGACACCGATTTCACTTGGGGATTTGATGAACACCAATTTGACTTGGGGATTTGATGGACACCGATTGGACTTGGGAATTTGATGGACACCGATTTGACTAGGGGATTTGATGAACACCAATTTGGCTTGGGGATTTGATGGATACCGATTTGACTTGGAGATTTGATGAACACCAATTTGACTTGGGGATTTGATGGACACATATTTGACTTGAAGGTTGATGAAGATTGGTATGATCTTCGTCTTCAGTTCTTTGGATTTGTTTGGTTTTGATCTTCTTCAATGGACTTCAATATTCAAAAACGGTTTTTCGAGGGTCTTGTGACTTGATCTCGGATCAAACGGATTTTTGGCTTGAATGTTGTTGAAGAACGGTATGAATTTGATTTGGATTTTTTCCGGATATGTTGAAGATTTGATCTTCTTGGCAGAGACACGATCTTTCAATAACGTTTTTTGGATGAACTCGAGGCTTGATAGCGGATTGAAAGGAGTTCTTAACAAAAGAACACATTGACGATGGTTGAAGGATACCTTGAACGCCGCGAAAAACGCTTGAAGATGGTTGAAGGATACCTTGAATGCCACGAAGAACGCTTGAAGATGGATGAATTTGGTGGAGCGAAAAAATTAGAGCTTTTCCCTCTTCAACTTGTGAATATTTTGTGTGTGTTTTCTTTTCTTCAAGACCTCCTCTATTTATAGTTGTGGAGTGAATCTCAATTAGAATCTTCCGATGAGATGAACGGTTGTGATTGCGTCTACAATTCCATGATATGGAAGACTTTATCTAAGAGAATCTTCTTTCCATCTTTTTAAGATTGAGACTTGGTGGAGAATTCTTTCCTTGTGGAGATTTGATGGATATTTTTTTCCATCTCTTGAAGATTGAGACTTGGAGGATAAGACTTTCCATGTCTTGAGATTTGATGAGCAATTATTTCCTTGTCTTAAGATTTAATTAATATATTTATTTTAATCCCTCAAAATATTAAGATTAAATAAAATATATTTTATATTTTGTGCATCTTAAGAGTTACCATCATTTAATTTAATTAGACACAAAATTAATGTGTCTACAAATTTCCCCATCGAGACTTGTTCACAATTTGTGTTGAAAATCACCAATGAGTGGATAAGTCTCGAGATCTTTCTTCTTCTTGTTCTCGTGCTTCAATTCAACCACCATAAATCCACATCATGAGTTTAGAACATTTGTGAGCTTCATCATTGGATCCATTAACTTGAATGTTGCATGAGCATTTTCATTTTTTGATATGACTGTGCTAAGAATGCACTTCTAGGTGCCTACGTATCCAATGAAGGAATCAAGTCATGACGTAGTCCAAAAGAAATCAAGATTGATATAAAGGGGTGCCATACACCGTTTCTACTCATGCGGGCTAGGAGTAACGTGCAGTTTAAGCTCGTGCGCCATGGAGCATTTGATTTGGACATTTGTAGACAGTTTTATCTCATATCTAGGAGGCTTGAACATTTGATTTGAAGGCTTGAATGATTTTTAGACCTTTTGGCTCATGTCTAGGAGACTTGAACATTTCCTTTGAGGACTTGAGGGATTTGTAGACATTTTGGCTCGTGTCTAGGAGATTTGAACATTTGCTTTGAGGACTTGAAGGATTTGTAGACCTTTTGGCTCGTGTCTAGGAGACTTGAACATTTGTTTTGAAAACTTGAAGGATTTTCTTTGAGTTTGGATATGCAAACAGTTTATACTCGTGTTAAGGAGGATTTTGATAGTTCATACTCTTATCCAGGAGTGAATTTCAACACTTAATTTGAAGATTTGAGATAGTTTAGACTCGTATCAAGGAGCATATATTTTGACACTTAATTTGAGGATTTGAGATAGTTTAAGCTCGTATCAAGGAGCATAAATTTTGGCACTTAATTTGAGGATTTGAGATAGTTTAAGCTCGTATCCAGGAGCATATATTTTGGAACTTAATTTGATAATTTGAGATAGTTTAAGCTCGTATCAAGGAGCATATATTTTGGCACTTAATTTGAGGGTTTGAGATAGTTTAAGCTCGTATCAAGGAGCATAAATTTTGGCACTTAATTTGAGGATTTGAGATAGTTTAAGCTCGTATCAAGGAGCATAAATTTTGGCACTTAATTTGAGGATTTGAGATAGTTTAAGCTCGTATCCAGGAGCATATATTTTGGAACTTAATTTGATAATTTGAGATAGTTTAAGCTCGTATCAAGGAGCATATATTTTGGCACTTAATTTGAGGGTTTGAGATAGTTTAAGCTCGTAACAAGGAGCATATATTTTGGCACTTAATTTGAGGATTTGAGATAGTTTAAGCTCGTATCAAGGAGCATATATTTTGGCACTTAATTTGAGGGTTTGAGATAGTTTAAGCTCATATCAACCAGCATATCTTTTGGCCTTAATTTGAGAATTTGAGATAGTTTAAGCTCGTATCAAGGAGCATATGTTGTGGCACTGAATTTGACGGCGCGCCCTCTTCATTCTCATCGTCGTTGTCTGTATCATCACTTTCAATATCAAGGCCATGAGTTGAGTTTTCTTCTTTAATAGAGTTTACACTTGTCTCTTTCTCATGCGCTCGCATTGCCAACTCTTCAAAGTTTCTTGGCTTGATTCCTTGAAGTATGTAAGAGAGACTCCAATTCATCATTTGAATGCAAATCTCCATGGCTGAAGTTTCAGACAGTTTCTCTTTGCAACTCAAGGATAGACTTCTCCACCTATTGATGTGCGCAATCACTGGTTCGTCTTCTTGTTGATGAGAATTTGCAAGTTCAATCATGCTTACAGTACGCCGAGTGCTGTAAAAACGATTGAAAATTTTGGTTTGTAGATCGTTCCAAACGTCAATGGAGTTTGGTTCAAGATTAATGTACCAATCAAAGACAAAATCTTATAAGGATCGAATGAATTGCTTGACTAGATGATCTTCACAAGTTCCAACACTATTGCACATCTCAATGAAGTGAGCAACATGTTGTCTTGGGTCTTCAGCCCCATCGAATCTTTGAAACATCGGAGGTTGATAGCTTTTCAGCAGTTGCAATTGCTCTATTCTTTGAGAATAAGGCTTTTTGTACGCTTTGGTCATTGCAGGTTGAGCTTTGAAATCATTTGCAAATTCTTCAATGATCTTCTTCAATTGATCGGCAGAGACAAGCCCTTGCGGGGAAACTTGGATTTGGTTGCTTGAAGACTTAGAATCTTCTCCAACTTCAACATCTTGAATGTTTAACTCGGTAAACTTTGTGTGCATCATGGCGCAGTGCTCTTCCTTCATTGATAAATTTGGCTTGTGGAAAAGAGAAGTGGCTTGGATTCTTTTACTTAGGACTTCATCAAAGTCTTGAGCTTCAACTCCTTGAGTAGCATTATGTGCCATACTTTGATCGTTGCTTTCCACGAGCTCTTGCTTTTGGAGATGAGGTGACATTTCAACTTCGTTGATTGTCGTCTTCATGCATTCTTGAACTTCAATGTTGTTGGTGACTTATTCGGAATTTTCAATTCCTTCTTGGAACTCTAGCTTTTGGAGAAGGCGGTTCAAATGTTCATCACGTTTTTTAGCTTGTTTTGTAAGATTCTCAATAGCTCTTGTCAGCGCCGCAACTTGCTCTTCCAATGAAGTTGCTTGATCGTCTTCTCTAGCTTCATGCCTGGCCATCGGCACAAGTGAAACTTTCAACGTCGGTTGCATAGAACCTCCGCTTGTTGCCCCCATTGACTTGTCCATTGTTGAGCAACACTGGTTTCTTGTGACTTCAAATTTGAGACTTGTTGGAAAAGAGATGAGAGGTAGAGATTGTCCCACTGGGCCTACCAAATTTGTAACAACAAATTTCAGAACAATATTAAAATTTGTAGTGAAAATCTTCAATTTGATCTTTACTGAAATAATTTGAACTTGGACAAACGTTAATTCGAGGGTCTTGGACTTGATCTCGGATTAAACGGTGATTTGATTTGACGATTTGACTTGAGGATTTGATGAACACTGATTTGACTTGAGAATTTGATGAACACCAATTTGACTTGGGGATTTGATGGACACCGATTTCACTTGGGGATTTGATGAACACCAATTTGACTTGGGGATTTGATGGACACCGATTGGACTTGGGAATTTGATGGACACCGATTTGACTAGGGGATTTGATGAACACCAATTTGGCTTGGGGATTTGATGGATACCGATTTGACTTGGAGATTTGATGAACACCAATTTGACTTGGGGATTTGATGGACACATATTTGACTTGAAGGTTGATGAAGATTGGTATGATCTTCGTCTTCAGTTCTTTGGATTTGTTTGGTTTTGATCTTCTTCAATGGACTTCAATATTCAAAAACGGTTTTTCGAGGGTCTTGTGACTTGATCTCGGATCAAACGGATTTTTGGCTTGAATGTTGTTGAAGAACGGTATGAATTTGATTTGGATTTTTTCCGGATATGTTGAAGATTTGATCTTCTTGGCAGAGACACGATCTTTCAATAACGTTTTTTGGATGAACTCGAGGCTTGATAGCGGATTGAAAGGAGTTCTTAACAAAAGAACACATTGACGATGGTTGAAGGATACCTTGAACGCCGCGAAAAACGCTTGAAGATGGTTGAAGGATACCTTGAATGCCACGAAGAACGCTTGAAGATGGATGAATTTGGTGTAGCGAAAAAATTAGAGCTTTTCCCTCTTCAATTTGTGAATATTTTGTGTGTGTTTTCTTTTCTTCAAGACCTCCTCTATTTATAGTTGTGGAGTGAATCTCAATTAGAATCTTCCGATGAGATGAACGGTTGTGATTGCGTCTACAATTCCATGATATGGAAGACTTTATCTAAGAGAATCTTCTTTCCATCTTTTTAAGATTGAGACTTGGTGGAGAATTCTTTCCTTGTGGAGATTTGATGGATATTTTTTTCCATCTCTTGAAGATTGAGACTTGGAGGATAAGACTTTCCATGTCTTGAGATTTGATGAGCAATTATTTCCTTGTCTTAAGATTTAATTAATATATTTATTTTAATCCCTCAAAATATTAAGATTAAATAAAATATATTTTATATTTTGTGCATCTTAAGAGTTACCATCATTTAATTTAATTAGACACAAAATTAATGTGTCTACAAATTTCCCCATCGAGACTTGTTCACAATTTGTGTTGAAAATCACCAATGAGTGGATAAGTCTCGAGATCTTTCTTCTTCTTGTTCTCGTGCTTCAATTCAACCACCATAAATCCACATCATGAGTTTAGAACATTTGTGAGCTTCATCATTGGATCCATTAACTTGAATGTTGCATGAGCATTTTCATTTTTTGATATGACTGTGCTAAGAATGCACTTCTAGGTGCCTACGTATCCAATGAAGGAATCAAGTCATGACGTAGTCCAAAAGAAATCAAGATTGATATAAAGGGGTGCCATACACAGTTTCTACTCATGCGGGCTAGGAGTAACGTGCAGTTTAAGCTCGTGCGCCATGGAGCATTTGATTTGGACATTTGTAGACAGTTTTATCTCATATCTAGGAGGCTTGAACATTTGATTTGAAGGCTTGAATGATTTTTAGACCTTTTGGCTCATGTCTAGGAGACTTGAACATTTCCTTTGAGGACTTGAGGGATTTGTAGACATTTTGGCTCGTGTCTAGGAGATTTGAACATTTGCTTTGAGGACTTGAAGGATTTGTAGACCTTTTGGCTCGTGTCTAGGAGACTTGAACATTTGTTTTGAAAACTTGAAGGATTTTCTTTGAGTTTGGATATGCAAACAGTTTATACTCGTGTTAAGGAGGATTTTGATACTTCATACTCTTATCCAGGAGTGAATTTCAGCACTTAATTTGAAGATTTGAGATAGTTTAGACTCGTATCAAGGAGCATATATTTTGACACTTAATTTGAGGATTTGAGATAGTTTAAGCTCGTATCAAGGAGGATATATTTTGGCACTTAATTTGAGGATTTGAGATAGTTTAAGCTCGTATCCAGGAGCATATATTTTGGCACTTAATTTGATAATTTGAGATAGTTTAAGCTCGTATCAAGGAGCATATATTTTGGCACTTAATTTGAGGGTTTGAGATAGTTTAAGCTCGTATCAAGGAGCATATATTTTGGCACTTAATTTGAGAATTTGAGATAGTTTAAGCTCGTATCAAGGAGCATATATTTTGGCACTTAATTTGAGGGTTTGAGATAGTTTAAGCTCTTATCAACGAGCATATATTTTGGCACTTAATTTGAGAATTTGAGATAGTTTAAGCTCGTATCAAGGAGCATATGTTTTGGCACTGAATTTGACGGCGCGCCCTCTTCATTCTCATCGTCGTTGTCTGTATCATCACTTTCAATATCAAGGCCATGAGTTGAGTTTTCTTCTTTAATAGAGTTTACACTTGTCTCTTTCTCATGCGCTCGCATTGCCAACTCTTCAAAGTTTCTTGCCTTGATTCCTTGAAGTATGTAAGAGAGACTCCAATTCATCATTTGAATGCCAATCTCCATGGCTGAAGTTTCAGACAGTTTCTCTTTGCAAATCAAGGATAGACTTCTCCACCTATTGAAGTGCTCAATCACTAGTTCGTCTTCTTGTTGATGAGAATTTGCAAGTTCAATCATGCTTACAGTACGCCGAGTGCTATAAAAACGATTGAAAATTTTGGTTTGTAGATCGTTCCAAACGTCAATGGAGTTTGGTTCAAGATTAATGTACCAATCAAAGACAAAATCTTCTAAGGATCGAACGAATTGCTTGACTAGATGATCTCCACAAGTTCCAACACTATTGCACGTCTCAATGAAATGAGCAACATGTTGTCTTGGGTCTCCAGTCCCATCGAATCTTTGAAACATCGGAGGTTGATAGCTTTTCAGCATTTGCAATTGCTCTATGCTTTGAGAATAAGGCTTTTTGTACGCTTTGGTCATTGCAGGTTGAGCTTTGAAATCATTTGCAACTTCTTCAATGAGCTTCTTCAATTGATCGGCAGAGACAAGCCTTGGCGGGGAAACTTGGATTTGGTTGCTTGAAGACTTAGAATCTTCTCCAACTTCAACATCTTGAATGTTTAACTTGGTAAACTTTGTGTGCATCATGGCGCATTGCTCTTCCTTCCTTGATAAATTTGGCTTATGGAAAAGAGAAGTGGCTTGGATTCTTTTACTTAGGACTTCATCAAACTCTTGAGCTTCAACTCCTTGAGTAGCATTATGTGCCATACTTTGATCGTTGCTTTCCACGAGCTCTTGCTTTTGGAGATGAGGTGACATTTCAACTTCGTTGATTGTCGTCTTAATGCATTCTTGAACTTCAATGTTGTTGGTGACTTCTTCGGAATTTTCAATTCCTTCTTGGAACTCTAGCTTTTGGAGAAGGCGGTTCAAATGTTCATCACGTTTTTTAGCTTGTTTTGTAAGATTCTCAATAGCTCTTGTCAGCGCCGCAACTTGCTCTGCCAATGAAGTTGCTTGATCGTCTTCTCTAGCTTCATGCCTGGCCATCGGCACAAGTGAAACTTTCAACGTCGGTTGCATAGAACCTCCGCTTGTTGCCCCCATTGACTTGTCCATTGTTGAGCAACACTGGTTTCTTGTGACTTCAAATTTGAGACTTGTTGCAAAAGAGATGAGAGGTAGAGATTGTCCCACTGGGCCTACCAAATTTGTAACAACAAATTTCAGAACAATATTAAAATTTGTAGTGAAAATCTTCAATTTGATCTTTAATGAAATAATTTGAACTTGGACAAACGTTAATTCGAGGGTCTTGGACTTGATCTCGGATTAAACGGTGATTTGATTTGACGATTTTACTTGAGGATTTGATGAACACTGATTTGACTTGAGAATTTGATGAACACCAATTTGACTTGGGGATTTAATGGACACCGATTTCACTTGGGGATTTGATGAACACCAATTTGACTTGGGGATTTGATGGACACCGATTGGACTTGGGAATTTGATGGACACCGATTTGACTTGGGGATTTGATGAACACCAATTTGGCTTGGGGATTTGATGGATACCGATTTGACTTGGAGATTTGATGAACACCAATTTGACTTGGGGATTTGATGGACACATATTTGACTTGAAGGTTGATGAAGATTGGTATGATCTTCGTCTTTAGTTCTTTGGATTTGTTGGGTTTTGATCTTCTTCAATGGACTTCAATATTCAAAAACGGTTTTTCGAGGGTCTTGTGACTTGATCTCGGATCAAACGGATTTTTGGCTTGAATGTTGTTGAAGAACGGTATGAATTTGATTTGGATTTTTTCCGGATATGTTGAAGATTTGATCTTCTTGGCAGAGACACGATCTTTCAAAAACGTTTTTTGGATGAACTTGAGGCTTGATAGCGGATTGAAAGGAGTTCTTACCAAAAGAACACCTTGACGATGGTTGAAGGATACCTTGAACGCCGCGAAAAACGCTTGAAGATGGTTGAAGAATACCTTGAATGCCACGAAGAACGCTTGAAGATGGATGAATTTGGTGGAGCGAAAAAATTAGAGCTTTTCCCTCTTCAACTTGTGAATATTTTGTGTGTGTTTTTTTTTCTTCAAGACCTCCTCTATTTATAGTTGTGGAGTGAAGCTCAATTAGAATCTTCCGATGAGATGAACGGTTGTGATTGCGTCTACAATTCCATGATATGGAAGACTTTATCTAAGAGAATCTTCTTTCCATCTTTTTAAGATTGAGACTTGGTGGGGAATTCTTTCCTTGTGGAGATTTGATGGATATTTTTTTCCATCTCTTGAAGATTGAGACTTGGAGGATAAGACTTTCCATGTCTTGAGATTTGATGAGCAATTATTTCCTTGTCTTAAGATTTAATTAATATATTTATTTTAATCCCTCAAAATATTAAGATTAAATAAAATATATTTTATATTTTTTGCATCTTAAGAGTTACCATCATTTAATTTAATTAGACACAAAATTAATGTGTCTACAAATTGCCCCATCGAGACTTGTTCACAATTTGTGTTGAAAATCACCAATGAGTGGATAAGTCTCGAGATCTTTCTTCTTCTTGTTCTCGTGCTTCAATTCAACCACCATAAATCCACATCATGAGTTTAGAACATTTGTGAGCTTCATCATTGGATCCATTAACTTGAATGTTGCATGAGCATTTTCAATTTTTGATATGACTGTGCTAAGAATGCACTTCTAGGTGCCTACGTATCCAATGAAGGAATCAAGTCATGACGTAGTCCAAAAGAAATCAAGATTGATTTAAAGGGGTGCCATACACAGTTTCTACTCATGCGGGCTAGGAGTAACGTGCAGTTTAAGCTCGTGCGCCATGGAGCATTTGATTTGGACATTTGTAGACAGTTTTATCTCATATCTAGGAGGCTTGAACATTTGATTTGAAGGCTTGAAGGATTTTTAGACCTTTTGGCTCATGTCTAGGAGACTTGAACATTTCCTTTGAGGACTTGAGGGATTTGTAGACATTTTGGCTCGTGTCTAGGAGATTTGAACATTTGCTTTGAGGACTTGAAGGATTTGTAGACCTTTTGGCTCGTGTCTAGGAGACTTGAACATTTGTTTTGAAAACTTGAAGGATTTTCTTTGAGTTTGGATATGCAAACAGTTTATACTCGTGTTAAGGAGGATTTTGATATTTCATACTCTTATCCAGGAGTGAATTTCAGCACTTAATTTGAAGATTTGAGATAGTTTAGACTCGTATCAAGGAGCATATATTTTGACACTTAATTTGAGGATTTGAGATAGTTTAAGCTCGTATCAAGGAGGATATATTTTGGCACTTAATTTGAGGATTTGAGATAGTTTAAGCTCGTATCCAGGAGCATATATTTTGGCACTTAATTTGATAATTTGAGATAGTTTAAGCTCGTATCAAGGAGCATATATTTTGGCACTTAATTTGAGGGTTTGAGATAGTTTAAGCTCGTATCAAGGAGCATATATTTTGGCACTTAATTTGAGAATTTGAGATAGTTTAAGCTCGTATCAAGGAGCATATATTTTGGCACTTAATTTGAGGGTTTGAGATAGTTTAAGCTCTTATCAACGAGCATATATTTTGGCACTTAATTTGAGAATTTGAGATAGTTTAAGCTCGTATCAAGGAGCATATGTTTTGGCACTGAATTTGACGGCGCGCCCTCTTCATTCTCATCGTCGTTGTCTGTATCATCACTTTCAATATCAAGGCCATGAGTTGAGTTTTCTTCTTTAATAGAGTTTACACTTGTCTCTTTCTCATGCGCTCGCATTGCCAACTCTTCAAAGTTTCTTGCCTTGATTCCTTGAAGTATGTAAGAGAGACTCCAATTCATCATTTGAATGCCAATCTCCATGGCTGAAGTTTCAGACAGTTTCTCTTTGCAAATCAAGGATAGACTTCTCCACCTATTGAAGTGCTCAATCACTAGTTCGTCTTCTTGTTGATGAGAATTTGCAAGTTCAATCATGCTTACAGTACGCCGAGTGCTATAAAAACGATTGAAAATTTTGGTTTGTAGATCGTTCCAAACGTCAATGGAGTTTGGTTCAAGATTAATGTACCAATCAAAGACAAAATCTTCTAAGGATCGAACGAATTGCTTGACTAGATGATCTCCACAAGTTCCAACACTATTGCACGTCTCAATGAAATGAGCAACATGTTGTCTTGGGTCTCCAGTCCCATCGAATCTTTGAAACATCGGAGGTTGATAGCTTTTCAGCATTTGCAATTGCTCTATGCTTTGAGAATAAGGCTTTTTGTACGCTTTGGTCATTGCAGGTTGAGCTTTGAAATCATTTGCAACTTCTTCAATGAGCTTCTTCAATTGATCGGCAGAGACAAGCCTTGGCGGGGAAACTTGGATTTGGTTGCTTGAAGACTTAGAATCTTCTCCAACTTCAACATCTTGAATGTTTAACTTGGTAAACTTTGTGTGCATCATGGCGCATTGCTCTTCCTTCCTTGATAAATTTGGCTTATGGAAAAGAGAAGTGGCTTGGATTCTTTTACTTAGGACTTCATCAAACTCTTGAGCTTCAACTCCTTGAGTAGCATTATGTGCCATACTTTGATCGTTGCTTTCCACGAGCTCTTGCTTTTGGAGATGAGGTGACATTTCAACTTCGTTGATTGTCGTCTTAATGCATTCTTGAACTTCAATGTTGTTGGTGACTTCTTCGGAATTTTCAATTCCTTCTTGGAACTCTAGCTTTTGGAGAAGGCGGTTCAAATGTTCATCACGTTTTTGAGCTTGTTTTGTAAGATTCTCAATAGCTCTTGTCAGCGCCGCAACTTGCTCTGCCAATGAAGTTGCTTGATCGTCTTCTCTAGCTTCATGCCTGGCCATCGGCACAAGTGAAACTTTCAACGTCGGTTGCATAGAACCTCCGCTTGTTGCCCCCATTGACTTGTCCATTGTTGAGCAACACTGGTTTCTTGTGACTTCAAATTTGAGACTTGTTGCAAAAGAGATGAGAGGTAGAGATTGTCCCACTGGGCCTACCAAATTTGTAACAACAAATTTCAGAACAATATTAAAATTTGTAGTGAAAATCTTCAATTTGATCTTTAATGAAATAATTTGAACTTGGACAAACGTTAATTCGAGGGTCTTGGACTTGATCTCGGATTAAACGGTGATTTGATTTGACGATTTTACTTGAGGATTTGATGAACACTGATTTGACTTGAGAATTTGATGAACACCAATTTGACTTGGGGATTTGATGGACACCGATTTCACTTGGGGATTTGATGAACACCAATTTGACTTGGGGATTTGATGGACACCGATTGGACTTGGGAATTTGATGGACACCGATTTGACTTGGGGATTTGATGAACACCAATTTGGCTTGGGGATTTGATGGATACCGATTTGACTTGGAGATTTGATGAACACCAATTTGACTTGGGGATTTGATGGACACATATTTGACTTGAAGGTTGATGAAGATTGGTATGATCTTCGTCTTTAGTTCTTTGGATTTGTTGGGTTTTGATCTTCTTCAATGGACTTCAATATTCAAAAACGGTTTTTCGAGGGTCTTGTGACTTGATCTCGGATCAAACGGATTTTTGGCTTGAATGTTGTTGAAGAACGGTATGAATTTGATTTGGATTTTTTCCGGATATGTTGAAGATTTGATCTTCTTGGCAGAGACACGATCTTTCAAAAACGTTTTTTGGATGAACTTGAGGCTTGATAGCGGATTGAAAGGAGTTCTTACCAAAAGAACACCTTGACGATGGTTGAAGGATACCTTGAACGCCGCGAAAAACGCTTGAAGATGGTTGAAGAATACCTTGAATGCCACGAAGAACGCTTGAAGATGGATGAATTTGGTGGAGCGAAAAAATTAGAGCTTTTCCCTCTTCAACTTGTGAATATTTTGTGTGTGTTTTTTTTTCTTCAAGACCTCCTCTATTTATAGTTGTGGAGTGAATCTCAATTAGAATCTTCCGATGAGATGAACGGTTGTGATTGCGTCTACAATTCCATGATATGGAAGACTTTATCTAAGAGAATCTTCTTTCCATCTTTTTAAGATTGAGACTTGGTTGGGAATTCTTTCCTTGTGGAGATTTGATGGATATTTTTTTCCATCTCTTGAAGATTGAGACTTGGAGGATAAGACTTTCCATGTCTTGAGATTTGATGAGCAATTATTTCCTTGTCTTAAGATTTAATTAATATATTTATTTTAATCCCTCAAAATATTAAGATTAAATAAAATATATTTTATATTTTTTGCATCTTAAGAGTTACCATCATTTAATTTAATTAGACACAAAATTAATGTGTCTACAAATTGCCCCATCGAGACTTGTTCACAATTTGTGTTGAAAATCACCAATGAGTGGATAAGTCTCGAGATCTTTCTTCTTCTTGTTCTCGTGCTTCAATTCAACCACCATAAATCCACATCATGAGTTTAGAACATTTGTGAGCTTCATCATTGGATCCATTAACTTGAATGTTGCATGAGCATTTTCAATTTTTGATATGACTGTGCTAAGAATGCACTTCTAGGTGCCTACGTATCCAATGAAGGAATCAAGTCATGACGTAGTCCAAAAGAAATCAAGATTGATTTAAAGGGGTGCCATACACAGTTTCTACTCATGCGGGCTAGGAGTAACGTGCAGTTTAAGCTCGTGCGCCATGGAGCATTTGATTTGGACATTTGTAGACAGTTTTATCTCATATCTAGGAGGCTTGAACATTTGATTTGAAGGCTTGAAGGATTTTTAGACCTTTTGGCTCATGTCTAGGAGACTTGAACATTTCCTTTGAGGACTTGAGGGATTTGTAGACATTTTGGCTCGTGTCTAGGAGATTTGAACATTTGCTTTGAGGACTTGAAGGATTTGTAGACCTTTTGGCTCGTGTCTAGGAGACTTGAACATTTGTTTTGAAAACTTGAAGGATTTTCTTTGAGTTTGGATATGCAAACAGTTTATACTCGTGTTAAGGAGGATTTTGATATTTCATACTCTTATCCAGGAGTGAATTTCAGCACTTAATTTGAAGATTTGAGATAGTTTAGACTCGTATCAAGGAGCATATATTTTGACACTTAATTTGAGGATTTGAGATAGTTTAAGCTCGTATCAAGGAGGATATATTTTGGCACTTAATTTGAGGATTTGAGATAGTTTAAGCTCGTATCCAGGAGCATATATTTTGGCACTTAATTTGATAATTTGAGATAGTTTAAGCTCGTATCAAGGAGCATATATTTTGGCACTTAATTTGAGGGTTTGAGATAGTTTAAGCTCGTATCAAGGAGCATATATTTTGGCACTTAATTTGAGAATTTGAGATAGTTTAAGCTCGTATCAAGGAGCATATATTTTGGCACTTAATTTGAGGGTTTGAGATAGTTTAAGCTCTTATCAACGAGCATATATTTTGGCACTTAATTTGAGAATTTGAGATAGTTTAAGCTCGTATCAAGGAGCATATGTTTTGGCACTGAATTTGACGGCGCGCCCTCTTCATTCTCATCGTCGTTGTCTGTATCATCACTTTCAATATCAAGGCCATGAGTTGAGTTTTCTTCTTTAATAGAGTTTACACTTGTCTCTTTCTCATGCGCTCGCATTGCCAACTCTTCAAAGTTTCTTGCCTTGATTCCTTGAAGTATGTAAGAGAGACTCCAATTCATCATTTGAATGCCAATCTCCATGGCTGAAGTTTCAGACAGTTTCTCTTTGCAAATCAAGGATAGACTTCTCCACCTATTGAAGTGCTCAATCACTAGTTCGTCTTCTTGTTGATGAGAATTTGCAAGTTCAATCATGCTTACAGTACGCCGAGTGCTATAAAAACGATTGAAAATTTTGGTTTGTAGATCGTTCCAAACGTCAATGGAGTTTGGTTCAAGATTAATGTACCAATCAAAGACAAAATCTTCTAAGGATCGAACGAATTGCTTGACTAGATGATCTCCACAAGTTCCAACACTATTGCACGTCTCAATGAAATGAGCAACATGTTGTCTTGGGTCTCCAGTCCCATCGAATCTTTGAAACATCGGAGGTTGATAGCTTTTCAGCATTTGCAATTGCTCTATGCTTTGAGAATAAGGCTTTTTGTACGCTTTGGTCATTGCAGGTTGAGCTTTGAAATCATTTGCAACTTCTTCAATGAGCTTCTTCAATTGATCGGCAGAGACAAGCCTTGGCGGGGAAACTTGGATTTGGTTGCTTGAAGACTTAGAATCTTCTCCAACTTCAACATCTTGAATGTTTAACTTGGTAAACTTTGTGTGCATCATGGCGCATTGCTCTTCCTTCCTTGATAAATTTGGCTTATGGAAAAGAGAAGTGGCTTGGATTCTTTTACTTAGGACTTCATCAAACTCTTGAGCTTCAACTCCTTGAGTAGCATTATGTGCCATACTTTGATCGTTGCTTTCCACGAGCTCTTGCTTTTGGAGATGAGGTGACATTTCAACTTCGTTGATTGTCGTCTTAATGCATTCTTGAACTTCAATGTTGTTGGTGACTTCTTCGGAATTTTCAATTCCTTCTTGGAACTCTAGCTTTTGGAGAAGGCGGTTCAAATGTTCATCACGTTTTTGAGCTTGTTTTGTAAGATTCTCAATAGCTCTTGTCAGCGCCGCAACTTGCTCTGCCAATGAAGTTGCTTGATCGTCTTCTCTAGCTTCATGCCTGGCCATCGGCACAAGTGAAACTTTCAACGTCGGTTGCATAGAACCTCCGCTTGTTGCCCCCATTGACTTGTCCATTGTTGAGCAACACTGGTTTCTTGTGACTTCAAATTTGAGACTTGTTGCAAAAGAGATGAGAGGTAGAGATTGTCCCACTGGGCCTACCAAATTTGTAACAACAAATTTCAGAACAATATTAAAATTTGTAGTGAAAATCTTCAATTTGATCTTTAATGAAATAATTTGAACTTGGACAAACGTTAATTCGAGGGTCTTGGACTTGATCTCGGATTAAACGGTGATTTGATTTGACGATTTTACTTGAGGATTTGATGAACACTGATTTGACTTGAGAATTTGATGAACACCAATTTGACTTGGGGATTTGATGGACACCGATTTCACTTGGGGATTTGATGAACACCAATTTGACTTGGGGATTTGATGGACACCGATTGGACTTGGGAATTTGATGGACACCGATTTGACTTGGGGATTTGATGAACACCAATTTGGCTTGGGGATTTGATGGATACCGATTTGACTTGGAGATTTGATGAACACCAATTTGACTTGGGGATTTGATGGACACATATTTGACTTGAAGGTTGATGAAGATTGGTATGATCTTCGTCTTTAGTTCTTTGGATTTGTTGGGTTTTGATCTTCTTCAATGGACTTCAATATTCAAAAACGGTTTTTCGAGGGTCTTGTGACTTGATCTCGGATCAAACGGATTTTTGGCTTGAATGTTGTTGAAGAACGGTATGAATTTGATTTGGATTTTTTCCGGATATGTTGAAGATTTGATCTTCTTGGCAGAGACACGATCTTTCAAAAACGTTTTTTGGATGAACTTGAGGCTTGATAGCGGATTGAAAGGAGTTCTTACCAAAAGAACACCTTGACGATGGTTGAAGGATACCTTGAACGCCGCGAAAAACGCTTAAAGATGGTTGAAGAATACCTTGAATGCCACGAAGAACGCTTGAAGATGGATGAATTTGGTGGAGCGAAAAAATTAGAGCTTTTCCCTCTTCAACTTGTGAATATTTTGTGTGTGTTTTTTTTTCTTCAAGACCTCCTCTATTTATAGTTGTGGAGTGAATCTCAATTAGAATCTTCCGATGAGATGAACGGTTGTGATTGCGTCTACAATTCCATGATATGGAAGACTTTATCTAAGAGAATCTTCTTTCCATCTTTTTAAGATTGAGACTTGGTTGGGAATTCTTTCCTTGTGGAGATTTGATGGATATTTTTTTCCATCTCTTGAAGATTGAGACTTGGAGGATAAGACTTTCCATGTCTTGAGATTTGATGAGCAATTATTTCCTTGTCTTAAGATTTAATTAATATATTTATTTTAATCCCTCAAAATATTAAGATTAAATAAAATATATTTTATATTTTTTGCATCTTAAGAGTTACCATCATTTAATTTAATTAGACACAAAATTAATGTGTCTACAAATTGCCCCATCGAGACTTGTTCACAATTTGTGTTGAAAATCACCAATGAGTGGATAAGTCTCGAGATCTTTCTTCTTCTTGTTCTCGTGCTTCAATTCAACCACCATAAATCCACATCATGAGTTTAGAACATTTGTGAGCTTCATCATTGGATCCATTAACTTGAATGTTGCATGAGCATTTTCAATTTTTGATATGACTGTGCTAAGAATGCACTTCTAGGTGCCTACGTATCCAATGAAGGAATCAAGTCATGACGTAGTCCAAAAGAAATCAAGATTGATTTAAAGGGGTGCCATACACAGTTTCTACTCATGCGGGCTAGGAGTAACGTGCAGTTTAAGCTCGTGCGCCATGGAGCATTTGATTTGGACATTTGTAGACAGTTTTATCTCATATCTAGGAGGCTTGAACATTTGATTTGAAGGCTTGAAGGATTTTTAGACCTTTTGGCTCATGTCTAGGAGACTTGAACATTTCCTTTGAGGACTTGAGGGATTTGTAGACATTTTGGCTCGTGTCTAGGAGATTTGAACATTTGCTTTGAGGACTTGAAGGATTTGTAGACCTTTTGGCTCGTGTCTAGGAGACTTGAACATTTGTTTTGAAAACTTGAAGGATTTTCTTTGAGTTTGGATATGCAAACAGTTTATACTCGTGTTAAGGAGGATTTTGATATTTCATACTCTTATCCAGGAGTGAATTTCAGCACTTAATTTGAAGATTTGAGATAGTTTAGACTCGTATCAAGGAGCATATATTTTGACACTTAATTTGAGGATTTGAGATAGTTTAAGCTCGTATCAAGGAGGATATATTTTGGCACTTAATTTGAGGATTTGAGATAGTTCAAGCTCGTATCCAAGAGCATATATTTTGGCACTTAATTTGATAATTTGAGATCGTTTAAGCTCGTTTCAAGAAGCATATATTTTGGCACTTAATTTGAGGGTTTGAGATAGTTTAAGCTCGTATCAAGGAGCATATATTTTGGCACTTAATTTGAGGATTTGAGATAGTTTAAGCTCGTATCAAGGAGCATATATTTTGGCACTTAATTTGAGGGTTTGAGATAGTTTAAGCCCATATCAACGAGCATATCTTTTGGCACTTAATTTGAGAATTTGAGATAGTTTAAGCTCGTATCAAGGAGCATATGTTTTGGCACTGAATTTGACGGCGTGCCCTCTTCATTCTCATCGTCGTTGTCTGTATCATCACTTTCAATATCAAGGCCATGAGTTGAGTTTTCTTCTTAGATAGAGTTTACAATTGTCTCTTTCTCATGCGCTCGCATTGCCAACTCTTCAAAGTTTCTTGCCTTGATTCCTTGCAGTATGTAAGAGAGACTCCAATTCATCCTTTGAATACAAATCTCCATGGCTGAAGTTTCAGGTAGTTTCTCTTTGCAACTCAAGGATAGACTTCTCGACCTTTTGATGTGCTCAATCACTGGTTCGTCTTCTTGTTGATGAGAATTTTCAAGTTCAATCATGCTTACAGTACGCCGAGTGCTATAAAAACGATTGAAAATTTGGTTTGTAGATCGTTCCAAACGTCAATGGAGTTTGGTTCAAGATTAATGTACCAATCAAAGACAAAATCTTCTAAGGATCGAATGAATTGCTTGACTAGATGATCTCCACAAGTTCCAACACTATTGCACGTCTCAATGAAGCGAGCAACATGTTGTCTTGGGTCTCCAGTCCCATCGAATCATTGAAACATCGGAGGTTGATAGCTTTTCAGCATTTGCAATTGCTCTATTCTTTGAGAATAAGGCTTTTTGTACGCTTTGGTCACTGCAGGTTGAGCTTTGAAATCATTTGGAACTTCTTCAATGAGCTTCTTCAATTGATCGGCAGAGACAAGCCCTTGCGGGGAAACTTGGATTTGGTTGCTTGACGACTTAGAATCTTCTCCAACTTCAACATCTTGAATGTTTAACTCGGTAAAATTTGTGTGCATCATGGCGCATTGCTCTTCCTTCATTGATAAATTTGGCTTGTGGAAAAGAGAAGTGGCTTGGATTCTTTTACTTAGGACTTCATCAAACTCTTGAGCTTCAACTCCTTGAGTAGCATTATGTGCCATACTTTGATCGTTGCTTTCCACGAGATCTTGCTTTTGAAGATGAGGTGACATTTCAACTTCGTTGATTGTCGTCTTGATGCATTATTTAACTTCAATGTTGTTGGTGAGTTCTTCGGAATTTTCAATTCCTTCTTGGAACTCTAGCTTTTGGAGAAGGCGGTTCAAATGTTCATCACGTTTTTGAGCTTGTTTTGTAAGATTCTCAATGGCTCTTGTCAGCGCAGCAACTTGCTCTTCCAATGCAGTTGCTTGATCGTCTTCTCTAGCTTCATGCCTTGCCATCGGTACAAGTGAAACTTTCAACGTCGGTTGCATAGAACCTCCGCTTGTTGCCCCTATTGACTTGTCCATTGTTGAGCAACACTGGTTTCTTGTGACTTCAAATTTGAGACTTGTTGGAAAAGAGATGAGAGGTAGAGATTGTCCCACTGGGCCTACCAAATTTGTAACAATAAATTTCAGAACAATATTAAAATTTGTAGTGAAAATATTCAATTTGATCTTTACTGAAATAATTTGAACTTGGACAAACGTTAATTCGAGGGTCTTGGACTTGATCTCGGATTAAACGGTGATTTGATTTGACGATTTGACTTGAGGATTTGATGAACACTGATTTGACTTGAGAATTTGATGAACACCAATTTGACTTGGGGGTTTGATGGACACCGATTTCACTTGGGGATTTGATGAACACCAATTTGACTTGGGGATTTGATGGACACCGATTGGACTTGGGAATTTGATGGACACCGATTTGACTTGGGGATTTGATGAACACCAATTTGGCTTGGGGATTTGATGGATACCGATTTGACTTGGAGATTTGATGAACACCAATTTGACTTGGGGATTTGATGGACACATATTTGACTTGAAGGTTGATTAAGATTGGTATGATCTTCGTCGTCAGTTCTTTGGATTTGTTGGGTTTTGATCTTCTTCAATGGACTTCAATATTCAAAAACGGTTTTTCGAGGGTCTTGTGACTTGAGCTCGGATCAAACGGATTTTTGGCTTGAATGTTGTTGAAGAACGGTATGAATTCGATTTGGATTTTTCCGGATATGTTGAAGATTTGATCTTCTTGGCAGAGACACGATCTTTCAAAAACATTTTTTGGATGAACTTGAGGCTTGATAGCGGATTGAAATGAGTTCTTAACAAAAGAACACCTTGAAGATGGTTGAAGGATACCTTGAACGCCGCGAAAAACGCTTGAAGATGGTTGAAGGATACCTTGAATGCCACGAAGAACGCTTGAATATGGATGAATTTGGTGGAGCGAAAAACTTAGAGCTTTTCCCTCTTCAACTTGTGAATATTTTGTGTGTGTTTTTTTTTTCTTCAAAACCTCCTCTATTTATAGTTGTGGAGTGAATCTCAATTAGAATCTTCCGATGAGATGAACGGTTGTGATCGCGTCTACAATTCCATGATATGGAAGACTTTATCTAAGAGAATCTTCTTTCCATCTTTTTAAGATTGAGACTTGGTGGGGAATTCTTTCCTTGTGGAGATTTGATGGATATTTTTTTCCATCTCTTGAAGATTGAGACTTGGAGGATAAGACTTTCCATGTCTTGAGATTTGATGAGGAATTATTTCCTTGTCTTAAGATTTAATTAATATATTTATTTTAATCTCTCAAAATATTAAGATTAAATAAAATATATTTTATATTTTTTGCATCTTAAGAGTTACCATCATTTAATTTAATTAGACACAAAATTAATGTGTCTACAAATTGCCCCATCGAGACTTGTTCACAATTTGTGTTGAAAATCACCAATGAGTGGATAAGTCTCGAGATCTTTCTTCTTCTTGTTCTCGTGCTTCAATTCAACCACCATAAATCCACATCATTAGTTTAGAACATTTGTGAGCTTCATCATTGGATCCATTAACTTGAATGTTGCATGGGCATTTTCATTTTTTGATATGACTGTGCTAAGAATGCACTTCTAGGTGCCTACGTATCCAATGAAGGAATCAAGTCATGACGTAGTCCAAAAGAAATCAAGATTGATTTAAAGGGGTGTCATACACAGTTTCTACTCATGCGGGCTAGGAGTAACGTGCAGTTTAAGCTCGTGCGCCATGGAGCATTTGATTTGGACATTTGTAGACAGTTTTATCTCATATCTAGGAGGCTTGAACATTTGATTTGAAGGCTTGAAGGATTTCTAGACCTTTTGGCTCATGTCTAGGAGACTTGAACATTTTCTTTGAGGACTTGAGGGATTTGTAGACATTTTGGCTCGTGTCTAGGAGATTTGAACATTTGCTTTGAGGACTTGAATGATTTGTAGACCTTTTGGCTCGTGTCTAGGAGACTTCAACATTTGTTTTGAAAACTTGAAGGATTTTTTTTGAGTTTGGATATGCAAACAGTTTATACTCGTGTTAAGGAGGATTTTGATAGTTCATACTCTTATCCAGGAGTGAATTTCAACACTTAATTTGAAGATTTGAGATAGTTTAGACTCGTATCAAGGAGCATATATTTTGACACTTAATTTAAGGATTTGAGATAGTTTAAGCTCGTATCAAGGAGCATATATTTTGGCACTTAATTTGAGGATTTGAGATAGTTCAAGCTCGTATCCAAGAGCATATATTTTGGCACTTAATTTGATAATTTGAGATCGTTTAAGGTCGTTTCAAGGAGCATATATTTTGGCACTTAATTTGAGGGTTTGAGATAGTTTAAGCTCGTATCAAGGAGCATATATTTTGGCACTTAATTTGAGGATTTGAGATAGTTTAAGCTCGTATCAAGGAGCATATATTTTGGCACTTAATTTGAGGGTTTGAGATAGTTTAAGCCCATATCAACGAGCATATCTTTTGGCACTTAATTTGAGAATTTGAGATAGTTTAAGCTCGTATCAAGGAGCATATGTTTTGGCACTGAATTTGACGGCGCGCCCTCTTCATTCTCATCGTCGTTGTCTGTATCATCACTTTCAATATCAAGGCCATGAGTTGAGTTTTCTTCTTAGATAGAGTTTACACTTGTCTCTTTCTCATGCGCTCGCATTGCCAACTCTTCAAAGTTTCTTGCCTTGATTCCTTGAAGTATGTAAGAGAGACTCCAATTCATCCTTTGAATACAAATCTCCATGGCTGAAGTTTCAGATAGTTTCTCTTTGCAACTCAAGGATAGACTTCTCCACCTTTTGATGTGCTCAATCACTGGTTCGTCTTCTTGTTGATGAGAATTTTCAAGTTCAATCATGCTTACAGTACGCCGAGTGCTATAAAAACGATTGAAAAATTGGTTTGTAGATCGTTCCAAACGTCAATGGAGTTTGGTTCAAGATTAATGTACCAATCAAAGACAAAATCTTCTAAGGATCGAATGAATTGCTTGACTAGATGATCTCCACAAGTTCCAACACTATTGCACATCTCAATGAAGCGAGCAACATGTTGTCTTGGGTCTCCAGTCCCATCGAATCATTGAAACATCGGAGGTTGATAGCTTTTCAGCATTTGCAATTGCTCTATTCTTTGAGAATAAGGCTTTTTGTACGCTTTGGTCACTGCAGGTTGAGCTTTGAAATCATTTGGAACTTCTTCAATGAGCTTCTTCAATTGATCGGCAGAGACAAGCCCTTGCGGGGAAACTTGGATTTGGTTGCTTGAAGACTTAGAATCTTCTCCAACTGCAACATCTTGAATGTTTAACTCGGTAAACTTTGTGTGCATCATGGCGCATTGCTCTTCCTTCATTGATAAATTTGGCTTGTGGAAAAGAGAAGTGGCTTAGATTCTTTTACTTAGGACTTCATCAAACTCTTGAGCTTCAACTCCTTGAGTAGCATTATGTGCCATACTTTGATCGTTGCTTTCCACGAGATCTTGCTTTTGAAGATGAGGTGACATTTCAACTTCGTTGATTGTCGTCTTGATGCATTATTTAACTTCAATGTTGTTGGTGAGTTCTTCGGAATTTTCAATTCCTTCTTGGAACTCTAGCTTTTGGAGAAGGCGGTTCAAATGTTCATCACGTTTTTGAGCTTGTTTTATAAGATTCTCAATGGCTCTTGTCAGCGCCGCAACTTGCTCTTCCAATGCAGTTGCTTGATCGTCTTCTCTAGCTTCATGCCTTGCCATCGGTAACGTCGGTTGCATAGAACCTCCGCTTGTTGCCCCTATTGACTTGTCCATTGTTGAGCAACACTGGTTTCTTGTGACTTCAAATTTGAGACTTGTTGGAAAAGAGATGAGAGGTAGAGATTGTCCCACTGGGCCTACCAAATTTGTAACAATAAATTTCAGAACAATATTAAAATTTGTAGTGAAAATATTCAATTTGATCTTTACTGAAATAATTTGAACTTGGACAAACGTTAATTCGAGGGTCTTGGACTTGATCTCGGATTAAACGGTGATTTGATTTGACGATTTGACTTGAGGATTTGATGAACACTGATTTGACTTGAGAATTTGATGAACACCAATTTGACTTGGGGATTTGATGGACACCGATTTCACTTGGGGATTTGATGAACACCAATTTGACTTGGGGATTTGATGGACACCGATTAGACTTGGGAATTTGATGGACACCGATTTGACTTGGGGATTTGATGAACACCAATTTGGCTTGGGGATTTGATGGATACCGATTTGACTTGGAGATTTGATGAACACCAATTTGACTTGGGGATTTGATGGACACATATTTGACTTGAAGGTTGATTAAGATTGGTATGATCTTCGTCGTCAGTTCTTTGGATTTGTTGGGTTTTGATCTTCTTCAATGGACTTCAATATTCAAAAACGGTTTTTCGAGGGTCTTGTGACTTGATCTCGGATCAAACGGATTTTTGGCTTGAATGTTGTAGAAGAACGGTATGAATTTGATTTGGATTTTTCTGGATATGTTGAAGATTTGATCTTCTTGGCAGAGACACGATCTTTCAAAAACATTTTTTGGATGAACTTGAGGCTTGATAGCGGATTGAAAGGAGTTCTTAACAAAAGAACACCTTGAAGATGGTTGAAGGATACCTTGAACGCCGCGAAAAACGCTTGAAGATGGTTGAAGGATACCTTGAATGCCACGAAGAACGCTTGAAGATGGATGAATTTGGTGGAGCGAAAAACTTAGAGCTTTTCCCTCTTCAACTTGTGAATATTTTGTGTGTGTTTTTTTTTCTTCAAGACCTCCTCTATTTATAGTTGTGGAGTGAATCTCAATTAGAATCTTCCGATGAGATGAACGGTTGTGATCGCGTCTACAATTCCATGATATGGAAGACTTTATCTAAGAGAATCTTCTTTCCATCTTTTTAAGATTGAGACTTGGTGGGGAATTCTTTCCTTGTGGAGATTTGATGGATATTTTTTTCCATCTCTTGAAGATTGAGACTTGGAGGATAAGACTTTCCATGTCTTGAGATTTGATGAGCAATTATTTCCTTGTCTTAAGATTTAATTAATATATTTATTTTAATCCCTCAAAATATTAAGCTTAAATAAAATATATTTTATATTTTTTGCATCTTAAGAGTTACCATCATTTAATTTAATTAGACACAAAATTAATGTGTCTACAAATTGCCCCATCGAGACTTGTTCACAATTTGTGTTGAAAATCACCAATGAGTGGATAAGTCTCGAGATCTTTCTTCTTCTTGTTCTCGTGCTTCAATTCAACCACCATAAATCCACATCATGAGTTTAGAACATTTGTGAGCTTCATCATTGGATCCATTAACTTGAATGTTGCATGGGCATTTTCATTTTTTGATATGACTGTGCTAAGAATGCACTTCTAGGTGCCTACGTATCCAATGAAGGAATCAAGTCATGACGTAGTCCAAAAGAAATCAAGATTGATTTAAAGGGGTGCCATACACAGTTTCTACTCATGCGGGCTAGGAGTAACGTGCAGTTTAAGCTCGTGCGCCATGGAGCATTTGATTTGGACATTTGTAGACAGTTTTATCTCATATCTAGGAGGCTTGAACATTTGATTTGAAGGCTTGAAGGATTTCTAGACCTTTTGGCTCATGTCTAGGAGACTTGAACATTTTCTTTGAGGACTTGAGGGATTTGTAGACATTTTGGCTCGTGTCTAGGAGATTTGAACATTTGCTTTGAGGACTTGAATGATTTGTAGACCTTTTGGCTCGTGTCTAGGAGAATTGAACATTTGTTTTGAAAACTTGAAGGATTTTGTTTGAGTTTGGATATGCAAACAGTTTATACTCGTGTTAAAGAGGATTTTGATAGTTCATACTCTTATGCAGGAGTGAATTTCAACACTTAATTTGAAGATTTGAGATAGTTTAGACTCGTATCAAGGAGCATATATTTTGACACTTAATTTGAGGATTTGAGATAGTTTAAGCTCGTATCAAGGAACATAAATTTTGGCACTTAATTTGAGGATTTGAGATAGTTTAAGCTCGTATCCAGGAGCATATATTTTGGAACTTAATTTGATAATTTGAGATAGTTTAAGCTCGTATCAAGGAGCATATATTTTGGCACTTAATTTGAGGGTTTGAGATAGTTTAAGCTTGTATCAAGGAGCATATATTTTGGCACTTAATTTGAGGATTTGAGATAGTTTAAGCTCGTATCAAGGAGCATATATTTTGACACTTAATTTGAGGATTTGAGATAGTTTAAGCTCGTATCAAGGAGCATATATTTTGGCACTTAATTTGAGGATTTGAGATAGTTCAAGCTCGTATCTAAGAGCATATATTTTGGCACTTAATTTGATAATTTGAGATCGTTTAAGCTCGTTTCAAGGAGCATATATTTTGGCACTTAATTTGAGGGTTTGAGATAGTTTAAGCTCGTATCAAGGAGCATATATTTTGGCACTTAATTTGAGGATTTGAGATAGTTTAAGCTCGTATCAAGGAGCATATATTTTGGCACTTAATTTGAGGGTTTGAGATAGTTTAAGCTCATATCAACGAGCATATCTTTTGGCACTTAATTTGAGAATTTGAGATAGTTTAAGCTCGTATCAAGGAGCATATGTTTTGGCACTGAATTTGACGGCGCACCCTCCTCATTCTCATCGTCGTTGTCTGTATCATCACTTTCAATATCAAGGCCATGAGTTGAGTTTTCTTCTTTAATAGAGTTTACACTTGTCTCTTTCTCATGCGCTCGCATTGCCAACTCTTCAAAGTTTCTTGCCTTGATTCCTTGAAGTATGTAAAAGAGACTCCAATTCATCCTTTGAATGCAAATCTCCATGGCTGAAGTTTCAGATAGTTTCTCTTTGCAACTCAAGGATAGACTTCTCCACCTTTTGATGTGCTCAATCACTGGTTCGTCTTCTTGTTGATGAGAATTTTCAAGTTCAATCATGCTTACAGTACGCCGAGTGCTATAAAAACGATTGAAAATTTGGTTTGTAGATCGTTCCAAACGTCAATGGAGTTTGGTTCAAGATTAATGTACCAATCAAAGACAAAATCTTCTAAGGATCGAATGAATTGCTTGACTAGATGATCTCCACAAGTTCCAACACTATTGCACGTCTCAATGAAGCAAGCAACATGTTGTCTTGGGTCTCCAGTCCCATCGAATCATTGAAACATCGGAGGTTGATAGCTTTTCAGCATTTGCAATTGCTCTATTCTTTGAGAATAAGGCTTTTTGTACGCTTTGGTCACTGCAGGTTGAGCTTTGAAATCATTTGGAACTTCTTCAATGAGCTTCTTCAATTGATCGGCAGAGACAAGCCCTTGCGGGGAAACTTGGATTTGGTTGCTTGAAGACTTAGAATCTTCTCCAACTTCAACATCTTGAATGTTTAACTCGGTAAACTTTGTGTGCATCATGGCGCATTGCTCTTCCTTCATTGATAAATTTGGCTTGTGGAAAAGAGAAGTGGCTTGGATTCTTTTACTTAGGACTTCATCAAACTCTTGAGCTTCAACTCCTTGAGTAGCATTATGTGCCATACTTTGATCGTTGCTTTCCACGAGATCTTGCTTTTGAAGATGAGGTGACATTTCAACTTCGTTGATTGTCGTCTTGATGCATTCTTGAACTTCAATGTTGTTGGTGACTTCTTCGGAATTTTCAATTCCTTCTTGGAACTCTAGCTTTTGGAGAAGGCGGTTCAAATGTTCATCACGTTTTTGAGCTTGTTTTGTAAGATTCTCAATGGCTCTTGTCAGCGCCGCAACTTGCTCTTCCAATGAAGTTGCTTGATCGTCTTCTCTAGCTTCATGCCTGGCCATCGGCACAAGTGAAACTTTCAACGTCGGTTGCATAGAACCTCCGCTTGTTGCCCCCATTGACTTGTCCATTGTTGAGCAACACTGGTTTCTTGTGACTTCAAATTTGAGACTTGTTGGAAAAGAGATGAGAGGTAGAGATTGTCCCACTGGGCCTACCAAATTTGTAACAACAAATTTCAGAACAATATTAAAATTTGTAGTGAAAATCTTCAATTTGATCTTTACTGAAAAATTTGAACTTGGACAAACGTTAATTCGAGGGTCTTGGACTTGATCTCGGATTAAACGGTGATTTGATTTGACGATTTGACTTGAGGATTTGATGAACACTGATTTGACTTGAGAATTTGATGAACACCAATTTGACTTGGGGATTTGATGGACACCGATTTCACTTGGGGATTTGATGAACACCAATTTGACTTGGGGATTTGATGGACACCGATTGGACTTGGGAATTTGATGGACACCGATTTGACTTGGGGATTTGATGAACACCAATTTGGCTTGGGGATTTGATGGATACCGATTTGACTTGGAGATTTGATGAACACCAATTTGACTTGGGGATTTGATGGACTCATATTTGACTTGAAGGTTGATTAAGATTGGTATGATCTTCGTCTTCAGTTCTTTGGATTTGTTGGGTTTTGATCTTCTTCAATGGACTTCAATATTCAAAAACGGTTTTTCGAGGGTCTTGTGACTTGATCTCGGATCAAACGGATTTTTGGCTTGAATGTTGTTGAAGAACGGTATGAATTTGATTTGGATTTTTCCGGATATGTTGAAGATTTGATCTTCTTGGCAGAGACACGATCTTTCAAAAACATTTTTTGGATGAACTTGAGGCTTGATAGCGGATTGAAAGAAGTTCTTAACAAAAGAACACCTTGAAGATGCTTGAAGGATACCTTGAACGCCGCGAAAAATGCTTGAAGATGGTTGAAGGATACCTTGAATGCCACGAAGAACGCTTGAAGATGGATGAATTTGGTGGAGCGAAAAACTTAGAGCTTTTCCATCTTCAACTTGTGAATATTTTGTGTGTGTGTTTTTTTCTTCATAACCACCTCTATTTATAGTTGTGGAGTGAATCTCAATTAGAATCTTTTGATTAGATGAACTGTTGTGATCGCGTCTACAATTCCATGATATGGAAGACTTTATCTAAGAGAATCTTCTTTCCATCTTTTGAAGATTGAGACTTGGTGGGGAATTCTTTCCTTGTGGAGATTTGATGGAGATTTTTTTTTCCATCTCTTGAAGATTGAGACTTGGAGGATAAGACTTTCCATGTCTTGAGATTTGATGAGCAATTATTTATTTGTATTAAGATTTAATTAATACATTTATTTTAATCTCTCAAAATATTATGATTAAATAAAATATATTTTATATTTGTTGCATCTTAAGAGTTACCATCATTTAATTTAATTAGACACAAAATTAATGTGTCTACAATGTGTATTACTTAACATACCGTATAATTGCATATGTTTATTTTACAAAAAGATAACAAGTTTATTTCGAAAGCAGTCTTTATTTGTGAGAAAAAGGAGCAAAAATGCAAAATTTAAAAATTTAAACGATCATAATTGAGGAAAAACAAACAAAAGGGAAAAATGACAACTGCAACTAATTTATTATTTTCGTTAAATAACAAGTTGTAAACTCTTAACTTGAAAATATAATATAATGCATGGCCTGGTGGCTATAGTTTCAAGTAAGTTATATTAGTTGAGAGCGAATTGAAGGTGGGTATAAATGCGTGTGCGTTAGTTCGTCAAATCTCAGAATTTTCATACTAATGCATCTTATTTATAATTTTATTTTATAAAATATTATGTGTATGCAGTATACCTTGAACTTTGTAAATGAAATTTAACTTGATAGTTTCATTAATCACATTTATTCTCCAATAAAATCATTAGCTATCCACCTCAACCAATTACTGAGGCCAAGCAAAAACAAAAACAAAGAATTACTGAGCCCAAGCCCAAAATGATTTTGCACTTCTGCTAACTTGGACCAGATCGGCCGGTCCGACCAGGAACCGGTGCCTAGTTCAGTCCGATTCTGCCCAAAAAATGGGCTGCAGACCTCCAAAAATTCTCCGATTGACCCGGTGAACCGGTTCGGTCTACGAATCGGTCTGGCATCTTTTTTTTTGTTCAATTGCGAACCAGTCCTCCTATTTTTTTGCCAATTACAATCACAACTCAAAATAAAAATAAAAAGAAGAAAAATGCAAAACTTTGAAAGGCCATAACTTTGCATAGGAGTGTCCGTGTTGGACGCATTTTTTTTTATTTGGGGTACCTCGACGAGATCTATCCACCGCAAACAGCCTTTGGGCCAAAAAACCTTTCAAAAAATTGTTGTTTTCCATACTTAATTTAATTTTGAAGCGAAACTAGCATGCATTCTAGAATTTCAAGCCTAGTAATTCATCCGATGTTAAGTTCATTTTCTAGATTTTAGTGTCACATATTGTTGCTCTTGTATTGAATTTTGTGATACGGTTGACCAACATATAGAAATCCAAAACAATTTTTTAACTTGTATTAAATATATAGTTTGTTCGATTACTTATTAAATTATTGGATAGCTCAATGGGTTCCACTAATTTACAAGAACTTGTTTTGTTGGAGGTCACGTGTTCAAATCGTAGTATTGTGATAACCATATTCTGATATTTCTTATAATATAACAAAATATTAGTAACTTAAAATATTTCTCACAAACTTATAATTTTTTTATACAAATAATTTTTATATTACATTTCTTATTGAACATTGACTAAAGTCAACAAATCGGTCCACCTAGTGGTCCAACTGGTCTGATCTGTTGACCCACTATCCAGTAGGCTCATCGGTTATGTAACCGAGCAGGCTCTGAAAATATTGGTTGAAACTACAAATAAAAGTTCATTATGTTTTTTTAAAGAATGAAATACGTGGAGCACTTTCATTAAAACAAGATTGTCAAACCCAATTTTTATCTCTCTCTGCCGCTTCATTTCCAGTTTCAACTTTCAACTCTCTCTTCTCTCTGCTTTCTTTTTTGTTCACCTTCTACGCTGTCTCTTCTTTACTCTCGAAATAACAAAATAAAATCTTTCGATGTTTTCCATTCTAATTAACCTCAATTGTTCATATAATGGATGAAAATCGTTGACAGAGCACGCGAAGCACAATTTTTCAGAATCCATAACACCATTCACCAAGGTTCTTTAACTTTTTATTTGAAATTCGCAAATTCGGCAAATTTAGTTTCTGTTAGTGTGTCGCTCGTGTTCTCAGTTTGTCGGAATGGGTAGATGTACGAATTAAATATTGAAGAAACGGAGGGCAAAATGGGCTTTTGGTGATCCCCATTTTTTGTGGACATTGAAGGCTATGGAGAAAGTCAAAAAACTCATGCGGCAGACTTATAAATTTTACGAGAAGCAGGAGAGGTAAATTGAATATGAGAAGTAAATTGTGAAGGAAAAGAGGGCAAAATGGGCAGCCAAAAAATTAACAGGGAACCTTTTATCGGCGCTTATAGTATAGTACGGGGTGTTTGGTTCGGGATATAGCGATGGATAAGGTGCATTATCCATCGCTATATCCTGTTTGGTTTGAATGTCAGCCCGCACGAGCTCTTATCCCAGCCCGCTGAAGCCCAGCCAAAAAGTGGAGTTATCCTCCGTTTTTCCATTTCTTGCCCCCCTCTCCCAAAGACAAGTTATCTCGGCCCTTGAAGGATAAAACACATTTTTGTACAATGTCCAGATTACCCTTAATTTTACACGTGTTATATTGTTATTGGTCCCCGAAAATCTTTATATTTCACACCAATACACCACACTTTTTCCCCAAAATTCTATTAACTCTCCCTCTAAAACATTAGGGTTTCTCACTTAGCCCCAATTCACAATTCGACGACGGCGACAAAGCACACATGTAACGTTCTTCATTCTCAATCGTTGTATGTCCAAGTCTTCGTCTAGATTTCAAGTTTTTTAAGGCCGTGTTGGCTTTAATTTGCATTAGGGTTTCTCACTTAGCCCCATTTCACAAAAATACGACGGCGACAAAGCACAATCGGCGATTCTCGAGAACCTCGTACACAAGTAACGTTTTTCATTCTCAATCATTGTATGTCCAAGTATTTGTCTAGATTTCAACTTTTTTAAGGTCGGGTTGGTTTCACTTTGCAGGAATTCGTGCGAAGCAGGTCTCATTTGCTCAACTTTACACATACTCCGAATGTTTACAGGTATTATCTCGCTCTTGACACTTTTATTTATGATGAAATAGCTCACATATGTTAGATTCGAACCCACTAGACCACAAAATATTGATTAAATGTTAATGCATGTGTTAGGTTATCATGTATATATGTGCAAATGTGTTTGTAATTGATTTATTAGTGGTTTATGTGTTGCTTATGCTTGTGATTGATTAAAAATTGTGTTTTTGCAAGAGTAAACCCTAGTTATTGTAGATGAGCATGGCTGTTAGGGTGAGTATTGGGTGTTTATTATGATATGGTCAGAAAATAGATTCATTAAACCCGAAAGTGTCGAAACCCCCGTTGACTAAAGTTAGCAAACTGACCATTTGACCGATTGAGCTTTAATTTTTCGATGAAATTGTGTTGTGTGGCCATCAGATGGATCATCATCAAAGGCGTATGCTAGTGTTACAGCTATTGCAGATTATACTGTTGAGGGTTCGAGCTTTCTTGTTTATGAGCATGATGCACCAACGACGGATTAAGTTACGTAATCTTCGGAGAAAAGAAGATGTACGATATAACCTACTCAGTAAGATTCCTAATATAAGGGAACACATGGACAAGCTAACCCTTAAGAATCACATAGGTTCAATTAGGAACTTGAGGATGGATCGTTAGTGTTTTGATAAGCTTTGTTGGGTTTCTTCGAGAGGTTGGGGGTTTGCGCGATTAAAATTAGGTGAGCTTGAGGGAGCAGGTGACACTGTTCATAAAGATATTGGCGCACCACGATACGAATCATGTAATGGGGTTCTATTGGCAGCGTTCTAGGCATACGATCAGTTGGTACTTTGGTAAAGCACTAAATGCATTGTTGAAGGCTAGTGAGCTCTTTTTGGTCACACCATCACATGTAGCCGAAGAAAACGGAAACTGTCATGAGCCATGGACTTACTTCAAGGTTGGTCAATTTGATTAGTTGTTTTATATTAAAATCTTAGCTAGTGTTAAATATCAAATTTTAATCAGTATGCATTGTTTTTCTTTGCATCGTAGGGTTGCCTGGGAGCACTGGATGGCACCTTAATCGATGTGACGGTGCCAGTGGTTGATCAAGCAAGGTACAGATCAAGGAAGGGTCGAATCAACGTTAACGTGCTAGGAGTCTGTGGTATTAACATGAAATTTGTATACCTGCTGTGTGGTTGGGAGGGTTCGGCCGCTGACGAGAGAGTACTACGAGACGCCATGTTCCGACCTGCCCCAAATGGATTGAAGATTCCAAAGGGTAAGTCTATAACGTTCTTCATGCAAAGTTCATCCTCACACTACATTGTAAGATGTTATTTTACAAATTCAATTCTGACTCTTAGTTTTGTCTGCAAGGCAACTACTACCTGGTAGACTGGGGCTATGCAAACTCCGAGGGTTTCCTTGCTCCATACTGTGGCAGACGCTATCACTTGAAAGAGTGGGAGACCGGTAGATCGGCGCCGCAGGACCACGACGAATTCTTTAACATGAAATACTTCAGAGCTCGCAGCATAATTGAGCGAGCCTTTGCTAAGCTCAAAAACCGGTGGAAGATTTTGAAGCGGCCCTTCAATTACCCAATAAAGATTCAGAACCGTATAATAATGGCGTGTGCCCTGCTTAACAACTTCATCAGGCGGCATATGCCAGATAATCCCATTATAAACTGAAGTAATGATGAGGATGATTCTTTCGACGACGACGATGGCAGTGACGATGGCCCCCCTCCATAATGTATTGATGGACTTGTGAACTCTGCAGAATGGAACCAGTTTGGGGACCAGATTGCTATAAAGATGTGGAACGATTATCGTGCACGTCGACGAAGCCATTAGGGGATTTGTGGATTGATTGTTGGGATTAGGATTGTTAGTTTAAAATGTTGGGAGCTTGAGGGGTGGAAGAATATTGGGGTGTTGAACCGATGTTTGCGAACATCTTGCTTTGATTGCATTAAGTTCTGATTTGCTACTTTGTGAACAATTTATTTTCAATGGATTGTTTTTTGGTTTGGTGTTTACTGCTGAATTGGTATTTGAACATCAATTATATATGTGTTGATTCTGTGGTAATTGTGTTATTGCCTTGATGAACTCATTCAAATAGACACACTACACTTGGGTATAATACGTATTCTGATCCAACAGGATACCACATCTTGATTAACATTTCTTGAAGTTTGACTTAATTGGCATTTCTTTTAACATCTTGTCTGTGATATTTTGTAGATACCTTGTATTTGAGATGGAGGCTTCAAGTGTCAGCTCAGTGCCGATACCAAAGAAGAATGGAAGGAAGTGGAAGGGCAAAGGAAAGGTCGTTGGCGACAAAGGTTCCAGGCGAGTTTGGACAATAGAGGCGGAGAGAGCACTGATCAATGCTCTTTATGAGTACAAGGATGCAGGCAACAAGGTTGATAACAATTTCAGAGCAGGGTACTTGAGGGACCTGGAGGATTTCATAAGGAAGGAGTTTCCTGACACCGACATTCTTGGAGATCCTCATGTGAAGTCCAAGGTCACTGTCTGGAGGAGGGTTTACTCACACCTCTACTCACTGTTTGGGGTGACAGGTGGTTGTACCACTTATAATCCAGAAACCCAGAAGATCTAGATCTCTGATGAACTCTAGTGGATTGAGTACAAGAGGGTGCGTATGTGTGACATTAATTCATTCTCATTAACTTTGATCAATTTAATTGTGTAATGTATTTGTTATATATAACTTGTGTCTATTCCTACTTATTAACAGGTCCATAACTACGTGAAAGGCTATCGCCTCAAGAAGTTTCCCTTCTATGAGGATTGGGAGAATCTGTTTGGGAAAGATAGGGAAAATGGAGGTGCTGCTTAGGATATATCTGTAGCTGTGCAGGATGTGATTAACAACACATGTGTGACTGGTAAGGGCAATGGTGGGGTTACTGATGGTGCTGGTCCGAGCAGAGGACGACGTATGAAGACTGAGACTCCTTCCCCAAGTAGTGCCAGGCTAGAAGATATGCCAAGTGTATCTTGATGTGGGATCCAGTGGCACTGACTATAATCATCCATACCGCCATGATGAGAAGCTTAGTGCTATGGCGATAATGAAGAAGATGAAGAAGGCTCGTGCCGAGAAGAGGAGACTTGCATTGGAGAAGGCTGTGAGGGAGGCCAATGAGGTGCCCCCTCACATAGAGGAGTTCATGCAGAAGACTGAGCAAAACATTGAGAGGATGGTGACACTCTTCTCTCAGTCTCAGGCCATCTCGGAAGATTCAGCGACCCTTCAGCGCAAGAGCATATTTGATGAACTGGAGAAACATGAGGAGTTTGATGAGGACCAGAAGATGGTCCTTGCATACAAGCTTTCTCATAACAAGGAAGATGCTGACCTTTTTTTGAACATACCTGAGAGCTCCAAGCCCAAGTACCTAAAATTCCTCCCCAAGCAAAATCCGGCCAAGTGATCTGATTCCCAAATATTGCTGGTTCCATAATTTGTAAAGTTTTTAGAACAATTTTAACTTATTATTGTGTGTTGGTTGTCTGGTGAATTGTGAACAGCTGGCCCTTTTGGCCTGTTTGGCAACTGCACTTTAGTGCATCTTTTGTCTATGTGGTCTAACCTAGGAGAGGTCATTGTTACGTCCACATTCATGACCCTATTGCTGGTATAGGTTGCATGTGTTATGCATTTCCATTAAGAGTGCAGTGGGGTCTGGTCGCTAGGCTTGATCCCATTATTTTGTCTGAGCAGCCTAAACAGTGATGTCTTGTCATATATTTTGTCATGTTTATGTGGAGTTCAATGGAAAATAGTATGATTTAATGTTGTTTAAAGCAAGCAACTGTTTACATATATTTTGTTTTAGAGCTTCGCAATTATTGAAGTACAAACTGTTTTAAAACCAAACCATTCATAGTTGTAATGTAGAAGTAAGCATAGCAATACATGTTATTCAATCGAGTAGCTTAGGGAAATAGAAGTACATACAAAATATTAAAGACTTAGACATTGAAATAGGATAATCCAACGCAACATAATAAGCCTATGCGCTTTATAAGGCACACACACATCCCATTCCTAAAACGAGTAAGAAAGGGCTGAGCAAGATGCGTGTGAGCTATGCTCTACGCCATCGTGCTTCATTCCTACGATCTCCGAATCGCTAGGAATATTCACATAAACAGTCTTCTTCTCGTAGATGTCGGAGCCTTCATCACACGCTGCCTTTCTTATCTTCACCTCTTCTTTATGTGTTTGTTTAGGTTTGCCTACAAAGAAAGGTGAAATTTAAAATTCTATTAAGTTTTTTATTGGTATATCTTGATACACAACAATAAAAAAAGTATCCAAAACAAAGGATAAAGGAGGAACGAACGTATTGCACGAACAATCATGAAGCCGCTCCTCCAACATCATGAAATGGTCCATGATTTCGTCGAGGTTAAAATCTTGTTCAAACAAGTGATTGATGCGATCACGTCCATTAACGAGTACGGTGTCCATGAACTTTATGTTGGAAAGGGGGATGCAGCCGAAGACAGACTTCGCGGACTGTTGCAAGTCGAGTATTAGCTCCTCATCATATTATTCTAGCCAACATCGCGAGTAGAAGTAACTAGCTTGAGTGTAGTTAGCCTTACCCATTTAAAATGTAATTTTTTTTCAAGTATTCAAGAGAAAGCTCTTGTATGTTTTTATTCTTGAATGGAATGGGTGTGAAGTCTGGAGTACAATTTATAATAGGCTGGGGAATCTTTGCATTGATAATCAAAAAATCTTTGGAAAATATGATGATGTAATGTGTGCAGAACCCATAATTCCAATGGATAAAGTTGGTCACATGTGACTGAAAAGCAAATGCAAACAATTGGCCAACACTCCTTTCAAAATGAATCATTCACGGAATCAAAAATAACACACTAATGGGAAACCATTCAAATGCTCTACTGCCAAATTATCAGCAGAATCAAAATAAACACACAAAAGGGAAACCATAAAAATAAAGACTTAATATTACCATATAGACATGCCTTCAAAATTGCTCCATGATCAATACCATGGAGGATCATGTAGCAAAACAAAAACAGAACATAGAAATAGATAATTGTACTATCCATCCAACCTAACCCCATGATCAATACCATGGATCATATGGCCAAAAAACAGAACATAGAAACAGATAATTGCACTTTCCACCCAACCTATTATCCATAATTGTTCTAAATATTACCCCATTATAATCACATAAAATAAGATAGATTTTTCTCAGGACAGGTATGCTGAACCACTCTCATAAGTCACTGAACCTCCACCCATAAATGCAATGAAACCACCAACAGATCCACTTATACCTGGCTTCTCATCATCATCAATTTCCACGGGATTGCTGGTTGTTCCAATCTGCTCCTCAGGAAATCTGGCAATATGGAGAGTCTGGAAGACATCAAAATACAAGTCCCAGCGTTCCTCCTCCTCCAGCCTGAAGTACCTCTCCACAAAAGTCTTCTGAAGCAAAATAAATTTTCAAAATAAGTCAGATATCATCATGGATTTATAGTAGCACTACTCAATTTTTTTTGAATAATCTGTAGCTGTCATTTACCTTGTGGAGGTGCCTCCTGTAATTTGGCCCTATCTAGATCTTGTTATCACGATACATGAAGCCAACACCAGGAATCATGGTGAACTCCACAAACATGAGGAACTTGTGCCTCAAAAGAGCAATCTTTTTGCGAAGTCGGTCAGTGGACACATCAGTCTGGAGGAACCTTGACAGGAAGACTTGCAGCACATCCAGTGCCTTCACCAGTTCATCCAACTTGGTAAGGTCTCTGTATTTACCTTGGTCTTTGAGGATGCAGAGGATAAGGGTCTCTCCCTTTCGGCCGAAGAAGTCATCATGGAACGTATATGCATGACACTTAGCTCGCGTGCACAACATCCTACAATAGACAAAGGATTGGAGTATGATATATATGAGGATTAAACTAGCAGTTGAGAGAGATGGTAGGGGTAATATAAACACAATTTATGACATATATTAGAATAATCAATAAAGATAATTAACTTGGTAAAACTAGAACTTCGCAATTTTATTACATTCACCACAGTCTAGAAAACAAAATACAACACAGCAGCATCAGATTTACAAACCAACCAAACAACATAAAACAAAGAGAAAACTACATTTTTTCCCAATAATCGACATACAAAAGACAACCACCAACAACATAATGAAAAACATCACACATCCTAGAAAACAACACAACACAACAATCCAGGCAATTGCCTTGATTTGCCTCCCATATCATCTCATAATACTTCCTAGTAATATTTTCCCCTTTGACATAATCAGCTGTAGAAGTGGTTCATATTGGGCCACTATGATTAACAGATTGACTGAATTGCTGATCATGTTGGTTGTGGGTTGAGTCACTGAAGGTACGGGTTCTGCGAGACATGTATGGCTCTGATGTTGGCTGCAGGCAAGGGGGGTGTTCGTATCAATGGCTCCCAGGTGTGGGTGAGGTATTTGGTTGATCATACCACACAAAATGGAATTTGTGCCTACGGTTCCTTGGACACAGGTAGTAATGACACCCGGGGCGCGTTGAATTTGGACCGGCAATAATGTACTTCATTGGACCAGCTCCACAAGTGCAATGCACAACAAGGGCCATCTACAGTAGATATGGGAGTGGCTGAAGGATCAAACCTATATGGAATTAAGGCTGACAACTGCCTATAAAAGGTAACACCCCCACAGTAACCAATGAAGCATATTGAGAAACATGAGATTTTGGTAATGTTATCACATTCAATCCCTGAGTTTTAACTAAAGAAACTGAATAGATTCAACAACCACTTATCAACACAAATAATAATACAAAGAAGCTTGGATACAGAGCTCAACCACAAATAAACATAATATTTTAGACATGTAATGGCATTGAGGGCAGATATCAGAACTAATCAGAATATATACATGTCATCAAATAGAATTAAAACATGATTTAGCTTAATATTAACCAATAATATCAGGAAACATGTAACACTTTGTCATAAAAGAAGATCAAATGCCTAAAATTGAACTAATTAGTTCATATATAGTCAACATCAGGTCATCAATTCGAATTACTACATCAAAATAGCATAACAAAAGGCAGGTGGCATCATTTTTAAGCATTCTCGTACAAAAACAGTATAATTAAACCCTAGAAAGATTTTACCTTAATTGGAACTGCTGGGTATTCAATGCACGTCACGCAGATCCACATGCATTGCGTTGTACGTACGAGAAGACAAATACATAGCAAGTTAGAAAATTTTTAAAAAAAATCTGAAAGTTGGATTTTAGGGTTTTCGATGTTGACATAAATTTCGGAACAAATGAGGTTTCTTAAAACGATTGACAAAGATTCTAGTATCTTACCGTTATTTCCTTCCAAAAATGGCGAGAATCGAATGAATCGCTCGATTTTAGAAAACCCTAGTATAATCGCTCGATGGTGTGAAATGTTAGAGCAAATATGGAAAATGAGAGTGAAATGGTGAGTTTTGACTGCTTCTGTCGATTTGGAATTGAAACAACACCAGTGGTATTTTTGTCTTTTTAATTACGTAGGTGTCGGTCTAGATTTCAAACCAAACGTGATATTAGAGTGTCAGGACGATTATCTTTAGTGCTCATCTTACAAACCAAACGATTTACTGTGACAGTGATAGAGCGCGAAACTGCAGAGATAAGGGATTCGGGCTATCTCTAGCTACTAAGCCATCTTTCGAACCAAACACCCCCTATATATATATATATATTTATATATCTCGAAGTACTATACCAATTACTGAGATTCATGTAAATGGTAAGAAAAGGTTTAATTATTGGTCATAATTTTTTAATTATTTTCCATCGTACTACATGTGATCACATAATGCATCTCAGAGTAATCGGTCATTTTTTTACGGTTTTATATAGTCCACATGTTTAATGCTCCACGCCTAAAGAAATTATAATATTGCACAGCTAAACGCGACGCAGACTTTCCAACGTCAACACAATTTTTCCTATTAATTTTCTGAAAAATTAAAAAGGTTTTAGTAAACGAGTGCCTCGCATCACATTTGTACTCCATCGCAGATCATCATTAATATAATCATTCAATTTTCGACCTATATAGTTACAAACTTAATGACCTTGAGCTACTTTTTTTTTTTCATCTTTGATCATTCAGAAAGAAATGGGTACTTTCTTTTTCCTTCTCCTCCTTGTCAAAATTAACTCTATTGCAGATTTGCAGTTAATGTTAGAGCGCAATCAGTGTGTGGGAGGAATGGAAATTACACCCGCACCAGTGCATACGAAGGCAATCTCAATACCTTGTTGTCCTCTATACCCACCAACATCGATGACAGCGGTTTCTACAACGGCTCCGTGGGGCAAAACCCCGACAGAGTCAACGCCATCGCACTCTGCCGAGGCGATGTGCAGCTTGACTTTTGTCGTAGTTGTGTCCGTAACGCTAGCGATGAGATCGTAAGCTCGTGTCCAAATCAAAGAGAGGCAATATCTGGCTGGAGTACTGCATGCTAAGGTACTCAAACCAATCTATATTTGGAACCTTGGCTAGGACCGGTCTAGCGTATATTTTACGGAATGTTAATAACGCGAGTCGTCCAACGGATTTTATGGGGGATTTAATAACTTTGTTGGACAGTCTCCGGGGCCAGGCTGCCAGCGGTGGTTCATTGATAAAAGTGGGGTACGGAGCTAGAAGCAGCACGACGTCTACTTTTAGGCCGATTTATGGGTTGGTGCAGTGTACGCCTGATTTGTCGCCACAGGACTGTGATTCTTGCCTAGGAGATGCTGCTGGGAATCTGCCGAATTGTTGTTATGCGTCAATAGGGGCGAGAGTACTCATGACCAGTTGCAATATACGTTATGAGCCAGGATCATTTTACAACGAAACAAGGCTTCAAGAATTGGTTCAGGTGTCTCGTACGCCACCCCCTGCACCTTCACCCCCGGAAGTACCACCACCATCACCGGCTTCGTTACCGCCATCAGGTAATAATATTATTAATCCTTTATGACTACAATTTAGATTGATTTTTTTTTTTTTTGGTACGAACAATTTAGATTGATTTACTCTTGTTGTTTGTCTCTTTATTGCTAAAAAAATCTCCAATCGGTGGGTTTCTCGTCAACAATCATCTTTAGTTAGTGGTATATAGAGCCCACACACTTTAGAAGACACTAGTGACAAGACACTGCACTTCTGTAGTGCATACATATTTTTCGTCGATGGCTTGGAAAAAGAAAATTGTAATGAAACAATGATGTTAACATGCGTTCTCAACACCTTTTTTTTCTTTTTCCGATCAATAATCTGATTCACTACAAGAATCCGGGGTCATTCGTGACCGCCGGGCGGTCGCGAGCATCCGTGACCGCCCGGCGGTCGCAGATGCCACCGTGACCGTCCGGCGGTCGCGGATGGCACCGTGACCGCCCAGCGGTCGCGGTAAACAACGCCGTGACCGCCCAGCGGTCACGGGAATCCATAGGCGGGAATCTTCCCGCCTATGGCCCGCCAAGTGGCGTCCGCGACCGTCGGGCGGTCGCGGATGCCACTCGTCCGCGACCGCTGGCGGATGGGAGGGGGGTTTTCTATATAAACCCCCCTCCTCCTCTCTCATTCCTCACATTTGTAAGTTCTCTCCTCTCTCTCTTTTAAATATTTATCTTTCTAGTTTTTTAATTATGTTTTATATTTAATGTTTTAGTAATAGTTTTAATTGTTTAATTATAAGTTTATTTTTATTAATGTCAAACTTAGAAATAGTGCCTTTAGGAAATCTTTATAATTTAGAAATAGTGCCTTTAGGTGTTCTTTATAACTTAGTACAAATGTTCTTTAGGGAACTTTAAAACTTAGAAATGATGCCTTTAGAGAATCTTTATTTAAAATTAAATTGTTAGTTTAGGTAATTTAATGTATTATTATCCGTCGCGGTAATTTAATGTTAAACTATTAGTTTAAATGCATGTCAAATTATTGGTTAATGTTTTTTAGTACAAATGATCTTTAGGGAATTTATAACTTAGAAATAATGCCTTTAGAGAATCTTTATATATTAGAACAAATAATCTTTAGGGGTTCTTTATAACTTAGTACAAATGATCTTTAGGGAACTTTATAACTTAGAAATGATGCCTTTAGAGAATTTTTATTTAATATTAAATTGTTAGTTTAGGTAATTTAATTATTATTATCCGTCGCGGTAATTTAATGTTAAACTATTAGTTTAAATGCATGTCAAATTATTGGTTAATGTTTTTTAGTACAAATGATCTTTAGGGAATTTATAACTTAGAAATAATGCCTTTAGAGAATCTTTATATATTAGAACAAATAATCTTTAGGGGTTCTTTATAACTTAGTACAAATGATCTTTAGGGAACTTTATAACTTAGAAATGATGCCTTTAGAGAATCTTTATTTAATATTAAATTGTTAGTTTAGGTAATTTAATGTATTATTATTCGTCGCGGTAATTAAATGTTAAACTATTAGTTTAAATGCATGTCAAATTATTGGTTAATGTTTTTTTGTAGAAATAACGCCTTTATGGAACTTTATAACTTAGAAATAATGCCTTTACAAAATCTTTATATATTAGAACAAATAATCTTTAGGGGTTCTTTGTAACTTAGTACAAATGATCTTTAAGGAATCTTTATAACTTAGTAACGACTGAATTTTAGAGAATCTCTTTGAATCATCTAACTTAGATAATTTCTCGTAGTTTTCTAGCATATATTCGATATGGCAGGCAGTCGTCGTCGTCGGGTTGGCAGTGGTCAACAATGTTCAAATGTTTCTGATGTTCCTGATGATGCGGATGTTCCTGATGTTCCCGATGTTCCCCCTACTGCTAGTGGGCGAGGTAGTCTTGGACCTCGTATAGTTATCACACATGGCGGTCGTAGTTGCGATGCCGCAATCCCCAACGCGTCTACATCGTTGACGCCTTTACTACAACGTCGACTTTCTTTTGATGCCGATGCCGTGCCCGATGCCGCACCGACTGCATCTGGATCTAGGGCTAGAGCACTATCTTCCGCTGGTTCCACCGGAGCTGGCCCGAGCGAGAGGCCGAGTGATACTCCAGCATCGGGAGTATTCAATGTCACGCAACAGCGCCCACCAAGAGGCACCTCCAAAGGTGCACAACAACCCAATGACGCGAAACAAAGGCAGATCATTAAATTGTGTCCTCGTGGCCTGTTTATGAACCCCTCTAGCAACGAGGTTGCGACTACGATCACAGAGTTGATCAGACTGTTCATGAAGGAGTTCTGGCCTACCTACTTGACGATGCCCGAAACTGTGCGAGGCAAAATGTTTGTTAAATTTACGGTGAGGAATTATTTCACAACTATATCATATTATTTAATTTAATATATTCATAAATCGAAATTTATTACTTGGCAGAAAATATATGGTGTTCGTCAGAGAGAAAAACACGCAGTACAACGGGCCTACGAAACGAAGGCGAAGTTGTGTTATAAGAATTTGATTTACAACACGAAGAAACAATACTTTGAGAGGGTTGTGGATCCGAAAGGGCCGGAAAAGACAAAACTTGGATGCACGACGGGTTAGAGGCGGCGGCGATTAAGCATTGGGCCACTGAGGATCATCAAGCGTTGTCGCATAAGTCTAAGAAAAACAGGAGAGGAGGCGAGGAGCCAAAGGAGGGGGTGAAGGCACCTCCCACTTTTTTTGGTGGATCCCGCGACCTAGAGGAGCTCAGACGTCGGCTGGTATGAATTATGAAAATTAACAATATGGGTGTAATTAAGTAATCTTAATATATGCGTAAGCCAATTTTGACGTACTCTTTCTTGAAATGTGTAGGCTGAGGAGGACCTAACACGAAAAGACCCTATTCGATATGATGAGGCCTATAGACGTGGTCACACGCAGCGGGTGAAGGGGACGGGCGGTGACACTGGAGTTCCAGCTCGGCGGACTTGGGTAGATGTTGTGGCGAAAGCGCAATATGTAAGTTATTTCAACCGCATACTCCTTTTAAATTATTTATTCCAATATAAGTACTGATTCTTTCAAATGTTAATGCAGAAAAAGTACATGGAACTAGTGAGGGAAAGATATCCCCGCCCAGCTAAGCTCCCGGTGTTCGATCCCGACTGTTGGACCGAGGCATTTGGTCCTGTGAAGAAGGGGAAGGCAAAAGTCTTGCCGAGGGATGCACGCCCGGAGGCGTTCAGCATTAAATACAGGAAACAAGAAGATTATTCACAGGCCTGCATCGACGAATTACAAACACATAATGACCGCACTATCTATCGCAGTGATCAAAGGATGACTGATATGAAAGCCACTATGGAGCTATGGAGATGCTTGCTTAATGAGAAGGTGAACGTGGACCTTCCACCGATATCAGATTCTATATTCATGGGGCATGCACGTAGGAACGGAGCTGTGATTCCACCGGTTCGTATGCCGCGTCGTAGGCCAGATCCATTTGCTCCCAGTTCTTCCGATAGGCCTGCATATATCGAGGAGTACTCTGATGACGATGATGACGACGATGTCGATGATATTATGGCGTCGTTGCAGACTGACGATTATGTGGAACTGGGTGTTGAGGATGGTGTTGGGAGTGGTGAGGATGATGAGGAGGATGATGGGCAGGATGATGGGGAGGATGATGACGGGAATGGATGTGGGTTGGATGATAGTTCGGATGATGATTAGTTGTATTTTCATTATTGTAATGTTGGACTGTTAAATTTTCATTATTGTAATGTTGTACTGTTAAATTTTCATTATTGTAATGTTGGATTGTTAAATTTCCATTATTGTAATGTTGGACTGTTAAATTTTCATTATTGTAATGTTGGACTGTTAAATTTTTATTATTGTAATGTTTGACTGTTAAATTTTCATTATTGTAATGTCTTTTACAACACTACCAAATCGTTACAAATAAAGTGCGTCACAAAGTAATGTTTTAAATTATTACAAAACACTTGAACTATTCAGTATCACTAGTTAGCTCCACATTTTCACTTTCTTCGTCTTCCTCTTCAGCTTCTTTTTCTCCTCTATCTTGTACATCTTCGACGATCTCAAACTCATTTGCCCATCCCAATTGTATATCCATATCAAATGCGCTAAAGTCTACGAACATATTAATTCCTACAGATGCGTTCTCTTGGAACACTTCCGCTGGCATCCCTATTTCTGTTTCTGTGTCGCTGGAATCACTTAGTGACGACATGTCGATCACGTGCCTAGCCGGTATAGTAGATACAGCCATCCATCCATTTTGACCTGGTCGACCATTCGTAAGTTGTGGATACGGGGCGTAGTACGACTGAAGGGCCTGATTGGCAAAAATAAAAGGCTCGTTGGTTGTGAGAGACCATCGTGGGTTAATATCAACGAGTTTGTACGTCTCGTGAACACGAGTCCCTCGAGCTCTAATATCATACCACCTACACTTGAAGAATACAATGTATAGCGGTCTTATGTGCCCCCAATATTCCACCTCTATGATTTCGTTCAATGTCCCATAGAAGTTGGTGGCGTGGGATCCTCCCATGTCCCCCTCCACATAAACCCCACTACAATCACTCTTCTTAGGGCCCAAACGCATATATGTGTGAAATCAGAACCCATTCACAATGTACCCTTCATAGTACAACACTGAGTTGAGAGGACCTGCGAGCAACGGCTTAACACGATCGTCTGTCATAGTACAACACTGAGTAGGTCTGCTTGAACCATGCCACGTACTCGCAGTTTCTCTTATTTTGTACCTCCATGGGAGTAAGTCCATTACACTCCTCCTCAATAAACAACCTGTGAGTTACACACAAAATAATTTAGAAATACGTGATACATACAAGTTATCCTTAATAAAGAGTGTTTGCACGTAAAATAAAGAATATTGACTTACTCGACCCATCCATCCAGCTCTTCACAATTAAGAAGCGTGTACAATTCAATTTGCTCCAACTCTTCGGACGATAACCGCCTCTTCTTGTTTAGTGGCCCAAGGGCCTTCTCTTTCTTTCGAAATAACATCAGCTCATCATCCCACTCTGAACTCTCAAAAGTCTCGTTCCTATTGAGACGGTTATATCTAGTACTCGCGGAGATACCTAGATATTGTGCACACATATTGGATAGCTCTGAAAGGAGGTAGGAATTCGCTATGCATCCTTCTACCCTTGCTTTGTTCATCACTGACTTTTTAAAATCAAACATACGCCTGTGAATACCGAAAAGTCAATAACATATAGAATAACAGTAGCGAATTAAACTCATTAAACATTGTGTACCTCTCGAATGGATACATCCATCTGTAGTGAACCGGGCCGCCTACTTTAGCCTCGTATGGTAGGTGTATGGCCAAATGCTCCATAGAATCGAAGAAGGAAGGAGGGAATATCCTCTCAAGCTTGCACATCGTGACTATAATGGATTCCTCAAGACTTCTCATATCGGTGGCCGAAACCTCTGAAGCACAAATTGCCCGGAAGAATAAACTAATCTCCACCAATGTTTCCCAAATGTTGGTGGGCAGGAAGTCGCGAAAAGCAATGGGGATCAATCTCTGCATGAAGACGTGACAATCATGACTCTTCATACCAAAGAGCCTATGTTGTTGCTTTTGTACGCATCGTCCCAAATTTGACGCGTATCCGTTCGGAAATTTCAGATCGCCCAACCATTTCAAGACCTTGACCTTTTCATCCCGCTTGAGACAATAGGTTGCCCTTGGCTTCACATATGCGCCTCCTCGTGTTTGTTCTAAAAATAGCTCTTCACGGATAGTCCAAATCTTCAAATCATGTCTAGACTTGATGTTGTCCTTAGTCTTAGAGTCATCCAATACTATGTTGATGATGTTATCGAAAAAGTTCTTCTCACAATGCATGACATCTAAATTGTGACGAATCAAGTTTGTGGACCAATAGAGAAGTTCCCAAAATATGCTCTTCCTCAGCCAATTATGATCCGTATGAAAACCCGGTAGATTGTTCACTTTGGCCCCAAAACCAACATCCCCAAGTCCCTCCACAATTTCCCTCATTCCGTCGCCCATTTTCCTGCAAATAGGTTCTTCTAGTGACTTTTCCCCTTTTTTGAATGAATTCTTGTCATGCCGCCACCTATGATTTTTGGGCAAAAAACGACGATGGCAATCGAACCAACACGGTTTACCACCATTCTTCAACGTAAATGAATTCGTATCTCCCATGCAATAAGGGCACGCTAACTTCCCGTGCGTACTCCACTGAGACAACATTTCATACGCTGGAAAATCGCTAATCGTCCACATCAGGGCCGCTCGTAATTGAAAGTTTTCCTTCCTTGAGCTATCAAACATCTCCAAACCAGTGCTCCATAAAGCATTAAGCTCGTTAATTAGTGGTCTAAGATAAACATCCAAGTTCTTCCCGGGACTATCTGGACCGGAAATGATAAGGCTCAAAAATATGAACTCCTGCCTCATGCAAAGATCGGGGGGGAGGTTATATGGGGTTACCATCACTGGCCAACAAGAGTATTTTTTCCCAGATGAGCCATACGGTGTGAATCCATCCGTACATAAGCCGAGTCGTACGTTCCTAGGCTCAGTTGCAAAATCCAGATGTGTCCGATCAAAGTGTCGCCATGCCTCACTGGAAGCCGGTGAATCATTCGATCCGTAGCCTCTCGACACTTCAAATGCCAAGTCATATGCTTTGCAGTACCTACGGTATAATACATCCTCTGAAGACGAGGACCTAGGGGGAAATACCACAAATGCTTCTTTGCGACCTTCGACTTCATACCTTCCTCGTATCTATCAACCCCGCATATCGGGCATTTTAGGAAGTCATTGCTCGCCGCAAACCCGTAAAACAGAAAACACTGATTTGTGCAAACATCGATCTTCTCGTACCCTAACCCCAAGGTTCGCTCCATCTTATGCATCCCTTTCGTGTCTTTAGGTAACAACTTCTCAATCTCAGGGTCGAACCCATCTTTAGACATCTTTAAAAAATGGTCAGAAACGATGTTACTCGCCTTGTGAATAGTTTTGTAATTCACCCACTCTCCAATCCACTGCAGGACGGTTTTGCTCTTCTTAGGGTGCATCTTCACCTGACCTAGACGCATCAAGTCGTAGAAATCTCTTGCATCGGGATTTGGATCCTCGTTACGCACAGCGTCCTCATCAAATCGGCCTCCATATGCATCCACGACCATCTGTCTAAACGAATCGTCAGCACGAATAGGGCTGTCAGGAATATTGGCGTGTGATGGGCCGAGAGGTTCGTCGATAAACGTCATAGAAGTGGTGGTAAACTGCTCTCCATGCAAAACCCACTCAAAATATCTAGGCGTAAATCCCGACTTATGAAGATGATCACGGACTTGGTATCAATCAAAAAACTTTGAATGGTTACATTTTTTGCACGGGCACCTAATACGCCCCCCTAGATCTAAATAGCCATCTTGTCGCGAAGCAAATTCTATGAATGTGCGAACCCCAACCACAAAACTATCTCGCAAATAACCACTGCTCTCGAATCTATCGTACATCCAATTCCTATCTACTTGATAGTCCATTATTTATCTAAGATGTAAATTTTAAAGGAAATAATTAATTACAATTAATACTACAAACAATTAATAATTAACAATTTAAAATGTAACAATTATCATGCACGATAAGGTTGAAGAGTGATAAATTGATCAACTTACTTCTTGAAGCGTACAAAACGATCTTCAAGAATCTTGTGTCCTCTACGAGTACCCTCGATGTGTTTACGTCAATATCTATCAAGAAATGAATAAACAAGTTAACATATCATACCAATATTTAGTATTTAAAAATATAGTTGACCATCTAAATGAAAAAAACGAGAATACCTTAAGAGAAATGGTGAAGATTGTTGTGAATTAGAAAAGTAAGGGAAATGATATTTATAAATGAAAATCTGGCAGTTCGTGACCGCCGGGCGGTCGCGAATGCCAACTAGCCGTTGGCATTCGTGACCGCTGGGCGGTCACGAAAGACCCTCATTCGTGACCGCCCAGCGGTCACGAATAATATTCATAAAAGAAAATTTGATTTTATGGATTCATCTTGATGTGTTTATGATTTTTAACAATAAGTCTCATTACTACATGTAAATTGAAGTAATAAATTAGTACAACATTAGTAATTAACATATTAAAATAGCGAATTAGATGTGATTAGGCGAGTTATGAACGAATAACCTATTTTATGTTCTACAACTAATCATCATATACACTTAGTTGTTTTAGATGTAATGTGTAATTTTGTGATAAACTCTCTTTTAATTTACTTAGTAGTAAGTATTTTATCAATTTAACAAACATCGCACCTTAATTAAACAAACGAAAATCAAAACTTTTGAATGAAACTTATTCGTGACCGCTGGGCGGTCACAAATAAGGGTCTTTCGTGACCGCCCAGCGGTCACGAAGTATGTTCGTGACCGCTGGGCGGTCACGAAGTAGGTTTCGTGACCACAAGTAGGTTTCGTGACCGCTGGGCGGTCACGAAAGACCCTCATTCGTGACCGCCCAGCGGTCACGAATAACATTCATAAAAGAAAATTTAATTTTATGGATTCATCTTGATGTGTTTATGATTTTTAACAATAAGTCTCATTACTACATGTGAATTGAAGTAATAAATTAGTACAACATTAGTAATTAACATATTAAAATAGCGAATTAGATGTGCTTAGGCGAGTTATGAACGAATAACCTATTTTATGTTTTACAACTAATCATCATATACACTAAGTTGTTTTAGATGTAATGTGTAATTTTGTGATAAACTCTCTTTTAATTAACTTAGTAGTAAGTATTTTATCAATTTAACAAACATCGCAACTTAATTAAACAAACGAAAATCAAAACTTTCGAATGAGACTTATTCGTGACCGCCGGGAGGTCACGAATGAGGGTCTTTCGTGACCGCCCAGCGGTCACGAATAATATTCATAAATAAAAATTTCATTTTCGAATAAGGGTCTTTCGTGACCGCTGGGCGGTCGCGAATGAGGGTCATTCGTGACCGCCCGGCGGTCACGAATAACATTCATGGTGAAAATTTTGAATTTTCAAAAAAAATTGAATTTCCCCCCAATTCCAAGGTCTTTCGCGACGGCCCGGCGGTCGCGAAAGACCATGGAATTGGGGGGAAATTCAAATTTTTTGAAAATTCAAAATTTTCACTAAAATTCTATATATACCCACCATTCCACCCATTAATTTTCATTACACTCACATTATCTTCTCTAAAAAACTCAACACTTTCTCCTCCTTTCCTCATTTCCCAATCCAAAACATAAACACCAACAATTTTTCTTCTTCTCTTTTCTTATATCTTCAAAAAACAAAACACCAACAATTTTTCTTCTCATCTTTCTGTATATCTCCAAAAAACAAAACACCAACTCTTTTATTTTCTTCTTTTCTTTACTTATAACACAAATCATTCTCTTAAATGATGTTTATATAAAAAAACCGTCCAACCATACATTATATTTCGCAAAAAACAAATATTTATTCCGGTATTTTACCAGAATATTTTTTTTATTTCGTTTAACGTCATTCGTGACCGCCGGGCGGTCACGGATGACTTGAATATTATCCGTGACCGCCCGGCGGTCACGGATGGTTTAAATATTATCCGTGACCGCCGAGCCGTCGCGGATGACCCCGGGGTCATCCGTGACCGCCAGGCGGTCGCGGTGGTTGCCGCGACCGCCGAGCCGTCGCGGATGACCCCGGGGTCATCCGTGACCGCCAGGCGGTCGCGGTGGTTGCCGCGACCACCGAGCCGTCGCGGATGACACCGGCGTCATCCGTGACCGCCAGGCGGTCGCGGGAAACACTGCGACCGCCGAGCCGTCACGGATGACCTCGGGGTCATCCGTGACCGCCAGGCGGTCGCGGTGTTGCCCGCGACCGCCGAGCGGTCACGGATGACTAGTCCCAACGCGACCGCCCGGTCGCTGGGCGGTCGCGGATGACCATCCGCGACCGGAAATGGGTCATTCGCGACCGCCCGGGCGGTCGCGAATGACCCTTTTTCTTGTAGTGATTGTTATCCTCTTGTTTCATTCATTAAAGGACAAGTAAAATTCTTGAAGCCCGTGAGGCCGTGACTAGTCCCAACATCGGAAGGTCCCATTTTGTGGTTTTATCTGATATATACTTGGGCATTTTTAATATATGTTGGAGCGACCAAATTTGTATTCTGAATTCTTTTTCATTAGGTAACTATACATATATATATATAGGAAAATACAAGAAAATTTTGATACACTGTTTTTTCTTCTTTAAAATATTATGCAAATATTCTGTAAAGATAATTGAAAATTCGATAATCCTAAAGTGCAAAATCTTGATTGAGATTTAAAAATGCAATAAAAGATAATCTTGATAACAGCCTTTCAAATTTTAATTGTTGAATTATTTTTTAAGTTGTTTCAATATTTCTTTTGCACAAGGGGGGGGGGGGGGGGGCGCAACCCAATACGACCCAAAAATACTGCAGCCGCTTACAAAGGATGTTTTTCTATACATACAGTTTGCAAAAATGATTAACCCCCAGACCCCGTTATAACCTCCTAGTGCTATTTATTTGTGCAAAGTTCTATTGTGTTTTCATAGACCTTTCCTTTGTGTTTTCATAATCTGTACCAAATATCTCTGCGTTTTCCTAAACCATTTAATATCCCCTAAGTAGAGGTGAATTGTCAATTTTACCCTCTTTCAATGAGGGCATTTGGTTCAATATTTTTTAAAGGATGAGGAGTTTTGGTGCAGATTTTTAAAAATATGAGGAGATTTTGGCGCAAAAGTTTATGAAAACACTTAAAGGTTTCATGCAAGTAAATAGCGAATAGAGGTCCAGTGTAGGTTTCGAAAACACATGAAGTGTTCTACGCCGAAAAATTAAGACAGAGTGTTTTGTGCAAATTTTTAATAACACTGTGGGTTTTATGCATTCTCCCCAAACAATCTTCAATTTTGTTTTAAATTTCTTATGACGACTTTCTATCTAATTTTGTAAGACACTTAACGTAACTGACATGCATTTTGTGGCTTCTGAGAATTGTCAAAAAATAAATAGACAAATTACTTCCATGTGCTTTTTATGCTTTACAATGTAAACTTTTATATGTGGAATTGTAGAATGTGGTATGCAACTTTTGGAGATCATGGGAGATAATTTACGTGTTTATTTTTTATAAGGGTCGATTTGCATATTTAGTGTAGAATTTCCCTTCAATTCTATAGTAAAATGTATTGTTGCTCTTCTTGTAATTGCTAAGATCCTATTAACTCAAAACTCCGCCAAACCAGTGAGGCATTGCAAGGGAGATTCTCTACCTACACGAAGATTCTCGACTTACGATCATTCACCGTGACCTCAAAGCCAGTAATATACTTTTAGATGCAGATATGAATCCTAAACTAGCAGACTTTGGCATGCCTAGGTTGTTTGTTACGGATGAAACTCAAGGCAGTACCAGCAGAATTGCTGGAACCTAGTAAGTTTTTATAAAAAGTAGAAATAAGCTTATTAGAACATGTCTCTTATCTTTTGCTTTATATTATTGCCTAAACTTCAAAACTTACTAGTTGACTTTCGTATCTTTTTAACAAATACCATAACATGTATATATATCGCAGTGATTATATGGCGCCTGAATATGCAATGCATGGACAATTCTCTGTGAAGTCTGATGTATTTAGTTTTGGTGTCCTCGTCCTTGAAATTATAAGTGGTCAGAAGAATAATTGTTTTCAAAATGGAGAGGACGTGGAGGATCTCATAAGCAGTGTGAGTAATATATAGAAACACATAAATCATCTTCTAGGTAATTTTCATCATACCATATGGATTGTTCAATACGCTAACATACTTTATAATGTTTCGTTTTGCGCAGGCATGGGAAAATTGGCGTCAAGGGACTGCTGTGAATTTAATAGATCCCATGTTGATCAGTGGCCATTCCGGTGTTCCACGTGATATATTAAGATCTATTCATATCGTTCTACTTTGCGTTCAAGAAAATGTTGGCAATAGACCAACAATGGCCTCAATTGTTCTAATGCTAAAGAGCTTCTCCATCACTCTTCCGATACCATTAGAACCTTTAGGTTTTACGCAAAATGGATATGATTCAGAAGCTTCGCTCCTTCAAGAGTCCAAATCGAAAGAAGGGAATTCCGACAAATCGAAGAAAAATAGGATAACTAGCTCAGACCATTCATCCCAAAATGAGGTGTCCATTACTGACTTGTATCCGCGTTAAGCTACAATCTTATATAGACTTTGAATACGTGTTGTTCTTTCCACATGAGGAATAAGGAGTTGGTTACTATTTCTTGTAATCGATATGTATTTACAAAGGTTTAGTTGCATTATTGCACAAGATTCGTTAGCTCTCAAGAATTATTCTATCATTATTAAACTTGGGTTGTCCCAAGATACATAAGGATTTATGAAAAAAAACGTAATTTCCTTGAGTTTGAGTGATTACGCTTACCATACCCACATTTCTGAATTGGTAAATGAGTGCGCACATAGATATCTGTGTCTTAGGAATTCGTAAATAAGTATGCGCGACATACTTAAGTCTCTTCTTATAATATACTACCCCGGGATTCTTGTAGTTGCTTACCATTGAATGAAGCATCTCCTTTAATTTTTGCACGAGCAATTATTGCCATAAGTTATAAGTTTAAGTTAAGACTGCTTAGAATTTATTAAGTTCTCTTTCTAAGGTAATATTATTGACATATAAAGACTGTTAAATTTATGTATTAATAAAGAATAACAAAATTACATTTATGGACTACAATTTCTTAAAACATAAGTCTTTTGGTTTAGAAACACGTCACTCTAAACACATTGTCACTCAAACAATACTCATTAAAATCGAATAGAAATATACATATACATGAGCTAGTCTCTACTTCAAACACTAGATAGTAGCTACTCATAATATCAAGTTCAACAACAAATAAAGAATTAAACAACCTAATAAAAGACAAAAGATTAGGATAACTCTTAGATCCGGTGGAACTTGATGCTTTTAGCTTCAAATCTTATTTACTTTGCCTCATTTTTCATAACTCTTGACTCTTTGACTCTAAGATTAAAAACATGGAAGTGAATGTGGTATTTCTCGTAGAATCTCTCTTAACGATGTCTTCATGTTGCTTCAATCATATGTGTTGTTGCCTGTGTAATAACTCTTTAGCCTCACAATAACATACATAAGCATACATTTGGCCTAGATTAGTTCCTCATTTTATAGACATTTCGTGTTGCCCTGAGGTTAATCATCATGTCACTTTAAAAGGAGAATGTGGAATTTAATTCCACACGGTTTTTGCCTAGATTTTCTCCAATAAGTAGTAAGTTTTTGCTATTGAAAAAAGCATTATAAAATGTAGTCTTCTACTATTTATCCTCTATAATATTCCAACATCATTTTTATACTGGGTGAAATATAGTTAGAGAGTGTTGTTAGTGAGAAGGCTATGTGAGGGTCCTTTGGGGTGAGTGACAATTATGTAGTTGTACAAATTTTATACATTGTAGATTTTGCTCGAGTGCCTGTGGTATTCCTAATTTGGATTTTACGCATTAAATTCTTGCATTGTTACCATCGTCAATATTTTATTTGTTTTTCTTCGTATTTTAATGATGGGCAAAGCCCGTTGGAGATATTTGAGGCTGTCTAAATCAATAGCGATATTAGAACTTGGGTTTTGCTGGAGGTAGCGCTCTGTTGTGGTAGTAGTGTGTATATGTACTATTATGGCACAATTATGTACAAAGAAAATTGGTTATCAAGCAAAACCGTTGTGACTCCACCAATTATACAGGAATCTTGAAATCTTGTCAGAAAAAATTCATTATCTCTTTCCAAAGGATAACTTTGTACTACTTTGATCTAATGGCAACTCACTAGTGCACTGGTGGTATGCACATGTACGAAAATGGTGAAGTTTGACGGGAAAATCAATTGTGACTTGTGGAAAGTTCAAGTCGGGATGATTTTGATTTGGTCGGGTTACACAAGGATTCAATTGGTAGAGTTATTGCAACTTGTAGCGACGTTACTGGCACGATGGGTTAAGTTGCTAGTGTAGCATGTTAAATTTGTGTGTGGACACTCGGGTCATGACATAAATGTTATCGAGGATGATAAGCCAATTTGGCGAGCGGCTCTTAGTCAAGCACTAGTGAAACCAACATGACCTACTTTAGTGACGTGTTATAAGAGGTGGTACTTTCTGATGGAATGAGACAGTAAGATTTCCATGAGAAATGGCGTTGGTGTTATTGGATCTCTGTTTACACACGTGCATGACTTGGTGTAAATGCAAAGTGTGCGATTGATGTCAAATGACTATTGACTTCCATGAGAGCCAAGTTTAAAGTTGCACCATAATTTCAATAGAGGTTTATTTTCGACATGGGCCAATTGTGCTTTTATGATAGAGGATGATGCTTCTGACTCAAGTATGCTTGTGTAGTCGTGATGGCGTGAGCTATAAAGATCTTACGCAGCGGAATGGACTTGTGATTATCCAAGGTCAAAGTAAAAATATTTTTGAAGGTATGATTCGTCATTAATCAAATCTTCAAGGTGGAGATTCCTGGAAAATAAATCATTTACATGGATGTGATGTTGTTGTTTGCAAAAAAGTTTCGAAGATGTCGGATTTAATTCCACATGGTTGTGGCCTAAGCTTTCTCGTAAAAACAACAAGCTTTTGCCATTGAAAAAGCATCATAAAATTTATTCTTCTACTCTTTATTATCTATAATAATTTTGTAGAATTTTTATACGTGGTGAGAACACTATGTAGGATTGGAGTGAGTGAAATTTATGCAATTGTACGGAATTCTTTTATAGTGGATTTTGCTTGTGACCCCGTGGTTTTTCTCCGATTTCAGAGTTTCTATGTTAAATCCTTGTGTTGTTATTACATCAATGTTTTATTCATGTTGCCCCATATTTCTACGATGGACAAATTCTCGGAGCAGTATTTGAGGTAGTTCAAATACCTAACAATTACTTCCCAAACTTGTTAGGAATTATGTGGCTGGAATTCGTTACGAAAAATATAATTTTTTTTATTTAAAATGATATGTATTACAATAATATTTTCAATAATTTCAAGAAATAAAGTTAATACATTTTAAAACTTGTTGCATTGATCTCTATATTTCTTTTCTAATTGAAAGGCGTTAATTTGTATATTATCTTTTAAATGTTTCCTTAAGAAAATTATAGGGTGGTTATTGGATATCAATGCATAACTTGTATGAGAGTTAATTATGAGGACTAAGACGTTGAATTCTAAAATAACAATATCATTATTAAGAGCCTCAATAAGATAGTCCAGGAATGAAATTGCTCATGTGTCGTTGGACTCTAGTCGTTTTCATTATATGTGAAACCTTACGAGTAAAACACATAAAAAACCAAAAACCTTAGTCAAAGGGAGGTCTCTAAGTTTTTCAAAGGGACGTAGAACTCTAAAGTTTGGCTAATAAATTAACATTCTTTGTTGGAAAGTTGTATTGAACAAATTTTCTTCAGAAGATAACCTTTTACATAGAGGGCTTCTGGAAATTAATTCCAACTTGAGGTGTGTGCTTTGTAAAGGAGATCTTGAAGACGTGGAATATTTATTTTTTAAATGTGACGTGTCTTATAAAATTTGGATGAGAGTTTTATAGCGGTATGGTTTTACTTGGGGGACTAATGTTGGAGGCGAAAACAATTTTTGGCAATTCTAGAATCTTTACTCGTGGAAGCAAGGGGTGTGGTTTTTTACACTGTGGTCCATTTGGAACTTGAGAAACAACATTGTTTTCATAACAGAGATGAAGGACGTTTATGCGGAATAGTGATTGAAGATGATGTGATATGTTTTCAAGCTGGTATTTGCGATGAAAGCGATACCCTAGTTGCTGAATGTCCTTCTATTTATAATTTTAGGGCCGTAAAGTGTAGCTCTAGGGTTTCATATAAACAACCGCAAATCACTGTGTCACGCGTCATGTCGCCCATGTACCTGCGTGTGTCTACAGTCGTCTAGCACGGTCACGCGCGTTGCTGCGCTGGTCGCGCTACATTCAATGTTGGACGCGCGAGTCACGTGGGTCACTAGTTCAACTGTGTTGGTCATGCGGTCGGTTCTACTGACGTACTACCTGCTATCTTCTCCATTTTGTGTTCTATTCCATGCTCATTTTCCCTCTAATATGTCTCATTTTGCTTCAACTCGACTCAAAAATCTAAAATGACAGAACAACCCTAAAACCAATAAATATGCTACAAGGAGTAATCAAAAGGTATAAGAAAAAATATACTTAAACCACTATAGATAAATACTCAAGCAAAACAGTATTTGCAGTCCAAGGTATAGTAAAACTCCCTAAATCCTTTAGCTTTATGGACAACTTCTCGGTTGCTAAAATTTCACAAACTTTGTGCATTGCCAACTCATCTATTCTTCTCTGTATCATGGCCTTCTCACCTAAGTACTAGTACAAAATCATGAGAGAAACATGGGTCTAGGATGTTACACACTCAAGTGCTTTACTTCCATTGCAATCCAGCATTCCTATTCTAGAACCCACAACCATGTATGACATGTCACTAACGAGAAACATTGCTAGGTTATTACCTTGGACGACAATAAGTATGAGCAACAAATGCTTTTGCCAATGCGTAGTTTTTTTGCCTCAAAGGTTTCACCTTTGTGCAATATTTGTGTTTTTTGCTTCAAATATGAAGTCTAAGTGGTAGGTAGGCTGGTAGCCCAGCTATAGGGTGCTACTTGTTCTTTTTTTCCTTGAAAAAGCAACAAGGGTATTTGATTCAAGTTTGAGTGTGGAGGTGTCCCAGCAATGGGGTGCTACTCGTTCCTTTTTTTCATCAAAAAACGACATGGGCGTTTTCTTAAAGTTTGAGTGCGGAGGTGTCTCAGCTATGGGGTGCTACTCTTTCTTTTATTCCTTAAAAAATGGAATAAGGTCGTGTCAGTCATGATGTCCTACTTCTTCTTATCTTTTGGGGAAGAAAATGTCGAAGTGTTTTGCACAAAACCTGTTCATGGCAAAGACAAACAAAAAAAAGATTTTTATTAGTTTATAGACTGCACTTGGTTTTTAACCAAGTTGCCTACGTATCCCAATGTATACTTGGGTAACAAGTATCTATAGTTCATTGTTTTTATTACATCACTTATTTGTGAATTTCCAAAAACAGCAATGAAGTACGGAGGATCATGCATGCCATACTAGGCGTAGAATTTCTTTAGGCTCTGAACATTTCACGGACGTGCTAGGTTGCGACCATCCATTTTTTGTAGGCAGTAGTAGCCTTTTAAGCTAGCTTTATTGACATAGAATGGTCCCTCCATGCAGGTTGAAGTATGCCAACTTGCTTATGTGTTTCGATTTTTCATAAGACTAAGTCCCTTACTTGGAACAGTCTTAATCAAACATTTATGTTGTAAGCATTAGCCATCATGGTCTTCTCAGATTTAGTTTTCTCAAATGCCTGGTCGCGCATTGAGTAAATGAACTCTAGGTCCTGCGCGCGCATTCTAGCGGCTTCTTCTTCATTGTATGTCAATATGCGTTGAGTTGGCATGGCGACTTCTGCGGGAATTACTACTTCGGAACCATGTAACAACAAAAATGTTGTTTGCCTATTGAAGTACGTGGTGTGGTAAAGTAGGCCCATAGTATTCTGGGAATCGCATCTATCCATGATTCTTTCAACTCGTGCATGAATTTTTTGAGGTACTCAACAAAGGCTTTTGTTTGTGTTCTCAACTTCACCACTAGCTTGTGGATGGTAATCGCTGTGAAGCGTTGTGCAATGTTCATATCTTCGCACCAAACTCTGACATTATGATTTGCTAATGAGTCCCGTTATTTGAGACTAGCACTCGAGGTATACTAAATCGGCAGATGATTTGTTGCCATATGAAGTCGATAATGTTCCTTTCTGTGATAGAGGAGAGTGCATGTGCTTTGCCCATTTTGTGAAGTATTCAACTGCCACAACTAAGAATCTCTCTTGTTCCTTTGCGGGGTGAAAGGGTCCCATAATGTTGATGCACATTGATCAAATGGGCATGATTATTGCATGGGATTGAGAGGTTGTGCAGGAATGTGTATGACGTGGGCCAAGTATTGGCAGCTCTTGCATCTTTGACAAGGTTAGGTGCATCTTTGGGCAAGGTTGGCCAATAGTAACCTTATCATAGGACATTTTGTGCCATTAAGCGTCTGCCTTATTGATTACCACATGCACCGCTATAAATTTCTTTCAACACCATTTCATCATGTTGAGGTGAAGACACCTTAGGAGCGGTCCTTCAAACGGCCTTATGTATAACTCATCATTAAATATGGTGAAGCAATGAATATTGATTTGAGTTTTTGTGCTACGACGGAGTCGCTCAGAAGTCTTCCTTCTGTGAGGTATAAGTAGGTATCATCCTTCCATGAAGGTTCTGAAACTACAGGCATGCATGTTCGACTTTCTTAAGAGATCTGAGATAACGCTGCTATGGCAGATTTTGGGCGCTAGTAAAACAATTCTTCTCTCTTTAAATAACTTAATCAAAGTCGAAAATTTAGAAAGTGCGTCAAATTTAATGTTTCCACTTCCTGGTATTTGGCACAAGGTGAATACCGTGAACGCTTTTACAACCTATTTGAGTTTGTTGAGATAGAGGACCATTGTGTCCTACTTGGCTTCGTAGGAGCCGTTGGAATGATTAGCCACAAGTGGCGAGTCTGTAAAGACTGCAAGGTATTTTACTCCCAATGAGCTTGTGATTGATGCACCAAAGACAATAACGTCGTATTCTGCCTCATTGTTGGTCACGATGAAGTTAAGATTTATTGCGTAATTGAATTCTCTAGCGCCTAGTGATCTTAGGTAAACACCCAAACCTCTGCTAGTATTTGTAGCCAAACCATCGACGTGCAAAGTCCATGCGGCTTCTTCACTTTTAGCAGTGGCAACTTGTGTCTTTGGAGTTTGTGCCCTTCCGAGGCGATGTGCAGCTTGACTTTTGTCGTAGTTGTGTCCGTAACGCTAACAATGAGATCGTAAGCTCGTGTCCAAATCAAAGGGTGGCAATTATCTGGCTGGAATACTGCATGCTAAGGTACTCAAACCAATCTATATTTGGAACCTTGGCTAGGAACGGTCCAGCGTATATTTTATGGAATGTTAATAACGCGAGTCACAATGGATTTTATGGGGGACTTGATAACTTTGTTGGACAGTCTCCGGGGCCAGGCTGCCAGCAGTAGTTCATTGATAAAAGTGGGGTACGGAGAAAGAAGCAGCACGACGTCTACTTTTAGGCCGATTTATGGGTTGGTGCAGTGTACGCCTGATTTCTCGCCACATGACTGTGATTCTTGCCTAGGAGATGCTGCTAGGAATCTGCCGAATTGTTGTTATGCGTCAATAGGGGCGAGAGTACTCATGACCAGTTGCAATATACATTATGAGCCAACATCATTTTACAACGAAAGAAGGCTTCAAGAATTGGTTTAGGTGTCTCATACGCCACCCCCTACACTCTCACCCCCGGAAGTACCACCACCATCACCGACTTCGTTACCGCTATCAGGTAATAATATTATTAATCCTATATGACTACAATTTAGATTGATTTACTCTTGTTCTTTGTCTCTTTATTGGAAAGAAAATCTACAATCGGTGGGTTTCTCGTCAACAATCATCTTTAGTTAGTGGTATATATATAGAGCCCACACACTTTAGAAGATACTAGTGACTGGACACTGCACTTCTGTAGTGCATACATATTTTTGTCGATGGCTTGGAGAAAGAAAAATGTAATGAAATAATGATGTTAACATGTGTTCTCAACACATTGTTATCCTCTTGTTTCATTCATTAAAGGACAAGTAAAATTCTTGAAGCCCGTGACTAGTCCCAGCATGTGAAGGTTCCATTTTGTGGTAATATCTGTATTTTGGTCTTATTTCGTTCGTCTAATAAAACACCGTAAAATGTTACAAAGGACTAATCAATTGCCAAAATAATGCTAATCTATCACAATGAACGGACTAGCTTGGTCCGGAACACCTACTGTATATTACAAGCAATGAATTACTTTTGATATCCTATTTAGACAAAGATTCTGAAAGATCGAACTAATTGCGTTCGAACTATGTATATCGAACGGTGGTGATTTGATGATGCTGCTGATTTGACCTGTGGTGCTTCGAATGATGTGGATTCGATGCTATGAATCTCGAATAGATGCGGTTCGATCTTGGTCAAAGTCAATATGGACAGTGTCGAACGGAGTTGGGTATCAAATGGTAAAGTGTATCGAACAGAGCTGGTTTGATATATTAGGGTTGGTAGTCTCTATATTCTGATCTTTGAGAACACAATGAGACGGGGTATTTATAGACCCCGTTCTGTGGGTCCCTGTAGCTATTTGCACATAAGTATCGAACTGGGACCGTTCAATCGAACTAAGGCCATTCGATACTCAATTAACATCGAATTGTGGTTGTTCGATGTACTACTGCAGTGGGCCTTTCTATTCGGGCCGGCTCAATATTAGTATTGGGCAACTCCTAAAATATCCCCTTCATATAGTCCCCCCCCAATTTGGGAGACGGTATCGATTAAGAGGCGGGTTCCAAACTTATAAATTGTATTTTTGGTCTGGCGCTTTTTGCTTTTACTTTTGATAATACTGAAAATCATGCCTTCAATTGGGAGGCGGTCTTGAATAGAGACCGGGCTCCAAACATTTTCGATCGTTAGAACCACGAAATGTTATTTATAAATTATGAATTTCTTAAAATTATGGAATTTTCGATTAAATCGAATCTGGACTGTTCGATCTACTTGGGGATTAACATCGAACCTTATTCGTTCGATCGAACCCGTGCTGTTCAATACGCATGTATCGAATTTGGAGAGAGGCGGAGGTGGGGCTATATAAGGGCCCAATTTCCAGCTCATTTTCATTTTCTTTCCAAGAGGGACTTTTATCCGCATTTCTGTCAACATCGAACCATCTGGATTCGATCGACTGACATCGAACCAATCGAATTCGATCTATTAGTTACAATCAAATCGTGGCCATTTGATACTCATAAAAAAAATTATTTTAACTTTTTGCTTAAAGGAGTTTGCGATCTTCCGCTACCATTTCGCTCCATAATAGCGAGGAAAAATGCCGAGAGCTGGAAAAAATTAGTCGTGTCCCTGGAGAGTATATACGCAAATCAAAATAGAAATGACAGACCCAGCGCATCAAATACGGGCCATCCGACTGATAGCGTTTCTGTTGAGGAGACCCTGGGAGTTGCCACAAGAAATCAGCCTGCAACTAGGGCTCCCGGGAGCTTATATGAAAATTGTGGTGCGGGCCATTCTGCCCCGTCACCCTGTGATTGTTCTACAACCAGGCTTGGTGGGGTCAGCGCTGGTACCCGAGTGCCTGTATTGTGCAATTTCGAGAGACACGAGGATTTTGTCCCGCGAAAATTGGTAATGACACCGACTGCTGTCGGTCGTCGCGTTAAAGTTGGAACTAACTGTCATATCAGATCGATGGAGGAGATTGATGCAACTGATGAGAGAATTGCTACCAATCTTGCTAGGTTTAACGCCAAAAATTCTACGTTTAGGTGCGAACCAAGATCTTTTGGAGAAGGTTTTTCCCATTTAGGTGGTGAAAATTGTATACGGCGACCAAAAGGAAGATTGCTGAGAGGGAGGTCGTCGTAGAGGCTGGTGAGATTCGCCCTCCTCCTCGTAGACGACCACGACTGTTAGGCAATCCAAGGCCAGCTCTGCCTATGAGCCTTGCTAACTATGGATTCATGAACAATGAGAATTCAGAATCGTTGAGCATTACACTAGGTGGATATCGACTACGAGAATAGCATGCAACATAACTAATGAGGGGCGTGTGGCCACAACTGGACCGTCGTGCCGTATGAGATAAACTCGGGTATCTTGGTTTAGCACGCTTTGGGCGGCTGTTCTTCGCTGCTATAACGATGATGATTTATAGGTTGTGTTGGGATTATATTGGTCTAATTGAGGTGCATGACAAGCATAATTCTGCTATTGACAAGTTGAACGAGCATATCCGTAGTAGTGATAATAGCCGTCGTACTACGTTGGCTCGTGCCAGTTATTCGGCTAGAATTAGTGCTAAAGTAGTTCAGGATGCTCATCAGGCGGGGTTGGTTGCCAAAAAGGTTGAGGATAGCATTGTCGCACTGCGTGCTGAAATTGCTTCTTTGAAGAGAGAGAATGATTCCGTGAAGCTAAAATTGCTTATTTGAAGAGAGAGAATGATTCCTTAAAGCGAGAAAATTCCTTTCTCAAGGCGTTGAATGCTAGTGCTGATAATGCTTTAGCTGATGTAGGTCGCAAGGTGCGTTATTTCGAATCTGAGAGTTATAGGTGTTCTGTGGCCAAATCATTCATGGAGAGTGGCGTTTACAAGATGCTCGAATTGCTCCGCGGTGCTGCAGATATGAAGTATGGCATGGAGCTTGGCATTGATCAAGCCAATCATCTCGGATATCTGAAGGAGGGTTTCCGAAAATACATGCTTGATATTAGCCGCGGGCCTAAGATGGAGATCCCAGAATTCGTCGGCGATGACGAAGAGGAGTTTCGCGATCCAAAATCTAGCTATACATTTTACGCTCTATGGCGTGATCGTAAAGGTGGTAGTGTGTCTGGGTCTGGCCCTTTAGATATGAGTCCATCTGTGAGGCAAAAAGATAAGGAAACGAACATTGCCGATGATCCTTGCACTAAAATTGGACGGATTCGCAATGCCCTCCATGTTGTTTTTGGTAATAGCGATGATGAAAACAATCCTCTTCCCGCTAAAGTTGTGCCTCCAACCAAGACTGCTGGCTTTCAGAAATTGCCATTTGCTGCACGAGATAAAGGAACAAAGGCCCCACACGTACCAATTGTTACAGGGCCGACCATGATAGTGCCAATTGGCATACATCCCTCTCGAGAGGCCAGAACTGCTGTGCTGGGGGCTACTGTGTCTGACCATACAGTCAAGGAGCAAAACCTAATTTCTCCCAGTAGATATGAGCTTGGTGGAGCCTTGAGCGGTACCTTGGAAGGAAATAAAACAGCATTGCCAGAAGTTTGGGCGCAAGAAGATGAACTTGTGCTTATAGAAGAACAGATCTAGGAGAATTGTGCCAACTTTGCTCGTTCGTTGGGTCTTGTCCTTCGTTCCAAGTCCCCCCAGTCGTCTGCTGAGTAGTGATTATTAGGCGTTTCATTTTGATGATATTAGGCCATTTTTACTTGCTGATATTCTTGCTTGTTACTTCTATAACGATTTTCTTATGAGACGGATTTTGTGGCTCCACATCATAGTCTTTTGATCTAAACTTATTGTATAGTTTGACGTTAGTGACTGATTTTAACCCTTTGTTCAATCGCACTTATCTGTTTTTACGTTTGTATTCATTGGATTATTTCATCGAACCTTTTGGATTGAGTATGCTCTAGAGGTATTGCCTTTTCTTTCAATCGCTATTACTGCGTTTTACCTTATTTTGACAACTAGATTTATGAAGGTATATGCATCATTTGCAACGCATGATTAGTGTTTTATTACTACTAATATAACTGTTATTCTGTTATTCATTTTTCGAGATTGCGTTATCTCGCGACATTTTGTACGGAGTGTCCGTCTCTTTTCATTTTTAGGATCGGCGGTATCTCGTGCCACTTTGGACAGAGTTTCCATCCCTTTCCACTTTTTCCGAATTTACAGTATCTAATGCCACTTTGGGCAGAGTCTCCGTCCCCTCTTTCATCTCTTCTGGATTTACGGTATCTCATGCAACTTTGGGCAGAGTCTCCGTCCCTTCTTTCATCTCTTCTGGATTTACGGTATCTCATGCCATGTTGGGCAGAGTCTCTGTCCCTTCTTTTATCCCTTATGGATTTACGGTATCTCGTGCCACTTTAGGTAGAGTCTCTATCCCTTCTTTCATCTCTTCTGGATTTACGGTATCTCGTGCCACATTGGGCAGAGTCTCCATCCCTTCTTTTATCTCTTCTGGATTTACGGTTTCTCGTGCCACTTTGGGCAGAGTCTCCATCAAGTCTCTTTACGGTGTTCTTGGGAAGAGCTTTGCATCCGGTCCGCTTTGGGCAATCATACCTCCTTCATGACGCTTTGCGGTGCATGAGGGGTTAAGTCTTGTTGCCAAACTCCTTGGTTCCTCATTTGGGGTTTTTTTTTTAACATCATTTCTATAACACTCCACATACACTGTTCACCTAGACAGATACATTTAATAATTTGGAAAGGGTTGGGCTCAGTTTCTTACCGAGGTGCCTACGTTTCCCCGTCTTTTCGTGGGACCCAAGCATTCGTAGTTTATATAGTTTAATAGCTCTTGAATGTAATTGTTTCTACTTTTATGCATAGTAACGCCTAAGATGTTGCACATTCCAGAGTCGCTTTAGCTTTTCACTCTGAATAGTTTCTAAGTAATAATAGCCTCGCGAACTGGCTTGTATGATCTTGAAGGCCCCCTCCGATTTTGGTTCAAATTTTTCGATGTGCTGTTTTATTGCTATGCTTCTGAGTACTAGATCTCGTACTTTAAAATTTCGGAATTGGACTCTTTTGTCGTAGCTTTTAGCCATTGCTGCTTTGAAAGCTACAGTGCGTTGGTATGCATCTTCACTTGTTGTGCCTATTATGTTGAGATCCATCTGATGTGAGTGGGCTGATTGCTCGGGATCATGGTCGTGAATCCTGCGCGTCGGCATTCCTATTTTCGCGGACAGAACAAACTCAGTGTCGTAAACAAAAAAGAAAGGTGTTTCACTCGTCGATGTTCTCGGGGTTGTCCTATACGCCCATAATGTTTCTTGAAGCTCCTCTGGCCAGATTTTTCCCGTATCTTTCATCATTCTCTCAAGGTAATCTTTCAATGTTTTGTTGGTGGACTCTATTTGGCCATTTGCTTGTGGATGATAAACTGAAGTCACATTGTGCGATATGCGTAATCCTTTCAACCAAGATTTGATCTCCTTGCCAACGAATTGCGTACCATTATCACATACCATATATCTGGGAATTCTGAAGTGGCATATGATATTTTTCCAAATAAATTCAATCATGTTCTTTTCGGTGATTGACGACATAGCTTCTGCCTCGACCCACTTAGTATTATATTCAACTGCCACAACCAGAAATCTTTTTTGTCCTTTGGCCACAGGTAGTGGTCCCACGATATCGATTCCCCATTGATCAAAGGGGCATGCCACATTGAGTGGTTACAGCGGTTGTGCAGGCCTGTGAATAAGGCGAGCGTGGTATTGACATCTACCACATCGCCGCGAAAAAATTGTTGCATCCTTTATTAAAGTTGGCCAATAATATCCATTGAACATAATTAATTGGGCCAATGCCCTTCCCCCATAATGATTTCCACAACATCCAGTGTGGATCTCTTTCATTACGTATTCAGCCTGAGTTGGAGTCAGGCAATGGAGCACCAGGCCATCGAATGAGCGTTTGTATAGTTCTCCATTGTAAATTGTGAACCTGTAAGCCTTGCATCGCATTCTACGATGCGCATTCGGCTCCGTTGGGAGTATCCCTTCCCACAGATATGTTATAATTTCGTCCTTCCAAGAAGGATCTTCTTGAATCGACATTATATATTCCACTCTTGCAACTGTACCATTATATTTTGATATTCCGATTGAAGGCTTGTCCGTGGCTAGTAACGTAACTCGCTTTCTTACTAAAATCTCCGAAGAGCTAGCGAATTTTGATAGCGCACCGGCCTTGTCATTTTCATCTCGAGGGATCTGAGTGATGTCAAAGAAACTGAAGCGTTCAGCCAGTGCTTTGACTTTGGCAGCGTACAATTTCATAGTTTCTTCTCTCATCTCATACTTTCTTGAAAAATGATTTGCCACCAATAATGAATCTGCAAACACGTCCAAGTATTCAACGTTGAGCCCTAATGTCAGTTAGACTCCCGCTATAATCGCTTTATATTTGGCCTCATTGTTAGTCACCATGTAATTTAGGCTAATAGCAAACTCAAATTCTCTGCGATCTGGAGACAAAAGGTGGATCCCGACCCCTCCTCCATGACTGGTGGCGGATCCATCTGTATTTAGCATCCATGTAGTGGCAGCTCGGCTAGTTCCTACTTGGTCTATTATGGAATAAATGTAGTTTGTGGAGCCGGCCACGCTATTTCCCAATGTCTCGGCCATGAAGTCTATTAATGTCTGCGCTTTAATTGCGGTTCGTGGTTTGAATTCCAACCCAAACTCGCTGAGTTCAATAGCCCACTTCACCAGTCTACCGGAAGTTTCTAATCTTGCTAGCACCTGCTTTAGGGGCTTATCTGTTACAATCGTGATCGGATGAGACTGAAAATATGGTCTCAATTTTCGAGCGGTGGCCACGATAGCCAAGGTGAACAACTCTATCTCCAAATAGTTCCTATATGCCTCTTGCAACACTCTATTTACATAGTGGATGGGTAACTGCTGGGTTCCTTTTTGTTTGATTAGGACTATACTAATGGCATGCGAGATATCTCGCTTTCCTCCGGCTTGGCCAATAACGGTGGGCTCACCAAGTATTCATCTGCTGAAAAGCTTTCTCACATTCTGGGCCCCAAATGAATCTCTACTCTTTTTCATGACCTTTAAAAAAGATAAATTCTTTTCTGCAGAAGTTGATATGAATCTTCCCAGGGCCGTTAGGCGCCTACCAAACATTGCACATCCTTCACCGTTCTTGGCGATGGTAAGTCCAGTACTGCCCTGATTATGTCCGGGTTAGCTTCTATTCCTCTTTCGTTGACCACATATCCCAAAATCTTTTATGTTGTTCCTATAACAATACACCCCCATTTCAGTTACAAATGTCGTTTTGCTCTGATCCTGCACTGCCATGAAGATCTGATGAAAACCATTTTTCGCATCCATCATACTCAGCAGTGCACATCTTTCAGTCGAATCGACTAATAAATCTATTATGGGCAGAGGGAAGGGATCCGTGGAACTGTGTTTGTTTAAGTCTGTGTAATCCACACACATTCTCCTTGTTGCCTCCTTTTTCATGACTAGAACGACGTTGCTCAACCATTCTGAAAACCTCAAGACGTATATATGTCGAGCCGCCAAGAGTTCCTGTACCTCTTTTTCGGTTGCTTCATTCTTCTTCTTACTAAAGTTTCGTTTATTTTGCCTTACTAGTTTGCACATTTGTCCGCATTTAGTTGGTGCACTATGATTCTGGGATCTATTCCTTGTAAGTTGGATTCTGTCCAGGCAAATATATCTGAATTACGCCTGAGACAATCTACTAATGTGATCTCTATCATTGCTTCCAATCCTGCTTCAATCTTTACTATCTTCTCAATACTTTCACTGAATAATTGAACGGTTTTGAATTCCTTTAAAGGTTCCATTTTACATTCTTGCCATTGTTTCAGCAGTTGGTTTTCTGCTTTTTCCCGACTTTGCTCCTGAGACTCGGGTTGTTTTCCATTATTATCTATAACTTCTTTGGACTTCTACTTTGATTTGGGTGAACCATCGGCTCGTATCGGTCGGCCCAATATTAGTATTGGGTCACTCCTAAAATATTCCCATCAATCTGATATATACTTGGGCATTTTAAATATATGTTGAAGCGACCAAATTTGTCTTTTAAATTCTTTTTCATTAGGTAACTATATATATAGGAAAATACAAGAAAATTTATAATACACAGTTTTTTTCTTCTTTAAAATATTATGCAAATATTTCTCAAACGTAAAAATAATTGAAGATTCTATAATCCTAAAGTGCAAAATCTTGATTGAGATTTAAAAATGCTATAAAGGCCTGTTGTGGGCCGGTGTCCCTCCGGGTCAGGACCCCGACCCACGGGAGTTGGTCGGGGCGGGATCTGAACGACAGCTCCCGTTCCTCCCGCCAAGAACACTGTTCCCGGTGACCGGGATTCCCGGTCGGGACGGGTGGTATCCCGGATCCCGACCGGCAGTGGATAATTTTTTTTCCCTTTACTTTTTTTTGTGTTCTCTACTTTTTTTTGGTTGTTGTTGGACTTGGTGAAGCGGCGACGTGGTGGTGAGTTTTTGTGTGTGACAGTGTGTGTTTATGTGTGTGTGTTACAGTGTGTCAGTTTGTGTGTTTTTGTGTTAGTATGTGTTACAATCTCATTGCAAAATAACATAAAAAAAAAAAAACAAAACCTAACACCACCAGCCTCCTTGATCTTCCGACTACGATGTGACTTCCTTTCAATGATGGCGGCGGCGGTGAATTTTTTTTAAAACTAACACCCCCCTTTTTTTTGTTTAATGCCTCTGGGATCCCGCTGGGAGGAAACGAGATCCGATCTGGATCTCGTTTTCTCCTGGCGGGATCTACAACGGGAGCAGATTATCGGCCACGCCGGGTGGTAAAACGGCCGGGTTTTTCCCGTCCGGGAAAAACCCGCCGGGTAGGGCGGGAATCATGGTTTTAATAACACGGTGGGTTTTATGCGTTCTCCCCAAAAAATCTTCAATTTCTATTGCTTTCTCTCTCTCCCGTTTGTTTTTTTATTTTTGATTTCTTATGACGACTTTCTGTTTCATTTTATAAGACACGTAACGTACCTGACATGCACTTTGTGGCTTCTTAGAATTGTCAAGAAATAAATAGACAAATTACTTTCTTGTGCTTTTTAAGCTTTACAATGTAAACTCTTATATGTGAAAGTGTAGAAGGTGGTATGAAACCTTTGGAGATCATGGGAGATTATTTACGTGTTTATTTTTCATAAGGGTCGATTTGTATATTTCGTGTAGAATATCCCTTCAATTCTATAGTAAATTGTATTGTTGTTCTTCTTTTAATTGCTAAGACCCACCTAAACGTTTCTTATTATTTTGCAGGAATGATGGGGATGATTTAAGAACAGGCCCAATACATTATGTTTGGGTCGGCCCAGTAGCGCATCGAATAGCCCTTATTCGATGCGCGCATCGAACATGAATATTTCGATGCCCCTTTCTATATTGGTTAGCGGGCCCCATGGGATGGGTTCTATAAATAGCCCGTCCCCTTGAGTTCAGTGCACGTTTTTGGGATCATAACCAGCTCAGTACAGTCAGCATCGAATCAGCCCTTATTCGATACGCTTCATATCGAACCAGTCACAATTCGATACGCAGTCAAACAGTGTACTTCCATTCGATACGTCAAGATACGCATCGAATTCGATATCCCTTATACGCATCGAATTCAATACCTTCCATACTGGATTTGAATCAACGGTATTTATTCCACATCGAACGAAGCCATTCGACACGTCAGCATCGAATACCTACAATTCGATACGCTAAATTTATCTTGTAATTCATTTATTCTACTTAGTAAGCTTGTAACAAGTGTTCTGGACCAAGCTAGTCCGTTAATAAAGTTGGATAGCATTGTTTTGATCTCATTTTGTAATCTTTTACTGTGTTCTATTACCGTGACGAAATAAGACCAAAATATTGGCGCTGTCTGTGGGAACACTAAGTTTATTAGTTTATTAGTCAGCATGTCTAGAATCACCAGATCGCAAAGTAAATCTATGAACTCCGCCAGTGAGCTTTCACTGCCTATCCCAAGCCAGGATAAAGGAGGAGGGTTGTGGTAGGCTTGTGACAGCCAACGTAAAAACCCCGTCACATGCTATGATATGAACCATACTATGAATTTCGTTGGGGCTTTCCCTACTCAGCGACGCGCTACATCAGATAAATGGGCAAGGGTTGCTAGGTCGTCGCCCGGAAGCGACGCGCCACATCGACGCCCGGGTGTGGTGTCAAATGAGCAAGGGTTCCCTCACCTTCCAGGACGGGTGAGGGTAAAGAAGTTAGTCCAGGAACGACGAGTTCGCCTTGCATCGTGGAATGTGGGGTCACTCACAGGAAGATTGGCCGAGCTAGCTGAGGTAATGTCTAGGAGGAGGATCAACATCTTGTGCGTGCAAGAGACCAAGTGGGTTGGTGAAAAGGCCAAAGTAGTAGACCCGTGGGGTTGTAAGCTTTGGTATACCGGGACAGAGAAGAACCGAAATGGTGTTGGGATCATCATAGATAAGCTTTGGCTCGAAGACGTGGTGGAGGTCAAAAGGAAGGGCGACATGATCTTACTGGTAAAGTTGGTCATATGCGAGGATATCTTGAATGTCATTAGTGCCTATGCACCACATATAGGACTAGACGAACCCGTGAAACGTAAGTTTTGGGAAGATTTGGACGAGATGGTACAAAGGATCCCTAGTAGCGATAAACTCTTCATTGGAGGTGACTTTAATGGTCATGTAGGATCTAGCCGTGATGGGTTCGAGGACATCCACGGCGGGTATAGCTTTGGGGATCGCAATGAGCCAGGAAACGCTATCTTAGACTTCGCCCTCTCCTATGATTTGCTTGTAGCAAATACTTGGTTTAAGAAGAGAGAGTCTCATTTGGTCACTTATAAGAGTGGGTCAAATAAGAGCCAAATAGATTTCTTCTTAGCTAGGAGGGCAGATAGAAGTCATTGCATAGATTGCAAGGTCATCCCCGGGGAAAGTGTGGTTACCCAACATAGGCTTTTGGTGTTGGATATTAGACTGCGGCAAGGAGTGAAGAGGAGTAGGCGCCAGTTGGAACCTAGAATTAAGTGGTGGTGGCTTAAGGGGTCTACCCAAAAGGCCTTCGTAGAGCGAGTGGTTCAAGAGGTAGACTGGAAGACTGAGGACGATGCAGATGCAACTTGGACCAAAATGGCTTGTTGTATCAAGAAGGTAGCTAAAGACCTCTTAGGTGAATCCCGAGGTAGTAGCCTGATAGGTAAAGACACGTCATGGTGGAATGAAGAAGTAAAGGCGGCAATCAAGGCCAAACGGGATTGCTACAGGGATTTGAAGAAGAACCATGATGGAGCAAGCTTTGAAAAGTATAAGCTAGCCAGGAAAGAAGCAAAGAAAGCTGTTGGACTAGCGCGAGAGGCTGTGTACAAGGAAATTTATGAGAAGAGGGACAGCAAGGAGGCCGAGAAGGATATATACAAAATTGCTCGCATTAGAGAGAGGAAGACTAGAGACCTAGGTGCAGTGAAATGCATCAAAGATGAAGGTCAGTCTATCTTAGTGCATGAGGATCAGGTCAAAGCACGGTGGAGGGAGTACTTCGAGGGCCTGTTCAATGGAGGCCCCACCCAAGCAGTGGGTGACATCTCGCAGTCCCCTCAGGACCTGAACCGCGATTTTATGCGCCGTATTAGAAGGTCGGAAGTCAAATATGCCTTGAAGAGGATGAAGACTCGAAAAGCCGTTGGCCCAGATGGTATCCCTATTGAGGCTTGGAGAAGCATGGGAGAGATAGGGGTGACCTGGTTGACGGACCTCTTTAACAAAATATGGCGAACAAATAAAATACCAGAAGAGTGGAGGAAGAGTACGCTAATACCTCTATATAAGAACAAGGGCGATGTCCAAAACTGTTCTAACTATCGTGGGATAAAGCTTATGTCTCATACCATGAAGCTATGGGAGAGGGTGATCGAACACCGATTGAGACAAATTGTTCCCATATCTGAGAACTAATTTGGATTTATGCCCAGAAGGTCGACCATAGAGGCCATCCATTTGATTTGTCAGCTCATTGAGCGCTTTCGAGAAAAGAGTAGAGATTTGCATATGGTCTTTATCGACTTAGAAAAGGCATATGACAAAGTACCTCGAGATGTATTATGGTGGACCTTGGTGAAGAAAGGGGTACCCATTAAATATATCAACATCATAAAAGATATGTATGAGAATGTGGTGACAAGTGTCCGAACTTGTGGCGGTTTAACAGACACCTTTCCAATTACAATTGGCTTACACCAGGGGTCAGCTTTGAGCCCATTTTTGTTTGCCATTGTAATTGATGAAATCACCAGAGCCATCCAAGACCGAGTCCCATGGTGTATGTTGTTTGCAGACGATATTGTCCTCATCGATGAGACGAGAATGGGAGTTAACACTAAATTAGAACGATGGAGACAAACATTAGAAACACGAGGATTTTGACTAAGTCGAACAAAAACAGAGTACCTCGAATGCAAGTTTAGCAAACAACGAAGAAACAACAATGGCACGGTTCAGTTGGATGGCCAAGAGATACCGAGAAGTGCGCATTTTCGGTATTTAGGCTCCATACTGCAGATGGATGGAGAGTTAGATGGAGACGTCAACCACCGCATCCAAGCTGGATGGACAAAGTGGAAGAGTGCGACAAGGATTCTGTGCGATCGTAACTTTCCTTTAAAGCTTAAAGGAAAGTTCTATCGTACGGCTATTAGACCTGCTTTGCTTTATGGCTCTGAGTGCTGGGCTATTAAGCAAAGTCATGCACAGAAAATGAACGTTACAGAGATGCGCATGCTTCGGTGGATGTGCGGTAACACTAGGAGAGATAGAGTGCGCAATGAAGATATTCGGCATAAATTGGGTGTGGCGGCCATTGACGAGAAAATGCGAGAAAATCGTTTAAGATGGTTTGGGTATGTTAAACGCAGACCCATAGATGCACCGGTACGACGAGTTGAAGATCTCGACTTAGGACAGACGGCTAGAGCTCGTGGGAGACCGAAAAAGACGTGGATGGAGGTCATACGGAACGACATGAAGCTAAAAGATCTAAATGAAGACATGCTCGTCAACCGAAACCTATGGAGGCAGAAGATTCATGTTCACGACTCGACGTGATTCATTCATGGTTCATATAGCCTACCCTAATTTAATTGGGATTACAGGCTTGGTTGTTGTTGTTGTTGTTGTTGCAAAGTAAAGCTATGGAAGGAAATATGGAAGAAGCAGGAGATAGCACACCTGAGCGAACGATGCAAGATATAGCTGGACCATCAACAGCACCAGTTACAGTACCAACTCCTGCGAGGAAGGAGAATCAAGTACATCAAGGAGACAAAACACCTGCTGTTGAAGCAGCTGCAGTTATATCAACGGCATCAGGTGCCTCTATGCCAGATAATCTGAGGAGTGAATTGCTAGCAATGATGAGAGCCGTTGTGGCTGAGGCGATGACTACAGCACCACCAGTTTTAATACCATCCCCAGTTGAATGTCCATAAGCCTTGAAAGACCAAGGATCTTTTGCTCGGATGAAAAAGGGAAAGCAAAAGGAAAAATCCCAGCAAGATAACAGAAGAGGCAGACGTGTTTCGGAAGAAACTAAGAGCAAGGAAAAATCCTCCCGAGATCAACAAGGAATGAAGGTAGCATTAGTTGAGGTGCAATCAAGGAAACGTCTTGAAAAGAAAGAAAGGGAAATGGAGGAAGAACGTATTATTGAACGAAGTAAAAGAGAAGATAGGAGACGTTCAGAAAATCATGATCCCAGGAGGGAACAATATGAAGAAGAGGGCCAAAGAGAAGAACTGCGAGGAAGAAGAGATAAAGATGACAGGAGACGATCAGATGGTCATAATTCACGCGATGAGCATGATAGAATGGCCAGACGAAAAGAAAGGCTGGAGAGAGAAAGAGCTATAGTTGAGGTTCAAGCAGTACGAGAGAACAATACGTATAGCCGCAATCCATTTTGTCAAGAGATAGAGTCAGAAATCTTGGGACACGGAGATAAGCTTCCAGAATTGAATACATATCATGGGAAGACTGATCCCCGTGATCATCTCTTTCAGTGGGATAGGAAGTTGTCCCTTTACGGTTTTAAAGACAATATCCAAGCTAGGATATTTGCGACAACCCTTTCAGGAGTAGCCGTGGATTGGTTTAATCGTATTCCATCAGGAATGATCAAAAGCTACAGCCAACTCAGAAAAATGTTCGAAGACCAATTCTCTAGTCAATCCAGACTGGTTCTCGATCATTCCCATCTTTACACGATGAAGCAAGAAACTAATGAAAGTCTAAAAGACTTTATGAAACGCTTCAATACGGAGTTGTTAAGGATAGATAGCCCATCAGGAGAAATGATTGCAAGCATACTTTTCCGATCAACCACCAATACGATATTCGGGGGGGATCTACTCAGACGAAAGCCCACCACTATTGAAGAGATTAACAAAATAGCACAAGAGGTGGTTCATTTCGAGGAAATGATGGCGACTAAAGTATCTGTTGTTGCAATTGTGAAAGAAAAGGAAAGAGGCAGAGAAGAGCACAATCGTAGCAATTACAATAATAGAAACAAAAATTACAAAAGAGACAGTTCGCCTAGAAGGTACACCCCACTAAATGCTCACATCATGACAGTATTTGGGGCAGCAAAGAAAAAAGGATGGTTGAAGGATCCCAGACTGATGAGAGAGTCTAGGGCTACAATGTACTCAAATCAATTCTGCCAATACCACGGTTAGAAGGGGCATAATACAGAAGATTGTGTGAATCTGAAGGATGAAATTGAATGGCTAATAAAGGATGGCAAACTGGTGGAATTTGTCAAGAAGGTACATGAACAAGAAAACAATTTCAACCGGAAGAGAACTCCGTCTCCTAGGAAAGATAAGCAGAAGGCGATTGATGAACCGCAACTTTTCCAATCCCCCCAAATTGAGGATGGGAACACCAGAAGAGGCATTATTAATGTGATATCTGGAGGGCCAGGGGGAGCAGATTCTACCAATGGTCAAAGAAAGATCACAAGGCTTGTTGAAGCAGATAACTTTGTTCATATGGCCAATATGCTGAGAATTGAAGAAATGCCACATGAAGAGATCACCTTCTCCACGGCAGACCTACGGAAACTAAGTGCACAGGCTATACAGATGTCCAATCTAAATAGCCCTTTGGTGATAACTATTGATATAGCTAATTTTGGAGTCACCAAAATGCTTGTGGACCATGGGAGTTCCGTAAATGTGTTGTTCAACTCTACATTAGTTAAAATCGGATTGGAAAAGCAGGCACTAGAACCGGTGAGAACACCACTTCATGGTTTCGGAGGTCCAGTGATAGTGCCGCTAGGAATGATCAAACTCCCAACCTTATTGGGGACAGCGCCAAAGAGAACGACAATTCTAGAGAACTATGTAATCGTTGATATGCACTTTGCATACAACGGAATCATAGGATGACCGGCGTTGAATGCATTTCGAGCGCTACCATCAACCTACCACCAAATGATAAAATTTCCCACCACTGCCGGCACGGGAGAAGTCATTGCAGATCATATCGAAGGTTGGAAGTGTTATGTAAATTCGCTCCAGACACGGCCGCAACAAGAAGATAACGCAGCTGTAGCATTGGCTCCAAGGCATATGGAGCATATCGATTAAATTTTCTGTTTCAATTTACGAGCATTTTTACCATTTTTAATATTTTGAACAAGTTTTTTATTCGTTCTCTCTGCAATAATTTGCATGAGGGACAAATATGTATGAATTTAAAACAGGTATCCCAAAATATGATTCTGGAGGACAGCGCTGGAAGTCAGGCAAATGAGCAATGACTCAAGCTCAGATCTATTAACATAATCTGATTGGAATTATTCAAGAAGATCATGTCTACTTAATTTACAAAACTTTTATCTACTCTGTATAATAAAATTTATGCAGGACTGGAAATTCCTTAAGCCAGGAGAAGAACGGAAACTCTGCCCCAAAGTGGCAAGAGATACCGAAAATCCCTGAAGAAATTAGAAGAACGGAAACTCTGCCCCAACGTGGCACGACATACCGAAAATCCCTGAAGAAATTAGAAGAATGGAAACTCTGCCCCAAAGTGTCAAGAGATACCGAAAATCCCAGAAGAAATTAGAAGAACGGAAACTCTGCCCCCAAAGTGGCACGAGATACCGAAAGTCCCTCAAGAAATTAGAAGAACGAAAACTCTGCCCCAAAGTGGCACGAGATACCGAAAATCCCTGAAGAAATTAGAAGAATGTAGACTCTTCCCCAAAGTGGTACGAGATACCGATAAAAGTTCGAGACAAAAGAGACGGAAACTCTGCCCCAAAGTGGCACGAGATACCGAAAATCCCTGAAGAAATTAGAAGTACGGAGACTCTGCCCCAAAGTGGCACGAGATACCGATTGAAGCTCAAGACAAGGACGGAAACTCTGCCCCAAAGTGGCACGAGATACCAAAAATCTCAAGAGCAAAAAGAAGGCGGAAGCTCTGCCCCAGAGTGCCATGAGACACCGACAATCACTAGGGTGACCAGAAGAAAGGAGATTCTGCCCAACGTGTTATCAAATACTGTAATTTTCAAAGAATACAAGGAAGGGACGAACACTCTATACTGCAAGACACTCAAAAGGTCAAGAACAACGAATTGAAGCAAACGATTCTGTCCAGAATGGCTAAGGTCACCGAGACAGAAGACAGACACTACGAATAACAATGGTAAACAATTTTAGTTGAACAACAATGAACCAGCAGGTTGCCAAAATAAAGTAAAGAATGTAAATGAGAAATTGAAATAAAAGGCAACATATATGAGCATGATAAATAATTAAACAACTTAAGACAAACAGTCGAAAATATGATTGTACTAGGCATAAAATGTTTGAGCTAATAAAAGCGACGCAGCGCCATGCACAAATTGAATTAAGAATAAAAATTGTTCATAAACAATGAAATATAGAATAGCCATAGCAGCATTCAGTCATCTTCTTCATCTTCAGATGAGGGATATGGTTCAGGCATATCTAGCGGTGGTGATAATCCTCCGAGAATGAGATCATCCTTCTCTAGCAGTGAGGCGAACTCATCAGGTTCTGCAGGCTCAGAAGTTTGACGAGGTGCCAGTCTTTCTAGATTTGGCCCTAGGGACAGGTCTAACCATTCTGGTTTGAAACCGCCACGAACATACTTACTGGCGTAAAACTAATGCACAGTTAGAACCTGAGCATTCCGAGCCTCGAGCTGACCTCGACGAGTGCAGATTTCTCGAAAGGTGCTGCTTTGGAGAAACTCTTCAGCTATCTCCATTTTCCGCTGGGGAGTGACCTGTCAGAAAAATATATATATTATTAAGATAATATGGAAGGTGAAACGCCATTAAAAGGAGTGCATATTACCTCATTCAGACCACACAGATAACCATTGAGATATGGGTTATGGGCTTCTTCTTTAGCTGCACCCACTTCCAGCTTAAGCTCAGTAATTTCCTTGTTTAGCGTTTCCTTAAGCGTCTAGGTCTCCGCCCGATCCTTTTTAGCTGCCTCCCTGTCAGCATTAGCCTGTGCAGCATAGTCTTTGACTAGTTGCAGAGCGTTCTCCTTGTCATCAAGGGCAGTCTGTAAAACAGAATTATCACCACCGCTGGCATTCTCCCTAAATTTCATCAGGGCAGAGACCATGGTGTCCACGAAACCTCCCGCCTAACAATTAATGAATAGTTAGATAATAATTTACAAAATCAAATCAGAAAAATAAGCCCCAGCAAGAACATCATTACCGCAGTCAGCAAGTGCAGCGTGTTCCGCTCCACCCTCTTCCTTTCTTCAGCAGAGATGGGAAGAGGAACTGTGAGACTAGGCAGCAGTGCCCTTAAATGCTCAATGGCTTCGGCCTCCGTGATCTCATATCCAGCGGCCCGAGCGCGAGGACCTTGGCTAGGCCCAACTCCTGCACTCGGCTCGACTACATTGCCCGGAGCATTAGAAGCATTGGGCCTGCTTGATTGGCCGACTGGTGGAGCAGCCCCTCCGGCCTGTGACCGGGTTTGAGGCATTTTCCTTTTCTTGCGTTGGTTGCCGACTTGGGCATCATCGCCTGTTCCAACCGCCATGCTTTCTGACGCCTCAGCGCCACCCTGCACATTCTCTGGGTTATCCTTAAACATGTCCTCAAAAGGATCAATATTTGGATCAGCAGCAGTGGCAGAAGAACCACCAGCAAGGTTTTTCTTCCCTTTACTCTTTCTCTTCCGTGGAGGACGAATTTCAGGCACAATGTTGGTCTGGGAGCTCGCCAGATCAGCAGCAACAGCCCGATTCATTCTTGCGTGTCGACTCATGAAGTACTTGGCTACAATAAAAATAAATCATTAATATCATAACAAGCATAAATCGAAAATACCAAAAGAGTTATGCAATTATACCAAGAGTCATCTTTCCCGTATATTTCACTGGGGATAAACCAGCCAGTGAGAGGACTCGATTTTCGATTAATTTTTTAACATCAAATTGATGTTCTCGAACTAAGTTCGGGATAAACTAGCAATCCCATAAAGTTATAGAAACACCAGCAGGTATCATTACCCTTGAACCGGTATACCAGTCCCGGCGGTACCCCTTAAACTTGCCTACATAACTTTCTACGATATAAAAATATCGTCTTTTCCAATCTTTCCCATAGCCGGTTGCTCCACCATTCAAAAACTTGCGGTTATTTTGGGATTTAACATGATAAAATCCCTCTTCACGCCTCACAATTTCGAACAACGCGTAGAACTCGTTTGGACTTTGTGGTTGGCGCAACGCTTTCATGACAATGATAAAACCAATTAAGTTTCCATAAGAGTTTGGTGTGAGTTGAGCAGGCACGACACCTATCTTTCTAAGAAGCCATCTAAGCTCATAAGGGATAGGGAAGAGAAGACCATTCAGGAGTTGACCGACAAACACAGTCATATGCCCGGGCGGTGGGGTGTGCATCCGATCATTCGGCCCGGGGAGGACAATCCTATACTTATCCGGAATATCGAAATTTACACGAAGCTCCTTACGACTATGTTGAAGACGAGATATATATTGATTGTATGCCATTCCGGGGACCTCGACGTGATCGTCGAACTCCCTATTAATATAATCTACGTCCTCTTCACCTTCGCTTGGAGCACGGTTATTCTGATAGGATGACGAGGACGGATCATCATTGTCCATTTCGAGCACTGTTGGGTCAATACTTGCAACAGGGCTTTTACCCGCGGGAGAGTTGACCGTTACTATATCAATCAGGTCATATACATCTACTTCGACTCTGCTCGGGTCTGCGGGAGCACTCAAAGGGTTCCCCTTATTAATAGAACTAGAGCTAGAGCCAGTACTCGACTCACTCCCAAAAATGGAGTCACCGCTCACCATCCTTGAGGAGTATGAACTGAAATAAATTAAAATAGAGGCTGACTAAGGACGAGCACGTCACTCAACACTCTAGCACATCACTCAAACATACATAACATTAACTTGGTAAAAAAAATAACTTAGCAGATAAAGCAAAAATTTTACCTTGATCGAATTTTCGGTAGAAAAAGCTTTTGCTTGATTAAAAATATCCTAGACAAGAGAGAAACAAGTTAAAAATGCACATATGAACATCTAACAAGAGAAAAGGCACTATTTAAACGCATTAAATCGTCCCAATTCGATGTTGAATGTATCGAATCGGTGACCATTCGATGCGGATCGCATCGAATGACGCAAATTCGATGCGTCTCACCTGAAGAGCAAAGTGTGTTGGCAGAGAAATGAGATCCTCATGGCAGTGTTCCCTTTATATAGATGGCACCCATCCCATCAGGCCCAGTTGAGGGACCGCATCGAATAACCGCATCGAACGAGCACAATTCGATGCGGTCTATTACACGCATCGAATTGCAGCTATTCGAGGCGTTTAAATAATGTTCATGAGATCACTGGGAACTGCTCCAAACTATATTACGAGTAAGAATATCCCAAATCAGTAAGTAATTGTTAATATGTTCAAAATTTTGCATGCGTAAGGCGAAGACCATCCAGAATAATCCCAAATATAGTATTAAAGTTTGGAAGACGATCTCCAAATTGAGATTGTCTCCCAAACTGGGGGGACTATATGATGGGGGTGATTTAAGAACAAGCCCAATACATTCTGTTTGGGCCGGCCCAGTAGCGCATCGAATAGCCCTTATGCGATGAGCACATTGAACAGGAATAATTTCATGCCCCTTTCTATATTGGTTAGTGGGCCCCATGGGACGGGTTCTATAAATAGCCCGTCCCCTTGAGTTTAGTGCACGTTTTCGGGATCATAACCAGCTCAGTACACTCAGCATCGAATCAACCATTATTCGATACGCTTCATATCGAACCAGTCACAATTCGATACGCAGTCGAACAGTGTACTTCCATTCGATACGTCAAGATACGCATCGAATTCGACATTCCTTATACGCATCGAATTCGATACCTTCCATACTGGATTTGAATCAACGGTATTTATTCCACATCGAACGAAGTCATTCGACACGTCAGCATCGAATACCTACAATTCGATACACTAAATTTATCTTGTAATTCATTTATTCTACTTAGTAAGCTTGTAACAAGTGTTCCGTACCAAGCTAGTCCGTTAATAAAGTTGGATAGCATTGTTTTGATCTCATTTTGTAATCTTTTACTGTGTTCTATTACCGTGACGAAATAAGACCAAAATAAGGAAATAATGACAACAATCGCACTCGAAATATTATAATTGTTGTTGTTGTGGTCGCTGCTGGTTGTGTAGTACTAGCTATTATTATTGGTTTCTTATATAGAAAAAGAATAAAACAAAAGAAGCCCAAGGAAGAAGTTGACAGTGAGCTTTTTATCTTCTTAACAATAATACATTTTATTGGGTAGATTACTGTTATAATTTATTTTCCAGAGGCAACTTAACAAAAATGTTTATCTTAGCAGTAAACGCGATTAGCGTTGTCGAGTCCCTACAGTATGAATTTGGCAAAATCAGAGTAGCGACAAATTATTTCTCCGAGGCTAATAAGTTAGGACAATGTGGATTTGGGTCCGTCTACAAGGTAATATCTATATTTTGAGAGATTTTCAGTATTCAAGAAAATGTTAAATTATGTTTTATTTACTTACTTAAATACAAGGAATTGACTTTTAAATCTGAAAGCTTAAATGGATCTTCCGCTACTTAATTATACTGTTTTTTTTAAAAAAAAAATCTAAAGTACAAGCTAAGCGTGTAAGGGGTGGCAGACTGGCAGATACTAGAGATATTTTTTTCTTTCTAAATAAAGATATTTTCTGTAGCAAAATAAGTTAGTATTAGATTTATAGCATATTTCTAACAAAAAGTTGTATGAAAATGTGGTTTTGTCAATGAAAGGTAACAAAAAAAAGCAACATCATATGGAAAACTTCAATTTTATTTTTTCCCCGATGTTTACTAATACTAGGGACAACTTGAAGGTGGGCAAGCAATTGCAGTGAAGAGATTATCCCAAAATTCAAGTCAAGGTGATGTAGAGTTCAAGAATGAAGTTGTGCTATTGGCAAGACATCAACATAGGAATTTGGTAAGGCTTATGGGTTTCTCTTTGGAACAAAACGAGAAGCTTCTTGTGTATGAATTCGTTCAGAATGCAAGCCTAGACAATTTCATATTTGGTAATAGTTCACCACATTTTTCGGAAAATTCATTAAGCAAACTCATTAAAACTTATACCAATTATACATTCTTGATTGATTGAAACGTGTAGACTCAAGAAAACGTTCATTATTGGATTGGGAAAGAAGATACAAAATTATAGGAGGCATTGCAAGAGGGATTCTCTATATACACGAAGATTCTCGACTTAGGATCATTCACCATGACCTCAAAGCTAGTAATATACTTTTAGATGCAGATATGAATCCTAAAATAGCAGACTTTGGCATGGCTAGGTTGTTTATTCTGGATGCAACTCAAGGCAGTACCAACAGAATTGTTGGAACCAAGTAAGTCTTTATACAAAGTTGAAATAAGCTTATTAAAATATGCATCTTATGTTTTGATTTATATTACTGCCTAAGCGTCAAAACTTAGTAGTTGACTCTCATATCTTTTTAACAAATACCATAACATGTATATATATATATATATATATATATATATATATATATCAGTGGTTATATGGCGCCTGAATATGCAATGCATGGACAGTTTTCTGTAAAGTCGGATGTATTTAGCTTTGGTGTCCTCGTACTGGAAATTATAAGTGGTCAGAAGAATAATTGTTTTCTAAATGGAGAGAACGTTGAGGATCTTATAAGCATTAGGAGTAATATATGGAAACACATAAATCATCTTCTATGAAATTTTCATCATACCATATTAGTGTTCAATATTCTAACATACTTTAAAATGTTTCGTTTTGCACAGGCATGGAAAAATTGGCGTCAAGGAACTGTTGTGAATTTAATAGATCCCATGTGGCCATTCAGGTGTTCCACGTGATATATTAAGGACCATTTATATTGGTCTACTTTGCGTTCAAGAAAATCTCGCCAATAGACCAACAATGGCATCAATTGTTCTAATGCTCAAGAGCTTTTCCATCACTCTTCCAATGCCGTCGGAGCCCTCAGGTTTTACGCATAGTGGATATGATTCAGAAGCTTCGCTCCTTCAAGAGTCCAAATCCAAAGAAGCGAATTCCAACAAATCGGATAAAATAAGGATAACTAGTTCAGACCATTCATCCCAAAATGAGGTGTCCATTACTGATTTGTATCCTCGTTAAGCTGCAATCTTATATATACTTATTGTTTGAATATGTGTTTTTCTTTCCTTAGGAGGAATAAGGATTTGGTTACTATGTCTTGTAATGGATATGTATTTACAAAGGTTTAGTTGCATTATTGCACAAGATTCTTTAGTTCTCAACAACTATTCTATCATGATCAAACTTGGACTGTCCCAAGTTACAAAAAGACTGATGAATAAATGTAATTTCCCTGAGTTTGAGTGATCACGCTTACCATACCCAAATTTCTGAATTGGCAGATGAGTGCGCACATGGATATGTGGTGTCTTAGGAATTCGTTAATGAGTATCCGACATATTTAAGTCTCTTCTTCTAATATATGACCCCGGGACTCTTGTAGTTCTTTAACATTGAATCAAGCATTTTCTTTAATTTTTGCACGAGCAATTATCGCCTCAAAGAAAATGTTAAGAGTGCTTAGAATTTATAAAACTCTCTTCCTAAGGTAATATGATTGACAGATTAAAATTGTTAAATGTATGGGTGAATACAGAACAACGAAATTTAAATTTATGGACTACAATTTCTTATAAAAGATAAGTCTTTTGGTTTACAAACAAATCACTCTGAACACATTGTCGATCAAACAATACTCATTAGAATCAAATACACAGATCATAAATCTAGCTACTTCCTTCTTCAAGCACGAAATAGTAGCTAGCAGTGTTGTTAAAAACGCGGGGCGTATGCGGAACGTATTGCATATGCAGAGGTGGAGCGAAAGCTATTGGGTACAAGGCGTAAACCCCATAAAAATTGAGTTTTGTATATATATATTATACATGAATAATAGAGGAAAGTATACAAAAATAAATTAAATTAAAAAGAGCGAAAGATAAGTGTGATAAATGTTTGGAACAATACTTACTAATTTTGACTATGCAACACGTGTTAGTATATTAACACAATTTAAAACCTAAACATGTATTACTCCCATTCTAGTACCCCTTTTATGATTGGATCCCAACAAATTTAGTTGAGTTACTGAAAAACAAGAGGACGTTATTAACGTGAGTTTTCTTTGAACAGTGAGTATTTAACGCAACTCTTACACTGTTGGTAAATCTACTTAATCAATTACCTTGTACACAGACCCAAATCTACCTTGTCCCAACTTATTAGCATCCGAGAAGACATTTGTTTCTGCTCTGATTTTGCCAAAATCACATTGCAGTGACTCGTCAAAGCTAATCTCATCCACTAATGTATTAAGAAAAATGTGTTTCACTAATTGATTCCCAAAGTAACTTATGATATAAATTGTAAACACATGCAAGGAAAACAAACGTTACTAAGAGGATTAAGAAGCTTACTGATCACAACATTCTTGGGCCTCTGTTTATTCATCTTTTTTAATAGTAATCCAGCAAAAATAACTAGTATAACACAAAGGGCCACCAAACCGACTATTATGATAGTTCGAGTTGTTTTATTCATGGCAGCATTTCCTGCAAAATAAAAAATACATAATAATCTCAAATCTCCGAATAGGGTTACGAAAGAGCTCCCGATTTTAAATTCGTCTAAGAGGATAATTGTTAAGAGGATAATTGTTCTGTTTTTTGAGTTTACCCGGTGATGCGGGGTAATTTCGTCTACGGACTAATCACTCCAGTTCAGACTAACTCAAGCTCCTTATTGGTCTCGAGTTAGTTTTGAGTTCGAGAAACCTGCACTGTAAAACACGGCACATGAACTAGGTTGGGGCTGACCAAGAGTAGGGTTGTGATGCTGAGTCAGCTGATGCTCGTTAATCACGTCTAGGTCATGCTAGAAGTCACTGATGTGGATTGGGGAGTTTGTAGATTTCAGACTGAACTTGGGTTAAGCCAAGCTGCGTACGTATCCCGTGTAGGGAATCAAGCCGAACGTAGTTCATTGTTTCTTTGTAGTTGTCGATCGTGGTCGGAGGTGAAGGGCGGACTTCTGAGGTCGAGCCTTTGCACATAGAAGAGAAGTTGTAGGCTTAGTATTGCGCGACTTTCCGGTTGAGGGACGAGCCTATAAGCATGTTATAAGTCTTGTAGAGTAATCTCGATATGTTGTTCTGGATATGTCATATGCTATAAGTCATATAAGATAACTCATTGGGGATATGTTATATGTTATATGTCATATGTTATATGTCATACGCTATAGGAGACACACTATAGATCGCATTCAATATGTCATATGCCATAAGTCATATGGGATAACTCATAGGTGATATGTCATATGCTATAATTCATGTGGGATAACTCATACGTGATATGTCATATATTATATCTTATATGGAAAGATAACTCATATGTGATATGTCATATATTATATCTCATATGGAAAGATAACTCATATGTGATATGTCATATATTATGTCTCATATGGGAAGATAACTCATATGTGATATGTCATATATTATATGTCATATGGAAAGATAACTCATATGTGATATGTCATATACTATATCTCATATGGAAAGATAACTCATACGTGATATGTCATATGTTATATCGCATATGGAAAACCTATATGCTATATGTCATATGTTATATCTCATTTGGAAATAACTCATATGTGATATGTCATATGAGAGTGATTGTGAAAGTCCCTTGTATATGAGAACGAGTCTGGTATTTATAGATGATCAGTCTCCTTGATTGTAGTAGCAGGTATGGGCCTTTGTTGATGGGCCAAGCCCTTATATGGTATATCGGGCTGGCATAATGGGCTTTTTGGCCCCTTTGTTGGGACGGTTTATTTGGGCTAATCTGGCTCGTGAATGGCCTTTTAGACCAGTACATTTGTAGGACAAAAGTGTCTTGATAGGCCCACTAAGAGAATCACACAAAATTATGGTATAACATAAGTCCCCCAGTTTGTAATGGGGTTGTCGCTGTCGAGCTCGTTGCAAACTTCATAAGTGTCCATAATTTGATGCTTCATAAGGTAGAGATTTCAGCCCTTTTATCTCCGGCTTAGCTTAGTGACATAGAACTAAATTCGTCTTTTCTAGGTGCAAAAGCGTCCTTTCTTTTTTCCCATAATGAGTCTGTTTCTTTGAGGGATGTCCTTGTCTTTTTCCGCAAAAATGTGATGGACAAAGTGCATGTGCACAAGATATTTCAACTTTTTTCCTCAAATAAAAAATTCACGGTGTTGAGAGTATTTTTGACTTCTTCCTTTTTAAATAAATAAGAGTCACGTCTTTCATGAATATACTGGGACTTTCACCATCATTGGGTCAAAAGCACTTTAGGAAGTCTATTCTCTCCAACACAAGGTCGTTCAATATTAACATTGAAGAGGGTAGTTTCGTACTTCCTGATTTGACCTTAACATTAATGTATATATATGAGGTTGACCTTTACATTATTCCCCGTCAATTTCAACCGCCGTCAAGCCTTCAAGGACCAGCTCGTGCATGCAAGGATTTCTCGTTCGTCGGAGTTTCACAGCTATTCTCGGAGTTCGCACGTTGGGAGTTTAGTTGTAGATCTGCTCGTGCATGGTGAATTTGTGACGGAGAAGATCGCATTGGTGTTGTTCGTCGGCGCAGGGAAGTTACGCGGCTACTTTCGTGGACACAAGGAAACCGTGTTGCTGATGTTCGTCGACACAAGGAAATCGTGTAGCTGTTGTTCGTTGGCACGAGGGATTCAGGCGTGTTGTTGTTCGTAGGTGGCGCAAGGAGGTCGCGCGGGCTGTTGTTCGTTAGCGCAAGGGAGATAGTTGCAAAGCTGCTCGTCGGCACAAGGAGGTAAGGTTTGCTGTTGTTTGTCGACGCAAGGAGATCGCGCAGCTGCTGTTCATCGACACAAGGAGATCGCGCGACTGCTGTTTGTTGGCGCAAGGAGGTTGGGCTTGCTGCAACGTTGGCGCGAGGGGTAGTCGTACAGCTGTTCCCCGAGGAGATCACTGAGGCTAATGTTCGTGTAAGGAGTTCCGGGCGAAGCTGCTGTTCGTTGGCGTTCATTCGAGTCGCAGTGTGGAGTTCGTACGCTGCAAATCTGTTTGACGATGAAGATTGCGTGTTGCGGGAGTTTTCTTGCGCAGCTGCTTGTTTTGAGTGAGGACTTTGCTCAAAATCAGTTCGCACGTTCTAGTAAGTTCACAAGAAAAAATATCTTCCTTATGCAATACTTAAATTGATTGTTTGCTTCCTTCTTAGTGTTCGGTAATGGGAATTACAGAACATGCATTTGTTTAATTCTTGATCATCATGGCGTCTTCTCTCGGGAATAATAGCAAAATGGAATCCAAGTTATTGAATAAGCAATCTGTTGTAGACTAAAACAGAATTTGATAATTAAACAATCTTAATATGATGAATAAACAATCTGCTGTAGAAAGAATTTGATGAATAAACAATCTTAATTTTATGAATTCAAATGAAGAATAGAATTTATTCGTGATAGCAATTTTTGAAGTGGTGTTTTGTTGTAGGCATAATCAGAATTGCTTTTCCTTAATTTAATGAACTAAAATAAATAATTCATCCATGCCATTATAACATCACACTCCCACTTAGTTGAATTGATAGTCTGCTCCTTGTTTTGATGACTATATATTGTCGATTTTTGTAAATATTAACATAGCATAAGGCACGCACGCCGCTGGATTTAAGATTTTCTCGTTCTGTTTCAGATTTTTTCAACGACTCGTTTACGTGATAAATGCATGCACCACTCTTCCTCGTCTCGTCCACGCTACTCTCGAAAAAATACACGGAGCTTTTCACATTATCCTCGTACATTTAGGTCACATGAGATAAGAGATAGACTTCCTCCCCGGACTCGTTACTATGATCTGCGTCAGGACTCATTTATAGAGCATGTAGTGAGCAATCAGAGTTCTTTGAGAGATGGTAACTCATTGACTTAGCTTGAGTTTTACCTTCACATTTATGAATATGTCTTCTTTTAGTGATGATTCAACTGATGATGAGAGGTCTGGATAAGAGGGCTCTAGTTCTGAGTCTGAATCTGAAAGTGGTGGTAGCGAGTCGAACAATAGCGAGTCCTCTTCTAGTGAAGGTGGTTCATTTGGTGATGCAAATATTGTTGATTGTTGTAACTTCGTGTGTTATGAGCTTGAACTTCTTTCTTCCTCGATAGATTGATTGCGCAACAAGTGACATTATTCCTCTTGAATTTGTTGTTCTGTTATCGTTGTATTGGGGGTCAATAGGTTCAGTCTCTGGATAGAACCTTCGACATTGTTGATTAGTTATGGTGACGTTGCCTCTTTTGGTTGCTCTTGTAGACCTTACCATACTGATGAACACGGGTGTTTCTTCTATAGTGCATTTAGTGGTTTCTCACAGACGGCACCACTGATGCGGGGTAATTTCGTCTACTGACTAATCACTCCACTTCAGACTAACCCAAGCTCCTTATTGGTCTCGAGTTAGTTTTGAGTTCGAGAAACCTGCACTATAAAACACGGCACGTGAACTAGGTTTGGGCTGACCCAGAGTAGGGTTTTGATGCTGAGTCAGCTGATGCTCGTTAATCACGTCTTGGTCAGGCTAGAAGTCACTGATGAGGATTGGGGAGTTTGTAGATTTCAGACTGAACTTGGGTTAAGCCAAGCTGCCTACGTATCCCGTGTAGGGAATCAAGCCGAACATAGTTTATTATTTATTTGTAGCTGCCGATCGTAGTCGAAGGTGAAGGGCGGACTTCTGAGGTCGAGCCTTTGCACATAGAACAAAAGTTGTAGGCTCAGTATTGCGCGACTTTCCGGTTGAGGGACGAGCCTATAAGCATGTTATAAGTCTTGTAGAGTAATCTCGATATGTTGTTCTGGATATGTCATATGCTATAAGTCATATGAGGTAACTCATTGGGGATATGTTATATGTTATATGTCATACGCTATAGGAGACACGCTATAGATCGTATTCAATATGTCATATGCTATAAGTCATATGGGATAACTTATAAGTGATATGTCATATGCTATAAGTCATGTGGGATAACTCATACGTGATATGTCATATATTATATCTCATATGGAAAGATAACTCATATGTGATATGTCATATATTATGTCTCATATGGGAAGATAACTCATATGTGATATGTCATATATTATATGTCATATGGAAAGATAACTCATATGTGATATGTCATATACTATATCTCATATGGAAAGATAACTCATACGTGATATGTCATATGTTATATCGCATATGGAAAACCTATATGTTATATGTCATATGTTATATCTCATTTGGAAATAACTCATATGTGATATGTCATATGAGAGTGATTGTGAAAGTCCCTTGTATATGAGAACGAGTCTGGTATTTATAGATGATCAGTCTCCTTGATTGTAGTAGCAGGTATGGGCCTTTGTTGATGGGCCAAGCCCTTATATGGTATATCGGGCTGGCATAATGGGGTTTTTGGCCCCTTTGTTAGGACGGTTTATTTGGGCTAATCTGGCTCGTGAATGGGGCTTTTAGACCGGTACATTTGTAGGACAAGAGTGTCTTGATAGGCCCACTAAGAGAATCACACGAAATTATGGTATAACACCCGGTGATTGAAGGGTTTTATTTGTTTGATTAAAGTCATATAAATCACACAAAAAAAACAAAAAAAAAACAAATGATTAAAGGGTCACTTAAGGTTTAAGAAGTGCAAATCTGTTACAGAATTAGACTTACAAAAAATCACTTATACTAGATATCAACTTTCCTATGAGTGGCATCTAAAATTTAATCATCGGATTGATTACCCGATCGTGAGAGAACTGGTGGGCGTATCAGGGGAGAGGGTACCGACAATTGAATATTCGGCACTAGTGATTGGGGTATCTGAGGCGACACCAATTCTTGAATTCTAGTTTGATTGTAAAATTGTTCATTCAACTCATAACGAAGGTTGCAGCTCGTCACCAGTACTGCTCCCCCTCTTGCTGAATCACTCAGCAGCTTCTCCGCACCTATTAGGGAAGAACTAAAGTCCTCCCTGGTCAAATCAGGCGTGCACTGTACCAACCTAAAGATCGTCGCAGAACCATATGTGCTTCTATTCCCGGCTTCTCAAAGAACCACCATCAGATGCCTGGTCCCGTAGACTGGCCAGCAAAAACCTCAGATCCGCCATAAACTCGACTGGATTTGTAGCATTATCCACGTTATAATACGTATATCTCCGGGATCAATCGCCATGCTTCCGAATATAGACTCCTTTGAGTATCGCAGCGTGCAGTGTTCCCGCCACAAAATGGCATCTCTTTCATTAGGACACGACTTTACAGCCTCAATGGTCGCATTTTGGACACATCTACGGCAAAAATCAAGCTCCACGTCTCCTCTGCAAAGCACAATGGCATTCACTATGTCGGGGTGTTGCCCGACGTAGGTCGTGTAAAAATCGTTTTCTTCGATGTTCATGGATAGAGAGGATAGGAGGGTATTCAGATTAGCTTGATATGCGCTGTCACGCGTGTAATTGCCATTACTTCCACACACTGATTGGGCTCTACCAAATGCTGCAAGTTTGACAAAAATAGGAAAGAAAAAGACGACAAATTTGTTTGAGAATTCATAAGTACAATGTACCTAATTACTCAGAAAATAAGATTGAGGTTCTGAAGTTTGTAAAATGAGATATGAACAGCAGATATGAAGAGCAGTTTACATGTTTCTAGCATTAATTCTTCTGTGCCACCACCCGTCCACTGATCAAGTTGCAACTTGTTGTTATCCAACACATGTTAGATTATTTCTAATAATCTATTTAGTGGACAAATAAATTGAGACAATTATATTTAAAATAATAAATATATTGGGCTAATTAAGTGATCTAAATTGAGAAACCCAATTATCATCTAATTAAGTATGGACTTTGTAATGTGTAATACACAGTAGGAGTTTAATTAGGGTTTATGGGGTTTTAATTAGATTACTATATAAGGCTCGGGTTTTGGTCCCCAAGACAGTTCTTGAAACACTCTCCTCCTTTTTTCCCATCGAGAGCTAGAATTTGTCCGTGGAAGACCGAAGTACTCACCGTTCTCTCGTAAAAGCTAATTTGTATGGATCAAGGTGCGTTTTTCGATTCATGACTTATGATTTTCTTTATGGTTTAACATGTGACGATCTTGGATTGATGAATTAATATTCATCGTAAAGTATTTAATCCAACAAGTGTTATCAGAGCCACCATGTTAAATCATATCGTAGTTTTGAGATTTATTCCTGAATTTGAACTTTGATTCATACGGGTTGGCACGGTGTTAAATTTAAGAATTGTTATTCTTTATTCTGCTTGATAATCATTCGCAACTCCCTGCTTAAGTATATTTATTAACAACAAAAAAAAAACAAAATATTCTCTTTTGTTGGTTGTAAAGCATTAGTTTTTTTTTTTTTTTATAAAGCATTACGTTTGAATGTCCCTCAAAATTTGGTTATCATAACTTAAGAATAATGATTCATCTTTTTTCGCATGTGCCAAATAAGTTTGCTGGTTGAGATTACTGATTCATATTCAAAAAACCTTGGTCTTAGCTAATTTAAGTTATTAAAAAAAAAAAAATATATATATATATATATATATAAAAGGGAACTTTCCATTCTTCCTCGACTGAAACCTTTTTCCGCCGTCAAACCATAATCGTCACCCTTAGCTGCCGCCTTCGCAATCGTCGTCACCCTCTCGCTACGGTGGACGATATACAGAGTTGAAGGTGTTTACGGAGGCGAGATTCTCAGTTACGGCGCGTTTGAGCGACATCCGGTTCAGTGTCCTCCGCCGTCAACAATTTAATCTTCTCCTCCAGTTTACGTTGCGTCGAACTGTTGCGTTGGCAGCGTTGAGTTCATCCCAGTTGCTGTGGCGCAACTACTTTGATGGTGGCGTGTCTCGCCTATCGACGGCAAGGCATCACGCTAGTGGCGGAGACAGATAAGGCATCCATTTGGTTGCCGTTGGATGACCGCTGCGTTGGCAGGCAGTGGTTCTGTCGCCGGCGGAGGCGCGATGAGAGCTTTGAGAAGATGAAGCTTGAGCTGGGCCAGCTTTTAATCTGGCCTGGAAATATTTTTTTTTTCTTTTGTGGGCTGGGAGTTCTAGGCCCAACGTTTCTTATAATTAAAACAATATTCAAGCCCAATTATAAATCATAACTCAAGATTAGTTTATTTTTGGTTTGATCTAGAATTAAAGTCCCAAATCATTTTAAATCCACAAGAATGCTTTGATTAAATTATGTGATTTAAGTATAATGTCTAAAATCTATGCGGAGATTAATCGGCCCAAGTGAAGGTTAATTTTCTGGCCAGATAGCAGACGTTGGTTAATAAATATTTGACGAGTTAGGAAAATTTTATGCATATAATATTTTGTCCTAAAGGAAGTTATATTATTGGTAGGATGTTGTCGAATAATTATTAACGACATATAATAAATATGTGATAATTTAGGTATTCATATCGGCCCAATGGAAGATGTATTATTGGCGGAATTTTATTATCAATATTTATTATTTTGGTTTTGAGGGTACCACTTACAACTGCTATTTTTGTCTAAAGACTAGATTTCAGGATTGTGTTCGGTATCTCATAAGGATTCACCTAACTTCAGTTCTTCACATAATTCAAATAATTGGTGTTATCATTTGTGGGGTTGCATGAAAATAAAGTTAATTTATATTTTCGTATTAAGTGCCATTTTATGTGTGTTAAAGCATGTTGTTTTTTGTGCTTTTGGTTAAGGTATTTTTCTGTATCTGCCATCTTAAGTGTGATCATGTATAATGTTTGATTAGGATTTCATATGATGCTTGTCTTTGTTAATTATGCATAAGGGTATTTTATGTATTATGGTGTATGGTAATGATACATGCTAGAGTTCATGACTATATTTTTTATAGTCATAATTTGGTAGTTTGGATTGGGCACTTCCTTAAAAACCCTATGTCCTATATTTTGAGATAAGTGAATTTAAGTAAATGTTGCCAAAGTAACCTCTTACGCTTGAATTTATTTATTTTGGGATAATATGATGCATGTATTTCTTGTTCATGCGATTGATGATCGGCCCAAAGGAAGGTCATTGGTTGGCCGAATAAGGAATGCACATGTGGAAATGGTGTGTGATGATTATAAAGTTTCCATGTGAACAACATGCTGGCCAAAAGGAAGGTTGTTGTTTGACAGGATTTATTATCAACATTTGATTTCTACGTGAGAGTACCACTTACAAGTTGATGTTTCTGTCCAAAGACTAAACTTCGATGTTGTGCTAGGTATCTTGTTCAAATGGGCCCACCACACTTCGGTTGGTTGAAATTTATGTCTTACGTGATTATTTTACTAAACTTTGCATGTTATGATATGAATTTCTATTAAGTGAGCTTATGTAATCTATTTGTCTTTTATTAGTTATTATTTATGCTGTCAATATTATTGCCGACATGATCTAAATTATGTTGCTTAACGGCACAACTTAAGAGCTGGAAAGACAGCATTCTGTTAGTTCTATGTTGCATGAATTTAGACTTAGTGTGAAGGATAGAAAAATCTACTTCTCTTACAGAGATAAGTTTCATTCAAGTCAAAGTGAACTTTGAGAAGTGGGAATGTTCAAATCACTTCAGTCTAAATATACTAAAGCGCAGCGTTCCAGAAGTATTTAGGTTCGGTATGTCATATGTGGTGTTTGTCAATTTTTTCCTTCAATAAAATAAAACATTTTGTAAAGAACGAAAGGGTTGTGACAAGCATGCTTTTAGCTAAACTTGTACACATAAAGTATAAGGATGAAGTAAACATTAGGAAGCGCACTCCGAAGATGTCTACCATTGCTTCAAATCAAGGCACTAGCTTGATTTTTTTGATCACTTGCTTGTGCATTTGGTACTTATATTATTTCTTGCACACTTTAGTCAGTTTATAGTTTAACTATAATACTAATAAGGATAAATGGACTCTTAATGGTTGATTTATATTTTGTGCAAGAAGAGGATAGATTGAAGCATGAAAACACTAAATGTGCTCAAGTTGCAATTACCTCCAAGAGCCTTAAGCAAAAGAGGACTGAAAATAAGGTTACTATAGTGGGAACTTCACAAGCCAAGACTCAAGGTAAAGAATTTGTTTGTTTCTTTTGCGAGACACTTGGGCATGTGAAGAAGGATTGTTCCAAATATGCCAAATACGTCTTATGGCGTGCAAAGAAAGGGTTGCATTCAGAGTCAATCGTCAAGTGATGATGAAAGAATCATCTATATGGAGCGATGACAAAACAGTTTTAGTTGAAGAAATTGGCATTCTTAGAATATCTGTTGAGACTAGTCATTTAGTTGAATTAAGAAAGACTTATGTAGTTCTGTCATTTAGACGGGTATGGTTATTTCTTTTGGACAAATTTGGTAATTCTTGTTCATTTAGAAATAATAAATTTAGTATTTTACTTAATTCTGTTTTGGTTGCGACTAGTACCTTGATTGATAAACTATGCATGCGAAAACAATTGCTTCAATAATAAAACCCTGCAAATACCATCACGAGGCACTAAAAGTGTGTAGTATAAGTACTCTGTGATTTAGAATCTGAGTCCTTCTTTGAGACAGGAAATCTGAGATATCTTGAGAATGTTGTATTTGAGGGGGGAGATATTGTTGTCTTTGCAAGATAACAATGAGGACTCATCTATGGAAATCCCTTCCCAATGTTAAGAACTTGCTTCAAAAGAGAAAACACAACAACCTCAAGAGGAAGTGTCATGTATGTGATACAAATAAGTTGATATGGGCATTTCCCGCATATTGGGTCAGGCCCAAACCAGGCCCATTTTGGAGCATATCGGGGATAACTTTCGATGTCATATCGGTAATCATCACGGATATGGTACTGTGGTCCCCGGATCCCGAGGTCTATAAATACGCGGTGCCCGGATCCCAAAATAAGCAATTATTATCCCTCAGCTACCACTCGTCAAATTGAAACATATCACCGATATCCCTTTCGATATCTTATTCGACATCGGGGTTATCACGTGCACCTCTGACACGTCACACCACATCATCACCGATCTCACATCGGGGCTCATCCTCGACGTCACATCGAAGGCGATCACCGACGTCCTTTCAATCTATCTACCGATATTCCACTCCCATCCAGGCATCAAGGCGTTGGTTCGAGGTGTTCCGGACCAAGTCTACACGAGACACGTAGTGTAGGCCTGATTTGTGATAGACTCATTGTATTGCTAGACCATACACTTGTAATCGACACTCGTATATATATATAAAATAATCTATTGCCAAATCAGTGGCGTCGTTTGTAGGAACACCAGTTCCCGGACAAGGACGCCGAGATGCAAGCAAGGAGGACCCAATCCGAAGGTAGCGAAATTGTGACTAGGAGCGCCAGGATGGAGGTCACACAAACCCCACAATACCCGACTGACCGAGGACAGACAGTGGCTTGAGCCGAGAGGGAGCTCCCTCCACCACAAGAGCAACGAAGGCGCAGGCCCAGGAGGCCGCCACGGGCCGCAAATGCAGGTCCGACCCCGATCGCACCAAGTGCGGTAGAACCTGAGACTTAGGGTCCGTCCATCGAGAACCACGTAGCTGACGTTCTAATGACCGAAGCGCCAAATGCGGATTTTACCGGCCAAGAGGAGACGATGCCCGCGGGACAGAGTGCCATTCCCCCCGCCGCCATAACCCCAGAGATGCTAGCGCAGATCAACGCCTCTGTAAAGGCGGCGCTTGACACTACACTGGAGGCTTTACTTCCACAACTCGCAGAACAGAGGACGAAGGACGTTCAGGCGAGGCCTCATGGATCCAGAGCGGGCGAGGCAAGAATATGATGAGCATGAGGATACAGATGACTTATTTAGAGAGATATCGCTTGCTGCTTATGACAGGGTGGAGAGACGGGACTCAGGGACCCTAGATCGAGAGATAGCAAGAAAGATGGCAGGGCTGGACCGTGAGAGGGCAGAGGTAGTCCGGAGAATGGAACGCTGGCGCGACCGCGACGAGGTTGCGTATTCAAAGAATGAGGATGCAGGGATACTGCGGGTGATCTCAAGAAGGATGGAACAGCTAGACCGCGAGAGGGCGGAATTGTCGAGAAAGCTGACTCAGAGTAAGGGGAAGGGCCGCAGTAAGACCCCTTTTTCGGATGAGATAGAGGCCGAGGTATTGCCCAGAGGGGACAAGATGGCAGTGATAAAGTCGTACGACAGAAGAGGTGATCCGATGGATCATCTCCATCAGGTCGATAGCATTCTGAACTTGCACGATTACTCGAGGAACATAAAGGCGAAGATCCTGTCCACCACCTTGACAGGCGCTGCACTGGACTGGTTCGCTTGGCTGGAGGCCAGATCCATAACGGATTACGAGCAGTTGAGGGAGAAATTTGAGAATCAATTCTCGAGCCAAAAGAGGATGAAGACCAACCTGCTACACCTCGGCGCTGTGCAGCAAAAGGAAAGGGAGAATCTCCGAGACTATATGAGGAGGCTCAACGATGAATTGCTGAAGGTGGATGAGCCGCATGGCGGTCAGGTCATGATGATGTTGTTTAAGGGTACGACCCAGCGCAGGTTCGTCGGGGAGCTAATCAAGTTGACGGTGTCCACCATAGCATAAATCAACATGCTTGCCAACCAAATGATCTACGAGGACGAAATGATGGCAACCCGTCAGGGTCCGTTTTCCAACAGGAATGCAGATAGAGAGCGCGATAGGGAAAGGCCCCCACGGACGTACACCCCGTTAAATAGATATATTCTGAAGGTGATGGTCGTGGCGAAGAGAAACAAATGGTTTACGGAACCCAGGCCATTGAATGAGACTCCCGGGATGAAGTCATCCGACAGATACTGCGCGTACCACCGTCAACCTGGACATAGAACGGAAGATTTCACACACCTGAGAAACGAAATCGAAAGATTGATCAAAGAGGGGAAACTGGTCGAGTTCGTCAGGGGCGCCAAGGAGGATGCTAGAGGAGCAGAGCATTCCTCACCCCCTAGAAGAGACTACTCACCCAGGAGAGAAAAGCAGAAAATGATTGAGGCACCCGAGGAACGAGGTAGGCCATTGTGAATGCCCCAAGCAGAGGCGTTATAAATGTAATCAACGGAGGAGGCATGGGAGCCGACACGGCTCGCGGTCGAGAAGCCATAACAAGAGGACTCCATGGTGGAGCCTATGTTTGGTACACCAACGCGATCATGCCAGAAGCATACTTGGAGCAGGAGATCTCTTTCACTAGAAAAGACTTGGAGCAGCTTAGCCCATTGGCTTTGACTGCAGGGAAATTAGATTTCCCACTGGTTATCACAATCAATGTGGACGGATATCAGGTACACAAGGTGTTGGTGGATAGCGGTAGTTCTGCAAACCTGATATTCTCAAGAGCCTACGAACAGATGAGGATAGCCCCGGACCGACTGAAGCCGATATCCACCCCGTTGACCGGGTTTGGTGGAGCAGAGGTAATACCGCTTGGACAAATCACATTGCCCACCACGTTTGGCAGGAGTCCACGCACTCGGGTCGCACCGATAAAATACACAATCGTCAACACCCCATTTCCCTACCACGCCATCATTGGCCGCCCGGCGCTCAACCAGATCAGGGTTGTGGTCTTTACTTATTATCAGAAGGTTAAATTCCCGACGCCTCAAGGAGTTGGTGAGATAATAGGCGACCAGATACAGGGATGGATGTGCTATGTGGACTCGCTGAAGCATTCGAGAATCAGAAGAAGGCAGGAAATACAAATCCCACACCAAGAATACCTGCCCCGCACGGAGTGATCGCCATGAGGAGGAAACATAACAATATTTTAAATTTCCGCACCTTTTAAATTATGTTCGAACATTTGAAACATTGCCCCATCGTGGGTTGGTCTGTAAACTTAAAACAGGGGGAACTACGCCGGTCTGGTTCCCCGCTCAACGGGATACGTAGGCGGGTTAGGTTTACCTAGCCCTCGACCGTTATCTCTTATTTAACCCCTTCGTGGGTCGGCATGTAACTTAAAATAGGGGGAACTACGCCTGTCTGATTCCCCACTCAACGGGATACGTAGGCGGGCTGGGTTTACCTGGCCTTCGACCGTTATCCGTTATTACCTCTTTATTTATTGCTTGGCACAACCTTATATTCGATGCAGGGATATGTCCTACGCGGACATTGCAGAAGTGCAGAGAATTGCACAAACAATTGGGGAATATTCCCCTAGATATATTTAACACATCGCCCTCATACAGGTACAAAAAGGTACGACAGGTACAAACGGGTACCACAGGCATGATAGAGCATTACGGAAACACTATTTCTTGTGTAAAACAGATATTCCCGGATTGAGGGAACATCCCTCAAGTAACACATGCACGTCATTTCGTGCTCTCGTATTAGCTTTTATGCTGGGAAATTTTCTTGTCTATGATGTTTGGCAGGGCTCAATGACCTACATATTAAACGACGACACAGTCACCAAGGGACATAGTCAAAAAGAAAATGGAAAGGCTCGCCTACAACACCAAAAAATATCCCCTGTGATAACGGGGTCGATCAAAAACAATTCAACGGTAGAGGGACCCCTGTGATAACGGGACGCATCCCTACTGACAAAAATATCCCATGTGATAACGGGATCGATCAAAAACAATCCAACGGTAGAAGGACCCCTGTGATAACGGGACGCATCCCTACCGACAAAAAATATCCCTTGTGCTAATGGGGTCGATTAAAGAAAAAATTCCCTGTGATAACGGGACGCATCCCTACCGATAAAAAATATCCCCAGTGATAACGGGGTCGATTAAAGAAAAAATTCCCTGTGATAACGGGGTCGAGATTATGTTAGGTGAAGAGCCTATTGGGTGAAAATCCCATAAATCAAGCTAGGTGAAGAGCATATTGGGTGGAAATCCCATAAAATTACATTAGGTGAAGAGCCTATTGGGTGAAAATCCCATAAATCAAGCTAGGTGAAGAGCCTATTGGGTGGAAATCCCATAAAATTACATTAGATGAAGAGCCTATTGGGTGAAAATCCCATAAATCAAGCTAGGTGAAGAGCCTATTGGGTGAAAATCCCATAAATTACGTTAGGGGAAGAGCATATTGAGTGAAAATCCCATAAATCAAGCTAGGTGAAGAGCCTATTGGGTGGAAATCCCATAAATTACGTTAGGTGAAGAGCCTATTGGGTGAAAATCCCATAAATCAAGCTAGGCGAAGAGCCTATTGGGTGGAAATCCCATAAATTACGTTAGGTGAAGAGCCTATTGGGTGAAAATCCCATAAATCAAGCTAGGTGAAGAGCCTATTGGGTGGAAATCCCATAAATTACGTAAGGTGGAGAGCCTATTGGGTGACGATTCCACAAAGCAAACTAGTTGAAGAGGCAAGTTTTATGGGCTCCGAACAACAAGAAGAATGTCCCCGGTAATAATGCATATCCTAAACACAGGAGCAGTAACAGCTTACCCATGCTTCTACCAACACTAAGGAAATTCTAATCAGTCATTGATTGACAACAGACAGATTAAACAGACTTCATCAAATACGAGAACGAAATGATTGTGCTTCAGACATCGGAATACTGCATATTCTATCATCGTGACAATAAAAGAAATCTACAAGTTATCAGACAAAAAGGACACGAAGAGTCACATACTATGAAAACAACAGGGAAATAAATATTCAGTCACAGAACCACGAATTCGAGATAGTCCGAAAAGGGAAATTCAAATTAAAATAAAAGCGGAAAACAGCTACTCCCACGAGGACCCTTCAGTCTTTTTCTCCACGACACTTGCCCTACGCAAGCATGAAAGGTTGTATCCCGAATCTTCAAAATTAAATTTCGGAAGCTCGAGCTTTCCATAAACCTCTCCTACAAATTGAACTCTATTAAATACAAGAGCACAAAAAATGGAAACGGATGTCATACGCAAGATACATACCAAGTCTAAGGGAGCTAAACGGGCACTGGAAAGCTCTGATGAGAGACGTTCATTAGCAGCCTTCACCGCCGCCACCTCAACCTTCAACGATTCTAGCTCTTTATGGGCCGCAAATTCACGCGCCTTTCCTTGATCGAGCTCAGTCACTACTGTTTTTAGGTTACCCTTCAACAAATCGTACTCCTCCCGGAGCACACGACATGTCTTCAGTGCATCCTCTTTTTCAGCCTCTAACCTCTCCAACACCATGGGGTTGAACTCCCCCATCTTCAAGATATCAGCCTCGAGCTCGGCAGCAACAACTTCAGGGTCACCCTTGGACTCGAGAATGGTCTTCAGACACGAGATCGCCAGCTTGGCCGTCTGCACAATAACAATACATAACATTATGCTAAACATTCAAATGGAAACAATCAAGGACGTGCTTAGGCACATACACTTTGGAACAGGTGAGTGTTGCGGCGTATGCTCTTGGCCCGTTCAAATTCGGTGAGCGCCCGCACATTCGTAGGAGGAGGGAAAGTCCGCATCATGCCTCGTACAACATCGGATTCAGCGAATTCTACTCGCGTCGGGGGTTTGACCGCACCCTCCTTCCGAGGGCCAGAACTCGAAGATGAGTGGCCCCTATGGATAGTCCCCTCACGAGACCTTTAATTACCCGCTATCCTAGTCGGGTCAACCGCATTTTTTGTAACCGAGATCCCAGGAAAAATAGGGGTACGACTCCCCAACGTCGAGGGCTCTCGCAGCAGCCCCTTACCCTTGTCGGGTGTACTTGAAACGGCCGATTTTCCCTTAATAGGGCTCGAATGCGAAGAACCCGACACCGCTGTAGAAGGAACATCCACAAAATCACCCACGTTGACATAGGTATTCGATCCCGAACCCCCAACGCCCTGGCTCAAGGGAGCATCGGCCAACGGTCCAGAACGTGGAGCAACATACCCACCGGAAGGAGACCAAGCAAATGCTCTCTCTCTCGCCACAGACCCGTCAGGTTGATGGACAACACCCTCTTGTTTTGACGTCAACACCTCCAAGAGGCTGGCCGCACCATCAGTGCCTCCCACCACATCTAGGATGTCCTGGCTAAGGGACCCAACCATTGTAAGAACATGGACAAAACATTATTCATTAACACGTTCAGGTACCACAGTGCTATGGGGAGCTCGCTCGACTTCCGACACCCCTGCCGAAAACTCAACATCTGCATTATTCAGGTCAAACCTAGACGCAAACCTTGTTTCAAGCACCGCATCGACTGTTGCCGCTTCAGCTGCTTTGTGAGCTTAACGACCGGCTTGAAGCTTGAGCATCAATTGTCTAAACCCCATTTTAACGAAGTATCTCGGAAAAAGGTAATATACCTGCAAAATAATGGGAATATCAGTAGAAGAAAACAATAATAAGTCAACTACAACAGAGAAATCGAAATACACGTCGGGGGATATATCGAATATAATTACCGATATACTTACCGATGTGGTTACGCTAGGCGACAGAGAAAACACAAAAAACTATGAACTTCAGAGTCTCCTGCAAGCCATACTTATAGACAGAGGCCTCAACTACATCGAAATACACTTTCAACATCATATCGAATGTGAATTTTGACATAAGATCGAAGCTAAAACCCGACATCTTACCCTACTACGCGAAGAGCCACGAGAATATAACAACAACCCCGGCAACCCCATCACAATTTTCAAGAAACCCAAATACCAAGGGAACTAGAATTCAAACGAGGACCTCAAACTCGGCGTTCATCACAAGTGCACTCCCCACAAGTTTGATCTCAGTCATTTGAACTAGCGGGACGAAGGGTACAGGTAACCCAGAAATTTTAAATTAAATTTGCGAATCCTTATCACTAAGATAAGAATCCCCAAATTGGGGGACTACATGATATGCGCATATCTCTCATATTGGGTCAGGCCCAAACCAGGCCCATTTTGGAGCATATTGGGGATAACTTTTGATGTCATATCGGTAATCATCACTGATATGGTACTGTGGTCCCCAGATCCCGAGGTCTATAAATACGCGGTGCCCGGATCCCAAAACAAGCAATTATTATCCCTCAGCTACCACTCGTCAGATCGAAACATATCACCGATATCCCTTTCGATATCTTATTCGACATCGAGGTTATCACGTGCACCTCTGACACGTCACACCACAACATCACCGATCTCACATCGGGGCTCATCCTCGACGTCACATCGAAGGCGATCACCGACGTCCTTTCGATCTATCTGCCGATATTCCACTCTCATCCAGGCATCAAGGCGTTAGTTCGAGGTGTTTCAGACCAAGTCTACACGAGACACGTAGTGTAGGCCTGATTTGAGATAGACTCGTTGTATTGCTAGACCATACACTTGTAACCGACACTCGTATATATATATAAAACGATCTATTGCCAAATCATAAGTATTCCTGTCAGCGGTATCACAAGTATCATCAAGTCATTGCCTTGTGCAATTTTTAAGCTTAATACACTTAATACTTGTGTATATCATTATTTCAGTGGGAGTAATTTATACTCCTAATGATCGGTGTTAATGACATACTTTTCTAAATAAAGGAGATGCAAAAGATTGATTTTGCTTTAAAAACTGAAACTTTTGTATGCTCAAGCTTGTATGCATCTAAATCTAGCATACATAATTGATATGTTGGGCAATTACTTAAGCCAACCCGTATGGATCGTTGGATTACAACCAAATGGGTTATAAGGTACTTAATAGAATAAAAGATTACATGCTCATCAATTGTAAGTCAGAAAACTAGGAGTCATTTGGTATTCTGACTACAATATGGGTTGCCAAAGGATCCAATTCTTGTTATTTATATATGCTATCAAATGAAGTTATATTCTGGGAAGGTGTTCAGCAGACAATTATAGGTTCTTTCTGGATAGCATTATAGTTTATAAATTGTTATGTGGTAACCAATTTTGTGATATGACTGTGAAATTTGTCACAAGGCTGCAAGTTGTGGATAAGTTTTGAAAGACCACTAAAGGTTTATGGTGACAATATATTACAGTTATATATTTGAACAATAGGAGTTCTTCAAGTTCTAGCCACATACACATTGAAGTACCTAATTGTTATAAGAGAATTCAGGGTTAGTTAGTGTTTAATGAGCGTATAGAAACAAACGTAATGCTAGCTTACCCACTTATAAATGTTTGACACTTAAGGTCTTTCATGAGCATACTGCTTACACGCGTGTTGTCTTATCTTATGATATGCAGTTTTAGTGGGAGTTTGTTTCACGTGTGTGGCTCATTTGTCGACACAATATATTGGTTTATGTATGTTCAGTTTTCTGCAGAAAAGATTTATGGTTTTCTTATTATAACTCTTAATATTTTATTATTTATCTTTCAATTGTGGTTTGAGATACCGTTTGAAAGACTAAGGTTGGTCTCAATAAAGACTTAGGACCGATTGGAAATATGCATGATTCAGATCACATTGCATGTAATTTCCAGTTACACATCCAGGCTTGATCTATGTCATTGAATATCTTTGGCATGTGTGATCATTGAGGGTCGAGTTACGATAAATGTAACAAATGCCGCCTTGGTTCCGTGTTGGTATAGGAGATGGACCAGATTGATTCAAGAAGATGCTTCAATATTAGCAAATTTGGTGCGCACCTATGGTTATTAATGTAATTGTCATTTGGATTCAATTTATAGTCCTAGTGGGAGATTGTTAGATTATTTCTAATAATCTATTTAGTGGACAAATAAATTTAGACAATTATATTTAAGCTAATAAATATATTGGTCTAATTAAATGATCTAAATTGAGGAGCCCAATTAGCATCTAATTAAGTATGAACTTTGTAATGTGTAATACTCAATAGGAGTCTAATTAGGGTTTATGGGGTTCTAATTAGATTACTATATAAGGCTCGGGTTTTGGTCCCCAAGATAATTCTTAAAACACTCTCCTCCTCTTTTCCCATCAATTGAGCGAGATCCCATCGAGAGCTAGAATTTGTCTGTGGAAGACCGAAGTCCTCACCGTTCTCTCGCAAAAGCTAATCTATGTGGGTGAAGGTACGCTTCTCGATTCATGACTTATGAATTTTTTATGGTTTAACATGTGGCGATCTTGGATTGATGAATTAATATTCATCGTAAAGTATTTAATCCAACAACAGATTGGCATACAAAAACGACGGGTCAAGTTGTTACTAGTCATTACTCAACAACTTGCATCCAAAATCAAATAAAAAATAGAGGAAATTACATCAAACCCCCACTCGCCATTTTAAGTCAACCCCCTTAAGTTTGTTTTGGAGCGGTCAACCTCCTATCGTTTGGAGAAATAAGCAACTTGCCCCAAGTCAACATTTTGCAGTTTTGATCAGGGGTATTTCGTCAAATCATCTTATCTCACATTTTGATAGGTTAAATGTGGACCCCTAACGTATGTATTGAGTTGTGTGCAGATTGTCCCCAACCTATTGTTATAAAAAAATCAACATTTTTAAAAATCTTCTTAAGAGAAAATCAAAGATTTATTAAATTCGACCCACGTTTTTTGTTTTTTATTTTTTTAAGACCAAGGCGTTTAGGCTTGTTTTCCTATAAAATTCTTTTTTTTTAATCTTTAGACAAAATTCTCTTTTTTTTTCTTAAATATTTAGACAAATTTTTTTTCAGAATGGGTAACGGTAAAACATTCCTCCAAAATAATTTTATTCCAAAGTATGTAAATGCTTAAAGTATAAAAACTGTCGAAAAATAATTTAGGCTTCTTTAAGAAAAATGTAGAAAAAGAAGCCTAAGTTCCATGGTCTTAAAAAAAATAAGAAACCAAATTTGTGGGTCAAATTTAAAAAATCTTAAATTTTGTCTTAAATGTTTTTTAAAAATTTTGAAATTTTTGTAACAATAGGCTGGGGGGCAATATGCACACAATGCAATACGTTAGAGGCCACATTTAACCTATCAAAAGATGGGATAAGATGATTTGACGAAAATATCCCTGATTATAAGTGCAAAATGTTGACTTGCGGTAAGTTGTCTATTTCTCCAAACGATAGAGGTTGACTGCTCCAAAACAAACTTAAGGGGGTTGACTTAAAGTGGCCCCTAACGATGGGGGGTTAATTTTACCGAAAAAAATATTATTGTATCAATTCACAACCGTACAACACTTGGGATTTATCTTGCTACAATTTTTATGTTACATCTTACATTGTAATTTTCTCACCCTCTGAATTTAGGTTTCAAATATCAGAAAAGAAAGCTTAGATATATATCCTTCAAAAAAGGGCAAAGAATAAAAAAAAAAAAAAAAGACGACTAAGCAAGGACTCGCAAAGTAGTCTAAAAGCTAAATACTTATCATCCGGTTAACTGTTTAAAATCTTTGTCTGACTTTCTTCGAAACAGGAAATTCGACGATTTATGATCTCTTTGTGAAACCAATATATATACTATTGGTTGCTCTTCAACGGAGATTTTTCGTGTTCCAATTTTGCCTCTATAAGTTCAACTAATTATTATAAGATGTTTTGTTTTACAGTAATATATATCTGGAGGGCCCACACATATTAATTGGTTGGAACCCGCAATAATAAAACTTCTTAACAGTTAATAGCGTTGTGGTCCTCCGCAAATTGCAGAACAGTCATTTTATTTTTTTAAGTCTTTCGATCTCGCCTCAGAAGTTTTACATCGCATTTATTGGCCTATTGTAAATTGTAGAATGGTCCTTCTAATTTTTTACTTCTTCTAAATTTGACCAAAAAATTTTTGTTATTTATTTATAGGTTCTACTGTAAATTATTAATTAGTGATTTTGTTTTAGAATTATTTCAATATCGCCCCAAAAGTTTTGCTACTATGTTTTTTGAGGTTTTTCCGTAGTAAATAACTTGTGTGCTCGCACGTATTAAACTATTGAGACCCGCTTAGTATAAAATTGATTAAGACTCAATACCGTGGGGGTCTGCGATAAATTATACAACATACCTTTTAATATATTATGATTTTGGTTATGCAGTAATACATCATTAAACTCGTTAGAGTTAGGTTTCAGTAATTAATAGTACAACGGTCCAGATGTGTTTACATTGGCCCCGCCTGATATTTATTTTTAATTAGCAATCTCATCATTTGCGATTTCTTACACTTTATAATTTTTTATGTTATGTAAAGAATGACTAGGTTTGTTACAGTGCGTGATTTCTACGAAATAAAAAATGTCAAGAATGAGTGGAAATTTCTTCTATTAGAGAGGAAATTAAGAATAGGAAAGTAAGAGATGGGCACACGAAATTTGTAGAGGTTAATCTTTGGTTTAAAAGTAGGGAAAATAAACAAAAACCCACATAATATAGATCTAGCACTGTGCATAAGAAATTCATAGAGGTTAATAATTGATTCGTGACTGAAAATTCGTCTGTGTGTGTTTGCACATGAAAGAGAAGATCCTGGAAAATTATAAAAATTATGACTGTGATATTATTATCCATTTGTAAGTTTTTTATTGGTTGGCTGCCTTACGTCATATGCGATGACGTGGAGCAGCGATTGTAAGTAATAATTTATCACATCTTTCACTATTTTGATTTTCTCCTATAAGTTTAACAAATTACTATATTCTGTTTTAAGAAAATATTAATATTATAGTCGCAAGCTATTTAAAAAATAAAATTTGAATATCATTTTTAAACATGTAAAAATATTTTTTGTTTTTCTACATAAAAAGTATTTATCGTTCAAAATGAAACATGCGCACGGGCGAAGTTGCCTAGTATATATATATATATATATATATTAGCTCTCATTTGGGTGATATGCCTCCAAGTCTTGGAGACCAAGAACTCCTCAACTACCTCGACCTTACGATCATCACCAAATGAGTGTCAAGTAACGAGAGTAAGGAATATAATACACTCTACTGCAAACGGGTGCATAAATGAAGAAGAAAACAATGTAATAAGAAATCTCAAAAGATAAACTATTATCGCAACTTTTCCTCTCTTGAAAGCTTCCGTCTGTTCCCTTTTAGTAATGACAACTTATGCCTCAAGTATCTTGATGGTAGCATCACGCTCCTTCAAGGCCTGCGAGACTTATGTATGGATCGAGCAGCTGTCAAGGCCTCATCCAAAGTAGTATTTTCCTGGAGAGTGACACCCAAAACATGATCCAATCTTTGGGTCTTTACAATCTCTTCATCCAAGCACCCTTCTGTAGCCTTGAGTCTCTCATCATGTGCCTTCAAGTTCTTATCAGCATGCCTAGTTGCATTTATCTCCCTCTCCACGGATTTCTCATGCTCTTGTTGGTTTTTCAACAAGCTATCATACTTGTTGATAAGACCACTAGTGGTTAACATGGATTGAAAGCGCAAAAACACTACTAAGTCAATAGATTCCAACACATAATTTTCTAATAAATTAAAAAAGAGTTGAGAAAAGTTACTTCCCATTGTATCACAGTGACTGACAAAAATCCTCAATCCATCGGATCCTCCAAAAAGGGTAATGAAGCAGTCTCATCCAATTATGGCATGACGCCCCCTATGAGCTTCAAAGCATATGAGTTAGTCAGCTCCTCGTTGGGTCCCAATTTGGTGCTTAGATGCACTATGTCATCAGGATGACCATAGCGGTCACCTACAAGGAATGCAATTATTTTCCAACCGCTACGGCGAATGCACCGTACAGAAACACTAGGGCCCACTGATGGTACCGACTCTTTTCTTCTTCCTGGATTTGTTAGTACCCTCTTTTGTAGGTTCTTTTCCCTTCTCCTTTGCATTCGCCGGGCGGCGGCCTCAACTGCCAATCTCTTGGCTCGAGGGTCAAAAAGAACATGAGCAGGAAACTCTATTGTCATATGGGGACGATAACGAGAACCACCTTTACCCCGAGTAGCTCATAGAGCACTCATCGGCCTAACCTCACAAGTAGGAGGCTCTACCCCAATCTCCCCAATCTCAAGGCCGGTTGAACACATATCTACATCAACATGTGGATCAACCCCAGACGGAGGAAAAATCTCCCTAACGACATCTCTAACAGGGCTAAAACCTCGAGATCCACCATCTCCACTTGGTAAACCCATCCTCTCGATAAGAACATCGGATGCATGAGAAGCATCGACCATCCCATCATCCACAAGCACATCACTACCACAACCTCAACCTCGACCACCTCTACCCCTTCCACGCAAAGAACCTCCACCTTGAGTTATCTTGCCTGAGCGGCAGCATGACTCAACTCTTGTGACCTATCCCTCAACATGCTAATTGCGTAAGATAAAACTAGGGTTAATGATCTATACAAAATATACTATAATGCAAGTATAACAATTGCAAGGGTAAGAACATAAGAAACTATACCCAATGGTGTACTCTGTAAGTGCCTAGTAGATGAGAAATCATGCGATCTCAGAATCTTGTTAAGGCAAAAAGGTGGATGATAGAAAAACTCGCGTCGTGGAATGGCCACTCTCTCTTTTGGGCCTTTCCTTTCATCGGGTATCCATGACCAATTATCCACTTCACCAGTCTAATCGCGACTGTAACAGTCAAACTCTCCAAGGATACTCCCCTTGATGAACAAAAAATCACTCTTCCATTTCTTGCCGAAAATGTCGCTTGCTCTATCGTAGAACATATAGTTGGCTCTGGACAGTAAAAGCCTGGTTTCAACCTTCATTCTAGCTATAATTCATACAAAAAAAATAGCAAAACTCCTTTGGATTGGAAGGAAAGTCCAGAGCCTTAGCACTCACAACAAATCCAATAATGACACCATATACATTCAAAGTGAATTGTGCAAAGTTCAACTCGATATCAAGAAACATATCTCGTATCTCGGGCATAATAGGAAACCTGAGCCCGCTAAACAGATATGAGGTGAAAATAGTGATACAACCTACTGGCAGGAGATACATACGGTCATCAGAACCCGGTATAAAGATCACATACCCCTGCAGTATGTCATACTCAAACCTAAAAGAGTCAGGCGTCAAAGTATCTTGAAAGGCTATCAAAGTCTAAAATGTGTGAGTAGGACGCTCATGCGCCTCATCATATACATCATCATCCTCATCGGATACTCCATCAAGATTGTTGGCGCCACCAACATGCTCCTCAACATCGACATCACCGCCTCTCACGTGAGTATAATCCTCATGATCACTATCATCATCCTCTCTACCTGAGGATGCTTCAACACTATCATCATACAATGACCCTCATTCATCCTCCGAATAACTATAACCCTCATCACAAGGGGACTGTACACCATCATCCTCAGTAACTGATCCCGACCCAGCGTTGAACAAAGATACAATACCCAAATGCGTAGTCATATATGCTAGCGGTAGATGTTTCCTAGTATTCTAAAATAAATAAGTGGGAAAGAGCAGTTAATTACTAGTGTATGGGGATTTCTCAAATAGCTCTCGAGGATCTGGGTGTCTAGACCACCTCACTGGAGAAAGCCTCGGTTGATAGTATCTATTCGCCCTGGCTGCAGAATAATAACGCCTCCTCTAAAAACAAACAAGGTTTTGGAGAGTAGTAAAAGCATCGATTGCGTTGGTGCCCAATCTTGACTTCAATGAAAGTTGCACAAAATGGTAAAAAAAAAGAACAAGGCAAAATACCACACAAACACACTGGATAATCAAGGGCAACAAAAAGGGGAATTTCAGAAAAATCAAAACTCTGAAAGGACCACATGGGCCAAAGTGCCAACGTGGCACCTCAGGAAATTGAGCAACTTGCTAGCCACGTCAAACCAAGTTCGACGTGATCTACGTAAGTTTGATAATCGAGCTGGCACATATTGACCTGTGCAAAAAGTTTGTAAAATCGAGAGAATATGAACGGGTACCTTACTTCTTCAAAACTTGGTGGAGAAATTTGCCCTCAAACTTACTTTGTCTTGATTTGAGCTCTCTTCTCTCTCTAACTTTGCACACGTTCCTTCTACAAAGGGTGGCAAATGAAAGGGAAGTGGAAGAGTTTTCTTTAAGTAGTATAGCCTAATAGGCTTAAGTTGCCCTTAAGGCCCGTGAGCTATTCAATGCCATCTAGCCCATGTGGTAATGGTTCATTCAATCACCCAATTTGTTGGGTTGATAAAAAGTGTTGTCTAAAATATTTTCTAATTTTTTTTAACAATTTAACTCCGCAAATATCCTGAAATTGCAAAAACCTTAAATTTGTCTCAAATTGCTTGTTAATTATGAAGTATGGCAAAAAACGGCTTCTAAGCCACTAACCTTGCGTACAAGAATGATAATTATGTATTACCTCTATTAGTTTGAAATACGCTAACCAAGGCGAGTCCATCTAAAACTGAGGGACTTATGGTGTGTCATAATTACGACATCTCAAAAATATAAAATCACAATCGACATTTCACAGAACTAAGCCCTAACATGTCGAGGCGATTTACGGAACCACACGACTCTCAAAAAAGCACGAAACCACATTGATAAGGCCCAGCGTGGTTGAAAAAAAGCCATGTTGGATAGGTTAATATGGCCCAAAATAGCTCCACGTCGGTCAATATGATGTGCCACGTTGGTTAATGTCTGACGTGGCACACTATGTCAGTTTGGAAACGAACGCACCACATCGAATAGTTGATCGACGTGGAACATCTGTCAACTTGGCCCCCACATTAGTCAACTAACCGACTTTGTGGGAGTACGTCAAACAATCGATGTGCTCCCTTACCTCTTGCCTCCCTAGGATAGTCCCAACACCCCATGGCCTTCCGTACATCTATAATTACCCTATCATTCCTTCATTTGAAGGATTGGATTTTTAGGAGCTCAAGGGTGTGTGCTTTCTCTCTCTAAAAAAAGCACGTCGAACATCCACGTCAATTGATAAGTTGGCTCGTCAAACCAATCAAGGTTGACAAGGTTGACGAATTTGCCGTTTAGAGCATGTCATACAAGCATGTCAAACAAATTCACGTCAAACAAAAGCATATCAAACAAATGTGTGTGGAATCAAAGATATCAACCAATTCATCTACTTTTCCATCGTCTTGACCATGTCAATAATTGGACTAAGTATGAGATGAATTAGACTCCAAAAACAATAATATAAACTTTGATTCATGATTTAACCAACATAGTGCGAATCACTCGACGTCCGAATTCGAGCCTCCTAAGGAGATCTGTAACACCCGACTAATTAAATAATGAGCAAATTATTTTTTCTGCCCTTTAATTTTGGCTATATTTGCCTTTTGCCCTTTAACTTTTCGGGCTCCACTTTTGCCCTTTAACTCTTATTTTTTTGACCAAAAATGCCCTATGGGCTTTTTCATAGGCTTTTTACCAAAAATACCCTTTAATTTATTTGTTTTAATTAAATTTAGTTTTAAAAACAAATTTAAAATAGTTTAATTTAATTTAATTTAATTTTCTGATAAATGAAAAATTTGAAAAAAATTAAAAATCTCCCCACCCCCCCCCCCCTCCTCCCCGTCGCCCCCCCTCCCCCCCCCACCCCTCTTCCCCGTCGCCCCCCTCCTCCTCCCCCCCCCCCCCCCCCCCCCTCCTTCATTCCCCGTCGCCCCACCCCCACCCCACCCCCACCCCGCTGCAAATCGCGGTGAGGGGTGGGGTTGGGGGCGACGGGACGGGACGGGGAAGGAGGGGGGGTGACGGGGAAGGAAGGAGGGGGGGGGGGGGGGCGACGGGGACGGGGAAGAGGGGGGGGGGGGGGGACAGGGAAGGCGGGGGGGGGGGGGGGTGGTGGGGAGATTTTTAATTTTTTTTTGTTTTTTTTTATTTTTCATTTATCAGAAAATTAAATTTAATTTAATTAAACTATTTTAAATTTGTTTTCAAAACTAAATTTAATTAAAACAAATAAATTAAATGGTATTTTTGGTTAAAAGCCTATGAAAAAACCCATAGGACATTTTTGGTAAAAAAAATAGGAGTTAAAGGGCAAAAGTGGAGCACGAAAAGTTAAAGGGCAAAAGACAAATATAGCCAAAATTAAAGGGCAGAAAAAATAATTTGCTCTTAAATAATACCTAAATCACAACTTTTCAAATTAATCTTTTACTAAACTATTTTGGCCAGCTTTTGTTTTACATGAATTGCCAAGATAAATTAACTAGTGAATCAAAATTAGGAATGTTGGTTGTAAGTAAAAAATTTATTAATTGAAAAAATGTTAAATTCGAATTTGAAATTCTGATCACATCCACATCTTATCCTAAAAACATAAATATTTAAGATTAATAAATATGTGTATATTTTATCTATAACAAATCAGAGACATAAAAAATGTGAGACAATCCTTCAACATTAATTCCACAAATGTTTCATCACCACCTTTCCACCCGTCACCTCCAAATTTTACCATAGCGCACATAGTAGCACACACTTTTTATACCTTGCAAGATAGGGAAATTTGTGATTAAAGAAATAGCTTTTCGTCCTTAATCCCTTTTGCTCTCCACCGAAATCGTTTCTTTTCCCATATAATCACATTTAGCGCCAGCCACGCACATAAAAGTTAATAAGAAAACCTGTATCGAGGATCTTCCGTGTTAATTCTTTAGAAATTGCCTCGCTGAGGGCTGGAACGAAGGTAGTAAAGCACTTCAATTTGATATTATAAATCTAAGTTAGTTTAGTCGTAATTACAAGAAGGTAACAATAAATTTCACATGTAATCATATGATTAATTAACCTTGCTTTCGTGATGACAAGAAACCAAAAGTAACCCTTAAGTAACACCATTAATTTTGTGTATTTAAGAGCAACTAATAATTTCAAACAAGTTGGGGTCATCAACTTCTAATGATTTGAGTAAATTATTTCGCAATCATATGCTCTGCTAATGGATGGTTTACTGAATCATGTCCTTATAGGTTATATATGGCTAGAAAAATCAGAATATAATGCTTAAAGTAGGAATATGTAGTTATCTGAAATATTGTATTTAAATCTCAAACCTTTGCTTAACTGTCATATTGTTACAATCTTTTATATTAAGATTTTGGAACTAGCCAGTTCAGTTGAATATAGCCATGGTGGTTTAGAAATAATATATTTATGTGCAATTTTAATAGACCATCAATCAATGGTTGCCATCAGTTCCTTAAGTAACTTCAACTATATTGATTTCTTTGATTTAAGAGATAACTATTGTGCAATAAACATGGTTACCGATTATTTTGGTCTTATTTCGTCACGGTAATAGAACACGGTAAAAGATTACAAAATGAGATCAAAACAATGCTATCCAACTTTATTAACGGACTAGCTTGGTCCGCAACACTTGTTACAAGCTTGTTAGATAGAATAACTTAATTACAATATTAATGTTGCGTATCGAATTGTAGGTATTCGATGCTGACGTGTCAAATGTCTTCGTTCGATGCAGAACAAGTACTGCTGGTTCAAAGTTGTACTGGAAGGTATCGAATTCGATGCGTACAATAGATGTCGAATTCGATGCGTACTTTGGCGTGTCGAATGGAAGTACACTATTTAACTGCGTGTCGAATTATGGTTGTTCGATTCGGTGCGTGTTGAATGAGAGATGATTCGATGCTGACTGTGCTGAGGTGGTTATCTTCCCAAAAACCTGCACAGAACTCAAGGGGACGGGCTATTTATAGCACCCGTCCCATGGGGCCCACTAAACAATATAGAAAGGGGCATCGAATAAGTGGTATTCGATGCGCTAATGGGCTGGCCCAATAACAACGTTTCTGCCTGTGGATTCGATGCGCACATCGAATTCTCTCAATTCGATGCGCTTATGGGTCGGCCCAATCAGAATGTATTGGGCCAATTCTTAAATCACCCCCATCATATAGTCCCCCCAGTTTGGGAGACGATATCAACGTGGAGATCGTCTTCCAAACTTTTAAAAGAACTATATTTGGGATTGCTCTGAACGGTCTTCGTCGTACGCATGTAAAGTTTTAGATATACTATCAATTATTTTACTGATTTGGGATATTCCTATTCATAGTATAGTTCGGAGCGGTTCACAGTGGTCCTATGAACATTAATTTAACGCCTCGAATAGCTGCAATTCGATGCGTAAATTAGCCCGCATCGAATTATACTTGTTCGATGCGGTTATTCGATGTGATTTCTCAAATGGGCCTGATGGGCCTGGCAACACCTATATAAGGAAGATACTGCTGTGAGGAACTCATTTTTCTGGCAACACACTTCGCTCTTCAGGTGAGACGCATCGAATTTGTGTCATTCGATGCGATCCGCATCGAACGGTCACCGATTCGATGCGATCAACATCGAATTGGGATGATTCGATGCGTTAAAATTGTTGCTTTTTCTCACGTTAAATGTCATATGTGCACTTTTAACCTGTTTCTCTTTTGTTTAGGATATTTTTAATCAATTCTACCGAAAATTCGATCAAGGTAAAATGTTTGCTCTTTATTTGCTAAGTTATTTCTTTTATCAAATTCATGTTTTGTATGTCTGAGTGATGTGCTAGAGTGTTGAGTGACGTGTTCGTCCTTAGTCAGCCTCCGTTTTAATTTATTTCAGTTCGTACTCGTCAAAGATGGTGAGCGGTGAATCCACTTCTGGGAGTGAGTCGAGTACTGGCTCTAGCTCTAGTTCTATTAATAAGGTGAACCCTTCGAATGCTCCCGCGGGCCCGAGCAGAGTCGAAGTAGATGTATATGACTTAATCCATATCGTAATGGTTGATTCTCCCACGGGTAATAGCCATGTTGCAAATATTGACCCAACAGTGCCCGAAATGGACAGTGATGATCCGTCCTCGTCATCCTATCAAGATAACCGCGCTCCAAGCGAAGGTGAAAATGACGTAGATTATATTAATAGGGAGTTCGACGATCACGTCGAGGTCCCCGGAATGGCCTACGATTAGTACATCTCCCGTCTCCAGCATAGTCGTAAGGGGCTTTATAAAACATTTGATATACCTGATGAGTATAGGATTGTCCTTCCGGGCCCAAATGATCGGATGCATACCCCCCCCCCACCCGGTCATATGACTGTATTCGTTGGTCAGCTCCTCAATGTACTGCACTTTCCAATCCCGTATGAGCTAAGATGGCTTTTAAGAAAGATAAACCTCGTGCCCGCGCAACTCACGCAAAATTCTTACGGAAATTTGATTAGCTTTATTATAGTTTTGAAGTCGTTGCGCCAGCCACAAAGTCCCAGTGAGTTTTATGCTTTATTTGAGATTGCGAGGCGTGAAGAGGGATTCTACCATATCAAAGCTCAAACAAATTGCAAATTTTTGAATAGTGGGGCGACTGGATATGGAAAAGATTGGAAGAGAAGGTATTTTTTATCGAAGAGAGTTATGAAGGAGAGTTCGGGCGATATCGCCGTGAATGGTTTACCGGGGCAAGGGTAATGATTCCTGGCGGTGTTTCCATAACTTCATGGGATTGCGATTTTATCCCTAGCTTAGTTCGAGAACATCAATTTGATGTTAAAAAACTTGTTGAAAATCGAGTCCTCTCTTTAGCTGGATTGTCTCCAGTGAAATATAACGGGAGATTGGCCCTTTGTATAATTGCGTAACTCTTTTGGTATTTTTGACTTATGCTTGTTATGATTCTAACGATTTATTTTTCTTGCAGCCAAGTACTTCATAAGTCGGCACGCGAGAATGAATCGAGTTGTTGCTGCTGATCTGGCGAGCTCCCAGACCAACATTGTACCCGAAATTCCTCCTCCCCAAAAGAGAAAGAGTAAAAGCAAGAAAAACATTGCTGGTCCCTCTTCTACCGCTGCTGCTGATCCAACAGTTGATCCTTTTGAGGACATGTTGGGGGATAACCCAGAGAATGTGCAAGGTGGCGCTGAGGCGTAAGAAAGCATGGCGCTTGGAACAAGCGACGATGTCCAAGTCGGCAACCAACGCAAGAAAAGGAAAATGCCTCAGACCCAGTCACAGGCAGGAGGGGCTGCTCCATCAGTCGGCCGATCAAGCAGGCCTAGTGCTTCTAATGCCCCGGCCAACGTAGATGAGCCGATCGCAGGAGTTGGGCCTAGCCAAGGTCCTCGAGCTCGGGCCACTGGGTACGAGATCTCGGAGTCCAAAGCCATCGAGCATTTGAGGGCACTGCTGCCTGGTCTTGCGGTTCCTCTCCCAGTCTCGGCCGAAGAAAGGAAAAGGGTGGAGCGGGACACGCTGCATCTGCTAACAGCGGTAATGTTCTCCTCACTTGAGTTCTATTTCCTCTGAACTGACTTTGTAAATTATGATCTAACTGCTCATTAATTGTTAGGCGGGAGGTTTTGTGGACACCATGTTCTCGGCCCTAATGGAATTCTGGGAGACTGCTGGCGGTGGTAATAACGTTGCTCTTCAAGCTGCCCTTGATGAAAAGGAAAAGGCCTTGCAATTGGCCAACGACTATGCTGCTAAGGCGCATGTTGATCGGGAGACAGCCAAGGAGGCACGGGCGGAGGCTGAATAGCTCAAAGAACAGCTAAATAAGGAAATTAATGACCTTAAGATGGAGGTGGGTGCAGCCAAAGAAGAAGCCCATAGCGCCGATGTCAACGGTTATTTGCGCGGTCTCAAAGAGGTAAGATACATTCCTTTTCATGGCGTTTCACATCATATTTTCCCGTTATCATATTAATTTATATTTCTCTTATAGGTTACTCCCCAGCAGAAGGTGGGGATAGCGGAACAGTTTCTCCAAAGCAGCACTTTTCGAGAAATCTGCACTCGTCAAGGCAAGCTCGAAGCTCGGAATGCTCAGGTTCTGACTGTGCATCAGTTTTACGCCACGGAGTATGTTCGCGGCGGTTTTAAACCAGAATGGTTAGATCTGTCCCTAGGACAAATCGAGAAAAACTGCCACCTTGTGAAACTTCTGAGCCTGCAGAACCCGATGAGTTCGCCTCATTGCTAGAGAAGGAGGATCTTATTCTCGGAGGATTATCAGCATTGCTAGATATGCCTAATCAGTATCCCCCCTCTGACGATGAGGAGGAGGATTGACACTGTGACCCTGAGGATTTCTATTTTTATAGTTATAAACAATTTTATAATTTTTAATTCGGTTTTATTCGTGGCTCTGTGTCGCCCTTGTATGTTTGAACAATGTAATGTTTAGCAGAACAACTTTTTTGGACGCTAGCCATTATTCGCATAATTATTTAAGCCCATACTTGTTGCCTTTTATTTCAATTTTTCATTTACGTTCTTTACTTTATTTTGGCAACCTGCTGGTTCACTGTTGTTCAATGAAAATTGTTTACCCTGTTATGAAACATTGAACCAGGTTTCTTCTTGTAGGATTGTAATCATTCTATTTTAGAAAAGAGGTTTCGCTCGTCAATCTAGACGTTGATCTCTTGTTTCTTATATTTTCGCTTAATCGTTATTCACTGTACGAGAGTTTTGTTCATGATTTCTCCAATTGTGGATTTCAATGAGCACTTACAATGTTATTCGTAGTGTATGTCGCCTGTCGTGGTGACCTTTGCCATTCTCGAGAGAATTGTTTGTTCCACCTCGTTCTTCTTGAGATTTTGAGTGTCTTGAAGTATATAATTAGAGTGTCCGTCCCTTCCTTGTATTCTTTGGGAATTATAGTATTTCGTAACACATCGGACATAATCTCCTTTCTTCTGGTCACCCTAGTGATTGTCGGTATCTCATGCCACTCTGGGGCAGAGTTTCCGCCCTTAATTTTGCTTTAGGGATTTTCGGTATCTCGTGCCACTTTGGGGCAGAGTTTCCATCCATTTGTCGCTTCTGGATTCTTTCGGTATCTCGTGCCACTTTGGGGCAGAGTCTCCATTTTTCTGTTCACTTTTAGGAATTTTCGATATCTCGTGCCACTTTGGGGCAGAGTCTCCGTCCATTTTGTCACTTATGGCTTCTTTCGGTATCTCATGCCACTTTGGGGCAAAGTCTCCGTTCTTCTAATTTCTTCAGGGATTTTTGGTATCTCGTGCCACTTTGGACAGAGTTTTCGTCCCTATGTTGCCTTTAGCTTTAGTCGATATCTCATGCCACTTTGGACAGAGTTTCCGTTCTTCTACTTTTTTCAATCCTGCATAGATTTCTATTATGCATAGTAGATAAAATTCATGCAAACCAAATAATTAGACGTAATCTTCTTTGAATAATTCAAATTAGATTATATAAATAGATCTGAGCTTGGGTCATTGCTCATTTACCTGACTTCCAGTGCTGTCCTCCAAATCCATGGTTTGGGGTACCTATTTTAAATTCATACATTTTTGTCCCTCATGCATGTCATAGCAGAGAGAACGAATAAAAACTTGTTCAAAATATTCAAAATGCTAAATACACTTGTAAATAGAAACGAAATCTTTAATCAATATGCTCCATTTGCCTTGGAGCCAATGCCCTAGCCGCTACTTCTTCTTGTTGTGGCCGAACCCGGAGTGAAGTCACGTAGCATTTCCATCCTTCGATATGGTCTGCTATGATCTCACCTGTGCCGCTATGAGTTGGAAACTTCACTATTTGATGATAAGTTGATGGTAAAGCTCGGAAAGCATTCAGTGTCGGCCTCCCTATAATTCCGTTGTAGGCTAAATGTATGTCGACAATCACATAATTCTCGAGAAGCGTCTTTCTCTGCGGTGCAATACCTAATGACGTTGGGAGTTTGAGCATTCCGAGTGGGACTATCTCTGGACCTCCAAATCCGTGAAGAGATGTTCTCACTGGTTCTAGTGTCTGATCATTCAGTCCCATTTTAACCAACGTAGAATTGAACAGCACGTTTACTGAACTTCCGTGGTCCACTAGCATCTTGGTGACTCCATAGTTAGCTATATCCACTCTTCATGCGGCATTTGCTCAATTCTCAGTATACTGGCCATATCGACGAAATTATCCGATTCAACCAGTCTTGTGATCTTTCTCCGACCATTGGTAGAATCTGCTCCCCCCGGTCCTTCCGATATCATACTGATCATGCCTCTCCTGGCGTTCCCATCTTCAATCTGGGGGTATTGGAAAAGTTGCGGTTTCTCGACTGCCCTTTGCTTATCTTTCTTGGGAGATGGAGTTCTTTTCCGGTTGAAATTGTTTTCCTGCTCCTGCACCTTCTTGACAAACTCCACAAGTTTGCCATCCTTTACTAGCCGTTCAATTTCATCCTTTAAATTTATACACTCCTCGGTATCATGCCCCTTCTGATTGTGATACTTGCAGAATTGACTTGAGTACGTCGTTGCCTTGGACTCCCTCATTGGTTTGGGATCCCTCAACCATCCTTTCCTCTTTGCTGCACCAAATACTGCCATGATGTGAGCATTTAATGGGGTGTACCTTCTAGGCGAGCTATCCCTTTTGTAATTCTTGTTCGTACTATTGTAATTGTTACGATTGTGATCTTCTTTGGCTTTTTCCTTTTCTTTCACAATTGTAACAACAGGTACTTTTGTCGCCATCATTTCCTCGAAATGAACCACCTCTTCTGCTATTTTATTAATTTATTCAATGGTGGTGGGCTTTCGTCTGAGTAGATCGCCACCGAACATTGTATTGGTGGTTGCTCGGAAAATTATGCTCACAATCATTTCTCCTGATGGGCTATCAATCCTCAATAGCTCCGTATTGAAGCGTTTCATAAAGTCCTTTAGATTTTCATTAGTTTCTTGCTTCATTGTGTAGAGATGGGAATGATCCAGAACCAGTCTGGATTGACTAGAGAATTGGTCTTCAAACATTTTTCTGAGTTGGCTGTAGCTTTTGATCACTCCTGGCGGAATGCGATTAAACCAATCCACAACTACTCCTGAAAGAGTTGTTGCAAATACCCTGGCTTGGATATTGTCGTTAAAACCGTAAAGGGACAACTTCCTATCTAGCTGAAAAAGATGATCTCGGGGATCAGTCTTCCCATCGTATGTTTTCAGTTCCGGGAGCTTATCCCCATGTTCCAAGATTTTCGACTCTATCTCTCGACAGAATGGACTGCAGTTATAAGTATTGTCCTCCTGCATTGCTTGAACCTCAACTGTAGCTTTCCCTTTCTCCTGCCCTTCTTTATCCCTGGTCATTCTATCACGCTCAGCACGTGAATCATGATCATTTGGATGTCTTATGTCATCTCTGTTTCTTCTTCTTCGTAGTTCTTCTCTTTGGTCATCTTCCTCATTTCGTTCCCTTCTAGAATCATGACTTTCTGAACGTCTCCTATCTTCTCTTCTTCGTTCAATAACATGTCCTACCTCATTTTCCCTTTCTTTCTTCTCAAGATGTTTTCTTGATTGTACCTCAACCGAAACTAACTTCTTTCCTTGTTCATCTCGGGTGGATTTTCCCTTGCTTTTTGTTTCCTCCGAAACATGTTTGCTTCTTCTGTCATCTTGCTGGGATTTTTCCTTCTCCTTTCCCTTTTTCATTCAGGCAACAAATCCTTGTTCTCTTAAGACTCCCGGATGTTCAGCAGGGGATGGTATGAAAATTGGTAGTGCTGGAGTCAGTACTTCAGCCACAACGGCTTTCACCATTGCTATTAATTCATTCTTCAAATTATCTGGAATTGAGGCACTCGTTACTGTTGCTCCAGTTGCACCTGCTTCAACAGCAGGTACCTTCTCACCTTGAGGTACTTGATTCTCCCTCCTCGCTGGAGTTAGTACTGTTGATGGTCCCGCAATATTTTGCGTCATTCGTTCAGGTGTGCTTTGTCCTGCTTCTCCCATATTTCCCTCCATATCTTTACTTTGGGATCTGGTAATTCTAGACATACTGCCTAACAAACTAATAAACTTAGTGTTCCCACAGACGGCGCCAATATTTTGGTCTTATTTCGTCACGGTAAAAGATTACAAAATGAGATCAAAACAATGCTATCCAACTTTATTAACGGACTAGCTTGGTCCGGAACACTTGTTACAAGCTTATTAGATAAAGTAACTTAATTACAATATTAATGTTGCGTATCGAATTGTAGGTATTCGATGCTGACGTGTCGAATGTCTTCGTTCGATGCAGAACAAGTACCGCTGGTTCAAAGTTGGTCTGGAAGGTATCGAATTCGATGCGTACAATAGATGTTGAATTCGATGCGTACCTTGGCGTGTCGAATGGAAGTACACAATTCAACTGCGTGTCGAATTATGGCTGTTCGATCCGGTGTATGTCGAATGAGAGATGGTTCGATGCTGACTGTCCTGAGGTGGTTATCTTCCCAAAAACCTGCATAGAACTCAAGTGGACGGGCTATTTATAGAACCCGTCCCATGGGACCCACTAAACAATATAGAAAGGGGCATCGAATCGTGCATGTTCGATGCGCGCATCGAATAAGTGGTATTCGATGCGCTAATGGGCTGGCCCAATAACAATGTATCTGCCTGTGGATTCGATGCGCGCATCGAATTCTCTCAATTCGATGCGCTTATGGGCCGACCCAATCAGAATGTATTGGGCCAATTTACCCCATCACCGATGATAAATATCAAATTGTCTACCTATAAAATGATACTAGACAAGTTAATCAGTATGAGACGAGGACAGATCACCACTCAAAAAGAAATTGGTAATTGGTTATTGCGTTTTAGTTTAATATTTCTCAATTGTTAATGGGCTTTTTTTGGTTTATGAGTATAAGAGTTCAGCAAGAAATGGGTTTTCACTCCGTCGAATTAAAATATTCAATAGGAATTATCAACAAATGATTCTATGCATCTATTTGACAATGCATTTCAGTAAAATTGAGGACCTGTGTGTAATTGGGTCTAGTTGTGTTATTTCATTTGATTATTCAAATTTCAGTTTAATTGTTATTTATTCCACTTCAGACTAAGTAGACTTGATAGAAATAATACAAGTCCAAAGAGATTATAAGTTAATCCGACACCCACTAAGGTTCTAGGCCCAAGTTTGTTTATTAAGGCTAGGTAATGAAAATGATTGAATCATGTAATAGCTAATTAATACCTAGGTACCTCAGAAATATAAAGTTTCAGTATTAGGCAGGTGACTTGTTAGAAGCAGGGAATAAATATAAATTAGGACCTTAGTATATTTCTTAATCTATCGCATCTACATATCTCATGTATATCACTATAAGAATCCGGGGTCATTCGTGACCGCCGGCTCGTGACCGCCGGGCGGTCACGAACATCCGTGACCGCTCGGCGGTCGCGGATGCCACCGTGACCGCTGGCCATAGGCGGGAAACTTCCCGCCTATGGCCCGCCTAGTGGCGTCCCCGACCGCTGGGCGGTCGCGGATGCCACTCATCCGCGACAGCCCAGCGGTCGCGGACGCCAGTAGGCGGGAATTTGCCCGCCATGGCGTCCGCGACCGCTGGGCGGTCGCGGATGAGTGGCATCCGCAGGGGGGTTTTCTATATAAACCCCCCTCCTCCTCTTTCATTCCTTACATTTGTAAGTCCCCTCCTCTCTCTCTTAAATATTTATCTTTTTAGTTTTTTAATTATGTTTTATATTTAATATTTTAGTAATAGTTTTAATTGTTTAATTATAAGTTTAGTTTTATTAATGTCAAACTTAGAAATAATGCCTTTTGGAAATCTTTATAATTTAGGAATAGTGCCTTTAGGTGGTTTTTATAACTTAAAAATAGTGCATTTAGGTAGTTTTATAGCTTAAAATAGTGCCTTTAGGGGAATCTTTATAACTTATGGATAATTCTTTTAGAAAATATTTATAACTTAGAAGTAATGCAATTAGGTGATCTTTATAACTTAGAAATAATGTCTTTAGAGAATATTTATATATTAGAACAAATAATCTTTAGGGGTTCTTTATAACTTAGTATAAATGATCTTTAGGGAACTTTATAACTTAGAAATGATGCCTTTAGAGAATCTTTATTTAATATTAAATTGTTACTTTAGGTAATTTAATGTATTATTATCCGTCGCGGTAATTTAATGTTAAACTATTAGTTTAAATGCATGTCAAATTATTGGTTAATGTTCTTTTTGTAGAAATAACGCCTTTAGGGAACTTTATAACTTAGAAATGATGCCTTTAGAGAATCTTTATTTAATATTAAATTGTTACTTTAGGTAATTTAATGTATTATTATCCGTCGCGGTAATTTAATGTTAAACTATTAGTTTAAATGCACATCAAATTATTGGTTAATGTTCTTTTTGTAGAAATAACGGCTTTAGGGAACTTTATAACTTGGAAATGATGCCTTTAGAGAATCTTTATTTAATATTAAATTGTTACTTTAGGTAATTTAATGTATTATTATCCGTCGCGGTAATTTAATGTTAAACTATTAGTTTAAATGCATGTCAAATTATTGGTTAATGTCCTTTTTGTAGAAATAACGCCTTTAGGGAACTTTATAACTTAGAAATGATGCCTTTAGAGAATCTTTATATATTAGAACAAATAATCTTTAGGGGTTCTTTATAACTTAGTACAAATGATCTTTAGGGAATCTTTATAAATTAGTAACGACTGAATTTTAGGGAATCTCTCTGAATCATCTAACTTAGATAATTTCTCGTATTTTTCTAGCATATATTCGATATGGCAGGCAGTCGTCGTCGTCGGGGTGGCAGTGGTCAACAACGTTCAAGTGTTTCTGATGATCCGGATGTTCCTGATGTTCCCGATGTTCCCCCTACTGCTAGTGGGCGAGGTAGTCTTGGACCTCGTATAGTTATCACACATGGCGGTCGTAGTCGCGATACCGCAACCCCCAATGCGTCTACAGCGTTGACGCTTTTACTACAGCGCCGACTTTCTTTTGATGCCGCTGCCGTGCCCGATGCCGCACCCACTGCATCAAGATCTAGGGCTAGAGCACCATCTTCCGCTGGTTCCACCGGAGCTGGCCCGAGCGAGAGGCCGAGTGATACTCCAGCATCGGGAGTATTCAATGTCACGCAGCAGCGCCCACCTAGAGGCACCTCCAAAGGTGCACCACAACCCAATGACCAGACTCAAAGGCAGATCATTAAATTGTGTCCTCGTGGCCTGTTTATGAACCCCGCTAGCAACGAGGTTGCGACTACGATCGCGGAGTTGATCAGACAGTTCATCAAGGAGTTCCGTCCTACCTACTTGACGATGCCCGGAGGCGTTCAACATTAAATACAGGAAATAAGAAGATTATTCACAGGCCTGCATCGACGAATTACAAACGCAGAATGACCGCAATATCTATCGCAGTGATCAAAGGATGACTGATATGAAAGCCACTATGGAGCTATGGAGATGCTTGCTTAATGAGAAGGTGGACGTGGACCTTCCAGCAATACCAGATTCTATATTCATGGGAAAAGCACGTAGGAACGGAGCTGTGATTCCACCGGTTCGTAGGCCAGATCCATTTGCTCCCAGTTCTTCCGATAGGCCTGCGTATATCGAGGAGTACTCTGATGGCGATGATGACGACGATGTCGATGATATTATGGCGTCGTTGCATGTTGACGATTATGTAGAACTGGGTGTTGAGGATGGTGTTGGGAGTGGTGAGGATGATGGGGAGGATGATGGTGCGACTGCATGTGGGTTGGATGATAGTTCGGATGATAGTGCGGATGTTTAGTAGTATTTTTCTTATTGTAATGTTGCACTGTTAAATTTTCCTTATTGTAATGTTGGACTATTAATTTTCATTATTGTAATGTTGGACTGTTAAATTTTCATTATTGTAATGTTGGACTGTTAAATTTTCATTATTTTAATGTCTTTTACAACACTACCAAATCGTTACAAATAAAGTGCGTCACAATGTAGTGTTTTAAATTATTACATACCACTTGAACCAAATCGAACCCATCTTTAGACATCTTTAAAAAATGGTCAGAAACAATGTTACATTGAATAGCCATCTTGTCGCGAAGCAAATTCTATGAATGTGCGAACCCCAACCACAAAACAATCTCGCAAATAACCACTGCTCTCGAATCTATCGTACATCCAATTCCTATCTACTTGATAGTCCATTATTTATCTAAGATGTAAATTTTAAAGGAAATAATTAATTACAATTAATACTACAAATAATTAATAATTAACAATTTAAAACGTAACAATTATCATGCACGATAAGGTTGTAGAGTGATAAGTTGATCAACTTACTTCTTGAAGCGTAAAAAAACGATCTTCAAGAATCTTGTGTCGTCTACGAGTACCCTCGATGTGTTTACGCCAAACAAAAAATAAAAACTATCGAATGAGACTTATTCGTGACCGCTGGGCAGTCACGAAGAAGGTTCGTGACCGCTAGGCGGTCACGAAAGAGGAGTCATTCGTGACCGCACGGCGGTCATGAATAATATTCATAAAAAACAAAATTGATTTTATGGATTTATCTTGACGTGTTTATGATTTTTAACAATAAGTCTCAATACTAAATGTGAATTGAAGTAATAAATTAGTACAACATTAGTAATTAACATATTAAAATAGCGAATTAGATGTGATTAGGCGAGTTATGAACGAATAACCTATTTTATGTTGTACAACTAATTCTTCACATACACCAAGTTGTTTTAGATGTAATGTGTCATTTTGTGATAAAATCTATTTTAATTTACTTAGTAGTAACAATTTTATCAATTTAACAAACATCGCACCTTAATTAAACAAACGAAAAATCAAAACTATCAAATGAGACTTATTCGTGACCGCTGGCCGGTCACGAAAGAGGGTCATTCGTGACCGCCCAGCGGTCACGAAGAAGGTTCGTGACCGCTAGGCGGTCACGAAGAGGTTCGTGACCGCTAGGCGGTCATCATTTCCCAATCCAAAACATAAACACCAACAATTTTTCTTCTCCTCTTTTCTTATATCTTCAAAAAACAAAACACCAACAATTTTTCTTCTCCTCTTTCTTTATATCTCCAAAAAACAAAACACCAACTCTCTTATTTTCTTTATTTCTTTACTTATAACACAAATCATTCTCTTAAATGATGTTTATATAAAAAAATCGTCCAACCATACATTATATTCGCAAAAAACAAATATTTATTTCGGTATTTTACCGGAATATATTTTTTTATTTCGTGTAATGTCATCCGTGACCGCCGGGCGGTCACGGATGACTTCAATATTATCTGTGATCGCCCGGCGGTCACGAATGATGTAAATATTATCCGTGACCGCTTGGCGGTCACGGATGACCGTCGGCGTCATCCGTGACCGCCAGGCGGTCTCGGTGTTTCCCGCGACCGCTGGGCCGTCGCGGATGACCCCGGGGTCATCCGTGACCGCTAGACGGTCGCGGTGTTGGCCGCGACCGCTGGGCCGTCACGGATGGGCCCGGGGTCATCCGTGACCGCCAGACGGTCGCGGTGTTGCCCGCGACCGCTGGGCCGTCGCGGATGACCCCGAGGTCATCCGCGACCGCCGAGCGGTCACGGATGACTGCCGTGACCGCTGGCCAGTCGCGGATGACCCCGGGGTCATCTGTGAGCGCCAAGCGGTCGCGGATGACTGCCGTGACCGCCCAGCGGTCACGGATGACCTCCACGACCGGTCATCCGCGACCGCTGGGCGGTCGCGGATGACCATCCGCGATCGGAAAAGGGTCATTCGCGACCGCCCGGGCGGTCGCGAATGACCCTTTTTTCTTGTAGTGTATGAATGAATACCCATGATATGACTTTGGGATTTCACAGTGGTCGGCGAGCTATTGACATTAGTGCGATTGCAATATAGATCTACGGAGATAAGGTGAGATTAAAATTATATATTTTCTCGCTGGAATTGAAATTATATGTATTATGCACAACACTGTTTTATCTTGAAAAATATGCAAACATGCTATTTTAAAGAATAGTTATTTTCAAATCTTATGGATTAGAGGAATGCTCAAGTACTTGTTTACAAATTATGAAATTATTGTTTATATTATGACAATGACTATATTATCATGTTGTACTAAATTATCCCTTGATGATTAATTGATGAATTATGTACTAAGCTTCATGTTTTAAAAAGCATGCATATATTGTACATGAATTAGTTTCATGATTGATCATTATTGAAGCCAGTTTGATGGATATATTGTTGCCACTTGATGACTATTATATGGCACCTCACATGGATTTGTGAAATTCTCTTGGATAACATCGGGCTATCAGTATAGCTTTCGTAGTCTAGCACCGGTTTTAGCAAACTTTATTCTACGTCTGGGACGGGACGTCTCAGCGGGGTGAATCAGAGTTGTGGCGTGTACCTGGGCACGTCCTCATCGTTTTCCGGGTCGCTTCTGGATGGGAGGTATAAGGACATGAGACACAAGGCTGGATTGTTGTGACATGATTGATCTAATAAGTGTTACGATTTGGCATGAAAGTATAAAATTATTGTGAAAGACATTCTTGAAAAATCATGTTTTGCGAAAATATCTTTTATAGAAAATCCTCTTGGATTATATTTCACTGAGTCCTTTTGACTCATAAAAGTATTTTTATATTTCCATTCCAGATCTATGAGCGCAAAGCTTAGAGCTCATTTCATGGGACAAGCCTAGTCGAATATCAATGTGAGGTAATTGATTAATAAATGTGTTGAGATGCAATTTCTGGGTATAACTTCCGCTCTACGATGATTTAGGATTAGCTGCAAATTTCAAAAGCGAAGCGAGGTGTTCTCTAATAAACATTGTGGCGGTGGTGCTTTGAGCCGAGCAGGGTGCTGGGTAAGGGGCATTACAAGCTGAATGTACATTAGTGTCGTTAGACTGACCAAATGATCTCCAAATATTAATTTTATAGGCGACATGGCCTCTTCTATGAGACTACACCCTACGGAGTCTTCTAACCGGTCATAAGGGCTAGATAAATGCATACAACTTCTTAAACTAATTGCAATATCTCCTAAGACCCTCCACGAGCACAATTGAATAATGAACTACGTTCAACTTGATTCTTGCTTCTCAAAGAGATACGTAGGCAGCTTGGCCGCGTATTGAGTTCACCCGCAAGCATGCAAAACCCGAGTCCTCTCCAAGATTAGGTTTACTTTCTTATTAACTGCTTAAGTCTAACTTTGTTCCTCTTAGTGCAGGTTTCCATCAACTAGAAACTCTTCTTGTATTCTCTATCAGGTGCAAGAGAGTCTTGTGAGGGAAGTGGCTCGGCATCAAGTTGAAGGGCATCACTTTAAACTTGGGTATGAAAGGCATATTATATGTTACATTTGAAACATATATACTGGCGTGCGGGGTGTTTTCATTAAGAATTAAAAGCATCAAGCCCCCTGAACTATGCATGGTTTTGCGACTTGCCCCCTTAAACAAATTTAATAAGCGTTTTGCCCCCTAAACTATGCACGTCTGTTCGATTTTCCCCTTCAATTGATTTTTGGCCATTTTTGGCCGAAATATTACCCCCTACCCGACTCATATGTGTTGTACTAGATGTATTATGCTAGTTGATGACAAAAAGTTGGGGAAAAAATACCTCAAACGGGGTGTTCCGGCCCAAAATGACCGAAAATGCGATTTGCCGCTTCAGTGTATTTCCGGTCATTTTTTGCCGGAATATTCCCCCCTACCCGACTCATATATGTTGTACTAGATGTATTTTGGTAGTTGATGACAAAAAGTAGGCGAAAAAACACTTTGAACGGGGAATATTCCGGCCAAAAATGGTCGGAAATCCATTGAAGGGGCAAATCGAACAGACGTGCATAGTTCAGGGAGCAAAACGCTTATTAAATTTGTTTAGGGGGCAAGTCGCAAAAACGTGCATAGTTCAGGGGGCTTGATGCTTTTATCCCTTAATGAAAACACCCCGCACGCCAGTATATATGTTTCAAATGTAACATATAATATGCCTTTCATACCCAAGTTTAAAGTGATGCCCTTCAACTTGATTCTTAATTATATGATAATGCTACAAAAGTAATTAATCCATGCAATGTAAGAAAAGATTAGCACAAACTGATGCAAGACGCTTCTGGACTACTCTTATTTTCACATCTTTTAGACCCTTTGGATCATGGAAGTATACAAATTAATTGAGATTGTAAATCCGCATTTAATATATATATATATATATATATATATATATATCTTAACTCACGAATTGAGATTATAAATCCGTACTTAATATATATATATATATATATATATATATATATATCTCTTAACTCACGAATTCAAATACTTTCCACAATGACTTGCCCGATTTGAAAACTTTAGCTGAATTAATTTGTAATTTAGTTTTCTTTTCAATTTTGGTTGTCGCCGTTTATAAATCAGCTAATGCTATATAAAAGATTGATTCGCACTTCACAACTCACGAATTCCGATCGTTACAAACTCACACACATTCATGCACTTGAAGGTGTTCTTCACGTTTTACCGTTGTTATCAATTTATTTTGGTCTTATTTCGTCACGGTAATAGAACACAGTAAAACAGTACAATGGGAATATAAATAACCAAAATAATGTTAATCCAATAAAATTAACCGGACTAACTTTGTCCGAAACGCCTACTATCTATTACAAATCTTACACTGATTTACAATATGCTGATAACACTAACTATTAAGCGTATCGAATTGTGGTAGTTCGATGTGCGCCTCGAATGGTGCTGGTTCGATGCTGAGCCGATTCGATATGGTCTCTACGTGAAATATGATCGTATCGAATTAGGGACGTATCGAATTAGGGAGTGTATCGAATCACTGTGTGTATCGAATTATGGAATTCGATGTGGTTGGATTGGGACTCAAGTTCAATCTCTCCCTGAATGCCCAAAAACCGCCCTATATATAGCAACTCGCTTCGCGGGGCCCGAGGACAGCTGTAAAATACGCATCGAATCTCGTCGATTCGATGCGCGCATCGAATGATGAGTATTCGATGCGCTGAAGGTATCGAATCAGACCGATTCGATACATTAATGGGCCGGCCCAACTCTATTGCTAGCCCAATCCTAAAATACCCCCATCACATAGTCCCCCCAGTTTGGGAGACGTTAATAGAATAATGACGACTTCCAAACTTAAAACATATTCTTCATAAGAAATTTTGGGCATCGAATTATAACAATTCGATACGTCAAATTATAGGCATCGAATTATGTTGTGTTCGATGCGCGCATCGAATTTTGGTTATTCAATGCGTTCAGAACAGTTACGGCCCATGGGCCTATATATAAGGGACCACATGTCTGACATTTCTTGTTTTTATCCGGAGAAAGGTTTTTTGTTCGCTTCTGTACCGCATCGAATTGCAATCTGTTCGACACGGTTCGTATCGAATCGGTAAAATTCGACATGCTACCGATTGTCTATTTTTATAGAAAAAATATTAAAATTTATTATTAGGCTAATATGGCTCGTATAAAATCTCGAAGTCGCAGCAAAATTGTTCTATCTCCTGAGAATATTCACGATGCTCAGGGAAGGGGCGAACAAAACGATCGAAATGAGTCCTTAGGCGCAGGCCCATCTAATTTATCCTCGTCAAATGCTTCTACCATAAGGCTTAGAGGTATTAGCGCAGGCACTCGGGTGCCATTAGTGAGTGATTTTGAGCGTCAAGAAAATTTTGTTGCGAGGAGATTAGTGATGACTCCTACCGATACCGGTGGACGCATTAAAGTTGGCACCAACCGCCAAATTCAAATAATGGAAGATATCGATGCGGAAGACGAGAAAATCGCTGCGAACTTGGTCAAGTTTAATGCAGCTCATCCCAACTTCAGGGAAAAACGTAATGTAGAAGCATCGAGTTCTTCCCACTCAACCGATGAGTCCTTGTATACCACCGTTAAACGAAAATCAGAGGAGAATATATCCGCTCGCGAAGCTCAGAGCATACCTCCACATAAGGGGCCTCGACCTTCAGGCAATTCGAGACCTACTCCGCCTGGAAGCCTTAGTAATTATGACTTTCTCAATGATGATAATTCAGAATCATTGAGTGCCACATTGGGTGGATACCGATTGAGAGAGGAGCAAGCTGGAGAGATTATGCAAAGTTTGTGGCCCGCAGTTGGATCGCCAAGGTGTAATTAACCGACTGAGGTATCAAGGTTTGGCTCGCTTTGGGCGCCTTTTCTTTGCTACTGTCATCTTAGCCGTTTATCGGCTATGCAGAGATTATAGTGGGTTAGCTGAGGTGCAAAATCAACACAACGATGTTGTCGACAATCTACGTACTACTATCAATAATGGAAAGAACAGTCGCCAAACTGCTCTGAAACGCGCCAGGGAATCAGAATTGAAGGCATCTAAGGCCGCCCGCGATAAGCATGATGCCGAAGTGAAGGCCAAGAAAACGGAAGAGGACGCAAAAGCTTTGCGTGCTGAAATTGACGCGTTGAAAAAGGATTACGAATCCCTAAAACGCGTGAATCGTTCTCTCGAGGCTTCAAATACAGATGCTGAAAATGCGATTTCCAACTTGCGTCGTCGAATTCAGTATTTTGAATCTGAAGAATATAGATGTGCTGTTGTTGAAGAATTTTTGCAGAATAATGCATATAAATTTCTGGAATTACTACGCGGTGCTGCTGACATGCAGTATGGAATGGACGTATGCGTTGGCCAGATTGGGCATCTTGGATATCTTGGAGAAGGTTTTCGCAATGACATGTTAGATGTAAGGCGTAACGCAAAAATGGAAACACCCGAGGCTAACAGTGATGATGACGATGATGCGTTACACACACCTCGTTCCGGCGATCCATTCTATACCGTGTGGCGGGACCGTAAAAAACCAAAGAAGGCCCATTCAAGCCCCTCAATGTCCAAATCACCTCATGCTTCCAAGGGTAAAGAGAAGATCCCTCCCATCACTACTCCGAGCGATTCGGAAAATGTTAAAAGGGTTCTTCACGATGTTTTTGGTTCGAGCGATAATGAGCCAGAGTTGCCACCGAGAATTTCCAGGTGTACAATTCTTCTTCGAAGTCCTCCGAAAACAACTGGTTTCAAAAATATTCACCTTACAATTTCGGCTAAAAGAAAGACGGTGGCCAGTGCGTCTAAGGCCTCAGGTCCCACAACAGTCTTACCAGGTAGAAAATGTCCTGCTCAGAGTGACTTAGCCCCTGTGCTGGCCAGTAAAAGGTGTGCACCAGGATTATCAACTAATGCACAGTGTATAATTTCTCCCAGTAGGTATCAACTCGAAGATCCTGCTGATAGAGCAGAAATTGTCTTGCCCGACAATTGGGCACAAACTGACGAATTAATCCTGACAGAGGATCAAATTCAGGGCAATTGCGCCAATTTTGCACGTTCAATGGGGTTGGTTCTTCGCGAGGAGTACCCCCATTCATCGGAAGAATAGCGATAGTTTGGCTAAACTGAGTTGTGAATGTCATCCTTTTGTTTTGTATATAATCATGTAATTCTAATCAATTTCCTGGTAATGATAACGACTCTACCGTTTAACCTCAGCTACGTAATTTCAGTTTACTCCTGTATTGCTTCGTTGTGATTATATCAAGACAAAGCATTTATTTTATTTGTTTACTGCTGAATGAATATATTCCTGGCGTTTAATAATGATGTTTGACGTAATGGTACATGTCTAACATTATGATTTTACTTGCCATGAAAAATATGAGCACTTTGAGCTATTATTATTTTCTTTAGAGCATTCATGTTTTATTTGAAAAATTAGATCCCTTTACGTCGTTGTTTTGGAATGCGGGGATAGATCTCGTTGGGCCTTCTTACCCTTCCATCATGTTCTCCCATCTGATATGTAGGGGTGGACCACTTTGGGCCTTCTTACCCTTCCATCATGTTCTCCTATCTGATATGTAGGGGTGGACCACTTTGGGCCTTCTTACCCCTCCGTCATGTTCTCCCTTCTGGCATGCGGGGGTGGACCACTTTGGGCCTTCTTACCCCTCCGTCATGTTCTTCCTTCTTTAACATTCAACGAATGAACATTTTCAGTTAATAATAATTGTTAAGAGAGTCAACCTAAATGTATGTGTAAGAAACATATATTCAATGAAATTTCTTCAATTTATGCGTAGTAACGCCTGAGATGTTGCACATTCCATGGGCGTTTCTGTTGAACTCCTCTTAGAGTCTCCAAATAATAATATCCTCGTGAACTTGCTCGTGTGACTCTAAAAGGCCCTTCCCATTTTGGTTCAAGCTTTCCGATATGCTGTTTAGCTGCAAGACTCCTAAGAACCAAATCTCCTACTTCAAAACTTCTGAATTGAACTCTCTTATCTTGCAGCTTTATAAGCAACAGTACGCTGATAAGCATCCTCTCTTGTGGATCCTATCATATCCAGATCCATCTGTCGCAACCGGGCCGATTGTTCTGGATCGTAATCAGTAATTCTGTGCGTTGGCATACCTATTTCCGCCGGCAATACAGCTTCAGTGCCATAGACAAGAACGAAAGGGGTTTCCCTTGTCGATGTCCTTGGGGTCTTCCTATATGCCCTTAATATTCCTTGAAGCTCTGCTGGCCACGTTTTTCCTGTGGCTCTAACTCTCCTTTCGAGGTAATCCTTCAATGTTTTGTTAGTGGATTCTGTTTGGCCATTGGATTGTGGGTGATATACTGACGTGAGATTGTGTGATATCTTTAATTCCCCAAACCACGATTTAATGTGCTTCCCAGTGAATTGCGTACCGTTATCACACACAATGGACCTCGGTATCCCGAATCGGCGTATAATGTATTTCCAAATGAACTCGATCATATTATTCTCTGTGATCGACGTTATAGGTTCTGCCTCAACCCATTTTGTATAATACTCCACTGCTACTATTAAATATCATTTTTGACCTTTGCCAGGTGGAAACGGACCCACAATATCAATTCCCCATTGATCAAACGGACATGCTACGTCGATGGGTTGCAGCTGACGTGCCGGTCTGTGAATGAGGCGAGCATGGTATTGGCAACTGTCACATTTTCTCGAAAAAGCTGTTGCATCTTTTCGTAGAGTTGGCCAATAATATCCTTGACGCAATATTCGTTGAGCTAATGCTCGTCCCCCGAAATGATTTCCGCAACTACCTGCGTGGATTTCTTCCATGACATATCCAGCTTGCGCAGGAGTCAAACATCTTAACAATGGTCCTTCAAAAGATCTTTTATACAACTCTCCATTACTGATGGTGAACCTGTAAGCCTTGTAACGTATCATGCGTTGAGCATTTGGATCCACTGGTAAAATGCCCTGTTGAAGATAGATCATAATTTCATCCTTCCAAGATGGGTCCTCTTGTATTGTCATTATAAATTCCATTATGACTTCTGTGGTAATATATTTTGATTTCCCAATTGAAGGTTTATCAGCGACCATAAGTGTGATTCGTTTCTCTGCCAAAATCTCTGAAGAATTTGCAAATTTAGAAAGTGCATCTGCTTTTGCATTTTCGTCCCTGGGGATCTGAGTTATATCAAAAAATTTGAACCTCTTTGCCAACTCTTTAACCTTAGCGGCATATAACTTCATGGTTTCCTCACGTGTTTCGTATCTTCCCGAGAAATGATTTGCCACCAAAAGCGAATCGGTGAACACGTCTAGATGTTCGATGTTGAGTCCGAGTGCCATTTTGATCCCTGCAATTATTGCTTCATATTCAGGTTCGTTATTCGTTACCATGTAATTTAAGCTGATAGCGAATTCAAATTCCCTCTTCTCTGGGGACAAAAAATGTATTCCAATGCCCCCCCACCCAGTTGTGGCAGATCCGTCAGTGTGCAATATCCATGTCGTTGTGGCTCTACTGGTTTCCTCTTGGTTTGATATTGAAAATATACAGCATGCGGTTTCCACTACACTATTCCCCAAGGTTTCGGCCATGAAATCTGATAAAGCTTGCGCTTTGACTGCGACTCGCGGCTTAAATTCGAACCCAAACTCACTGAGTTCAATTGCCCATTTCACCAATCTACCAGAGGTTTCTGGTTTTGCCAATACTTGCTTCAATGGTTTGTCAGTCACCACAGTAATTGGGTGAGATTGAAAATACGATTTCAGCTTTCGAGCTGTAACAACAATCGCCAATGCAAACAGTTCTATCTCCAAATAATTTCTCTCCGCCCCTTGCAGTACTCTGCTCACATAGTGTATTGGTAACTGTTGAGCTCCTCTCTGTTTGAGCAGTACTGTACTGATTGCATTTGCAGATACTGCCAGATAGAGATACAACATTTCATTCTCCTCCGGTTTTGCTAACAACGGCGGGCTTACCAAATATTTCTTCATTTGCCTAAAAGCCTCTTCACACTCCGGAGTCTAGATAAAATTTTTGTTCCGTTTCATTACTTTAAAGAAATGGAGGTTCTTCTCGGCAGATGTTGATATAAAGCTCCCCAAAGCTGTCAGACGGCCCACCAAGCATTGTACGTCCCTCACCGTCCTTGGCGAAGGTAAATCCAGTACTGCTTTTATTTTATCCGGATTGGCCTCGATTCCTCTCTCATTCACCACATATCCCAGAAACTTTCCAGCCGTCACTCCAAAAGTGCATTTTTTAGTGTTTAGTTTCATTCCATAAGTCCTCATTATGGTGAATGCCTCATCCAGATGTCGCACATGTTCATCAGCTTTTAGGCTCTTGACAATCATATCGTCAATATATACTTCCATCGATTTCCCAATCTGATGGTTAAACATTTTAGCCACCAACCTCTGAAATGTTGCTCCTGCATTCTTTAATCCGAAAGGCATTACCTTATAACAGTATACTCCGATATCAGTTACAAATGCCGTTTTACTCTGATCTTGTACTGCCACAAAGATTTGATGAAAACCGCTCTTTGCATCCATCATACTCAATAAAGCACATCATGCTGTAGAATCCACAAGTAGATCTATTCGCGGCAGAGGAAAAGGATCTCTCGGGCAATGCTTGTTTAAGTTAGTATAATCCACACACATTCTCCATGTAGCTTCTTTCTTTAACACCAACACAATATTGCTCAACCATTCTAAGAATCTTATAGCATAAATATGTCGAGCTGCTAAGAGTTCTTGCACTTCTTTTTCTGCTGCTTCATTGTTTTCCTTGCTGAAATTTCGTTTCTTCTGCCGTATTGGTTTCGCACTCTTGTCTACATTCAAATGATGTACAATGATTCTTGAGTCTATCCCTTGAAGGTCTGAATCGGACCATGCAAATATATCTGAATTACGGCGAAGACAATCTACCAATGCTGCTTCTATCTTCCAGTCCATTTCTGCTCCAATCTTGATTACTTTTTCAGAACTTTCTTTGAAAAGTTGTACGATTTTGAATCCTCCTAAAGGTTCCATCTTGCATTCTTGCCATTGCTTCAACAACTGACTCTCTATTTTATCTTGTCCCTGTTTTTTAGGCTTAATCCTATCTTGTCTCAGATCTGACTTTGTTTTGATCTTTTTCTCTGTTTGTTGTTTCTCAACCACATTCACGCGCCTTTTATTTGTCATCCTAGCTGCTCTATCTAAAAACAGTGCTTACGGTGTTCCCACAGACGGCGCCAATATTTTGGTCTTATTTCGTCACGGTAATAGAACACACTAAAACAGTACAATGGGAATATAAATAACCAAAATAATGTTAATCCAATAAAAGTAACTGACTAACTTTGTCCGAAACACCTACTATCTATTACAGATCTTACACTGATTTACAATATGCTGATAACACTAACTATTAAGCGTATCGAATTGTGGTAGTTCGATGTGCGCCTCGAATGGTGCTGGTTCGATGCTGAGCCGATTCGATATGGTCTCTACGTGAAATATGATCGTATCGAATTAGGGACGTATCGAATTAGGGAGTGTATCGAATCACTGTGTGTATCGAATTATGGAATTCGATGTGGTTGGATTGGGACTTAAGTTCAATCTCTCCCTGAATGCCCAAAAACCGCCCTATATATAGCAACTCGCTTCGCGGGGCCCGAGGACAGCTGTAAAATACGCATCGAATCTCGCCGATTCGATGCGCGCATCGAATGATGAGTATTCGATGCGCTGAAGGTATCGAATCAGACCGATTCGATACGTTAATGGGCCGGCCCAACTCTATTGCTGGCCCAGTCCTAAAATACCCACATCACAATTGAAGTTTGATTTTATATTACGTTACTAGAAGATGTTAGTTTGTTGTCATGGTATCTTTTGCTAGTAATCGATCCATTATGCTGCACATTTGGTCCTCTTAGATTAATTTCTCCTCAATTTGCGATTTGCGATTATCGCCCATTCTTTTCGTTATTTTCATAGATTTTGCCCTAATTCTCTGTTTCTTGTGATCAATATCGCCTAAATTGGCTATGGCTACTCTTACTGACATTGTTACTGCACCAATTCGTGAAAAGAATCAGTCCGATGATTCAACATTAGTTTACTTTCTCAGATTGCATGATCTCAATGGAACTGCAAGCATTAGTGATCTTTTGACCGATGAGAACTATAGTTCCCGGTCTTGGTGCATTTAGATGACACTAAATGTTAAGAATAAGTTTGGTTTGTTGATGGAAGTTTAACAATGCTTGGTGATGATAATCGATTGTTTCGTGTTTGTTGGATAAGAGAAACAATTTGGTTTTGCAATGATTATTTACTTTTGTTCTAAAAGAAATTAGATCCACCTGGATATTTTACAAAAATGCTCTTGATTTATGGAAGAAAGTGAAACTACGATTTGATAGGTTTAATGGTTCATGAGTGTTTTAGTTGCAGAAAACACTCTCCATTCTGTCAAACGACACCTGTCTATCACTGCATATATCTGGAAAACTATTCGTTTTTCCCATAATTTGACAATTTATTTAAATAGGTTCTATTTGATGAAATATAAATTTATTTAGCTTAATGGAATTTACCTGAAATTACATATCGGGTAGATGAATCAGGTATATTTAAGTACTGAAACCCAATTTGGGTTGAATGAGAAATCAAATGATAAATTTAGCTATTTTGAATAAGTTGTCTTGAAGAAATAAATTTAAATGGTGAGAAGGTGAAAAGTAATTATTCCACATGGAAAGTTGGACCTAAATTTGTACACCTGACTTGTTGCATATTTTGTTACTTGTTGCATATTTTGTTACTTGTTGCATATTTTGGTAAAGGGATTACGACATTTGGGGTACCACCAATTTTTAAAAGGGGAAACACCAAGATTAGGGGTGTTTTGGGCAGGGGTCCCGCCCGGCCACGGGGATCGGCCGGGACGGGAGCCGACTGGCAGCTCTCGTTCCCTCCCGTTAGGAGCAACATTCCCGGCGGCCGGGAATCCCGACCGGGACGGGATAGCTCTCGTATCCTGGCCGGCAGTGAGCACAAGTGGGCCTGGAAATTTCCAGCCCCTTTTTTTTTGTTTTCTGTAATTTATCGAATCAGTATCACAATAATCGAATCTCCAATATCACAATAATTTATCGAATCAGTCGATCACCCACAATACACAACAATATACTAATCCCCAATATCACAATACATTATCGGCTCATCCTATCACCAACAAGAACAAAGCATATAACCCGATGCAATCTCCAACATAAAACATAAACATAAAAAAAACAAATCCAGCATAACAAAGCAAAATAAAAACTTCAGTTAACTTGTCAATGCAATCCATCATAAACATAAAAATCTAATCAAAGTAGCACTTTTATTCAAATCCACCCAAAAATGAGGCATCCTTTCCCATCGCTGCAAATTCTGCATGAAAATCAAAATATTACCATTCCAAAATATAATAATTAACCCAATCACCGATTAATTATTAACGTTGTATACCTGCTTCGCGTTTCTCCAAGTCCTCCAAGTACTCCTCGATTTGAATTGGCGTACTATCTTTCCGTAGCCAATCTTGAAAGAATATATGTGCTTGAACTATTCACGGAGTCAATGAACTCCTAAACTTGTCAAGGACACGACCCCCGCTACTAAAAGCCGATTCAGAGGCAACCGTTGAGATTGGAATAGCCAATAAATCGCGAGCCATCTTGGCAATAATAGGATATCGATAGCCATTGACCTTCCACCAACCAAGGATGTCGAAATCATTTTGACCCTTTTCACGCCTATCCCGAAAGTATAGATCTATCTCACACGGTGTTGCTTCCTCCTCGTTATTCTCTTCCCTACGAATTTGATAAATGATCATTAATAACACAAATAGAGAGTTTTGTGTTGGAGAAATTATTATGTGGCATAAGCCTAAATATAATTTTTAGAAATTGGAATTGAGTCCAATTGATATTATAGCAACTTGGGTTTAATGGTGTGAATTGTATTGTCTTAATGAGAAGCTAATTGGTGAGATTTTATTTATATAAATAAGATTTTTATCTAATAAAAATCAGATTTGAATTGAGAATTCAAACCACACGTATATGCCATAATAATGTGAAATGAATTTGGCTTTATGGCTGAATTAAAATCACCCGTTAATGGCTTGGTTGTTACATGAAATATTTTTCTATTTAAAGGGCCTTTGCGCAAAGGATAAAATTATCAAAATATCAAGCAAAAACATATTATTTCACATTTGCATACATATATAGTTCAGAGTTTTGCAAAGTACTGTTGTGTTCGTAAGTGAAAAACAGTATAGCGCTTCACTTGCTGTTTATTTGTGTGTGGACGTTGTACCTTGGGAGATCTATTCCTCACGATGGCTCGAAGGATAGCCGGAGAATTCAATCTTAAGGGGAGAAGGCTTGCTTTCAACTCGTCCAAAAACCGTTCTTTAGTCCGATCGTTCACTGTTTCTTTGGTAAACTTTATTAATTTTCATATGTATCTTTTTTAGAGATCAATATACACGTTATTTCTCGTCGTTATTTATTTATTATTGTTATACGTATGCGACGCATACCAACAATCTTAAGATCGAACTTCATGTTTATCATGCGTTGCACCTATAGGTGGTTTTAATTCCTGGAATATTTATGCTTTATATCTAAATGTTTATGTTCTTGAGCTACTAATGTGTTTTGTGATTTCAGAGAATACTATGTCCAGATGTGGAGATTAATATTTACAGTAACAGATCAAGTACATATATCTGTTTCTTGTTAACTTATTTTCCTGCATGTTTATGTGTTTATATTCTCTGTTGTAGTGTTCAAAGGCTTCAAGTTGTTTTCTAAAATGGAATTAGCAAGCTTGAGTTTCTGGTTTTGAGTAAAAGTTTTAACATTCTGGTTTTCCAAAATAGTTTGTAGTAATATCAAGATGTTTTCTTTTACCCTATTAAGCATGGTATATGTTATGTTTTTATCAAGCTGGCTTCTTTGGTTTTGTCTTAAAATCTTTTCAAAATTTTAGTTTTCCAACAGTTTTGGTTTGGTCTTCAAATTGTTTATTTTCAGCAGTTTTGTTCTCTGTTTCTGGTTTCAAATTCCAAAGTCGAGCAGTTTTTCAAAAATAAAATTTTGGTTTGCTAGTTCTCGTATTCGAACTCTGCACCTCTACCATATGCATGGCCGTCCGTTACCACTGTGCTAAATTAAGTTTATGAATTAATTGATTCGTTATATATTTATTGTTATTTTATTCTGTTATTTTATTCTGTGAATTTAATTGTGATTTTAAAAAAAAACCGTAACTGTTATCGTTACTATTTCAGCGTTATGAATCTTGTGTGTTAAGTGTTTCGGTTACGTATTCAATGCATGCTATAAATTCGTTGTTAATTTAATTCAGTGAGCATAATTTTAAATTCAAAAAACGTTTTCCGCTGGAATTGAACCCGCGACTTGCGCATGAGTTTTTTGTGCTCTTACCGTTAGACTAAGAGTTATTATTAGTAAAAGCATGCGCTACAGTTTTATTATAATTACTGCTGAGATACTGTTAATTATTTCAAAATGCTTAAATCCAAAACGTTTTGACTGGATTCGAACCCGTGACCTATGCATGCGTCTCTTTGCTCCTTACCATTAGTCTGAGAAGTATTTCGTGTTAAAAGCATGTGTTATTCTGTACTAATAATAACTGATATACTGCAGTGAATTCTTTTGTTTAAGTCGTTGTTCATGCGTTAAGATAATGATTTGGTGATTAATTATGATAAATTGGTTCTGTGCTTTGTGAAATAATTCTAAAGTGTGAGACTTTTTTGAATTATTTAGATATGGCCGGTGACAATACATCCACCAATGATAGCATCGAGACTTCCTCAAAAGCGGGCGGCACTGAGGCTGGCACGCAACACCAGGATAGCGGTACTGAGGCCGTTGTTTTACCGGTCTTGAGGAACACCTAAATACCATACACTCATCCGGAGAAACCGGAGAAGTTCAAAGGCTCGAACTTCAAACGGTGGCAACAAAAGATGCTCTTCTTCTTGACGACACTCAATCTGACCAAGTTTCTCAAGGAGGAGAAACCAAAAGAAGATCGTGAGGATCCTCTGTCCGTTGAGAAGATGGAAATCTGGTCCAATGGCGATTACCTTTGCCGTAATTACGTGTTGAACTCACTTGATGATTCTTTGTTCAACGTGTACTCCCCAAAGGACAGCGCTCGAGAGCTTTGGTCTTCGTTGGAAACGAAGTACAAGGTTGATGATGTCGGGGCTAAGAAATTTGTGGCCGGACGTTTCCACGAGTACCGGATGGTCGATGGGAGAAGTGTGGTGGAACAATGCGAAGAATCGCAATTGATTTTCCACTATTTGGCGACGGAAGGAATGCCTCTACCAGAACCTTTCGAAGTGGCAATGGTGATTGAAAAATTACCACCCTCATGGAAGGAGTTCAAGAGCTATCTCAAGCACAAGCGAAAGCAGATGGGGCTTGAGGATCTTGTTCGTAGACTGCAGATAGAACAGGACAACCGCAAGATGGAGAGAAAACCAAATGGGGCATATTCAAAGGCCCACGTGATCGAATCTGGGGATACCTCTAACGGCCAGAAGAGAAAACATTCGGATGTTTCGAAGGCAAAAGGCAAAGAGAAAGAAGAATTCTCGAGGGATTGCTACACATGTGGCAAGGCTGGACACAAAGCAAAAGATTGTCGCCGACGTCCCAAGGGGAAAGGGAAAGGCAAACGATCAGTTGCAAATGTGGCAGAGGCAAGCCAAAACTCTGATGAAGACACGTATCTAAGTGCTTAGCAATGAAGCTAGCAACTAAGCAGAAAATTTAAATTATTATAATAAAAGTCTCGTTAGAGGAGACTAATAATTTAAATAATTGTAATAAAATTAGTCTCGTGAGAGGAGACTAAGTATGATGAATAATTTCTTTTTCTTGAGGATAAAATAATATATGTTTGTTTGGAAAGAAAAATACAAGTATGAGACTTGTATATTTATATATATTTGCTCGAAAGAAAAATACAAGTATGAGACTTGTATATATTTATATACTTATATATATATATATATATATATTTGCTAGAAACAAATAAAACAAGAAATACTTGGAATTGAGTTCAAATATATACTTGTATAAAAATGCTTAGTGAGAAGCAAGAGAAATTCAATATTATTTATTCAGATTTATTGGAATATAAGACGCGAAGTACGGAAACAAAAATAAATTCTGAAATAAGTAATTTCTTTAAGGCTAGAGACATTTTTTTCCTTGAGGAAAAGAAAGAAATGTAGGGGCTAAAAGAAGAAAGTGTTGGTTAAGATTATTCCAAACTTTTAAGTTGAATAATAATCATAATATTTTCCAAATACTTTAAGAGGTTAAAGAAAATAGTGGAGGCGATTGACGAAAGGTCTAGCGAGAGACTAAGTAGCAAATTCATCGAGGGAAACGGGAATTGAGCCCACCTAAAGACATCACCCCATGATGGCAACCCTACCTGAATTGTAAACCCCAATTTGCAGGTTCAAATGGACAACTGAATTGTGGGGGCGAGTCGAACAAAGCACACGGGAAATCGAGTTCCCAACCCATTTCTATGATGAAAGAGTGATGGACGTGTACAGGTTAAGGAGAACTTGAGGTTCTAATGATCCTTATGTCTTGTGAACACAAGCGGGGTATTACAGGATACCCTTAATGAGAGATCACCTATGTCGAATGTGAAGTGGCCGCTTCTATGAGATGATAAAGAAAAAAAGGGCTAAATCTCTAAAGCATTCGATGAAATTTTCCAAGGCAGTCCAGGGCCAAAACAGACAACAACGAGAACCCATACGGTATTGGAATGAGTTGTGTGAGTACCATTGTCTTGGTATACACAAAACGCTGAACAGTTCAAGGCATCACGTCCACTGGTTGGCAAGTATATCCGATGGTATTTCACTAAGGAAGGTTCAAGGCCCAAAACCACCTATCCTGATGCAACAAGTTCCGGCAGAACTCTAAAATTACATTTAGCATTGTTAGGCTCACGTGCATTCCAGCCAATGACATTCACGTGGGGGTTTGTTGGAGAAATTATTATTTGGCATAAGGCTAAATATAATTTTTAGAAATTGGAATTGAGTCCAATTGATATTATAGCAACTTGGGTTTAATGGTGTGAATTGTATTGGCTTAATGAGAAGCTAATTGGTGAGATTTTATTTAGGGATAAATGCATTAAACCCCCTGAACTATGCACGTTTTTGCGTTTTCGTCCTTAAACTAATTTAATAAGCGTTTTCCCCCCTAAACTATACCAGTCTGTGCGATTTGCCCCCTGACCGGGTTTTCGGCTATTTTTTGCCATTTTTTGCCAGAATTTTTCCCCTTACTCGACACATATGTGTTGTACTAGATGTATTTTAGTAGTTGATGACAAAAAGTAGGCGAAAAAACACCTCGAACGGGACATATTCCGGCTAAATACACTGAAGAGGAAATCACATTTTAGCCGGAATATGTCCCGTTCGAGGTGTTTTTTCGCCTACTTTTTGTCATCAACTACTAAAATACATCTAGTACAACACATATGTGTCGGGTAAGGGGGAAAATTCCGGCCAAAAATGGCCAAAAATAGCCGAAAACCCGGCCAGGGGGCAAATCGCACAGACTGGTATAGTTTATGGGGGGAAACGCTTAGTAAATTAGTTTAAGGACGAAAACGCAAAAACGTGCATAGTTCAGGGGGTTTAATGCATTTATCCCTTTTATTTATATAAATAAGTTTTTTATCTAATAAAAATCATTTTTGAATTGAGAATTCAAACCACACCTAAATGCTATAATAATGTGAAATGAATTTGGCTTTATGGCTGAATTAAAATCACCCCTTAATGGCTTGGTTGTTACATGAAATATTTTTCTATTTAAAGGGACTTTGCGCAAAGGAGAAAATTATCAAAATATCAAGCAAAAACATATCATATCACATTTGCATACATATATAATTCAGAGTTTTGCAAAATACTCTTGTGTTCGTAAGTGAAAAACAGTATAGGCCTTCACTTGTTGTTTATTTGTGTGTGGACGTTGTACCTTGGGAGATCTCTTCCTCACGAGGGCTTGAAGGATAGCCGGGGAATTTGATCTTAAGGGGAGAAGGCTTGCTTTCAACTCGTCCAAAAACCGTTCTTCAGTCCGATCGTTCACTGTTTCTTTGGTAAACTTTATTAATTTTCATATGTATCTTCTTTAGAAATAATATACACGTTATTTCTCGTCGTTATTTATTTATTTATTATTGTTATACGTTTGCGACGCATACCAACATTTTGCAATAAACATAGAAAACTTAGACTTCTTAAGTGTACATTGCCCATTGTTCGTGCCTCGTAAGCAAAAGTTACTCTTTGATCCAAGGAGATGTACTCGCAAAAGTAGAAGATGAAGTTGGAGGAGGGGGAATTGGTGGTGCATTTTCTTCGACCATGGCCTTATACTCTTCAAATAATCGACGGAACCCTTGCTTAATTGTCGCAATCAAGGTAGGTTCATTTTCAAATATTTTCTCAACATAGTTAAGCTTGAGGCGAGGATCTACCATGGCGGCATAATACAACAATTGATTCATCTTCCCGTTAACACCCCAATACTTGTCGTATTTTTCTTTCATAACCATAGCCATTGCTTTCAAACCATCATTTTTTCCAGTCTTAGGATCAATTGTCGGTCGTCTCATCCACACAGTCAAGCGATTGTCGATAATGCAAAGTTGGGTTAGTACCATATGCGATGTCACATAAGTTGTGCCCGAAACAACCTCCGTTAACTTCTTGAAAGGCTCCAAAAAGTCGATAAACATCTTTTCCCTCTCCCAATCATCATCGGTTGGTATACGATCCCTTAACTCAGTGGCATAAGTAGCATCTTTCTGCCTGTATCCAACGAAAGCCATCCTCAAATCATAAGCGGCACTAAGCATCGTGTACGTAGAGTTCCAACGTGTTGAGACGTCTAAGCAGAGCAATTTGCCACATTCTATTTTAGAGGCCGTCACACACTTTTTGAACAACGAATATCGACTCGGAGAAGCCTTAATATACCTGATGCAATCTCTAATACCGTCTACCGAGATGTCACCGCCATTACATTTCAAGCCATATTGAACCATGAGGTTAAGAATGTGTGCAATGCACCTAATTTGCACAAGAGCCCCATTTTCTATCGATATGTCGCTTTTCTTCACCCACCATTTCACCAAATCATTAATAGTCGTGTCATTGGACGAAGCATTGTCAACTGTGATAGTGAAAACTCGGTCAATCTCGTAATCACCCAACACCGCATTGATATCATTTGCTATATCCCGACCCATATGACCGGATGTCAAGCTAAAGCTTAAGATTTTCTTTTTCAAATTCCACTTATTGTCAATGAAGTGTACCGTGACACACATGTAGTTGTCCCTCGTGATCGATGTCCAAGTATCGGTGGTCAGACAAACCCTATGTGCATTCTCCTTTATAAACTTTATTAACGTCTCTCTGTCCTTAAGGTACAACACATAACAAGCTTCCCGTATGGACTGTTGGCAAGGTAGTTTCAAATTCGGCTAAGCTCGATACATCATTTCAATAAATGATTCTTTCTCAACTGTTATGAAAGGCATCTCGTTCTTAATCAAGTACAAAACCACGCGCTCGAGCACCTACTCCTGATTAAACTCCCAATTACTAATTGCACCATTATGCTCCACTTTTAGTTTTTGTTGTCTTCCTCCGTTCGCCCTCTTATGTTTTAACACCTTACATCTCTCGGTGTGACTTCTCAATCCTTTAGTACCGTGTGAATTACCATCGATTTTTATGGATTTGCTGCAATGAAGGCATCAGCCCATAACAATGTGTATTTGTATATCCTCGTATGGTTGAAACTCCCTCCACCATGGAGACATTAGTGTATGGTTTATTTTTCCCCATACCATCTTTCCTTTTTAGTTAGGTCTATTACCGTGGGTAATGCAAGTCTTGTGTACCTTCGACATGCTAAATTCGGAGACCTCTTTTCCCTCATCTCCTCCATCTTCTTCTTTAATAATATCATCTCCCTCACTTTTTTCCTCCCTCTTTTCGAGTGCATCTTCATGTGGCGATTGTGCGGTTTCTAGTGCCACATCATCTTTATTCGATTATGCACTGTTATACGGCGCATCATCCCTCATTGCTTCCATAGCCTCTCGATATGAGAGTTCTCGAGTTTGGCCTTTGGGAGGACGAGAAGACTTAACCGGGGCACCACGGGAAGTCGATGGTGCTGTGGATTTACTGGAAGCTTTGACCGCCTTCGAAATAGTCGGTGCCTCCGTGGAAGTAGAGGCCCGTTTACGAGGAGAAACTCTAATTGTGGTACTTGTAGGAGCTCCAGCGGAGGACTTATTTTGCTTGTTAGTTGCTACCATCTAAACAACCAAAATAAAAACATTCACTACCAAGGAATTGGATATCTATATCAATACAAAAGCCTCAACGATCAATTCAACACCAAACGACAATATCCAATATCAATATCTTAATTTACGATCAATTTTGCAAACTTCAATCTAACACAATGCGATTAAATTCACGTTAACTCGTCTCACTTATCATACTAACCAACTATAATGCCTATCATCGTATCAATTTTTGAAATTAATTCTTAATTGCACAAAACCCCCCAATTAGTAAACTACTAAACTCTAATTGAAAACTCATAAACCCTAATTTTCTATATGTAAATCAATAATAATTAGCGTAATCAAACTATAATTCAAAGAACAAGAGCCCCATCAAACTATAATTTAAAGATTTACAAAAAAATTGTTTTGCCAAATTACCTCTAAATTTTGAGTATTGTTGGTGGTGAGGCGGCTTAGCGGCATGGTGGTGAGGCGGCGCAGCAGCGTCGTGTTGAGGTGGGGGGCCGATCTGAGTTGTGCGTGTGAGTTGTGTGTGTGTGTGGGTGACCGTGTGTGTGGGTTTGATGTTCTCTATGTGTGTTGTGTGTGTTTGTGTGTGTTACGGGTTGTTTGTGTGTGTGTTGTGTGTGTTTGTATGTTTGATATAGGAAAAAAAAGAGCAACAACTATAATATATAAAAAAAACTATCTACTGACTCCCGGGATCCCGCGGGTGGGAACGAATCCCCTTCCCTCCCGGCGGGAGTCAGACCGAGAGCAATTTCCCGGTCTGACCGGGAGGGAATTTGTCGGGGTTTTCCCGGCTCGGGAAAAACTCGGCGGGTCGGGCGGGATCCAAAGATCCCGACCCGGCCCAAACACCCCTAACCTAGATGCTATGGGTCTTTCTTCAAAGCCCGTACGCGTGCAAGGTTGGGGTCGTGGGTCATGGGCCGTAGGGTTGGGCTTGAGCTAGAACTAGAGCTAGGGCTTGGGCTTTCCCTAGACGAGTATTCTTTCTAGACAAAATGTAATTATGTAATGAATTAATTGTTCAAATATAATTAATAACAAACATGGTGAGATGTAAAAATCTGCAAAATTAGTGCGCGCAATAGGCAAAAAGCTGGCGGAAAAATCTAGTCAGCAGCGAACAAACACCACACCTTGTCAGTACTAATGGGAGCACAATGAGCCAAAATAGTGTGAAATAAGGTGAGAAAGTTGTGACGTGCAAATGAAGTGTCCGTCCAGTCACCCTTAGACCAACTTTCAAAATCTATAAATAGACCTCCCATGCTTCTTCATTTTTTGTTAATTCAATACATTCTCTTATTTGTTTTTGTCTTGTTTCGAAAGTACAAAATATTATTTTCATTTGTTGTTCTTAATATTTGTAGTGCTACTATATTAAAAGGTTAGTCGTTGCATCTTGAGAAACGATTGTCGATTAAACGGTAAGCACTAAGCGGGGTAAATATCATTTTAAAGAGATAAATAGGGCAACACTTTACGGACCTAAAATAATAAATATGGGAGGACATTCAGCAGCTAGGGTATCGATTTCATCGCAAATTACAACTCAAAACTATCTTCCATAACTATTCAACATTAAATTCCACCGTTTAAAGGAGAAATGTGATTAATCTAAACAAACAATCATCTGGAGTAGAGCAAGGGAAAATCCATAGAAACTAACGTCAAAGTCTCGTAGAGATAAAGAGTTTAATCTTCATTTTCCTTTATTACACTAATATTTTACGGATTATGGTTGTGAAACATTGATCACGAGTAGCTAATTATCCCAGTGTCTTGTATATAATGTAGTTATCGCAATGAATGCACATTGGACCTATGTTTTTATTAATTTTATGGACGGATTATTTTTTCTGCCCTTTAACTTTACCTAAAATTCTTAAATGCCCAAATTGGTTCGGACCAACTAAAAATGCCTCGTAACTTCTATTTTTTCTACTAACAATGTCCAAATTCTCTTTTTCGAAATAAAATACTGACGTGGCTGCCCAATCAATGAAACGGTGGGCCTAGTCAATAAATCGCCCCGCCACATCAATTATTTCCGCGTGAAATGTGTTTTTAAAAGTACCCAAAAAATAATTAAAAAAAAACAAAAAAAAATAAATAATAAGTTTTCTTTTTCCCGTAACCCCACCCCACCTAAGCCACCACCATCACCACAACTACCACCACCATAGAGAAATGAAAGACCAGGGAAAGTGAAAATTGGAGGTCAATATGAGAAATGAATCTCGCTAAATTAATTAAATAAGTAATGACCTTGTCGAGAGTGTAAGCGAGAGCAGCTCCGGCGACACTGACACCGACAATAATAATGTTGGTATCTCCGCCACGAATTTCCAGCGCTGAGTTGTGAACTTTATTGTTACACTCATTCTTGGAGATCGAGAAAGAGAGAATTTGAGAGGCGATTATCCCCGTCGAGATCGCGGATTTGAGGAGAGGATCTGACATGTGGTTACCATATATTTCGCCATCCTTAAAGAATTCTGTTATGACAGGTGAGGTGCGGTTCAAAATTTCGGCGACGGAGGAGAGAGTAAGAAATTTTGAGTGGTGGTGGTGATATATGGTGGTGGTGATGGGTTTAGAGGTTTGGTGGTGATGGTGAGTTTGGTGGTAGCGGTGACCGTGAGTTTAGGGTGTTGGTGGTAGGCGGGGGGGGGGGGGGGGGGGGGGGTTGAAGATGGGAAAAGTATATATATTGATACTTTTAATGAATATTTAATTTGTTTTTTTTATTTAATAAATTAATTAATAATTCATTAGAGCGAGGGGTTTGGTTAGAGATCCGTCAATCGATCAAAAGCCTTGACATAGGAAGCCCGAACAAGACCTTTGGCCACAAGGTCACGTAAGAAGTGTAGATCCATATAAATATGCTTCATACGAGAATGTTGAACCTGATGGAAGGAAAGTCGAAGCGCGCACATGTTATCGAGGCGAATAAGATGCGAAGAAGGGAGAGAGACGTCAATCTCACCAGAGAGGTGTTGAAGCCAACGACCTCGCTGAAAGATAAGCAAGTGCTCGATACTCAACCTATGTGGAAGATCACACAACAACCGTTTGCTTACGAGACGAGAAAAAAAAATACGTCGAGGTGGAGGTGCCATTAAGATTATCACTAGCCCAATCCGAGTTTGAAAATGCCGTAAGGGATAGGAAAATATTTCGGCGAAGAAGAATTCCATGAGTGAGAATGCCCTTAAGATAGCGAAGGAACCGTTTGAGGGCAGTCTAATTCGTGCCAACAAGTGATGCCATGCGTTGAGCCACCAATAACTTGTCAAAACTCAGTTGCATGAAAGAAAGTGGGGGACGGTGAGGTAGGTGAATTGGTGGCCATACGAGTGGCCAGTGGTTTAGCTTCGTCCATCTTGTGGCGAGATAGAAAGTCATGAATATACTTGTGTTGAGAGAGAAACAATCCCTCATGATAGCGCTCGGCCTCGATGCCATAAAATAAGAAAGAATGTCCATGTCCATAACGACAAACTTTATAGCAAATTGCAAAATAAGGGAAGAGATCATAGAGTCACAAGATCCCGTGACAATGATGTTGTCGATGTATAGAAGAACATATATGTGAGTTGATTACTAAGGGAACACGAACAAAGACATGCCATATTCGGTTTGAACAAAACCAAATGAGAGTAACGCGGCACTAAGAGCAAGATACCACGTTTGAGGCGCTTGCTTAAGGCCATATAACGACTTTCGAGGAAGGCGTACATGCCCTTGAAGAGACTTATCAACAAAAACCGAAGGTTGATGCATATAGATAGTCTTTGAAAGACCGCCAGAATTAACACATTGCTCACATCCAGAAATTGAAGAGCCCAATTATTCATAACCGATGAAATAAAGAATTGTCCGAATAGTTACCAATTTAACAATAGAACAAAAGGTTTCTTTGTAGACGAGACCAGGACGCTGATGCAGCTAAGTTTCGATGAGTTATTGATGGTATTCAATACCTCACTCTTACTCGTCCGGATACCGTATAAGGGTTACCATAATTGTGGAGTGAAATGAATAATTTCATTAATCAAGACAATACGTATATATACTAGTTATAAGGATATTGACAGAAAAGATAAATAGTACAATCGAATAATATAAATAAGGAGAATATACAATACAACAATACTACTATTTAATAATGATGATGACAATGTTCGGGTGAGAGTGTTGAAGGAAAGTAACATAACAATGAAGAAATCCATATTGTTGCCTTGGTAAAAAATGTGGACTAAATAGACGGTGTTATGATTGAGTGTCAAGCCAAAACCCAGAATCAGTGTTTGCCCAACATGCAGACATCAACACTGGCCCAAGAGATCTTCTTTGTTGACTGGGATGATGACACTATCTTAACTTACACTGGAGGTTTAAATCCTGAAATCTGTGAGTCGAATGATCATTCTGACTTTGAGTGTTTGCATTACTTTGTAGGAGAACTTACATAAGATGAGTTTGTTTATTTATCATGACTGCTCAAAGAGAAAACCAAGTTGGGTAAAAGTGAGAAAGATCTTACTATAGAGAACGACAACTTGAAGGCTACAACTATTCAACTAAAGGTAGACTTTACTAGAAAAGATGCAAGGATAGAAAAAGTAACTTCCAAGTTAGTTAGAGTTGAACAAATCAGTGCTAAATGGAACACATGTAATGAAGGCAATTCTGGTTTGGGATACCAAAGTCAAGTAGCCCATTCATCTACTTCTGTTGAGTTTTTAAAAAAAAAAAAGGAATTTTCTGGAAAAATCTAGGAAAATATCTATATATGTTAATATTGTTTTCACTCAAGACATCTTAAACATTATTGTTATAAATATAGAAAAACTCTTGATAAGAAAACAATAACTATTGAGCAACACATTGATTATGTTAGTGTTAATACTTGTGCTAAGTCAACACCTGAATCTGGTGTTGTATCAACATTTAGTACTAACATTGTTGGGCAGAATAACAAAATGAGGTCTAACAGACTTTAGGCTCCCAAAATCAAAATTTATTTGCAATGTTGCTTTATTTGGTTTGCATACTAAACTTGCAAGTAAATGGTATTTTGATAGTGGATGTTCTAGACATATGACTGGGTCCAAATCTTACCTCAAGTACTTTGTTCCTTTGAGCATTGGAACTATCACTTTTGGAGGCAATGGTTAAAGGAAAATCATTGGAAAATGTGTTCTAAATGTATATGAATTTTCACCCCTTGAGGATGTCGTGTTGGTAGATGGATTACATGAAAACTTTATATGTTGAGAAAATATCAGACATCGCTTGGGTATAGTCTTTGATTATTATTAATAAAGAGGAGTTCTCTCTCCACTTAATAAGGGTTTTAAATGAAGAAATATTGGTTTCAATTTCTATCATGGTATCAGAGCCAACCCAAGATGTATGTGGGCTCACAACCTATCTACACGATGACACTTAAGATAATATCGGGCCACACGTGAGGGGGCATGTTGAGAAAATATGCCACATCGCTTGGTTATGGTCTTGGATTATTCTTAATAAAGAGGAATTCTCTCTCCACTTAATAAGGTCTTTTAAGTGAAAAAATATCGGCTTCAATTTCTATCATTATAAGCATCAACCAGTTGTGTGATGACAAATTTTTAATAAGGTTTAGTAAGGATACATGTGATGTTTTTGATAATGCAAGTGTATGTGTCATGAATGGTACAAGATCAAAGGACAACTGCTATTTTATAAAGGATGAGCCCAATGTTTCCATGCAAACATTAAATAATCAATTATCTGACACAAAAGACTAGACATGTGCATTACAAGAACTTGAAAAATACTATTGAAGCATGATACCGTGCGAGGCGTTTCTAAGTTTTCTGGTCCATGTAAGCTTGTGTGTGGTGGCCATTTGAAGGGTAAGCAAACTAAAGCTTCTCATGTCCCAGTTAAAGTGGTTGGTCAGAACTCATGGACTTATAGATGCTTTGAACTCTTTCGTATGGATCTTATGGGTCCGATAAAAGTAAGTAGCTTTGGGGGGTAAGAAGTATGCTTATGTGATTGTGGATGAATTTTCTTGGATTAAATTCTTAAAAGAAAATTTTGATGATTTCAATACTTTCAAAACGCTGCATGCTAGTATTAAGAATCAGGGGAACTTATTGAACTATTTCCCTAATTTGGCCTCATTCCAGTTTTAGTCACATATTGATTTGTTTTCCAACTTCAGTCCCATAATGCCGAAAACTTCAAATTTTGGTCCTCCAGCACCTGAAAACTCAGCCACGTGCCTTGCGCACAACCAATTCTAATACGTTATTTTCAAATTCTACACATATAGAGACACGATGTGCGTGTGTCATATAACTTTATAAATTATTTTGGAAACACGTGCAACACTTCTTACATGCAAAGCACGTGACCAGTTCTAGGAAAATTTGCACATTTTCGATGTCGAATGACCAAAATTGGATATTTTCAACATTACGGGAATGAAAGAAAAATATCATATGGGACCAAAACTGAGATGAGGCTACATTGGGGGACTAGTTTAGAGAAAATCCCTAGGAATCTGTATGGTGATTGGTGCCTCTGTAGTGAGAGTTAAGTCAGATCATGGTAGAGAATTTGAGAACAAATGCTTTGCTGAGTTCGGTGAATTGAATGGATTTTTTCATGAGTACTCTGCACCTAAGACACATCAGTAGGATGTGACTGGTGAGAGGAAGAATATAACTCTTTAAGAGATGGCTAGGGTAATGTAAACTCTAAGAAAGTGTACAAAAGACTTTGGCCTGAAGCCTTGAACATTGCTTATCATATTGTAAATAGAGCACACATTAGGTCTGGAACAACCATGACATCTTATGAGATTCTGGAAAATAAGAAACCTAATCGTGCTCATTTTCATGAATCTGGAGTGCTTGTTGCATTTGAAATGATAGAGACTCTCTTAGAAAATTTGATCCAAAAAGTGAAGTGTATCTTTGTTGTTTATTCTTTGAATAGTTCATCTTTTCGAGTGTTAATTCCTACATTAAATACTGTTCAAGAATCTGCAAATGTGGTATTTGATGATTTGCCAAGTGCTATAGGTGATCTGGAGACTGTTGTCACAACAGATGAGCAGTTTGACTCAGATGATGAAGAGGTTCATGTTACGAATGCTACGAAGGACACACCTGCTAAGATTCAAAAGTACCACCGTACATCCCAGGTCATTGGTCAAATCATTGATGGCCTTAAAACACGTAATAAAGAAAATCTAAAGTACATAGATATGGTAAGGTCATTTTTGTCTGAATGACGCGAGTTCCTATTTTATTTCTTCTATTAACCTAACAATGTTAATGAAGCCCTTAAAGACACTCACTGGCCTCAATGTCTAGAACTAAATAGATTTTCCTAAATAAATGGTGTAATTGTAAGAAAAGTAGCTCGTTTGGCGGCTCAAGACTATACAGAGGTAGAAGGTATTGATTTTGACAAAACCTTCGCGCATATAGGTATAATTGAGGCTATCAGAGTTTTACTTGCCATTGCCTGTTAGATTTAGTTTCCACATAATAAATCTTGTGAGATGTATCCCACATTGGTTATGTGTTGATATGATGTGAATGTAAAGTATAATAAAAGCCCTTTTTGAGTCTGTCCCACATTGGTAAAGTATGTTGGGCACTAACTCATGGTAACTATAAGGACTTTTATGGGCTTTAAGAGCTTTAGCTCTTATAGGCCAGTTTTACTAAAGTGGCTTAAGTGTCCCACATAGAAAAAGTAAAGACTTATTTGTGGGTTTATATATGTTTGCATTATATTACTTGGGTAATAAAGAGTGCAAGACATAGGTGGTGCTCATGCACACACGCGCGCTGAGTCGAGCCCGTGCCCGAACCCGCGCTCGCGCGCGCGCGCGTGCGCGTGGCGCTTGTGGCGCTTAAGTGGCGCTTTTGTTTGGCGCACTTAAAAAGCACTTATCACTTTGCACGCTTGCATCGCTCATCGATCTAGGCCGTAGATTTTATTTAATAAATTAAATAAGATGAACAGTTGTGATTTAATCTGAATATTAAATTAATATAGATTAAATTGGATGGTGTGGATTTAATCTTACTTAAGATTTAAATCCGACGGCTCAGATTAATCCGGGAAAATATGGAGGGAATATTTGAAAAACTCAGATTCAAATATTAACAGTCACATATTTTGGAGCTGGAGAGTTGTGGCTTTCTGTGAAAGAATACCAGTGGAAAAGTCGTGACTTTTCGTACAACTTTTCAACGTCTATATATTCGTGGGATAATCAGAGATCAGATACATCAAAATTTCGTATCTCTCATATACATACAAAAATAATTGCTGCAGAAATTATTTTCTGTATTATTGCATTCTTGTTCTTTTTCTGTTTTATTAACTTCGTAAGTCCAAAACGCAGTTAATTGTTCTTTTATTTTCTGGGCTTAAATTGTATCCTGGGAGGCGATTCGCTGCAACTCTTTTGGCACACTAGGTGGGGGCGAATTACGCTTTAAGGAAAGCGTTTGCATTTTCGCGACTTTCAAGTTCCAGATTGTGACATTTTCGATAAACTCACCAACAAACTTAAAGCGTAATTCTGCGTTTTCGAAAATGTCTGGAGGAGGATCGTTAAAGGAGTTCGCTACCAACATTGTGAAGTTGGAGAAGTTCGATGGAGACAACTTCAGGCGCTGGCAGAAAAAGTTGCACTTCCTTTTGGCGCAACTCGGGGTGGTGTACGTGCTGACAACTCTGAAACCAGAAGCGAAGGACGATGAGACAGTTGCTGAAACCAGAAGTAGGCTGAAGTGGGAACAAGACGACTACTGTTGCAAGGGACACATTTGCAACTCGCTGTCCGACACGCTGTTCGACATGTACCATGAAAAATCAACGGCGAAAGAAGTCTGGGACAATCTGGAGAAAACCAATCTGGTGGAGGACGCTACGAGTAAGAAATTCATTACCAGTAAGTTTTTTCGTTATTTCATGGTGGATGGTAGAAAGTTACTTGAGCAGTTTTACGAGTTAAAACAGATAGTTAATCAGTTTAAACAGCATGCTTTGCATATGGATGAAACTATAATTGTATCTGCTGTTATAGACAAACTTCCTCCTTCATGGAAAAACTTTAGAAAGGAACTTAAGCACAGGAAAGAAGATATTTCTCTTGCAGATCTTGAGAGCCATCTTAAAATCGAAGAAGAAGACAGAAACCGAGATGATGGAGATGGTTCCAAGGTCATGGTGCTTGAGGGAGGAAGTAGTAGCAAGCAGAACAATAATCCGGGCAAAGGAAATGGTAAGAAGAACTCAAATCAGAATCCCAAAAAGAGAAAAGCAAGTAACAATACTGTTTGCTGGCAATGTGGAAAAGAGGGCCATCAAAAGAAAGATTGTCGTGACAAGGCTAAGAAACAGAAAACAGAAAACAATACAAACAAGCAGAAGTTTGTGGCAATGATTTCTGAAATGTTTGCTGAGATCAACCTTGTTGGGAATGACCGGTCATGGTGGATCGACTCTGGAGAAACAAGGCATGTCTGCAAAGACATGTCCATGTTTGTGGAGTATACACCGGAAAATGATTGCTCTGTCTACATGGGAAATGGCGCAAGTGTTGCTGTCAAGGGAAAAGGAAAAGTGCTGATGGAGTTTACTTCGGGGCATGAACTGGAACTCACTGATGTTTACCATGTTCCAGAAATTAAGAAAAATCTTGTATCTGGAAGCCTTCTTAATAAATTTGGCTTCAAACTTGTATTTGAGTCGGATAAATTTATTCTGACTAAGGGAGGATCCTTTGTAGGCAAAGGATACCTTTGTGAGGGAATGTTCAAACTCAATGTAACTGAGAATGCTATAAATAAAGTATCTTATTCTGCTTATATGCTTGACTCTTGTTCTTTATGGCATGATAGACTTGGGCATGTTAATTTTAGAAAATTACATCATATGTCTAATCTGAATTTAATTCCTAATATTGATAAAAATGTAAATAAATGTAATACATGCATGCTTACAAAAATAACCAGAATGCCTTTTCCTAAAGTCGAGAGAACATCAGAAATATTAAACTTAATACATAGTGATTTATGTGATTTTCCATAGCACTCCTACTAGAGGTGGAAAAAGTTATTATGTGACTTTTATTGATGATTACTCTCGATTTTGTTATGTTTATCTTTTGAATCACAAGCATGAAGCATTAGATAAATTTAAAATATTTAAGGTTGAAGTTGAAAATACATGTGAAACCACCATAAAACGTTTAAGAACTGATAGAGGTGGTGAATATTATGATCCTACGTTTTTTGAAAATGTTAGTATTGTTCATGAAGTTACTACACCCTATTCTCCACAACAAAACGGAATTGCTGAAAGAAAAAATAGGACATTAACTGAAATGATTAATGCTATGTTGTCCAAATCTGGACTTAGCAAAGGATTTTGGGGTGAGGCACTTTTAACAGCGTGTCATGTTTTGAATAGAGTGCCTACTAAGAAAAATTCTACAACTCCATATGAATTATGGAAGAAAAGGAAACCAAACTTGAAGTATTTGCGAGTTTGGGGTTGTAGAGCTATAGTTAGAGTTCCTGATCCTAAAAGAAAGAAGCTGGGAGAAAAGGGTGTAGAATGTATTTTTCTTGGTTATGCACTAAACAGTAAAGCTTACAGATTTATGGTTATTGAGAAAAATTACTCGATTGAAGTAAATACAATAATTGAATCAAGAGATGCCATATTTGATGAAACCAGGTTTTCTTCTATTCCTAGAATTCCAGAAAATAATAATAATGAATCTATAAATATAAGGAATTCTGAAATAGGGAATGAAGAACCTAGGAGAAGTAAAAGACCTAGAGTACAAAAAGACTTTGGGCCTGATTTTCACATGTATCTTGTTGAAGGTACACGAGAAAAAGAAACAAATCAAGTGTTGTTATCTTTACATGCTGAATCTGATCCAAAAACTCATGCAGAGGCTATGAAGTCTCAAGATGCTAGTTTTTGGAAAGAGGCTATACAAGATGAAATGGATTCCATCATGGGAAATGACACCTGGAAATTGGTGGACTTACCTCCTGGTTTTAAAACCGTTGGATGTAAGTGGATTTTCAAAAAGAAAATGAAAGTTGATGGAACCGTTGAGAAGTTTAAAGTAAGATTAGTTGCAAAAGGCTTCACTCAAAAAGTACTTGATTATTTCGACACTTATGCTCCAGTGGCTAGAATTGCTACAATTAGGATTTTAATATCCTTGGCCTCCATATATAAATTCGAAATTCACCAAATGGATGTCAAAACTGCATTCTTGAATGGTGAATTAAAAGAAGAAATTTATATGCAACAACCTGAAGGTTTTTTTGTGAAAGGACAAGAGCATAAAGTGTGTAAACTTGTTAAGTCTTTGTACGGACTTAAACAAGCACCAAAACAATGGCATGAAAGGTTTGACCAGGCTGTGTTGTCAAACGGATTCAAAATCCATGAATCTGATAAGTGTGTTTATAGTAAATTTAAAAATAATAAAGGTGTTATTATTTGCTTATATGTTGATGACATGCTTATCTTTAGTTCTGATCTAAATCAAATCAATAATACTAAGAAATTTCTATGTGAAACATTTGATATGAAAGATCTAGGTCAAGCTGATGTTATTTTAGGGATTAAAATAATTAGAAGTAATGAAGGTATCATGTTATCACAGTCTCATTACGTTGAAAAAGTATTGAGAAAATTTAATCATTTTTATTGTACACCAGTTAGTACTCTGTTCGACCCTAGTACTAAATTAATGCCAAATGATGGGAGAGCATTTTCACAAAACCAGTATGCTAGTGCAATAGGAAGTTTAATGTATTGCATGACTTGTACTAGGCCTGATATTGCGTTTGCAGTTGGTAAACTGAGTCGGTATACAAGTAATCCTAGTAGAGAACATTAGAAAGCAATATTTAGAGTCTTCAAGTATCTTAAGAAGACCATTGATTATGGCTTATGCTATAATGGCTATCCAAATGTTTTGGAAGGTTATACTGATGCTAGTTGGATTACTGAGAGTGATGACCACGCATCAACTAGTGGTTGGATATTCACTCTTGGTGGAGCTGCAATATCATGGGGTTCTAAGAAACAAACATGCTTGGCTGATTCAACCATGGCATCAGAGTTTATAGCATTAAACTCGGCAAGTAAAGAAGCAGAATGGTTGAGAAACTTGTTATTGGAAATGACAATATGGCCTAAACCAATGCCTCCCGTGTTAATACACTGTGACAGTCAGTCGACTTTGTCTAGAGCTTATAGTCATGTCTATAACGGAAAGTCTAGACATATTGGTTTGAGACATAGCTATGTGAGACAGTTAATCAGTGATGGTATTATCACAATTAACTATGTGAGGTCAGCAAGTAACTTGGCTGATCCTCTGACTAAAGGTCTTGCCAGAGATATGGTGCATAAGACTTCTAGAGCGATGGGACTGAAAGCCCATACATAGTGATCACACATGAGGGAAACTCAACTCAACACTTGAAATATCAAACTTGGGTTCAATGAGTAAAGTACTTCATTTTTGTGATTGTCAAGCACTTAGTATTTTAAATTAATAATTTAGTTATTAATTGGTTCCATCTAAGTATAGTGCTTGGTACCTGTAATGTCAAGGGCAGAGGTTGAGTTTAATACTCTTAATAGACTTGTAACAGTAAATGTTGGGATGTCATAATTACAGGGACATCCTTGACAAGTCTACCTAAGTGAGTAGTAGAAGTGAGGCCGCTTCATTAGAGTTCAGGGCTTAACTCTAAAAATTACTCATGATACCAGGATATAGACACAGGGCCGTTAACGTGTCAGCTTGTTAGAATAAAGAACAAGTAAAGGAACTGTGTGTGGTACTTATCCGGTTGGTCGAGATAGAATTGCTAGTTCAAAGACTAGTCTACTATGCTTTTCTGATTAACTTTGATAGGTATCCACTAAGTGAAGGTTCAAGTCGAAAGACACCTTTATTTATTCATAGAACTTCTTGAGGTGCAAACTAAGATTTATCATTCGGAAATGGTGGAGATTGTTAGATTTAGTTTCCAAATAATAAATCTTGTGAGATGTATCCCACATTGGTTATGTGTTGATATGATGTGAATGCAAAGTATAATAAAAGCCTTTTTTGAGTCTATCCCACATTGGTAAAGTATGTTGGGCTCTAACTCATGGTAACTATAAGGACTTTTATGGGCTTTAAGAGCTTTAGCTCTTATAGGCCAGTTTTACTAAAGTGGCTTAAGTGTCCCACATAGAAAAAGTAAAGACTTATTTGTGGGTTTATATATGTTTGCACTATATTACTTGGGTAATAAAGAGTGCAAGACATAGGTGGTGCTCATGCACACACGCACGCTGAGCCGAGCCCGTGCCCGGGCGCGCGCATGCGCGTGGCGCTTAAGTGGCGCTTTTGTTTGGCGCACTTAAAAAGCACTTATCACTTTGCACGCTTGCATCGCTCATCGATCTAGGCCGTAGATTTTATTTAATAAATTAAATAAGATGAACTGTTGTGATTTACTCTGAATATTAAATTAATATAGATTAAATTGGATGGTGTGGATTTAATCTTACTTAAGATTTAAATCCGACGGCTCAGATTAATCCGGGAAAATATGGAGGGAATATTTGAAAAACTCAGATTCAAATATTAACAGTCACATATTTTGGAGCTGGAGAGTTGTGGCTTTCTGTGAAAGAATACCAGTGGAAAAGTCGTGACTTTTCGTACAACTTTTCAACGTCTATATATTCGTGGGATAATCAGAGATCAGATACATCAAAATTTCGTATCTCTCATATACATACAAAAATAATTGCTGCAGAAATTATTTTCTGTATTATTGCATTCTTGTTCTTTTTCTGTTTTATTAACTTCGTAAGTCCAAAACGCAGTTAATTGTTCTTTTATTTTCTGGGCTTAAATTGTATCCTGGGAGGCGATTCGCTGCAACCCTTTTAGCACACTAGGTGGGGACGAATTACGCTTTAAGGAAAGCGTTTGCATTTTCGCGACTTTCAAGTTCCAGATTGTGACATTTTCGATAAACTCACCAACATTGCCTGCTTTCTAAAGATTAAACTTTAGAAGAGGGATGTTAAATGAGTTTTTGTAAATAATTATATAGATAAAAAAAGCCTATGTTGAACAACCAAAAGGTTTGTTGATTCTTTCCACCCTGACTATGTGCATAAATTAGAAAAAGCTTTGTATGAATTGAAATAGGCTCTTAGAGCTTGATATGAAAGGTTAATTGAATTTATTTTAAACTTTGGTTTTACCATAGGTGAAGGTGATATTGTTTATTTTGAGAAATGGCAAGGATGTTTGTATTGCTAGATTTATGTAGATGATATTGTCTTTGGATCAACTAACATGTCTACTCTAGGCAGGTTTGTTAACTCCATGACAAGTATATTGAGATGAGCACGGTTGGAGAGCTGAACTTCTTTCGTGGTTTACAAGTGAAGCAAAATGAGGATGGTATATGATGGGAGCGTGTGGAGGTGTAAATATAGTAGAATATATTTTAGCACAAAATTATTACACCTAAATCCACTATGTCGCAAGTGCATGAATCAAGTAATAATAAAATGGTAAGTATAGTTATGAACCAAGTATCGTATCCCAAAGGAGTGATGGTTATATGTATGAATCACTTAAATGCAAAAACACTAATTACTGTCACTATCTTTTCTCTTTTGTTTGCCAAATATGATAAATGATATGAATGATTTATAAACTAAGAATGTTATGAACGCTTTATCTAGAATGCAATGGACTAATCTAAGGATGCAAGAATGGTCAAATATCTTTTTGGGTTTTTGATTTTTAACTACAAGAAGACAATTAAACTACCTAATCTAATGCAAACTATTAAACTAATGATGTCGGAAAGATGAGAGATTAACTAATGCTAAATTAAACTAAACTTGAATGATTGATTGATTGCTTTTAGGATGTGAACAATGGTTGGAAAGATTGTTTAGAGGTTGGGTTTCACAATGACTTAACTTAGTAGTTCATAGACAAACCACCTATATTTACTTACAGTACTTGATAGTAATTTGATGTTTACATGTCTAATGGATCCCTGACATATGCCACGAGCTATCTCAACCACATTTCCATGAGTATAATATAACTTACCGCGTTAACAGAATCAACCCAATTGTCAATTGTTTTAGAAGAGATATCAAATCTGCAATCCAATTAACTCATTTGAATCACGCTAACAAAATGTACATAGTCAAGATTGATCTAGTGTGATCTAAAGGTTGCGCAATAGTTGCTTTCGCAAATCCAAGATCACAAATCGCATAGTCAAGATTTTACACTCCGTGAGGCCCCACTCAGTGCTTCCGTGTTATCCCAGCGATAGTAAGGTTAGTCATACAACATAAGTAACTATTCAATCTAGACATTCAAGGTCATCAAACACTCATTAAATAAAGCAAATAAATATATTCATAATATCATAGTTACTCCCCAACTCTAAACAATGAGTAAGTTAGCTCTTCATAGTCACGAGTTCAACAATTAACAAAGAATTAAATATTATAGACAAAGTAAAAAGGTAAAGAAAAGCTTCTCGGATCTGGTGGAGCGTTGTTGCTTGACCCTCTTTTTACTCTCTTTTGCTATCCCATTCTTCACGAATTATCTTATCTCGACTAATCTAGAACAAGACTTGATGTTGTTTTTCTCTCTTGTGACAACTCTTAGGGTTTCTTCTCTTTAAAAGTGGTTGTAAAGGCTGTGGAAATTGTTGTGAAAGTTGTAACCTAAATGTTGAATGTAGCCCCATATTTATAGATTTTCTTTCAGCTCTAGGTTGCGTTTTAAGGTTTCTGACTTGCGGCCCAAACCTCCTCTGATCACGCGACCCGCGTAATGTGTCCTTGATCGCGCGCTACTCGCGCGATGCAGTTGTGATCGCACTACTTTTTGTTTTCTTTCCTGCAGTCTCCTGGTGTCTTCTCTTCAATCGCGTTATACTCGGTATTTCCTCTTTTGTAGTGTCGTAGCGCTCGAATGTACTGAAATAGTGTCTCTGACCAACTATTATCCAAAACATCCATTTTTGGCCTTGTTTAGCCTCGTTTTGCCTTGACTCCTTGAATATCTAAGAAAACATGAAATAATACTAAAGCAGGTAAATGTGTCATCATAAGTATCCAAAAGCATAAGTAAACAAATACTTAAATCAAGCTAATGAGACGCTTATCAGTACACCTTAGCCAAAAGAAATATAAAAAACCTGGTGTACGATTTCTTTTTTCATTAATTGTTGACTAAGAAAAGGCAAAGAAAGAGACAAAATCTCAAATAGGTGGATGGAATTTGCTTATTATACATATATATATATATATATATATATATATATATATACTTTTGTTACCTTGTTACAGAAGATATTATTGCTTCATTTTTATATTATATTTAGTTTGGTTTTATTTTTTCTGGGTTACAATACACCGAGATTACAATACAAATGGGCCTTAAATAAACTAGACTATGCTAGTCTATTACAAAGAATTGGACCAGCTTTGTCCGTAACACCTATTACACGGTAAGAAGCCTAAAAAAACTAAAGTAGGCCTGAATGACTGAATCTGGAAACAGACAAACGGGGTGCAGTTCGACGCTGCAATAACAGTTGAATTCCTAAAGAGTCGAACAACTATAGGTTTGACTCTGAAAACCCTCAAATGGAATGGAACGGTTGATATCAATCAAACAGTGAAGCAAATCGATCTGAATCCAATAGCTCTCGAACAGTCGAATGACCTGGTTCGGTTGTTGTAGGGTTGGTGAACAATATTTAATGCATGACGTAAATTTAGGGGAGCGGGGTATTTATAGATTTTGGAACACGGGACCCACTCTGCGAAAGGGCAATAACAATTGAACGTCTTCATTTGATTGCCCAACAAGTGTTGAACCACATTGGTTCAATTCTTTCCCATTGGGCCTTTAATGAGATAGGCCGACCCCGTTCGTTTCTAGGCCACCTAAAATACCTCTACACTTGTGTCCCCCTAATTTGGGAGTCGGTCTTGATTCAAGAGCAGGTGCCAAATTTAATAGCCTATGTCATTGTCTTTGAAATTGGATTGCGTTCTGCTTCAAAATATGCCCTGTAATATGGAGGATCGGGTGACAACTAATAAGATTTTGCCTTAAAAGTTGCCCCTCATTTGGGAGTCGTAATTGAAAGGAATGGGTGCCAATATCTGGCTTTAAAATACACCCCCCATTTGGGAGCCGTAATCCGAAGGAATGAATGCCAAATCATAATATATGGCTTTAAAATATGCCCCTCATTTGGGAGCTGTAATTCAAAAGAACATGTGTCAAATAATAATATATGGCTTTAAAATACGCCCCCATTTGGGAGCCATAATCCAAAGGAAATGGTGTCAAATAATATTATCTGACTTTAAAATACGCCCCCCATTTGGGAGCCGTAATCCGAAGGAACGGGTGCCAAATAATAATATCGGACTTTAAAATACGCCCCCCATTGGAAAGCAGTAATACAAAGGAACGAGTGCCAGATAATAATATATGATTTCAAAATACGCCGCCCATTTGGGATCCGTAATCCAAAGGAACGGGTGCCAAATAATAATATCAGGCTTTAAAGTACGCCCCCTATTTGGGAGCTGTAATCCGAAGGAACAGGTGCCAAATAATAATATCAGTCTTTAAAATACGCCCCCCATTTGGGAGCCGTAATCTGAAGGAACAAGTGCCAAATAATAATATATGGCTTTAAAATACGCCGCCCATTTGGGAGCCGTAACCCTAAGGAACGGGTGCCAAATAATAATATGTGACTTTAACGTACGCCCCCATTTGAGAGTTGTAATCTGAAGGAACATGTGCCAAATACTAATATATGGCTTTAAGATACGCCCCCTCATTTTGGGAGCCGTAATCCAGAGGATAAGGGGCCAAATAATAAATCGGAGAAAAACTTAAACCATCATTAATTCCATCGTTCTAGATAGTATCAATACAGAGGAGGTTCTATTGTAATGAGTAGTGTTAAATTTTGGGTGATTCGAATGTTTTGGAGACAATCGAATCTTGGGTGATTCGATAGTTACGGAGATAATCAAATCTTTAGTGATTTGACTGTTTTGGAGATAATCGAATCATGGCGGTTTGATTGTTCTGTACATGGGCCTGGTAGCGAAAGTCTTCTTGTCGCGGACCACTCTCTATAAATAGATCTATGGCTGAGAGAGAGGATGCATTTGCTACATCCGTTTGAACTGATAATGTTATAAAGCAGTATTGAACGGGTAGGTGTTCAATCATACAAGTATTGAATTCCTTGTTCGATAGTCGATGTGTTCGATACTCTTTTTGTTCGACTTTTTTACTAATAAATTTTTGACCCTTTGTTTTTTTTTGTAGTTATACTTCTTTTCTGTCAAGCGCGTGTGTTCGGCTTCGTAGACCTAAAGGTAGTATGGCTATCCTCTTAGGTCTTAATTTAAAAATGTTGATTTTTCGTGTATGCGTGGTAGAGTCGAGCTAGTATAGTTATTTTTGTTTTTTTTTCCCAGTTTGTAAGAAAAATCTTAGACCAGAATGCGATTCTGGAGGTTGATATCGAAAGTGGTTGGAGTGACGACTATGGGGTCGAGTTGAGTGGCTCTATAAGAGCACACAACATCGGAGACTCGCAGTCGAATCTGGTCGGAGAGGCCTCGTCGTCCCGAGTTGAAGGTAGTGAAGATCACTTGTTGGAAGACACTCAAGATCTTGGTGCCAAACAAGGGTTGGGTGGTGAGACAATCTATGATGTGGTCGAAAATTGATAGCGAGTCAGATGGGACGGACGAGGAAAGTAGATGAATCTAGTGAGGTGGGTGCGGCGGTGGATATGTCGTATAACGACTATGTCGCGTGCCTGCAGCATAGTCGGACATATCTGCGTGAGACCTTCCACATTGGTCAGAATTATCAGATCAAGATTCTGACGGCTGAGCAAAGAGTCAACACTCCAACTCTAGGGTTTCTCACGGTATTCGTAGGGCAATTGGTTAACGGTATGGGGTTCCATATCCCTCATGATGTTTCGACCATCTTTCGGACCATAGGTTTGGTGTGAAGCCAACTCACCCCCAACTCGATTGGGCATATCATGGGCTTTCTACTTGCCACGAAAGGACTGGGTGCACATTGCGGCTCCAACGAGTTTTGGTCTTTGTTCGAGGTGGGGAGCAAGGGAAGGGTTTTTTCATCATGTAAAGGCCCTGAAGAAGGTCAAATTTATGTATGGGGAGTGGACATGTTATGGGAAGAGTTGGAACAAGAGATATTTTTACACTAAGAAAAGTTGGACGAATGAGCTTTCATGTCTGAAGAAGGACTAGGATTTCAATACCTTGCGGGGTAGGAGCTCTGAGGTGGGGCAACACCTTTAGGGCCAACCTTGTGACAAATCATAAGTTTGACGTAACCAAGTTGGTTACGGATAACACTCTGAGCCTTGGAGGGTTGTCTTCGGTCTTGTACCGGGATCTAATACTATTGGTATAGGGTTTAGTCACGCTGGAGATCTAATTATGTAATTTTTGTGATGTTGTTATTGATATGCTTCTTTTGGTCTTTGCTGAATCATTTATCATGAGTCGTTATGCTCGCATGAACCAAGTCTTGGCAGCTGAGGTCGGGTGGGCCAAACTAAGGTGCCGATCTCGATTCCCCCACTGAGGAAAAGGAAATTTAAAGGAAAAGTTGGGGTAAAGGACTCGCAGGCATAGGTCGGGGCTTCTAATCAGGTAGTCACGCCAGTTGACCCGTTTGAAGTCAGAAATCACGGTGAATGAGAGCCCTCGCCTATCTTTGTGGATGATGATAACTCTGGAGGTCTTGATGTGCATGTTGCTGAGAGCGTCGGACAGGATAATGTTGCAGAGACTGCCGCTGTGGTAAAGAGAAGATGGGTGCACCAGACTAGGTCGCAGACTAGTGGGGCTGGACATTCCGGGATGCAGGCTTCTGCTAAGGTTTGAACTTGAAACGTTCCAACTGGGGGCACAGCTCCCCCAGCAGGGCAAAGCTTAGGCGCAGCCACGGCGGGCAGCCCTCGTATCATGTTCGGCGGGGTTGCCCAATCTGAAGAGGAGGCAATCAAAGTGTTGCGTGTGTTGTTTCCTGGTCTTGCCACACGGGTCCCCACATCTATCGAGGAGGGAACCAAGTTCAAGAGTCTAGTGCTGCTAATGGTTAATTCGGTAATTAGATCGTTTGATAGACTATATAATTCCCTTTGTTTGAAATTTGTGTTTTATGTTTATATATTCGCGTTTTTCAGCAAGACGGTGACGTCGACATGATGACTTATGGCTTGGAGCAGGCGCATGAGGAGAAGACAACTATCATTGAGCAGTTGAGAGAAGAGTATTGGGACATCAATCATGAGGCTCTAAAGGCGGCGTAGGACAAAAGGGATAAGATCTTGAGCTCTGCAAGGGACTTAAGTTGCCAAGGCTGGCGTTGATCGCGAAGCTTCTCAAGTCGCACAGAACAAAGCCTAGGCACTTCAGGATGAGGTTGACAAGTTGAAAGGAGAGAAGAGAACACTTGAGATGAGCGTTAAAGAGCTTGAGGAGCAGATACAGTTGGAAAATGGGAAAGTGGCGCAGGCAGAAGGAGAAAGGTATGTAATACTCAATATTATACAGTGTACTATATGAGCATTTTTGTGTCGCTTATTTCGAGTTGGTGAATGTAGCCTCCTACTCTGGAGCAACGGTTGGCCATTGCTATGGAGTTCATGCGTAGCAATATGTTTCAGGAAATTAGCCTTCGTCGAAGGATCGAAGACTCCAAGAAGGCGCAAGTATTAACAGTACATCAAATTTACAATGCACATTATCTGCGTGGTGGCTTTGATGCCAAGTGGTTGAACTTGGGGTTGGGTCCAGATTTGAAATCGCTGCCAGAGGTTGCTAGCAATGAGCCTCTTGTGCCAGACGAGTTTCGAGTCTATTGGACAAAAGGGATCTGATGACCTTTGGCATGTCACCGCCGCCTCCACTGCCTCCTCCCTTTCTTGTCTCCGACGAGGAAGATGACAATGCGAATGACGACACTGAGGCATGAAGTTTTCCTCGTAAATGTTTATGTGTTGGAACAATTTATTTTGATCTGGGTTAAGTATGGGAGCTGCGTCGCCTTGGTTCAAAAAATTGGATATTTATTCTCTTTATGTTATGCTTATGGAACATTGTGCCCATGTGAGTTTGAATATTCGCTCATTGGGGGCGTTAATAGCTTTTATTTGCAACTTAACATCTATTGCGTCTTGTCAATATCGTATTGATGATAGCGCCTCGTGTGGCAACAATCTGTGTTTTGTTCCCTTCGACTGAGGGCAAATATTGGCACGGTTTGTATAACCGTGATATATACTAGGATCGTAATTTATGTTGCTCAACTGTTCTTCCCTCTCAGTTTTCTCATGGGCGCTTAGTTAGACTTCGTTTGTCATATGTGTGTTCATCTCTGGGGGTACGCCCCCAAGTGTCTCAATAGACCCCTTCGAGTTAGATGTTTATTTCATTCTCCCAATAAGATACTTTGAGTTTTTGTTTGATCTTGGTAAGTTTACTATCCATCGTATCCGGCCTCATTATGTCAAACATTCCTTCTTTGTTGTTTGTCTTTTTTTTTATTATTATTTCTCACTAGTGTCCGCTTATGTGGCTAATCCAGTCGAGCACTGTCGGGCCTTTTTTGAGGAGGCGGCTCTCCCAACAGTGTTTTTTACATCCACAAGACTCGAACCCGAGACCTGAACTCAAGTCCCTTACCACTGGAGCCAACAACCGTTGGTTGTCTTTGTTGTTTGTCGAGATACCTCATTTGACCGCGTCGGGTCGAATATCCATCTATGTTAACTGCAAAGATATTAGGTTTGCATTTGACTGCTTTGGTTCAAATGTCCATCTCTGTTGCTTCTTTGAAATATTCGGTCTACATTTGCCCGTGTCGTGTCAAATGTCCATTTTTTTTTGTTTCTTCGAGATATTAAGTTTGCACTTTCCTTAATAAGGCCAAGTGTCCATCTCTATCATTTTTTGAGATTTCGGGTTTGCACTTGCCTTAATATGGTGAAGTGTCCATCTCTTTCGTTTTTCGAGACTTCATGTTTGCACTTGCCTTAGTTGGGCGAAGTGTCCATTTTTTCGTTTTCTAAGATTTTGGGTTTGCACTTACCCTTGTTAGGTTAAGTGTCCATCACTTCGTCTTGACTGCTCCGAGTTATGGGCTACAGAACCGTGCTTTTGTACCTATAGGGTTTCCCATTAGTTTGACGAACCATGACAATAAAAATCACATAAACAGATATAGTGATGTAATCCAGGCTAAAGTTTGCTTGTTTTGTGACCACTTTGGGTCTCGGAGGCTGCTAAAACCACATTTGAATGTACCTATAGAGTCCTTCTCAATTTCGGCACATAAATAATAATCAACAAAGATAGCGGTTTAATTGAAGATAAGGCTGAGCCTAGCGTGATGCCAGGTTGCCTATGTTTCTCGAGTGGTGCCTTGAGACTCAAGCCATTGTAGTTCCTGTATTAAGTTTTACATGCCCGCCCCTAATACATGGGGCAATTTAGGTAATGAATAGACAAAGTTCAGTTGTTCTAGAAAGCAATTAAATATAGGGATAACATAACAGGGATCAATCGATCGCATCCATCTCTGTTGGTGCCAATGCAATGAGTGCATCCTCATCTTCACGTCGTGGGATCTTGATTAATGTCATGTAGCAGAGCCATCCTTGTCGATGATTGTCGATCACCTCGCTTGTTCCTCTATTGTTGAAAACTTTATCTTTTGATGATATGTGGACACCACAGCTTTGAGGACATTAAGCATCGGTCTACCCAATATGGCATTGTAGGAGAAATGCACGTGTACGATAAGGTATTCATTGTTCATGGTCTTCTTTCGTGGGAAGGTCCCAAGCAAGGTCGGGAGTGTGACCAATCCACGTGGGATAACTTCCATCCCACCAAAGCTGCACAACGGAGTCCTCGTCGTCTAGTCATCTCCTAACGCCATGTGTTGCCATGTGGAAGCGAAGAGTTCATTGGCAGAGCTTCTGTTGTCTATCAGGACTTTCATAACACCAAAATTAGCTATATCAACCGTAATCACCAAAGGGCAATCCAGCTTACCTACCTGAATTGCCTGAGGGCTAAGTTTCATTAGATCCACTTTGGAGAAAGTGATTTTATCTGAAGCCATTTCCTCGATTCTGAGGAGATTCATAAAGCCCGCATAGCGGTTGGCATCTATCTTACTTGTCACCCTTTTACGTCCCTTTCTAGGCTGATTATCTATTAAATGAGGGTAATCGAGAATCTGCAGGTTGTCCATGGTCTTCTGCTTGTCCTTCTATGGTGATTGCGATTTGTCCCTCATGGGTCTATTTGCCTCATCCTTCAGACCCCTGACATACTCAGCCAGTTTTTTGTCTTTGATCAATCACTCTATCTCATCCTTCAGGTCCTTACACTCCTATGTCATGTGATTGTTCTACTTGTGATACTTATGGTATCTTGTTGATAGCCTCGTAGCAGATTAGTCTTTCATCTTTCTTGGTTCGTTCAACTATCCCTTCCTCTTTGCCACCCTGTAGATAGTCATGATGTTTGTATTCAGCGGAGTGCATTGCCTAAGCGACGAGTGTCGATGTTTGTCATTTCTGCTCTTATTCCATCCTCTATCTTTTTTCCCTTTGTCCCTTGCCCTGGACGAATAGTCAATGGCCTCCGCCGCCATCATCTCTTCGAAATGCACCACTTGGTACGCAGTTTGTTGATTTAATAAATTGTTCTTGGTTTTGCCTTAAGCAACTCCATCAATAAAGTTGGATTCCTAGTGGCGTGGAAGATGATATTTGTCACCATTTCACCTTTTGGGTTGTTGATCTTCAAAAGCTCATAATTAAAACTCCTAATAAAGTCCTTCAAAGACTCATTTCCCCCTTGCTTCATAGAATACAGGTGCGAGTGATCCATAACTATCCTTTTTTTACTTCAAAAATGACTTTCAAACTTCTTTCTCAGTTCCTCATAGCTCGATATCGTCCCATATGGGATCCTAGGAAACCAATCCAGAATGACCCCGGTCAGCATGGTCACAAATATGCGTGCTTACATGTTGTCGCTGAAGTCGTGTAGAGAAAGAAGTCCATCCAAATAGAAGATATGCTCCCACATATCCTGTTTCCCATCATACGTCTTTAGTTGGGGTATCTTTTCCCCAAGTCCTAACACTTCGGATTCAATCTCGGCGGTGAAGGATGTGCTTCTGCGAGTTCTTCCCATCAATGACATTCTGTTTTCCACTTCATTCTTCTCCCAGTTCAACCTTTCCAACCTCCTGGCGATCTCAACATGTTCTGCCCTGGAGTCGTTAACATTTCCTCGACTAGTCTCACGTCTTGCGGCATCTTGGTGCCTTCTCAACTCAACTTTTACCAATCCAGACCTTGCCCTACGGCCTTCCATATGTCGCATTTCCCTCGCTTCATCAGCATGACGCCTAGTGGTTGAGACCTCTTCACGCGAGACCTCTCTATGGCCATCAACCGAGGGCGACACCTGCAGTTGAGGGGCGGGTAGGGCCATGGCCACTGTCGTGCAAATTATTGCCATGATTTCATCCTTAAAGGTCGCTGGTAGACCTGCTGTGGTGGCAGCCACCACATCCAAGTTTGGTACCGGCTGATTCCCAGTTTCAGGCATTGGCTAATCATGATGAATGGGTGGTGGTACCCTTTCCGTTTCGGGTCAAGGTGCCCTTGCCCTATAGGGGCTCGGCCCCAGCTAGCTGATGCATCATAGAAGTGGTGCTCTCTGCAGCTCTACTCTGTGATTGAGTTACTCTAAACATCTTGTTTGCGCGACTGTGCTTGCGGTGTTCCCACAGAAGAAGCCAATAATTTGGTCTTATTTCGTTTGGGTTACAATAAACCAAGATTAAAATACAAATGTGCCTGAAATATTAGTGTAATACAAAGAATTTGGACTAGCTTTGTCTTGAACGTATGTTACACGGTAAGAAGCCTAAAATGACTAAAGTAGCCCTCAATAATCGATTTGGAAACAATCGAACGGGGTGCGGTTCGACACTGCAATAATAGTCGAATTCCTGAACAGTCGAGCGACTACAGGTTCAACTCTGAAAACCCTTGAACGGAATGGAACAATTGATATCAATCGAACAGTGAGGTAAATCGATCGAATCCAATAACTCTCGAACAGTCGAACGACCTGATTCGATTATTATAAGGTTGGTGAACAATATTTAATGTGTGGCGTGAATTTTGGAGAGCGGGATATTTATAGATCTCGAAATGTGGAACCCACTCTGTGAAAGGAAAATAACAGTCGGCCATTTATGTTCAATTGTCTAATGGTCTGACTCTTTCCCGTTTGGGCCTTTAATGGGACAGGCTGACCCATTTCATTTCTGGGCCACCTAAAACACCCCAACCAATATTATTGATACAACATTTCAGTTTGGAACGAAATTATATAGTCTTTACTAATAAAAATAGAAGCTCATATTTCTCAACTGAAAAGGCCATGCTAAGTGGAGAGTGAACTCCTCTTTATTAACAATAAACCAAGACTATATTCAGGCGATGTGGGATAATATTTCTCAACACGCCCCCTCACGTGTGACCCAGTAATTATCTTCAGTGTCATCACGTAGGCAAGTCGCGGAGCCCAACGTCTTGGGCTGACTCTGATACCATGAATGAAATGAAAGCTCATATTTCTCAACTTAAAAGATCTTTTAAGTTAAGAAATATGAGCTTCTATTTCTATCATTTTCCAAGTAGGAATATTTGAACTATTCATGTTTTGACTTAGCTTCACTACTCAGCTCATATCTTAATCTTCCCCGTGCCCAGGAGACCAAGCAACAACATCAAAGTTTTTCGAGAGATGGCACGCAACATATAATACTAAGTAAAGAACTAATTTAATTAAAAAATGATGCTCACAGTAATTATAATTACATAAAATCACTACCAAACATACGCGTTTCTGGCAATAAACCCTTGTCTTGTTCTATCTGTCTTACTATGCCGGCCAAACTATCTTTCATATAATATAACAAAAGACGACTTCACATTTCATTCCTCTCACCCTTCAAATACTAGCCTGCACATTCATTTTGCACTCCTCCCTCCACAACCTTGTTCATCTAGAACTAACTTTAATTTCTTCTTTAGATTATTTTATTGGCTATATGTAAAATTTAATTTGTTCAAAAAATTTATGAAAAGGCTCGAGTTAATATATGTAATGCAACCACAAGAGCAGTTGAATAACCTTGAGTTTTCTGGGGTTAGTTCTGTTCAAAGAAACGAGTTGTCTCAGTGGGTGGAAAATGTTACTAAGCAACTATTAGAAGACTTGCCGGAAAACGAAAACCAAAGCGAATCGACCACAAAGTTCCAGGCTGAACCACCTAGAACCGTGGTGCATGACGCTGGTTACAACCTAAAGGCGCTTCTGAGTGAATTCGGGCCACGCAAAGTTGCCCGGAGGATCTCTGACCAAAGCCCAGGATCAATACTAATGCACCACCACCAGCAAGATCATCAAATTGCTCTTGGCATTGAAAAAACAGGTGGTAGTGCTGCATCATCCGAAGAACCTGGCTTAAACTTGCTCGCTCGTCTCTTGGAATGCGCGGTTGCTATATCCGTCGATAACTTAGGGGATGCACACAAAATGTTACTCGAACTCACACAAACAGCATCCCCTTATAGCGATTCATGTGCAGAACGAGTCGTTGCTTATTTTGCAAAAGCAATGTCTAGTCGAGTGATCAACTCTTGGCTAGGTATTAGCTCCCCTCTGATAGATTATAAAACCACCCATGCCGCCTTTCAAGTCTATAACAACGTCTCCCCTTTTATAAAATTCGCGCACTTTACCTCAAACCAAGCGATACTAGAAGCGTTCCATCGCCAAGAAAGGGTGCATATCGTCGATTTTGACATCATGCAGGGCTTGCAATGGCCAGCCCTTTTTCACATTTTGGCCACTCGGGCCGAGGGACCGCCTCTCTTGCGAATGACCGGGCTGGGAAGCTCAATTGAGCTCTTGATCGAGACGGGAAAGCAGCTCTCCAATTTTGCCCGGCGCCTTGGATTGCAATTCGAGTTTTACCCTGTCGACAAGAAGTGTGGGGAGTTGGTTGATTTATCAGCGCTCCAAATAAGGAGTGGTGATGCACTAGCAGTGCATTGGCTGCAACACTCTTTGTACGATGCAACGGGCCCTGATCGACAGACAATGCGGGCTCTCCGGGGGCTCGCCCCAAAAGTGATCACACTCGTGGAACAAGAATTGGCACATGGTGGCTCGTTTTTGGATAGGTTTGTGAGCTCCCTCCATTACTATTCAACCGTGTTTGACTCGTTCGGGGCGTATTTTCCAGCCGAGGACCCCGGGCGGCACAAGGTAGAGCATGGCCTCTTGCATAGGGAAATTAATAATGTGTTGGCGATTGGGGGACCGGCACGGAGTGGGGAGGAGAAGTATAGGCATTGGAGGGGTGAGCTTTTGAGGAATGAGTTCACGCAGATTCCGATGAGCACAAACTCAATGGCTCAAGCACAGTTGATACTGAATATGTATCCTAATTCTGTACATGGTTATAGACTTGTGCAGGGAGATGGAACGTTGAGGTTGGGGTGGAAGGAGACTAGTTTGTACACAGCTTCTGCTTGGACTTATGTACATCTTTTGAGTTAAAACTGTTCTTATATATACGGTAGATGATTCTTAATTTGCTTGGTAATTATTTAGGTTACATACATGTGATTTATATATATATATATATATATATATTCTGAAGATGCATGAAAGCCTATTAGATTTACATTCCATGGTTTGTATGTTTCAATGTCACATCTGGACAGAAATCGAATTCCTGATTAAGAAACTATTTATCAAAAAGTTATATATTGAGTTAATTACTTTTAAATGTATTGTTTAGTTGTATGAATTCTTTGTTTTGTTATTGGTTAAATACTTAATTATTACTTTTAAAAACGTGAAAGAATATATTACAATAAAAATCTCCTTTTTAGATGGCGGATTCTACCTTCTTAACAAATAGTTGTTGGACCAATTCTTTTGTAACTCATAATATATAGAATCTTACATTATACAGTATAGTTTGGCACAACTATGTTGGTGCTCATCACTTCTGTTTGGCGATCTAACTGTTCCACTAAATAAACTGGGGGATGACGTTCATGTGTTATGAGCGAGTCCTTTACAATTTCAACTATTTTTAACAAGAGACCCCGTGACCCTCCTCTCACTATAATATATATATATATATATATATATATATAAAAGGCCCAACGAGAAATGCCTCGAAACATGGTCTCGAAACACTGTAATGTGTGTCTTGAAACATGGTTTCCAGACTCCCTTATTTCTACACTCTTTCCAGAAAATCTAGGAAAGAGACCCGCAATTCGAGGCCTATAAATACCTTGGATCCTGAGAAACACGTACGTCGTTATTACTGTAACAACCATACGCTCTTGTATCGAAGAGTTATTTCGAGACTTCTTTCAAGAGATCCCTTTTGAGACACTAGTACCTTAAAGATACTTGGGCATAGGGGTGGGCGTTGTAGGGTACCCGATCCGATCGGGTACCCGATTCGGGTATTTTCGGGGTCGGGTATTCGGAAATTCCTTCCCGAATCCGACCCCGATTCAGTCGGGTACCCGATTTCGGGTACCCCGATCGGGTGCATGCGGGTATATAGGGTACCCGCATGCTGCTTTGTTCAGTTTTAGAAACTGAAAAGTTCCTCTGTTTCAACTTATTTCTGCCAATTAATTAATTATCCAATGTTATCAGTTTTGTAAACTTGAATACAGATTACAGACAGAAATTGTCTGCCAATTTCCCCAAAAAAAACAAGGCATCAACATCACGATATTTTTCCCAAATTAAACTATTCTAGTATTATATAACAACATGGCATCACATTTCAAAAATCAGAATATTCAATAACCTAATACATTTCTCAATTCACAATATTCCATCACATTCAACACCACAAATGGATATTCAATCACATTTCAAACAACAAACATCATCGTTAAGCATCAACAAAATAGTCAAAGTACGAAGACAAACACAACGAAAAAAGAAATATCCAACATGGCGTCACGCCATCAAGCATTACAGTCCCAAAATAACAAAAGACGTCAAATGCATAACAAAATAACAAGATTAAGGATGAGTGTATATCAACTCATTCTTCAAGGTATCCGATCTCGTCGAGGAGGGGCCTTTTTGCACGTCCTATGGTGATTCTTAAGCCTGTTCGTCCCGTGCCTTTTGGAGTCAGCCTTAATAGCTCTTTTACAATAGTGGCATCTACCCTTGTGAACATTCTCTTTCTTGCACAAAAAACACTTGAAGTGGTTCCAAATTTCAGACCTCTTGTTTCCATTCTCATCCACCTCATCAATCTCAATCTCCACCTCATCACCATCCGGAGGAGCGTTATCAGTGTTGTTCACATCAGACTCTGTAGGCTGATTTTCACTTGAACTTGAAGGAGCTACTTGTGATGAAGAACAAGGAGTTGAAGAACCTCCTTCCATTTTCTGAAAGAAAAAAGAACATACAAACACTAATTAGTTTTTGTCATAGGAATAACAATAAATAATGCATTCTAATTTCTGTCAAAGTGAGTCAAGTCAAATAAAAAGTAGAAAAAAAATGAGATTAACTTAATTAATGAATGAGATTATTCCAATACATATGTCAATTCGATCCAGATGCTAATCAATGAGATAAACTTAATTAAACTATATATTTACAATATGAGTATGACTACTCTAATTCGGAGAGTCCTAAATCACTGTCACAGTGAAGAAAAACATGTAAGCAATTGGTAAATGTTATTTAAGCAATCACCATCAAGTTATCAAATCGCTGATATTTTCTTAGAAATTTTCTTTGTTTTGCATATCACATCGCTGATTCAAAGCGGCTTAATAAGCCCCAATAAAAGAGAGGGAGAGAGACTGGGAGAAAGAGAGGGAGGGAGAGAGAGGACGTGAAAGACTTACCGTGAAGAGGTGGCCGCCGATCGGAGACTTGGTCGGCTGGAGAGAGTGGTCAGTGGGCTGCAACCTGAAAAAGAAAAAAAAAAGTGACCCGTGAGGGGTGAGAGAGCGAGAGACAGAGAGAAATAGAGGGAGAGAGAGAGAGTACGTGAACGACTTACCGTGAAGAGGTGGTCGCCGGTGAGGCTGAAAAAGAAAAAAAAGAGTGAGTCGAAACCGATTTATATGTCTGCGACGGTGAGAGAGAGAGGGAAAGAGAAAGAGAGAGTCATACTTACCGTGGAACGATGGTCGTCGGTGGAGCGGTGGCGGTCGGAGCGGTGGTGAGGAGAGGCGGCGGCGCAGTGTGGGTGAGAAAGAGAGGGTTTTGTGTGTGAATTTTTTGTGTTAAGTGTGTGAAAGACAAGAGTGTATAATTGTATATGTCAGTTTAGTGTATTATATTAGTTTATTACATTTACACAGTACACAAAGCCACAGACAGTGTAATAACATGTTGAAAAAATATATATAGCATATATAATCGGGTACCCGATCGGATACGGGTATTTAGGATTTACTATCCGAACTCGTACCCGAAAATGATCGGGTATCCGAAAATAACTTGAAATCGGGTATCCTAACCCGCTTTTCCCGAATCAGTCGGGTAATACCCGATCGGGTCTGGGGCGGGAATAGGGTACCCGAAAAAATGCCCACCCTAGTTGGGCATCGAGTAAGTTGTATCGAGACTAGAGTATTTCGAGGCAAGCCAATTTCAACAGCTTCCCAATTTTGAGACAAGTTCCATTTCGAGAGACCCAGATTCGAGATAAGTTCCATTTCAAGAGATCCAGTTTCGAGACTGGGGTTATTTCGAGGCATTTGATGATTTCATCCCAGTTCAGCTATTTCTCCTTGCTAAAGAGTACCCCAGACAAAAATAATCTACTTCAGCATAAGATTAACATAGTTTAATGTGATTTAGGCCGAGTTTGTACTCTTGTTTTTATCAGTGTAACCCAGAGAAATTACGCTAAACTATTGGCGTCGACCGTGCGAACCCTACGAACCGCACTAAGAAACAACAACTTTGGTAAGATGACCAAGAGAAGGATTGTGTCTGTTAGGACTGATTTGAAAGAGAGGAAAACCAAGGTAGGCAAGACGGTTATTATCGCGGGGTCAGCACCTCAGGAACAGTGCAGAGAAAAATGTGAGCGTCAGATTTCACGACAGTGGGACGAATCAAAGATGGAGCCGATAGGAGATGTTAGAGTTGTCCCATTGTCTCCGGGTGAATCCGAGAGAGCAATAAGCATTGGAACTATGTTGAGCTTCCAAGTAGAGCGTTTACATATTAAATGCTTAAGGCGTAATGTATACATATTTGCTTGGATAGATGCTGATTTGCAAGGAATTGAATAAGATAATCGTACACAGTCTCAACGTAGACCCCAAAATAAAGCCAATAAGGCAGAAGAAATGGTATTTCAGCAAAGAGAAGAATGAAGCGGCAGATAAGGAGGTGACAGAATTACTAGCAGCTCGACACATTTACGAAATCAGATATTATGAATAACTAAGTAACATAGTTTTGGTGCTGAAGAAAGAAGCCACGAGGAGGATGTGCGTGGACTATACATATTTAAACAAGTATTGTTCGTGTGATCCACTTTTGCTTCCTATGTAGACTTGTTGGTCGATTTGATGGTCGATTACGCCCTCTTAAGCATGATGGAAGCTAATAGTGTTATTCATCAGTTATTTATGGCAACATAAGATCAGAACAAAACAACATTCGTTACTAATATTGGGTGTAATGTTATAGAGTAATGCCATTTGATTTAAAGAATGCGGGAGCGACATTTTAGAGATTGGTAGCCAAGATGTTTTATTCCTTGATTGGAAAATCAATGGAAGTTTATATTGAGACATGTTAGCGAAAAACATAAAGGTTGAAGAACACATACAACACCTTGACGAGGTCTTTTCTATTATGCGAAGTTTTTGGGTTAAGTGGCAAATGGGCAAGGCATTGAGGCGAACCTAGACAAGATAAGAACGGTGATGGATCTGCCATCCCCAAAAACTATCAAGGATGTGCAATGTTTGGTGGGTCGCCAAATGGCACTGGGACGATTTATTTCCACGGTGGCAGAGAAGAGTCTGCCATTCTTTAAAGTGATAAAGAAAATCAAGGATTTTGTCTGGACGACAGATTGTGAGTTTGTTTTATACCAGATGAAAAAGTATCTCGTGAGTCCACTGCTTCTTGCTACGCCGAGATTTAGGGAGATATTATACGTGTACCTTGCGGTGTCACCACACGCTATAAGTTTGGATTTGGTCAAAGAAATGGGAGCTCAACTACTCCAAATTCACTATGTGAGCAGGGTATTACAAATAGTTGAGAAATACTACTTAGAGATAGAATTGTTTGCTCTAGCCATAGTCGCCACAGGCCGTAAACTATGTCTGGTGGGGCGTGTTAGGTTTAAATAGAATAGAATATGTTTCAGCACATAACTGTTACACCTAAATCCAACTATATCGCAAGTGCATAAATCAATTAATAATAAAATAGTAAGTATAGTTACGAACCAAGTATCGTATCCCAAGGGAGTAATGGTTGTATGTATGAATCACTTAAATGCAAAAACGCTAAAAATTGTCACTATCTTTTCTCTTGTGTTTGCAGAATGTAATGAATGCTATGAATGATTTCTAAATTAAAGATGCATTGAATGTTTTTTATGCCAAGAATGCTTAATCTAAAATGCAATAGAATTAATCTAAGAATGCAAGAATGATCAAATATCTTTTTGATTTTTTTGGGGTTTTTAAATGCAAGAAAACAATTAAACTACTTAATCTAATGAAAGCATTAAACTAAGAAAATCAGGTATATGTGAGATTAACTAAACTAAACTAAACTAGAACTAGAACATAGAACTGAATGATTGATTGATTTCTTTTAGGTTGTGAACAATGGTTGGAAAGATTATTTAGAGGTTGGGTTTCACAATGAATTGATTTATTAGTTCATAGACAAACCACATATATTTACTTATAGTACTTGATAGTTATTTGATGTTTGCATGTCTAATGGATTCGTGACATATGGCAAGAGTTATCTCAACCACATCTCTATGAGTCTCTAATAACCTACCGTGTTAACGGAATCAGCTCAGTTGTCAATTATTATAGAAGAGATGTCAAATCTGCAATCCAATTAAGTCATCCGATTCATGCTAACAAAACATACATAGCCAAGATTGATCTAGCGTGATCTAAAGGTTGTGCAATAGTTGCTTTCGCAAATCCAAAGTCACAAATCGTATATATATATATATATATATATGTGTGTGTGTGTGTGTGTGTATGTATGTATATATATATATAGCATTCTACACTCTGGGTGGCCGCACTCAGGTGCTTCCGTTTTATCCCAGCGAGAGTAAGGTTAGTCACACAGCATAAGTAACTATTCAGTTTAGACATTCAAGGTCATCAAACACACATCAAGTAAAGCAAATAAATGTACTCATAATATCAGAGTTACTTCCCTACTCTAAACAACGAGTAGGTTAGCTCCTCATAGTCATGAGTTCAACAATCATCAAATATCATAGACGAAGTAAAAAGGTAAAGAAAATATTCTCAGATTTGATGGAACGTTGTTGCTTGACCCCGTGACCCTTTTTGATATCTTCTTCTCCACTAATTATCTTCTCTCAAACAATGACTCGATTAATCTAGAACAAGACTTTGATGATGTTTTCTCTCTTGTGATAACTCTTAGGGTTTCTTCTCTCAAAAAGTGGTTATAAGGCTATAAGAAATATTGTGAAAGTATGATTTTTGAACTTTCCATATAGGCCTCATATTTATAGATTTTCTCTACTATGGGCTGCATTTTAGGGATTCTTACTTGCGGCCCACTTTTTATCTTATCGCGCGACCCCCGCACGACGCGGTGATGATTGCACTACATTCTGATTTTCTCCTTATTGTATCTTGGTGTCTTCTCTTCAATCGCACTATCTTCGGTATTTCCTCTTCTTGTAGTACCATAGCGCTTGAACATCTCGAAATAGTATCTTTGACCAATTGTTGTCTGAAACATCCATTTTTGGCCTCGTTTAGCCTCGTTTTGTCTTTGTCCTTAAATACCTAGAAAACCTAAAATAATACTAAAAAAAATAAATATGTCATCATAAGTATTCAAAAGTATAAGTAAACAAATACTTAAATCACGCTAATGAGACGCTTATCAACGTTCATATTTTTAGTCGCACCCTATCACAATAGTGACTATAAAGCCTTTAAAGCAGATCATGGACAAGACGGAAACTTCTAGGTGGCTCGTTAAGTGGGTTATCGAACTTGGTGAGTTCGGGCTAGAATTTCGTCTGCGAACGGCAATCAAAGCTCATGTGCTAGCAGGTTTTACGACAAAAATGTTACGAAAAAACATATCATGATCAACAAACTACATTTGGATGGTCTTCTCTAATTCGAGTATAAGTTGATCTAACACGGCATGGTTATTGCATGTTCACGGGCCAGCAAACAGTTACGTAGGGATGCATCTTCTCTCCCCTAATACTCGCGAATATGAATTTGGCATCAGTCTGAACTTTCTCATCAACAACAATGAGGCAGGGTAAGAGGCAGTTTTGGATGGGGCACGCATGTCCAAGACCCTTAACATTGGTCACTTGGAGGTTTTCACCGATTCACAGCTAGTGGCGAACCATTTCTCGGGCAAATACAAAGCTAAGAAGATACAATGATACTATACTTGGAAAAAATGAAGGAGCTGGCGGCGAAGTTTATGGTGATCAACCTACCGCAGATTCCCCAATCAGAATGTTGTGCAGCGAAAAAATACACAAATAACAAATAACAATAAACCCCCGAACATATAAATTCACACCACACAAAAAGCGATAAAGTCATAAAACAATGAAAGAACATAAAACACAATTTGTTTACCCAGTTTAACTATGTCTACCTATGGGGCGATCCAAGCCAGGATTTTACTATTGTTAACCCTAAAAAATAAATATGGGATTAACCAAAATGTTAAAAATAGGGATTAACCCCTTGGACGATACTATCGTCACATACGCTCTCGATGAGGAACATACACTCCCAATGAGGAGGCCCACCGAGTGTCACAAACCCGAAGCGGTAAGAAGTGGCACCCGAAGAGGCACCTAATCATCCCTTGGAAAGTCACAATGAATAAAGAAAAGATATCAACGCGGCATCGGAAAAAGAGTAAACCCTGATGGACCCGCGCGACTCTGATATCCATCAATGCGCCAAGAGGGACCACAACGGACCCCGAGTCCCCAAAAATGCGAGAACATCCCCTCACTCAACACTCTGAAGTCTAAAAAGTCATCGGAACACTTATCCCGAAGATCAAAGCACGAGAACAATGCCCTATTGAAGTCCAAAAACCCTCGGAGCACACATCATGAAGATCCTAACGCAAGAACATTGCACTACTAGAGTAAAAAAGCCATCAGAGCTCACGCCAAACGAGAAGAAATGCAGATCTACCTATCGGAGCACATATTAAAGAACGAAACAACATCAAACATACCGCTATCGAAACTACAACCACATCGGACGGGTACCCCGGCTCACTTATCAAGCCTTCCCAAGAAACCCAGGCTATCGGAAGAAAGAAATTAAAAGAGCCAACTCATCAGAATCCCCTGAAGTCATCGGAAGAGATAAAATTTCGTCCCAGTCAGCACCTAGTCAGCAAAAATGAAGTTTATCCTATCCATTCACACATATTGCAACACTTGTAATTTATTTAAACATGCATAACAACACATGTCCCTAAAAAACATCTATAAAAGGAAGGGACATGTTGAGAAGGGAAACACACACACACACACACACACACACACACACACACACACACATCAAGGTACAATAGAATTCGGAGTGAAATTCAGTGAATACAAAGAGGGATATTTTCGTAATATTACAAGCTTCTGAACCACGGACATGACATTCCAGCCCTAAATAAATCTGTTGATTAGGTAGTAATATCAAACATGTTAACAACTATGATGATGATCGATTACAAAATAAGATACAATAATTGGCTATCATGGATCAGGAACCATATCTCACAATGTTCTCACAAATCTCACAAATGTAATATCTCTTATTTTTAATCTCTCTCTCTCTCTCTCTCTCTCTCTCTCTCTCTCTCTCTCTCTCTCTCTCTCTCTCTCTTCTGCGCTCTATAAAAACGTACAAAATAACATATTTATAGCTGCTAGGACATCAAAATTACGATGGGCCAAAACTAGGCCAAATACTATCAGACGCGATCACGCCACATCGCGCCTCAATCTCACCTGCCAGGCACGATCATTGTGTCATCGTGCATGATGGTCACGCCACTCACTAGGACGAACTGCATAAGTAGCGCCACACAAGTTTCACGTCTTGAATAGCTCTTCATTGTTCAGGCTCCACAATCCTAAAAATCTCCCACTTGGAGAGTGAACCACCCGAACTATTTCCACGAACCAATACCTCTATCATATTCATCAATGTCATCATCATGAACCATCATCGTCATAGCCAATCCATCAAACTCTAGAATCACCATTCCTCAAACTTTTTCAAGCTTCAAGATTTGTTGAAGCCATGCATAAACTTGCCACAAACTTGCATCACTTTCACCACCGCGATTGATTCCATCATGTTGGACTTTCGCACCACCAAGATCGATGCCATCTTGGGTAACATTGGTCAAGTATAGAGTTCTCTCCTTGAATCGTTGAGCACAAACCACACCTTTTCTGGTTATCTCCCAAACACCCAAGCCAAATGATAAATGATAACCCTCATCATCCAGTTGCCCTACAGAAATAAGGTTTCTCCTGAAACTCGGACTATGTCTTGCTCCACGCAACAAACCTATAGATCCATTCCTAACATTTCTTTTCCCTAAAATATTCAAAGACTCATCAGTGGAAGGACGAATCTCTCCAAAATCACCATAGATATAATTCTTCATTATATCATGGTCAGGGCAAGCATGATACGATGCTATAGAATCCAAAACTCAAGACTCTGATGGACTGCATACACTCAATATTAGTGCATCACCAATATCCTCAAAAGCAATGTTCATTGAGTTGACACCATTCACTTTCTTCTTCTGTGCTTTACAATGCTTCTTGTAATGACCAAACTTTTCATAATTCCAACACTCTATGGAATTCTCGGCCTTCATTGATTTCGATCTGCCTTTATCTCCTATACTCAAAATTGATCCAGAAGTGTTACTCGGGATACCTAATTCTATCAGCTAACACAATGACACGATCACTTCTTCAGTTGGGTTGATCAGCTAATGAACCCATAATACAATCATGTCAACCGGTTCCTTGTTCCAACAAACAATCACGCTAATACCGTCAATCAAAATACTTGCGAGTGAATCGGTATCAGCATCACCTTCTGACCCAAGCTCTTCCTCTAATGTGGATGAAACCCAGCCTAATTTTACTGCGTAGATACTAGGCTTAGTCCTACAACATAGTATGCACGGGCTAAATGATCAAGTAATTACTAGAGAGGTAGTGATGTGTTGTTTCTTAGCTTGGCTGATAGTTTTCTTACTACTACTTATTGTCATTCCTGTTATCTTCATCTTCATTTGGCGCTAGTGCAGAATATTGTAATGTGGATTATGAAGTAGATTTTTGCTTTGAAGTTGTTGTATTTGAACCTTGTATCCTACCTTTTACTTTTAATGAAATTTTAATGACTCCATCAACATTATACTCATCTTTTGACCAAGCTAGTAGCATGGGTAAGTGGTTATTAGTGATTTGATGAAAAATGGGTAGGTGGTTATCAGTGCTTTGATGAAGGAAGTTATTGCCTTGGTGGAAGGTCCATGGTTGTCTAAATATGTAAGTATGGAATTCATATTTCAAATGACTAGATGATTTTATTAGTCATGGTAAAATTTGAGAGTTTAGTTGTTCAACACCTATTATTGATGTTGTACCAAATGCCATTATTTCATAATTTACATTTTGAGGAGAGATTAAGAAATGCGTTTTTTCGTAATTTTATATCAAATGGATCATTTTCGTAACTTGCACATTTTCATTTCAGCAATTTCGGAAAGGTTAAGTGAATTTGCTTTAGCAATATATATAGAATGAAGTGAAGATTCTTCAGCATCAGATAAATGAGGTCCGCCAATAATAACAAACACAACATGTAAAAACCACACCACTTAACACATGAAATAATAATAAGGGAAAACATGATAATCAAAACCCCTGGTCCAAAAGATACATAATTTAACATCCATCCCTCATTACCATATGGCAAGAAAAGCCAATTTAAGTCTGCAAAATACCTTATACTATGACGGGATGCACAAATAAACTTAAACGGGCTAATTGTTCAAGTCGTAGCTAGAAATAAAAGCCTACTAAATAGTTTAATAGCTACAACAGATAAATAGCCATTGGAGAATACTCAATTTCAGACCCTTCCAGCTTTCTTCTTCATTATGTGTTTCAAGTACTTGACACACGAAGCTTCACAAGTACTTAACACACGAAGCTTCAGGCGAACCAAAAAGAACATCAGCATCTTGTGGAGAGTGTGCCAGCTTGTGGACTATTTCAATCTTCTAATCCTTATCAAAGTCGTCCATATCAGCTAGAAGACCCTAAAGAGACTTTCGTTGAGTTGTAGTAGGATCCTCAATTACCTTGGGGGATCACACATCTGAGCAATGCAATCCATTGGATCATTAGTCGCATTTATGAATTCATTCACGTAAGCAGGGCTTGAGGTGGACTATCCTCGGCAGGAAGTGATTCCCTACGATGTTTCTGGCTCTTCTCCGTCTTGATTCTCTTCAGCAACTTCTTCGATGAACTCTCAGATAGATCTGATGATGCAGGAACATCAGTATCACCAAGCCCCTCATCCATGTCGAGGTCGATGTAAGGACCAGTTAGTGAACTACTATTTTGTCTGGAAACCACTCCCATAGGAGGCTCTTCATCATCATTTCCACTCATCAGGTCATTCACAACAGCACTTAGGTCCTCAACAGCTTTTCTAGTGGCTCTATAAAGTAAGGGAAAGTCTTGCCCTTGTATTGCTGAATTTTGGGGTGTGTCTGTGGTGATTTGTAAGTTAGGAACAAAAAATTAGATATATACATACATATCAACATTTAAATCATATAGGACAATCATTATAAAAAAGCTGACATGTCTATTAACTTTTACCTTGTAATAGTTAAAGAATTTGAAGTTGTGAAACAAATATAGCCATTGTCAAACCCTTTAACATACAGGGAACTCAATATCATAAAACAAACAAGTCTACTGACTTTGTCAATGTAGTGGTTTAAAATTTTAAAGTTAGAAGACAAGTATATATGTTCAACATTAAATCATATAGGCCAACTAATAGCAAACAAGTGACATATCTATTGCCGTATACCATGGCATACTCATCCCAGTATTCTTGACTTATACACTTGATGGTTTTGGTGACTGGGCATAGCCATGAACCATCTCCAGTTACATCGAACATCACGTACAAATGCCCGTACGTTCACTTCCAGACCGTCATGTTTGACCTCACTTGTGGGTCAGCATGCACAGTTGACGTAGGGATGATTTTCTTAATCGAAGCCTCCAACTTCAGTAAGTATTCAGCTCGGAAAGCATTGTCGTTCTTCATCCCTCTTCCCTTAAGATCCTTCACGGCATCAAGGAGAGTGAGCTCCTCCTCTTTGGTTCACTTGTATCTATTCTTGGCTACCTTAGCTTCCGATGGCAGCGGTGAGTTACAACTGGAAGCAGTCATCACTACATTATATCAAAATCATTAGATATCCAATCATTAATATGCAGAAAACCACTTCATTTTCATAAATCTGGTGCATATAAATAGTAGAGCAGATTACTTGCAAGCAAATCAAAATTATAGAAAACAATGACACATCAGTCCAAACCATCAACAGCAAACACATAACAGTACATCACAACTCAAAGGAAAATATTTTAAAGTGTTTGCTCATCTCAATAACACAACAAAACCAGTTTTTCAAACAAAAACTAAAGCATTTCATTGTCTTAACCCCCCCCCCCCCCCCCCCCATTTCCCCCACCCAATTCAGCGGCGGCGTGAGGCTCGCCATTTATTCCACATATTTGCCGCGATTTCGTTTCAAAAGTTCCCCCATGTCGTCGTGCTCTACAGGCCTTCTATGTAATCTGTGGGAGCATCGTTATCATCGTCGAAACTCGAACTAGAAGAAGATTTTTCAAAAGGTTAGTTAGGAATTTGCACTTTTATGAAGTTTTTCAACAAAGCTCATGCCATGACACATTGATTCTGGATCTTTAGCGGGTAAGAAGACGCACTTTTCAATATCTTCCATCAATTTTTAATTTTGCATATGCTTGTTCAATAACACTCCTCGCACGTGAGTGAGTGTTAGAGATTTCTTCCTTATCATGTGGGACGACACACCCATCCCCCCACTCCTTAAGGTGATAACGCCAACCTCTATACAGAGCCAAAAACAAAAAACCATCACAATTGGCGTAACCGGCATCCACCAAGTAATAGCAACCTAGTAATTACCAACAGTTACATATTATATAAGGATTATAGTAGAACAAGATATGTTCAATTAGTTTTAAAATAATATACATTGATCAAACTAATACCATGTGGAACTCTTAAGCCATTATCTCGGTAAATTGCATCCCTAAGTACTCTTCCATCAGTTGTTGATCCCTCCCGCCCACACAACAAATACACAAAAATCATTTCAATGTCGCACACTCCAAGAACATTCACTTGCAGTCTACCCTTGCACGACCTATACTTTGGTTGTACGCTCGTCAGGGCACTCATGTAAACTATTGTTCCATCTAAAGCTCCAAGGCAAACCTTCAAAAATATTATACACATTAATATATGTAGTGACCAAGAAACAACCAAGATAATTTGATAATAAATGTACATATGAATAAGTGGAAAATAGAAGAGAATAGCACCTTAAAATATTTCCACGGCTCTACGCAGTTGTTGTTTTCCTCTACTATAGGCTTTGGTTTCACAGGCAACCTATCACTGCAATTTATAATGGCACATAATGTTCGTCTGAAGTACCGATTAACGGTCTGTTCAGATCTATGCCAAGCAAATGTGACTGTACAGTTGGTGTCATGGTGGACAAGTATCTTGATGAACGGAATTACTTGTTCATGCGGCATCACAAACTTCTCATCTCTTAGCCCGCTACCTCCCTATGGAGCCAACAAAGCTTCATAAAGCAGTTTCTATCCATCCTAAGGTTTGTTGCACATTATTCATCATTAAAATGAGTCATTCTATCCATGTGGGTATCAATATCCACAATCTTATCCAACATATTGTATCGAATTACCCGACGACACTTAGACCTTACATTTGTTTCATGGTTGTGCATCATTATCAAGAACATAACTAAAAGGGCTCTCAAAAGAATTAACTGCAATAGTACTAAAATCATATTTTCCTCCATTCCTCCATTTGGAACAAAAATAGCATACGATACAATTGAGTTTAAGTTGCACAAATGGCATACAAAGATAAAGGCTCATCACCAGGTGTATGCATTTTTCAAATAACCACAAAACATGCAGTTTCAAGGTAAGAACATGAATCGAACCATCATATTAGAACCATCATATAGAACCAACCGGAATAGATATCACACACAAAAATAGAGTTGCAACTCCTCTCGGATTCAATACATATCACACACTAAAAACCCTAAATTTTTTTTGAATTACCCATTAAACGACGACGACACTAACTCGAGCAGTGTTTAAACTCGCAAAAAGCATAAAACATTACAAAAGATCTGACAAATCATTACATGCGAGATGTTGCGAATCTCAAATCAACTGCACCTATGGAGAGTTTCAAATAAAATACAATCAATAATAGTTAGAAATGAAGAATTGAGGGAAAAATCGAAGAAGAAATGACAAAATCGCCTCACTTGAGCTATGTTCTAGGGTTTTCTGCAAGTGTGAGCTTCCCTCCCTTTTCCCCCTTATTTTAGAGAATTCTGATGTTGCTAAACGATTTCAGAAAATGTTTTAGAATGATAGAAAAATGGGGATATAATGGTCTTTTCAATAGTTGGTCAATCCTTGCATTATTTAATCAGGGGGGTTTTGGGGATTATAATTCACGGATACAGGTACAAAAGTGTCGGGCTATCCAAGATTTAGTTAAAAGCCCAAAAAATTTATCAAGCAAACCAAACAACAGATTAACGCGTTTTGGGTCTTGATTAAATTCTAATACAGCGAACCAAACACCCTCTTAGTGTATGAAGAATGAATAGTTATTTCTTAGATCAATTAATTTGATTGATTGATGAACAATTTGGTTAATATGATTAATCACATATTTAATTAATATGATTGAAAAAATTGGTGATTTGGTTAATTAAATAATTAAATAATTAAATAATTAAATAATTAAATAATTAATTAATTAGAATAATTAGTATTCTCACTTTAGTAATATTATTTGCAGACGATATTGTCCTCATTGATGAGACGAAGACAAGAGTTAATGTCAAATTAGAGCGATGGAGACAAACGTTAGAAGCACAAGTTTTCGATTGAGTTGAGCAAAAATAGAGTACCTCGAGTGCAAATTTAGCAAACAACGTATAAACAATAAGGGTATAGTTTAGTTGAAAGGCCACGAGATAACGAAAAGCTTGCTTTTCGGTATTTAGGCTCCATAGTGCAGAAGGATGGAGAGCTAAATGGCGATGTCAACCACCACATCCATGTTGGATGGAAAACGGAAGGGTACAATAGGGATCATGTGCAATCGTAACTTTTCTTTAAATCTTAAAAGAAGGTTATATCGTACGGCTATTATACCTGCTTTGCTTTATGGTTCTGAGTTGGGCTATTAAGCAAAGTCATGCACATAGTATGAACATAACATAAATAGGAATGCTACTGTTGATGTGCAGTAACACATGGATAGACAAAGCACACAATAGAGATATTCGACTAAATTGGGTGTGGCGTCCATCAACGAGAAAATGCGAAAAAATAACTTAAAATGGTTTGTAGACCCATAGACGCACCGATACGACGAGTTGAAGATCTCAAACTTATGGCGTACGATTAGAGCTTGTGGGAGACCGAAGAAGATGTGACTAGAGGTTATACAGAAAGACATGAATCTCAAAGACCTAAATAAAGGATATACTTCTCAACCAAAATGAATGAAGACAGATGATTCATGTACACGACTCAACGTGATTCATTCATGGTTCATATAGCCTACCCATGTTCATTGGGGTTACATGCTTGATTGTTGTTGTTGTTGTTGTCTTTTGATAAGGTAATTTCAACCAAGGACAAGCTCACGTCATCATATACGTAAAGAACTTCTTCTCAATCGTGTTGAATGGCATCTCGTTCTCGATCAAAAACATAATAACACCCTCTAGTATGTTCTTTTGGTCAAAGTTTCAAGTAACAATGGCACCATTGGGTTGGAAGTTGAGGTAGATTTGGCTTGGTGCTACATTGATAGACTTTTCTTTGCAGGAACCGATGTAATTCTTCAAGCTATGGGTTCCACTTTTCAATGTAGCTCCCGGAACACTTTCTAGATCTCCTCTACGTCTGAATCATAGAGCGAGGGCGAAGCCCATTGCTGCTCACCACCGGAAGGCCCTTTGGTTGGCGACTTTTTACTGGTTTCAAAATGCAGTCTTAGGCGCCCTGTTTGGGGTTTGAGAGTGATTGAGGGGCAAAGGGAGATACTCCCCACCCCCCAAATTTAACTCAAAGAAACAGTTTGAGCTAATGGACAAGGGAGTGACTCTTGGGTAAGAGGCACGACCGATAAGGGAGCTAAATGTCACGAAAATGTTTCGCGCACGCGGGACTAGCATGCTAGCCATGTCCTAAATAAAGCGCACCCCCCTCCCGCCAAAGAAAAAAGATGTCTAGTCTTTTTCTTGCTCTTTATCCTTCTCCTTCTTCTTCTCTCAAGCACAAGTCGCTCAGACATTTCTCGAAAACAAATCTCTATTCCATAATACCAGCTTTGACATTTGACATAGATGGTTGTAGGACACTGGAAGGGCTCACAGTGCTCCCTATGTGGTGATTTGAAAATGATTGATTATTCCTTAACGACTATATCACCATTCGACAACTTACACTCTATGCGATCAATCGAAGTTTTGAAAGTCGAATTTTGTTTCTCTTCAACAGCTTTATTTTGGAATTGCTTGGTTGGAGTTGGGGAGCTTGGTCATGCATTTGCCCATCTCATAGTGGTCGCATGCATCTACCACTCTGCTTACAAATGGCCATTTCCATTGTAGGAGGAAGGAGGTTGCGTCGGATAACGGAAGAAAAAAATCGTTTATGCGGAGTGTGGAAAAGTGCGGGAACAGAAGAAAAGGCACCCGCTGAGAAGGGCCATCGGTAGACGATTCTTGTGCCATTTCTTAAATTTGGAAAAAAAAAACGTGACAAGGTTAAATTTCAACATATAACCAAAATTTTAAAATAAAATGAATAATACAACTAATTCAACAACAACAACAATCTTTGCATAATTCAAGTTTTCAACAACAAAGAGGCATAATTCAAGTTTTTTAGTATAATTTAGGATTCAAAAATAATCTTTAAAAAGTCTTAACAACAATCTTTACTTAATCCAATATAGTAACAAATTGCTTCTCAAAAAAAAATGTAACAACTTAAATAATTTTGCATAATTTAACAATAAATTTGCTTAGTCTTGAACAACTTTAAAAACTCAGCAATTTTCAATAAAATTGTTACTAACAACTTAAACAATTTGCATATCACAGTTTAATTCAATAACAACAATTTTACATAATCTTTTATTTTCAACAACAATAGCTACTTTATAATAATTCGACATAATGCATTAATCTCAAAACCGAACTTCAATTTAAAACTCTAATCCAATCATACATTGCTTGCATATAAAAATCATCCTATATTACTAATCAAGCAACACTAACTACAAATTAAACAAGAACACTACTTACATAGTTGACAATTTCTAAGAGACATTCCATCCAACATATGGGACATATGGGAGAAGTAATTATTACTTACGAAGAATTGAAGGCAACCAACAGTCTACGGTGAACGATGGTGGACGACAGTTAAGGGCGGTGTGACTAGTTGCCAAGGGGCGGGAGATGACCGGTGAGAGATAGGGGCGGGAGACAGGGAGAGTGAGAGATTGAGAGGTGCAAGATGATGCGTTCTCTTTTCCTTTCCTTTTTTTAATTAACAGATTGTTGATTCAAATCAACGATAGATAATTTTTATTTTATTTTATTTTTAAAACGAGTGTCAGCAGGTACCATATCTTGAACCCGCCAATGCCTCGATTCTATATAGGACGAGGTCGGGTACTCGTTCTGTCTAACTCATGTGTTAAGCCGTTCAGAAAAAAGGCCTCAACAGTGTATTTTGCAATGTAACACCTAATGTTTAAAAGAAAAAATCTACCCTTTGCCTATTTTATTTTGTGCAAACTGTCCCTTAGACCGTTGATCAACCGTTCATTTTTAACGTATGTAGTATCATTGGATTTGGTCTCGATGGGAGTTTGTACATTTTTCAATACGTAATGTGGTTATTTTTACTTTTCAAACATTAGCGAACACATTGGAAACACACTACATTGAGGGGCAAATTATAACAAAACCTCATGGGTGCATCTGTAATTATCCCTAATGTATAATTGAGTGATAGGAAACTAAAGTATTATATATATATATATTATTAGTTCAATAATTAGAATGGTAATAGTGTTGAAAGGTTAAAGATAACAAAATGAATATAGAAATGAAAGTAGGAAAATAATGATGAAACAACACCACCTACTCTGGTGCAACTTTTCCCCACCACTCACAACTTGTCAAACTTATTATAATCAATCATCAACAACATAACATTTGATTGTCCTTTCTCTCTCTCTCTCTCTCTCACAATCCCTCAATTCTCGGTCATTTGTCTCCCCTTTCCATTGTTCTTCATTAAACAGAAAGAAACAAGAGCGCTTGCTTTTTGACCGATGAGATCAATGAGGGTCGATGATCAGCTCATCACTTTAAGGTTTCGATTCGATACGAGGTTTGTTGTAGCTTGTCAATGATGTAGGTAATAAGGAGGATTTTCCTGGATCCACGTTTAAGGGAACCCTAATTTGTGTTCATCGGTTGGATTAATCAAGGTTTCGTTTTTAATCCGAATTGGAACACATTGGATTGGATAATAAATTTGGTTGAAAATTGAACTGTATCGATTGCCATGGATCATGTGGTGGGCGGAAAATTTAAACTTGGGAAGAAAATCGGAAGTGGTTCATTTGGTGAACTCTATTTAGGTAGTATTCGTATTTCCATTTTTGGCTTGTTGGTTGATGCACTAATAATTTAATTTGTTCCTTCTTTAATTTTTTATCATTCCTTTTTGTTGGCTATTTCAGGTGTTAACATACAAAATGGAGAAGAAGTAGGCGTCAAGCTGGTATGCATTTTTTATGCGCTCCCCTTAGGTTCATTAGTGTTTCCTTGTAATGCTTTTCCATATACTACGCCTACACTCTTCAGCGATTTTCTATCACTTGTTTTTGGATGCATTTTCAAAGATAGAAAGGCCAAGTCTGTGAATCAAGTTAACTTGATAAAAATATGTACTTTCACCATATCGTGTCTAATATTCTTCTTTCCCCGTAATTTCCAGGAACCTGTGAAGACTAAGCACCCTCAACTTCACTATGAGTCTAAAATTTATATGCTTCTTCAAGGAGGAAGTAAGTTCCTTCCTCTTTTTATACCAACCCTGTCGTGAGTGTGGTACAAGCATGCATCCAATGGCTGATGATTTCTTTAGATATGGCATATGTAAATATTAAGCGGCATTTTGGATATGCCAGTGATCTTTGTTTTGATATGAGACTCTGCAATGCTATGATAATTTATTAGGTTGTTTCGTCTACTCTCACTTATTCTTGTAGTAGTAGTTTCAAACATAGTTTGCCGCTTGAATTGCTTTGCAACTGAATAATTGATGGGGGAAGTGATGAGTTGAACAACATTTCTTCTCTTCAGAATTTATCTTTTCCATCTCTGTGATTTTTTTAAGGGTAAGTTTGTCAGTGGAAAGGCTGGGATACAGTTCTTGTTGTTGTATATCTGCTGAAAAGTTGTGTGCTTTTCATTATGATCAGGAACATCCGTCCCCCATCACTTGCCCTCCTTTGAGTTCGAGTGAGGCATTTAGCTGCACATAGATCTGCCATAATGTGTAATATTATGGTTTTGTAGGAATTGTTCCCTTCTGTATCATGCATCAATATTAGTTTCCTGTTTCTCTGACATATCTGTTATCTGTTGCTTGTTTTTGACATCATAGCTGGCATACCCAGTTTAAAATGGTTTGGAGTTGAGGGTGAATACAATATCATGGTCATTGACCTTCTTGGACCGAGTCTGGAAGATCTCTTCAACTATTGTAACCGGAAGTTATCATTGAAAACAGTATTAATGCTTGCAGATCAATTAGTAAGTAGTGGGACTCTCAAAGCCTTTTCATCAGGTTGTCATTTGAGCCGCCAACTTCATCAATACTATTTTTATATGACTTTTGGCAGATTAATAGAGTGGAATACGTTCACTCAAGGGGATTTCTTCACCGTGATATAAAGCCCGACAACTTCTTGATGGGATTGGGGCGCAAAGCGAATCAGGCATGTCTTTCTATCACTATAGGCCTCATGGTCTAGTTTGAGTTCTATGGCATGTGACTTCTTCATGCTTTAGCTCTGTGCTAAAAAATTAAAAGCTGCAGTTAACCACCTTCAGTTCATTTGAAAACTATTATGCATTAAATCATGAACATCATGGAAACTTCGGCCTAGTGTTTCTTTTCTTTCTTCTAGCATCTCTCCAAATTAATGAAACAAGACAATTCTCAGTTTTCATGGTTCTGCTTCGTTAGTATCTAAACTATTCTGTATAGATCATCTCCATTTAAGTAGTTGGAAGAATATTTCTTAGTATTCAATTGTGGAGTTTCCTGGTTATTGGATGTAAGTACTTAGCTAGTTCTACCTCCATATGCAATAAATATTGTTTTTTAGGTCCGTTTCTCCATTTTATGGAATTGTTTCTTGCTATCAAATGGTAGAGTTTCACAGATGTGGATTTTAAAAGGCTGGTACTTTGGGTAATTACAGTAACTGCTCTTACCTATTGTTCTGTACATCCTGGTTGGTTTTTCCTTTTTTTTTTTGGGATTGACTCGTGGTATTTGTTACAGGTATACGTAATTGACTTTGGTCTTGCCAAAAAGTACAGGGATCTTCAAACCCATAAGCACATCCCCTACAGGTTATTCTCCTAGTGTTTGGCTTTAGTAAAATTTGTTAATTTGCTTAATATGTCTTGAACGCCTTTAACATATGTGCCATAATGTGTAATTTTCCATTTTGCTAACATGTCAATTAACTTTAAGCTGAATTGTTAATGTCATTTGACATATATATAGAAGCATGGAGGAGAGCTTACTCATAAAGTATAAGTGTTAAAGAGAGATGTGGGTCCCCATTATATGTTTCCTTCGGTTATCTTGTTTTATAAGTTTATTTATGATTTTTTTTCCTGCTTACTTTACATGTTATTCGAGTGGACAAGAAATGTTAGAGAAGGATGTAGATTATAGTTCAGGAATATGGCCTTCTATATTGTTGATAAATTTTCCGAATCTTCCTTCTGAATTCAGTCAAGAATGCTTTAAAATTCTAAGAATCATTGTTGTTTGGAACGCCTGTATTGGTGAGAGTTTTCTGAGTAAAATATGCTTCTTTTTCACTTGGTCGTCCAGAGAAATCAGAATTATGTTTGTTAAATCCTGGAAATTCTCTTTTTGAGTACTGATAATGTGTGACATCTCTAATATTGTTGATATTATGATTTATCTTCTCTTTCATGGTCGCGTGGTCATTATGATTTTAGTTTGCCTTCAGTTTCTAACCACTCCAGCATATGCTGATTCTTTCCGAATTTCCTTATTATAACTTTAGAGTTCAAAACTCACCTTCTCCAAGGCAGATAGAGAAATTAGGAAACCCTGGTAATTCCAGGGCTTGATCAATGACGCCACTGGAGTACGAAAAAATGTAAAGAGCGGGGTTACATATGATTATGATTTTCTGAATATTGTTAACCTGTATCAGACCCAGCACATTGACAGCACATGACTTAGAGACCTTTTACTGCCCTTGTGGATGACGTCTACATTAACTTGTATTTGCCATGTATTGCAAAGCAATTCAGTTCTGTCTTCAGTATTACCTATCAAATAAACCTCAATGACATTCCTTGCAGGGAAAACAAGAATCTCACTGGTACTGCTCGTTATGCGAGTGTCAATACACACCTTGGTGTTGGTGAGTGATGGGTTAAAATTTTGAACTCATGCATAAATTTTACCTGTTATGTAACTACTATGTTTAGCTTTTTCTAATCCAGCTTTGATGTACTTATGCTGGCAGAACAAAGCAGAAGGGATGATTTGGAATCTCTTGGTTATGTCCTTATGTATTTTCTGAGAGGCAGGTCAGTTGATCTGGGATCACATCTTTAATTATATGAGATTGCATCTTATCTAATTTTTTTTTTTACTTTCATATTTCAAGATCTTATTCCTTACTTCACATTTCTTTGTCTTTCAGCCTTCCGTGGCAGGGACTTAAAGCTGGAACAAAAAAGCAAAAATATGACAAGATAAGTGAGAAGAAAATGTTAACTCCTATAGAGGTACGTCTGATGATATATCTTTGCCTTTTGGGTGAAGGTGTTGTTCTTCATTGAAATATATTTTCTAGCATGCTTAAAAGAGCTAGCCAAGCTTGAGTGTAAGACGTGAAGTTAAAGAGCCAGTTCATTCACGTGTTCCTGTTTCTTGATTTGTTCAGGTATTGTGCAAATCATATCCATCAGAATTCATATCTTACTTTCACTACTGTCGGTCACTAAGATTTGAGGACAAGCCCGATTATTCTTATTTGAAGAGGCTTTTCCGGGACTTATTTATTCGTGAAGGTAATGAAAGCTTAGGTTATGTGAAGTTATAAATGCCACTTCAGTTTTTGACCTGGAGATCTTCTAACTGAAATGAAGTGTACTTTAGCTAGTTTCATTTATCAATATCTTGTGTTTCAGCAGTCCATGTAATGTTTTGCAGGTTACCAGTTTGACTATGTGTTTGATTGGACAATGTTAAAGTATCCTCAGATTGGCTCGAGCTCTAGATCAAGGGTAAAGTGTGCTTGCATATTTTGTTATTTCAAAAGTTTTATTTCTGTTATGGAAGTATTAATTGATTTGTTTGCTCTCAGAATGCCACTGGCAATGCAGTTGCTGGAACCTCTGGTGAAAAAGCTGGAAGAACATCAGGTATATGCATCTTCGACCTTTGACCAATAATACATCCAAGCGCATAGATATACTGGCACATTCTCTCATCTGATTTGTTAATTGATGATTGACTGGCTGGTTGGCTGTGTAAATATGTCGGTATACTCGGTAAATATGTAAAATGAGATATAAGGTAGAACTGGAACATCAGATCGAATTATTAATTCTGGCGGCAAAGCTAAGTTAATCACCATAATGTATGATCCGTGCTCTAGGCAGAAATCAGAATCACAACCAGTTATATACATCTTTGACCATCAAAACATCCAAGCATGTTATATTGGTATATGCACTAATCTGATATAATAATTGATGGACTAGCTGACCAAATGTGTAAATATGTTGGTGTGTCTGATACATGTGCAGAATGAAATAAAAGGTAGAATCAGAACATCAGATCAAATTATTAATACTGGTAACAAAGTCAAGCAAATAACCAGAATGTATGATCCTTGTTTAGATGCATCTTCTGATGTGATTTGGATGTTTTAATGTCCCCTCGATGTGATACGGTGAGTTTTGTTTAATTTGAAGTGAAGTTACCCCGTATTGGTTATGTATGGAACTGATTGATAAAGCACTTGCTGTTGTTTGAAACATTCTTTGCTTTTATAGAACTCACTTGTCTATGAGCTGCTTGCTAGAATAGTGTAGCAGTTGATATTGGTATCTGAATATTTCTTTCTTGGTAATTCTACCTCTCTGACATGTAAAAACAATTACATTCTTAGAGTGAGGCATTCTAAACTTGAATGAGAATAGTGGTCAGAATATAGAAAATATGTGACTTTCTATAGTGTGCAGTTTCAAATTAGCTCAACTGTTAATGATTTATTGCTTTTTCCCAGTGGGCCAAGATCTGCGTGATAGGTTTTCGGGCGCTGTTGAAGCCTTCTCTAGAAGAAATGCCTCAAGTTCTGGTCGGCATGGTGAACATTCAAGACATAGAACATCAGATGTACCCTCATCCAAGGATGTGGTAATTTTTATCTTCTTTTCCCTTAGTGCATTGACCCACACAAACCCCACTCATACAAGTGCTCTCTCTCTCTCTCTCTCTCTCTATATATATATATATATATATATATATATGTATATATATGTGTGTGTGTGTGTGTGTGTATTATCCACTGGGATTCCGGAAACACTACAATCTCTCTCCCGGTGTGTTAGGCATTGAGGTGAAAAGGAGAGACAGCTGCAAGAATGTCTTGATTTTGCTTCGAGAGAACTTCAAGTCTTTTTTTCTTTTCTATATGCTTGATGTCTTTGTAGCTTAACTGTTGTAGGCTTTCTGTGACTTTGAAACTTGTACTTAAAGGGTTTGTTTGATTCGTTAAATGCAGCAAGCCGCTGATTCAGAGAGAGGCCGAATTTCTAGAAATGGAAGCACTTCAAAGAGAGCAGGCATTTCAAGCAGCAGGCCAAGCTCATCTGGAGAACCCTCTGATATCCGCTCTAATAGATTGGTATCATCAAGCAATGGCCGTTCGTCTACTGCGCAAAGAATCCAACCTGGCATCGATCCAAAGCCCTCGTCCTTTTCACGACCGGCACTCTCTAAAGGCACTCGCGATGACCCGCTTCGAAGCTTTGAGTTCCTATCAATCAGAAAATGACTTGGACGGTTTTCTGTTTAAAAAGAGAGAGGCCGTATGCGAATTGGAGAAATACTCTTGTAAATGTTAAATGATCCGTAACTCGCAGTCAATGGTCATCCATCAGGTATCCACCACTCACTTTTTTTGTTTAGAGTTCTCTTTGTTGTAATGCTTTAAAAGCTCATCACAAGATTTGATGAGTTCTATGTCCCGCAGGTTTTTTTATTTTTACATCGGAGATCATAGGTGTAATAAATGTTGGATGTATATTTATCCTTGTATACTTATAAAACCCTTATATACTGCATACTAAATTATTAATTATTGGCTTGTGTTTGGTATGTGTAGGGTCAAGTAGTTGAATCGTGGAAGGGTATAAAATTCTCTTTTTTCTGGTAAATGGGCATAAAATTGCAGCACTGGGTTTTATGCTTGTTTTTGTTTTGATATGAAACACTGGGTCACTTGTGTATCATCAGAATACTAAACTTGCTCATGTAACGACTTGTGTCACTTGTGCGACTCTATGACAAGCTCTCAAAGCTACAATAATTGTCCTTGGGGATAAAAAGATAATAACATTTACACCCTTGAACTTTGGTGAAACAACCTTTCTTGTCTGGATAATAGAGGAAGGCTCTTTTTCTTGCCTCAATTCTGCGGAAGTTGGAATAAATAAAGACACTATTGGACTCTGCTGAAGAAGTACGCTCTAAATTGTTGATTACAGTTACGTATTAAAAAGCAAAAAAAGAATTAGTTACAAGCATCTTTATTTTGCAAAAAAGAATTAGTTACAAGCATCTTTATTTTGAAGTTCCAGTAGTGTCTAAATAACTTTTGAAAAGACATCAAAAAAAAAAAAAAAAAACTTATGCAAAAATGAAAGATGAACGTTCGTACTTAAATAAAAGACAAGTAATTATTTATCAGAACATGGTTGGCAGCATAATCATCTTATGATTCGTTCTTGCTGTGACATATGTTGGGTATGTATGTCCACAGCAAAGGAAATGGTAAAACTATTTCTTACAGTTAGAACAAATAACAGCATTTGTGTGTCATTGTGAACTTTAAGGGAGGTCTCGCAACAAAACCAATAATTAGGGGCTAAGGTATAATTATTCCGCGAAAAACATAACTACATGGACTGCATTACAAGTTAATGACCCATTTTCATTATGCTGCTCTTAATTGATCCAGAGACATGTTTGGAAGTGTCACTTGATCACAAATACACGCATGTGTATACCTCCAACAGCAAAACCAATATAAAACTACTGGGAAAACATAAGAATTGGAGGGGAAAAGTGAAATATACCAGGATCAGGCACTATTCTTGGCAAAAATGAAATATACAATTTGTTATTGCAGTTTTACAGTTGCAAGGTACTCGTTACTAGTCAAAATGCAAGAAAAATACAAAAGAACAAAGGGTTAACGAATGGCAGGGCAGAATTCTGTACAAAAGAAAAATATGTAGATGGCATCCAAAGTCACTTTGGAGATGCTTAGGAATTAACTCTGGGAACACGGTAGGAGCGTCCCGCGCAGCTCAAGGATTTCTTAATGCTGCTAGCCTCTTCTCCAGTTCATCAAGACCCGAACTATACAAAATATACAATAATTAAGCTCTAACAGAAGTTGAACCACATGAGAAATTTAAAGTAAAGTAACAACCAGTAATTAGAGAAAGGAAATGACAGGAACAAGTGATATAAGGAAGTCTCGGAAGGTTCTTATAGAACTTAGTCATATATGATATTAGAACAAATGGAGAAGAACATTGGGGAGAGTTGATGAGAGTAGAGACGAGAACATATATATACCTGCCAGCAGCCTCGGTGTTCTTCCCTGCAATTTTCCCTTTGGGAGCAGCCGACAACTGTAGACAACAAAAGCATAATTATATAATTATATTGCTTTCAAGACCTTCGTAATGTAGATGTTAAAAGAAAAAGTTACCTGTGAGGCAATGTCCACACCAATCTCATCCAATACCTGTAAACATTAGAAACAAGTAAATGTCCTGACACAAAAAACTATAATCTGCTCCTCAAAAACATTTGAATTCCAACATCTGTACAAAATTCTCTAGCACACATCAATTAATGATTTGCTAAATGTTCTTCAAATTCGTTTGTCCAAGGCTCAACTGGTTCGTGTTAATTATCATATAGTTCTAAATGAGAGTTGAAAGTGTGGGCAATTGCATTTGAAAATGTTTTCCCAGGCAGAGGGAGGGGTAAAGGAAGGCCATCTCCAGAGAATGAAGTCAAAAAAAAGAGCCTTTCCAGTAATCAAAAGAATTCAAACGATATCAATAGAGGATGCGTTATTTTATTATCACCCTCGTTCTACAGTATGATCTTTACTTCACATTCACATTACTGCCGTCCTCCCTAACTCCATCTAAGAATTCTAAATGCCCGTGTTTGAGAACATCAGAGTCTCAAAACCAGAGGGGCTTTTGATGCTAGGGATGACAGATAACCACTATCTTTTAGAGGAGCCACTGCAAGGATTTCTCACATAGTCATACTTATCGAATGCAACACTCTATGACATAGGAGTAAGATAGTTCGTGTAGAAAAAACTATGTCTCATCCAAAATCTGACAGGCTGAAGGAAAACCACAAAATGAATATGGTCCTGCCCCGATTAGAAAAACAATATGTGGGTTGATCTGTCTTTGCCAATACATTAGAATTATAAGAATAATCTCTAGTATCCGCGGTCCAAGAAAAGAGTTCTCCATGGAAAAAGAAAATCACCTGATTTGTCAACTCTTCAGTTTCATCTTCAGCCTCATCATTGTCCAAAGCATCGTCTATGGCATCTGACATCATTTCAGTCTACAAGGGGAAACACACATGGTGAAGACCTCAAAGAAAAGGAAGTGCATGTAATCTCCATATTAAAAGCCATAATAGTTTCTTAAAATGCATTGTGCAAACTCACAGTCATATCCATTTGTGCTGATTGCTTCTGGAATTCCTGAATAACTTTCGCCTGCTTTGCAGGGGCCATTTGCTGCAATCCAGCAATTCAGGATGGTAAACTTAGAAGGCCGTAAATTTCAGTAACAAAAAAAATGGTTTGACACATTAGAAGGCCATTATTTCATATATTGAACCCTGTTTCCAATGGTTATGAATTAAACTTGAACCCCTCTCTCCACTAAGGAACATATCGAAAGATAAAAAAAAAGTAAATGAAATCTATAAATTATGATCTAACCTTATTCATCGCTGCCATAGCTTTACTGGCACCTTTCATACCAGCAGCAACAGAAGTTTGGGCAGACATTGCCTGCAAAAAGGTGTATTTAGTTATATGCAAATACATGGGAGCCACTGAAAAGAGAAGTATCTTACTCAATTTGGTGATCTAAGTATGTACCTGGGTATGAGTCGCAATACCTCTCATCTGAGCTCTGCTACTTTGTAGGTTGGCTATTTGCTGCCGAAGCCTGATCAGTTGACGTGCAAGAACTTTGGTTGCTGCCTGAGAAACTCAGTGATAATGAATTGTATTAAGAAAATATTCAATAAAGAGCTTAGAGCTTTACTTGAGCCCTGAAAGTCGTGAAATTTAACAATGTAAAATCAAAGCTTCCTACACACCTCATTTCCCGTTTTAGCAGTTCTCTTTATCTCAATAACAAGCTTCTTTTCCTGTTAACAGAAACGATACTATCATTATATGAAGCATCGAAGAAAACCCAAAAAAGAGAAAAGAATTGAGGAAGCTAGGCATACCTCTATTTGCAATGTATTAATTTCCCTCTCAATACCTAAACCAAAAGAACAATTTTCAATCTCAACGTCTATAACTCAAACCAAAATCGACACATATGGCATATAGGAACACGCCTGAAACGTGAAACGCTGCTAAATAAACTAACCACCAATTAAAGTAAGAAGTTTATACCGCCGATTGCCAAAAAGGCAGAATAACCGAGATTTAGTGAGTACTGAGAGCATCCAACTCCAATTTAGGGATCGTGATTTAGGTTATACTAGGTAATGACTTGAAAACAGCATTCATCTTCATATTTCAGAGTAATTTTACCCCTATAACGATTGAAGGGCTATGAAGAAGCTATAAAAGCATAATAATAATAATTCATCATATAATCGACAATGACGGGTCTCAAAATCAACAATATTAACAGCTGAGAGTGATTAATGTTCACACACACCTCTAGTAGCATTAGCCATTTCCCGTTTACTTTCTCGAAGCGCCTCTGCAACCAAACATCATAAAACTCAACAAATTCAATATAAAGTCAAACGAGAATTGACATAAATCAAACGTAACTTGATGATATTCGATCCGATTGTAGGAATAATAATAAAAAAATGATAATAATAATAAGATAAGAGACCTTTGGCCGTAGGTTTCTTCGAGAAGAGATTCATGATTTATTAAATCCGACTGGCGAATGAATCTCAACAACAATCTGGGAGATTTCAATTATGCGGGTCGATCAGAATTAGAGGTGAATTTTGTTTTTGTGTTACGGTGGTGATGATTATTTATTTTTATTTTTATTATTTATTATTTATTATTTTTACTACAGGTGCAGGAGACCTGGGACTGCACGAAAGGTTTAAGGAAAAGGCCGGAGGATTTTCATGTTGTCGTGATAAGTCCTTGTTTTCTATTTAAATATCACTTGGGCCCAAAGTCTTTTAATTTATTCTTAATACAGTCAGTCTCGTCTTTCTTTCTTTCTTTCAGTTAATTCTGTTATTTAGCTACACACTCAGTGCATGACCTCGAGTTGTAGGAGTTTTTTCAAATGCTTGTTAAAAAGAGTGTATTAGGTTCTGAGATCACGCAATCGATATCTTTCTACCGAGTTTTCATTTTTAACTTACTCTTGTGTTTTTCTAAGGTCACAGAAAATAAATCATTTTTTTTAATTCTAAAAACTCCAAACTTTTAATTAAGAATTTTTGCAACTGATTTTAAGTAAAACTATAAAAGACATTCTTTTAAAGCAAAAGGGGGAGGAAGAGCAAACCACCATGAATAACTAACTAAATCTCAGAATGTTAAAGTTAAATAACGATGGTTGAAATTGTTATAGCTTTCAAGAGGCCAATTCCGCGACGTTTTGTTCAATTTCTTGTGGAGTCAAATTCTCATCAGTACGGGTTGGTATATTCTTTATATCTTGTAGCTTCCTTGAATCAAGCGCGCGAAGTATTATAAACCTTCTGACCCATCTTGTATATTGTCTTTTTCATTACGTGATAAAATAGAGCAATAATTTTTTATTTGTTTCTTAGACGAGATTTTAGGGAAAAATTCTTTCTATTAAAAAAATGTTTTTTTTGTAGAAAAAACTTATTAGGATTCAATTTAGAATGAAAAGGGTTAATCTTTATTTTAGTTGCGTATGCAGTTAGTGTTAATTCTCAATATGCTAAATTACTGAATAAATAGATTTATTGTACAAATGGAATAACACGATGTCCAGCTATCCCTATAAAAACCAAATTCTTCTAAACTTCGCATTAGTCCCTTTCTTAATAGTAAATTTAGTAAATTTTGGCCTCCAATGATCACAAAATTGTCGATGCGAAGAAATTTGGCATAGCTTCGAAAACATTTAGCTTTTGCCGTGTTTAAGACTTTAAAATGTTTTTATTTGTAGATACGTTTGTTTTCCGAATTTATTTGTATTTTACACACAACGAACGTATTATTACGCCACCATAGCAATATATCGTTTGTTACAAAAACCACGTGTAAAATAGAAATGTGGAGTCAGTATAAGTGTATAACTCGATAATAACGACTTCATAACTAAACAATCAACAATCGAAAGAAAAAACCGGTCACTGACAGACTATAATGCAACGTGAGTTTTAGAAAAACCCCGATACTTGATCGAATACTAGAGTGCGAGCCAAATTTGAAAAAATAGCCCACATTCTTTACTAGCATGTATCACCAAAGTTACAGTTACGTTTATAGAAGTATACTAATGAAGAGTGATTTATTCAATTAACCAAATACTTAAAACGGTTGACAATTAATCACAATAAACAACATTTTCTTACTGAGGTTGATGTGGTTGCATTCTAAATATTTGTTTACAAGTAGAAATAGAAAATAAAATAGGGGGTAAATATAAGTGCACCCCCGTTAGATTAGTTATATTTATTATTTAAATTATTGCAAAAATCATCCGTTGAATTAGAAGAACATTGAGCATAGAGTACTGGTGTTTCATTAGTTAAACTACATGGAGCTATCTGTCATAATAACATAAAAGCGCTCACCAACCACCAAAGGTTCAAGATACATTGATAAGAAGAAAAACAGTTTCAAATAAGTTTGAAGTCACAATACATAAAATAAAAAGACATTTGGGAAGATTCGAGAATCTGCATGATAATCAAATACAGCTTTGAAGTTCCTAAGTCAAAATCGCAATAACCAGAAATTAACTTATACTCTTAGGCTGCAGTCTGTTTCTTAAGCTTTGCAAGCTCTTGTCTAACAACACCAGCCCTCTGAAAAACAAAAACAAAAAATGTAGATTTAACTGACGTTTCAGCAAAGTTTGAACAATTCTAAAGCAGAGAACAAAGTGAGTGGAGGTGTTCAGATGGTCGACCATAAGTTATAGTTTGGTTTCAGATTGCAAACAAAATCCAGAGAGCCAGAAATAAGTGTCATTTCTAGCATATTCTATCAAACTGATCCTTTTGTTTCAGATTATTGTTACGTTGATATCTTGGAATACAAAACAATTATATTATAGCATCACTTATCAATATCGTTTCACTATACTAATCTTCAATGACAGCATAAATAAATAATACTGAACTTTATCAAGGTGCATAAACAAAACAAAAGGAAAAAGGCCAATGTTTCACCAAATTAAAGTACAGACCTTGATTTTTGCGAGCATAAGCTTGAACCTGTCAAAATCATTTAAAGCAGCTCTCCTCTTCTGAACAATAAGCTTCCTTCCCCATGAGCTCTTCTCCCATTTGCCGTTAACATCTATCAAAAAAGTGTTCATTTTCTTTACCATTGTTTCAGCCAAAAAAAAAGAGTAAATTTTTCCAAAATGTTAAACACCCACCAGCAGCCTCCATTGCAGCAACAAGGGTCTTCTTCTTTGGGACCCTTTTGATATCAATCTTGATGTCTGTAAGGGAGAGTCTCTTGAAGTTCATCTGGCTTCGTACCATATCAGGGGAATCCACAAGAGCCTGCCAAGAAACATAAAATGTGAATACAATTAAATGTTCTTGTATCTTTCTAATTGACTACAAATTTCAACTAATCACAGCACATTCACATAACTGCTGGCCAAATCAGTCATAGCAGTAGCATGTGACATTCAACTTAATCCTGAATCTTATAGACACTAATACAAGCAAGTGCCCGATATTGAAGCATTGTACACAAGTCTACAGACAAATCTGAAAGCTTAATAACTCAATCACAAAGAAACTATTCACTTAATCCATGACATATATCATCCAAATAAAAAATCGTAAACTTGAGCTTCATAGTAATAATATAGTCAAATAACAGGCCACTGCGCAATATTAAAAATAATATGTAGCAGCTCAAAACTGAAGAATACCAAATTTAATAAATTTTCAAACCACCACAGCTTTGATAACCTCAAAATACAAGTACAGCACGGATACGGCGTCGTACTGTAGGCTACTAACATAAATTCACAAAACAGATCAACTACATGATTTCGGTTACAGAATAAAATGATGATACCCACCCTGTTCTGGTCGATGACGTCAACGATGACGACAAGCTTGCCATAGTCCTTTCCGTAGTTGACTAGGGCAACTCTCCCAATCTCAACGTACCTCTTGAACGGCTGCACCAAAAAATAATTCACAAGCAAAATTAGAAAGAATTCGGTAATGCTTACGTGTACAGATAAAATGAGTAATGAATGGGTGGTGAGCTCAGCTCAGCTCAGCTCACCATTTCCGGCGATCTGTAGAGTTGCTTCTGCCGTGTGTGTGGGAAAGAGACGAGGAGGTGGTGCTACACGTTCACTTTTGAAGTTATAGTAGGGTTTCAAAGTTTGATGTTAGGGTTTTTCTGGGTCGCATTCCACATGGGCTCACTCACTATATGATTAAAGCCCATTAACAAATATAAAAAGGAGAACAAGAGAATCCAATTAAAAAAAAAAAAAAGAATACATCAAAGAGAGATATATTGGTGACACAACCTAAGCATATGAATTAAAGTTTGGTCTCCACAGTATGTTTTGGTCTCCTAAAAATTATAAATTTTTCGGACTGTAGTCTTTTCCAAAAGTTTGGAAAAAATGTGAAAAATATGAGTTAAGCTTACAAAATTCTATCTCTTTTCTTTCGATAGAGCCCAAAAATAAATGTTTGAGTTGTTTCGTGAAATAAAAAAGAAACTTTGTCCCTAAGGTTTCGGTAATATTAGAGACGCTCTGGAAAGATATCAAGCGAGTTCCTCTACAAAGGAAAAATCGAGTTTTTCCTATCAAGTTCTCGTAGTTTATTCAAAGTTGACCATCTTTTTAGAATCAAGCTACCATTTTTATATTCAGAATAAAGATATAGAGTGTTGTTTATATTCATAATGATACTGTTAAGGAGAGTATTAAGTATATACTATGAAGTAATGAAAATTAATAAATATTAACATATTGTAATCATTACTAAAAAGAGTTATTAAATATTAAGAAGCCATTTGGTATCATTGATCTTCATGGATGAGTCTATACTCTTTAACATCAGCCTCACTACTACTTAATTAATTAATGGCTAAGCGATTTCTTTTTTTTTCGTTACAGGAGGAAGGGGAGAGAACCCCGAATGTAAAGAAATGAACTAATCAAAAGATATTCCTTAGACTAGTTCCTCCAACATTATCAAACAAGAGAAAATTCGCTAGAGAGCTTGGCGGCGCGCTAAAACAGTGTATCCCATACGCAAGTTTGTGCCCCAAATTTGCAAGCCGATCCGCAACCACATTTGTTTCCCTGAACTCATGTCGAATTTCACAGAAAGTGAGTTTATCCCGCAGCGTCGTGATAGCGTCAATAATTGTCCGATAAGGATGCGTAGCCGGTGAACCGTGATTAACTAGATGAACCACAATTTGCGAGTCACAAGCAATGATGGCATGCGTAACGCCATGCTTCACAGTTTCCTGCAGTCCATAAAGAACGCCCCAAAGCTCGGCCACGGTAATGCTACCATGCCCAAGGTTGGTCGAGAACCCATAAAGCCAATGGCCCTCCGTATCGCGAGCAACTCCTCCACAAGCAATTAATCCCGGATTACAAATTGCGCTTCCATCAACATTAATTTTAACAAAGCCAATTGGAGGTTTATCCCAACTAAGCCAAGTAGCAGTTGACGAGCGACCCGGATGTTGGATGTTGTGAAGTTTTTCCCATGCTTCCGAGTCGTCCCGAGCAAACTGTTTAATACAAGAAGCTGCATGGGTAGGACAAATGGTGTTATCATCGAATATTTTTTCGCAGCGCCACATCCATATCTTCCAACAAGCTGTGGCAAATGTTGTTGCCCAAGGGGCATCCTTAGGATTTATCGATTTGCGCTGATACAAATTCTCACAAAGCCAGTCGTGAAGTGATAGATGGAAGAAACGACTTAGCTGATTCGGGGACAAGAGTTTCCCCCAAATAAGCCGACTATGAGGGCAGTCGCGCAAAAGGTGGAGAAGCGACTCATTGGTGGCGGAACAGCGAGTGCATGAAGGATCATTCGTAATATGACGTTGCATCCGTCTCTCATTACTAAGGAGTTTATCGTGAAGCGCAAGCCAAATAAAGGTGCAGATCTTATGACGATAATAAAGGTGCTAAGCGATTTCTATTGAATGATATTTTTTATGGGGCTCAGTCCCAAATACAACATTTGTATAAAAGAGTATCTCTTTAATCAATTAAGATTTTAGTTTGGTTGATAGAAGTCAGATAAACCAGTTCATACTTTTCGCGACTTAACACGAAGAGATCCCCTTGAATAACTACTCTTTTGATTTACAGCTGAAGGACAAAAGTCGTAAAATGAAAACGAATAAAAAAACAAGGGAGTGAAAAAATGGTTGGTAAAAGGTTATCATAACCATTTAATATTTTTTTATATAAAGGGTGCTTATACAATTTTTAAAACTTTAGGGGTGGTCTCCCTAATTACCCCACATGTTAAGATAGTTTGTATAATTCTCTCAATTAAGTGTTCTCTTCCAATAATGTCCTTGTACGAATTTATGTCTCCCTTAGGACAAAAAAAACATCTCACTAATTCAAATCGTTACGACAGTGGTGCTGGTGCGCTCAGTTTTGAATTTTCACCCTCTAATTATTATTAAAATTTATAAATTTATTGACTTGGCCGTGATTCCATTCCAATCTTTTTCCAAATTACCTCTGATTTTGATACATAAATACTCCCACACACTCAACATCGTCATAATCGCCAGCAATCAATACAGTACAACTTCATTCAAGGTATGATTTTCGAATGTCGGATCATTTTCTCCATTATGCCCGAATTATGCGATGAACTTTTTTCTAAATTTGTAAGTTGATGAAAAACTAGAATAAATGAGGGCTTCATTCATTGTTATTGTGATGAATGTTTGATTGAATTGGTAATTTGTAATAATAGAAGAGATGGGAATCTTTTTGATGATTATGTGCAATAATCATGTGTCAACCACTATTAATCTCAGATTATTCTGCAATAGTTATGGTTTTTGGTTACTGGAAATTTGATTCTGATTCTGATTCTGTGCAACAGGATGTTCTTTAGCTCAGCCACTGAGGAGTTGGATTCATACTATCCTGTTAAACCTTCTTGTCAAGCTGAAGTCCCCAAGACGCGCTTTAAGGCCAGGGTACGGATCTTTCAAATAGATTCAAGTTTTCTTGCAAATAAATCATGCGGTCCTCAAGTTATGTTTAAATGAACGTGTGTAAATAGAGCGAGCGAGCTTGATTTGGAATTTTTCATTGTCTACTATAGTCATTCTTTTTGGAAGCACGGCCAAATGGTCTAACGATTTTGTCTTGATGGTAAGTTGACTTGCCAGTCCTGATTTTGGGAGCCATTGTCCAATCATATTGACAGGTCGGGAAAACTTTGAGTCCAAGAAGATGGAATGCAGCATTTTCTCCAGATGGCCATCTGGACATAGCCGGTGTACTCAGAAGAATCCAGAGAGGGGTAATTTCAAATTTCAAGTGTGTATTCCTTGGTTTTAATTTTTGTTTTGATTTTCCTTTTATATGTGTGCATGCAAGCATATGAAGTATGTCCATAAAAGACGTATTTTTCATGATCAAGTGGTGAATCCTTAAAAGGTAATAATTATGTGTGTAAGATAAATTGATGAAACTGGAATAATTGAGGGTACCATTAATTACTATGTAATTCTAAGGGCTGTGATTGTGAAGAATGTTGTTGATTTAGCAATTTGTAATTGCTCCCCTGTTGACTTTGCTAATCTGTGATGGAGTCTCCAATTATTTTCCTTGGGATAAATAATGTCTGAAAACTGTTGTTATACTGTTATAGTAAAAAATTCAATTTAGAAACCGTTTTGATGTGTTTTTTCTGTATGACTTTGCTACAAAGGAGATCTCCGGTGCTCGTTTTTAAACTTGTACCCAGAATCATAAATAATTTTATAATCTCGAAGTATGGCTGTTCACATTCTTCTCATGACAGTTATATTTCTAGTAAGTATGGGTGCCACACGTAATACGTTGCATTAGTAATAGTCATCTAATTAGGAAACTACTAATCAGGTAAAAGCTTTACTTGTGGTGAGTTAGAGATGTTCTTATATAACTGTTTGTTTATGGGGCAAACGGAAACCTTATATGTAGTCTGTTGGTCAATCTCATAGGACTTCTTATTTCTATGCCGTGGTCGCAGGAATTTCAGAACACCTTCATTCGATCTCAAGCACAAATTTACTTCTGAGCAGCTTTAATGAGAATCCCTGAATAGTCAACATCCACGCACATTTACTAGTTACTGCTTTTTTTGGTAGAAGATTTATAGAGTGCATAATGATTTATGGACCAATACTAATTACTTCTACTGGCTATTAAATTAGGGTATTCATCCTACGGTAAAAGGGGCGGTCTGGGAGTTTTTGTTGGGTTGTTTTGATCCATGCAGCACATTCGAGCAAAGAAATGATGTCAGACAGCGGCGAAGGTAGCTATCTATTACAGTTCTACTAGTTGATTCTACCAAAAACAAACTGGAAAAAGAAAAGATTGATATGATACCTCCCATTATTGTGTAATATGAGCAATGGGACAAAAAAAGTTGGTTCTTATGATCTGTTATGGCATATCATATGATGCATGAATGAAGTTGAATTTCTTTCGAAATTAAATTAACATAACTCAGATGTATGTCGGCGAGGGATTAGCTTCACATGAATCCTTTTACTCATTTTGAAACAGAAAATGTGGTCAGAACTCTTTATTATTTTCCGCCGTGTCATTATGTCTCAATCTGGAAGTCAGCCTCAATTAAGCTTTGGACTGGGAAACTACACTGTATTTATTCTCTCATATTGGTATCTCTTCCTATTTCCACTTTCAGCTTCTCTGTGAAAGGGCAAAACACTCAGGACACTAAAAACTTTCCAGTAGAATTTCTGATTCATTGGAATATTCTTTTTATAAGATAGTACTTTAAAACTGTTTTGATACATTATTTCTCAGTACCGAGTGATTGTTTATAAGTTATATGCTTCAATATGTGCCAGACTTCGTAATTAATTTCTGAAATATCAATATGCTCAATTCAATTGTGATAGTCAAGGGAGGAGTGAATAAGTTCACCATAACAAAATCCATTTCATCAATTGCGAACGGCTCTGAATCTCTTTATTTTGGTTAACACATTTGGTTTTCTTTTAGTCCATCCTAGTTGAATCACGATTGCTGTGTAGGCTATGTTTTAATATGGCTTGAGATGTACGTGACAATGAATTCCATATACTTGTTTCAGTATGCCGATTGACATGTCTTTTTTAAAACCTAGATATTTCTTACTCCCAGGGAACGGTATGCTGCATTGAAAGCTGAATGTCAAAAGATGACACCGGTTATTGGCAGCGGGAAGCTCATAATGACACCTATTGTTACTGATGATGGCCACCCTATACAAGATAATGATGGTGCCACATTCAATGGTGGTTCCTTAGACCAAAACGAGATTCAATGGAAACGTAACCTGCCTCAAATTGGTATGCTCATGGCTTAACTGGATCTTGACTTCTAAAACATTTTGAAATAAGCACTTGGAGACCACTGCTCCTGCCTTTTCCACACCTTTGTGTGCATATTTATTCCCTGAATTGTGAACAGTTTCGCAATGATTGAACTACGTCATGTAGTTTGCATGCATATTTAATTGCAATTCTGGCATTATAGAATACTATTTGTTCTTATGGTTATGATTAGCATTTTTGAAAAAGGTTTATTGCATCAGACGCTAAAACAGCTATGATGATCATAAGGCAGACCTTGTGTTTTGTTGGAAAATGATGTAATATACTGGAGTACGTGGAGTCAATGGTTGCTTGGTACTTGAGATGGTACAGTTTGGAGGTTATAAAAGAAATGACTAGTATTTATAAGATCCTCTGAAACGTAAGTACGTACTGGAGGGGATGGTGTAGCATATGAATTCTTAGCATTAAATTCAAATGCAATTGTGTTGTTAAACTTGATGAATCTGCAGTTCACGTGAGCTTTAACTTTGATGGTTCCTTCATTATATTATTCAGCAAACTTTGAGGTTAAGTAATGTGATGGTTGCAAGCTTTATAACCAAGAACCTGTATCAGGCAACCAGTAGGCAAATTGTTCCTCATTTCTCAAATTATAGAACTAGCCCAATAATGTGGAGACTCTTACTGTAGGGTGGATAATCTTGGAATAATTTGCAATGTCCTATTCCTCTCATTATGAAACTGCCCACCTTCAGGAAATTGAATTTATACAGGTATCAGTTAAGACAAAGCCATGTATAATTAGGATTTCCTCTCTATTTTATATAGTTGTAAACATTGAGCAAAAATGACTAACCAATCAGTCGCAGAGTCTGGTGCTTATTGTTAGTTCAGTGCACTCCTTATTCTTTTATCTATTATATATATCCAAACACTTCTTAAATCTAATGACTTGAAGAACTAAAGATGCACACCTACTAATACGAGCCTTCTGGTGTCTCTGGACATTTCTTATTTTCATATGCTTAGTCCATGGAAGTATTGTTTTACTCGTCCAGCTGGCCGGAAATAAAACTTCTCCACATGCTTGATTTTTTCAAAGTTGGTTTGCACATTTAGGAGAAATGATTAAAAATTATAGAAAAGTGGGTTAGTGTAGTCCTGCCTTGAATCTCGAACTCTTTTAATACATTAGAAATAATATGAGACGTTCCCAGATAGCAACCAATCTCAAATAAGTGATACTTTCTGCAAAAGGAAAAACCATGATGGTAAGTCATTTGAAAAATTTATTTATGCCTTATTAGAAAAGGGACTTTCCATGACTATTTCAATGATCAATTACTCCCTGTTAACTGTACCTACAAACTAGCTGGAGTGATGAATAAATGAGGATTAGGTCATTACATGAATGATTGTCGATCCTCATAGCTGACACGAAATTTGTAATTTATGCTCTAGGTTTGGATGTTGTTCGGACAGACCGCACTCTTGAATTTTATGAGGATGAAGCTAATCAGGCAAAGCTCTGGGAGGTCCTTTCCGTGTATGCTTGGGTTGACAAAGATATTGGGTACGTTCAAGGTAATTTACTTCTACTATGAAATATCAGAACTGTTACCAAAGAAAACTACTTACGTTCTTGTTGCTATTTCCTTCGCAGGAATGAACGATATATGCTCCCCAATGATTATTCTTTTTGAAAATGAAGCAGATGCATTCTGGTGCTTTGAGCGTGCAATGCGTAGACTAGTAAGGTTCCATGTGCTAATGGTGTTTTAGTTTTGTTCAAGTATCCTGTTTTCTGAAAAATGCTGGAGTCTTTAGTTGTCGTGTGCTTCTGATAAGAGTTTCTTGCTACAAGTGGACCATAATGATTATCCTCTTCACTATATTTTGAGGACTCCATATGGCAGATTTAACTAGCAAAAAAGGATTAGATATAATGGTGAAACGTAGTGCCAATGGTTTGAGAATACTGCTAACTGTCGTTTAAGAATTGGACCCGATGATGAGTCTGATCAAATTCTTCAAAGTTGATTAAAACTTAGTGAAGAATAGCATCTCAAATCTGCTGTATTTGAAAAGCTTATGGTCCAATAATCCAGCATGGGGTGGAGATTATAAAGATGATTAATGTTGCAATCTGCGACTAGTGATTTTAGCTTTCGGATGTTGCCCCCCAAATTCTGATCGCTGAAAAATGTTGTCCTAGTTCCAAACAGTATATTGATGGCTTTTATTGGTAATATGTCTCTGCATGTTCATCTTTGGGCTTTTTCTTACTCTACTGGTCATACACAATGATCAAGTCTTTTTCCATCTCATCTCATGCATATTACAAAGCTCCTATGAGTTGAATAATGTATTATTGGAGTCATAAATTTGTTTCCGCACTGTACCTTATCCAGTACTATGCTCTTCCCAAAGATTTTTTATTGCAGTAGAGTTTTTCTTCAAAAACTGTCAACGAATATTTATGCTGTCGTGGTTCTGCTGCCGTTGACAACTAAGTTTGCTTTTTCTGTTTGTAAAGAGGGAAAATTTCAAGTGCACTACAAGTTCTATGGGAGTGCAAACTCAACTGAGTACTCTTGCGCAAATTATTAAAACTATTGATCCAAAGCTCCATCAACACCTTGGTATGGTTGCTCTCTTTTGTAGAGTTTCTGTTTTTGTTACACCTTTCTTTGACGTGGCTTTGGTGAGAGTCCATTGCCAGTAAAACTTACTGGTATGTTCTGTTAGTGAAAGGCCAAACTTGGTAATCTACCGTGCACAATTGCTTTTGAAAATGTCTATGCACTAGTGTAAGTTTTTGTTTTATATATAACCAACTGGCCTTATGCAGTGTGGTAAATTAAAACCCATGGTATAATAATATGTCAGAAACGAAAAGAGAAGGCCGGAAACAGGAAAGTGGAGGACGCCCTCATATCAAAAACTTAAGTCGAGGACTACACTTGCCAGAAATCAATTTATTGAACATTATATAATATTGTGCATTCTGTAGAAAGTTTATTCTGGTGCAAAAATCATAATTTCCATCAAAGATTTTCCCTAGATACAGCCCCTCCACTCCCCACCCCCTCTTCCGCAAACACGCCCCCGAAGAAAAAGGAAATCATTTAATTAGGAGCCAGAACTGGAAAACCAGTTGCTCAGTACCTATAAGCAATAGGAACTTATTCGCAAAACATATGTCACTGACTCAGGCTACATCTTCATTGACAGAGGAGGTCGATGGCGGGGAGTATTTGTTTGCAATTCGTATGCTTATGGTACTTTTCCGAAGAGAGTTCTCATTTGTTGATGCTTTGTATCTCTGGGAGGTAAGGAATTTGACCTACTTTTCGTCAAAGAATTTCTACTTGATCATACCTTCTCTAGGCTATTTCTACTTCGCTGGCATCAAAATTGTTTCTTTTCTCAAACATCTTAGCTTTTCTGGTTTGACACCACATTATATACTTCTTACTCGTCTTATTTGTTTGTTGGTATGTTCTTTTTGATTTATTTTTTTTCATTCACAGAGTTTGCTCGTTTATGTACAATTCTACTGAAAAATTGTCATTCAGGTCATGTGGGCAATGGAGTACAACCCCAATATCTATTCATTGTATGAAGAGTCACCTTCTTCTACTGGTAATAGCAATAATGAAGCTAAAGTAAGTCACAAACAACTCAAGCAGTACGGAAAATTTGAGAGGGAAAATATGAAAACTGGATGGACGGACCAAAGAGGTGTTCTTGCTGTTTTCCTTGTTGCTAGTGTACTCGAGACGAGAAACAAGCGACTTCTGAGAGAGGCGCAAGGCCTAGATGACGTTGTTAGGGTAATTCTCACATTGCCTATTATTTTCAAATTCATTCATTGCATGTCATAATTTGAATGTAACAAATATATGCATCTTTCTCTTGAGAAATTCGTTCAGATCTTGGGTGAAATTACTGGAAATTTGGATGCAAAAAAAGCATTGAAGGAGGCACTGAAACTTCACAAGAAGTATTTGAGCAAGGCAAGTTTTTCCTATATTTATGCTCTCTACTGATTACAGCACCCTAATTCTCGATTTATGTCAAAGTCTTTTGTCCTGGAAATTTATCTCATAGCTTAGTTTCTAATGCAGGCGAAAAAATCATGACATCCACTTTCAAGAAGAGCAGCCATATGTACTCCAACCGGTAAAACTGTAAGGTTTTTGTTTGTATACTTGATTCGATTTTGTATTCATTCTTTTATGAGTCGCAGCAATCGATTGCCCCGACTTATTTATTCCATTAAAGCCTTTTGTTTTCCTCACTTATTTGTAAAAGAAACCATCACAGTTTTTGTTCATCTTTTTGTTCAATTTTCAACTTATATATTCCTGTAATATTTATTTTGACGAAATTGTTGTAAGCTCAATCTATCAATATTTGTTGCACTTGCTTTCTCAGACTCATAATGGTTACCGGTCCTTATTCGCCTTTATCGGGGCATTGAATGAGATTTTCAGAGTGTTGTTGATGATTGATAGATGGAGAAAAGTCTTATATTGCCATAAGTACTTTCAACTAATATAGTTTAGTAAGAAAATTATCTTTACTCTTAAAAGAACTCTGGACCCTGTTTTTGGGCTTTTATTTTCTTTATTTTTTTCGTAATCGTTAACAAGATTAAAATATCCATGTGGCTCGAAATTCAAGAACTTTTTTTTCTTTAATGTTTGCGACACATCTTAAAACAAAGATCATATGGCATTTTGAACTAGCCAACGAAACTCGAGTGGCCCCTCCTCCAAAAAGCTTTAACACTTATCACATGAATTATACTCGCGAAATATAAAGGAGAGCGGCGACACAAAGAGGACAAGGAAGAAGAAAAGAATACAACAATATGTTTGTTAGTTATGTTGTTTGTTGAAGACAGGAAGGGCTAAGTAATTATTTTAGAGTATTTGCGAGGGTTCCTAATTTTGTATAATGTAGATCACAGCAAGTCACCTTTGCAGTTGTCACGTACTGGCGACTTATGATTTGAAAATTCAGAAAATAAAATTTTACATTTAAATAAAATTATGAAGTGTTAAATTTTATCTCAAAGGTAAAATCTGAGTGTGTCTAGCATAAGTTCTCTACTATAATGGTCGTTAATAATTGGTATACATCTATATACGTGAAATTGATAATAAGAAAAATAAAGTATATAGAACTTATGAGTTACAATGCGTCTTATTGTCTAATTGATCAAAGTTTCATTATTTTCTCGTAAAGTGAAATGTTCGAAGCAAAATAGTCAAGTATTTTTAATTTAGTTATTACTATAATTTTTCAATTTTTTCAAACATATCGGAAAAATCTTGAAAATTCTCTAATATTTAACTGACTAAAAAATATTTTTAAAACAAATCATGATTATTACGAGTCAGTAATTTGTATCGGCCATTGAGTTGGCTCCGTTGTTTTATTTTACCCTCACAACACTCATAATAATTATTACACAAGCTACATAGTATTAGCACACATAGTCAACTACTCATGCTGCATGATGAGTACAATTACGATCGAGTTTATATAAGTGTAAGCAACTTTCTACTAATTGAACCAAGTCTTAAACAAACCTAATAATTTTAACATTCATGTGCTACGTGAGAGCAACTCTGAATCCACTATACCTGTAATTGTGAGGTGGTCGACTGCCATGACAGCAATGGACGAGTATTAAAATATTTAATTCCAAAAATAAAAAAACCAAAGTAACGTTTATTAGAATAACTCCTCAAAAAAAAAAAAAAAACTAAGAAGAAAAATCACATATATTTCTGTTCCCTTGTCATAACCAACCTCGTGTCAGGTTACCCGCCTTATTTTCACCAAATTTATACAATAGCCGTTGTAGCTGATTCATAATAACAGATTTTATTTCGGACCTAAATTATCGATGGTCGTATTTCCTTTGACCATTCAATGCCATTGAATTGTTGCTTCTACACTTTTAACACCATTTCCCCTTTCAAGTTCTGAATCTACTAATCTTATTTTGTTCATCAAACTATTTTCTTCTTGTCCAAATGTTGACCTACAAAAAAGTCAACGAAATTTAAGGTGTATTTATTGCCTATTTTTCGACATTCATTCAGTTTCCCCTTCTCTCTCTCTTTCTCTTGATCTTCACCAATTCTAAGGCTGAGAGACCTTTCCCCCCCCACCAGTTTTTGGTTGAACAGATATAATTCTTTTTATCTCAAAAAATTGATTAATGGATCAATTATAATTAATGGGAAGGGTTTCAATTTGATTTGGAGGGTGGCTGTGTTTTAATTTTCTGTTTGTAAAAGTAAATCCTGTCTTGATTGAATTATATTTATATATAATAAGATACATACAACAAGCATGGGTACTAAGGTCAAGGGCCTTTTGAAAGGCCTCAGATACATTTCCCATATGTTTGGTGAGTCTAATTCTCATCGATTTTCAATCACATTGTTGATTCATTTCATTAATGAGATTTTTGTGTTAATTAATTGTACCTGCATTTTTGTTTTTTCATGCAGATGAGGAAAAGGAAAAAGAAATACAGATTGGTTTTCCAACAGATGTGAAGCATGTGGGTCATATTGGGTGGGATGGGCCTTCTGCTGATACTCCTAGCTGGGTATGAATTTTTCTTCGGTCGGAAATAAAAACGTTTCGATGGAAAACGTCGTATTACATATTTCTCTTACATTTCGACCGCGTTTGCTGATTCGTGACAATTGTATAGTAATTTCAATGCCTTCATTTTATCGCTATGCAAAGTTCCAAATTATTGAATGAGTTTTATGATATAAGTTACATATTATTTATCTAAAGCTCAAACATTGCTGCTACATATTGTGCAGATGAATGATTTCAAATCAGCACCTTTAAATTCCCCAGTAGATTCCAGAGAGGATACTGAAATCCAATGGGTTTCTGAAGGTATTATTATTATTATTATTATTGTTATTATTCTGTTCATATTCAAACCATCTATATATCAATTTTTATGTTTTTTCTTTCTTATTTGTAACGATGAATGCATTGTAGATTCGAGGAGACGCAACAAATCAGCACCGAATTCTCCAGGCCATGACGGCCCTGAACAGCCAAAATCCACCAGGCGCAATTCCTCATCAGAAAAATCCTCAAGCGACTCGCCCAAAAAGAAAGATTCATCCTCCAAATCAAGGCATTCTAGAAGACACCATTCCAAAGACTCTGGAGAGGGTAGCGGTAAATCCACCCGACACCTACAAGATTCGAGCTTGGGTACCGATTCACCCCCACCAGATCTCCCCGACATTCCCAAGAAATCACGTAGAAAGAAGTCTAAGGAGTCGGTGGGCGATGGATCCTCGCGAAGATCCAAGCACAAAGATTCTGAGGGATCATCGCGATCAAGAACTAAAGGGGGTACTTCTAGCGGCACATATACCTCTCCAAACTCGGATCCTGGAGCCGAAACAGGGCCTGTAACTCGAACGCTGGGCTCTCAGCCGAGTGCTATTCCAAGTATAGATGATCAAGAGAAGGGGCTTAGTATAATTTCTAAAGATTGCTGATGTTCTTTGTTTTGTTTTGTTTCTACCTACATTTTTCAAGCGTTTTTGGCCTAGGCAGCTAGAGTATATCACCTGCTCAAACATGAAGGAATTTTTTTCAAGAGTGATGAGGATCCCCCTGGTATAAAACAACCATGAATTATATGCCTTTTTTGTTGTTGTAATTCTGTTGTCAAGATTCAAAAGAATAGTGATTCCTTTAGGTGTACAAGAATTATGAACATATAGTTTCATTCTTTTCTAATGCTTCTGCCATGAACATGGTTTTTGTTTTTAGAGGGGCTTTTGAGTAACACAATGGAAAATATGCCTTTTAACAAATAGTCATCACTGTCTCCATTTTCAGAAAATATTTATGATTACTGGTCATCATTTTCTGCTTATTTTCAGATGACATTTATCATCATTGTCCCTCAATTTGGCCAATGAATGTCCAGTCCCCTTCAATCCATAAATAGCTGGTTTTGTAGGAATTATTATTGCCATTAAGTTCAGTATACTACAGTCCTGGAGTGGGAAGTTATACTTGTTATGCCAATATGTTGAAGCAATTCACTTGAGTACAAAAAAACTTGAGACACCAGGTATAATAACAGCCAAACTTGGACTAGATGATTAAGGTTGTAACAAAAAGGCAATAAATTTTTCCATTCCACAGTTCAAAATGCGGCAAGGAATCTATGTACACCTCAAATATATGTTTCACTATTCTAAATACTATTACCTCAAAACCAGAAAAACAGATAATACCCAAAGAAACATGAGTGCAAAAGAAGCATGTTGCACTCTTGGACAAAAATTGTGATAGACAAGGGCAGATTTGGCAATATTAGGTTGTCTGCACATTTTCAGCTGCCCTAGCTTACCACCACTGGCCTTGACAGACACCAAACCTTCATCAACGCAAAGGTCGAAATTGCCCTCCAACTTCAACTTGCCTCCAAGTTTAGACACAAAATCAGCAGAAAATGGAACTCTCCCACTCAAACTGTTGTTCTCCAAATTCAACTCACTCACAAGCTCCAAAGCTCCAAACTCAGCAGGCACAGACCCTTCCAGTTTATTATTGTCAAGCCCCAAGTATGAAACATTTCTCAAATGCAACCCCATAGATTTTGGAATATTCCCAACAAGTCCCAAACCAGACAGACCAATTCCCTTTATACCCCCAAGATTCCCCCATATTTCATGAGGTATCTCCCCTCCAAGCAAGTTCCCACTCAAATACACCTCCTTCAAACCAGGCATATCAGCTAAGAACAATGGCACCCCAAAATTACCAAACCTGTTGTAACTCAAATCCAAAAATTCCAACTTTTTCAAATTCTTGAAACTCATTGGTATCCTACCAGAAAACCCATTGTAGCTGAAATCAACTTTTAACAAGTCAGTCAAATTCCCAATAGAATCAGGCACATTGCCATGAAACTCATTCTCACTCAAATCAAGAACCTTTAACCTCTTCATATTTGCAATAAAAATCTCACCTTTAAACTTGTTTCTCGATAGCGTAAGCTGCTCGAGATTCAACAACTCACCGAACCCACTTGTGATCCCTCCTGAAACACCAGTTCCAGTCAAAACCAACCTCCTTAAACTCCTCAAACTACCGATTTTGCCCTCAATGGACCCCACCAAACCCGGGTTCTCAATAAAGACGAGCTCCTCCAAAGAAGAAGCAATATCCTTCAAATCAGGAAATGGGATTTTATTATTTTGATGAGTGAAGCATTTGTAGAAGAAGAGTTTTCTGAGGTGAGTGAGTGGGTGGTAGAGCGAAGGGTCGAGGGTAGAATTGGAAATGCTGCAGGGTGGGTTGGGAGAGTAATCGGAAACGTAACCGAAGCTGAGCTCGGTAACGTGGGGAGTGTCGGTGTCGGATAAGTAGTCGCAAACGATGCCGTGTGGGGCGGAGAGGCAGAGGTCGTCGGGGAAGAGAGAGCGCCACGGGTAGTCGGAGTTGATGGATTCAAGAATCTTGTAGAGTGATTCTTGCTCGAGTGGGTTCAGTGCTGGCTGTGAAAAGGCCAAACTAGACATCATCATTATCATTAGTGTGAGAGAAGATAGTGAGCAGGGGCGTATCTATTCAGGGGCTGGGGGGGGCTGTAGCCCCCCCCATTTTTTTGGAATTTTTTTTTTATATATATGTAATATGTAAATAAATGAAAGCATAAACACTTAACTCATACATTAGCTCCTCCTTTGCCTTCGCAAACATCAACCCTCAGGTAATATAGTCTCTGCTAAATCTATTTAACTAGACATGTTGATTTATGGTTAAGCTAAATTTTGGTGGGGGACAAGAATAATAATATATTAGGGAACTGTTTTTGCCATAATCTAAGAACATACATGAATTGGTTCCTTGAATATAATAAAATATTGGGGATTTGGGTAGTGGATACTTTCAATATATAATTGAGGGTTGAAGCTTGAGGAATGAATATATGTAGATGAGTTTTAAGATGTGTGAAAGTAGTGTGTGTTTAAATATATTTTATGTTAAATCAAACTCATAGGTACATAAAAGATTTGTATAAAATAGATAGGGGTTTTGTGTAGGTGCATGGGTGATCAGGCAAGGCTTAAAGTCATAATTAGTGGAGTAGTTAGTATCATGTTATACCTTAATTAAAGTTTTGGAATCAAAAAATCAAATCTACACATATGTATATATATATATAAAAATATATATATATATATATATATATATATATATATATGTATGTTTATAAATGGGCTGCCTGGTCCGTCCATATATATATAAATTACATATATATATATATATATCTATAAATGGGCTGGTATATTTATAAATGGGCTTATTTAATAAATTGGCTGATCCATATATATATAAATTAATTTATTGTCTTAATTGCATTACTACAAAACATTAAGTTCTAAATTGTAATTTGTTCAATAAAATGGAAAAGTAGTGGACAGAGGAGCAGATCTTATGATATTTACATTTAAAAGCTTAGTCAAATAGTAAATTGTAAAAAACTCCCCTTTTGTTATATTTAGTTAGAAAATAAACGCATTTGTTATTTTAATTTGCAAAAAATCCCTTGTGGTGTTAAAAAATAGCAAACAATTTTATTCTACACTTAATTAATTCGTATGTGTTGAATTTAAGCATATCTTAACATATTTCTTCAATATGCAAAGAATCAATGTTGTTTAAAATAAATATATGAATACCTTTTATCATATTTATGAAAAGAACATTACCTTCAAAATATGTAAAAACATATATACAAATTGTATCAGATTTTTCTTTGATTTTATCTCATTCAAATGTGTCTAAAAATTTATAACACATTCTATAATATTTATCTTGATAAATATATATTTGATAAAAAAATGTTTGTATATAAAATTTTTTCCCGATTTGTTTCCCTCTAATTTCTTTCCTATTGTTCTCCAAAATTTTTTTTTAGCCCCCCCCCATATTCGATTCCTGGATACGCCACTGATAGTGAGGTAAGAGTGAACTGTGCCATTGAAAGAAATATTGTGCTTTCTCTCTCACACAAGATAAATGAAAGGAAGGGTGTTAAATATATAGTGGAATGAGTTAAGAGGATGTTTGTCGTGAAAAATAATGAATGAAGGTATCAATCAATCATCAAAAGGTAATTATTAATTATAGGCTGGCTAATAGGTCTGTTGTTGTTGTTGTGCTGCTATGCTAACACTGTGCCACTGTGATTGGCAGAGGAAGAAAGGACTTTTTTGTCCTTGGTTTTGGCTTTTGGTGATAAAAGGGATGAGGAGTAAGTAAATACAGAAATACAGACTAGTGCTGTTAGTTGCATGAAAAAGGATACTGCTTTTTTGCATGTCTTGTCTCACCTACGTCAATTTTCCATTAGGGGTATTATGTGTTTTGGGTACGGTGAGGTTTTCTGCATATATAAATGGTTAACCTAAGTCCTAATTAATGAATCAACACTAATGACTTATATAATTATCAGAAGATATGTGGATATATCTTATAACACTACTTTATATATATGTTTTAGTTTTGTTTTTTGATAAGTATAATTAGTTTTATGTACTTTGTATTTTTATAATACCGCTCTGATAATCATTTATAATAATAATAATAATAATAATCAAGTCGTCCTAAAAAAAAAACGACCGTTCTACATAATTCTCTAGTGACCGTCATCAATCATCATTACCTAACTTTTCATTTTTTGAGCTCATTCTCTCCTTTAATAATAATATATACATATTTAAGAGATTTAATGATAATACTTAGACTATATAATAAAATTTAATATATGGTATTTGTGTAATTACAAAAACCTCTCATGCAATCTTATTCAAATATTGTGAAAATCCTTTGAAACCTTCCAAACTTCTGAATTTATCAATGTGATTTAAGGGCATAATAATTTATTTCATAACTATGTTCTAGTTATTTAAATGTAATGAGAACTTTTGTTGTATTGAAAGTCTAAATATTAGGAGATCGATGTGGATGTAATTTGGTATAGGAAATTAACAAATTAAGAGAAAGAAAGCCAAGAATTTCAGCAAGGGCAGAACCGTCTTTGGTTTTGTAAAATCAATGTCCCGTAATTTGCATCAATGCATGGGAGGTGCACAAAATTGAACTGTCCATCCGTCACATCCATGCACCACTTTTTAATTCTCTCGACCTCTTTAAACCCCACCGCCGTAATATTCGACGGCTCTGTTCGTATCTTTAATTTGTCCGCCCTAGTTAAGTAATTAACCAATAGACATTTAATTGCACCTACAATACTCTTCTTTACTTTTTCATTAATCAATAATAAAAGATTAAAAACAACAAAGAATATAGAGTTTTACCCTAACACTAGCTAGAAAGAAATAAAGACAATATCATCGGCGGAGCCGACAGCGACAAGGCCGTAGCCGCCGACTTGTCTCGCCGCTGTCCTCTCGCAAGAAAGCGACCCCTAACTGCCCAAAGCATCTAGCTCCACGTGGCTCCATCTCATTGGCTCTGCAGGAGTGAGTACGGAGTGCATGCGAATTCCGTTTCCAGGCCTCATATTCAGCAGATCTTCACTGTCTGCTGTACCTCGCATTACTTTTTTTGACCTTTCTTTTACTTTATTTTACCATTTTCACGTTTGCTTGAAAATTTTGTCTCATTTGGAAAGTGATTTTTAATTTCTGTCACTGAAATAGAAAAGGACGGGAGGAGGTAAATTGAGATTCAACCTAAGGGGAATTGGTTGTATTTAATGAGGCCTGTGCTATTTGTGTTACTTGTCATCTACGTAAATATTTTTTAACCTTACTTTTTGTACCCTTTTGATGAGTCTTTTTGCCTAGTAATCAAAAGTTTCTGATCAGATTTCTTAGTTAGTCTGACCCCTTGTGCTTGATTTTTAGTTTAGGTAAAAGGAATTGTGAAAAAAAGTTGTTTATCAATGTCTCGTGGTTGGTTTTGTTCAAATGCGGAATTGTCAGTACAAAATCTTGTCTTTCATTTACTTGATATATAAAAACACAATCACACATACATGTTATTGTGTAGTGCGTCCAATTACATGTCATCTTTAAATGAACAAACAAGATCAGAAAGAACCCTTTATCTTTCTATTGGAATGAATAAGTCGTATTTATTTCATTTGGCTATAATATGTTTATATTGTGGTTTTGCATTTCTTTTTTATTAACTTAACGAGCACTGATATTTAGGTTCTACTCATACTAGTGACAGAAAATAGTATTTTGAAACTAAGCAACCATGCATTATAAAAGTTCAAAAGAAGGACTTATATGGCTCTCCATATGTCATCCTTATTGCTTTGTAACTTCAATACGAAACTTAAGTTAGACAGAAAATAAATGATCACGCGATAAACAAAATTGATAGTCAGCTTGTCTACTAAGAAATGAGTACCATAGACAAATTATGAACAGTGTTTTGGACGTAACGTGGTTAAAGTGAGCGAAAGACATTTCGAAAAATTGTTACATTTTTAACTATTGTTATTTTTAATGAATAAGGTTTCGATATAATTAAGAACGATTACAAAACAGGGATTAACAAAATGTTATCCCACACGAAACAAAATAGGCACGGGAAGAATCTAGTTCTTGTAACCAGGTCAGACGGCTTAAATAATGAGCATTCAATTTGCTTGTTAGTGGCACGAGATACATGTTAATAGCCACGGGAATCATATCTCTCGTTCAAGAGAGCCTTCCATCTCTGTTCATAGGAGCTGAGTAAAGCCTTTCCGCTAAGTCTTTCATCAACTCCGTCCCCATAGCACCGCTCATCCTACTGATCGGAATCAGCCATATTTACTCTAATTTTGTTTTTCTTACGATAGTTTCTTTTATATTGCCTACGATTTATTAGGGTTATGCCGTTCTTCTCCTAATTAGGGTTTTCTGATCGATATAGGACCTCTTTCTTTCTTGTTTCTCTTATTTTCTCGTGTTCTTTATTTTAATATTTTGTTTTACGTATGTTTCTGATCTGAGTGTTTTTCTCACATTGGTTTGTGTTAGGGTTTTTGTAAGAGAAAGGTTCATTAATTTGTCAATGGGGCTTGTGTTGATTCTTACGCTACATCTTGCTTTTTCTCACTACAAACACTGAGTGGAATCTGAAATCGACATTTTGGGGAAGAGCTTAAGACTCACGGATGATTAGACGGAGGTGGTTGAGGTGCCAGGCTTTGACTGAGGGAGATCAAACGAATCATCAGGGTTAATGCTCATTAGAAGCCTCCTCACAATACGGGACTTCAATTTCATTTCTTTCCGTGAAGCCATGAAGAAGGTATTGAACCCTAACAAAGGTGTGGAAATTCGGGAGATTAAAGATGTGAGGATCATGATGCAATTGTTTCATATTGTAGACAAACAACGTGCCCTTGAAGGATGACCGTGGCCATTCAACAAACAAGTACTCATCCTAAATAAAATAGGTGCAAATGAGAATCCCCTCCAAGTCCGACTCAACACATGCAAATTCTACGTGAAAGTTCATGACCTTCGCTTTCACATCAAACTCCAGCGATTGCGCGACATATTGGAAACATAACAGATTTTTTAAAGAATTAGATTTGAAAGAGCCATTGGAGTTAACATGAGAATCATGGTTCAGATTAACGTCTTAAAGCCTCTTCTCAGAGAAGTAAAACTCCAAGAACCGAATTATGAGGAGGTGACTGCATCGTTCACGTACGAACGACTTCCAAACTTTTGCTATATGTGTGGTATTATTGGACATATAATGAAGGAGTGTGAGAGGAGATACGAACACAAGGAGGGACATAAAGATATGAATAATCTCCCATACGGTCCTTGGCTACATGACGTGAGCGTTGGAACAAATAAGACGCGCCATTACAGAATTTCGAGTCGTACGAAAGTAGAAGTAATCCATGGTGAATACAGGGGTCTAGCTAATGAAGGTATGAGAATGTGTGGAGAGTAGAGCTCAACAATCAATCTGATAATCAATTCTCAACATATAATTCTCCAGCAACAACTGCTACGGCGGAGAGGAGGGGGGGGGGGGGAGGTGGACAAATTTAGACGTTAGAGCAGGTAATATGTATACGACATTTACTCAAGGGTCAAAGGAGAGAGATGATAGCAATACTGGAAAATGACAAGCAGTGTAAGGAAATCTATAGACCGCTAGGAGACGTGACAAAGATATAGGACTCCGTAGACTGGAGTAAAAATAAGGGTGCTACAATTTTTAACGATGAGTCAACTCAGATTGAGAAGAAATGAAAGAGGGTTCAGAAGAAAAAGGATGTAGAGGGGTGTCTAAGAGGGTGCAGAGTTTAACGGCGTTGGGAAAGATGAAATGGGTGAATGACGAGATTCATGCATTGCGACAAAAAAAGTTAGGACAACTGAATGGGATAGTATTCAACAAAAATACTGGCATATTGTTGGCCACCAAGTTTCAAAGTTCTATCTCGAAATCTTGAATGATAAGAGTCCTCTTTCTGATATTAATTTCACCAGTATCATTCTTATTCTAAAATGTACTAACCCTGAATTAGTACAGAATTCCTGGACTATTAGTTTAAGCAACGTGTGTTTCGAAATTGCCTCAAAGGCATAACTAATAAGCTTAAAATATATCTTCCTAATTGGTGCAGGGTGTTTTTGCTAGTCTTGAGATTACTCCATCACCAGACTCTCTCGCACCTTATAGGCTACAAAAAGAGCTTTTGGTTCGATGGAAACCTGCACTTCAAGGAACAAAGCTAGAAAATAATAGCTTATTAAGTAAATAAACTAAGGGGAGGATACGAAGTGTTGCGATTGAACTAGATACGGGGTCAAGCCGTCTACGTATCTCTCTAAGAAGAGAGAATCAAGTCGGACGTAGTTCAATATCCATGGGCGCCTGCACGAGGTTATCTCAAATATATTGCCTGCCATGTAGCTTTTGAGCGTGTGTAGATCTTGTAGGTACGTTGAACGACCCTCAAGGGTGTTCATCTCTTAGGCGAGGCCCAATTAGGTTGATAGTCAAGCCCGTATGAGAGAATGTCTCGTTTAGAGATCATTTGTGTAGCACAAGGGTGCTATCGAGCTCCTTCGAAGATCGTGATTTAGGCGTCAATTGATTTGTACTATGCTATACTCAAATCACAAGCCAAGGCTCATATTGTTGATGTACTTGTCATGTTTGATGTGCCTTTGTTCCACATGCTTTATTTGACATGCCTTGTTTGGCATGTCTTTGTTTGACGTGCTTTGTTTGACGTGCCTTGCTTGACGTGCCTTTGTTTGACGTACTTGTTTGCAGTGCCGCAAATTGACATGCTACAAGGAGACATGCTAAAAGGCGAATTCGTCAATCTTTGGAGGTTTGACGTGCCAACTTACGAGTCGATGTGGATATTTGACATGCTTTTCTAGAGAGAGAAAACACACACCATTGATCTCCCAAATATCCAACCCCTCAAATGGAGGAATGGGGAGGTATTTATAGAAGAGGAGAAGGCCTTGGGGTGTGGGGACCACCCCAAGGTTGGTCAAGTGGGCCTTTGACCAATCTGGTCAAACATTTGACTGATGTGCCACATTGATTTTATGATCGACGTGGCGACGGTTCTTCCGACGTGTAGCGTCAGACGCCCGACGCATCACGTTGATTTTAGAATCGACTTGCCCCCTCGTGGGGGTATGTGACCATCCAGCGTGGCACGTCAGATGTTTGACATGCTACGTCGATCATCGGTCCGACATGCCATGTCAAACTGAAGTCTGACGTGGCACATCAGCTGCAAGATCGATGTGCCCCTTTTCGGGGGCACACGTGGCCCAACGTGCTTTAACATTATGACCTCAATTATTTCTTATTCGTTTTGTGGGTCAAAGGACGTTTCTATTTTAATATTATGTACTTCTCCTCCAAAGATGTCCATCGTTTTGAGCTCTTCGGCCAGTTGAATCTTGGCTACCTCGGGCTTGCTCTTTCTCCATGTGGGTCAGCATCAAGGGAGTAGGTAGAGAATTCATATGACATTTTCGAGCACGGGCCTGGTTGCCTCAGATTTCCGCTATTTCCAATGGTGTTGGAAATTTTACCTGAAGATGTGTCGTGTAAGGGATAGCTTCGAAGAGTCGCAGGGAGGGTCGTCCACAAATCGCATTATATGTTCGAGTGGGTGCATCCACAACCCAAAATTTCACGGATTCGGTTCATCGAAGTTGTCTGTGCCCACATGATACGGGAAAAGTGATGATTCCTACCGTATGGAAACATTCCCCGAAAACCCCTACCATGGGGGCCCCAATGACCTCCATTTGCTGATCGCAGATTTCGAGAGCCTGAAATGTGGACAAGAAGAGGACGTCTACAGAGCTACCCATATCTATCAGGATATGTTGTACCTCGGTCCCAAAGACGGTTGCTTGGACTACGATGGGATCTTCGTGGGGATATATAATTCCTTACAGAAATTCTGACCCGAAGACAATTTGTGGGATGGAAGCTATTCCCATTGCCAATATCTCATGGGATGTAACATGAGGAGTGTTGATAGATATACCATGACTTCTCGTGTTTGGTCTTTTTGGTGTTATCTGACTTCTTGTGGTAGGTCTCCGTGCTGATGATTCAACAAAGCTCATTTGAGTTGATGGGCCTGCCCCATCAACTTATCTTGAAGCTCCTGCCTTTCCACTTTTCTTCTTTGCCTGTACACTATAACCAAAGTCAGCTCATATGCATTCTCATTACAACAGAGCAGTGTATAATATAACCAAAGTCAGCTCATATGCATTCTTATTACAACAAAGCACATACACAGTCATATGACAAAACCAAAACCCAATCAAGTGCAGAAACACCAACGACATTTTCACAGAAACATTTAATAACAAAACCAACCCCCAATCCTTAACTACCAAGCTACTCAACCACATTGTCACCAAAGTATTCAAAAACTACATCTTACCCTCTGTTTCTTCTTTTTCTTCCGTGTTGTACCAGACCCTCCTTTAACCTATATATGAAAGATAAACATTTTCAAAATACACATTCTAAACATTGAAATAAAAACCATTATTCATCGATCAATTTTCTTAACTATGGATTGTTAATTGCAACATGTGGCTCTTTTCCTTTTCCTTTGTTTGTATTTTTAGCCTTTCTCCTTGCACATACTGCATTTGGATCACTCTTCCTTGCTGCACACCCTTTGAAAGTTATGCCCAGTTTGATGACAGTAGCTACATGTCATATGTGATCCCTGCCTTCATAATTTCCCTTGCTCATGCACTTTCTTTATATCATCAGGTTGCAAGTCCCTCTTAACCTTCTCTGGTCTCCCAAGCATAACTTGTCTGACTGGGGTTGCAAGTGTAGCCATTGGAAGCTGAGGTGAAGGCCAAGCCTATTTGCCTTGTTGAGGCTGCATGAACTGACCATATATACTCATATTGGTCATGGTCTTGTGGTAATCATCAACGAATTGCTTAGGTTTCATCTTCATGTAAAATATCCCTTGAATACCATGAACATATGGAATTGTTGTCAACTGCTACATCCTACAACTGCAAGTCCTCTCCTTTATGTTGACAACATATTTGGTACCCCTGGTGCCACCACCTCAAATGACATGTGGCCATTATAATGCTCTTGACAACCCATGCTCCTCTTCTTTAATTCGTGTAACCTCTGGAATGTCTTAGGACATATATCCATAGGATTCTTCTCCATAGCCTTCCTTCTGAACAATATTCTCTTCATAAGCATTATCTTAATACTGTACAACATATCAATGATAGGTAGAGATCTTACTTGAGTGCATTGAAGCACTCTGGCATGTTGTTTAATAGTAAATTTGACTTTGAATAAGTGCTGAAGAAGGCCTTTGACCGCTGAGCATGAGGCCTTTTAGCCAACCATTGATATGCTGCATGCTCACTCTTTTGTAGGAAATCCATTACCTTCTTGAAATTAGCAGGTCTAGATGCCATAACAGTATTCCAAAGAATTTCCTTCATTGCCAACCCTTTATGAGCCAATTTGAAATTTTGATACAAGTGCATAACACTGGATGTGTATCTTTATCTTATGGAGCACCTCAATAATGGCATCAACCATCCCATTTTACTTGTCACTCATAATTGTCCACTTGTAGCTATCTTGTATCTTGAGATCATCCACAAGTATTTGAAGAAACCATAACTAGGATTTATCTTCCCCTTTTCAACAACAACATATGCAAAAGGGTAAATGCAATTGTTTGCATCAACCCCCACAGCTGTTATAAGCACCACCTCATGTAGTAGTCTTCAAATGAGTGTCATTTAGGAATATTAAAGGTCTACAACCACCAAGAAAGCCTCTCTCTAAATCTCCCCAACAAATGTATAATCTCTTGAACCTTGCAACATCCCCGTGCAACTTGCATTTTATCCTGGAAGTTGTATCCTTATTGACTTGCATCCTTTATTCTGTATATCTCCACAGAAGACTGTATTGGTCTTTCTCAGTCCCTTGATCCATTTGGAATACCTCATGCTTTGCTCTATACATCTGTTGATTGCTGAATATTAGTTTCCTTTCTCCACCAATGCTTGTAACCATTGAAGGCAAGTGCCAATTTGCAATCCATCTTGAATTGGCAGATGTAATCGTCTCCAGTCATGCACACTCATGCACACTGCATATGTTTTTTTTTTTTTATCATCATTGTATCCTCTCCTTGTACTTTGGAGGCATTCAAAAACATGGACACTCTTCATCTTTGCATATAACACTTATCTTCCACTTTTCATTCTTTTTCCACTCAATTGCCTTACCCTCATCTATTACATGCTTTCTAATTGCCTTAAGGCTGTTATTGTACTAAATACCAAGCCCAAACTAAGAGTAACCTTGACCATATCCAAGTTACGATTGAACACTTTATTGTTCTTGTAAGTATACTCCTTCTTAGCATTAGAATTGGTTATAGAGCTACTTGCCACATCTGCTTTTCACAGCCTCTGCTGGCTTCTCAAAACTTAAACCCTCTCATTCAACCTCATCATCCACATGATCATCAAAATCCAGATCGTCCTCCTTAAAGTCATTCTCACTATCACAGTAGAACTCAGAGTGAACATAGTCTTCCCCTTGTGAAACCTCCCCATCACTATCACTAAACTCCAGCATATTCTTCATGATTGGACTGCAGTTTGATCTAAGGAAAGATATGGAGCCTAGTCTTGTGCTCTCCTGAGGTGGTTGAGGATCTTTAGTTGTATCTGGTTGAGCACTACTCACTGGATTTGGTGCAATATTGCTCACTGGTTCTGGTTGAGCATTGGTTTGTTGTCTCTAGTTCAACATTGTCGCATCAACAACACCTTCACCACCTACTTCTCTCTCAAGAATAGTGTCTTTTACATTCTCCCCAACAAACCTATACAATTTTGGTATCAGAGCCACATGTTTGGTGTTATGGGATACATAGAAAAGATATAAAAGTGTTTGGGGGCTATTTAGAAATATTGAGGACTTGAGGACTTTATTGCAATAAGACTATTGCAATATACTATGCTATATTGTTTAAGAAATGAGAAGTGAGCATCAAAAGCAATTTGTATTATTATTCTTAATTATTTTTGTATTTCTTGATTACAAAATTCAAGTGAGAGCCTTATATATAGGTAGGAGGCTCGGCCACTACAACAATTTTCAGCCACAATTTTGCTTCATTAATTAATATAGTTGGTAGTTAGATTTCTAGAAAAATCCAATGTATATTTAATCAACATCCAAATTAATCTTTAGATATAATATTCTAGACTATCTTGTTGACATGAAATGAGGAACGGTCCAGAGTTTTCTTGAATTTATGAATTATTATTTTAACAGGTTTATGTTTCCCTATAAATATGGGATTAGTCATGCCTTGTAATTGAGGAGAGAAAAAAGGCGTGAACTATGTGAACAAATATATGAATGATATTGCATTATTGTAATTGCAAATTTTCTCCTCCAATAATGCATAATTAATATCTAGCCCCAAATATTTTTATCTTATTCCTAATATATCCCTAACACCCAGCATCTATGAAACTAGGAAACAAGATTTTGTGATTGATGGTGCTCTTGTTGCTCTTGCAATCTGATATAAAAGACTTGTTAACTAAGGCGGAAGAATTGACTAAACAATGTTCGAAATGTAAAGCAACATCTTTGGCTCTAGGAGATCTGACTGGAAAGCTGGAATCAATATGACAATATCTATCAAGGCACTCACGTTGCAAAATGGCAACACGATATAAACTATGGGTTTGTGTTTTGTAAGTTTCTTTGGTTTTTATTCTAGGTTCAACTATTGAACAACAAACTTATTGAAAATGAACGTGCTACCAACGAAAAAATTCTACAACAGAATATGATAATAGATTCGATGCATGGACGTCAAGATGGTCAATAGACTGAACAAGAATTTTTAATAGCTGAGGCGGCAAAAATGAGAGCAGATATTACAAAGAACGTAGATGATAAGAGAATGAGTCTAGTTTTAAAAGCCCTGTTTAGATCAATGAAGCATATGGACTGTAATTTCACCTACTTGAGTTCAGTCAGGACCACGTTCTTGGGGAGCGTTGGGCTTGTCATACGTAATTTAGTGGATATTCCAAAGTTCTATTACTATAGGGACAAAGCGCTTTACTTGATGAGGATTGCAGCTACTATTGTCGCGATCCTATGTGCGAGTTCGGTTTACTCCATTGTTCAGGAGTTGCGTATTTTTTTCAAAACATCTAGACAGTATGACAAAGGCCCAAAGGTCAAAGGATTCGTAGATAAGCATTTGGAATTGGAGAGACGCTGGTATCACATAGCACTTAAAATGAGAGGTCTGGTGGCAGGCACTGCAATGTTCATTTGGTTCGCCATATCACGAGGAAAATATTTGGATGATTACTGTGACGACGGTTAGTTTTCATATATTCATGCTTTCCTCTATATATTAAAGCTATTTGAACAAGTCGTTCAATACACTTATTGACAATTTTAACCGTTTTGATGATATTTTTTTGTCGTCTTGCAGAAATCAAAAGGCTAAACAGTACGAAAATATGCTTTTAATTTATGATGCTAAAATATGCTTTTAATTTATGGTGCTGGAAAGAGATTGAGGAAGATATATACTTTACTGATAGGCTAGCAATATTGCCAGAGCAAAGATTGTTGCTGCCAAAATAAATTATATAAGTTCACCAATTTGCCCTTTTTAATTAAGAAAGACAACTGTTAAGATTCTTATATTCACTTACCCTCCTTAATTGTAGCAATTAATCATTTACTGTCTCTCTCCCTCATGAATAATCTTTTTTTTTCTTACATAAAATTATTTCAATAATAATGATGGATATGTCCATCGGATTTTTGGTAAAAATGTACACTTCTCTAAATAAATAATTAGAACCACACTAAAATATTTTCTCCTATAATGTTTATCATACATTTTTTAGAAAATAAACCTTCAAAAATAATACATCCAATTTGCATTAGTCATTTTCAAAAGAAAAAAAATTTATAGTACTTTCTTATATTTGAGATTAAAAGTTTAAAACACTCAATATTTTAGAGTGGTTTTTTTTTTTGATTCTATCTTTTGTATATGTAATAAAGAATCACTAATAAATTGAGATATTAAATTTAATTGGTGATAGCCTTGTTCTTAATTCAAAAATATGAAATTTAATCCTAAAAAATCAATTTGAAATATTTAATGTTACTTATAATTGACTTTAACTAAAATATAACAAGGAGTTCTTTACCGTTGGTATAAAATAAGTGCAAAAGTTATATTATTTATTGTTAATGAATTTTTATTTAAATTTTTTTATGACCGTGTTCTACTTTTAATTAATTTTCCTTTTTCTATTTCTATTTCCAATATGAATAATAATATCAACGAGTACTAGAACGACAATTCAATGTAACCGTTAAGGAAATTATATATATTTCTTATTCATACTTTACATACGTGAATGAAAATAATTATGATTATAAAGATTCGGTTTAAATCATGTTTATAATTCAAGAAAATTGAGGAAAGCAGGAAAAGATACACGCCTGAGAAAGAATACGTATAATTGCTACAATTAAGGAGGGTAAATGAATATAAGAATTTTGATAATTGTTTTTCTTACTTAAAAAGGGCAACTTAGTGAACTTCTACAAATTTTTTTTCCTGTTTTAAATGAAACTTGACTAACTTGTTGCTCATGAAGTAATACAAAAACAACTTGGACTTTAGATAATCACTGAAGAAAATCTTTAAGATCGCAACAATTTCTGGAATCTCTCATGCAATCTCCACCGGCGGCGAGTGATATTAATCACTGGCCGAAACTAACAGACAATATAGAGCATACTTCGAATGGAGGGCCTGAGAACAATCCACAATTTGAGATCCATACAACGGATACGCATGGTATGCAAAAACGTCAACGTCACATGTATGAATTCAGTGTGGAAGGAAGCAAGGAGAAGCCGATTAACCTAACGTCCGCTGCCCTAACCTCCCCACAAGCGTCGTATGCGTTGAAAGTCAGACCGAACGATGTGTGGATTGACGAGAATCGAAACGGCGCACTGAGAAAATTAGGGCTACCAAACCAACGGCGGAAGATTCGATCATTAGCCTGGATATGGATGAGGACATAGATGAATTGATGTGCTCGCCATGGAAGGATGCACTGCTCTTGAAAATCCACGGGCGCCATTGGAACTATCATGCACTAGTGAATCGCCTGAGCTCCATGTGGAAATTGACAGGCGAATGCGAATTGGTAGATATGGATTTTGGCATGTATTGCCTCAAAGGGATTACAACGAGTCAGAAGGAATTCATCTTGACACAAGGTCCGTGGCAATTGGCCGGTAGTTTCTTATCGATCCGGAAGTGGACGCCAAACTTCTGCGCCGATAGAGACAAGATTGATTGTGTGATTTCTTGGGTACAGATCATGCATATCCCATTGGAATTATATCACGAGGCAATGATTGAATCCATCGCAAGTAACGTGGGGGATCCTATCAAAATTGATGGAAATACGTTCACGGCTACGAGGGGGAAATATACGAGATTTTGTGTGCAGTTACCGCTTGATAAACCGGTGGCTCAAGGGCTAAGATTGAAGGGAAAAATTTATCAATTGAAGTATGAAAATATCCCAATATTTTGTCACAGATGCGGACGTGTTGACCACGAGGAAAATAGCTGCAAAGCGGGGAAAGAACAGGTGAAGATACCCGACGTTGCGCAAGAGATGGAGGTAGGGGAGAACACAAAGGAAATAAAAGCGGACCCGTCGGAATGGTTAGTTGAGAAGGTGAAGAATGCTGAATTTGGGGACTGGACAAAGGTCCAGCCGCGTCGAGTCTTTAGAAACAAAGGTAAAGGAACGACAAAATCCATGGACCTCGGTAGAAACGCAACGTGAGGAAATTTGATGAAGGAAAATAGGGAGACGGGACCTAGCAATAAAGGGAGTCAGGGAATGAATTTCCATCCAGGTAATGAAGTTGACATAAATAAGAAGTCTAATGATGGCATGAGATTACCTAGTTACTTTACTAATCAAAGAGGAGACCTAAAAGGGAAAAAGAAAGTAAACAATTCGGGTAAGCTGAAAGGAGCAGTGAGCAAAAGCACCAAAAATTCTTTCGCAGCATTGCAAAGCGTGGGAGAAAATTCTCGAAGAGAAGAGAACTTGGCAGGAGACCAGGAGAGGGCTGAACCTATCATCAACTCACATTCGAGTAGCATCCAGATTTTAAGCCGAGAAAACCCTAACCACAATGCGACGGGTCGAAATAATCTTTTGTCACATGGCGTTCATCGCGAGGTGGATCGAGATCGAGATTCGAACACACGTGCTTCACTGCATCTCCAAGATATTACGAACCACCCAAGTGTCAGACTTGGTTCAAGTACTGAAAATCCCCTCGACGGTTTGGGAGGTCGAAACAAGAGTACAGTGCATAACGCGGATCGGGGTCCCGAGAACATGGTGGATGACGACATGGCTGAGTCCATGGGAGATTCGAAGGCAAATAGTATTGATGACCGAATCAATGAGACAGATTGCGGCGCTATGGATGAGGTTTTATATCGATAACCCCAAGGGGCAGGAGATGGGGAGTTTAGAATAAATTTCCAAGAGTTGGTTCATGTACATGCACCGACTATTTTGTTTAATCTCGAGACAAGGGTAAACGCTACAAGAGCAAGAGAAATCGTAGCTTGACTTGGGTTCTCCAAATATATCTTGGCCCCGACCAACGGGATGGAAGGGGGTATATGGATGTTATGGAACGAAGAAGAGGTCGATGTGGTAATTAAAAGAGTAGATGAACAAGTTATTCATGCCCTTATTCGATCGAATGCAAATTTGTGTTGGAAGCTGTTAGAAATTTATGCGAGACCAAGGAGGACGGATAAAAATCGAGGCCTTTGATAGCCTAGTGAAAATTGCCGAGGAGGACAACCTCCTATGGCTTGTGACAGACGACTTTAACGAAATTGGGCTGTCCCACTAGAAGGAAGGAGGGCGCACGACGTCGGTAAGTAGGCTGTGTTTCTTTAATAATTACGTTTATCGGTGTGGCTTGATTGACCAACCCACACCCCTCGGTAACGCAGGCAAGCGATCTAATGCGCGATAGGTGCAGACCTAAGAATGTCAAGAAATTTCTCTACACCTATCATCGCCTTCATCACTTTCATTATTTACTGTAGCCGAAAGCCTTATTCACAATGACTTCTCGCTCATTACCTACCGTATACTCTTCAAAACTAACAAAGCGCATTCTTAAGATATATTTGACAAAATCTTGACATCTCTCCTCGGACCTGTAAATGATATAGACGTAAAACACCTTTTACAAAAATTGGCCTTGACAGCCTCAAGTCCACTGTGAACGTTCTCAAATGATGTTTCATATGAATTTCTCTCTCGCTGCAACCTTGCTCGACTTCAAACACTTTAGGGAAAAAAGACAAACTAGTCCCACTGTTTGGACGTTTTCGCGAACTAATGTTTGAATTTTTGCAAAACTATACCTGACCTTTGCATTTCGACAAAAACTATACCCCAACTTTCATTTCGGCCCAAAAACGTCATATTTTGACGTTATGACATCACCACTCCGTTTTGATCGAGGGCAAAATAGACATTTAAAATATATATATATTAAAAAACGTTAAATTTAAAATATATTATTTTTATTATTGAAAAGAAAAAAAAATTAAGCCGTCTTCCTCACCCCCCCCCACCCAACCCCAACGACCAGAATCGCGGCACCACCTCCACCCGCGACCACCACCACTACGAATCGCACCACCATCGTGATTTGCACTGGTGGTGGCGTCAAATCGCGCCGCCACGATTTGACCCCGGTGAGTGGAGGTGGTGCCGCAATTCATCACCACCACCACCACTCGATTCGAGATCGCGGCGGAGGTGTGGTGGTGGTGATGTATTTCGAATGTGTAGTGGGGTGTGGTGGGGAAGAAGGCGTGGGGTTGGGGGGAGGGGGGGGGGTTTGAGTGGGGAAGATGACGTTTCTTACTTCTTATTTTTTTTGTTTTTTTTTGAATTTCAAAAATAAAAATTATATTTATGAAATAATGATTTTTTTGTTATATATTTATATATATTAAGAAATTAAATATATTATTATTTTTAATATATAAAGATATACCTTTTCCCCTTTTTTATATATTGATATATTAAGGAATTAAATGTCTTATTATTTTTAATATATGAAGATATATTTTTTTTATATATTTATATATATTAAAGAAAAGTATCTTTTGTTTTTCATATATAAAGATATATTTTTTTTATTTTTTTTATATATTAAGGAATTAAATATCTTATTGTTTATAATAAATAAATATATACTTTTTATATATATTTAGATATATTGCTTTTAATATATAAAGATATACTTTTTTAATATATTTATATATATATTAAGGAATTACAAATCTTATTATTTTTAATATATAAAGATATACTTTTTTATATATTTATATATATTAAGGAATTAAATATCTTATTGTTTCTAATATATAAAGATATACTTTTTTTTTTCTTCTTTTTATATATTAAGGAGTGAAATTTCTTATTATTTTTAATATATAAAGATATACGTTTTTTTATATATTTATATATATTAAGGAATTAAATATCTTATTGTTTTTAATATATATAGATATACTTTTTAAGAAATAATAGTTTATTACATTTGATTTAATAATAATAGGTGAAATAATGATTTTTTTTGTTATAAATTGGAAGTGTAGTACCGGTTTTGTCCGTGTAAAAATTCAAATTTGGCCGGAATGAAAGTTGGGGTATAGTTTTTGTCGAAATGCAAAAGTCAGGTATAGTTTTGCAAAAAATCTAATGTTGGATATTGAAAGTGTAAGATGTTCTGTTATCAATGTTGGATGGATGTTGTGCCAACATCCAGAGGACAACATTGAAACCCGAGTACAAGTCTTAATCTGAAACATGTTCTGTTATCAATGTTGGATGGATGTTGTGCCAACATCCAGAGGACAACATTGAAATCCGAGAATAGTCTTAACCTAAAACATGTTTCTGAACATAAGTAAAGTGTTCTGGATTAAATGTTGGATGGATGTTGAGCCAACATTTACAGGACAACATTGAAACCAGAAACTTTTCTGTCAATCTGTCTTTAACTGCTTTATTTTAGTTTTGCCTTTATTCACCTATTAATCAAGTTCCACGATTTTAGTTGTCTTTGTTTATGTCCAGGAACATCTCTTAATCATAAGGAATAACATTACAAGTTTCCTAAGTTGAAGTTTCCATAATTCAAGAGGAGGAGATCAGTCAAGTCAACACGGTTTCAAAGAAGGAAAGTTTTGGAGTTCAAGTGCAACTAGGAATCTTTCCAAGATCAACTCTGAATTGAAGAATGAGTATTTCCTTATTAGAACTCAATCTAATAAAGGGAACTATTATTCAAGAAGGAGATCGAGTTCAAGAAGGAAAGTAGAGTTCAACAAGGAAACAACATAAGTTACCAAAACTGTGTACAACACACCTTGGAGATCAAGTTGTGAAGTACATCAAGATACATAGAGAAACAATAGAGCTTATAAATCCGTAGAGATTATATCTTAAGTATTGTTGCTGTGTTTCTTGTTTTGCAAAGTTTGTGAGTTTTCGAGTTAAGTCTAGGATTAGATTTAAGGCAAAAATTCTTGTCTGCTTTGCTGAGTCCAATCTACAAAAGAGCGAGAGTGATTTTTTGGTGAGGAACATCTTTGGTAAAACCTGCGTGGTTATTTTGCCATAAAGCTAGATGGTTGATTATTTATAATAAAAAACCATTGAAAATTTATCTTCTTGTGTTCTTTAATTCCGCTGCACATTATACTCTATCAAGAAGATTGTTTGAGATCAAGTTAAGGCAACGCCAGCTTAACTTGAGCTCTGAAACTTTGGAAAAGTTGTATCAATCCCGATCCAACAATTTCAATTAGCTTCAGAGCCAAGCACCGATTTCACTGGTGTTTGGAGGTGATACAACTCGATAGACAACATCAATCCCAATTCTGGCAGACTCCCAGTCTTGGAAGGATCCATTAATTATGCTTATTGGAAGACCATGCTCAGAGTTCACATCAAATCCATTGACATGAAAGCATGGGATGCCGTTCTTGATGGATATTATGTCCCAAAGATTGAGAATGACCGAGATGCAGATATTGTACCAAAACCGAAGTCACAATGGACAGCAAATGAGGTAACACTGTATAACTACAATGAGAAAGCTCTTAATGCTATTTTTAGTTATGTTACCAATCAGATGTTTAAGTTAATTCAGAACTGCACCACAGCTAAATCAGCTTGGGATATCCTTGAACTTCATTGTGAAGGAGATATAGCAGTTAGAAACTCTAAACATAGACAATTGCTTAAAGATTTTGAAAAACTTGAGATGGGTGATGAAGAGAGTTATAGATAGTTATTTTGAGAAAATCCTTGACATTACAAATCAATGTGAAAATCTAGGATTTCCTGTTTCAAATCAAACTATGGTTTATAAAGCTTTTAGATCTTTGTCACCTAGATTTGCTCTCAAGAGAATTGCCATAGGAGAGACAAGAGATATTGCCAACATGGAATTTCAATCCTTGTTAAACACTCTTAGAGAATTTGAGCTAGAGTTTCCTGCTAGGACTACCAAACAACAAGCTATTGCTTTGTTAGGAACAAATTATCATGAGAGTGAGGATGAGGATGAAATTATTTCTTCTAACTATGGAAATATTAGCAAGAAACTCAGTAGGTTGAACTTTAAAAATAAATCTAAACAGAAACAACCTAGCAATACTTCCACTGGTTATAGAAAATTGCCTCCCAAATTTGTTAAATATATGGCAACAAAATCTAGTCCTGAAGAAATTGAAAAGTTGAAAACAACTCAATGTTATGAATGGAAAGGTTATGGTCATATAGCTGTTGAATGTGCTAACACCCTCCGCAAGAAGGAAAAGTCTCATTGGGTTTGTGTAGATGATTTCAATGAAGAGGATTATAACTCTGGATCAAGTGCTGATACTGAAGAAAACCTTGAAGAGATTCATACTGCTGCGCTATTTACTCATGTCAACTGGATAGAAGAAGATCTCCATAACTGCCTCGGGTCCCAATGTTGCTCCAACATCCAGGACTCAACATCAGAACATGAGACCTTCTTTGGGAATTGGACTGAATATGATACCCATATTGATTTCAATTCTTTGTCTGATAATGATGAATATAACTTTGAATGTTTTCATGGCTCAGTTGATCTAGATGAAGAGTATTACTTCGAAGGAGAAATGTCCCAGGAGGAAATCATTGAAGACTTGAAGTCTACTTTTCATAATCTTTTGAAAGAAAATCAGAAACTCACCAAGAAAAATGAAGCTCAGAGACTGGAGATTGATGGACTGAAGAAATTGATGAGGATGTGTGAAAGAGACCTTGACAAGACAGAAGCTGAACTTAAAGAGGTAAAAGGAAAGCTTGAAAAAGATAGTCAGATCATTGCTAAATGGAACTCAGGTACCAGATCTAAAGATAATTGCTACCTTGCTCAGAAAGAAGCTGATTGCTTTCATGCTAAAGTTGATGATGCTGTTCTGTGGCATAGGAAGCTAGGACATATTCACTATAGGAACCTTGAAAAATTACAGAAAGTTGATGCTGTAAGAGGCTTACCAAAGATATCCAGCCCAAGTAAGGTTGTATGTGGGGACTGCCTGAAGGGTAAGCAAACCAAAGCTATTCATACACCCCTCCAGGTACAGAGTACAATTCCCAGGACTGGTACTGATGAAGTTACTGTCTCTGATGTTGCCCCAACATTGGAAACAGAGACTGTCCCAACATCAGGAGCAGAAGCTGAAGACACTGAAGTTGTGACTGGTTCTAATGTTGAGCTGACACCTACTGCTGTTAGGCCAACATCCCCATAGTCAAATTCAGAGGACGACGTTGTTGATGAACCTAGAAGAGATCCCCCTACTAGGATTCAAAAGGATCATCCAGCTTCACAAGTGATAGGTGAAATCACTGGACGCATGAAGACTCGCAACAAAGACAGGGTAAACTATAAAAACATGGTAAGGTTGTGTGTCTGCATGTCTTCCACTTGCACTGTAAGTAATGCTTCATGTTTTGTCTCAAATATTGAACCTAAGAATGTGAATGAAGCTCTTAAGGATAGTAAATGGATAAATGCTATGCAAGATGAACTGCTGCAATTCACCAAAAATCATGTTTGTAATCTAGTACCTAGACCTTCTAATGTGAATGTTATAGGAACTAAGTGGATTTTCAAGAACAAAACTAATGAAAATGGTGTAATTGTAAGAAACAAAGCTAGGCTTGTTGCACAAGGTTATACTCAGGTAGAAGGAATTTGACTTTGATGAGACATTTGCTCCAGTAGCTAGGATAGAATCTATTAGATTACTTCTTGGTATTGCATGCTGTATTAAGATTAAGCTCTACCAGATGGATGTGAATGGTGCTTTCCTTAATGGTTTGATAAACAAAGAAGTATATGTTGAACAACCTAAAGGTTTTGCTGATCCTAAACATCCTAATTATGTGTATAAACTTGAGAAAGCTTTGTATGGTTTAAAACAGGCACCTAGAGCTTGGTATGAAAGACTAACTCAATTTTTGTTAAGTATTGGGTTTAATAGAGGAGATGGAGACAGAACCTTGTTTATTCTAAGAAAGAGTTCTGATGTTTGTATTGCTCAGATCTATGTGGATGACATTGTTTTTGGTTCTACTAACAAGTCTACTCTAGACAAGTTTGTTGAGTCAATGACAGGGACATTTGAAATGAGCAAGATTGGAGAGCTGAACTACTTTCTGGGATTGCAAGTGAAGCAACTGGAGAATGGTATGTTCTTAAACCAGGAGAAGTATGCAAGGAACCTGGTAAAAAGATTTGAGCTACATGAGTCAAAACCTTGCAAAACTCCCATGTCTTCTTCTATGAAGATTACTAAGGATGGCACTGGAGACAATGTTAACCCAACATTGTACAGATCTATGATTGGTAGTCTTCTATATCTCTCTGCCTCTAGACCAGATATTATGTTTTCTGTTTGTGTTTGTGCTAGGTACCAAGCTGATCAAAAGCAATCTCACTTGATTGCTGTGAAGAGAATATTAAGATATATATCTGGAACTTCATCATTGGGCATTTGGTATTCCTTTGATACAAATACAAATCTTGTTGGGTTTAGTGATTCTGATTGGGCAGGGGATGTAGATGACAGAAAATCCACAAGTGGGGGCTATTTCTATTTGGGAAACAATTTAGTTTCATGGTATAGTAGGAAACAGAATTGTGTGTCATTATCTACAGCTGAATCTGAATATGTAGCTGCTGGCAGTTGTGTTACCCAGCTAGTATGGCTTAAACACATGTTGCTGGACTATGGGTTAGATAGTGATACTCTCCTCATGTTTTGTGACAATCTTAGTGCCATTAGTATCTCAAGGAATCCTGTTCAGCATTCTAGGACTAAGCATATAGATATAAGACATCATTACTTGAGAGACATGGTTGAGGATAAAATGATTAACATTGAGCATATTGAGACAAATAATCAGCTTGCTGATATGTTTACTAAACCTTTAGATAGTGAGAGATTCTTCAGTTTGAGGAAATCTCTCGGCATGTGCAATATGTGAGAATGTTAGGATCCCAGTGTTGACATAACACCACTGTCTAGCACTGGTTAATGTCTGTGGTGTAGTATGTAATTTTTTGTTTTTTTTGTTTCTTTCTTTCTTTCCCTTTTGAGTCACATTGATCTTTGTTTTGGCATATTTGAGTGTGTGGTTGATCACTGTGTTTTACTAATCTTTCTAGCTTGCAGATTCACATCTAAGTTTTGAAAAGTATAAATCTCTAAAGTGTGTCTGAGGTTGTGTTAGCCTAACATATGGAGAAGCTGGGGCACACAAAGTTCACTACTTTGATGTCTATTCAGTTGTGTCTTATTCATATGGAAAGGTTTTACAGGACATGTGGAGAAGCTGGGGTTCATGATGTTGACAGCTTCAATGATACTCAGTTGTGCTTATTTGCATATCTCTGTTTGTTTTGGCCAAGGGGTAGATAAGAGTGGTTCTTTCTACTAGGGTGTTTGGGGTTTCGACTGCCTTCACTTGGTAGCATTGATCACTTAGTGCTCTCTTGTATGCAGGTTGGTAAACAAGTATGTATAAGGAATTGGGGTATTGGGGTACATGATAAATGTGTTGCCAGTATTCAGGGCCTTTGTACTTGCCTAACTTGATAATGTTGTTGCTGGGGTGTGTGGAGTCCAGTGCTGCCCTCATTCAGTAATGTCATTATCATTTTTTTTTTTAAAACAACCCTCAATTTTTGTTCTAAAAAGATAATGAAAATAGTGAAGATTTGATGTAATGTGAACTGTTGCTGGTTTGAAAAGTGATTCACTGTGTATACCATCTGTCAATGTTGTCATAACATTGTTGCATTCATTCTAGAACTGCATTGTCTTTCATCTTTGATTAGTGTGGTTGACTAGGTTTGGGCTTAGGGGGAGTATATAGTCCCTTTCATGTGTTGAGGCATACTCTTTTGGTGAGATTCTGCAGGTGACACACTATTTGTGACCTTCTATGCTGTGGAGGTGGATTAATTCTCTAATTCATGACTGCTTATCTCTGTGTGTTTTCTGTTTGATATGTTACTTATTCATGATTTTGATCTAGATCGGATGTTTTTGATACTCACTTGCTAATTTGGTGAAGTTTCAGATATAAGTTTGGATATATCTCACGCTCTCACATGACATTGCCTTGAAGAAGCCCAAAACCTCAAATATTATAGTTTGAAAACTTTCTGGTTTGAATGTTACTCTACTCTCTGAGCTGAATGTTATTCCAACATTGCCACACGGTCTGCCCAACATTGAAGTCAGTAAATTATAAGTTTGTTTAAAATTTTAAAAACTGAGTTTTTATTGTTTTATTGTGAACCGCTCTGGTTACTTGTTGTTTTTAAATGACACGTGGTGAAGTTCTTACGCGGGAATAGATGAGTGGGAAAACTTAATTGATCATATTCCATAATCCCACTTACATTCATTCCTTCTCTCTCCACTCTTCACAAACTTAAAAGAACAACTTGCCCTAATTTCAGTCACTTGTGCAATTTGTCTTTATCTTTGCAAATAATTATCTAAAAATCTCTCATATTTTTCTCTCAATTCTCAAAACTAACATGGCGAGCAAGACTCCTTTAGACACTCTTGCAGATTTGGCCGTGAATGTCAAGCAAACAACAACACGCACCAGGGCTGCTGCGCGTGAGGATCAAGGACGGCCTACTGCTCAAGTTGCTGCAAAACGACCAACGATTCCTTATCAACGACGGGCAAAGCGAGCTGAGAATGTGGAATCTGAGTCGAATGTTGGCGCAACATCAGAAGCCCATGCTCCTCAAACCAATGAATCTGAATCTGAGGTAAATGTGGCTAACCCTAAACCCCAAGTGAATAATGTTGATGATATAATTGAGGGGGAGGGATCTGGAGCTGGTTCTGGTAGAAAGAGAACACCTATTGGGTCTAGGCAAATGAGTAAAATAGCCTTGCAAAGAGCTGAGGCTAGAAGAGCTCTAAGAGAGAGACTTGAGAAGAAAAATGCTGAGGATAAGGCTAAGGCTGAGGATGAGAGAGTGAGGAAAGGGAAACAGGTTGTGGATGAGGAAGTTGAGGTAGTTGATGTAGAGAAAGAAGAGGAGAAAGAGGAAGAGGAATCTGATGCTGAAGAGTTTGAAGCTAGTGGTGATAATGATGATGATAATAAAGAAGAGTACTGTGACACTCTTGTGTTATCCTATTATAGTAAGGAAGCTAGGTCTAGATACTATCTTAATAAGGAGATAGAGGACAAGGCTTATGAGTTTAGAAAGAGGGATTTTCACAAAGAGAGGGTCATGGACATGGACAACTTTAAAAGAAACAGAGTTTTTGAGTTATTAAAAGAAAGAGGGGTTCAGAATTCAATGAAGAAGCATGGTGATTATGCTCCTGAGCTTGTACAAGAATTCTACCTGAATCTCTCAAAGTATATCACTTGTGAGTTGTCTCCCAAATATGGTAAAGCATGGGTAAGAGGACAATTGTTTGACATTAGTCCTCAGAAGATAAATAAGATTTGGGGACTGCCACATGTTGAGGAATCTGAAGATCCAAAGCCAGATGAGGTGATTGAGGATATCACAGGTGGTCTAGAGAGAACCTGGGTTGAACAATTACCAACAACAAAGCTCACTGCCCTAAGTGCTGTTCTGCACAAATGTGCATCTTATAATTGGCTGCCTACTAGAAATTCTACTGTTTTGACTAAGGAGTCAACTTACTTGGTCTACAAACTGAAGAATGGGCTTGCTGTGAATATTGGGGTGAGAATTTTAAAGGCTATGGAAGATGCTGCTGGGAGGAAGCAAGGGATTCTACCATTTCCTTCTTTGATCACAACTCTGCTACTAAAACAGAAGATGAATAAGAAAGAGTTTGGAGGAATGTCAGAGAACAAGGCTAGGTTCACCATCACTCAATCCTACTTGTCTAGCACACGAGTGAAGGACTTGCCTTGGAATCCTGAAGGTGGAGTTGCACCTGGAGAGGAAAAGGAGGCTCAACAATTTGTTGGAGCTTCAGTGCCTCAATCTGATGAGGAAGAAACCAGGGTAACAACAAAACGTTTGTGGATCAGCAGTTGACTTGGTATAGAAGTGCTTATGCCAATCTTCAGAGGGAAATTGCTTTCAAGGAAAAACAAATGCATGAGCTGGATGTCTTGATTAAGAACATGGAGGAGCTTTCTTCACAAAAAGGGGGAGAGTGATCTAGTTTTTAATTTTTGATTTCTGGTTTTTATGTTTTTCTTTTTGATATGTTTTGAACTGTTTCTATTTAGTTGCTAGTTCTTTTTTCTTTGTTTTGGTTTGTAATGGTAATGCTACTTAGCTTTAACTGCTCTTAATGCTTTTGCTTATGAAGATAGTCTATATCTGCTGTTTCTGCTGATAAACTGATGTGCATGTACATTCTGGTCTTAATGTTGAGACAACATTGATGAGTTAAATGTCTGAACAACTTGTTTTGAGTTGTGGTGATGACTTTAATGATTAATCTTTGTTATGCCAAGTTAATACTTGATAGTTTGCATTAAGGGGGAGCAGTTTTAGTAGGTTTAGATTATTATGCTTAAGGGATGTTTGGACATATTATCTGTTATGTGAACAGGTTGATTGGTTTTGTGAAGAAAGGCAAAAAGGGGGAGATTGAAAGTGTAAGATGTTCTGTTATCAATGTTGGATGGATGTTGTGCCAACATCCAGAGGACAACATTGAAATCCGAGAATAGTCTTAACCTAAAACATGTTTCTGAACATAAGTAAAGTGTTCTGGATTAAATGTTGGATGGATGTTGAGCCAACATTCACAGGACAACATTGAAACCAGAAACTTTTCTGTCAATCTATCTTTAACTGCTTTATTTTAGTTTTGCCTTTATTCACCTATTAATCAAGTTCCACGATTTTAGTTGTCTTTGTTTATGTCCAGGAACATCTCTTAATCATAAGGAATAACATTACAAGTTTCCTAAGTTGAAGTTTCCATAATTCAAGAGGAGGAGATCGGTCAAGTCAACACGGTTTCAAAGAAGGAAAGTTTTGGAGTTCAAGTGCAACTAGGAATCTTTCCAAGATCAACTCTGAATTGAAGAAGGAGTATTTCCTTATTAGAACTCAATCTAATGAAGGGAACTATTATTCAAGAAGGAGATCGAGTTCAAGAAGGAAAGTAGAGTTCAACAAGGAAACAACATAAGTTACCAAAATTGTGTACAACACACCTTGGAGATCAAGTTTGAAGAAACCTATATATAGGGTGTGAAGTACATCAAGATACATAGAGAAACAATAGAGCTTATAAATCCGTAGAGATTATATCTTAAGCATTGTTGATGTGTTTCTTGTTTTGCAAAGTTTGTGAGTTTTCGAGTTAAGTCTAGGATTAGATTTAAGGAGAAAATTCTTGTCTGCTTTGCTGAGTCCAATCTACAAAAGAGCGAGAGTGATCTTGTGGTGAGGAACATCTTTGGTAAAACCTGCGTGGTTATTTTGCCGTAAGGCTAGATGGTTGATTATTTATAATAAAAAACAATTGAAAATTTATCTTCTTGTGTTCTTTAATTCCGCTGCACATTATACTCTATCAAGAAGATTGTTTGAGATCAAGTTAAGGCAACGCCAGCTTAACTTGAGCTCTGAAACTTTGGAAAAGTTGTATCAATCCCGATCCAACAATTTCAGATATAGTTTCGCAAAAACGTCCAAACATTGGGGCTAGTTTGTCTTTTTTCCCAACACTTTACTGTCAGATTGATCCGCCTACGAAAAAAAGGCAAAAAATACCCTTACGGGTAATAATATCTCCTATCGTATGGAAAAATTTAGAGAATACCTTAACAGGTCGAATTCTCTCCTATCATATGTTGATAGGCCAACAAACACCTTAACCGGCATATTTATCCTACAATGTACGACAATAGATGTATACCCAAGGCAAATACTAGAATTCAAACATGAATCAAATATTCAAACAAAATAGCAAAACAAAGATTATGATTATCTAAAGGTTATTAGACAACCATAGCAGAGGCGACATAGCGCCACTCACACTCTTAGTTTCGATATCGCAACACACACTTCGTGCCAATCAGCACGATGCTCTTTTTCTTTAGAATCTCGACAATGACATCTCCTACCAATAAAGGCGAGGAGGGAGCACATGCCCTATCCATCAAGATGAAAAGGAGTTGACCGAAAACTATCTGCCTTCCAGTTTCTAACTTAATGAGAAATTTATATCAATATATATTCATTGCATGTTGTGCTATCCTTGATAAATGACAGGGAATTAGCGACCCCACGTCAATGAAAGGGGTGAAGATATACAAATCTTATGGGATATCGAGAATCCAAAAAGGGTGAAAATCTACAATCCTACGGGATGCTAAATTCCACGTCCATCGACATACGGAGGACAGAACCCGAAGAGGGCAAAACTCTACGAATCCTACGGGATATTGCACACCGATCACCTAAAAATACAAAATTAAGGCCCCGCAGCAAGGCATCGACCGCTTATTACAAAAACAGCAGAATGACTGCAACTACCAATTGATAACCCCCATCGGGCGTTCACGCCGAGAGAAGGCGCTAAGAGGAGGAAATTTCCAATAAAGACAAGTTACCTAACAAGGAGTACTTTTCTCTGATAATTCAAACGCGGACCTCTATGCTACGTAAATTACATTGGAAGTCCACCAACATCTTCGAAGGAATTCACGTGTCCGAACTCCGTCATTTAAACTGGCGGGACAAGAGGTACTGATAATTCAAACTTAATTTTAATTTATGAATTATTATTTACAATAATAACTCCCAAACTAGAGGACTACATGATATGGGTATTTCCCGTATTGGGCCGACCATGGGCCATGCCCATATTTGGTCTATGTCAGGGATAGCCCCCGATGTACATATCGAATGTAATATTCGATATAGTACAACTCACGTGTATGTCATGTGTACGGTCCCCGCATCCCGATCTCTATAAATCCCTGGGTTCCACTAATCATAGTAGGCTTTAATTATCCTCAGACATTGTACACCTGATATCAAGCATCCTCGATATCAGATTCGACCTAACACTCGATATATATCTTCGACGTACCACTAGACATCATATCCGAAATTATATCCGAGATCATACCTGACATCATATCCGACATCCATCAGGACATCATCCTCAACGTAGAAGGTCCCTGCTATCATCCCCGATATCATCTTTGACATCACATTCGATATCCATAAGATACTCGACATATCATTATACTTGATTGTACGATTAATCTATCACTAATGAACTACGTTCGACTTCATTCCCTCAAGGGAGACGTAGGCAGCTTGGAATAACCCGAGTCCAGTCCGAAATCATGAAAGATACATTTGTCCCCTCACCGTGTCGCTTGGAGTACATGTGTGCTAAGGACAAAGCTGATTCTAGCGCAGCCTAGAACCAGCATGATGTGGAGTGTTTCGTCAGCCTATCAAGCAAACGGATGATAACGCACCAAATCACCATCATTTCTCAATTTTCCAAGAATCGCTCAATTCTCAATAATTTCTATTTACCTATTGGCCTTAGATGATTCGATTCTATCATGTGAAGTATGATATGAAATTACTAAATAATGATTATAATTATCGTCATGTGCACCTTAATTTACATTAGAAAAGAGGAATTCCTTGCCTAATCCGATCTGAGTATCTTCAATTGAACCATACCGTCCCTGTCAGGAAGTTTTTTTCGTTGGAATTTGAAACGTAAATATAGAGGTTTATATAGATTTATCTGAATTTCAATAACGAGCTCTCATTTTCGTTCAGTTTTAACTCAATCTCCTAATTAGGTTATAAATTTCATTAGCAAAAATTAGGATTTGGAAATTAAGAAACATATTACAAAAGTTGAAAGGAAAAGAGGGCATTTTATTGAACTTATTTGAATCACTGAAACCCATGTTTACCTTTCAAAATTTAAGAAAAAATACGACAAAACTAGGGTACTTTGCACATTTGGATGAGATATTAGGTTTACGTTCGTCCCTGCTTGTTCGAATGTCCATCTATGTTTCTTGGATTGAGATATTAGGTTTGCATTTGACATCGTCGGGTCGAATGTCCATGTCTGTTTCTTTGAGTGAGATGTTAGGTTTGCATTTGACCTCGTCGAGTCAAATGTCCATCTCTATTTCTTTGATTGAGATATTAGATTTGCATTTGACCTCGTCGAGTCAAATGTCCATCTCTATTTCTTTGATTGCGATATTAGGTTTTTGTTTGACCTCAAGTCAAAATGTCCATCTATGTTTCTTTGGACGAGATACACCTCGGTTTTACGGGCTACCATAGTTGTGCTTTTTGGGCTTGTCTCGAATATTGTACGGTCCCCGAGTCAGCAACATTAAGTCCTTTGTACCTGTCGAATCACCATATTTTTGATAGCGTCAAACTTACTAGAGTAAAAGTTAACTAAGATAGGGCTGAGTTCAGCGCTATGTCGAGTTGCCTACGTTTCTCGATCGGTGTCTCGGGACTCAAGCCATCATAGTTCATGTATTTTTAGACATTACATTTTGAATTGTCCGCGCAGATCTAACACTTAAGTATAATAACATCTCAGGTGTTGTACATACTCTACCCCGAATGATTTCCATAGCTCCCCGCATCACATAGTCTGCTTGCGGTGCTGTTAGACAGCACATGAGGGGTCCCCCGAACGAACGCTTGTAAAGTTCCCAATTGTGGATCGTGAATCTGAAGCCTTGTAGCGCAACCCACATCGGGCGTTGGGGTTTGTGGGAAAGACACCATCGGTGAGATATCGCACGATCTTATCCTTCCAGGATGGCGATTCAATGATTGGCAACATATAATCGACCGATGCCCATATCTTTCTATATTTTGATATTCCAATCGCCGGCTAATCAGTTGCCAGAAGTGTAACTCGTTTCAACGTATATATCTTTGACAAGCTGGAAAATTTTGACAAGGCATCGACCATAGTGTTTTCCTTGCGTGGAATCTGTGAAAGATCGAATAAGCTGAACTTACCGGCAAGATCCTGCAGTTAGGCTAAGTACAATTTCATCGTCTCCTCCCTCGCTTCATATTTGCCAGAAATATGGTTGGACACTAGTTGTGAATCCGTGAATACCTCCAAATGCTCCACGTTGAGGGTTAGCGCTAGATGTACTCCCGCTAACACCGCTTCACACTCAACCTTGTTGTTCATTACCAAAAAATTCAAGCTTATGGCGAATTTGAGTTCTCGACGATCGGGAGAGAGTAGGTGCACCACCACCCCTCCTCCATAGTTCGTGGATGATTCATCCGTATGAAGCAACCACGTGATAGTTTCACGACTCATGCTCGGTTGGTCGGAGATTGCCTTGATGAAATTTGTCGAGCCTGCTACGCTGTTTCCCAATGTCTCAGCCATAAAATATGTCAATGTCTGGACTTTGATTGAAGTGAGAGGATGAAACTCGAGACCAAATTCACTGAGTTCTACCACCCATTTTAACCAACCACCCGGAAGTTTTGGGCCTCGCCAATACTTTCTTCAAAGGCTTGCCCGTTACAATCGTGATCGGGTGTGACTAAAAATATGGTTTTAGTTTCCTCATCGTTGCCACTATGGCGAGGGCGAAAAGTTTTATTTCCAAAAAGTTCCTCTCTGCACCCTACAATACTTGACTCACGTAATGTATCGGGAACTGCTGGACCCCTTTCTCTTTCACTAGCACTGTACTGATGGCATGTGAAGACACTGCCAAATATAAGTATAACATTTCACCCTCATCCGGCTTGGCCAGGAGTGGTGGACTCACCAAGTCTCTCTTCATCTGCTGGAAAGCTGCTTCACATTATGCAGTCCATACAAAATCTTTACTCTTCCTCATGACTTTGAAGAAAGGTAAGTTCTTCTCCATCGCGGTTGATATAAATATTCCAAGGGCTGTCAATCGGCCCACCAAGCATTGTACATCCTTCACCATCCTTGGTGAGGGCAGTTCCATCACTGCCTTGATTTTATCATGGGTCCTTCTATGCCTCTTTCGTTTACCACATACCCGAGAAATTTTCTCGTTGTAACTCCAAACATGCACTTCTTTGGATTCAACTTCATTCCGTAAGTTCTCATGATAGCAAATGCCTCGTCTAAATGCTGAACATGCTTCTCGGCCTTTAAGCTCTTGACCAACATGTCATCTATGTATACCTCCATGGATTTACCAATTTGGTGGTAGAACATCTTTGCAACCAACCTTTGAAATGTCGCGTTGGCATCCTTGAGGCCAAACGACATCACCCTGTAGCAGTAAACTCATGTATCTTACGAACGCGGTCTTGCTTTGGTCATTTACATCCATAAAAATCTGACAGAAATCGCTCTTGTCGTCTACCATACTTAGTAGTGCACAACCTGCCGTCGAATCCACTAGAAGATAAATCCTGGGCAGGGGAAATGGATTGCAGGGGCAGTGTTTGTTGCCTCCTTCTTGAGCACATCCTCTATGTTGCCTCCTTCTTGAGCACTAACACCCATTGCTCAACCATTCCGAGAATCTTATCTCATAGATATGTCATGTTGCGAGCAATTCCTCAACCTCATTTTCAGCTGCTTTGTTCTTTTCCTTACTGAAATTCTATTTCTTTTGTCTGACCGGCTTAGCCTCGAGGTTAACATTTAGCTGGTGCACAATAATCCTTAGGTCTATCCCGTGCATGTCTGAATCTACCCAGACGAATATATCAGTATTGATCCTCAGGCAATCCACCAACGAGGTCTCTACTTCTTGACTCATCGCCGTTCCAATTTTAATCGTTCTGCCAACATCCTCCATGAACAATTGCACTGACTTGAATTCTCTAAGCGGTTCCATCTTCGACTCCTCCTATTTTTTCAATAACTGGAGTTCACACTTTTCTTTCCCCTACCTCTGGGATTCATGTCCTCCTTCCTTTGCCAACTTATCGAGCTTGGTCTTCTTTCCTCTTTGCACTTCTTCCACCGTTGCGCCGTTCCTTCTATTCGCCATCTGACCTAAATAGACTCTTACGTATAAACTGCGGCGTTCCCACAGACGATACCAATATTTTGGTCTTATTTCATCTGAGTTATAATACACCAAGAATACAATACAAATGGGCCTGAAACAAGCCAAAATATGCTAGCCTAATACAAGGATTGAACCAGCTTTGTCCGGAACACCTAATACACATTAAGAAGCTCTAAATAACCAAAATAACCCTAGATGGCCGAATTAGGGAATAATTGAACGGTGGACGGTTTGACGATTAAATGAATCTCTAACTGTTGAACAATCAAACCGGGAACGATTCGATGCTGATAACCCTCGAACGGGGCTGGGAAGATGCTTAACAATCGAACTAGCTCGCAAGACAGTCGAACAGTCGAAAAGAGGGGTTCGATAGATATGAGTTGGTGAATATCGGGGAGCGGGGTATATATAGACCTCGGTCGGCGAGACCCGCGCCGCGAATCGGGCAATATCAATCGAACAGAAACGTTCAATTGTCTCGAAAAAAGTCGAACCGGCTCGATTCGACTCTCTTATTTTTGAGCTTTAAATGGGGCAGACCGACCCAATTCATTTATGGGTCATTTAAAACACCCCCACCAGAGCGAAAATAAAAATACAAGCATACCTAGCCCGTATTTAAAAATAAATAAATGTGGATGAGCTGACACACCTCATATGGATGATTTCGACGTGTTTACAATGTGAAAATATGGATCGAGGCCGAGTAGGTTGCTGATTAGTGTTTAAGCGCGACAATACTCTTGCAATAATGCATATGATTCCACGATCTTAATAGTTTTTGCGTGATAAATAAATCTCAAAATATTTACGTCACTGCAATAAAATTCAAGAAACTAGAGTTCATGGTTCGTTACAAATGCTATCGGCCAAAAACTAAAACTCACAGTTTAATGAGGGAAAGAAAGGTTTATGTTCCTAACATTACAAAATGATACTTCAACATCAAACGTATCGTCTTAGAAGCTTAAATCCAGTAGTTTGTTTAGAATTTCAATTATACAAAAGTTAAATATCGGGAACGAATACAATTTTCAACTATCAGAACATGTATAAGGCAATGAAGCATATGATCCCAATATCTGGATATCATTAATTACTGCAACCATCTATTTCAACATTCGTACCTTTATGTCCATAACTAGTACAAAAGTTCAAAATTGTTTTTTTTTTTTTTTTGGTAATAAAGGAATCAATACAGTAACTGAAAACCGAGTCTAGCTCAAAAAGAAACAAAGACTACGTTAAATCATCTTCAATAATGCGCCGCATTTGGCTTGGGATCTCGTCCCAAAACTTTTCTCCTTCCTTTGCATCAAGCTCTAACTTGGCTATGTGATCTGCCGCGTTGTTTACTTTTCTTGGCACCCATCGTACCTCAACAGTCCACGGGAGGCGTAAGAGTTCTCGGCACCTCTTTATTAGTTCTGAGTCCGTTGCTTCGGGTTCCCTTATTCCAGTTATCTTTTTGTAGCAGGATTGTGCGTCCATCTCTACTTCAATATTGTTTAATCTGTTGGATCATTTATCCAATAATGTTGGATCGTTAATCCAATGTTGGGCTCATATGTTAATAATTATGTGATACAATATGTCATTAATAATAAGCCCGATAAAAGTGATCTAAAGTTCGGTAAAACTATGGGCTTAATGTATCTAATAGGGTGTGGGCCTTTAATGGGTAGAGACTGTTGTAACTTGTGCTTACGATGATGGGCCGAAGCCCAAGTTACGGAATTAGGGCACCAGGGTTTTGGTGACTTAATATATAAAGGTGGTCATGGTCCCCAAATCACACGAGTCACTTTCTATACTACATCCCATCGATAGTTAGATCAAGAGAGAACTAAAGGAACTCTCAAGAGGTTCGTGCTGATTTGGAAGACCAACCACACGGCGTTTCGCAAGCAATTAATCATACGGTGTAAGGTACGCTTCCGCAATTCAGTTATTTGGCTTATGTGTTTAATTCTCCATGATTTGACATGAACGCTCTTGGGTTTCGTTTTCGGTCCCAACAAGTGGTATCAGAGCTACTTCATGTTGAATCATTGGGATTAAAGTTATTAAGTTATGATTCAATGATTAATTGTTATGTTCTCAAATTGATGATACAGTTTGGTGTAAGTTAAATTTGAGAATATTTGTTTGTGGTTGAATTACGGATTATGACTACTTGAATTGAATTCTCCCTTTGAATTAAATTTGAGAACAGCTTATCCGATTGATGGTTACGGATTTTCAAAATTTCTGGAATTAAGTTTTACTTATTAACTAGGAATTGAAATTTGAGAATATCCTCTTTTGTTTCCAGTTGTATCAAGTAGTATTAAGGTTTAAGATTATGTCGATTCTGGAATTAAATTTGAGAACGTGTTTATGCGTGATTTGGTTTAATTTGCATTATGATGTACTGGCAAGTTTTTTTTTTCTGCTGCCTATGTGGTGAAGTTAAGTTTAACAATCCGTGTGATGTGGTTGACTTTAAGATTTTAGCATTAATTTTGATTTGGTTCCGGTGAAATCAAATGAAGAATATTACATAATTTGTTTGTTCTGCAATTGAAATTGATTAAGAAAATCATAATTAGTGGTATACCTATTAGAATAACAAAAGGAATTTTTGGATTTATTAAGTTCCCTCTATTACGGGAATTAAGAAAGGAAAGAAAATCAAGAATTGATTTCGGTCAAATAAAGAAAATCAACAAAGATTCCGCCGGCGATTAAGAACTTAGGCCACCCGTTTAGGTTTTCACGGCCGCCCGACCACGGCGGACGAGGGCCAGCAGCGATGAACCGCGCGTTGCAGCTGCTGTTACAAATCTCAAAAAAAAAAAAAAAGATGATTTGCTGCGCCGGATCGAAGTACTCCGACGAAAGAGGTACGTCGTTTGGCGGCGAAAGTCTACGCCGGAGGAAGATGGCGGCTGCTACAAATTGTTGAAAGAGGGGAACAGCAATCTCTGTTGAAGAAGAAGATGACTCAAATTGCAAAACAGTCCTCAACCTCAAAATAGTTCTTCAATATTGCAATTAAGTCTTATAAAGTGCAATTTGGCCCCTGCCAATTGCAACTCTAGTCCAGATGTTTCCTAAAATTGCACCCCTCTTCTGTTAATTGCAAAACGTCCCCTGACAATTGCAATTTCCGCCCATATCTTTTCTCGAATTGGAATCAAGTCTAGTTATATTGCAATTCCAGTCTTTACATCTTACAAATTGCAAACCAGCCCTAATATATTGTAGATAAGTTTCTAATTACTACAAAAAAAAAAAAAAAAAAAAAAAAATCCAATTCCAAATTGGCCTTGAATTTTTAATAAAATTAAGTGGCCCAACTATAATTAAAGTTAAAGAATTAAGGTTTTAAGCTTTAATAAAATTAAAGCAAAAGATTAAAAATTTGGGCGTGGGTCAAGAAACTGGAGCAGGATACAAGTCGAGTTTGACTTGTCCAGTCCCGACTCAGTCAAAGGTCAAAACCTTGACCATTGACTTGTGATTAAAAAGGATAACCTTTTATAGAAGCCCAAATTTTCCGGTGCAATCTTGAATTCTAATATTGGAAAAGTTATATATATTTTTAGATATGTTAATTGAAGCAACATCTCGCAAAAGTGAGCTCTCTTGTGGAAATTAATTTATTTGAAAATATAAATGGTAATGTGCATGTAACTTATGTGAATGTCCATCGGCCAAAAGGAAGATCGATGTTTGTCAGAATTGCATGCATACTTGCAGAATTAAACTTGTGATGATTACGCGGTTTTGCATGTGAACATAATATCGGCCAAAGGTAGAGTTATGTTCGACATTTATTGTCAAAGTTTAATTACTGCATCAAGATACCACTTACAAGTTAACATTTGGTCAAAGATAAAATGTTAATGGAGTTCCGGTATCTTGAGATGGGAATTACCAACACTTGAATTTGATTTTGCTTCAAGGTTAATGTGAGCATGTATAAGATCTATTTCGTTGTAGCACATGCTACTTATAATTACCAACATAACTACCAACATAAATTATGTTTCGGTGTTAAAGCACTTCTATTTTTATCATGATACTCCATATTGCGTTAAGGATTACTTCTATACCACATTTTAAGAATACAATTTACCTTTGCAACAAGGGTAATATAAAACTGTGGGAGAAAATGATAAACGCATGTGTAGGATATTCATGAACAAGACAATCTTAGTAACTTTTAGGGGTATTATTTAAAATATATATATTAAAGCTAAGTTCCTTAAGGATATAAAAATAAAGTTGTCCAGAATGATAAGTCTAAAATATATACATTCTTGACAATTTTAATTTTTATATATGTATGAGGAAAGGATAATATTAGGGAGTACATCTCAAAATATCTCATATTACCTCAATACCTAAGGACAAAGCAAAATGCAATTTTACAAAAGCTGCAAATATAGGAACTCAGAAGAAACAACAAAAGCTACCAATTAAATTGGAAAAGAAAAAGTTGTTTCTCATTTGAGTTTTAATCTTAAGGAGAAACAGTGCACTAATTGTCATGTTAGACGTGCCAAATGGTGTACTTCTTAATTTGATAATTTCACAGATTAAATTAATTTTGGTTACATAGACCCATGTGATGAATAGATTAAGTCGCAGTATCTTACATCACTATGTCTATAAAATGTTCTCTAAAATGTCTAAAGTCAAATGATGCTGAAAGATGCATCTATTTGCGTGATGACAATAAGTTCAGTTTGAGGCAATAGATGAAATTTAATTTACTATGAAAGAACTATTTTTCAAGGTTTATTTTGGTAAAGTCTTTCTATTTCGTCTTTCGGGAGAAAATCATTACCTTTTAAATAAATTAAGACATTTCTTGATTTATCAAGTTACTAAAGAAAATTCAGTTTTTATAAAAGTTTTGGCTTTAAAAGTTCTCGAGTTCTTTCTACAGTTGTGATAATCATTTTTTAAAATAATATAATTGCCTCATAAATCTTTTACTATAGTACTTAAGGTACAAAAGTTATATTAATCTGTGAAAATTCAGTCGAGTTATGGTATATGAGATCAAGTCATACCTCCTAAAGGAGAATAAGAACTCATGTTACTATAATTCTCAAACTTTGGGTGTGTTGTTAAAGTTGAGAGTTTACTCAACTTAAGGATCAAAACATTACGCTCATCCAAAATATTAATTTATTTGGTGTATTTAATGTTTCAAGTTCACCCAATATAGTTTGTTAAATTCCTATAGAGAAATGTAATATCATCTTTAGGTACATCATAAAGGGTTAATTCCACAATAATGGTGTCACTTAAAAGATGAAATATGACTATTAAAATTTCTCTAAAGTGAAGCTCTTGAGATTGCAGCCTACATTATATAGAATATTTACTAAAGTACTTACTTGTTTAGAATATCCAATTAAAAGTAAAGTCTTATTGACTTTAAGATCATAATCTGAATTCTATAACGGTAAGTTACTTTAAGTATTCTAAAGAAGTCTAAGTTAAAAGTTTTAGATCCCACATTAAAGTCAACTTTTAAGACAAAATAAATGTTTGGGTCTTTGACGATGCAGAGTTTGCGGGGGGAGATAAAGTTGAAGACATTGTTTTTCAGAAGGAATATGTTTGTATTCTTATGGATGTTGAATAGATCTTGACTTCTTTGTCATTCTATTCAATACTATGCAAGTTAAGACAATGTCAAGGAAACTCCCGTTTAGATAGTACTTTCAAAAGAACAAACTTCAGCATCTCAAGAACCATAACATTAAAGATATACTATGAATTTTACGAGATGGATATGATTATTGTCTCTTAATGGCAACAATGTGAGACAATATATATGGTGCATCCAGAAAACCTTGTGTCAAAAGACGCGTGGATTATGGTTTGCAAGCTTAGAAAATCTATCTGAGTATTTCAGTAAAGTTATGGATGGTATTTCAAGTTTATTAAGTAATTATCTCAATAATTTTGAGATAAATTTAGTAAATACCATAAGGTCCGTGGGAGTAAAACTATAGTGTAATTGCATTGCTTTTGATACTCTTTCTTATAAGAGAATAGTACAATTTAATTAATACCCTAAAAGTTGTTCTTGAGCAAAAGGTAATAAAGAATTTTTCATATGCCTTAGCAATGGAGATTCTTAGTGTGTTCGAATTATAATAAATGTTGGCTAGTTATTTGAGTAAGTCAGAAAAGACCATTAGTAAGCAGCCAAATGAGGCTTATAGTACTTAAAGTATTTTAAAGGATACATGCTTACATGTCGGATGTCAGGTCAGTTTGAGATCGTAAAGTATACTGACTCCGATTTAGGTGGATGCCTAAAAGTATGATTTTACATCAAACTATGCTCATCTGCTTGTTATGAGAGTCATTTTAGAAAGAGTACTTAACCGTCTCATATGGTAATTACTTTCATGACAACGGTGTCCATAGTGTGTTATAAGGCGTCCAATTATAAAAGTATGACTGTATACTTTTGTCACGAGGCTGCGTGAAGTGGATAGCGTTGAAACGTGCCACTAAAGTTATTTTGTGACAATAATAAGCAGTTGTACATTCTAACAGTAGGATCTTGATAATGTCAAATTACACAAGACATCATATTCCTAGTTGTTGAATAAAGAGTTAAGAGTAAACAGTCGTCTATAAAGCGCATCAACACAAACTCCATATCGTGGATCCACTAATTAAAGAAGTATCATCCAAAAGGTTTTATGAGCTGGTCGCTCATATGGATGACACATCAGTTAAGGAAATTCAGCTTCTGTGGGAGTTTGTAGGTGTTTTACCATATAGACGCTTTTGGTTAGTCCAGTTTAAGGATTTTAAGGTTGTTTCTGCAGAAATAAAGTTTCAAGTAAAGTTATACTCTGATTTCAGTTTGAGGTTTGATCTCACTAAGGTTTAAGGAGGACTAGTTGGAAACAGGCATGTTATGGTCACGTTACATGAAGTTTCCATGCTACGCATCCACATCATGATCTATGTCATTTAGTTATATTGATATATGTGACCGTTGATGGGTCGAGTCACGATAAATGCGACAAAGACCCCTTCGATTCTATGTTGGTATGATTGATGGACGGGATTGGTTGTAGATACATTCAGTAATGACAGTAAAGGAGCTCAATTCGGTTAAGCATAATTATGAAGTTCACATATAGCCCAAGTGGGAGATTGTTGGATCATTTATCCAATAATGTTGGATCGTTAATCCAATGTTGGGCTCATATGTTAATAATTATGTGATACAATATGTCATTAATAATAAGCCCGATAAAAGTGATCTAAAGTTCGGTAAAACTATGGGCTTAATGTATCTAATAGGGTGTGGGCCTTTAATGGGTAGAGACTGTTGTAACTTGTGCTTACGATGATGGGCCGAAGCCCAAGTTACGGAATTAGGGCACCAGGGTTTTGGTGACTTAATATATAAAGGTGGTCATGGTCCCCAAATCACACGAGTCACTTTCTATACTACATCCCATCGATAGTTAGATCAAGAGAGAACTAAAGGAACTCTCAAGAGGTTCGTGCTGATTTGGAAGACCAACCACACGGCGTTTCGCAAGCAATTAATCATACGGTGTAAGGTACGCTTCCGCAATTCAGTTATTTGGCTTATGTGTTTAATTCTCCATGATTTGACATGAACGCTCTTGGGTTTCGTTTTCGGTCCCAACATAATCTTCTTTCCCACGCGAACTCCAAACCTTTGCGCAGCGCCTCAAGTTCGGCTTCCTCCACAGTAGGTGCATTCAACTTCACCGTATAACCCCACATCCACTCGCCTTTGTCTGTCCGCATAAGTCCCTCGGCCGATCCGGAGTTTGAACCAATATTTAGGTCGCCATCAACATTAAGTTTAAGCCAACCTTTTCTTGGTTTTTGCCACTTCTTGTTTTTAATGTTCCTGTCCGATCTCTTACTTGTCGTGTCTAGATCGACGCTTAATTGCTTGATCGAGAACAGAGTACTGCTGTTAGTTTCTCTCCTTCCCCGAAAGACTTTGTTGTTCCTTGCCTTCCACAGACTCCATATGACGGCAGCGAACATAACATCCCAACTGATTTCCGGAACGAGCAGATTCTTATATTTCTTCTTTCTCATGTTGACGCGCAACCAATCCGTACCCGTAATCCTGTAGAAATCAATATAATTGTTGCTGTTTAGTACCTGCCTCCAGATTTCTTGTGCCGCGGTACAATCTCTCAAGATGTGAGTGACACTTTCTTCCGGCTCTTTGCAAACAGGACATTCGGCCGAGTCCGTAATATGTCGATTGCGACGGAGTAAATTGGTAGCTAGTCGGTTCTTCATTGCTAACCACAAAAAATGTTGTAGTTTGCTGCTTAAATTTGTTTTCCAAACCCAGTTACCTTTAACCTTCACTCCCGTTTCCTCGCCATATAATTTCCTGAACGCGTGGTAAGCCGATTTGCACGAGAAATTACCATTCGCCGTTTCGTTCCACAGTACTATATCTTCATTTGTCGTCAGGCATATATTTCTTTTGTTAATCATAGCCTTCACGTCATCAGGAATAATAGTGTGCAGGGTATCAAAGTTCCAATCTCCTGACGCCGTGGCTACATCCCCAACTTTCAGCTCCGCATCTCGGCCATCAATGTTTGACACTATGTCGCAAAGTCGAGTCTCTCCCAGCCATTTATCGTACCAAAAATCCGTGCTCATCCCATCTCCAATCCGCCAACGCAAGTATGGTTTCATAAGTGCCAAGCACCGCATTATACCCTTCCACGTACTACTAGCGTTCACCTTCGGATTATGATTGAGGATTGAATCTCCCTTAAGATATTTCGCTGCTATCAATTTGCTCCACATTGTCTCTTCTTTTTTCAGGATTTTCCAGGCGATCTTTGAGAGTAAACTCTCATTACTTGTGCGGCTCACTCGAATACCCATCCCTCATTCACCTCGCGGTTTCGTCACTTGCGCCCACCCCACTAGATGAATTCTTTTTTCCTCCAAGTTTGTGGACCACAAAAAATCTCTATTCAATTTATCAAGCGACTTACACACATTCTCGGGCAGCCATGCACTCTGCATATGGTAAATAGGCATAGCGGAAGATACGGATTGTATCAAAATATTCCTCCACGCAATTGATAGGAATTTTCTCTTCCAACCAGTCAACCACTTAAATACTCTGTCCATTGTTTCGGCAAAATTCTCTCGACTAGACCGACCGTGTAGGAGCCGAACACCTAAGTATTTCCCCAAATTCTGGGTTTGGGAGAATCCGAGGATCTCGCTAATGTTTCTCTTCACACTCGCCCCTTCACTTTTTGAGAAAAATATTTTAGATTTTTGGGCACTCACAATTAAACCCGAGGCTTTGCAAAATGAGTCTAAAACTCTTTTAATAACCCGCGCGGTCGAGGGCGTAGCTTTACCCATAAGAATTAAATCGTCTGCAAAAAATAAGTGAGATATCCGAGGTCCCCCGCGACAAGGAGTGATCGGTTTCCATTTATTTTTATCAACTTTTTCTTGAATCAAATATGACAATCTTTCAATGCATAGGACGAATAAATATGGGGAGAGCGGGTCACCTTATCTCAAGCCACATGTATGTTTGAAGCTCTCAATCGGAGTCCCATTCCACAATATCCGGGTTGATGCGTGCGTGACGCAAAACATCACAAGATCAATCATCTCCCTCGGAAATTCGAACGCCACTAGAGTGCTTTCTAAAAAACTCCACTCCACTTTGTCATACGCTTTCTCCAAGTCGAGTTTCATGATCATGTCGCCCGTCTTGTTTTTTTTCTTCGCCCTCAACGAGTGTAGGATTTCTTGCAAGACAAAAATATTATCTTGCGTACTCCGCCCTTTGATAAAACTAGACTGGGTCGGTGCTACCAGTCGCGGCATCATCTCTTTCAATCTCAAAGTAATGCTTTTCGTGATAAATTTGTAAAGTACATTACAAAGAGAGATAGGGCGGAATTGCGAGATAAGCTCCGGGTTTGGTACTTTCGGGATAAGGCAAAGATGCGCCTCGCATAATATAGGATCGAACTTCCTATCCCTAAACACTCTTGCTGCGAATTCTAACAAAGAATTTTGTATCCATTCCCATCCGTTTTGGTAAAAAATTGTTTTGTTTAATTCCACACATTATCAATAAAATGCACGTCACACGGATTCTAATCACAAAAAAAAAACGGTTCAAATAAAATAATTTTTATTTTAGTTTTAGTTTTATTTTATTTCATCAAATGTTGCACGAGTTCATACTTAATTATTATTTGCACTATATGCGCGACGATTTGATACCTTTAAGGTGATTAGCAGAGTAATCTCGATAAAAGTTGAATATAGATGAAAAAGAAATGAGAGATTGAAGAATTACTTTGACAAATGTCCGAGACGACTAAAAAATCCAAGGTGGATGCCCATTAACAAAAGTTGAATCCAGTAGTGCATAAAATTCAAAGTTATACATACCCCTTAATACGGGGATGCTATATAGGCTATTAGGCTATTAAACGGTTCCTAAGGATATTTTTTGTTTTTATGAATACTAGCAATTTGACACACGCGGGATCGCGTGTAATATTTTTTTTTTCTAATTTAAAGAAATTTTATTTAACCCACTCTATATCTTTATTTAACAATTGAATATGAAAATATCATTTTATTAGGTATCCTTAAATATATGTACAAATTTCCGATACTTAAAAATGTCATGAGTAGCTATGTTTAAGTTATCAAAATCTATTTGGAGTATTTGTTTATTGGTGAAGAGGAGATTTAAACTGAACATAGAAGAAAGGAGAACGTGTGATGAATTTGTATTGAATTTACAACCAGCAAGTCCCTTAAAATATAAAGTATAGCATAATGCTACCATGACGAATATTCATATAAATTCACTTATATGTACCAAGAGTAAAACAAATAATAAAAATTGATAAGAGAAACATTTTTCACGTTAATGGTTCTATGGCTATATACAAATGAAAGCTAATTTATTTTTTTTCTTTTCTTTATTTTGCTTTTGACCAGCAAATATGGTAAGAATAAATAGTAAGTGATATAACACATTAATCACGTAGGCATATAAGCAAACTAGCAAAGGAACGTGCAATTTACGAATCATGATTAAATTGTGATTTTTCAGTCCATTACCATGACACTTTGATAATTTATTTCACCATTACCAATCTGCTTATTTCTTCTTCATGTGGACTGTGGAGTGATTATAATCACCTCATGATTTAGTTAATGCCAACATATGAATAACAGTGACCATTTTTATGATAGACTATTTAAATTGAAGAAAGTTAACAGAAATAATTCGAACTATCCATAAAAACTATTAAAGCTAACTAAAACAAAAAAAGTATTATGAAGAACTAATTTTACAATAGAATAATGTAAAGGTGTAGAGTTAATAAATTCGTAAAAAATGTCTAAGAATTATTTTACATCTAGAATAGTTCTAGACCTCGAGCATAATACAGGATCTACTTGAGAAGATAGATCTCTTTTTAAATTGCACCCTTGGATATATCAATTTAATGCGCCGAGAGTCGAGACTTATAGGAGAAAGTCCGGGAATAAATTAAACTGCATGAAAGAGGAGACCACAAATAAGAAATAAGTGTTGTTAGTAGTCCTCGAAAGTCGTCAAAAAAGAAAATAGAAGAACAGACTATATCACCAAAACTTGAAACAATCTTATTTTAAGTTTTACTATCGTGGTTTGACTTTACAAATTTAAAGAAGAAAAACTATAAACCATAAGTTTTACTGACCTGATGGCATAAATGATTTTGTTAATATAAACTTGATATTCCTCGTGCCTAACGGCAAGGGTAAAATCCCTTTTCCTCTTCAAGCGATCATAATCAAACTGGAAATGAAATTAAAAGCATGTGTTTATTTTCTGAAAAAATAACAGAAATCCACGTATAAAAGTAATGACAAAAGGAGAAGGGTTAATAAAAGTAGTATGTACCTACAAAATTATTTGTTTTACCTTCAATCTGCATTTGTCATGACTCATGAGTTGTGTGAGGCCAACAACCAAAAAATTAAAAAAATGAAAGTTGCAATTTGAATAAATAATGAAGAGCTGCAAAAGTGAAAAAAAAAACTTATAACAAATAGGTGATTCGGAGAATCTGAAATTTAGATTTTAGATAAGAAAAAAGCAATTAAATATTTTTCCTAAAATCATGCAACGTGGATAACCTCTAAATCAACTCATGGAATTAAATCTACATTTGAATTGATGTATCATGTGTGTTCACGTAATGTTTCTTTTATAATCTCAACCAAAGTGCGGTTACAACTTAAATGAGTAGCGATCTAGAAAAGAAAAAGAAAACATCAAGAAGTGAAGAGAAATTGTAAATGCTGAGAATAACAACATAAAATATGAAAACTTACCGTAGAAAACTACCCGAACCTTTCTCTCTCCCTTTATTCATTCCTCTTTCTCTTCCTTTTTTCTCATTTGTTGAACCGTCTCTCTTATGAATCTACGGAAATTTAGGTTTGGAGAGTATAAGATATTTATGATTCACTATCATGCTTTCCTCTCGGTTTGATTCATAAAAAAAAAGGAAGAAAAGAAGTGATAATTGAAAACGTATATACAGCCCACTGTTAACGGTTATGATTAATTCAAAAAATGGGGCAATAATCGTGTAGATTTTTTTGGATAGAGATCGTGTGAATGTACACGGTGTTGTGTGATTGAATGACATTCATATCTCCTTCTTTCTTAAGTTTGGTAAAGGATTTCAAAAGGGGTATTTTAGAAAATTCAAATTTTGGTATCATAATAAGTGTACAAGTACATGCTCTTCTCTTAGTTAATTAAGTATAGATGGAGACAAGACAACCCATGGAAAAACGAACGAATTGAAGAGGATACATACGCACGCAATTTTGTTAAGCGTAAATGGGCCGGCTTGGTGCAAGATGGGTTCAAATTTGTCGAAAACGAGGTTTGTTGGGGGCCTGTCTTTATACACTTTCTTTTCATACATACAATACAATGATACAATTAAGATTTAAGAAAGACCAACCACCTTCTTAAATTTGGTCTTTCACGTCAGGCCAACTTGTCATTGTATGTCCATAACGAGAGAGAGAGAGGAATTCTATTTCTCCTTTTCCCCCAAAAAAGTCAAAAAGCAATTCGGTTGACGTTTGTCTAGTAATAATAGATTTTCTTTCTACTCATCATCCATCCATCATAGTAATAACAAACAGGATTAATAAAGAGGAATATATATATATATATATATATATAATAAAGAGGAATATATATATATATATATATATATATAAACTCGGTCCAGCAGCATATCACAACTTTTCCTTTGGTGATTCCACCGATGACGGATCATTAATGGCGTCAATAAGTTATAGTAATCATCAAAACCCTAGTTAGTTAGTTAGTTAGTTAGTTGAGGTTGTTCAATTTTGAATAAAATTGAGAGAGGAGGAAACAATTAACAATTATAAACAATACAATTACTGAATTACTGAATTAGTGAATTACATACATACATGATAATGGCGATGGCAGGGTTGTACAGGCGTGTGCTCCCTTCCCCTCCTGCCATTGATTTTGCTTCTTCCCAAGGAAAGGTACTTTTTACTACGAAAATATTAATTAATGCCTCCCTCCCTTGCTTTTTAGATTTATTTTATCAAAATATTTGTGTATTTATTTATTTATTTATTTATATCTCTTGGGTGTGAGTGACTGACTGATGACTTATGTGAATTGGAGATCTCTGCTTCTGCTTCTGCTGCTTTGATTGATGCGTAATAAATATCGTTTATCACCTACTTACTTACTTACTTGTGTTGTGTGCTTTTTGTGTGCTATGCTGCAGAAACTGTTTACAGAGGCCATTCACTGTGGAACTATGGAAAGTTTTTTCAAGTTGATCTCTTATTTCCAGACACAATCTGAACCTGCTTATTGTGGTCTCGCCAGCCTCTCAATGGTCTTAAATGCTCTTTCTATTGATCCTGGAAGGAAATGGAAAGGTATTAATAATAAATAAATAATACCTGGAGGCATCCGATGATGCAATGCATACATACATTGTCATTAATGTGAAATTTCTTAATGTTCCAGGACCTTGGAGATGGTTTGATGAATCTATGCTTGACTGCTGTGAGCCTTTGGAAAAAGTCAAGGATAAAGGCATCTCATTTGGTAAAGTAGTATGCTTGGCCCATTGCGCTGGAGCCAATGTCAAAGCTTTTCGAACTCATCAAACCACTATACATGATTTTCGCAAATATATCATCACTTGTTCCACTTCTGATGACTGCCATGTCATTTCCTCATATCACCGAGAAATTTTTAACCAGGTCCAATTCTAACGCTCTTTCTCATACTATTATTTGCTTATAAATTTTCATCTGCTTAGTTATAAATATGCTTCTAGACATATTACTTACTTCTCTAATTATAATTTATCTTATGTAATTTGAACTTATTCAATTGGTTTGGATGAGAAAAAAAACAAAATGCTTTCTGTTTCTTTAACCTCTCAGGTTGAATGTAATCTTTGCTCACTCATTGATCTGTCTATCATTGTACTTTATGATTTTATTACGTTAATAAGCTTTCCTTCAATGTTTAAGTCATGCCTAATAAGTTGTTTCAGCCGTTTGACGCTGCTCTCTTCTTGAGCACGTTGGTTTATATGCTTTTCTTACGTACATTTAAGTCCCTGTAGGTATTGATGTTTTAGTGTTTCTCGTTCTGGTTTACACCTTTTCAGTTGTTGATGAGTTGAATTATATTAATTACAGACTGGAACAGGTCATTTTTCACCGATTGGTGGATATCATGCTGAAAGTGATATGGCACTGATTCTGGATGTTGCAAGGTTTAAATATCCGCCTCACTGGGTTCCGCTTGAGCTTCTCTGGAAAGCTATGGACACCATTGATGAAGCGACTGGACTACGCCGAGGGTATATCTACCTGCTTGTCCTTGTGCTCTTTGTTCTATATACAAATGAGTACATGATGGAACCATTGCAGTTTATGCATACATGTAGTCAATTGCTTCACTAGTGATTCATCGCCTTCCCAATTCAGGGAAGCTTGTTTACTTTAACATCGAAGCTTATGCAATGTCATTATATCCGTTTTGGGAATGTGATGTTTGATTGGCCATCTTCATTACGTGTAATCTGCTACGGTACTTTAAATTAATTTGTTTGACCTTTATTCTTTGTGGCAGCTCTTTGAAAATAAGTTGAGCTCTGTTTTAGCATAAGTTGCTGATTCAGCTTCAACTCCTTGCACATTTTATGAAGATTGAAGAGTAAGAAATAAGTTGGACGCACAGATATCCGAATCCTTTTTCATCACATCCATTCATCTCCATGTTATTGTGTTTCTGCCGCATTGCGCATCGAATTTGTTGATCACGTTCTTTTGTGCATAAGTGTTGTTGAACTTACGGCATATATTTTCTACTTGTTACCATGATATCTTTTCTTCCATATGACACTCTTTATGTACTTGGCAACCATGTATTTCAGTGAGCGAGTATTGTGTTTTGGCTGTTGCGTATGATGCTTATGCCTCTCTGCACTGTATATCACTTACTTCATTCATGACAATTTCCAGGTTTATGCTCGTGTCTAGGCATCAGAGATCACCGGCTTTGCTTTATACACTGGTATGGTTCAAATACCCGATGTTCGTGCCAACCTTTATGATGCAACTTATCAGTGCCAGATAGTTGTGAAGAGTCACGTGTGTCTTTCCTTCCTCAAAGTTCATGTTAATAAAACAATTATAGAAACGGATTCTTCACTATTCTTTTTTCTCATAATTAGCTGCTGCATGATGTCTTTGCTTCTGCTAGCTTCAAGCTGGAAAAACCTGTTAGTTTAGTCATTAAATTCTCCATTTGAATGGATATGATGTTAAATTTATACCCAGATATGATTTTTTTTATACGAACCCGGATATTATATTGGCCGCCCAACTTCTTCACCTGTTCACCATTTCATTTATCAAAGAAACTTATGTTGATATGTAAAGCGTCTGTCATGAATGTGGTAAATATTATTTTATTTGCCATTCACAAGAGAATATTTTGATTACTATATAGTGTTGACGTACAAGATTTATTCTTACTTTTTTACTTGTTGTGTCGTGTGCCAAATCGTACGCCTGATATCATCAGTTCATTATGTAAAGTTAAATTTATCAAGCCAGTCACTTGTCCTTTCCATGGAATTATTTTTGGAATAGTCTAGTTTTAAACTTAACTTTTTGCATTATTATGGTGGATGTTAGAATTAAATCATTTTTTTTGTTGCTGTAACCTGCCTTTACTGGTAATGTGTTTGAAAGATTTATTGCTTGTAAAATGATACCCTAAGTATTTCGGGAACACCCAACATAATTTTCTTGATTTCTCCCTCAACTTTATACTCTTACTCCATTTGGCAGACCTGCAAACATGAGAGTTGGATCACTACCGCAAAATTTCTGGTGGATGATGTCCCAGTCCTGTTAAACTCAGATGATATAAAGGATGTAAACAATGTTCTATCAACCGTTTTCAAATCTCTTCCATCGAATTTTGCAGACTTCATTAAGTGGGTGGCGGAGGTTCGTAGAGTAGAGGATGGTGATCAAGGGTTAAGTCAAGAAGAAAAAGAAAGGCTTGCTATCAAGGTATAATTAAAGAAATCCTAGATTTTGGCGCTAAAGCCTGATTCTTGCGCGTCGACATGTGACTGTGATCCCCATAAGCTGGGGTGATTCTTACATGCTCCAGTTCTATAGACCTTGTGGTTTTATTTTTCTACAGCATCCAATACGCAATATCAAGTATATGAGATATTTGCTGCCTGAAGTTGTGATTCGTGAGTAATTATGGTCACGAGGTCTACCGTAGACGATTACTAGGCGATAATATTCCCTAAAATTACCAGGTGTTGAAGTTTCCATTGAATTAGCTATAACTGCCTAATTTTTCAGGAGGAGGTGTTGAAGCAAGTCCAAGCAACTGGTCTTTACAAACACGTGAATGATATATTGTCGACAGATGAGCTTGCCTGCCAGATCAAACAAACATTGGATCTTCAAGATAGTTTGCCCAATATTGCAGCTACTGTATGCTGCCAAGGAGCGGGGTTTCTTTCAGGGAAATCTGGTTCAGCAGATAGGTTTTGCTGTCGAGAGACATCTGTACGGTGTTATAGGGCAACTGATGTTGACAAACCTGTTACGGTAGTGTCTGGGACTGTGGTTAATGGCTTTGGCAAGCAAGGAGTTGACATGTTAGTCCCTTTATCTGAAACGGAGCCTAATTGCTGCAATCTTGCTTCATGTGGTTACTCTGGTGTGCACCCAGAAAGCAATGATGTCTTGACAGCGCTTTTACTGGCGTTGCCCCCCGCGACGTGGTCCGGTATCAAAGACAAAGAGGTTTTACAGGAAGTTTTTGGCTTAGTTTCAGTGGACACTCTTCCTCCATTACTTCAAGAAGAGGTACTTGAATTTATTTCTCAAGTCATTTTACTATTTTTTTAAACCTTTATATGGTCAGCTTTATGGATAGGTACATCTACACCCTTCTAGTGGGGTCTGGTTATAGAAAGTTTTTCTATTGCTTGAATAATGATGGAGCCAACCTTTTGAAACTAAAAAGATTAATGTTGATAGACTCCTCTGACTCTGAGGCCCCCCTTTTTTTTTGCCTTTTTAAAGCTGCGAGAGGTGTCACTGTAATTATTTAAGCCTAACTGGAACCAAATTAGGGGTGAAGATGTATCTATCCCTTAATATGGTGGTATATATGTCCTTTTTTATTCTGAAAAGTAACTCATTAATTATTTCAATGTGACAGATTTTGCATTTGAGAAGTCAGCTACTTATGCTCAAGAGATGTAAAGACAACAAGGTAGAAGATGATCTAGGTGCTCCGCTAAGTTAAATAACTTATTTTTGTTTTATGCATCATGGTAAATGTTTTCTCTTGGAATAACAAGCACCTAAAGCAACATAACATTTTTAGTCGAATCGCTGCAAAGCGATTGTTGTTTTCCGTGTTATAGGTGTCTGATCAACTATGAGTAGATGCTCCCTGGCATGAGTTCTATACATGGTGAACCGGTGTTTCTCCAGTGGTTAAATTTGTATTCAAAGCAAAACATTTACTCCAAATTTTTTGGTTTAGCCTTCTTCTCTGGGAACCAGCAGATCTGGAAATGATAGTAATACCCGGTACACTTTGAGATACGTGAATCGTGATAGCCTGCCCCAAATCTTCATTTGTACAGTACTCATAGTACATAAGCAAATAGGTTCTCTAATTTAGTTCCCTTCTTTGGACTGGGCTACAGTTAGTAGTATTTATGCATTTTCAGGCATAAAAAAATTGCTGCCATTCAGACTTATTAATCTTGAGATCACGACTCTTGGATAGTTTGATTTTTAAATTTTGTACCACAGTCTATATGCAGTCGAAAACTTCTACTTGAGTTTTCATGAACTTCAATAATTTCAAATATGCCTCTTGAAGCTTGGATATATATTGTAGATAAACGCCTAAACGTGTACAAGAACAAGTGCATATTCACATGTGTGTGTTTTATTTTCGTTGGTTGTGATGGTCACTTGTCTCACGTTCTATTTATGGAGAAAAATTTGATTGAAGGACTGAAAATGCAAAAATATTCACAATACTGGACACAATAACAGACTAAAAATGCAATATGGCTACATTAACGGTCTATTTTTGCAATATTTTCCTATATACGCCTGTTGTGCGCCTGACAATGAAGTTTCTTTTGAATGAGATCACTAAGGTGGCCCATATTTTTAAATTGTATGATTTTAAAAAAAGAAAACCACAAACAAATTGTTTTTAACAACTTTTGATGCCGCTGCCGCGTTGGTAGGGGCACGGAGACGATCCGAGGGTGGTGGGATTTTCTCTTAGATGGGAATACGGATCAGTCCCTTTACGGGTTTCTCTTATATTTATTTAGCGCAAACAGTCAATACTTGTGAGCTGTGACGTCATTAGGATTTGGGGACCTCTAACTTTGCCATATATACTCTGTAGATGGACAGAGTGAACAAATACTTGGACCATAATATGCATGAATATTGTTGTGTTCTTTATTCTCCTCAGAATAAGATACCCGAAAATTAGTGATCACTACTTCAATATAATACGACTTGGTGAAAGAATTAGCTGTTTTTAGCAAGTATTTTTCGTAATGCAACCATATATGCATACACAATGACATATCCCCTTTGTGAATACATAAATTTAATCAATATACAATTAGCAACAATAATCCACAACAAGATGCATCAAATACTTCCCAGAAATGTATTCAGTTATCAAGGACAAGGAAAATAAATAATTCAGAATGTATTTGTTTAAGTTACATAAATTCATTTATTCTTAAATACGCAAAATGCAAAAAGAAACGAGACTCAAATCATAGAGTTGTTTTCCTTCTTCAACTTCTCTGCTATTTTATTAGCAATGCAATAAGCAGTAGACTGAATAGTGATCATTGGATTAACACCAATAGCAGTAGGAAGCAAACTTCCATCACAAACAAAGAGCCCCTTAGCTTCCCAACTTTCTCCATTTTCATCCACTGCGCCTTCTTCCACATTAGCCCCCATTCTACAACTACTCAGCTGATGGGCAGAACCGTAAAGAGTCCAACATTCCGATCTCGACATTGGCCCTTCAACTGCCGAAACTGTGTCCATAAACTCTTCCAAATCCTCATCCTTTGTTCCACTACACGTAATTTTTTGCCCGTCGCTCCTAAAAGTCCCCACTTCTACTGCCCCGGCTCCAATCAGAATCCTCAACGCACGCCTCAATCCCATTTTAAGATTTTCTTTGTCGAGTTCAGTTAATCTATACTTCAGACAACCTTGATTTCTTACCTCCCCTGAGCCTTGATCTCTTATTAATGTAAATAAAACGGCGGTTCTAGCATATTTCATCATTCTCTCGTTCATGTCGTGCCTTGAGGCCCAGGGGAATAAGGTGGAAAATAGGGCAGGCCCGAGTGATGCAGCTTCGACCACAGCGTGAATGTTTGGTTCTTGAGACTGGACCTTATGTAATGAAGTTATGATTCCTCCTTCGAAGCTTCTACCTTTTAGTTCTGTCATAGATTCTGGAAAGTATCCCCATGCATATGAAATAGGGTGGAGGTGCAGATTCCTCCCGATATTCTTGTTACTTAAACCGCTGGATATTAATAAAGGAGGTGTACATAGAGATCCACAGGCAGAAATTGTTACACATGCATCAATCTGCAGCTTATTTTTAACGTTGTTGTTATGTTCAGAAGTTGCAATTACCCCAACACAACGCTTTCTTGATTTTACACTGTCGTCATTCACAAGAACAAGTCTTTCAGCTTTGAAACCGGATAAGATTATTGCCCCGTTTTCTACAGCATCGACTAACCAAGTGGTGGCGGTACCCTTTTTATCCCCTCTTCTGCATCCATAGCAGCAAGAACCACAATAGTGATCTTCAGAACTATTTCTTGGCACAGCTTCAACTTTTAATCCAAGATTTTCACATCCTTTTCGGAGTACTTGATTCAGGAATCCTTCTTCTGTACATTTGTCTGTGACTCCAATTCTCTGACACACAACATCCATAGCCGATAAATACTCAGGGTCACCAAAGAGAGGAATTTTGTTTTTCATATACCATTCCTTGAGAACATAATCAGGTGTTTTGATGCAGGCGGACCAATTTACAGACGAACCGCCACCAACTGTTGATCCTGCCAACACTGTTACTTTAGCATCTTCTGTCGTTAACATTCCACCTGATTCGTATAATTCTGAAAGGGACGGCCCTTCAAGACCCGAATAATCTTCTGGGACAAAGTAATGACCTTTTTCGAGAACGACAACTTTGTGACCAGCTTTTGCAAGAACTGCTGCGGCAACCCCACCTCCACAACCTGACCCCACAATCACCACATCGCATTTGATTCGATGCACCTGATCGTCTACTATAACTTGTACACGTTTCTCGGCGAGGAACTTATTAAGTGATGAGTCGTCTGTGTTCTCGACCTCGATTATACCCTTTCCAAGTCCACTTTCCTTTTCAGGTTTCAATGATGCCAGCTCGCCGTCTACGTCCTCTACTTGATAGCTGATTGCTTTCCATGATGGATTATTTGAATTTTCATCAGTCTGCAGCAAGACGAGAAGTATGCCTTACGAGATTCTTATAATTCGTTAATCAATTAATATCAAAGATACAATGAAGAAAATTGAATCAGTTACCAAAGAGAAGTAGATGAAGAGGCAAACGAGTTTCATCAATAGGAAAGCTATTCTCAGAGGCACCAAAAATGTTTCTCTGGACCATTGTTGAAGGACGGCTTCTCTCTTGTTGAAGGATAACTCGTTAAATTTGTGCAGAAATGGAAACTTCCAATCCAAACAAATACGCCCACAGAGCAGAAACGTTCCTATTCTGCTCGACAGAAACGTCAAAACGACGCTCACTATGAACACAGCTTTTGGCATGCCCCCTTTAAATTGTTGTGCCACCTTCGATCACGGTAATTTGTTTAAGAAGTTGTTTCCATGATCATTAAGAAGTAACATCCGAAGTACGTGTACATGATATTCAAGAAATTAAACAGTTCAATGTAAAACAACAAAAAGAACAATATGACCATTAAGAACATTCTACGCTAAGTTACAGAAATAACTTTTAAGTACGGACAGATGTTTTATGACATTATAACTAATACAGACTAATGAACACATTACAAGAACTAGTACATCTTGGAGTTAGTACTAGAACAAAAAGAAAAAGAAAAATGTATTTTAATTTGTTAGGTACCTCATCAGGTCCAAAAGAGTTGCAAAAGTCTTGAAAAGCTTGGCTTGGCAAATCTTGATCTTCATCATTAAGTGTGAGTGGAGGAATGAGAGTTTGACAGATGGCAGTCAATGATTGCATCTGAGAAGAACTGAATCCATGGCTGTAGCTTAAACTCTTCCTGCCTCCTCTCAACAATGGATGAACCATTTTTGCCTTCATTACTACTCAAACTAAATCTTATTTTATTAATTCGTAAACCATAATTTACTTACACATGAACACACACAAACACATTAATATAAATACATTTGTTTGCGCGTCATCTTATTGTACCTGTATTAGTTGTTTAGAGTGCCTGGAGATTTACTTCAGGAGTTTAAAAATGCAATTCAATTATTCGCATTGAATATATCTTGCTGTCCATTGCGAAAGAACATTGCTGGACGCTGGTTGGACCGGTCATCTCCTTATATTTTTATTTAAATGAACAACACTCTACCCGAACAGTACGCAAGTCCACAGTACAACACTTAGGTGGTGGTTGCACAGTCTTAAAGAGGTTATACTCAACTTCTAATTTATTTTAACTACTTTTTTGAGTGTTTAATTAACAAGAAAAAGTTTTAAAATAACGTTTTTCTTAAAGTTATAAACTGGCATAATCTAAAAGTTGCTCTATACCAACTAGTAATAATACTATGCTTATGTTGCTTACAATATCGGTTAGTTATCATTTCTGTGAGATGCCAAGAGGTTGTCATTTTTAACATTATTATTTATTATTAGTAATAGTGCCACAGCATTCTTTTTGATTTTTGATTTTTTTAAATCACATAAGGTTAAAAATTCACCGTTTGGCGAGTACTTGTAGTTCAATCATTTTATTTAGGATTTCATGTCTCAATGCGTATGTACTTAATTTTATGATTAGTTTAGTATAAGAATTTGACTATGAGAGATCGATGGTGGTGAAGTTGTTGTGGACAAATTTATGGTAATAATAACAAGAGACCAATCTATAAAATTTCTTCCTTCAGTTTAATTTTGGTACTTACACGCTCGTTATCGCTCCAATCTTGCGTAGCTAACTTTTGGAGAACACATATATAGAGCGACATGCATAATGTAATATTGTAATACCATATATATGTAAAGTTAATTACAATTTTTGAATGGAATTATTGAAGGATCCGCGTAACTCATCAAGATTCTGCCTTATTTATTTATTTACTAGAAACTTTGACACACGCGGAGACCGCGTGTAAACTATATAAATTATCAAAGAAATTTTAATGTAACACATGCTTTAATATAGTTTATAAAATTGATACAAATAATAAAAAAATTAAGCCCACATTAAAAATCACGTAAGAATTAAATTTGTTAAATATATGGAGGGATTTTAGGAGTTGTGGTAGTTTTACTTATTTTAATTCCTTATTTTTTAATTGTTGAAAAGTCAAAACAGGGGTGTTTTTGGAAACTCAAAATTTGGTATCCAAACTGCCATTTTGTGAGTGGGAGGGCTTTGCTTTTAATATAACTAGCAACTTGACACACGCGGAGACCGCGTGTAACGAATTTAAGTATATAAAATAGTTTATACTAATACAATTTTTAAAGTGTTAAAGGAAAATATGTTAGACGTTGGAACTTAGTTTTTAGAATAGCTACTTATGTCTTATCTTAAATAAATCAAACGCGAACTAAAACAATTGGAACAAAAAGAAAAAAAGTCCAAAAAGGGTAGCCATTATGGCTTATTAGATACGGATCCAATACATGTATATAAATGGAATAATAACAAAAAAATTAGCAGAAAAATATGGATTAAAAAACTCTTCAGGTTTCAAGAAGTGCTATTGAAGCCATTGCACCGTGACTGAAGAAGAAAACTCTGCAAAATATTCAGGTATTAAGAATTGTATGCATAGATAGCACTAAAGTAAAAAGTAAAAAAAAAATTATACACATTCCATTAATGCAGAAAAATAAAAATAACATCTCTAAATACATTTTTTGCAACTACAATAAAAATGAACGTGCAAACACATTTGTAGTTGAACTAAAAAGTGAAAAAATTGTACACATTCTATTAATGCAGATAAATAAGACGAATTAAAATCTATGGATCCGTTTATTGCAACTACAACCAAAACTTACAAATACATTTGTAGTCCCACTCATTTGCACTTGAGTATTTCCTGCGATCCAAAACATGAATTTGAATTGTTTTCTTCAATTAGCTAAAAGGAGTAGGAGAGATGGAGTTGAGAAATTTGGAAAGACAGTTACATTTAATATCTGCTTGTTGTAATGGCTGGAAAATTAATCAAATGAAGGACATTGAGAGAACAGTCTTATATGTTATTTTTTCTGTGTTAGATGCCATAAATAAAATTGAGTAGCCTAAACCAATCTTATTCATGACAGTACAACTATTTATTGCTTGAATATATAATAAACAACATATAAAAATGAACAAAAAAATTATTTGTGAAAAGTAAATCAAAATCTTACGTAGAAGATAAATCTGAATCCCTTAAAAAGGGAAGAGCCATAACAAAATATAGTAAGACTATACTTAAGATTTTAGTTGAATGAAAAAGTAAAATACATGAATAGAAAAACCGAGATCAATTTTATGTGAGAAAAAAAAATTGGTGATTACTGATACTGTGATACATACATATCCATATCTTTATATCTAGGTAGTAGTTACACAACCTGTACGTGAGGAAAAATTTGATTTGGCTGTTATAAAGGAATTAAGTTAAAGAAATATTATGTTTTTTTTTTTGTTTTTTTTTGCTTTGGATAAAGAAGAAATATGATGGTATATGTACTGACTTTTTTTATGTACACTTCCTAATAAGAGAATTTCAAAAAATACTATGCACAGTAGTTGATATTGTCTAAGGTAGAGAGATATACTCAAAGATTGTTGGCTCTAACCGGTGGAAACTTAGTTGATGTAAAGTTCCTCTTCCACATAAATCCTGAAGGAAAACAGAAGAGGGATTTTAGTTCTGATGTTTTAGCATTAGTTCAACATAAAAATTACGTAAGAAGCAGATGTTCATAATCGTAAATTTATAAAGAGAGATCGCCGCGACCACATACCCATTAATCGGTTATCACTGAGTCCACCATGTTAGGAAATCCACTAATCTCTAAAAATGTGATTGTGGCATGAATTATGCTTTATCCGAATTCAGTATATTAGAAATCTAGAATTGAGAATTACAACACATACAGAGAGGGGCAGAGAAAAACATGGAAGATCAAGTGAGTGAAAGAAAATAAATAAACGGGGGCGGAGCATGTGAAAGAGAAAATGATATGATAAAAGAGAAGTTGAGAAAAATGTGGGTAGTGGATAAAATTTAGAGTTTGCAGTTTTTAAAATTTAATGGAATGGCTTTTATGTCCTTGTTATTAAATTTGATTAGTGATTACATTGAGGGTATTTTAGGGAATCCAAAAATTGGTATCATAACCACTACTTTGTGAGTGTACGGGGTCTTCTCTTAGTTAATAGTATAGATAATAGATTTATTTATTTTCACTTCCTGATTTTGGTAAATTCGTATCTGCATTATATGATTAGATTTACAAAACAAATTATCTAAAACAAGACAATTTTAATATGTAAACTGTAAACCTTGTCCTAACAATCTCTTCACTTGGCACAATAGTGCTGCACAAACGTGTTGGCACGTCCAACAAATTATAATTTGACAAAAGTGCTAGTAAACAGTCATTACAAAATAAAACCAATATTAAAAAGTGCATAAAATCAAAATTTTCATAAAAGCATAAAAAACTTCATATATCCTTCACTTTTTTTTCCACTTGAGTTGAAACTCTTCTACTTCCTCTTTTTAATTTGTCATGAAGACCAAAATTGACAATCGAAGTGAGACACGAGTTTACTTAGCACAATCTCATTTGGTCCAAATTGTTAGTCATGCTCCCGTGATGTACTCTATTACCAACATAGCACTCACAGGGGAAAAAAAACAAAATCCCAATTTGACATTTTATAAATAATAATTTCCATTGTAAGACTCTAAGTTGCAATAAAACATTAATTTATCAGTTATCTTGTCTTACTATATATAATAAGAATGGCAACACTCAAGTAAAGCTGCTGTCGTTGACTTTTTATTTTTCGATTTTGCCCTTGTAAGTTCAAGTAATTACTATATTATGTTTTGTTTTACAATAATGAATATCTGGAGGGCCCACACGTATTTATCGGTTGGGACCCGCAAACTATTAAGTATTAAAAAATTGCATAACAGTCCTTTTATTTTCTAAATTAATTCGATCTCGCCCCAAAAGTTTTATGTTTCGCACTTACGGTCCCGCTGTAAATTGCAAAATGGTCCTTTAAATTTTTATTTTTTTCGAATTCAACCCAAAAGTTCTATGTTATTTATTTTTTGAGCCCTACTGTAAATCTAATTGGCGGACTGCAGGAACAGTCGAAGCCATGCCCAATCGAACTATATAAGAATCGAACTACCGCTGTATAAGAATCGAAAAAATTTATGCATTAACTTCTTCCTCCTTATTAGATCCATATTGTTGTTTCAAATTACAAATAAAGAAATAGATACCAGCCGCAAGTTTTGACTCCAAAATGTTGAACCCAAAAAATAAAAATAAAAAAAAGAAAGGAGAAGAGCGAGAGAGGTAGCCGCGGGAAAATAAGTGAAAAAAAATGTAAACATGAGAGACATAAACAACCGTGGAATAAATTATCTGTGCAACCGTATATTGCTGACGCGGTACTACCAATAAACGGTGAGATGAGAGTTATGAAGGTGGTTACCACAAAAAATAATTAGTTGCGTTTGCGAAAAAACGATTTCAATTTAGTATTTAGGAGACCTTTCTCGTGTATAAGAAACCCATGAAGTTTCGTGACAAGAAAATGAAAAGTTTGATCGTGGAATTGAAGTACAAAAGGCTAAGAAGAAAAAAATAAGAGAACAATGATTAATAACTATTTTGACGCAATTCATAAAGACATGAAATTTTGGAACAAAGAAAATAAAAAATTAGGTATTGAAATTAAAGTAAATGAAAGACAAAGAAGAAAATAAGAACCGTGCTCGAAGGTTAACTAGTACTCTTACAATTGTAAATGGGAAAACTACCTCCAGCAAATACCTCTTTGTTTTAGTTAGCAAAACCTCCCATGTGATGTTAAAAAGTTAGCAAAAAATCCTCCTACAAACCATAATTAATTCAAACATACTGAGATTGCTTTCAAAAGTTCATTTTTATTCTAATAATTTGATACATAAAAATCAATTATCATTCAGATTGAATTTTATGCACGTTTTTAATTATTTATTTGGAACAAAATATTAGTGTTTAGATCTATAAAGACATAAGTACGGTACCTATAATTTCAAGAGAATATCAAGAGATCATAACATAGTTGTAGTATTTAATTTAATAAATATATATTTGATATAAAACAACCACTACAAGATTTTAGGGTCTACTGCAACCGCATTTGCGGCTGCAGAAAGCCCTGATCCGGTTGCTAAAAGTCATCTGCAACCGCAACGCGGTTGCAGAACGTTCGGTCGCGTAAAGCCTCGGTCGCTTCACATCAGAGACCACGTCACGATTGCTGTTGAGGTCAACTGCGGCCAAAAATTCTGCAACCGCATCGCGGTTCCAGAAACTTTCAGCAACCGCAATGCGGTTGTAGAAAGTGTTCAACTTTCTGCAACTGCATTGCGGTTCCAGGTAGTTGAAGACTTTGTGCAACCGCATTGCGGTCCCTGATAGTGTTCATATTATCTGAGACCGCAATGCGGTTGCAGAAACTCAAAGAGTTTCTGCACAGTCTTAGATAATATTCACACTGTGTGAGACTGCAAGGCGGTTACAGAAACATCAAAGAGCAATTGCAAGCGCAACGCGGTCTCTGATGATATGCAACTTTCAACAACCGCAACGCGGTCTCAGATAGTATGAATATTAACAGAGACCGCTTTGCGGTTGCAATTGACCTGCGAACGAAATAAAAAAAAACCAATAATTTTCCGGTAATTTACAGAAATATTATTGGTTTTTGTTAAAATTACATATAGATAATGGCAACAAATCAATATAGTGAATATACAAGAACAAATATAATTAAATAACAAAAAACAATGAATAAAATGAAATGAAAAAGGATAAAAAGCTGAACAAAAAAGCATAAAGAAGAAGAGAAAAAAAGCAAAAAAAAAAAGTGTTAGGTGTTATTTGTTTTGGATTTGGAAAAAACAAAGAAGAGAAGTGTTGGGTGTTGTTTTTTGGATTTGGAAAAGAAAAGAAGAGAAGTGTTGGGTGTATTTTTTTTTTGGATTTGGAAAAGAAAAGAAGAGAAGTGTTGGGTGTTTTTTTTTTGGATTTGTAAAAGAAAAGAAGAGAAGTGTTGGTGAGTTTATTGTAAGACTTTGGAAAAGAATGAGAGGGTAGTGGTGTAGGCCTGTTATGGGCCGGGATCCCGACCACGAGAATTCGCCAGGACGGAAACTGCGTGGCAGCTCCCGTTCCCTCCCGCCGGGAACACTGTTCCCGGTGGACGGGATTCTTGGCCGGGACGGGAGGAATCCCGGGTCCCGGTCGACAGTTTACAAGTGCTTTGGAGTAGAAAACTCCAGCCCTTTTTTTTTGTTTTCCAACCTCTTAATTTTGATAATTGTTGGTGGTAGTGTTGTTGGAGTGGAGGGGAGCGGCGGTGGTGATGAAACGGCGTGGTGGTGCGACAGCGTGGTGGTGCCGAGGCATGAGAGTGTGTATTGCGTGAGTGTGTGTGTGAAACTGTGTGTGTGTGTGGCAGACTGTGTGTGCGTGACTAAAGGAAGAAAAAGAAAGAGTAATAGAAAAAAAAACATTACTATAATATGTTTGTGTTGTGCTGTGTGGGATTTGTCTGAGATGCTCCTAGGAGCACAACTCTGTGCACTCACAGAAGTGTGGACCCTATGCGGGCCCCACATGTGTGGAGCCTACAATTCTGTGAGTACACAGAGTTGTGCCCCTAGGAGCATCTCAGAAATTCCCGTGCTGTGTGTGCTGTACTATAATATATTACTATAATATATTCGGGTTGTACTATAAACTATTACTATAATTATTAAATATTGCTGTTCTGTGAATCTTCTTTTAATATTATGCCCACAACCCATCCAGTTTCATCCCCCCTCGCTAGTGCATCGACGTCGTTCTAGATCGAGTCTGCAGCGCAAATTCTGGGGTTGGAACAGTAGCGGAGGAGCCGCCGGTCTCGAACTCGCTGGTGACGGCGATTAAGAGATCGTAAGCGAATCGGAGGCGGCATCCGAAGATGTTTCACCTTTACCAACAACAGATGAGAGTGAACCCGCAGTGCTCGTTGTCGATTTCAGCGGTGAAGGTTGAGATGAAGCATTTCATGATATCGATATTGGATAATCTAATCGTGAGCCGTGTGTCAAATGTATACTCTTGTGACAGACCTTTGTGGGGGAGGCGCCGCCGTCGAATGGTGGTGACTAGTGACGGTGGGTTTGGGGGTAGGGTGGAGCGGGGAGGGGGGGGGGTGCGTAGAGGAAAGTTGGAATTTTCTTCTTAGTTAATTTTTAAATAATAAATGAATATATTAATTAATGTCATATTTTGTTAAATTAATTTGATGTTCCTAATTGCTACATCTACAAAATAATTATGTAATTAATGATATAATTTTTGAAAGAAGCATGAGTTTTTAAATTAAGAACTGTAATATGTGTTTTTTTTTATTATGTGGCTTCCACGTAGATGTCACGTGGCGAAGGAGGGGCCCAAAATCGGGTCAAAATTACTGAGTGTGCAGTCAACGGTCACCATGTAGACATTTATAGGCGAGAATGGGCGGAGCTATGGTGAGGGGACCAAAATCCAAAAGAGATGCCAAGTTATGGTACTAAAATTATAGCGTGCCAAGTTAATGTACCAAAATCGCAAAGAAGCCAAGTTAGGGGACCAAAACGTTAAATTTCCCTTCATCCATATAAAAAGTAAAAACCCTACCCCTGTTCCCCTTCACCTATTTTATTTAATAATTATTATTTGCACACATATACATATACATACACGAATCCTCTGGTTCATGTAAATTGCAGTCACTACCGCCAACCGCCATGTGCGTGAGGTTGTTAAGCAGAAAAAAAAGAGGGCTAATGCAAAAAAAAAAATGCATACTGTCTCCCGGGATCCCGCGGGAGGTAAAGGGATCCGGTTCAGATCCCGTTACCTCCCGGCGGGAGTCAAACCGGGAGCAAATTCCCGGTTTGACCGGGAGGTAATTGGCCGGGTTTTTCTCGGATCGGGAAAAACTCGGCGGGTCGGGCGGGAATCCAAGATCTCGACCCGGCCCAAACACCCCTATAGTGGTGGGTATATATAGAAAATGGGGTGAAAATTTGAATTTTCGCAAAAATTCAAATTTCCCCCCTTAGCCCGCCTAAAATTTCAAAAATTTTGAACAAATTACAACCGCAAAGCGGTTGCTAAAAGTTTTAAAAATTTGAGATAATAGTTATTGAGACAGCGTTGCGGTTGCAGAAAGTATGAATATTAATAGGGCCGCATTGCGGTTGTAGAAAGGTTGAATATTTTCAGCAACCGCAACGCGGTCTCCAAATCTAGTTTTTGCAACTGTGATGCGGTCTCAATAGACCCTTTTTGAGACCGTTTTGCGGTTGCAACTAATATTCATACATCAAAATCACAATTTTATGGAACTATCTCAATGCGTTTCTGATTTTTAGCAACAAACATCAATGCTACATGTGAAATAAACTAATAAATGGTTACAAAACAAGTAATTGAGGAATGAAAGAGTAGATTGAATGTGAAATGATCGAATGAGATATTATTAGACCATGAACTTATTGTATGTTATATCTACTACTCATCATCATATTTCTTCTTGTTGATTTGTTATTATGATTTGCTTCACTAATAATATGATTAATCGGTTGAATTAGTAGATAATCTTTCACATCACGTTTATTTCTATATGTATCTAGGCATGGTATTTTTATATATATATATATATATATATATATATGTATATGAACGTTATCGTTTGAAATCAAAAGAATCTTCATCACGGCTTGTCCCACATATATAACGCTTGAAATTGTTATGAGAAATTGAAATTATGGTTGTTTTTACCATTATTAGGATAGTTATCAACTAAACTAACAACGTGGTACCTCAAATCATCAAAAAAACGTCATTTTGAAGTATGAATATTTTCAGCAACCGCAAATCGGTTACAAATATTACCAATTGCAACCTCAAGGTGGTCTCAATAGGTGCTATTGAGACCGCGTTGCGGTTGCAGAAAGTATGAATATTAATAGGGACCGCGTTGCGGTTGCAGAAAGTATGAATATTTTCAGCAACCCCAACACGGTCTCCAAATCTAGTTTTTGCAACCGCGATGCGGTCTCAATAGACCCTTTTTGAGACCGCTTTGCGGTTGCAACTAATATTTATAAATCAAAATCACAATTTTATGGAACTATCTCAATGCGTTTCTGATTTTCAGCAACAAACATCAATGCTACATATGAAATAAACTAATAAATGGTTACAAAACAAGTAATTCAGGAATGAAAGAGTAGATTGAATGTGAAATGATCGAAGGAGATATTATTAGACCTTGAACTTATTGTATGTTATATCTACTACTCATTACCATATTTATTCTTGTTGATTTGTTATTATGATTTGCTTCACTAATAATATGATTAATCGGTTTAATTAGTAGATAATCCTTCACATTACGTTTAAACTAACAACATGGTACCTCAAATCATCAAAATGATGTCATTTTGAAGTATGAATATTAGTTGTAACCGCAATTCGGTTACAAATACACTCAATTGCAACCGCTATGCGTTTCCAATTGGGTTTAATTGAGACCGCAGTGCGGTTGCAATTGACTATGTTGGTATCTGAGACCGCAATGCAGTTGCAATTGACTCCGGTGGTATCTGAACATTAAACTATCTTTAACACGACAAGAAATCGTTCAAATCAGTTTTAAAACTTATCTTTTCAATTTGATTGTCGTTAATTTTTATCACTTAATATTGTAATCCCTTAATTTTATCTATACTTCTTTCTTTTCTTTGATTGCATGAAGAGTTCCAATTTCTTTCTTTAATTTTTATCACGTAATATTGTAATCCCTTAATTTTTTTTATAATATACTGAAAGTCAAGGACCGCGACGCAGTACCTGAAAGTCTCTCTCGGCGGTACCGAGGGAGCGCCCAAAATTAGGGCTTACAAGAACTAATTTTGGGCGGAACTTTTGGCCCATTGGCTAGAAAAGCCCAGCCAATGGGCTCGGCACCGCGTTGCGGTGCCTGATTTCTACCAGGGACCGCGTTGCGGTCCCTGAAAGTCTGCAACCGCATTGCAGTTACAGTGCGATTGCTGTTGCCCTGCAACCGCGATGCGGTTGCTGATTCCCGGTTGTTGTAGACCCGAGAATCATGTAGTGAACATAGCATAATATTCCTTAGTTATATGGTACACTCATTATAAAAAAATCTTTAGGATTTTTTATTACTAGTTTTTAAGTTTAACAAGGGGGTGATTGATGATAAAAGAACACATGTGTAGTTTTATTTGGAGTTGTTGCTAATTAGAAGTACCACACGTGTAGTTTTTACTATATATTATGTGACAACCGTATCCAAAAGTCATGATCTGATCCGAGTTAGTTAGGTGCTAGTCCAACTCTAACTGCAACATGACTGTTTAAAAGGGGCCTCGCTCTCATTGTCCATGATCAAAATCATACACCACAAGATTTAAGGCCTATCTGCGACCGCTCTGTCGGTCGCAGATGAGGTCCAGAAGATCGTAGAAAGCCATCTGCGACCGCCTCTCGGTTCCTGATACCCGATTGTGAATAAGATCGGTCATTTTTCTTCTTCGACCAGCACGCGGTCACAATTGACACCATTTGCGACCGCTAACCGTGCGACCCCATAGCGTTCCCAAATACTATTTGGGACTGCCTCGCGGTCACTGATGACACAAGACACCCATGACATATTGTGACCGCGAGGCGGTCTAAGATGCCAACTTGGTCTATTGTGATCCTACAATGGTCACAGAAAGTGTAAGGCTATCTGAGACCGTCGCGCGGTCCCAAAGGAAAAATAAGGCTTTTGGGACCGCGCGGCGGTCACAGAAACTTGAAAGTTAATAGCAACCGCTACGCGGTCACAAAGGTTAAAAGGCTGACTGAGACCGCGACGCGGTCTCAGTTAATATTCAAACATTGGGACCGCAATGCGGTCTCAGATAGTATGAATATTTTACGAGACCGCGTTGCGGTTGTTGATACACTGCGAACGAAATAAAAAAACCCCAATAATATTCCAATAATTACCGGAATATTATTGGTTTTTTTTAGAAATTACATATAAATAATGGCAACAAAGCAATATACAAGAACAAATAAAATTAAATAATGAATAACAATTAATAAAATGAAATGAAAAGATTAATAAAAGAAGAAATATTCTAAAAATGAAGAAAGGTAAAAAAGATAAGAAAAAACGCAAATGAAAGATAAATAAATGAAATGTAAAAAGAATGAGAGAAATAAAGTTTGTGGAAAAGAAAGAAAGAGAAGAGTTTTTTGTTTAGGATTTGGAAAAGAAAAGAAGAGAAGTGTTTATTTTTTAGTGATTTTTTTCTTTTTGGATTTGAAAAAAGAAGAAGAGAAGAGTGAATTGTTTGGTATTGGTGTTTTTGGAAGATTTGTGTTGGTGAGAGAAATTTGTGTTGGAGTTCTTGGGAGAGTTTTGAAAAATTTGAGAGGGTAGTGGTGGGTATATATAGAAGATGGGGTGAAAATTTGAATTTTCATGAAATTCAAATTTCCACCCATAACCCGCCGAAAATTTGAATTTTCAAGATCATAGGCGACCGAGAGGTGGTTGCTAATATTTTTAAAAATGTATCTAGGAGTAATAGAGACCGCCATGCGGTCGCTAATGTATGTTATTCGAGACTGCGCCGCAATCACGAATAATATTCATAACTTTAGTATGAATATTATTAGTGACCGTCACGTGGTCACAAATGCAAGTATTAGGGACCGCAATGCGGTCTCAATGACCCCTATTTGTGACCGCCAGTCGGTCACAAATAACATCCATACATCAAAATCACTATTTTATGGAACAATCTCAATGTGTTTGTGATATTTAGCAACAAACATCAATACTACATGTGAAATGAACTAATAAATGGTTACAAAACAAGTAATTGAGGTATGAAATAGTAGATTGAATGTGATCGAGCGAGTTATTAGTGTTGAACTTATTATATGTTCTATCTACAACTCATCATCATACACACCTTGTTGATTTGTTATTATAATTTCCTTCACAAATTAAAGTATAAATATCATTAATCGGTTTAATTAGTAGATCATCTTAGACATTACGTTTATATCTATATGTATCTAGGCATGATATATATATATATATATATATATATATATGATCGTCGCAACAATTTTTTTTCTTCTTTTGGTAACCACCTTCATAACCCTCATCTCACCGTTTATTGGTAGTACCGCGTCAGCAATATACGGTTGCACAAATAATTTATCCCATGTTTTTTTATGTCTCTCCCTTTTACCCCTTTTTTTCTAACTTATTTTCTTGTGGCTGCCTCACGCGTTCTTCTTTTTGTTTTTTTTCTTGGTTTTCAACATATCTGTCCCCTCTTTTCTTTTCTTTTCTTTTTGTTAATTAGATGCAACCAAATAGGGACTTAATAGGTAGCGAAAAGCCTACAATTGTTCATGCCTCACCCAATCACCGTTTTCTTTATTCTTTTGTTTTTTTATTTCCCGCGGCTGCCTCTCTCGCTCTCCTTTCCTTTATCAACAGTACCTATACCAGGAAAAAGAACATCAGTATATGATCAAACTCCTCAGAACATTCCAGAAAGGTTTATTAAAGATCAACAAAGAACTTACCGAGGGGGGCAGACTCAGGCACTGTCTTCTCCGAGAACTCCGGGACTATCGGAGACATGGGCTCAACCCCACGAGGAGACTCGGGAGACGGATCCCGAGAAGATATAACCACTACCTCTGCGGTATCCTGGGCAGAACTCTCTCCGCCAGTCCTCGGAGAGATCCCTTCTTCGGAAGCTCTCAGAGAACTTCCCATATCAGACCCGGAGACTGGCACCAGAGATAAACTCGAGTAAGGGTCCACCTGGCGTAGTGGAACCGCATTCCTGATCACCCCCGTAGTGTCTAGGTATAAAAGGGGAATGATCCTCGGGAGCTCCACCCACATCCGGGCCCATGTGCTCGCCCTCTAGAGCGTTAACCTCCTCTTCGTCATGATCACCCTCCTCTGGAACTTCGGAAATACCGCTCGGAGCGGGATCCGTGGGACCCGAGTGCGAATAATAATTCGCTAGAACAGACCCTGCACCACCCGAAAGCCAACAAATATAGTTATCACTTATTCCTACGATTAGAAGAAGGAACGAAAGCAAGAACAAAGAAGAGTACTTACGGAAAAGGATTAGGGCCTCGGGAGATAAGGACAGTGGCTTCTCGACATTGTCATCGGTAAAAATCACGTTATAGAGCCCGGAAGTCTCGAACAACATCAGAAAATCCTCCGACTCCATTAGAAGCTGCTGTGAAATAACCGGAGATAAGACTATCTCTGAGTCCAGGGTACGAACGGGAGCAGCCCCTTCTCTCCAATCGAAGGGCATGTCCCATACGCCTTCTGCTGGTCACACGAAGAAGTACCTATTTTTCCAAACGTTATGCGAACTTATTGAAGCGTCCAATATCCTCTTCGTGGAATGCTTGCTATTATCCCAATGAGGAACGTGATAGAATGGATACCCCCCCGGGTGAAACCACCACATCAAAAATATAAAAAAAGTGGTCAACTCCGCATTCCAGTCCATTCGCCTGGCACCAGAAGACGTAAATGCAGAGAGCAGCAAAGCCATTCGGAACCATCTGGCTCGGACGGATATTGCACGCCTTCAACACTTCGCAGAAGAAGGGTGGCATAAATGAGCGCCACCCATATCGCACCTGAGCAAAATAAACTGTCAACATCCCCGAAGGTGGATAGCAAGCCCTCTCGCCCCTCGCCGGAATTTGAAACACCATATTTTTTTGAAAAGCCCCAGTAGAGGTGAAAAACTCTTGTACTTGCTCACGGGTAGCAACACTCGGGATTCTCTCAATTTTGGCAAAGTCGTGAACATACGCCTTCTTTGATTTAGGAACCCTAGCTTTTTTCGAAGAAGTGCCACCGCCTTCAACAGTAGTTTCGCCCTTCCTCTTACGGGTGACTACCCCTATCGGAGCGCCCCCCAAACTCGCCGAAGAATCAACAGGAGCCGTGACTCCTGCGGTGGTGGAAGCAGCGACGGGATCAACGTTAGCAAAAGAAGCCATTTGTGTAGTAATTCAGAGGGAGTATTTATCCGAAAAGGAAAAGAGATGAAGTGCGCGTAGAACTGCTACAAGGATAAAATACGAGAGGAAAAGAAGAAGAGAAAGCAAGGTTTTTTGCTCTGGAAAAAATTACCACAAGAGAATTGTGAAAGTGAGGAGGAGGTTGAGCAGTCCTCCTATTTATAGACGGAGGAGACAACGGTCATGAAACGTGGATCATCTTTAAAGCTCCACGTGCCTCCCTGTCCACGCGCCACAACGTTACAAATATGACCGTTGCAAACGGTCAGATATTTCGAAGTTTTAAACTATCAAACGGCTACTTATAACGGACGCTCCGCAACTTCCGCGTGCTTAAAGACATCACCCTCCAGGGGTATTCACGTAAAATCCCTATAGCTCTTTTCTAAATAAATATAAATATCAGGCACCCCCTCGGAAAAATACCAAAAAATAGATACATTGATGAAAAAAGCCCCTCGCCTCACGGAAGGTACGAAATGAAATTTCCATCACTTCTCCGAAGGCGATCGAAATTTGGGGGGACTAGTGTTAACCGTAAAAAATAAATACGAGATTACAGAAAATATTAGTCCTAAATATGGGAATTAATATACGGACAATACTATTGTTACGAGTACATCCGATGAGATGTAACCACCTCCCATGAGGAGGTCCTCGGAGAGTTACAAATATGCACGGTCACTGACCTAAACGCAATATAAAGGAACACCCGAGGAGACACAAAGCGTCCCATGGAAAGTCAATGATGAGTAAAGAAAAGATATCCACGTGGCATCGGAAAAATAACAAAACCTGATGAATCAATGCGACTCGGATATCCATTAAATGCGCCACGAGGGACCACGAAGGACCCCGAGTCCCATAAACTCACGAGAATGCTTCTTTGCTGAAAACTCCTCAACATAAAAAGCCCTCGGACATCACTCCGAAAATCAAATCTCAGAGTAAAAGACAGATCCAAACACAAAAGTCATTAGAAAACCCCTACGAGGACTCGGACAAGAAAATATCACTTCACGAAGGACAAATATGGCCCTCAGAGATCAAACCAAAGCCCTCGGAGATCAAACCAAAACCCTCGGAGATCAAGACAACTCCTCGGAAACCATGCCTAACTACTCGGATACTAAATCAAAAGCGAAATCACCCCTTCGAGAGTAACGTCCAAAAAACACGGCCCCCGGAGATCACGAACTATCAGAAGAAGAAAAGATCAGCTTAGTCAGCGTCTAGTAGATCGAAAATATATCTTATCTTATCCTTTACACATTCACACATATTACAACACATGCACTTACTAAAACAAATGCACAGCGACACCTGTCCCTAAATAGACTCTATATAAAGGGAGGTGATCCATTGAAGAAAGACAACTTGAATAACTGGAGAAACAAATACAGAGACACAGACAATAACAAGGAGTGAAATTCGGTGAATAAAAGAAGGAATAATTCTCGTATCTCTATTGTCCTTATCAACGCTTTTTGAACCCCGGGTAAAGCGTTCCAACCCCTAAATTATTCCGTTAATTAGGTTATAATATCCAACCTGTTAACACCAAATATTACATTCGATATACATATCGGGGGAATCCCCGATATAGTTGAACATGGGTCTGGTCCCTGGGCCGGCCCAATACGGAAATTACCCATATCATGTAGTCCCCCACTTTGGGAGTTATTATTATAAATAATATTTCGTAATATAAAATTAAGTTTGAATTATCAGTACCTCTTGTCCTGCCAGTTCAAATGACGGAACTTGGATACGTGAATTCATTTAAAAATGTTGGTGAACCCCCAATGTAATTTACGTAGCCTAGAGGTCCGCGTTTGAAATATTAGAGAAAGGTGCCTCTTGTTAGGTAATTGCAGTGTTATTTCTATTTCTTTATTATTATTATTTTTCTTAAAGGATATTGAAATTTTTCTGCCATATCAAATATTTTCGATATGTGATGTCGAATCCCATATTCGATATGCCCTATCATAAATGCGTGATCAAATTGCCCAATGTCTATAAATAGCGGTTGGGAGGAGAGAGGAAAGTCATTTGTCTTTTAGCGAACTCATATGTCTTTCTGCAAAGGTATCTCGGGGATGCCCGACATGGTTTTCGATGTCTTTTTTGATATATCTTTACGATATGACATTCGATATTCAAATTCGATATTCCTTTCGATATTAGAATTCGATATAGCCTTTGGACTTATCCTTTTCCTCATGGCATTTGTCTAACCATCCTCATTTTCCTTGAATTTGATTTTTCAGGTTTCACTAATTTGCTTCAACAGTGCACCGAGAATTGACGAACTTCTGTTTGTGATGATACACGCGCATAGTAACAATGTCTAGCGTGAGAGGTGTGAACGTATCTAGACTCGGACACGATGATGAGTAGATCATACCATCGCAGTCTGGTTCTATTGCTTCTAAGATGTTCAATATGGGAGATTTGGTTGACGACGATGCTAGTGACGCGTCCGGTGGTAAAGATGATAGAGAGGGGGGGTCCAACGAGGATTAGGGTGTGAGATTGAGCGAGTTTGGTTTAATTGAGTCGCCTGAAGTAAAGAATATAAAACTGCCATTAAGTATGAGGATATGATGTCTCGTGTTTCCCATTATCCTGACTATTATTCGACTGAGTATCATGTTGATGGATACAATATTAGATTCCCTAATTTGGACGAGCGGATGCATACGCCCCCTCAGGGTTCTATTACTGTCCATGCGAAGCATTTTGCCAACGGGCTACGTTTTCCCATCGATCCGTCGATCGTTGCTATCTTAAAGAGCATTGGGGTTTGTCTTGGACAACTCTCCCCAATTTATTTGGTGTCATCGTGGCCTTTGTATTGATGACGAAAGCCTTGGGTGCACCCTACGGTGTTAACAAGTTCTGGGCCATATTCTCCGTTATCACCAATAAAAACGCTAGGGACATGGGCTTCTTCTTTGTGAGAGCTCACGCTGGACGGAAGTATTTGCAGGGTAGTCAAAGTAGTTACGGCTTTGGGAATAAGAGCGAATACTTCTATATTGAAGAAAGGACTGCCGGAGACCTCAAGGTTCTCCATGAAAGATGGTCGAAAATGGAGAAATACCAAAGACGTTGTGCTATGGGCGCGCCTAGATGGACTACCAACTTTTTGGAGCGCCTAATGGCCAACAAGTATGATCACACCACGCTTGTTCAAGAACAAGTTCTACGTGTGGGTGGTCTGTCGTCGAGGGCCTATCAAGGCCCGTTTACTCTTAGTATGTTGCTCTTCCCTATCAAGACCTTTTAGGTTTTTAATTCTTTTACTTTTGCCCCAATATTTTTACGTTATTTACATATGGGCCCTGCTATAAATTGTCGAATTGTCCTATTAGTTTTTTAGTTCTTCCAATTATGCCCCAAAAGTTTTACATTATTCAAATTATTTTAAGATGCTATTAGTATCACTGTTGCTGACTTATGCAGATCTTCTGGATCGACTGTTTGAATAATATCTAATAGGGAGAAAATCACATACCCTCCTATCCTATTGCCCCAAAATCACTTACCCCCCTATCCTATTTTTTTTTATCACTTACCCCCCTATCCTATTTTTTTGATCACTTACCCCCCTATCCTATTCTAATCTCATTACATTCCTCCCAAAGACGAAATTAACCCATTAATCTCTCCAAATTGCGCACATGCGACTCGTGTGCCACACTAATCAGGGGCAATTTTGTCCATTCAAAATACCCCAACACATTACAATCGAGAATGCCCTCCAATTCACTCAAATCAACACTTACAATGTTTTTCCCCAAATTCAGAAAACCCTAAATCCCCAAATCCAATAACTCGTCTCTTGCACATGGGTGGGTCAATCCTCAACCAATACTCATACGACCCTTTTTGCTGTGAAAACAACCATTACAGACTTAATTGGAGTAATTTAAAACAAGATTACACGGAAAAGAAGAGCTTGAAATTGAGGCTTTACCCGATTCTTGGAGCATGTAACAAACCTTCTTACGGGATTAAGATTAGTCCATGATGTTTTTTGAGTTACCCGGCGCTCGCAACGACAAATGTGGGAGTTAGAATTCATCAATTTCGTCGATTTTATGAACCCTAATTTGAATTTGGGATTTTTTTTTTGGGAAAATTGAAACTATGCCACTTGAATAGACGAAATTGGGGTTTTTTTTAAAAATATATGACCGTTATGATGTGTTGGGGTATTTGAATGGACGAAATTGCCCCTAATTAGTGTGGCACACGAGCCGCACGTGCGCAATTTGGAGAGATTAATAGGTTAATTTCGTCTTGGGAGAATGTAATGAGATTAGAATAGGATAGGGGGGTAAGTGATAAAAAAAAATAGGATAGGGAGTAAGTGATTTTGGGGCAATACGATAGAGGGTATGTGATTTTTTCCCTATCTAATAATATACATCCCGCCAGCAATATTCTATGCATTAATTGGATACGAATAATTGAGTTGTATCTTAACCTACTCAATGAAATCTCGTGGCATATTAAATAATTAGAAGAAGATAACCGAATGCCTCACAAACAATATATATTTATATATGTGTGCGTTAGAAAATATGCAATATAAAGAAATTCGAATAAGAGCTTGAGGTGAAAAAAGAAGATTTAATTTGAGTAGTGAAGGAAAAAATGGCTCATCCTTTGTTGAGAGGTGGCAAGAGGGTTGAATACAGCCATGGATTCAGTTCTTCTCAGATGCAATCATTGACTGCCATCTGTCAAACTCTCATTCCTCCACTCACATTTGATGATCATAATGATGATGATCAAGATTTGCCAAGCCAAGCTTTTCAAAACTTTTGCAACTCTTTTGGACCTGATGAGGTACCTAACAAAGTAAACAACATTTTTTTTTTCTTTTTGAGTTACAATATCAATGAACAATAATAATAATGTCATAAAACATCTCAAAAACCTATGTACGTATTCAAAAGTTATATATACTCTGTTTTTCTTCACAGAGGATGAAGATTCCTCAACTATAAACACAAAAATCTTTGTCCTAAAAGCACAATTTGCATTTCATTAAGCTCTACCATTAATTCTTTCTCCAGTCATGACAAAGAATTATTCTCTATCTTCAAGATAAACATATATATACGGAAAGGTGCTGGTCGAGCTGGGGGGGCGAAGGCCCCTGTATGTATGCGCCCCCTGTGGCTCCGCCACTGATTAGAGGCACTGTAACTGGAATTGTGAATACGCATGGCGTATGACTGTTCCTTCAATATCATTTGTCTTTTGTTGTTAGAATGAATCTCATGTCCACTTTCATAGTTACTTTTACTTGTTCTTAGGGGCCATGTTCGTTTTTTCTTTGTTAGAATTCCATGTGGTGTACTTGTACGTACTACCATTGTTACTTCTTAATGGTCTTTGAAATAACTTCTTGAACTAAATATTAAAGTTAAAGACGCACGACTAAACCTTTTTTTTCCAACGTCGTATTCTCACTCCTGATCAAAGGTGGCCGAGAAATTAAAGTGGGGCATGCCTAAAGCTTTGTTCTTAGTGAGCTTCGTTTTGACGTTCCTGTCGAGCAGAATAGGAACGTTTCTTCTCTGCGGGCCTATTAGTTTGGATCGGAAGTTTCCATTTTTGCACAAGTTTCACGAGTTGTCCATCAAGAAGAGAGAAGCCATCCTTCAACAGTGGTCGAGAGAAACTTTACTTGTGCCTCTGAGAATAGCTTTCTTATGGATGAAACTCCTCTGCCTCTACAGCTTTTTCTCTTTGGTAATTTATTTAGATTGTTTGTTTAATTTGATATCAATTGATTAAAATATCGTGAGTCATACTTCATGTTGTCGTGCTGCAGACGGATGAAAATTCAAATAATTCGTCATGGGAAGCAATCAATTACCAAGTAGAGGACATTGATCTGGGATCTTTGAAACCTGAAAAGGAAAGGCCACTTGGAAAAGGTATAGTGGAGGTTGAGAACACTGATGACTCATCACTTAATATGTCCGTCGAAAAAGGTGTACAAGTTATAGCAGACGACCAGTTGCATATAATCAAATGCGATGTGGTGATTGTTGGTTCGGGTTGTGGAGGAGGGGTTGCTGCAGCAGTATGTGCAAAGGCGGGTCACAAAGTTGTCGTTCTCGAAAAAGGTCATTACTTTGTCACAGAAGACTATTCGGGTCTTGAAGGGCCGTCCCTTTCTGAATTATACGAATCAGGTGGAATGTTAACGACAGAAGATGGTAAAGTAAATGTCTTGGCAGGATCCACGGTTGGTGGTGGCTCGACTGTAAATTGGTCCGCCTGCATCAGAACACCTGATTATGTTCTTAGAGAATGGTATATGAAAAACAAAATTCCTCTCTTTGGTGATCCTGAGTTTTTATCGGCTATGGATGTTGTGTGTCGGAGAATTGGAGTCACCTACAAATGTACAGAAGAAGGGTTCCAGAATCAAGTACTTCGCAAAGGGTGTGAGAATCTTGGATTAAAAGTTGAAGCTGTGCCAAGAAATAGTTCGGAAAATCATTACTGTGGCACTTGCGCTTTTGGCTGCAGAAGAGGAGATAAAAAGGGAACCGACACCACTTGGTTAGTCGATGCAGTGGAAAATGGTGCAATCATTTTACCCGGGTTCAAAGCAGAAAGATTTGTTCTTGTGGATGATGACAGTGAAAATTCAAGAAAGCGTTGCATCGGAGTACTTGCTACCTCTGAACATAACAACATTAAAAAGAAGCTTCAGATCGAGGCCCATGTGACGATTTCTGCTTGTGGATCTATATCTACGCCTCCTTTATTGATATCAAGCGGTTTACGTAACAAGAACATTGGTAGGAATCTGCATCTGCACCCCAGTTCGTTTGTCTGGGGATACTTTCCAGAATCGGTAGAAAAACTAAAAGGTAAAAGCTTCGAAGGAGGACATATAACTTCATTACATAAGGTCCAATCCCAAGATTCAGGCATCCAAGCTATGATAGAAACCGCAATAATTGGGCCTGGCACATTTGCCGGCTTATTCCCTTGGGCTTCAAGGCACGATATGAACGAGAGAATGATGAAATATGCTAGAACCGCCATTTTATTTACATTAATAAGAGATCAAGGCTCAGGGGAGGTAAGAAATCAAGGTTGTCTGAAGTATAAATTAACTGAACTCGACAAAGAGAATCTTAAAATGGGACTAAGACGAGCTTTGAGGATTCTGATTGGAGCTGGAGCAGTGGAAGTGGGGACTTTTAGGAGCGACGGGCAAAAAATGACATGTAAAGGTACAAATAATGAGAAATTGGAAGAGTTTATTGACACGGTTACGGCAGTTGAAGGGCCAATGTCGAGATCAAAGTACTGGACTCTTTACGGTTCTGCCCATCAGATGAGCAGTTGCAGAATGGGGGCTAATGAGGAAGAAGGTGCAGTTGATGGAAATGGAGAAAGTTGGGAAGCTAAGGGGCTCTTTGTTTGTGATGGAAGTTTGCTTCCTACTGCTATTGGTGTTAATCCAATGATCACTATTCAGTCTATTGCTTACTGCCTTGCTAATAAAATTGCAGAGAACTTGAAGAAGTGAAACAACTAGCGATTTCGCCAATGATCACTATCCATGTTTTTGTTAATCAACTTAAATTAGTATATATTCTGAATCATGATTTTTCCTTGTCGTTGACAACATAATACATTTCCGGGAAGTATTTGATGCCTCTTGTTGTGAGCTACTGTATATTGATTACATTCTAGTATGCACTAAGAGAATATGATTTTGTATGCACATATGGTTGCATCAAAAAAAATATGCGCTAATTCTTTCACTTATGCTCTAATTAAACCTATAACAAAAAGTACTAAAAAGGTATTAAAGTAGTAATGACACTACTTTTTGGTTAGTTGTTCTGTGGAGGATGAACAAGACAATAATATTCATGATTTTTATGTACATTATATGTATCAAATAACTAGGAATCTGCACTTACAGAATATCACAAATATGTGATGCCCAAATCCTAGTAAGGTCACGATTTTTGACCAATTTAATGACAAAACATAGGTTCATGTCAATAATAATGTTTGACTGTTTGTGCTAACATGTGACATCGGATTACGCACTTCAGGTCGTTGACGTGCATTGCACATGACGACTTTCAACTAAAATAGAAATTGATTGGTCGGAGGATCAAAATAGAGGAATCGGTATCATTAAAGGACTAAATTTGAACACTGCATCTTTAGCAAACTAATTTTGCAATAGTGTATCTTTAACGGCCTAAAATTGCAAATAACCCGCAAAATGTATGTGGTTGGTACTTGATAGTTTGATACAAATGTACAGAGTGATATGTTTCAACATTCACTAGAAAGAAAATATATAAAGTATAAACAAGTTTTGAAATTTTATGCATCGGGACCTAGTACTTCAACCCTAGTGTTGTGCAAACGCCTACGTAGTGTTACCCTAACACCTATTTTACCAGAATGATAAAAGGCAGTGGAATAAAATAGAACACAATAGATGTTGATTTTAAGCAGTGTCGAGCTTAGGCAAAATAATCACTATTAGATTATAATTATACAAAAGTGTATCTTAACTATTCTAAGCTCTTCATCAAGAATATTTAAGAAACAACCGAGTGGTCAAATGATTTTACTCCTCGCAAGTTTAGCTTCTTAATTCTAATAACAACTTAGACTTAACTTGCTAAACAAAAACTCGAAAAAGCAAAACAAGACTATCAACAACTTAAGATCTAATCTCTCGAATTATTACGCTCTTGTCTTGTGTCTTCTCTTGATGTACTTCATGTCTTTATATAGGTAGATCTTCTTTGAACTTCAAGACATGTTGCACGATGTTTCAGGTCGCCTTAGATTTCCTTGCAATCTTCGGTTTGCAATTTGAGATTCATTCTTCATTTAAGAAAGGTTTCCTTATTTAACTCTAGAGTCAATAAAGGAAAGATCCTCCTTCAGTGTTTACGTCTTCAATGAAAAGAATCTTCTACATAAATCTTCATTCTCAAGCCTTGAACTTTCTTTTAATTAGTTGCACGTGTCATCTTAATTTAGGAAAGTACATTGATGGAAACATTCACATAAAACTCGATCCTTGCATAATCTATTCAACTTGGAGCATACACAACCAACTAAAACTGTGGAACTAAGTTGATAGATAAAAAAGACAAAACATAACGTATTCAAAATGTTTCGGATTGTGCGGTGTTATAGTGTTATACGCAGTGTTGGGTAAACACTTCACAACTTCGGTGTTGCCATAACACTGGGCCTAACTTTAACACTTTCAATTCCCCCATTTTTCCTTTCTTCACAAAATCAAAACAAGTTCAAAAAAATTAGTATAATGCTCTGGATACTCAACATAATAATCAATTCTAAACTAACAAGAAACAAAACGTTAAGAATATCTTGTCTCTCTCTAAAACACACACTAAAGGTGCGATTTAGGTGCGAAAGTTGAAGCGAATTGGGGGAAACATTCCTTCGCCAGAAATGGCGAAGAAGAGAGCAAAAGAGGCGAATATTGACGACTACATGGCGGGATCTGCTGATGCAACGAGTGAGAAGAAGAACGAGGAACAATTGAGGGCTGATCAAACTGAGGACGAAAGTGAAATGGGGGATGATGAAGGAAAATTAGGGCCCGGGGAATTGAGGGAACAACAGCAGCAGACAGATTTTCAGGATATTCAGCTGGATCCACAAGGGGCAGAGGACATAGGGCATATTCAAGAGCAAAAAACGAGAAGGTGGAACGAGCTATTTGCGGGGAATCGTCGACCCGAGAATGGGTGTAGAATCCACTACACTAAACCAGCAGACAGAAGAATTCTAGACTTCACTCTTGAGGATGTTAAGGAAAACAGAGAATTTTGGGGGTTTGTTCTTATAGGAATGGTGGTAGGGCTGAATTTACCTTATGAAGCTATACGGAGATATGTAGAGGCAAGATGGATGCACAAACCAGATATTCATGTGGCAAATAAGGGGGTTTATGTGTTCAGATTCGACACAGATGAGCAAATGATGGAGGTGTATGGAGGAGGGCCATGGATGGTCAAAGGCACTCACCTCCTCATGTTGAAAAAATGAGAGCCAGGTATGACACTTGATCCTGCCACTTTAAAAGACTATCATGTATGGGTAAAGTAACCTGAGTTAGATTTGCAGTTTTGGTCACCTAGTATGTTAGGGAAGATAGCAAGCTTGATTGGGAAGCCATGCTACATAGATAAGATGACTACTAATAGAGAGGGGATTGTTTTTGCTAGAATAATGATAGAATTGCAATCAGGAGAAGAATGACTGAACAGATAACTCTTAGAGGCCCTAATGGAGAAACATACAATCAGAGAATTATATATGAAGGGAGACCACTTCAGTGCTATAACTGCTACAGATTTGGATAGGGAGTGTGGCAATAGGAAAGAGTGGGTTAGGAAAATGAAGCCTGGGGAGGATAGTGAAGACAACAAAAGCAAGAGAAAAGGAGAGAGTACACCTCTACAAAACCAGATAACTATAACAGAAGAGGAGGGGCAACAAAAAGATAAAAGAACATTGGAAGAAATGAGGGAAGTAATGCAGCAAGAGCAAAACCAGACATTTATTAGGAAGAACACGGGACCAGAAGAAAGAGGAGGAATCTTAAAAGAAAAGGAGAAACAAACAGATGAGCCAAAGGAGATACAGATCATAAAGAGCAACAAGGAACAGAGAAAGTCAGTGAGAAGACAGAGGATAGAAGAACAGTTAGTAAACCTACACCAGGCAAGAACACAGGACAAATAAGAAATCAAGAAGACTGACAGATAGTAGCAACAAAAAAGTCATAAAGAATTGAAAATTACAAGGCAGAGAAAAGTAAGGGAAAAAATCATCTTTGGTACCCTAACTTGGCAGCTTGTCAAGAATGGTACCCTAACTAGGCAGTGATCGCGTTTGGTACCTCAGGTTTCGTTTTTTTATCAATTTTGGTACCCTCGCGGCGGAGCTTCCAAATCGCCGCCCCGGATTGTTACGTGGCACCCCGTTGACCTACTATTTGGGGATTTTGACTCTTTTGACGCCACCTGGACACGCTGAGATGGAATTTTTTTATTTTTTTTATAAAAACAAAATAAAATAAGACTCATTTTAAATACTTACATGTTTATAAATTAACTAATTCTAAAAAAAAATTATATTAGCACCTCTAAAAATTAATTAATTCATTCTTAGAAAAGTATATGTAATATTTCTATTAAAACCAATTAATTATTATGTATTGTTTTTATATTCCTAATAAACTAAATATTTTTAAAAAAAAAACAGAAAAATAAAAAAGTAAAATATTTATAATTAACTTTATTATTTAAATTTTTAAAACTTACTCTATAATATATTCTTTTAATGTAATAAACTTTATTCATATAAATTATAAAAACTTTATATATAAATCTAATTTCAATTACTTTATTTTTTAAGAATTAAAAAAACGTTTAAAAAAAAGATAAAGAAAAAAAAGTTGTCTCCCCCCCCCCTCCCTCATCCCTCCCCCCCCCCCCCCCCCCATCACCTCCACCCCACAGCCGCACCACACCACCACCTCCACTGAACCGCTGGCGCACCACACCACCACCACCACCTCCACCTGCGCAAAACCCAAAACCCACGGCGGCGCAAAAATCGACCCAAAACCCCAAACCCATCCCCAAAACCCACGGCGGTGCAAAATCGACGGCAACAGAGAATTTGGATTTCACGTACGTGGCGGCAGAGAATTTGGATTCCACGTACGTCACGGTGGAGAGCGTCGCCTGCGTGCCGGCGAGGTGAGGGTGTTGCGTGAGTTGTTTTAGGCGGGGTGCTGTAGCAGATCGGCGGTACTGTAGCAGATCGGGGTACTGTAGCATATCGGCGGGGGACTGTAGCATATCGGGGTACTGTAGCAGTTTACTTTTTTCTGTTTTTTTTTTATTTAAAATTATTAGTTATTAAAAGTTAATATTTTAAAATCAAGATTAGTTATGATTTAACATCTAAAATCTAAATAAATTTTCTTTAAGAATATAAACACAATTTTTTAAGAGTTAATGATTTTATTTTAAAGATATAAATATTAGTATATAAGTTTTTATTTAATTTTGATTTTTTTAATTCCATGTTAGGGCCACGTGGAAGTCCCAGGTCAAAATCCCCAAATTTTTGGTCAACAGCGTGCCACATAGGATTCAAGGAGCGGCAATTTGGTGGCACCGCCGCGAGGGTACCAAAACTGATAGAAAAACGAAACCTGAGGTACCAAACGCGATCACTGCCTAGTTAGGGTACCATTCTTGACAAGCTGCCAAGTTAGGGTACCAAAGATGATTTTTTCCCGAAAAGTAACAAATATAATCAAAGAGAGAGTGGAGGAGGAACAAGAAGGGCTTTTGGCCCATATGGACAGTCTGAACATATGTGGGTGGAACTTGAGAGGATTAAATGATCCTCTCAAGCAGGAAGCCTGGAAACAGGATATGAGAGAGAATAAGTGCCATCTGGGAGCTATTCTAGAGACCAGACTTAGGAAAGAGGCACATGACAGCATAAGGAAGTCCTTTGAAAATAAATGGAGAGTAGAAAGTAATATAGAGTACAGTAAAAATTGCAGAATAATGATGATGTAGGAGGAAGACAAACTGGATGTGGTGATTAACAACAAGACTGATCAGATGATCAACTGTGAAGTGAGATCTAAGGATAAAAACTGGGAATTGAATTGCACTTTTATCTATGCTCACAACAGCCCAGAATTGAGAAACAAATGTGGCATGATCTGGAGAGAATCAAGAGCACTATCAAAATTCCTTGGGTGCTTATAGGAGATTGGAATGTTTTTCTTAGTGAAGAGGAGAAATCGAATAAAGGCAAGGAGATTAACTTAGTGGGAGAAGAACTAAAAGAGGTGCTGGATAAGTTAAACCTTCAAGACCACAAATATTATGGCCCTAAATTCACCTGGACAAATGGACACACTTATTGTAAACCGGACATGGTTCTTATTAACGAGGATTGGATACTCAAAAATTAGGATTCTAGTTTTGTCTTCCTTCCACCAGGGGTCTCGGACCACACTATGAGCTACATAAGACTGACCAGAAAATGCAAAAAAGAACATTCCTTTTAGATTTAAGAATATGTGGGCAAAAGATGAGGAATACTTACCTCTTGTTCAAGAGGCCTGGAACACTAGGATCGTGGGCTGCAAAATGTACCAATTAGTGCAGAAGATGAAGAGGGTTAAGGATGCCATGAAGAATCTGAACTTCAGGAAGTACCAGAATATTGAAAAACAAACAGAAGAGTACTACAAGAAACTTCATGACACTCAAGAGGAGGTTCTAAGAGATCCTACTGATATGGGAAAACAAGAAGAAGTTAAACGCCATAGAGAGCAATATGAGAGCAGTAAAAGAACCTTGATGAATCAAGTAAACCAAGCAGCTAAGTTGGAGTGGATAAGAGAAGGGGACAGCTGCACTAGGCTCTTCTTCAACAATATAAAAATAAGAAGGAAAAACAATAGCATCATGGCTATTCAAGATTCTAATGGTCAGATCCTTACTGAGAGGAACAAGATTGTGGGCCACATTTTGGATTTCTACAACATCTCCTGGGTACAGAGCACACTACTGTTGACATTATATTGTTACTGAAAACATGAAAAACATCTTGAGAAGCCAGGATAGCAAGGAGGAAATCAGGAGAGCTGTTTTAAACATGAATGATATGAAGAGTCCTGGACCTGATGGAATGAACTCAGGCTTCTTCAATACAAGTTGGAGCATTACTGGGGAAATAGTGTGTGAGGCAGTCCAAGAAGTCTTCAAATCAGGAAAGTTATTAAAATAAATCAATTCTACTTCTGTTTGTCTTATTCCTAAATGCACTCATCCAACTAAGATAACAGAATATAGACTAATAGCATGTTGTAATGTCATATATAAGATTATAACTAAAGTGCTTGCTAATAGAGTTAAGAATATGATGCTTGGTCTCATTCTTTCTAGTCAATCTGTTTTTGTTCATGGTAGGGACATATATCAGAACATTTATCTAGCTCAGGAACTTGTTAGAGGATATGGTAGGAAAAATATGTCCCCCAGAGGAATGATGAAAATTGATATTCAAAAAGCCTATGACACTGTAAACTGGAAATTTTTAGAGAGTGTGCTTATTGAATATGGTTTTGATCCTTATTTTCTTCATTTAATTATGATCTGTGTCACAAGCCCCGCATTCTCCTTCTGTATCAAGGGAAGTCTGGAAGGTAATATGGTAGGAAAGCAAGGATTGAGGTAGGGGGACCCCCTATCACCTTATTTGTTTGTGTTCTGCATGGATTACCTAGCCAAACTGATTAGAAACAGAACTAAAGATAATGGCAATTTTAACTTTCACCCTAAGTGTAGTAAAATAAATCTCTGTCGTAGGACATTTGCTGATGATTTGCTTTTTTTTTTTGCATGGGGTGTGGAATCCATAAAGATAATGAAGGGAGCTTTGAAAGAATTCTCAGACATGTCAGGCTTAAAGATTAGTGAAGGAAAAAGTAATATTTTTTTGGCTGGAGTGAGTGAGGATATAAAAGAAGAATTGATCAGATTATGGGGTTTCAAGGAGGGAAAATTTCCTATCAGGTATCTGGGGATCCCGCGAAGCCCTAAGACCTTGAGAATCCAGGAATATGATACTCTCATCCAGAAGATGTTAGCAAGGATTCAGAGCTGGCAATCCAGAAACTTGAGCTATGTTGGCAGACTACAATTGGTAGGAGTGATTCAGAAGATAGAGAGAGTGTGCAGGAATTACCTATGGCCAGGAAAGGAGGAGAGCAGGAAAAGTAGTGTTTCCTGGAGGAAAGTTTGCCAAAAGTAAAAAAATGCAGGACTTCAAATCAAAGAAATCCTAAGATGGAACAAGACTGTACTTGCACAACAAATTCTCAAACTTAGCAGATCTGAGAGGACATCTACAGTGTGGCATGAATTGGTAAAATCTTACAAGCTGAAAGGAAAAACAATTTGGGATACAGAAGCCAAACCAAGTGATTCCCCATGGTGGAGGAATATTGTAAAGCTGAAGGACAAAGTGAAGGAACTATACAAAACAGTAGTACATGAGGGGAAGATAAAAGATGAGATGACAGCCCTATACTCCAGCTTTGTTCATGAATACCCTAAGGTATTGTGGTGGCACAACGTATGGAACTCATTCTCCAGTCCTAAAGCTGCTTTTCTTAATTGGATTGTTGTCCAAAATAGACTAGCTACTGAGGATAGGATTAGTAAATTTGTAAATCTTCCTAATCTTATGTGTGTACTATGTGGAAATCACAATGAGGATCATAATCATCTATACTTTAAATGTAAATGGACTTACAAAGTTTTATGTAGAGTGATGAGATGCACAGGGCTAAGATATTGCCAAGATGACATGAGAAGATGGAATACAATGTTTGCACAATCAAAGGCCAAAGGATCTAGTATCTATCAAATAAGGGCAGCAGCCATGGGAGAGATAGTGGCAGCAATCTGGAAAACTAGGAATAAAATGATCTTTGAAGGAGCAAAGATGGCAGATGAACAGGTCAGCAATGATATTGCTTTTACACTAGTTGGAAGGTTACAAAGCAATGGTAAAAAAAGGAATAGAATAACTAAAGTAATCATTGACACGCTTAACAAACTTTAGCATGTTAGACTTGATTTTTCTGATGAGGACAGTACTACTAACTGCACCTGGTGTAGGAAACTCTGGTGTTTTGGCTTGGTTTAATGCAGGTTCAGGAAAGCACAAGGACAAATTGGCAAAAGGAAAAGTAGGTACATCTCTAACTACTCACCATTCCAACCCCCCAAAAGGAGAACAACTGAAGGGAAGAAAGCTAACCATCATGAAAAGGCTAAACAAACTCACACTTGGATAGCCAAGGGAAATGGTCACAGTCCTGGACTGGAACCACTTGAAAAGGGCTAACTATGCCGAGATGTTGGGGAAGGACACTTAGAGGAGATGAATGACGTGTTGCTGAGTTTGTGGGCTTTATTCTTAGTAATAGACCTAGTCTAGAGTTAGAATATTCCTGAGCTAGATGGTACTTCAGTTGCATTGTATTATTTGCCATTGTATGGTGTTTCTTTCAATTGGGCCTTGGCCCTTTTCTTGTAAAACACTCTGAGTTGGGTTCTATGTTATTTTAATTGGTTGCATAAAAAAATCAATTCTAAACTACTCCCCTTTAATACAAAGTATTATACTAGGTGTTGAGTTAACACTGTTTACTTCAGTGTTACCTTAACACTCAGTTTATCACATACAATTAATTTCAGTAAACTCAAAATCAATAGTTATAGAATATCAGTAGAGAAATTCTAAAGCAGTTACGTATCAGTTACATACCCAAAAATAAACTCCTCGAATCTAAAGAAGCTAAGAAAAAAAACATTGTTCAAATATTAAAAAGCATAAGAACATGAAGAAGCAAAAAAAAAAAAAAAAAAAAACAGCCCACTCCCCCATTTTTGTAAGGAAGTCAAACTCATCAGGTGCTTCTTCATTTTTTCCTCTCAATGATCATCCGATCATGCCATTCAATTTGTTGTTGGACAAAGTCAGGATGGATCATGAAGTTTCCTTTAGTGTCAAAATTTGGTGTTGGCGCTACACCAAACTTCTTAGCCTTCTTCTTTCTCTTTTTGGTTCCACTTCCACCTGCTACATCTTGGACTTTCCATGGAAAATCAATAATTTTGGTCCCGCCAAACTAATGATCGGTCATAGGTATTTATCCCACAATTTCCACCTAAACTTCCGTCTTCTTCTTCCTAAAACCTTGATCACAAAAAGCCTTGTACCTCCACATTCACCTGAACCGGTGTTGATTCAAATCAGATGTCAGTGTTGTGACAACACCAACTACAATATTGCCTCAACATTAGGAGAGTAACAACATGACTTACAAGTTTTATTTATTTATTTCTTTTGGAAGTTGCTCTAACTACGTGTTTACTAAACACCATGGCACTTGTTGACTAATTAGGTGGGAAGTTGTTGCATGGTCATTGCTTGATTTATGTTTAAAAACCACCCATTACGCCACTCATCCTTAAATTATGTGTTAAGATTACAATTTTCGTTCCCTAATTCTCTTTAAGCCAATTCTCAATTTTTATGTGCTAACAATGGCTCGCAAATCATTCATTACCTCACCAATGCAACCCCAAACTAATAGGCAACCACCATTGTTATTGACAGAGCACGTTTGTGCAAGAAAAACACGTGTACCCATTTTATTCTGGTCGTCTTTACTCCTCCAAAATGAAAGGCGAACACATATTCACGTCGGAATGTCAAATCTAAGAAAGAAGAGTCCTCCAACGTTGTTGCAATGCCCCAACCCTGACATTGCTGTTGAACCAAAAATGGTTCCATCTGAGGGTTTGGAGAATGCTGATGTTGTTGCACTATAGTCCATGAACAAGGAGAACAGTTCGGCCCTGCTGATGTGGAGGTGACTGGAGATGCTGACAATGAAGGGGAGAACAGAGACATGGATGATGTTGAAAATGAGGAATCATCTGGCGAGGAAGAAGAGAATGAGGAATTCGATAAGAAGGAAGAGTCAGAGGCGAAGACTGGTTCCGAAGAAGAAAAAAGAGATGTTGAGAAGGAAACTTCTAAGGTTGAGGAAAATAATCATGATGATCAAGAGGCTGAAGAAGAGGATTTGGGGAAAGATGATCTAGTGTCAGACCATAGTGTTGGGTCAACACCATTTGAAGCCGGTATCAACAAAACTCTAGAGGAGAAGTCATCTGAGAATAAAGAGGTATATGTTGATACCCTTGAATATGATTTTGTGAGAACCCCTATAGTCATTATGACATTTTGAGTCTATTAAGGATAAATAGATTATGTTCCAAGGAAGGAAGATTCTGGTTGAGAGAACACTGGCTGCTAAGGCCAGATCACATTTCCGTGAGGTTGTTAGGGAATTTTACATGAACATGTCAAATTTTGTTGATGATCCAAAGTCCCTAAATTTTGAAAGGGCTTATGTTAGTGGGAAAGGTTTATAATTTGAATGCTTCTACTATCAATGGAACATGGGCTATGCCGGATAAAGAACAGTCTAAGCTAGATCAGCATGAGGTGATGTAAAATGTGACTGGTGGGTTGGTGAAGACCTTGAAGACAAAATTCCATCACCAAACTTACTTCCTCAGTATAATTTAAAGCAAAAGCTGCATCAACTAAATCGATACCATCTTCAAACTCAATAGTATTGAAAATCTAAACTTCTAGTCTGGTGTACAAGTTGATGTGCTTTCTCTCACTAGAATTTTAGAGAGAAGTCAGAGCATATAAGCTTCAACCTCCAAAGTGAGCTACCCCTCAAGTGTCCAACCTCTCAAATGAATAACTGAGGAGTTATTTATATAAATTAGGGAGGGTAAGGCATGAGAGAGCATGCCTATACACTAAAAGTGAGGAAGATAAAGGGGTGCACCATAGGACCAGTGCACCCGTACCACACCGGACCAGACCCCGGTGTGGCCCAGATGATTGACGTGCCCCGTGGTATGTTGAGTTTGACCGACGTGGCAAAGATCGGCCGATGTGCCACTTTGGTTTGATCGACATGACATTTTTGACCGACGTAGCACGGTTTGATTGGTGTGCCACGTTAGTTTGACTAATGTGGCACAATTTTACCCGACATGCCACGTAGGTTTGACTGACATGGCACGTGTTTAACCAACATGCCACATCGGTTTGACCGACATGGCATAAGATTTTTGGCATTGTTTCACGTTGGTTGGACTCCATGTCCGGTGTTTTGCCATAAAGGACCGTTTTCTCGAGGTCAACAGTATTGTCTTGAGGGTCGCGTTAATTTGGCATCTAGAGTGGTCTAATCGAATTAGGAGGAATTTCCTTTTGGTCCCTCTACTCCAAGTTATTCCCAAGATGTTTGTGCATTTTAGAAATGTCATAATTATGGCACACCAGTCGTTATCTTCATTTCCTTCTACTTGAATTGGTTGCGAGCTTCCCCTAAAGCAAACTAGAGCTCTTGACTACGCCGTCATACCCATATGTACCAGCGCCTCCGCGAACCTATTCATGTCTTTAGATGTGCAAGAGATGAACATGTGGGTGAAACATTCTCCTAACCTCCATATCTTTTGTGGGGGTGGGAGAAGGTTGGGGAAGGCCGAATGAACCACAAAGAAAATTGGACATTCACATGTGTCGTTTACTCCGTTGCCGAGTGGCAAAGTGGGCAAAGATCGGAGACAGGCACATGACGGGGCCAAATGAATTCATGATGAGCTAGGAACTCATGTCCCAAAAACCCAGTCGTCGAGAATGTCCTCCACGGGGACTGGGACCACTCGGATGCATTCAACGATATGGAGCGAGAGGAAGGGGGCCACATTTGATAGGTCTCAGGTGTTGGGCGGCAAGTTAATGTCCCGAACTGCGAGGAAAGTAGATGAGAGGGAATGAACGGAACATAGTCGACTATAGTGAACTTGCGGAACATAGTCAACTATAGTGAACGGACCTAGCCAACATGAGTGCCAAAAGTTTATAAAAGCTCCATTCCCGACCACCCATCTTATCGAGAACATGAGGGCTGGGAAGAGTCTTGAGACAGATTTCCATGTTCGTTTGGAGTAATATTTTGCAGTCGGGGTAATATTTTGCGCGCATTACCTGACTCCAAAAGGATTCAGGGTTGTCAAGCAGCCCAACCCGCCCTTTGCGGCTCCCTTAGGTGTCGACATTCAAGAGAAATGACTTGGACGACTTGGTGAAAGTGACTGTACGGGGCAAGCAAAGCATGCTCATCGTGTAACAGAAGCTAGACTAAAGAGAGGACTAGATGAGAATGCGGCGACCAGCTGGAGTACTATCCCCTGATGCGGTGAGTAAATCGTTTAATGATTGGATCAGAGAAGCTTGTACATAACCGACCATGCTAGATCAGGATGCGAAGGTACTTATCAGGGCGGCCTGCAGGAATGGCAGGGGAGAAAAAAACCAGGGGCTTATCTTAACTCACCACTATTTCGGCCATGGCAGGGAAGGAGTTTAGAAAGTGCAGAAGGAGTTGAAGGGTGCCATGGTGGTCTTCACAGAAAATAAAGTAGTCGTCCACGAAGTTGAGGATATGAACTGGGAGAGGCTGTGCCGATTAGCACAGACGACCCTAAGCGGCCTGGAAGAGTAACCTTTATTTGGCGAATACGGGTTCTTGGAGGCTTCTTCAATTGGATTCTCAAGTGATTTGTAAGTGTTTTTAAATCCCTATTTCCTTCGAGTTTTATTTCATTCTATCATTTTTCGAGCATTCATATCTGTGTTTGAGGCTGGTTTTCGCGTCTTTAGGTTCTTGCATTGAAACAAGAGAGTGGCAAGGAGTCAATGTATATGGAGGAAGTGTACAAGGACGAAGGAGTTCTGAGGAGGGAGTTTGAACGACTGGAGGGAGACAGTGTTGTCGCGGAGGTTATAGATCCGAGTGATAAGAGGAAGGAGAAGAAAAATAAGAAGAGAGATAAAAAGAGGAAGATGGTGTCCTTCAGTGGTAATTCTCTGGTTAAGGGAGAGCCGAGGGGTATAGGATCGTCTCGCAGGATGGAGGAAAGTGTTCCTCTAAACCTGGAGGCAGCGACAAAGAGGGTTGTTAGTGAGCCTAGTTTAGAGGCAACGATGGAGGAGTGCTTCAAGCGTCAACAAGGGGCCCTTCATCGTTCTCTTGAGGAGGCATTTGCAAAGGCTCCTCAGTTCAGCTTTTTAGGGGGGGTCTGTTCCGGAGGAGGATATTGGTGATGTTTTTGCCAGCATCACTAAAGGTTCTCCCGTTACTTCTCCCTTGCCTTCTCCGGTAGGGATGAGGGAGGTAGGGAGATCACTAAAGGATGTTGGGGTGGCATATGGTTCAGTGTTCAGGGTCGTGGTCGTGGGAATTGATGAGTCGGGGGGTAGGGTTAGGCCTCTTGTGTAGAGAGAGGCATCGGTAGTACGAGCGGATGCATGAGGTGCTGACAAGCCTGTATGGTTAGCCGATACTCGTCCCTCGACCGGTTCGTCAGGGCGAGAGGAGTTGTGTCTTTGTTCGCGATAGACTTTTTCTGAGGTGAGTGCTTTTTTAGATTGAATTTCATGTTTTGCTTTGCGTATATTGTTGGCGATATGTGAAGTGACAAGGTCCTTCGGCCTTTGTGCTTCTCTTCTTCTTTCTTTTTTTGAGGCGTTTGCTTCAATAGGGTAGTTGTATGACTCGTATGACCAGGCCAGAAGTCAAATATGCGAGTTGGATGAGAGGGTACGGGTGTTGGAAGGAGGCTCGTTATAGAGACGTCAATCTGGAGCATTGGAATCATCATATACAGGCGTATGCGGAGGTAGAAGAGCGAAGGGCAGAGGCTGCACATGCTGTAGAGGCTTACATAAAACAATTAGAAGATTTACGACTAACTTTGTAGGCTACGGAATTAAGGCAAGAAGAGTCTTTGGGGGAGGGCAGGCAGTTGCGTAGGGTGAACAAGTGGACCAAGAGATAGCTAAGGGGCATCACGAGTTTGCTGACAGAGAGGCAGAATGGGTACAAAAATGCAACCATCACTTGTTCTAGACAATAAAGGAGTCGGCCTTTGGTAAGTACAAGGAGTCTCCGAAGCACTATTCGGCTTTCTGCAGCCACTTTGTAGGGCATGTGGTGTTTGGCTATTGGGGTTGTCGGGAGAGAGGAGAAGAGCTTGGTCTTTGTTTGGAGGATGCGATTTGTGCTTACTCTGATCAAAGGACCTTGCGATGCTAAAATCTCTTGATGATGATTTGAAGTGGTTAGGGCATCGTAATAGCTCGTCTAGTCTAGTGCCCGCATCGGCAAAGGTGGCTCTATCGGTTCACTGGGCTTCAGAGGAAGTAGACGAGGAAAAGGAAGAAGGAGATGAAGGAGGATTGATAACGAGAAAACATCGTGTAAGGCAGGTTATGGCTGAAAAAAGGTCGTCAGCTTAGAAAATTGTTGTATTGTTGTTATTTTCTTTATATATGTTTTTTGCAGATGTTTTGCGCTCGTCGTGCGATGATCTGGGTTGTTTGTGTACTTTGTTTTTTGGATGAATGAAGGTTATTTTGTGTTTTGTTAATAGTAGTGTATATTTACGAATGTATATTTATTTTTCTTGGAAAAGGGGGCGTAGTTCGAGGCATGCCGCTCTAAACTTAGCTCATGTGTAGGCTTTTTTCTTGAAAGAAACAGGATAACATAGAGGCTGTAATTTTTGAAGCAAGTTACATGGAGATATTTTCCCTCGTTTAAAAATGAGGTAAAGGTTTAGGAAAGTTAACATAGGAAGTAGGTGATCCTATGCGGTTTATTTCGAGCTGGTCTTATAGAGCTAAAGTATTTTGAAGAGCATAGGTGATAGGCCTTGACTCTTATTGAAGAGAGGGTCTTACGAAAGCAATGTAGATTCTGAGGGGAAAGTCTAACCTCTCTTTCCTGTTGGGGGGAGAATCTCCAAGGGAGAAGCAACGTTATCTTAGGTAGACTTTGTTGGGGTCGTCTAAGCTCCTTGTATTGGCACACAACCCTTTTGTAAAAGGTTTTTTACTTGTTTTTGATGAGACATGTCGATCTCTCCGTGGAAAATCCTTCTTTTCGAGGAAGGTCTCTCTCTGCAAGGGCCCAACTGGGCAATTCTTGGGTTAATGCGTGGCTTTGGCGGATTCGCCACATTAGCGGTATAATCTCCGAGATGTTCTATCTACTTGGATGCCACGTTTTCATGATATGCATATCATAATTTTGTTCATTAAGAGCATTTATGGTCCTTTGTGGCCGTTTGTCTGCTAGGCCACATGGATTTCGGTTACTCCTCCACGATCTCCCCCGCGTCCATTAGATGATCGTGGTCGTCTCTTCGAAGGGGTGTTAGTGTTGGACCAAAGTACACCTTTGAAGGTAACCTATGAATAATAGTGTTAACATATTTTCTCTCACTATCATTCCCGTTCTTTTTCTTTTGGGTGACATATATTTTCTTTTCTTCTTGACCATTTTGAGAAATGTTTCTCTGACTTTAGTTTTTCTTTCCACTATTTTTTTTGTACGAAAACATGATAGAACCTACAAATTTGGAAGTTTTTGATCCAGTGGCAGGCAAATTCGACTCTACTGGTACGTCCAGTTTGCTTATGGCGCCTTCTCCTTCTTCTATAAAGGTAGGGCAAAGTTCCGGCGGGCACTCGGTTACGGGTCAAGGTGAAGCGGTGTTACTGGATTCGGGGGTGGCTTCGAGGACTAATTGTCAGCGAGCGGCTCACTTGGTAGTCATGGCTAGAGTGCATCGTAATTGTCATAGTTTGGGGCCGAGAGGCGAACGATGTTGGTTTGGACAAATGTGTTTCTTCTGCGTCGGCTTCTTCTCACGTTGTCGACAATGTGAGGGCGGATCTTTTGCGGGGCGAACCTTATAATCCTCATGTTTTTGGTGTTGAATTGGTGCCGGGCTATTTTGAGATGGACTCTGTAGTGGGCGCATGGAGGATATGGAGTATCTCTAGCTCCATAATAGGAGAGTATGTCCGCTGTTTGTTCGAAGGGGTATCTTTGGGTATGTCCAAATTTAACGTGATAATCCCTTCAGCCAACCAGCTAGTATACAAGCCTCCAGCGGGGTTTCTGACAGTAAATGTGGAGCAAGTTTTTTGCGGTCTCTGTTAGCTTTTTTCACCCCTTCATTCGGTGTCTACTCATTTTTTTCACCCCTTCATTCGGTGTCTACTCCAATTTCTGAAGGTTTGTCCTAACCAACTACTTCTTTCATCTTTTCAGTACATTGTGGGGTTTGTGTTATGTTGCGGGTTACTGAACATTGAGTGTTTCTTTTTTCAATTCCAGGCGGTGTTTCCTTTGCGGGCGACGTCTTCGAATACCTTATTTTTTTTCATTTTGAGTCGATGGGGCCCCATTCATTCCTCGAAGCAGGGGGTACTACAGAGGGGGTGATGCCTGGAGGGAGGAATTTTTCCACTTCGCTTCTCGTAATCTTGCGATCATCGAATGGGCAGTTTGCACTCAGCGAGGTATGGGCTTAGTACGAGTGCTCCCATCTTTGGAGGGGAAGGCGAGGCAGGATTTGGAGCAACAAGGTTTATACTCGGGTCATTACCACTACAAGATTTCGCGCCCATTCCCGACCGGATTTCGGTCGGGAGCATTCCCGACCGATATCCAGTCAGGACGACTTTTCCCGACCGATATTCGGTCGGGCATTTTTTAAAAACAATTCCCGACCACAAAACGGTTGGGAAAGGGTATTCCCGACTGCAATTCGGTCGGGAATATTATTCCCGACCGAATTGCGGTCGGGAAACTCTGGGCGGGAAATTTCCCGCCCAGAGTGTCGCCGAAATGCGGTCGGGAAAGAAGGGAGGTATTTCTATAAATACCTCACTCCTCCTCTTTCATTTTCACACACAAATTCTCTCTCCCCAAAAACTTTTGCCGACCACCCGCTTCCTATTCGCGACCGAAAATTCGTCGCCACTTCCGATTCGGTAAATTTTTTCGCTTTTTCTTGTTTATTATGTTATACTTAATGTTTTATGTTATATTTAATGTTTTAATATTAATTTTTTATGTTTAATTGTTAGATATTGTAGAAATTGTTAGGATTTAATTAGGAAATGCCTTTAGGAATTGTTAGGCTTTGGGAAATGTTAGACTTTTATGCCTTTAGAAATTGTTAGGCTTTAGGAAATGTTATAGTTTTATGATTTTAGTAATTATTTATGTGTTTAGGGAATGTTATAGTTTTATGATTTTTGTAATTATTTATACCTTTAGGAAACAACTATATAACTTAGTATTGATTAAACTTATGTCATCTCTACAATTAGAAAAATTCTAACTTAGATGCTTTTACTTAGTTCGTAGCACTCCTCTTCGACGACATGTCGTCCCGTGATAGCCATCGTGGCTAGCCCTCGAAGAGAGGGCGTAGTGGTCCATCGAGCACTCCATCGAGTACTCCACCTACTGGTCCACCGAGGATAGGTCCTCGTCTACTACGAATCATTCATTCTGGCGGTGCACCACCCGCTCCTGTCGATGCACCTAATACCGATCTTGGCGAGTCCCCTACTTCTTCACATCCACATAGGCGTATCGGATCGAGCGGTGGTACTCTACCATATCTAGTAGTACCATTTTGACTAGATGATGATCGCGTAGCATCAACGCCATCATCATCATCTAGGCCATCGTCATCATCGAGGCCACCGTCATCATCGAGGCCTGCGGCACCTAGGCTACGCTCTACAGAGTCTACACCGGCGGGTCCTAGTACTTCTTCCCCTGCAAACGATGCCGGTGCAGGACCATCTTCAGCGACGCAGTAGAGACCAGGCCGAGGCATATCGAGAGGGCCACAGGTTCCGGATGACCGTAGAGCCCGTCGTAGGGTCTAGCTGGATGAGCACGACGTATTTATGGATGGGAGAAAGATAGCGTCGGCGATTACCTCAATCATTAGAGAGTTTATGAAGACGTGTATTCCTTTATACACCGATGTCGGTCCAGATGTCCAGGGACTGATGTGGGCTAAGTTTAAGATGAGATTTAGAAGGTTTACTAAATATATATATAAATAGTAAGATTTTTATTTAACAAAACTTTAATTAAAACGTAGAGCATATACTACATTGATCCGACTGACATGATTCGTGCACATTTCGCATACGAGGCGAAGGCTAAGAACTGTTACAAGGAAATCATGTACAATGCGAAGAAGAACTATTACGACAGGCTCGATGATCCGAAGTGGGCGTCGCGTTCGAAGAACAGTTGGATGAGCGACAAGTTAGAGAGGATGTTCGTGACGCATTGGGAGTCAGTTGACCATGCGAAGAAATCTGAGGCAGGCCAGAAGAATAGGCGATCGGGAGAGGCACCAGACCCTGATCGTCCTGCACGAGCTACTCATGCTAGTGGGTCCCAGAGCTACACGGAGATTCGACGTAGGATGGTATGTCTTATTAAATTGAGTTTCTATACGAATAATATTATTGTGTTAAATTTAAATAGCTAAAATAACAAATGTATATCAATATGCAGGCTGCTTCTAGAGCTCCAGGGGCCCCTCCACCTCGGTACGATGAGGTATATCGTTATCAGCACACACATGTGCCCAGTGGTCTGCCAGAGGGAGCTCCACGTCGCCGAGTTTGGGTTCACCCCAAGTATAGGGCTATCTACGTAAGTATTTAACTTGTATAACATTCTTTGATTACTGTATTAATATATGTCTTCCTTAATTACGTACTAACAATTATGACAAAATGAACAGGAGGACTACATGGGCCGTATGACCAAGAGGTACGAGGCAGATCATTCTAGGTGGCCACCACTAGATCAGGAGTTGTGGAGTCTAGCGATAGGAGGATTGAAGAAGGGGAAGGCTGCGGGTCTCCCTACGGATGCACGTCACGATCGGTTTGGTTTCTCGATGAAGAAGAAGCCAGACACGACACATGATTATGCGAGGGCGTTGGAGAGGGACAACCGTCGTCTTAGGACTGCTACTGATGAGAGGGTTGACGAGCTTGTTGGTCACATAGAGTACTTGACCTAGCACATCACCGAGACTACATGTACTCCTCCTTCTCGACCCATGCCTTTAGGTGGATTCATGCGTGATTCTCATCGAGCCGGCCAGCGTTCCTCGGCCCCCCCTCCTGATCCTTTTGCGCATGGTGCTTTGCACTGCACGCTGTATGATGATGAGTATGAGGATGACCCCGAGGATGACACTCTCGATGCTGATGCAGTCGATCTTGGCGGTGATGGCGATGATGGTGCTGGACCCTCCACAGCTCCTGATACATTTGGCTTTCAGGATGAGGATTATGAGTAGTAGTAGTTTTATTTGTTAGTTTTATTTAAGTATTGAAAACAATGTTAGTTGTATGTATTTATGTAATTCGTTTGATGCTTGGACCAATTATGTAATGTTAAACTAGTTTCGTATTTATAATGTAATTATGCGGAGTAGTAGTGTATTATTTGTTCGTTTTATCTAAGTATTGAAAACTGTGTTACTTGTTTGTTTATTGGTAATTATTTAATGTTGTTATTACTACAAGAACGAATACAAACTATAATATGAAATTAAACAACGTGAATCAAATTTTTTTATAAAATAAAATTCGACCACTAAACCATAATCGATGCTAGTCATACATACTATCCTCAGAATCTGAGTCACTCATTATCTCTTCCTCTTCCTCTTCCTCATTGCCCTCGTCGTCCTCGTATCCCTCCTCTTCCTCGTTGCCTTCCGCTGCTGCCTCCTCGTAAACCACATCAAATCCCTCGTTGGCCAATTGAATATTCCTATCGAATGAGGAAAGGCCCACGCATAAGTTAAACCCTTCAGATGCATTCTCTTGTAGCACTTGGTTGGGCATCCCCGCGTCGACATCCTTTGATCCTGCAACTGATGACATATCGATTATGTGTCTGGCAGGAATAGTGGATACAGTCAACCATCCTCTCTGTCCCGGTCGCCCTGTCGTCTTCTTTGGATAGGGCACATAGTACGCCTGTTTTGCTTGGTTAGCGAATACAAACGGCTCATTGGTGCTGAGGGTACACCTCAGGTTGATGTCAACCAACTTGTACGTTGAATGCTCATGCGTACCTGCATTTATATCATACCAAACACATTTGAACAAGACTATGTATAGGGGCCGGATTCTGCCCCAATATTCCACCTATATAATGTCTTTCAATGTTCCATAGAAGTTGGTAGCATCGGATCCTCCCATGTCTCCCTTCACATAAACACCACTACAATCACTCTTCTTCGGGCCCAAAATCATATCGGTGTGAAATCTGAACCCATTCACAATGTATCCCTCGTAGGTTGCCACTGAATAAGCCGGACCTGTGATTAGAGGATCTATTCGTACGTCGGTCTCGTATTTCCCACTTGAATATGTCTGCTTGAACCATGCTACGTACTCTTGGTTCCTCTTGGATTGAATCTCCATTGGACTTAGTCCACCGCACTCATCTTCTACAAACAGTCTGCATAGGAAAATCATCATAAGTTAGTTGTCTTTAAAGCGCTTAATCATTTCGTTATTAAAAATAATTAACGACCACTTACTCCACACATTCGTCAAGCTCTTGACAGTTTAGAAGCGTGTAAAGCTCTATTTGCTCCATCACATCGGAAGTCAAGTATCGCCTTTTGTTTAGTGGCCCTATTGGCACCCCTTTCTTTTGAAATATTGTAAACTCATCATCCCACTCCGTGCTATCTAGTGTCTCGTTCCTGTTGAGTTTTTTTATATTTAGTATGAAAAGAAACATCCAAATATTGAGAACACATATTGGACAGCTCAGCAAGTAGGTATTGATTGGTTATGGATCCCTCCACCCTCGCCTTGTTCTTTACTGAACCCTTCATGTCGAACATCTGCCTAGTTCATAGAAATGAAAGATTAGGCAAATAATCGATATTTGCAAAAGATATTTGTTATTAAAAATATAAAACTGTACCTCTCGAATGGATACATCCATCTATAATGAACTGGACCACCAACTCTAGCCTCGTACGGAAGGTGTATGGCTAAATGCTCCATACAGTCGAAAAATAAAGGAGGAAATATCATTTCCATCTTGCACATGGTAACAATAAACGATTCCTCCAATCGCTCCATATCTTCGGCCGACACCTTTGAGGCGCAAATCGCCTTAAAAAAAAGGCTAATCTCTACTAAGGTCCCCCAAATCTCGGGTTCCAAGAATTCGCGAAATACAATCGGGATCAATCTCTGTATGAAGACGTGACAATCATGACTCTTCATTCCATACAATTTTCCTTGTTGTTTTTGCACACATCGTCCCCAAGTCCGAGGCATATCCATCAGGAAACTTCAGTTCGGTCAGCCAATCAAGCACCATGTTCTTTTGATCGCTCGTAAGACAATATTTTGCCTTTGGCTTTATGTACTCACTTCCTCTGCCACTGGGTTTCAAGAACAATTCTTTACGGTTGGTCAACAGCTTAAGATCGTGCCTCGACTTAATGTTGTCCTTCGACTTAGCATCGTCCAACACCGTGTTGATGATGTTCTCAAAAAAGTTCTTCTCACAATGCATCACATCTAGATTGTGGCGAATCAAGTTCGTGGACCAATAAGGTAGTTCCCAAAAGATGCTTCGACGACACCAGTTATGAGTTGTGTTAAATCCCGGAAGCTTTGTGGAGTTTGCCCCAAATCTAACTGATCGTAGCCTATCCACAATTGCCCTCATCTGCGCTCATGTCTTCCTTGGAATGGGCGCTTCAAGTACCTCCCTACCCTTATAGAAATCCTTCTTGTTGTACCTCCATTTATGACCCTCTGGTAGAAACCGATGATGACAATCGAACCACGAGGCTTTTCCACCATGCTTAAGTGTAAAAGAATTTGTATCACCCATGCAATAAGGACACGCCAGCTTACCGTGCGTGCTCCACTGGGACAACATTCCATAAGCAGGAAAATCGCTAATAGTCCACATTAGGGTCGCTCGCATTTGGAAGTTTTCCTTTCGTGAGTTGTCATATGTCCACAAACCATTACTCCACAAATCATTCAACTCATCAATCAACGGTCTCAGCAAAAGATCCAAGTTCTTTCCAGGACTCTTTGGACCAGGTATAATAAGGCTCAGAAAAATGAACTTCGGTCGCATGCATAAATCCGGCGGAAGGTTATAAGGGGTAACAAACACGGGCCAACAATAGTAGTTCTTCCCCGATGGCCCAAACGGTGTGAACCCATCAGTACATAGGCCGAGTCGGACATTTCTAGGCTCTGCTGCGAAGTCCGGATACGTATGATCAAAAGCTCTCCACGCCTCGCCTGCAGCTGGGTGAATCATTCTATCAGTTGACTCTCGACACTTCAAATGCCAAGTCATATGTCTCGAAGTGCCTACAGTATAAAACAACCTCTGTAATCGAGGGCCTAGGGGGAAGTACCATAATTTCTTCCTTACGACTCTGGACTTTCTACCAGCCTCGTACCTATCGGTCTTGCATATCGGACACGATGTGAGATCCTTGTTGGCATTATCACCGTAGTACAAGAAACAAAAATTCCAACATACGTCGATCTTTTCGTACCCTAAACCCAAACCCGCGAGCATATTATTCATGCCTGGAACCGTATTCGGTAGCATTTCCTCAATCTCTGGGTCCATAATATCTTTAGACAAACTTAAGAACTTTTCGCAAGCGACATTAACTACTTTTTGCATCGTCTTGGTAGTTAAGAACTCGGCAAACCACTGGAGCACAGTCTTCGACTTCTTACTATTCATTTTTATGTCTCCTATCTGCATCAATTTGTAGAACTCCTTTGCCTCGGGACTTGGATCTTCGTTGCGCACCTCTCCCTCAACAAATCGACCCCCATATGCATCCACAACCAATTCTCTAAACGAAGTATCGGCATGAACCGGACTATCAACGTGAAAACTAGCAGACGGTGATTCATGTACATATGATGTAGACGCCTCGCTCGCCTTCTCTCCATGCAACACCTATATCCAATATTGATACACAAACCCCCACTTATGAAGATGATCCCATACTACATTTCGATAAAAAAACTTTAAATTGATGCATCTCTGGCACGGGCACCTAATACGATTTCTTAGATCTACGTAATCTCTCTGTTGTGATGCATATTGTATGAATTCACGAACCCCAACCACGTAATGTTGATTCAAATAACCAGTGTTACTATCTATCATATCGTACATCCAAGATCTATCGGGACGATAATCTATTTCTAATCTAAGAAAATTAAAAAGCAATTGTTACAATTAATTTCACCAACCAATATATTTATCATTTATATAAAAAAAATTAAAACACGAGTACATAGAAGCCAAGACAATTAATACTTACTTGTTGTAGCGTAGAAAATACTTAGATCAAGTATTCTTTGCAAACACACGCCCCTCGTTGCATTTACCGCAATATCTAAAACAAAGAAACATTAAAAAAAGTTAATAAAAACGATCTTAATTGAGAAAAACTGACAAAAATAGTTATACCAAGAGGAAATCGTAGATACCTTAGCAAGTGATGAATGTTGGAATGATTTCTCATGTGGAATAGGGAGGGGTATTTATAGGGGGACTGACAGTTATTCCCGACCGAATTTCGTTTGAAGCGTCGATTCATATTGTCACTTATAAATAGATTGGTATATGTAGCTGCTAATAATGTAACTACTTACGATTATGTTAAACATATGTTAATATATATATATATATATATATATATATATATATATGTGTGTGTGTGTGTATATATATATATATATATATATATATATATATCACAATTAGCCTCTCTATACTAACGTTCGTAACAAATGTTAATCGCCAATTGTGAATACTCCTCTATACTACCACTACAAAACTGGGCGGTCAATAGGGACCGCCCAGTTAGCGACTCAAGGTGAGTCGCTCGCCTTCAGCGGCTTCTGAAGGCAACAGCGACTCACCTTGAGTCGCAGAACATTTCGAGAACAACAGCGACCCACATTGAGTCGCTGAAACAAACACACGACTTTCAGCGACCCAAAAAGATGAACTCTTTCTTCATGCAAAGATCCGGTGGAAGGTTATAAGGGGTGACAAACACCGGCCAACAAGAGTACGTCTTGCCAGACATTCCATAAGGTGTGAATCCATCTGTGGACAAACCAAGTCTTACGTTCCGTTGCTCCGCTGCAAAATCTGGGTGTGTTCGGTCGAAGTGGCGCCATGCCTCCCCTGAAGCTGGGTGAATCATTTGGTCATTAACCCCATTACACTTTGTATGCCATGTCATATGTTTTGCAGTTCCTATTGTATAATACAACCTCTGAAGTCGAGGAGCAATAGGAAAATACCACAATTTCTTCTTCCCAACCTTAGATTTTAGTCCATCCACGTATCTACCTGTGAGGCATATCGGGCACTTATTGTAGTCCTTCGTCTCCTCTCCGTAGAACAAGAAACATTGTTTTGGACAAACATCATACGTAACGTACCCTAACTCTGACTGCAGCATTTTACGGAACTCTTTCGTGTCCTTAGGTAATAACATCCGCACCTCAGGCGTGAAACCTCTCTTCGCCAAATTAAAAACCTTATCGGAATAAATAGTACTAGCCTTGTGCTGTGTCTTGTACTCCAACCACTCCGACATCCACTGAAGGATACTTATATCTTCACCCGAGTCGGAATCCGGATACATGGGTATATTTCCTAGGTGCATCAACTTGTAGAACGCATGTGCTTCTGGGTTGGGCTCCTCGTTAGTTGACTCGTCCTCAAATGATCGACCTCCACGTGCATCCACGACCATGTCTACGAATGGCACATCAACATATACTAGGTTGTCGGGAATATCGGTGTGTGACGAGCCGGGGCAATCGGGCACATACGACGGTATAGTATCTATTGACGTTTCCCCATGAAAAATCCACTCTAAATATCCATTTGTAAATCTCGACTTATGAAGATGATTCCGTACAACCTTTTTATCGAAAAACCGTATATTATTGCATTTCATGCAAGGACACCTAATTTCGCCTCGTAGATCTACGAATCTAGGACCTTGTTGCGTAGCATATTCAATGAAAGCCCGAACCCCAAACACAAATCTATCGCTCAAACAACCATCACTATCATACATAGCATACATCCAAGATTTATCTTCTATATAATCCATTATTTATCTAATAAGTTGTAAAATATAAAACAAATAATTACAAATAATATAACAAGAATTTTAAAGAGCTAAATAGAATGATCAACGTACTTCTTGAAGCGTGAAAAAACGCGACGCAAGAATGTTTTGTACACCACGATTACTCTCGGTGTGTGTAATATTACCTATCACCAAATAAATAAATTTAAGTTAGAATAATTAAATAACAAATTACATTGAAAATAAACATTTGGGATAGTGTAAGGCAAAAAAACGTGCATACCTTAAGGATTAGTAAAGGATGTAATGAATTTTCGAGGAGAATGGAGTGGCCTTTTTATAGGCCACTAACAGTCAATAGGGACCGCACTTAGGTCACTATTGGCAACGATAAGTACCAATAGCGACCGCAGTTAGGTCCCTATTGATAGTAACCGTTGTTAATAGCGACCTACATGCGGTCGCTATTAACAATAGCCGTTGCCAATAGGGACCTAAATGCGGTCCCTATTGACAACGACGGTTGTTATTAGCGACCAAAACGCGGTCGCTATTGACAATAGCCGTTGTCAATAGCGACCGCAACTAGGTCCCTGATTTGTCAATAGTGACCGCAGATCAGGTCCCTATTGACCCAACAGGGACCTATGTGCGGTCCCTACTAATATTCATACTTTAAAATCATTACTTTACGATGATTTGAGGTACATCGTGGTTTGTTTAGTTCATAATTACTACTGTAATAGTTAAAATAACAACAATTCACATGTTGCCATGTGTTTGGTTGTTTGGAATCACAAACACACAAACATCAATAAAAAAAATCAAATTTCAAGGATAAAGATTAGTAGGGACCGCTCATAGGTCCCTAAAACCGAAACAGGGACCGCTCTGCGGTCACTATTACATCTTAGTGACCTAAATGCGGTCCCTAATTTTTAATAGTGACCTCAGTTAGGTCACTAATTTTTAATAGTGGCCGCACTGCGGTCCCTGTTTCCTTATTAGGGACCTAAGTGCGGTCCCTACTAATATTCATCCTTGAAATTTGATTTTTTTGGATTGATGTTGGTGTGTTTGTGATTCCTAGCAACCAAACTCATTACAACATGTGAATTGAAGTAATATATGATTGCAAAACCAACCTCATAATAGTTTAGTTGTGAAATAATAGATTTAATGAAATTGATCGAGTTATGAATGTTCAACATATATTTCATGTTCTACAACTAATAATCAATAGTTAGTTATAGTTGTTATTCATAGTTTAATTTTTTGTTTAACAACTACAAATAACATGATTAGTTGATTAGTTAATAACTACAAACAACTATAATTAGCTATTGATGATTAGTTGTAGAACATGAAATATATGTTGAACGTTCATAACTTGATCAATTTTATTAAATCTATTATTTCACAACTAAACTATTATGAGGTTGGTTTTGCAATCATTTATTACTTCAATTCAAATGTTGCAATGAGTTTGGTTGCTAGGAATCTCAAACACACCAACATCAATCCAAAAAAATTAAATTTCAAGGATGAATATTAGTAGGGACCGCACTTAGGTCCCTAATAAGGAAACAGGGACCGCAGTGCGGTCACTATTAAAAATTAGTGACCTAACTGCGGTCACTATTAAAAATTAGTGACCTAACTGCGGTCACTATTAATAATTAGGGACCGCATTTAGGTCACTAAGATACAAAAAATTGAAATTTTGGCGAAAATTTTAGGCGGGATTGAGGGGGAAATTTAAATTTTACGAAAATTTGAAAATTTCACCCTATTCTGTGTATATACTCACCACTCTTACACATCAAATTTACTTAATCTCCAAAAAACACCCAACACAAAAATACTATCTTCTTTTTCAACACCAAAACACTATCTTCTTTTCTCCAAACACAAAAACTTTTCTTCTTTTTACCAACACAAATCCAAAACATAAATCACACAATATAAAAAACAAATCACCAACTCAATCTTTCATTGTTATTATTTTGGATCTACACTTACTTTTGTTACTTTTCTATTATTTTGGATCTACTATTTCTTTTCTTACTTTTCTTTTATTTTGAATCTACACATTCTTTTCTTATTTTTCTATTTTTTTGGATCTACAATTTCTTTTATTTCACTTGTTTTTTTATTCATTCATCTTTTTGTTTTTATTCATATTTTATATTCTATTATTAGTCATATTTCATTCATTTTTTTACATTTTAATACTTTCATGTCATTATATTAAATTTTTCTTTATTATTTTATTGTTTTCATCTTATTATAATCATATTTCAACAAAAAAAAACAATAATATTTCGGAATATTTCCGAAATATTATTGTTTTTATTTTTTATTTTTGTCGCATACTATTAGGGACCGCAGTTAGGTCCCTAATAATATTCATAGAGTTCAATGAATATTATTAGGGACCTAATTGCGGTCCCTAATAATCGTAATAGGGACCGCAGTTAGGTCCCTACTAATATTCAAAGGGTACTCTATGAATATTAGTAGGGACCTAACCACGGTCCCTATTACAATTATTAGGGACCGCAATTAAGTCCCTAATAATATTCACTGAACTCTAATAATATTATTAGGGACCTAACTGCGGTCCCTATTAATATTATTAGGGACCGCATGTAGGTCGCTAATATTTATAATAGCGACCGCAATAAAGTCGCTATTGTTTTTCGACAATAGGGACCTAATGGCGGTCCCTATTGTTTGAAAAAAATAGTGACCCAAAAACACAATAGGGACCGACATTAGGTCGCTATTGTTTAAAGTATCAGGGACCGGAAAGCGGTCCCTGATACTCCGGTCGCTATTGCACTCATCAGGGACCTAACAGCGGTCCCTGATGGCAAGCGACCGAGGTCAATAGGGACCGCACAATAGCGACCTACCTGCGGTCGCTATTGACCTTTAGGGACCCCTGGGGGGTCAATAGGGACCTAATTTTGGTCCCTATTGACCCCTTTTTCTTGTAGTGTACGTATGATTATTATATGTAAAACTCCAAACTAACTTAACTTATATTACGGTAATCTATATTAATTTAATAATTAAAAGTACATTAAACTAACTAACTATTAGTGCAATTCATGTATTTAGTGAGATTCTATAGTTATACTTAACAAACACATCAAGATTTTCCAAAAGATCGGAAAAAAAGTCAAATTTACTATTTTTCGGTCGTTCTCGGTCGGAATTGACACTTATTGCCGACCGAAAATCGGTCGGGAATAATATTTAAACTTATTCCCGACCGCTTTTCGGTCGGGAATAATATTCAAACGTTTCCCGACCGAAAGTCGGTCGGGATTGCCCGCGTTTCTGGGCAGCATAGTATTGTCGACCGAAATTCGGTCGGCCCTTTTTCAAAATTTGGCAGTTTTTGAAAGTTTTCAATATTCCCGACCGATTTTCGGTCGGGAATAATCGAAAAAGTTGGCGGGTTATTCAAATTTGACGAAAATTTAATTTTTTTTAACTTTTTCTATAAATACACTTCATCATTCTCCTCATTTTTTCATCCCCAAACAATTTTTTCATCTCCAAACACAAACACTTTTTTCATCTCCAAACACTTTTTTCATCTCCAAACACTTTTTCAAACACTTTTTTCTTTCAACTTCAAAATTAAAGTTTTCACTTCTTTATTTAATTTTTCAATAATCAAAAACTTATATTTAATTTTTTTTGTGTTTTAGATTGAGCAATGAATCAAAAATTTAATTGCTCATCTAAATCACAAAAAAGCTAAATAATATTTTAAAACATTTCAAAAAAGTAAAAAAAATAATATTCCGGTAATTATTACCGGAATATTATTTTTTTTATTTTGATGAGTTTTATTCTCTACCGAAAATCGGTCGGAAATAATATGAATCTTATTCCCGACCGATGTGCGGTCGGGAATAGCATGAATGTTATTCCCGACCGATTTCGGGTCGGGAATAATTTGAACATAATTCCCGACCTGCTCGCCGTCGGGATTACCCGTAAATATTGCCGACCGAATTTCGGTCGAGAATACTCGTAAGTATTACCGACCGATTTTCGGTCGGAATATGTTTTCCCGACCGTTGACCGGTCAGGACATTCCCCGACCGATATTTGGTCAGGGTTGACGGTCGGGAAATGCCCGACCGAAATTTAGTCGGGAAAGGCGGTCGGAAAAAGCCCGGGCCGACCAAATTTCGGTCGGGAAACTTTTTCCGACCGAAGCAATGCCGACTGGCCCTTCCCAACCGAAAATCGATTGGGAAAGGGTTATTCCCGACTGCCGAAAGGTCATTCCCGACCGGCTTTGCGGTCGGGAATGACCCGATTTTTTTGTAGTGTACGCTGTGCCCTTTATGCTAAACTATCTGGTGGCTATGATTATGGCTGGGCTTCAGCTGGCAGCCGAAGTGTTGGGGTTTTCTAAAGGTCCTCTTCATACGAGCCCCTTGTTTAGTAAGATATCCTTCTTTATTTCTTTTTTCTCTTTTTTTGACCCTTTAGACTGGCCCTAATCTTGTGGTTTTCAGGGGCTAAAATGGGTCCTTGCGCTCTTTGTTGGGTCGTTACTCGAGTGGGTCCTTCGCTCTCTTTGTTGAGTCCTATGGACGAGGGAGTGGTCGAGCCGTTTTTTAGGGAGTCTGATCAGATAACATTCAATCGTTTTGAGGGAGAATGGAGGGTACTCTGAATTTTCGATAGGATCGGCTCAAGATTTTCCTTGTTTGGAGGGCATTCCCTCCTAGTTGTGGGGCGAGGGTTCTAGTCATGCTTTCCGCTTGTCGAGCGCAAGGACGGAGGCGCTGAGTTATTCTTCTCTTTTGGGCATGACAAACGACCTTTCTCTTTTTACGGGGATGCCGGGGAGTTTAGAGGACTGTCGGTCGTACCTATGTGGGTTGCACAACGAGAAAGATAGGGAGTTTTTACTTCCTTTCTATTTTTCTGTCTTGCTGGATGTCTTCAGTAAGAATGCTTGCTGGATGTCTTCAGTAAGAATGCTTGCTGGATGTCTTCACTAAGAATGCTTGTGAGGTATGCATTTCTCTCTCTTTTTATATTCTTGGGCGTGGTCTTTAAGTCTCGTTTTTTTATTGATTTATTCACTCGCTCTTGGGTTCAAATGTAAACAATTGTCACTTCTGGTGGTAATCCTGCTTCCCCCTAATTTCACTATATATATATATATATATATATATATATATATATATAGCCCATTTCACCTAATGCTATGAGCTAATTTTGGCATCTGTAAATTTCAATTTGTATTCGTTTGTCTGGAAAACTTCCTTAAGCGGAGAATGAATATCATTGATGTAGTGTGGCGCAGAATAGTTCCAAAGGATTTATGTTGGATAGATTTCAACCAATTTTGTCTAATTATAAGCAGGAAGGAATGTTGTCTTGGATGAGTTTGGATCCCCGAAGGTGGTCAATGACGGTGTCACAATTGCAAGGGCCATTGAGTTGCCTGATGCAATGGAAAATGCTGGTACTGCTTTAATTAGAGAGGTTGATTCTTCATCTTTCTTCATTAGATCCCCTTAAATGTGATTGAATTGTTTGTTGTTGATGATTATCTATCTTATTTCGGGCAAAGTGTTTTGTTATTGAACCTCTTTGTTTGGTATCTATTGTTCTGACATGTTCTCGTTTTCTTCAATGACGTTATGCAGGCAGACGAAAAAAGAAAAGAAAAGAAATCAACGAGCTCTAGAAAAGAAAAAAGAAAGAAGTGACATGGTAGAAAAAAAATTTTCGAGCTCGAGAAAAAAGAAAGTAAACAAGAGAGAGGAATAAAAGAGAGAAGAAAAGAGGAAGGAAAAAAAAAGAGAAAAAAAGAGGAAGGAAAAAAAAGAGCGAAAAAAAGGAAGGAAGGAAAAAAAAGAGGAAAAGAGAAAATGAAATGAAGAAGGCACGCATTGTTTCTGAATCGAGTTCAGAGTTACAGGTTGGTGTTTAACTTTTAAATTTGTATCAGCATGCCTTTAATTGGAATATGTGGTGTTCGTACCATATGTAGTGTTTGGATTGAATTTTCTCAAAATTCAAGAAACTATTTTTTCTTTTTCTATAGCAGATATAATATTGTTTTATTGTACGTTGCAATATGAAGCTTCTTACCTATTACTGAGAAGGAGAGGTAGAGGTCTGCTTACTCGCATTAGAACGGACTCATTTATGAGGGCAGAATTGGGAAAGTTTATCAAGGAAGGTCCGTACTTCAATACCAAATTTTCATGCTTCTTATGCTGTTTTTTGTGATTGGTTTTCTATTATATATGCAAAAAATATTGTTATGCCTTTGACACACACACACACATATATATATATATATATATGTATAAATTTTGGAAGTTGTGATTAGTCATTGTACTTCTTATTCAATAATGTGATGAATTTCAAAACGTTTTACATATATGGTCACCGATTTGTTGCAATTATACTTCTCGATCCAAGAAGACAAAGCCTTCATTTCATTCGGGAAAAAAGCAAGGCACAAGAACCTTGGTAAAGTCAGAATGTTGATATAATCTCTTCTTATTACTAAATATTGCTTTTTGATTTTCTTTTGGAAGTGGATAGCATTCTATGCTGACATTTCATATTGATAGATTCATTTTGTCAGGTTTTGAGTTCTGTTTCTAATCATGTTTCATTTGCAATTTTTTTCTTTCTTCTGCAGTTATTTTAAAGATCCTTTAATGGTGATGGTTACTAAGTTATTGCCAAGAAGTATCTATGAAGCTAGGGTCCTCCGCAGATGGATCTGAGTTTGGCGCTAAATTTTGCTCTTGATGTTGCTCGAGCCATGGACATTTTACATGCATGCGGGATTATACATATAGCCTTAAGACCTGGTATTCTTCTGCCGTTCTACGCTTTGATCTGAGTTGTGTGAAACTTTTATATTAATGGTGGGATCTAGTTTGGATGTATCTAATTGTATAACCTGGGTACGTAATTATGGGTGGGTGTAGGTCAACGATTTTGTTGGATCTTTGTTAGTCATATATGCAACTGGAGTTAAGCTACTGAAGTTGGTATTAATTGGGAAAAACGTGTATACTAATCTGTTTTTCTAATCCTTTATTTATAAAAAATTGTAAATTTATATTTATGTTTGTCATATGAACTGGTGTGTATGTATTATTTTTGTACGTGACACATTATCTAATTAGATGCATGTTGTTTTTCCAATTGAGTTTCTCCTTGATAATGTAACTGGTCAAATTCAAATCATTTCAAGATTGTATTTCATAAGGTGCAGATATATTTATTTATTGAGTGCAATGTAATCTGTGAAATTGTTAGTGTTAGTGTAAAGTGTTGAATTGGTTGAAATTTGGAAAACTCTCCAGTGACCAAATATGTTTCCTATCTTCTATAAATACTATTTTCTGCCTTTTTCTTTATCTAAATGAGCTTTCTGTTGTTTTCTTACTTGATATGTAAACTTACTGACTATATTTGTACACCTATTAATTTTAAGTTAATTGTCTTTTTTCAAAATGAATGCAGATATCTTCTGACAAGATTTGCATTGGGAAAAAAATCGAAAGAAGATAAGAAGAGAGAAAAAAAAACGTAGAAAGAAAAAAAAAGGGAGAAGTGTTGGAGTGTAAAAAAGAAAAAAGAACAACAAAGTGGAAAGGCTTGAAAAAAAGAGAGAGAAGAGAGGTTGAGAAATGAGTGATTTGTTCGTGCAATGGTTGTCATGAGAGAAGCCAGGTATATTTGTAATTTTTTATTAGTATAATTTCCTTCAATTTTATTTCTCTACAAGATCTTATATATTTTTTGTCTTTGTGATTTACACATGCTTGTTGAGCATATTTAGACTTGCTGTTTTTCAGAAAAAGCGTTTATTTATTCTGCTCTATTTGGAAAATCGGATCAATGAAAACAATTGTTATTTCCCGTGGAGAATGACACAGCTTCTTATTGTAAGTTTCATGTCATCCATTTTGTACATTTAAGGCATGAGGTAGAGATATAATTTGTTACATATTGGGAATAACTTGTACATCTTATTGATTATGATGAGTTTTGAAGTTGATTATGATTTATAATATAATTTCAGTTCTCTCTGTATCATTTCATAAAATCTAATAAAAACAAACTTTCAATTTTTTCCCAGGAAAAGAAGTTATATGTAAAGTGTTGAATTCGGCGAAATTCGGCAAACTCTCTGTCGAGGGGCCAAGTATGTTTTCGATCTTCTATAAATACTATTTTCTGCCTTTTCCTAATTTATCTAAACGAGCTTTTTGTTGTTTTCTTTTTTGATCTATATAAACGTCTTACAGTTGTATGATTTTTGAATATTATGAAACATGTCGTGATTACACCACGAGTCGTCATCATGTAAATCATATATAATTGGTTCAATGGATTAAAAGTGAAGGTGATTGCATCCACGAGTCGTCACCATGATTGGCTAGGGCATGCCGAATACATTGCAAAATTGTTAATTGACCCAAGATGTTTGTTGTATTCTTTTGATTTTTATTATATCTATTGGATGTTGTAATGCAGGCTGGTATATGTGTTAAAAACAAAATTTTGACACAGTTAATTATTTGCTTGTTTATTTTATATATTTTGTGAGATCGGTGATTTTTAATTATTGTTCTGATATGTTACCTATTCCTGAGAAGTAGAGGTCTGTTGCCTTGCATGATAACTCATTTATGAGGGCAGAATTGGCAAAGCTTATCAAGGAAGGTCCATACCTCAATACCCATTTTTCATGCTTCTTATGCTGTTTCTTGTTATTGGTATTTGAATAGATTTGCTAAAATATTGTAATTATTTCGACTTAGCCTTTTAGTGTTTACTCTTAGCTAATACAATTGAGTTGGGATATCAGTTAACAATTTAGACAAACACGGTGGTGCAAGTTCACCTTGACTTGAGGAAAAAAAAAACTGTAAATTTATATTTATGCTTGGTATATGAACCAGTTTGTATGTATTATTTTTGTACGTGACACATTATCTAATAAGATGCATGTTGTTTTTCCAATTGAATTTCTCTCTTGATAATGTAACTGGTCAAAATCAAATCATTTCAAGATTGTATGTCATAAGGTGTAGATATTTATTTATTGAGTGCAATGTAATTTGTGAAATTGTTAGTGTTAGTGTTAGTGTAAAGTGTTGGATTGGTCGAAATTTGGCAAACTCTCCAGGGACCAAATGTGTTTCCCATCTTCTATAAATACTATTTTCTGCCTTTTCCTTTATCTAAATGAGCTTTCTGTTGTTTTCTTACTTGATATATAAACTTACTGACTATATTTGTATACCTATTCACTTTAAGTTAATTGTCTTTTTTCAAAATGAATGCAGATATCTTCTGACAAGATTTGCATTGGGATAAAAAATCGAAAGAAGATAAGAAGAGAGGAAAAAAAACGTAGAAAAAAAAAAAAGAGAAGTATTGGACTGTAAAAAAGAATAACAAAGTGGAAAGGCTTGAAAAAAAGAAGAGAGGAGAGATTGATTGAGAAATGAGTGATTTGTTCGTGCAATGGTCGTCATGTGAGAAGCCAGGTATATTTTAAATTTTTTATTAGTATAATTTCCTTCAATTTTTTCTCTACAAGATCTATATTTTTTTTTCTTTGTGATGTACACATGCTTGTTGAGCATATTTAGACTTGCTGTTTTTCAGGAAAACGTTTATTTATTCTGCTCTATTTGGAAAATCGGATCAATGAAAACAATTGTTGTTTCCCGTGGAGAATGACATAGCTTCTTATTGTAAGTTTCATGTCATTCCATTTTGTACATTTAAGGCATGAGGTAGAGATATAATTTGTTACATATTGGGAATAACTTGTACATCTTATTGATTATGATAAGTTTTGAAGTTGATTATGATTTATAATATAATTTCAGTTTTTTCTGTGTCATTCCATAAAATCAAATAAAAACAAACTTTCAATTTTTTCCCAGGAAAAGAAGTTAAATGTAAAGTGTTGAATTGGTCGAAATTCGGCAAACTCTCTGTCGAGGGGCCAAGTATGTTTCCGATCTTCTATAAATACTATTTTCTGCCTTTTCCTTTATCTAAATGAGCTTTTTGTTGTTTTCTTTTTTGATCTATATAAACGTACTTATTATATTTGTAGTTTTGTACACCCACTGATTTTAAGTTGTTCCTTTTTCAAAATGAATGCAGATATCTTCCAACAAGATTTGCGTTTGGGAAAAAAATTGAATGATGAAAAGAAGATAGGAAAAAAAAGAAATAAATGAAGCAGAAAAAGAAAAAGAGAAGTGTTGGACTGTAAAAAGAGGGGAAAAAATAACAAACGGAAAGGCTCGAAAAAAAAATGAGAAAAGAGAGATTGAGAACTGAGTGAGTTGTTCGTGCAATGGTTGTCATTTGAGCAGCCAGGTATATTTCCAAGTTTTTTAATAGTATGATTTCCTTCGATTATATTTCTCTACAAGATCTTATATTTTTTTTCTCTACAAGATCTTATTCACTACAAGAAAAATGGGTCATTAGGGACTGCCTGGGCGGTCCCTAATGACCCCCCGGTGGTCGCTATTGACCAATAGCGACCGTCTAACGGTCGCTACATGGCGGTCGCTATTGACAGCGGTCGCTTGCCAATAGCGACCGTTAAGCGGTCCCTATTGAGGTCATTAGTGACCGCAATTTAGCGACCGTTAAGCGGTCCTTAATGACCTCAATAGGGACCGCCTGGGCGGTCCCTAATGTCCTATTGTAAAAATTAGGGACCGTCTTGGCGGTCCCTAATGTAGAACATTAGGGACCGCCCAGACGGTTCCTAATTTTTTACAATAGGGACCGCCCAAGCGGTCCCTAATGTAGCACATTAGGGACCGCCCAGACGGTCCCTAATTTTTACAATAGGGACCGCTCAGGCGGTCCCTAATTTCTACAATAGGACCACAAACTTGGTTCGTCACTGTCTAGATGTCATGCATTGTGAGAAGAATTTTTTCGATAACATCATCAACACGGTGTTGGATGACCCTAAGACAAAGGACAACATCAAGTCACGGAAAGATTTGAGAATCTGGACCAACCGTAGCGAGCTTTTCTTAGATACTTCCCGAGGGGGGGACACGAAGAAGCCAAAAGCATTATATTGTCTATCAAAGGATGAAAAGAGAAAAGTCTTAGAATGGTTGGGCATGCTAAAATTTCCAGATGGATACGCTTCTAACTTGGGACGGTGCGTACATGTGCAGCAACAAAGGTTGTCCGGAATGAAAAGTCATGACTGCCACGTCTTTATGCAGAGATTGATCCCGATTGCTTTTCGTGACTTCCTCGAGAAAGACATATGGGAAACGCTTGTGGAGATTAGTTTGCTATTCAAGGCAATTTGCGCATCAGAGATATCAGCGGAGGCTATGGAGGGACTGGAGAAATCCATTGTTGTCACCATGTGCAAGCTGGAGAGAATATTCCCTCCTTCATTTTTCGATTCTATGGAACATTTGGCCATTCACTTACCGTATGAGGCTAGAGTTTGCGGTCCAGTTCACTACAGATGGATGTATCCATTCGAGAGGTAAATCACTTTGATTTTTGATGATTGTTTTTTAATTTATTCTATGTGCAATGCAAGTAAATTATTTTTGTTTTGTATATCAGGCAAATGTTTCATCTGAAAGGTGCAGTGGGGAACAAAGCGAGGCCCGAGGGATGCATGGCCAATGCCTATTTAGCTTCAGAGATATCAAATTTGATTTCCCAATATCTCGATGTAACCCCTGGAGCTACACACATGCGATATAACAGAAATGAGACTTTGGAAAACACAGATTGGGATGATGAGCTCTTATTGTTTCGAAAAAAGGGACGACCGCTTAATATTATGGAGAAGCCAAAGACCTTAACGACGGAAGAAAAGGAGCAAATTGAACTTTATACACTTCTTAACTGTGAGGAGTTGGAGGGATGGGAAGAGTGAGTCTACTAGAATTTTTCTTCATCTAGTGTCAATTTATTTATTATATTAGGACTAACTTATTTTTTTTCTATCACGCAGTTTGTTCATAGAAGAGGAGTGCGGCGGATTGAATGCCATGGAGGTGCAAAGGAAAAGGAACAAGGATTATGTGGCCTGGTTCAAGCAAGAGTATAGCAGTGGAAAGTACATGATAGACGATCGGGTTATACCGTTGGTCAACGGTCCACTAAATGATGCAATCGTTTCAGATGGATACATTGTGAATGGGTTTCGGTTCCACATTGATACGAAATTGGGGCCCAAGAAGAGTGACTGCAGTGGGGTATATGTGAAGGGCGACATGGGAAACAATGATTCAACTAATTTCTATGGGACTTTGAAAGAGATCATAGAAGTGGAATATTGGGGAGGTAGAAGAAGTCTGAAACCACTGACCATTGTCTTCTTCAAGTGTTTGTGGTATGATATTGGACCGAACGGCAAAAAAATCCACGAGAGGTTCAAATTGGTGGAAATTAACCCTACTAAAATACTCCGGACCAATGAACCATTTATTTGTGCTAATCAAGCAATGCAGGCTTACTACACCAAGTATCCATCTCTACCAAATGGAAGGCCGGGGGGAAAGGGATGGTGGTCAGTATCACATATTCCAACTCGACACATCATCGACATGTCGTCGCTCAATGTTCATGATTCTACCCCTTCTGACCAAGAGGTTCCAGAGCAAGTGTTTCAAGAGGACGAACCATTAGGTCTTAATATGTTTGTAGACCTGACTTCGTTCAACATGGATATTCAGTTGGGGGTAGATGAGTTCGAGGTCGTCAATGAGCTAGGTGATAATGAAGAAGATGATGCACAAGAAGAAGGCTTATACAATGATACGAATGAGGATGAAGAGTATGACTTTGAATATTCAGAAGAAGACTAGTTCTTTTCTTTTTTCTTCTCTTAATCACTTGTCCCTAATGTCATATAATGAAGACATATACTTACTTATGTATTATGGGTTCATACTTATTCATTTATTGCATATTCATTGTTTAATCACAAACCTGTTTCAAACTACTACAACTAATAGTTCATAACGGAAACCTGTTGCAACCGATAAAAAATACATTTTAAAAAAAAAATTGACATGAGTTGGACCTAATAATAGTTAAAAACCTGTTTCAACACAATAATTTCCAAATCGCTAGCTAATCACAAACTTGTATATCCAAACACAATCACAATCACAATTCAAAACACAATCATATCCATAACGCAATAATCATAAAAAAAAATTGGCATGAGTTGGACCTAATAATAGTTAAAAACCTGTTTCAACACAATAATTACAATCACCGTTCATAACGTGATAATCAAAAAACTATAGTATCATAATCCCAAACAAAATACAAACCACTAACATCCACCCGATCAATGAGCCGGGTCATCATGACCCCCCTCATCATCACCCTCCCAATCATCACCGACCCAATCATCACCGTCTCCAACATCACCGACCCCAACATCACCGTCCCCAACATCACCCCCCTCATCATCGCTAGGCGGATACTCGACCCCCTCATCACCGGAACTCTCCCACATTCTATACATCTCATCTAGGTTCTCCTCACCATCAACACCGGCCTCGGGATCCTCATCACCAGCAACACCATCACAATCACTATACCACTCATCAGCCTCAAAATCATCAACATACTGAGAGGCGGTAGAAGTACCTGGAGCAAAAGGATCAGCTCTCTGACGGACCTTTCTCGGAACCCTGAATGCGTCTCCGGTCTTAATAGCACTCCCCATGAACAACTCACTAGGAAGCTCTCGCACTGGTCGGCCCTCTGCAATCTGGTCCTCGACAAAGCCATGTGCCCATGTCGTCAGTGCGTCGACTCTCGGGTTCGGTGTCGTCCTCAACTCTAGGTTCTCGGACTGGACCTGCCTGAGCAATTCCCGATCCCAGTTTCTCGCCCGCGTCATCTCAATGTCCCAGTCACGTGGATCGGCATAAGTCGGTAAACCCTTCACTTTCCCCTTGCTGATCGTCCCTATGGCCTTCTTCCACGCCTCGGGGTCCCATTCATCCAAATCCTTGTCCTCCACGGCGTCGGGATTTTTCCTCCTCAACTCCCTCTTGTATAATTTTTGTTGAATTATCAAAAATGTGATGAAAAAGATGAATTAGTTCGAAATATAATTTAAAATTAAATTAGAATTAATAAGCGGTAAACAAGTACAAAAGTCGAAACACTTACGTAAATCAGTCTCGTCGCCTCTGACTTCCACATCCGCCTCAAGGGTTGGTTGGTACCTCTCCCAGTCCCCGACACCTTCTTAGTATGTCCCGCCTTGTATATCTCGTCGTGCCTGATAGGGTGCGTGCGACCGGGCTGATTCCTTATCTTTAAATTGAAAATAAAAGTGGGGTTAAAATTATCTTAAAAATACTAATCAACGGATTTCTTTTTAAGAACAATAATTTAAAAAAATTAACATCTTAAAATATATAACTTAAGAACAATTAAAAATATATAATTAAAAAAAAAATACCAGGCGCTGCCGGATCTCCTCGTAATCAATAGAACCACCGTAAAAGGTGGCGGGCGCCGGGCCATCCTCCTTACCGCCTCTCCTAGCTTTCTTTCCCTTGACAGATTTCTTCTTAAATTCTTCCGTCTCCCAATGTTTTGCCGCCGCCTTCTCAATACTTTCGCTCATCCACGACGTCTTTGTCTTGTCGCGATACTTCTCCAAATCCTTCCTCTCCATGTAATAGCTATGCGCCTTGTTCATCGCTCGTTTGTAAAGCTCCCTCGCCTTCTCCTGGTATGCCCTGTGTACTGCACCCCTATCGGAGTAACGAATCCCAAACCTATTCTGCAAAAAAAAAAAAATATTCAACAATTAATTACGACAATAAATTAATAAACTAAATTCAACATAATTTTTTTAAAAAAGCCCTAATTTAATAAACTAAATTAAGAGATATTAAACAATAAATTAAAAACTCACCGTAAATCGAGCATACATCTCCTTCCGTATATCCTCGGGAATCTTTGTGTAGGAGGGCCAAAACTCAGTCATAAACTGACGAATGAGGCCAGTGATCACCTTCGAGATCTCACGACTAGGGGGCTTGGAAAAACAACCCCGATGCAATTCTATAATCGGAATCTTCTGTCCCGCCGGGACCGTCGTACATGGTGCATTTGGTCCCCTCGGTGGGCGAGACTGGCTCGGTAGTGGTGACTCACTCGACCTCTGACTCTGTCCAGCTCCGATGTCGTGTACAGGTGATGGAGTCTGAAGTCTGGTAGGCTCGGCAGATGGGGGCACGTGAGTCCCTACTGAAGCTGAAGTATGTGGTCGTGGCACCTCGGACGTGGTGGACTCTGATGATCGGGGTAGTGGCACCTCTGGCACCTCGGCGGTCTCAAACTCTGCTAATAACTGCCGCTGCAACACTGGTGTCCTCGACGTAGAGACGTCACTTGACCCTAGTGCCGCATCGGATGGCTCGGCTGCATGGCCATCCGATGCACGAGTCGCCGATCGGACAATCCGTACAGGTCCGAGGCTACCTCGACCCCCCCGACTGCTACTATCACCACGGCCAACACCGCTATCACCTACTCCGCTACTAGCACTGGCACCAACCCCACCACGGCCAACACCACCACGACCAACACCACCACGACCTACACTGTCACTACTCGTGACTCGTCCACCGCTACGAGTACCCGACACCCCAGTACGACCTCCGTCTCCACGACCTCGACCTCGACCTCCAGTACCACTAGTGGTCTTACGTGACGTCATGCCGAAAATCACTATATACTGTAAAAATGAAAATATAACATTTAGAAAATCAAATCAACATTTGAATCTAATTTAACAATTTAACAATCTAACACAAAACTATTTCAAATTGAACAATTCAATTTTTACAATCTATTTTCAGAAATCTAAGTATAAACTTAATCTAATTTTTACAATCTATTTAAAGAATCTAAGTATAAACTTAATCTCATTTTTACAATCTAATTAAAAAATCTAAGTAAAAACTAATCTAATTTAATCTAATATATAATCTAATTTTCACAAATCTATTTCTATTTTTTTTTCCTTTAATCATTCATTAATCAATTTCACAAATCTATTTCTTTTTTTTTTTCTCCTTAATCTCATTTCTAATCTATTTATATTTTTTTTTACCTTATTCTCATTTCTAATCTATTTCTAATCTATTACTATTTTTTTTCCTTAATCTAATCCGTAATCTATTGCTAATCTATTTCTATTTTTTTTCCTTAATCTAATTTCTAATCGATTTCTAATTTCACAATTTTACAATAATCTATTTCTAATCTATTTATAACTTCACAATTTAACAATAATCTATTTATAATCTATTTCTAATTTCACAATTTCACAATAATATATTTCTAATCTATTTCTAATTTCACAATAATCTATTTCTATTTCTATTTCAAATCTAACAACAAATCTAACAACAAATCTAACAATCATACAACAAATCTAACAATCTAACAATACCAATTTTCGAATTTAAATTAGGCAATTTTCGGATTTAAATTAAAATATTAGTAAAACACAAAAAAAGGTAAATCGAGCATGGCCATTACCGGAAATGGGCGGAGGCGGCGCAAGAAGGCGGCGGAGGCTGCGGAGGCGGCGCAAGGAGGCGGAAATGAGTTGGCGACCGTTGTTTGGTCGCTACGTGAGCTCAACGGTCGCAAATGAGTGAAATCGGCTCGAAATCGGGGAATAAAACAGGGGAAATCGCGACGACGGCGGCAGTCGCTGTTTTTGGGGAAGAAGATGGCGTGAAATAAATTTTTTTTTTATTTATTTATACCCTTAAATCAGCGACCGCTTAACGGTCGCTGATTTATTTAGGGCCGAATTAGGGTAAATTCGACCCTAAAATGGGCCCACATTTCGGCCCAACTCTGTGGCCCATAATTTTTGAACGGCATAGCGATTGCTACGCAGTCGCTGACTGTCCATAAGGACAACAGCGACTGCTTAGCGGTCGCAAATGGGCCCACGTTTTGGTCCAACTCGGGCCAAAATGTGTGGCCCAGTATTTTTGAATGAGGTAGCGACTGAAAAGCAGTCGCAAAAAGTCTAGCGACTGCTTAGCGGTCGCTGGTGAGATTTGGCGACCGCTAAGCAGTCGTTGTTGGCTTCGACAGTCGCTGAAGAGGAGCAGTCGCTAATTTTCGGTCCCTAATGACCCCTTTTTCTTGTAGTGATTTGAGCAGCCAGGTATATTTTTTTTTTCTTATATTTCCAAGCCGCCAAGTATGTTTTAAAATGTAACTTGCCAAAATCAAGTCATTTCACGTTATCTGTCAAATCGTTCGTGTTTACATATATGTTATGTATAAAGAAATATGAAAATTAAAGATCTTGTAATATTAATAGGGATTTGTTCATGTACTGTGTATTAAATAATATTTATATGAGAAATCTAGTTTGATGTATTAAATAGTAGAACCTCGATTCATAATTATTTTCGGATGTAGGTCAACTGTCTTGTTGGGTTGCATGTAGATATTGGTAGAAAATTATGATATTGATGAAAATTACTGCGAATTTCACAAATTGCTGGAAACACAAGTGTTTGCACTGATGGAGACAAATTGCTTCCATGTTGGGTATAGATCTTTGTTAGCCATATATTTTTTGACTAACTTATAAGTGTATCCGGAGTTAAGCTACTGTTTAGTCTCAAGTTAAATTTTTGTGCTCGGTCTCAAGATCTGGATATTCTGTTTACTGGTAAGAAGAAAATAAGAGTTTTAGTCAGAGTCTCTAATTCTTTTAAGAACGAAGTAAATAAACGACTTAATTGAAGAGATGGGATTTATAGTCATTGTAATCAATAATATAGTTCACATTCCGAAACAAAGTGTAAGAGCACTTCCAAAAAAGGGTTTTTATCAAACTTAGCCCACTAAGTTGACACTTTTTTAAATTACAACCATTATGTTGGCACATGCCAAACTTAACTCGCTATGTTGGCATTAGCATCAATATTCACCAACTGCTGACATGTGTCACCAAATTTGTCCACGTGTACAGCGCCACGCGCTACACGCCTTATGTGGCACTAATTCCACTTAACATGAACCCTAATTCCCCAAATCATTATGGCTCCGTTTTGTGTCAGTGTTTGTTCGAGACTTACTAGTCCGATAACTGAGTACCCTAGTCCGATATTTGTTCGAGACTTCGAGTTTATTTCATATAAACAAAACAGATCAGAACTGAATTTATCTGCATTTTGGAATTCATTTTTCTCGAGTTTATTTCATATAAACAAAACAGAACATAACTGAATTTATCTGCATTCTGGAATTCATTCAGGAAATTATGGTTCATGTTAAGTGGAATTGGGGGTGAAATGGTGGAGTGTTATGGTGGGAGAGAGAGAAAGGATGAAATGATTTATGACTTTGTTTCTCTCTCCTAATAAGTCATTTGCCCTTTTTATTGATTTTATTAATTAATAAAGTAAAAACGAAAATCGGAGAGAAAAAAATTACGTGGCAATAAAAAAAATTGCCACATAAGGCGTGTGGTGCCACGCGCTGTACACGTGGACAAATTTGGTGACACATGTTAGCAGTGGGTGAATATTGATGCCAATGCCAATATATCGGGTTAAGTTTGGCATGTGCCAACATAATAATGAGTATAATTTAATAGTGTAAGAGCACATAATTTTTAATTTAATAGTGTAAGAGCACATAATTTTTCTACACTTGACTCTGATCCAAAACATTCACTTAATTTACAAATTTAACCTCATTACTTTTATTATATATAGTAAAAAAAACAATACGCGGTTAGCGGAGCCCGGTCCCTAAAAGTACACTCAAATCATGAGTCATGACATGCATTTCTTGTTCCATATGATCGACATGTTAACTATATGTTATAATATTTCTTCATGCTATAATATTGTTAACTGCAGTAACATCATGCAAGTCGTGTGTTTTTCATAATTCATCACTCTACAATATAATTATCCGACTTATTAACTACTCTTCAAATCTAGAAACTTTATTATTCTAAAAAAAATAAAAAAATCTAGAAACTTTATTAGGTACATCAGTACATGGGGCAGACTAGCTAACAACTTTATTAGGTACATCAATGGGGCAAACTAGCTAAAACTTTATTAGGATGAATATATCACTGCAAATTAAGCTCTAAACAGAAAAGGAATATATATTCACAATATTTCTTCATGCTATAATATTGTTAACTGCAGTAACATCATGCAAGTTGTGTGTTTTTCATAATTTATCACTATACAATATAATTATCCGACTTATTAACTACTCTTCAAATCTAGAAACTTTATTATTCTAAAAAAAAAAATCTAGAAACTTTATTAGGTACATCAGTACATGGGGCAAACTAGCTAACAACTTTATTAGGTACATCAGTACATGGGGCAAACTAGCTAACAGCTAAGCCATTTAATATAAAGCATGAGTTGGAGGCCGTTGAACTGCACACAAACCACTTTCTCCCACTGCTAGTTAGGTGAAAAACTAAGCAGATAATAATGATTAACGGGGATTTGGGTGGTGGTACTAGTGGCAGAGGCGGTGGAAGTGGAGGTGTTCTCCACTCGTGACCAACCTCCATGCTATGGTGAATGATTCAAAGACAAATGACTTAATCTCATGGGGTTCGTCTGGCACTAGCTTACTTATTTGGGACCATAACAAATTCTCAGCGGAAATACTTCCCGCATACTTTAAGCACAACAATTTCTCTTCTTTCGTTCACCAACTCAACTGCTATGTAAGTATTTAATCTTTTCATTTAACATTTCTTCATATATTTTTCCTATTTAATTATTATGTCCTATAACAATAATGCTTAAAATTTATGGTTGTTTGTTTATTTAACTATATTTTGTTACTATTGTGTGTCAGGGGTTCAAGAAAATACAAAGTCCTCATCAATTATTGGAGTATGGAAATCCGAATTTTCAAGCAGGTAAGGATCATTTGCTTCCATACATAAAGAGCCGCTATCAACGCCGCCGCTGCGAACAAACAAGAATTTCTACAAGTGACACAAATTCGAAGCTTGAAATTGCGAGACTAACAAAAAACACTACGGAGGAACGAAGCCCGACTAAAGAAAATGAAGTGCTCAAAAATGGGGATGATGAGAAAACCCGTCATGAAGGTGAAGAAGAAATTATGAAGAAAGAGAATTAGACACATTATTGTCAAACAACCAAGTTGTTTCGATATTATCTACTGATGCCTCTGCGATTGCGAACCCGATTCGGCTGGATCACGAAATCAACAAGAAGCATGGTCAAGGAGATAATAAAGAGTTGGGTGGTTACAAGTATAGAGAGCAAATTATAATTATATTGGATGAGGAGGAGGAGGTTTGTGAAAATGATGGGGCAAAAAAGAAGCATGCCGAAATTACTGCAGAGTTTAATGACTTGAATCCAAAGCCACCTACCAAGAGAAAGTGCAATTTCTGTCACTCTATACTAGAGTGACGAAAAACAGGGCCGTCGGTTGTCACTGTAACGCTGTCGCCTATGATGCACGGATACACCTAAAAAACTAGCGTACCGGTATCGGATACGTATCCGATACCGATACGCTACGGATACACTACCGATACGAATCCGATACGCCACGTGGCGTATCGGTTAATTAAAAGAAAATAAAAAATTCCCGATACGTATCCGATACATATTTGAGGCGTATCGGGAATATTTTGGGTCTTTTTTATAAGTTTTTAAATTGATGGCAACATCAATAAATACCACGTACAATTAAAACTTAAAACAAAATCTTTTAATCTAATTAGTAATTAACTAGCTCATGATCATAATTCCACTTTTCTCACTTCTAATCAATTTTTCTTCTTTCTCAATCCACCTCCACCAAGACACCAAATCCATGGTTGTGGCCACCTTCTACTCGCTCACCACCACCTTCATAATTCACTATATTGTTATAATCACTTTTATGAACTAATGCTTTTTGTATCAATTCTTACTTACTATTAACGTGTCATTCAATTCTTGTAATATTAATATTAATATATTTATATATATAGGCGTATCCTTGCCGTATCCGTATCGCCTATTTTTTGAAAATCCGTATCGTCGTACCCGTACCGTACCGTATCCGTATCGCCGTATCGCGTACCCGTGCAACATAGGGCTGTCGCATTTAATTCGAGCTGCTGTTTTTTCATAAAAACAGAATCGGCAGCGTTCCGACAGCTGAAGAGTCACGTGGCAATGTTCGTCGTTTGGGTTGCCGTCATTCGTGTCACACCGTGCGTTCTACATTACTTCTCCGATCATAATTATGAGCTGAAGCTTCAACGGTAATCTCATTCGTCACCTTGAAGGTAATTGAATCGATTCATGTGTGCAATTTTATTATTTATTTATTGTGCGTGGATTTTATGTTATAGAAAAGTTGGAGAATTATATACAGTCTAAAAAAATATAGAAAAACTTAAGTGATACTATTTAAAATGTTTCTTGTTATTTATGGAAATCTTTCATTTATTGCTATACTTCGTATGCTTAGGAGATGACATGTAAGCTTAAATTAGACAAGTTACTCATCTTAAAAAAAAAAGCACATGACCACTTGCCTCTTACCTCTTGCCAGCTACGTACATGAACCAATTCATACGGATTTATATAAATATAGCGTCTAGAAAATTAGACTGGAAATGGCCCCTCACTACTAGAAAAACCTGCTAATAGTGTGACAAGAGGTACTTGTAGTCACACCCGGGACAATATCACATATTATAATTAATAATTTTAAATTATTTAGCCAATTATCACTGCCAACTATCTCGAGCCAGTGTAATCAGTGAATCTTTAGGAAGGTACAAATATCTGTTTGATATCTCGAGCCAGTGAATATATTATTTAAACTTTTTGCTTGAGTTAGATGTCATGACTTCTGGCTACTCAGTTGGTATTTGACTATGATAGCGTTGCTGAGTTGTGTAATCAACAACATTGTGCCTTCTTCATGCGTGTAAAGAATGGCCTGTTTAGTAAAATGTTCTTTTGTTGTTGCATCTTTCGATATGATTATAATCAACAACATTTTTTTTTATGCTACATAACTAGATTGAGATTGAACTACACTAATGACAGAGTTTAGTATGCATAATCATAACAAGATCGCGTGTTTATAGCTAATTTGAAGAAGGATGATATTCTACACAGAGGGGAGGAGTTGAATGTGGCAGAGTTACCTGAACTCATTTAACTTTATATGTGCTTTAGTTTGAAGGATAGAGCAGGTTTACTCTTTAAAAGTTTTGGAGTGATTTGTGACTTGTTTTTCTGATTGTTCTTTGTCATGTGCAGACTGAGTGCCCTGTTTTTCTGATTGTTCTGCTTGAAGAAGGAAATTGGAATTTAGTTTCATCTCATACAACAGATTATCATACATTCAAGGAATAAAGCAGATCCACACAAACTTTATTTTTATTCTCTAATTCCAGAAAGTTCAAGAAGATGAAGGTCTATGTTCATGCTTGCTTAAAGTCGTGTGGTGAACAAGATGATGAAACATTTGCTACAATGATGATGATGATCTTTTGAAGTGCAGAGTGCACACGACGACGCCAGTTTTATTTGAAATTTTGTGTCCATTGAAACATTTGTATAGCCTTGTATTTAAGTTTATTTTTATTATAGTCAATCTTTAGTTTTGTAATGTTTAGTTTTTGGAATATACTGAAATGTAACATCATTTAAAATAATATATGTTATTTATGGTAAATGATTTCTATTTTTACTGCATTCTCTATTTATTTTCATTATAAGCTATGTTACAAAGCGTTATAAAGCTTGACTACATGTACATGTAGTTACACCTATTAATGATCAAAGTGTGACTATATCACTATATGTGGCTGTGGTGACGGTTGGAAGTGTGACAAAAGTTAAATATAGAGACGCTAAGAATTGTAATTATATGTAACTAATAACTATAATGATGCTTTGAAGTGTGATTATATGTAGCTATAGGGGGTGTTTGCAAGAGCTTTTAAAAGTAGCTTATAGGTTTTAAGTCACTGAAAATCATTTATTTGTTGTTTGCAATTCATGCTTTTGCTTCTCCTTCTCTTAAAAAAAGAAAAAAAAAATAAAAAACAGAAGCCTAAAAGCATGTTATTGGATGCTTCCATAAACTGCTTCTACTTATATATTCCTTAAATTTCTCAAAATGTCATATTTCAGCCTTAATTAATTCGAAAAAGATCTCATGATTTATCTTTCTTCATTTACGTGGTATTCTCTAGGTTTGCGAAAAATTTTGGGAAAACGTCAACGACTACTGGCCTATTTATCAAAAAAAAAAATAATAATGTGTTTTTAAGAGTAATAAATTAATAATAAATAATAATTAAAGAAAAAGTAATAATGAAAAAGAGTACAAAAAAATCTTTAATTTTTTTTACTTGGCAACAAAATGTTTATATTAACAACTTTCATATAAAGTTACACTTACTAAAAGAAATGCTTGCACCAAAGAAATTGTGCAATGTACTGTAATAAACGTATTAATTCAATTGTTATGCCAAATAATATGCGACCTATAAGCTCGTGACACGTGGCAAGTTGATGACGGACCATAAAATTTTTTATTTTTGAAATTGGATTATTAAGTCAAATTTGGGCCCTAAATCAACATTTGGGCCCAAATTGAGCTATAAGCCCAATTAGAGTTAATGGACTGTTAGAGTTGAGATGCTGTGTTAGAGTTGAAAGCCCTTGTTCGAGTTGAGGGGCCTTGTTCGAGTTGAAGGCCATTATTAGAGTTGAGATGATGTGTTAGGGTTGAAAGTCATTGTTCGAGTTGAGATGCTGTGTTAGAGTTGAAAGTCCTTGTTCGAGTTGAAGGCCATTATTAGAGTTGAGATGATGTGTTAGGGTTGAAAGCCCTTGTTCGAGTTGAGATGTTGTGTTAGAGTTGAAAGCCCTTGTTCGAGTTGAGGGGCCCTGTTCGAGTTGAAGTCAACCAATCAGGCCTAAATGGCCGGGGCCCATTAGCGTGGCCCACGCCTATAATTAAGCAAGGCTGATGCCTATAAATACCCGGCTAATTTTCATTGTTAAGGTACGTTTTTCGGAGAAGCTTTAACCTAATTCGAGTTGAGATCCGAGTTGAGCTACATCGAAATCGAGTTGAGATCCGAGTTGAGCTACATCGAATTCGGGTTGAGGAATTCGAGTTGAGATCCAGTTGAGCTACATCGAATTCGGGTTGAGGAATTCGAGTTGAGATCCGAGTTGAGATTCGAGTTGAGCTACACCGAATTCGAGTTGAGACTGAATTCGAGTTGAAGCTGAATTCCAGTCATTTTGCCCAGAATTCGAGTTATTTGGCCTGTTTTGAGCAGTTTAGTCCGTTTTCAGAATATTTTCGCATATTTCAACACTACGAGGCCTATAATTGGCATTATAGGCCCATTACTACTAAGGCCCATTACTGACTTAGGCATCGGAGTGCCTTCGCGGGGTCAGCCCCCGCCTAGTTCACGTGCCGTGTTTCCAGTGCAGGTTTTCCGAACTCAAAGCTAGCTTGGACCAATCAGGAGCTCGAGCTAGTCTGACGTGGAGTGGTTAGTCAGCAGAAGAAATTACCCCGCATCAGTGGCGCCGTCTGTGGGAAACCACTTAAGTGCACTGAGTTAGAAACACACGTGACCACTCGAACATGGTTGTAGGCACCAGAGCTCACACTGCAACTACTAGCCAGCCGCAAGGCCCTTCGACCTGTGTCGATAGGGACGGTAACAGGGATGAAACTTCTATGACTGATACAGCACGAGCTCGCACAAATGCTGCACCAGTGGAGAACCAACAGACCGATCTGGCGGTGATACCTCCTCTACCACCACAGCATGTGGAGCAAATAGTACAAACGTTGCAACAGTTGGGTGTCATACCAACCGTTGCTCCTCAGACTCAGCCAGGACTTCAAAGAAGGACCGAATTTCAGTCGCAGAACTCACGTTCACGTGATCACCGATCGGCTGGGGTAGCCCGTCGGGACAGAGGTAAGGAGGAAGATGTGATCTCACGTTCACATAGAGAGACACGTCAAGCCTCCTCTAATGTTCGCTTATTGAGGCATGCGGGCGGTCCGAGGCCTGAGGATGACATGAGAACCACTAACCCACGCAGGAGGCGTGTGGAGTTGGATGATGAAGTGAACTCATATGATAGAGTTCATAGAGGAAGAGATACCGAGAGAGTAGACAGGCGTGATAGACATTATAGAAGTTTGGAAATGAGAGAGCGCCGCGAGGCTCCTCGTGAGTATAGTCCACCGAGATACGAGGATGGCAGAAGGAGAACGGGTGGTTATAATCAAAACAACACCAGGGTGTCTGAACCCTCATCTTTTTGTGAGGAACTATGAAGTGTGGTCCTGGGTAGAGGACAGGATATCCCAAAAATGCCCAACTATGATGGGACAACATATACATCATCGCACTTGCATGTTTTGGATGGAATACTGAGCCTGGGAGGATTTGATGCTAGAATCCAGGCACAGCTTTTCTCGATCTCTCTAGTGGGAGTGGCACAGGAGTGGTTTGCACGTATACCTGCAGGAAGCATCTACAGTTACGAACAGTTGCGTGACATGTTCAGATCAAAGTTCTCTACACTCTCGGTAGATCCGCTTGAGGCAGATTACCTATGCCGCCTCAAACAAGGCGAGAGAGAATCTCTGCGGGAATATATGAAGAAGTTTAATGTGGAGATGTTGAAAGTCAAAACGCCAACCCCAAGGGAAATTCGAGGAATCCTTTTCAAGACCTTAAGGAACAGGGCTTTGGCCAATGATTTAGTGGAGAGATTGCGTCGTGAGATGGAGGTGGAAGAACTGAATCAGTATAACATAGGAGATTACAGAGATCCGGGAAAGCAGAAGATGAATGACAATAGACGTAATGACCGGCCTTGGAGAAGTGGTCCTGATCAAGATAGAAATGAATAGAGAAGGGGAAGATCACCCGTAAAGTATACTCCATTGAATGCAAGCATCACGGAGGTATTCGATGTGGCAAGACAACAAGGGTTGACCAGAAAACCAAACAAAATTAGAGAAACTGAGGGAACTCGCAACTCCAAAGAATATTGCCGTTACCACGAGCAGTATGGTCATGACACTTCACAATGTCGCACCCTCTTTGCAGAAATAGAACGTCTGATCAGAGAAGGGCATTTGGCCCAGTATGTAAGGGATCACAAGAGGGAAAGTCCTTCGAGCAAAAAGCTTAGAAATGATGACTCCAGACAAAGGGATGAACCTAGAAGAAATGAAGCTGATGAACAACCACTGAGAATAGAAAGTGCGCCTCTTAGAGGGTGATCAACATATAAAGAAGGGAGAGAATCACGAGGAAGGGAGAGAATCATGAGGAAGGTAAATCAATGAGTATTCACCAGAAATACATCCCTTGTTGGAATGGTGGAGGATTTGCCAGACTCGATAACATTTGATGAGAAGGATCGAGAACGATTAGATCCTCAGATGACTGAGTCCCACGAGCTCGACTGTTCGTTAGTAGTGACTATTGAAGTAGCAAATTACGCAATGAAAAGAGTGTTAATTGACAATGGAAGTTCGACAAACATTATCTTGTATGATACTCTTATGAAGATGGAGTTAGGGCAGCTCTACATGGAAAAGGTAACTACACCGCTGCAAGGATTCGGGGGAGCCACAGTGATACCAATAGGAATAGTAACGCTCCAAACCTCATTTGGGCACAATCCCACTAGGCGAACTCGCAATCTTATGTACGTAGTGGTCGACACCCCTTTCACATACAATATGATAACCGGAAGGCCAGGATTGAATGAGTTCCGTGCAATAGCATCTACTTATCATCAGAAGGTGAAGTTTCCCACGCCAAGAGGTGTAGGCGAGGTATGTGGAGACCACAAGGTAGCTTGGAAGTCATATGTGGCATCATTGAAACCCACGAGGAAGGAAGAAGTCAATATGCTGAACACAGTATGCCAAGAGAGGGAGTTGATGAATGCTACTAAAATGCAGAAGGAACCTAAGAGGCAAAGATTAGGGGAAGAAGCTCCGGAGGGTGTCGAGACACTGATTCCGGAGGAAGAAGAAAATAAGAGGCTGAGAAGGTACAAGGCGCAGTTGGCGCAAAACGGCAAAGTTGAGCCTTTGGGGGAATTTAGAGAGATATCCCTCGCCAAGAATGACCCTGCCAAAACTACCAGAATTGGGACTTGTATGACGAAGGAGGTGGAAGAGCGATTAATCACGTGTTTACGTGAACATTACGATGTGTTTGCGTGGACAGATGAAGATTTGAAGGGGATAGACCCTAGAATAGTCGTGCACCGACTAAATGTGAATCCGGATGCAAGGCCGGTGCGCCAAAAGAAAAGGAACTTCAGTAAAGAGAAGAATTTGGCAGCCGAGAAGGAGGTCAACCAAAAATTGGCAGCAAAACACATATACGAGGTACGCTATTCAGAGTGGTTGAGCAATATCGTGTTGGTACCAAAGGCCAATCAAGATTGGAGGATGTGTGTAGACTACACGGACTTAAACAAGCATTGTCCGAGAGATCCATTCACATTGCCTCGAATAGATCTGTTGGTGGACTCTACAGCAGGATGTGCGTTGTTAAGTATGGTGGACGCGCAAAGTGGTTTTCATCAAATCCTGATGGTTGTGTATAATATGTCGAAGACGGCCTTCGTAACTGATAGAGGAGTGTTTTGTTATCGAGTAATGCCATTCGGACTTAAAAACGCAGGGGCAACCTTTCAAAGGTTGGTGGCTAAGATGTTCTATGATCACATTGGAAAAACGATGGAGGCATACATTGATGCCATACTTATAAAGAGCGTCAAGGCAGAGGACCATGTTGATCATTTGCGTACAGCCTTTTCAATCATGCGACTGTATGGAATGAAGTTAAACCCGAAGAAGTGCACCTTTGGGGTTAATGGAGGAAAGTTTTTGAGATACATGGTAAACCAGAGCAGATTCTCCTAACGCCATTAGCTCTGTCCTGGTATGAGCTGAAGGGACGCATCATTTACCAGTCTACTACATCAGCAAGGTGTTGCATGGAGCAGAATTAAATTATATAGATATTGAGAAGTTTGCTCTAGCGGTAGTTCACTCCGCAAAGAAGCTGAAGCCTTATTTTCAGGCTCATCCAATCGTAGTCTTGACTGACAAACCGTTGAAGCAAGTTTTGACAAAACCAGAGACATCATGAATATTTGTCAAGTGGACAATAGAGTTAAGCGAGTATGGAATAGAGTATCGACCCAGACAAGCGATCAAGGCACAGGTCTTTGCTGATTTTGTTGTTGAATCATTCGGAGGAAGAGAAGAAATGACCACGGAGGGTCAAGTATTGGCTTTGGAGGGGGACTTGTCCACTGTTCTGTGGACTCTTCACGTAGATGGATCCGCGACTACCTTAAAGGGAGGAATAGGGATCTATCTACGGTCCCCCGAAGGAATGGAATATGAGTACACCATTAGCCTCAACTTCACGGTGACTAATAATGAAGCAGAGTACGAGGCGGCTGTAGCAGGGACTAAAATGTGCAAATCTCTAGGGGTAACACACCTAGCAGTCTTCACTGACTCGCAGTTAGTAGCCAATCAGTTCGCTGGTACTTATGAAGTAAAGGAAGAGAACATGGTGAGATATTTAGCTAAGTTGAAGGAGGGAGCGGAGTCCTTCACGGTATTCACTCTTAGTCAGATTCCAAGGGCAGAAAACACCAAGGCGGACGCACTCTCTCGATTTGCCAGCTCAACGGACGTATACATTGAACGACGAGTGGTCCTATTGGCATCTGAACAACCTGCGATAGGCAGAATTTCACGTGCAAAGGAGCAAGAGATAGAGTTTGTGATGCCAATTATTGACGAACCTAGCTGGAAGGATGACATTATCAAATTTCTAAAAGATGGGAGTTTGCCTTTGGATCCTCAGGCAGTAAGGAGGTTGAGGTATAGTGCCTCACGATACGTGATCTTCAATGAGGAACTATACAATCGGTCTTTTGAAGGACCATTATTGAAGTGTTTATCGCCGAATCAAGCAGAATATGTCATGGATGATATCCACGGAGGATCATGCGGGAATCATGCAGGTGGTAGAGCATTGGGTCAGAAGATTATGAGGCAAGGTTATTATTGGCCTACCTTATTCAAGGACGCAATGGAATATGTCAAGAAGTGTGAGAGTTGTCAATTGCATGCTCACTCAACCCATGTACCAGCCCAACTCTTACATCCCATGGAGGCAACGTGTCCTTTCGATCAATGGGGAATAGTCTTAGCGGGACCGTTACTGGCGGCAAAGAATGGCAAAAGATTTATGGTAGTGGCGGTGGAATATTTCTCCAAATGGGTAGAAGCCGAAGCGTTAGCAGCTATCACGAAGAAGAACATGATTGAGTTCATCTGGAGAAATATTATCTGTCGTTTGGGTCTTCCACGTGTTAGACCACGTGTGATAGTATCAGATAATGGAAAACAATTCACGGGATCAGAGATTACATCGTGGTGTAAAGAGCTAAAGATAAAACAACACTTTTCTGCAGTTTCGCATCCCCAAGCAAACGGACAAGTGGAGTCCACCAACAAGACACTGAAAGACTATCTGCAGAAACGTTTGTTTCAAGTGGGTGGAACTTGGCCAGAAACTTTGCCCGGAATTCTGTGGGCTTACAGGACTACACCAAAGAGAGCAACCGGGGAGACTCCGTTTTTATTGGTGTATGGGTCAGAAGCTGTCATACCAGTGGAGGCAGGAATGACAACGCATAGAATGGAGAGTTACAACCCTGAAGAAGCCGCTCGATTAAGGAAGTTGGATTTGGATATGATAGGTGCAATCAGGGAAGAAGCTTCTCAATGTTCGCTCGCTAATAAGATTGTGATGGCAAAAGCTTACGACAAGAAAGTACGTTTCAGAAAATTCCAAGTTGGAGACTTGGTGTTAAGAAAGGTTGAAGCAACAGGAAGGCATGTTGGAAAGCTACAACCGACATGGGAAGGACCATATAGAGTTGTCAAGGCGAGTACCAAAGGATACTATTATTTAGCGAAACTCGGAGGAAAGATGTTGAAAAGGCCCTGGAACATTCAGAATTTGCGTCGTTTCTACGCATGAGAAATTCACCAAGCGGATGATGGAGCACGAATGAGGACAGTTTTAGATTTTCTAAGAAATAAAGCGCTTGATGTGGAGGCGCAGTAGATTGGTAGGTTTATTTTTTGTGCAAATAATGAGATCCCGACTTGTGGGAGTCAATACGAGGTTCCGACCTGTGGGACCCGACGAGATGTAAGCACCAAAATGAACTACGTTCGACTTGATTCCCACTTATAAGGGATACGTAGGCAGCTTGTCGTGGCTGCAAGTGCAGTCCGAAATAAATAAAACTTTCTTTTTGGCCAAAGGATACTTGCTTGAAGTATAATATCGAGAAAACAAAGGATGAAGGACTGCAATTAAACTAGGTGAAGAGCCTATTGGGTGAAATTTCCATAAAGTAGGCGAGCTATAAAAGCCCTACAGAAATTAAACTAGGTGAAGAGCCTATTGGGTGAAATTCCCATAAAGTAGGCGAGCTATAAAAACCCTACAGAAATTAAACTAGGTGAAGAGCCTATTGGGTGAAATTCCCATAAAGTAGGCGAGCTATAAATGCCCTACAGAAATTAAACTAGGTGACGAGCCTATTGGGTGAAATTCCCATAAAGTAGGCGAGCTATAAATGCCCTACATAAATTAAACTGGGTGAAGAGCCTAATGGGTGAAGTTCCCATAAAGTAGGCGAGCTATAAGAGCCCTGCAGAAATTAAATAAGCTCAAGACCCGCATGCTGAAAAGCCGATAAAAGCGACTAGCAATTATGGCTTAACTGAAGAAGAAGAAAGATGATGAACATTCTTCTTGTCACTTTGGAAAGCCATGATTTTCTACTGAGATGGAAATCCACCGTATAGATGAAACGGGAAACATAACCATATAACAACAAGACCATACTACATTGATGAAAGACAAGACTCGAAATAAAATACAAGTCCAAGAAAGCAACTATTGGAAGACTAAATCCCAAAGGTCAACAAAAAACGTCAAAATCTCGAGAAGGAAACAAAGAGTACTCATGAATGAAAAACAATACTAAAATCTAAACAAAAGAGGCACATGCGCCAAAAAACCAAAATGAACGAGGACAGAACTCCTAATGACCACCCTTGCCGCTGGAGTCAAGGTCAAAGTCCAGATCACCTATAATACCACCACCAACTGGAACCCTCAAAAGCTCGGCGCGACGCTCCTCGTCCTGTTTCTCCAATCGTGCAACCTCACCGGCACCAAAACCTGCATAGCCATCATTCAATCTGTATCCAGCATCAGCAAGGACTTTTGTACTAGTAGCAGCCAAGGTTTTCATCAAGTCGCTGTCACTCAAATCCGCCGTGGAAAGCTCATCCCTAGAAGCGGCAGCAGCAAGATCAACAGTGGAAGGGTCAACCAATGAGATAGAAGGAACGACAGCAGCAGCAGCTATCAAAGGGATAGATGCGGGTGCCATCGAAGAAACCAAAGCTGCAGTAGCTGTCAATGGGGCAGCGGCGGAAGAAGTATGTACATCGCCGATGTCCGCACCCTAGACAGAGTCCTCGACGTCAAGCTCATAGTCTAAAGAGTCACCAGACCCAGCTAACTCTGCTAATTATGCTGGATCCATCAAATCTCCCAGCCAAAGTAGTCTATCGCCAATCAGGGATACATAGACATCAGTAGTGGGATAGAGCCCACCACGAGGCACCACGTCGGATTCCTCAGCTGCAGATGCATCTTCTTCATGGCGTGGCGTTGAAATTCTCATATCAAACTGAGAAATATCGAGAAAATTGGGACAACTAGCAGCTGCGTGATAATACATTCTCCGGTATCCCCTCTTCATGTCTTTACTAGATCGATGTAAAGCCATGAAAGCCCACGTCTCTGAGGCAAAGAAGTCCCTCACAATGGCAGTGCGTTGAGCAACATTAGGAGAAAATGCTACTGCGGAGGCCTACAAAGAATAACGGGGGGAGGAGTGAGCACATATATAACAATAAAGACATACACAATATGAGAGAAACGGCAAGTAGTGTTACCTCAGCTTTCCCTTCCTCAAACCTAACAAGCTTAGCTGTAGCAATATCATTCTTCTCCTTTTCCTCCCAGTAGGCGAGGGTATCCGTCAATTGTTTCTTATCATTGATATGATCCTCCTCAAGATTCTTAATCTGAATATCTCCCCGAGCCACACGTCCTTTCAAGCACTCATGATCAATCTGCAACTTGGCCAACTCAGCCTTCACCGCAGCCAACTCCTCGGTAACTCTACGGGACTCGGCACGAGCTTCATCGCCGAGCTTCGCATGCTCTTCAGCAACAGATCTGGAAATATCATACTGCGCTTTATGCTCCGCAGCTTCAACTTGTGCCTCTTGGCACAAATTTTTCTGCTTTTCAACCTCGGCCCAAGCTTCTTCAGCATTCTTCTGTTCGCCTGACAAAGCACGTCGCAATTTATGATTTCCTTACGCGCATCATCTGTACGATTGTTGGCTTGACAAAACACCTTATGCTTTTTATCATAAAGAAAATGAGACTTACTCTGTTTAGCAGACAACTCCTTGTAAAGAATCCCCATGGTATCATAAGCGACACCAACCTACATAAAAGGCAATAATAGATTAGAGCCACGAGTTATAAAATTCAAGCACCAAAGCAACAATAAACCAAATAGAAACTCCTACCCGATGGAGACCAAGAGCGGCTTCCTCCAATAGACGTTGCGGATCTCCTTTGCAAGCTTTCTCAAAAAATGACTTCCTATCAACCGCAGGCCATAGCTTGGCCAAAGAGTGAACCGCTATTGGACCATCTAATTTGTAGGCACCGCAAGCTTCCGATAACTTCGGGACTTCATCCAGAACAGTTATATCATCAAAGGTGTACGTAACACGCTCGAGTTGAGGGGTATAGGCGGGACGCTTCCCTGTCCTTTTATCAGCACCAGAACTACGTTTCTTGCCACTTTTCTCACCAGACAAGTCAGCAGTCTTGTCTTTCCTCAACCAAGAAGACCCTCCAGTGGCAGTGGAACCTTTAGTCACCGAGGGAGGATTAGGCTCACTCCTGTCATGACCCAGGCCTGCCACACCGTCAGAACCGCCTATGGCAGGATCAATATCAACAACAACCTCATGCAAAGGATCAGCATTGGATTGGAGTGGAGGTGGTGGCAGGGTCACTCTAGGAGCAGATGAACGACGTGGCTCGCCAGAACCAACCCTGTCTCGAGCAGATGATGGAGCCACATGAGCACGTGGACTACTTGGTTCACCGTGCCTACGGCTACTACCCTCGGGTCCACGCTTGCGGGTACGGGAAGTCGGCACTCCGTTCTCCTTGTCAAATTGGTCTAAGTTGGCCAAAAAGTTGTTATTTCGCGACATTTGATCTGAAAACAAACAAACTCAGAAGACAAGAATAAGGCAATGACAATAAAGACAAATACAAATATTAAAAGCAAGTAAGCAGCAACAAATGGTACAGAAAGAGAAGAAATCACTACCAAGTGATTCTTCTCCAGACAAGCCGACAAAGGTCAAACTGTCATCATTGACTAAAGATCTGGCATCTAAAGGATGATTTTTCAGTAAGGTGATCTGATCGTCGATAATGCCACCACTACCAGAAGATACGGGGAATTTGCGACCTCGACCCCAGTCTCGACAAAAGTCTTTGAACTCCTCTGTGTCCTTACATCTCACAAACAAATAGTGTTTTTTCCAACTCTTACCAAACCCCGAGGCCAAGTTTCGAATAAAGGCACGATTTCTCCTAGCTACGATGGAATAAAATCCCGACTCAGACCCTTTCTTGTAATATTTAAGAGTAAAGAGACTCCAGAAAGTGGCGGGCGACATATCTAATTTATGAACCTTGAAGGCTACAACATACCCGAGCATCCCGAGATAAGAATTTGGACACAATTGCGAAGGACTAACAGGAAAGGACATCAGAATTTACGAAGACAGTCATACACCCTAAAGGGGGAAGATGCATGCGATCAGTGCTAGAAGGAATGACAATTTCATACCCCTCGGGAATATTATATCTATCAGTGAAGTGCTGGGGGGTTTGAAGTATGCTGGAGATAAAATCATCAAAACAAATCGAAGAGCTAATCAAAGGAATTGGACTATCGTTGCCTACACAATCATCAACAAGTTCAACATTACTCCCAATAATTTGACCCGAGGGCCCAACGTCATTATCAGAACCGACTACAGTGTCGGAAGAACTTAGTTCTACATCATTCGATTCCCGACCAGTCTCAGAAGACGAACTACTCTCAGAAACAGACATTAATTAAGCAATCAAAATGAGTTAAGCCAGGAAGTTATCGGCTTGACTATACTCGGAACGAGAGTAAGAATTTCCAAAATGGGATACCGAAAGATTAGCACACCGATGACGATTGTGATAGTTCGGATATCGCACCACAGAACGAGAGTCACCGTAACCCGCCGTCGCAAAATTTCCTGCAAAAAAGAGCCACAAAGTCGAATTAGCAAAATATTAAAATTTGCACGAAAATTGACTAAGGCAATAACTCTAACAAGGGAGACAAATTCGACTTGAAGATGACGTGTTAGAGTTGAAAATTCTACATGATCGAGTTGAAAAATGCATTAGATTTGAAGATGCATTAGACTTGAAAGGGGCATTAGAGTTTAAAACAACTTGGTAGCCTTGTTCGAGTTGAAAAGTTGGCACATTTCGAGTTCAAAAGGCAAGTTCGACTTATACCGGAAATACGCCCAATTCGAGTTCAAAAATGTACACCAAATTCGCCTTAAAGTCGAAATCTGAGCCAAAATTCGGGTTGGAAGTAAACTCTGTTAGAGTTGAAAACATCACAATTCGACTTGAAGAGTTGAAAACATCACAATTCAACAATTGCTCAAATTAGAGTTGACAAATCAAGTCGTATTCTTCCTATCATTCGACTTGGGTGAGATTCGACTCGGACTTCGAACTAATTTCACGAATTCGACTGATAACAACGACGCCCCAATTCAATTTGAGGGCTGAAATGCGAGTTGCAGAATTCGAACAAAACGCACAATTCGACTTCAACACTTGAGGAATTCGACAATGACGCCCAATTCGAGTTGAAACTCGAGTCTACTTCACGAAATCGACCCGCCGCTCGACTTGAGGAATTCGACCCGAAAACCCAATTCGACTTGAAACAACGCCGCACCTCAATTCGACGTGATGGCAAAAATCCGTGTTGAAATCAACACGACCCTAGAATCGACGCGATGGCAAAAATTCGTGTTGAAATAACTCGACTTCAAAACAACTCGGCAACATTGTTCAACAATAATCAACGGAATCGAGTTAAAATTGGGCAAATTCGAATTGAAGATCGTCACAAATCGAGTTGAAAAGTTCAACTAAGCGTGGATTTCGAGTTCAAATCATTCGACTTAAAAAACAACACCCACTCGACTTGTGCAAAAATTCGAGTTAAAACAACAATAGTGTCGCGATCGGCTTGGAAATTTCAGTTGCAATAAAAAAAATGAAGTATTTCGATGTGAGTAGAAGGGAAACTTATGTGATATTCGACTTGAAGACGCTGCCAATTTTTCGAGTTGAAAATTTCGAGTTCAAACTCAGCTAAAAGCAGACAGCGGAGAAAAAATGGCGAAATGGGAGTTGATGCGCTATTTATAGAGGGGTGGTGGCGGATATTTACAAAATTGCCACCGCCCCCACTATCTGGGCCTGGCCCTCTCTTTTCACGACCCAGATTCAATTCCAGCCCATAAAAATTTATAGATGGTGCTGCGGGCCATTTCCTTTTAACTACCAGGTGACCAAGCTCGTGGCCCAGTTATGTATATATATATATATATATATATATATATGTATAACGTATATACATATATACATCAAATTTGCAAACGCTCGTGTACCACGAGCCCCTGCAAATTGGTGCACTTATGAAGGGTCAAATAAAATTTTGATGCGTCAAGAAAAAAATCGAAGCATCAAATTTGCAAACGCTCGTGTACCACGAGCCCGTGCAAATTGGGGGACTTATGTTATGCCAAATAATATGCGACCTATAAGCTCGTGACACGTGGCAAGTTGATGACGGACCATAAAATTTTTTATTTTTAAAATTGGATTATTAAGTCAAATTTGGGCCCTAAATCAACACTTGGACCCAAATTGAGCTATAAGCCCAATTAGAGTTAATGGGCTGTTAGAGTTGAGATGTTGTATTAGAGTTGAAAGCCCTTGTTCGAGTTGAGGGGCCTTGTTCGAGTTGAAGGCCATTATTAGAGTTGAGATGATGTGTTAAGGTTGAAAGCCATTGTTCGAGTTGAGATGCTGTGTTAGAGTTGAAAGCCCTTGTTCGAGTTGAAGGCCATTATTAGAGTTGAGATGATGAGTTAGGGTTGAAAGCCCTTGTTCGAGTTGAGATGCTGTGTTAGAGTTGAAAGCCCTTGTTCGAGTTGAGGGGCCTTGTTCGAGTTGAAGTCAACCAATCAGGCCTAAAAGGCCGGGGTCCATTAGCGTGGCCCACGCCTATAATTAAGCAAGGCTTATGCCTATAAATACCCGGCTAATTTTCATTGTTAAGGTACGTTTTTCGGAGAAGCTTTAACCTAATTCGAGTTGAGATCCGAGTTGAGCTACATCGAATTCGAGTTGAGATCCGAGTTGAGCTACATCGAATTCGGGTTGAGGAATTCGAGTTGAGATCTGAGTTAAGCTACACCGAATTCGAGTTGAGACTGAATTCGAGTTGAAGCTGAATTCGAGTCATTTTGCCCAGAATTCGAGTTGAGGGCTGAATTCGAGTTATTTGGCCTGTTTTGAGCAGTTTAGTCCGTTTTCAGCATATTTTCGCATATTTCAACACTGCGAGGCCTATAATTGGCATTATAGGGCCATTACTACTAAGGCCCATTACTGACTTAGGCATCGGAGTGCCTTCGCGGGGTCAGCCCTCGCCTAGTTCACGTGCCGTGTTTCCAGTGCAGGTTTCCCGAACTCAAAGCTAGCTTGGACCAATCAGGAGCCCGAGCTAGTCTGACGTGGAGTGATTAGTCAGCAGACGAAATTAACCCGCATCATCAATTATATTAAAATTTAAATTATTTTATTTTTAAATGTAACCATCATTGTGTCTACATGAGTGAAACATTTATATTATGTATACTTTAAATAGGGTAAAACAAACCTTATTGCATTTTAATTAATATTCAAAAGTTGTTTTCACTAGCTATTGCAAACACCACAAAACTATTTTAACTTCTTAAAATAAATTTTAAAAACACATTTGCAAACACTCACTGCTTTAATTCAAACGCTACTTTAAGTAACTTTAAGTAAAAGTTATCAACAAGTAGTTTTCATAAGCTCTTGCAAGCACCCCCATAGTGATGCTTCAAAGTGTGACCATATGTAGCTATGGTGATGTTTCAAAGTGTGACTACATGTCACTATAGTGATGCTTCAAAGTGTGCTCACATAGATATATAGTCATGCGTCCCTAATTGCAAAATTTGACCCAAATTCCTGATTTCATCGTTCAATTCTCGATATTTAAACACATCCAAGAAAATGGTACATGGAATCGACGAAAATATGCACGTGTGGAAGGAGAGCGACTACAATAACTTCGTGGACTAATCTAAATTCGGGTAGGAGATTTGCCCATTGTAAAAATTTATGTTCTTGTTAAACTCAAGCTCTCGATTTCACCGAATATGCCGAAATTCATTTACTTATTTACACCTTTTGATTTCGAAGGGGCGTGGTGCATGTGATTTTTTTGCTTGGATTGATCCCCCGATGTGCGATAGATCCCGTGTTATTTTTCCTGGGTTGTTGAGGAGGATTAACAATCTTGAAAGTGAAGTTGCTCAGGCGAAGATAAAGCAGAGAAGATTGTGCTTTGCCATTTTTCTGATTTTTGGGTATTCTTGTGGTGAGAGGTTGAAAGGTTTTAGCTGTTGAGTGCACTAATTAGTTTTGTAATGTGATATTGTTTTAGTAATGTTGTATTGGTATTGTGTTGGTTGGCGTCTTGTTGTGGGTAATGTATTGTTGAGTTTTTTTTAGTAGTTGGTATGGTAAATTTGTTTAGTTCACCTTAATATTGTCATGTAACAGATTTTGATTAGTAAGTAATGATTGAATGTTGGAAATGTATTGGTGTATAGGTCTACTAAAATTTTGCATCAGTAACACAAAACCAACATGCGGCATACAAATGCATGACCATAAACACAATCTAGATTTGAAAAATTGCATATTGTCTGACCATAAATACACATGCTGCAAGATTTACAGAAACAACACATTGTCAATTCCATGAACCCTTTTCACACGCCTTCCACATTTGCACATTTTCGTCGATTCCATGTCCCCTTTTCTTGGATGTGTTTAAATATCGAGAATTGAATGATAAAATCAGGAATTCGGGTCGCATTTTGCAATTAGGGTTCTTGCGGATGATTTCACCCTGAAATTGGGGATTTTCAGTTACATTGTAGAGCGATCCAAAATAGAGCCTTCGGTGAGTAGGAAATGACATATTTCCCCCTCTATTTTGGGGCTAGGGGTTAAGAGGGGGGGGGCATCATACTTCTGCAAAATAAGCTTGGGGGTTTTGTGCTCGAAAATAGAGATTGGGGGGTAAAGTGCTCTGGCCATAATAGTTGGGGGGGGGGGGGGTTATGTTCCTTTTTCCCTTAAGTATAGAAGTATCAAGTACTACTCACTTCAAACTCCAAACACGTGATGAGTTAAATAATGAGGGGAACAATAAGGCCTTGAGTTAATAGGCAAATTATTATCAAATACTTTTCTAATCTTCTACCCTCAGGGTTAACATTTAGGGGGAATGACACACTACAACTTAGATCTTGAAATTCTCTAATGAAATATAGTTCATAGTTACTGTTCATATACATAAATCACAAGGTTAGCTAGCAATTTTTCAAAATGAATTCTCTATATTAGTCTGGGATAAAAGCATCAAGTCCCCCAACCTATTGGTACTTTTGCGGACTTGTCCCCTAACCTATTTTTATAAGAATTTTTTTTTCTAAATTTTTCACGTCTTTTTTATTTACCCCACAAGTGTATTTTCGATATTTTTTGGCCTAAATAATTTCAGTTTGGGGTATTTTTTATATTTTTTTTGACCACCAACTGGCAAAATACATCTAGTGCAACAAATATGAGTCGTGTGGGAGGGAATATTCTAGTAAAAAATGGTCAGAAATACACTGGTAGGGTAAATGGAACAAGTCGGCAAAATTAGGGGGCAAAGTGCTTATAAAAATAGGTTAGGAGGCAAGTCGCAAAAGTGCCAAAAGATTGGGGAGCTTGATACTTTTATCCCAAAAATATTTTATATTCTAGTAAGTGAACTGAAACCAACTATATATGCAGATAAAAAGTTGCCCAAATGAATGCGAGAGTATCAGGCAAATTAAACCAAGAAAAATGGCAGTACCTGAGCACGCCCCTAAGAGGAAAAGAAGCATAGTTTAAAAAAGATAAGTCAACACACATCTAGATCCTAAAAACATATTTTTCTAGGATTTTTCTCTCAAGGGCGATTCTTCCTTCACGTATTTTCATCTCTCTCATCCGTCTCCGGTGCAATATTGAAACGTTTTTGTTTCCTTGATTACCTTCGGTGTTGGTTGTTGAAGTAGAGGCCGTGCTTGGTTGTAGTCTTTTTGAGATTTTTCTTCATCAAGTCCTTCTTTTTGGCCGTGTGCGTTGGATCTTGAGCGTGGATTGTACGTTCTTGATCATAGATTGATTCTTCATCATCTTAGTGGAAGTTAATCCTTCATTCCGTGGTCATTCAAGGTGTTCGTGTTGATTACTTGCGATATATGTTTGACGTTTTTGGGGAGATTCCTCCATTGATTTTGGTGAAGATCATTTCATATGAAGAAGTTTCATCACACCGTGGAGTCTTGGAAGCTTTGAAGGTGGTTTCGTAGGAGTCATAGTGGAAGACGGATTACTAGCGCACCAAGTTTCACCTTGGCGCCCTTGCGCTATGGAGGAGCCCTCCTCCTCCAACATTGCACTTCCTCCATCGGTTGACTCACCACCAACGTTCATGGATAAGCTTGAAGGTTTTCTATCCCTTGAAGTGACGCTCGCCCCAAAGGAGAAATTGGTTGAAAGTAAGCTCCCTCCCGTGAATGTCCCAAAGCCGAATGCTCCTCTTTCAAAATAGTTGTCTGGACTCTTTGATCACACACTCATTGGTAAGCATGATCTTTCTCTTCTATCGTTATGCAAATCTTTTGGAGATGATCCTACTTTTGCTCTTGACAAATGTGTTACGGAACCAAAAACTCAGTTGAACTATCAAGGTAAACCAGCTATACGTTTTCAAAAGAAATACTTTGAGCACTTTGCAACTCAATTTAAGTACTCGTTAGTGGAGAAATTCTCTCATGGTCGTCCTTTTCTGGAGGAGATGCAAAGTTGGCTCTTAAAGTTGCAGTTGAAGGGTCAATTCTCCCTTGGAGGTATTGATTCACGTCATGTTTTCATTCAACTTGCTTTGGAGGACAAGGCAGGCATGGATGGTTCGTGGCTTTCCGATGAGGATTTTCAAGTGGACACCATTTTTTGACCCTAAGGTCGAATCATCACTTGCTCTGATATGGATTTCTCTCCCTCGACTCCATATTATTTTGCATCATAAAGAAGCTCTTTTTGATATTACATCGATGATTGGCACCCCGTTGAGAATTGATGAACCTATTGTGAAAGTTATCGTTCAAGTTCTGCTAGAATCTGTGTTGAGATGGATATTTTGGATGAGGAGGTTAAGGAAGTGTTTATTCATGGTCCAGAGGGTAGCCTTTTTCAAAAAATCATCTAAGGTGACAAACCATTCTATTGCACGGTGTGTAACCGCGTTGGACATAGTGTGGAGAAATGTTACATGACCGGTAAAGTGAAGCATCATATGAATACTAGAAGATTCTATAACCGAAACATCCAACCAACAAGGATTCTCAAGAGAACCAATCACTTCCTAAGCGAATGGATAAGGGAAAAGGAAGCATGATAGAGAAAGAAAAAATGATCCATATTGAAACACCAACCAAACATATATATAGACCCATTAATGATAAAAGTGTGACTATATGTGGCCGTGGTGACGGTGGGAAGTGTGACAAAAGTTAAATATAGAGACGCTAAGAATTGTAATTATATGTAACTATAATGATGCTTTGAAGTGTGATTATATGTAGCTTTGCAAGAGCTTTTAAAAGTAGCTTATGGGCTTTAAGTCACTGAAAAGCATTTATTTGTTATTTGCAATTCATGCTTTTGCTTCTCCTTCTCTTAAAAAAAGTCAAAAAAAACAAAAAACAGAAGCCTAAAAGCATGTCACGGGATGCTTCCATAAACTGCTTCTACTTATATATTCCTTAAATTTCTCAAAATATCATATTTAAGCCTTAATTAATTCGAAAAAGATCTCATGATTTATCTCTTTCTTCATTTACGTGGTATTCTCTATGTGTTTTTAAGATAAATAATATAATAATAAATAATGATTAAAGAAAAAGTAATAATGAAAAAGAGTACAAAAAAATCTTTAATTTTTTTTACTTGCCAACAAAATGTTTATATTAACAACTTTCATATAAAGTTATACTTACTAAAAGAAATGCTTGCACTAAAGAAATTGTTGAATGTACTGTAATAAACGTATTAATTCAATTACATTAAAATTTAAATTATTTTATTTTTAAATATAAACATCATTGTGTATGCGTGAGTGAAACATTTATATTATGTATACTTTAAATAGGGTAAAACAAACTTTATTGCATTTTAATTAATATTCAAAAGCTGTTTTTCACTAGGTATTGCAAACACCACAAAACTATTTTAACTTCTTAAAATAAATTTTAAAAACACATTTGCAAACACTCATTGTTTTAATTCAAACACGGCTTTAAGTAACTTTAAGTAAAAGTTATCAATAAGTAGCTTTCATAAGCTCTTGCAAACACCCCCATAGTGATGCTTCAAAGTGTGGCCACATATAGTGACGCTACAAGGTGTCACAATAACTTATAGTAACCACCACTTATGTGACGCTTTAAAAAGCGTGACTAAAGAAGAAAGTGTTACTATAGGTCTTTTTAGTGACATTTTTCAGCGTCACTAAAGCCAATTTTTCTAGTAGTGCCTCATATATAAAATTGGATTCAGGCACATAGAGTAGGATTATATATCTAGCTCCTAGGCCCTAGCCTCACCGACACCTTCAACAATTTTGCACCTGAGCTCTGAAAACTCACAAACGGGTGGTGAACAAGCACAACACCTAAGTAATCATACTGATCAAAAAATAAAATAAAAATAACCTAAGTATTCGTCTCTCGTTTAGATAAGATGTGCTTAATTCGAGAAAAAATGCGTTATAGCTCGAGGTGGTTTCAGACCAAAGTCTTCATAGTTTCAGAATTTCAGAGAAGTTTTCTATGATTTTATAAATTTTGCAGATAACTTTTTTCTCATCTTACTCTGCCAGAGAGTGAGCTACGTATACCTTGATCTATGTCTAAGTGCGCTTGATTTTTGAACAAATTTCTTTAAAAGTTGTATCATACCATTTATGATTTATGGTTATTAACATAAAACTCTTTTGTAGTCTAGAAATTTGCAGGATAAAGTTATTTATTGTTAAATAAAAAATATATGATTTTTTTGATTCCCCCTTACAAGTATAAAGTTATCATGTTTCTAAATTCATGTTTGTTTGTTTATTTTTTTATTTCTTTTATGAGCAAGTAAGGGTAATGTGATTATTTGAATATGAAAAGATCTATTCAATATTTTAACAAAAGAAAATGTGTGCAAAGGTTTTAAAAGAAAACAGAATGAAGTTCTACACAATTACCAAACTACAACAGAACTTTGTGCAAATTTCAAAAACTACAAGAAACTTTTCGGTTGATATTCCATTGAATTCAAATTTCAGATCATGTTTCATTGAATTACTCTTTCCATTTCTTTTGGTAATAACTAATTGCTCGTCTGGGTTACATAAGAAATAACAAAAGTACAAATAAGCTTGAATTACACTAAACTATGCTAATATAAGTTGTAAACAGACTAGCTTTGTCCGGATCACCATAAAGCACGATGGGATTGGCGAACGGAACCTAAAACTCCAAATAAATTGAAATCAGATTCGTCTTGAATCTGGACCTCTTGAAACTGGGCTTTTCTCAAAATCTGGACGGTGTCGAAAGTGGGTATAATACTGAACTCGAAACTGAGTCAACTCGAAATGCTTGGTTCTCGATTCAGGTTCTCCAATAACCATGAGTCTCAAAATTATAGATATATCGAAAAGGTTTTATCGAATGCCTCAATACAAGAGCGATGTGATGCTACAATATTAAATGACTTGCCTTGATTATGGGGTCATAGGTATTTATGGCCTCGGGATGCGGGACTAATGTGTGTGTGCTACTATTATGTGTTATAAATGGAATTAATGCACACAAATCGCAAATTCTTCTTAATTAGTCAATATTCAATAAACAAACTATTTCTTCTTATAAATATAATGTACTACTCAGGGTTTTGAAACCCGGCCCGGACCGGCCGGTTCGACCGGTCGGACCGGGACCCGGTGGCCTGAACGGCACGGTTCAGGCCACGAAACGGGTTGCTAAGGCAGCCGAGCGAACCAGCGATTTCAGCCGGTTCGCCCGGCGGCCCGGCGACCCAGTTCCGCTAGTGAACCAGTGTGGCTATATTTGTTTTTTTTTATATTGACAGTCTGAACATGAAAGGAAAAAATAAGAAAAAAACAAAAGGGAAGAAGAAGAAGAAGACGGCTGATGGAGAGAGAAAAACAAGGAAAAAAAAGAAAGAAGAAGAAGAGAAGAAGAAGAGCGGCTGATGAAGAGAGAGAAATGGAGAGAGAAAGAAGATTGATGGATGATATCATGATAACCTATTTTATCTACGTGGGCTTTGTTTTTGTAATGGGCTCCTAGTTTTTCTTTTCTTTTTTTTTAGTCCATTGTATATTTATTGTTCTTAAAAAAAGATGATACAAACATAAATGTATAAATTTGTTAGTTCCCTATAATGATTTTATTAAATTGAGAGTTTACTTATTTATGGAAGTTTAATTAAGACATAGACATAGCGTTTAAGTCCTATTTATAAGAAGATACTTTAATTTTATTTGTCAATAATGGGACTTATAATATAACATATATAAATATTTATAACGTTTTATAATTATGACACACTAATATATCCAATTTATTTATAAGAATTTTAACATGTTACTTAAGTTTTGAACTTTTGATAATTATTGGGCTAATGGAAAGTAATTATATTACTTAGTAGCGATCACATATACTTTATAAAGACCAAAAGTTGAAAAATGTGAAATATATATATCCTAAATATATAATTGAATATAAATAACCTTTACTAATTCACCCAGTAGAGTTATTTAATATTTTATTTACTTATTTAGTGATTAGTTGTGATAATATAATAGCATGATATTTTTATTTAAAGATTTTGTAGTTGAGGAATTGAGTAATTTGTTATGACTATTGTTATACAATTGAAGCTTGAAACTTTGAATTATATACTTTATTGAACGTTGACTAAAGTTAACAAACCGGTCCAACCAGTGGTTCGACCGGCTCGACCTGTTGACCCACTACCCGGTAGGCTCACCGGGTCTGTCACCGGGCCGGGTTTCAAAACACTGGTTACAAAAACCTGAAATAAGACGAAGATTCAACTCCAATTTTTGGTCATTACTTCTACAATAATTCACAACTCACAATTTATGTGTTCATCAACTCAAAAAAGCATATTCATCATCAGTGTACGCGGACAAGGTTTGCACTGGAACTAATCCAGGCGCGACCTCCTCAAAACGAACAACAGCGCAAGCAAACTCCTGCAACGTGCGATCTCCATTGCTAAACAGTCTTACAACATATGAACTCCTTGCCGCGACTCAGACTAACGCGACGCACGAACCAAATGGAACACAATCCCGCCACTGGCCTCCTTGCACGACCTCTTCAATGGCAAACAGCTTTGCAATGATCTCCCTCGCATCGACGAACCGCAACACAATCGAACACTTGCTGCCTAAATTTCTTGATCTAATTGAGCTTTCCGCGTCCAAACTCTTTGCGCGAACAAACAGTGCTTTCAACGTCCGAACTTCAAGCAACTCCGGTGAACTTTCGTTGCGTGAACTCCACCACCAAAATCCCATCATTAGTGGACTCCCGCCACATCGTATCCGATGGATCCAAACGTGTAAACTCCATCACGCAAAGTCCAGCACAACACGCGACCACGAATGAGCTGTTCTTACAATACCACAAACTCCACCTCTCGATCGAGGTCACGAATTCGAACAATCTCCTCCATGTGCACAAATTCTTCACCGACGAACACCTTTGCAACAAACAGCTTGCGCCAACGAAACAAACTCTTGTTCCACGAAAGGATCTACAACTCCGAACACCTCCATAGAACTCTATCAGCTAATGAACTACTCATCCTGTGTGAACTGATCAGCTTCCCTCTCTCTCGCGAGATCTCTGTCTCTCGAACAGGGTGGAACAATAGACGAAGCTGCTATTTTATAAAAAAAGGAGAATAGGTGCAGTGGTTATTTGCAAAACAACCCCTCAAGTCCCAACTTATGGTGGAAGAGACCAAGTCAACCATATTTGAGATTAGACTCTAACAAAAAGCCAAAGGACAATACCAAGTCTAATTAGCGAGGGAAATTAATGTGTTCTAGACACGAGCCAAAAGCTCGATTGATGCTGGAAGAAATCATGGAAAAAGGCTTCGAGAAATTAGTGGAGTAAAATATTTTCATCATATGATCCGACCTAAAGCCCCAATTCTTCCATAAAACTGCTCTATTGAGAATGTTTTAGAAGGCGTGCCATATACACTACTTCAAAATCTATCAAGTTAAAGTTACGATGATCAAGAATAGCTTCAGGAAGATTGCAAGTAACCCCACATCGTACGCACATTTAGATTGAAAGTAACCTAAATAAGTTACACACCGCTTTGCAACCTGAAAGAGGGTAATCACCATTGAAGATTGGATGCGACTCCAAGAACATGTGTACAATGAAGATTGAACTCAACCTTAGAGAGGGCACGTACAGTTAAAATTAAATGCAACCCAAGTAGGTCTGTGAAGCAAAGAAGTGGGGGATGTTACCAGTACATCGTCATTGCTGCATGTCGATGGATCAACTACCCTCATGAATGAAATGGTTGGATCAACAACATCAAACTACAAATAAATATCTCTCATGAAACTGCAAAAAGAGCTTCATGAAGAGTCAAACTGCATTAGGACATTTGCATCAAACTACTAAGAGCGCTTCATGAAGTTACGCATAAAAAATGCTTCATTAAGCAACCTGCGCCAAGAATAACGCTTCATTAAGAGACTTAACATCAACAATGCTACATTAAGTAACTTAAGGAATGATGCTTCATAAAGTGACTAACTCCTCTTAAGGCATTGAACACCCCTCAAGGCACTAAACACCTCTCATGGAACTAAACACCTCTCAAGAGAATAATTTGACTCATCAATTGTTCAAGAAAAGAAGCCCATGATCAGAACACACGATCTTGCAATAATTAAGAGGTGTCCCACTACCTCCTCACTCTACACAACATGGTAGAGCGTAGTCACATACACTGCACAAGGCTCGACATGGACCACCTAACCCTTACAAAGGAATGGCGCACGAAATCTCCCACAAATTGTAGAGATGATAATGTCCTCACACTTCCATCATTGTCAGCTCGATTGCAATATGAAACTGAGGGACTCTCTATATGATTGAAACAACTGACACAATTTGTTGTAGATATGCAAGTGACGATGATAACACATGCGACAAACTCTGTCAAGCATCACAACAACTATTTCAAATATCCATTCACCACACTCAACAATGATAAGAGAACAATTTTATGCCAACATTTGCTAAAATATTTGAGTCGCTGCTCACCTACAAAGGGGCATGGTGGAAAGGAGAAACAAGGCATGGCTAACAGAAAATTTCAAGCTACAAGTCCCATAATTTGGAGTCATTCGCACTCGACAAACACGACAAGGAATGAGCCTTTGGGTGAGACTTCCATAAATAAGAGGCATAAGTTCTCGAATAATTCAAAAGCAACAAGCTAATAGAAAGAAACTCCCATGAAGAAGGCCTAACGTAAATTAGTTGAAGATCCTACATGACAACTTCTACGTAAGAAAGCATCATAACATAAAAGGCATGCTTCAAGTTGGAGATTCAAATAAGAAATCAAATGAACACGAAGCTTCAACATACAAGTCTCGAACTTGAGACCACAAACAACAGACAATCTCCGCTGCCATGAAACCAATTAATCCACACCGGTGATCAATTAAAGGGAACACTACAATCCACTCAACCTGGTTAAGGCGCAAAGACTAAGCAAGATATAGAAAAAACAACACTCAAGATAAACGAAGGCGTAGAACCATGCAAGAGCCATCGAAGTAAACTAGGTGAAGAGCCTATTGGGCGAATATCCCATTGTAGCGTCAAAAATTTCAAGTCCCTAAAATAAAAGACAAGAAAAATTAAGTACAAATAAACTTTGTATATTTTGATACAATATGGGGTTACAATCTCTAGTAATCTTCTGATTCTTTTCTCAAACAAATGATCTTGAAATTTGGTTGACTTGGGTGGATTTGATTTTGATCTCTTCCACGTGTATTTGAGTTGAACGTTAATCCAAGGGCGTTGAGCTTGATCTTGAATTGACGATCTACTTGACTTGATATTTGCAACGAACAATTTGATCTTCGTCTTGAACTTGTTGAATGTCAATCTTCTTTGCTGGAATCTTGATCTTCAAAGTACTTGGATGTAAGACAAACGTTGATGCGAGGGCTTGGCAGCTTGATCTCGGATCGAACGGAAACTTGACTTGGAATTTGATTTGAAGGTTGTTGAAGAACGATGTGATCTTCATCTTTAGTTCTTCGGATATGTGGACTTTGATCTTCTTTGAAAGGGACTTTGATCTTCAAAACAGTTTTTCGAGGGCCTTGCAGCTTGTTCTCGAATCAAACGGACTTTGGGCTTGAAGATCGTTGAAGAACGGTATGAACTTGATGTCGAATATGCTGAATTTGTTGAAGCTCGATCTTCCTTGGCAGAAGTGTGATCTTCAGAAACGGTTATTTGGTGGACTTGAGACTTAACGATGGATCAAACAAATGTTTTCGCGAAGAACGCCTTAAATCCCGCGAAGAACGCTTGAAGATGGATGAACTTGGTGGAGCGAAAAACTTATACCTTTTCCCTCTTCAACTTGTGAATATTCTTTTGTGTATTTTTCTTTATGAAAGGGCCTCTATTTATAGTTGTAAAAACCTAGAGCTCTTGCTTGTGATTGGTCGATCTTATTTTCAAGATAAGCATGGATTTAATTTGACTTGCTTATCAAGAAACACATCATATTTCCACATGTAATAATGTGATTGGTTGAAATTCTCCATCTTTTCCATGTGGCTTTATTTGATTGGCCAATCAAATAAATATTAGAAAGTTAATTAATTAACCTATTAATAATTGGAATTTAATTTAGTAAAATTCCAAATTAAAAATAGAAAAAATTAATTTAATTTCTAAGAATTTAATTTAACACTTGTCAATATTTAATTGGAGCAGACAAAATTAATTTGTCTACACCCATAAAGTAGGCCATTATCGTAAGCCCTACCGAACTAAACTAGGTGAAGAGCTTATTGGGCGAATATCCCATAAACTAGGCCATTATCGTAAGCCCTACTGAAGTAAACTAGGTGAAGAGCCTATTGGGCGAATATCCCATAAAGTAGGCCATTATCGTAAGCCCTACCGAAGTAAACTAGGTGAAGAGCCTATTGGGTGAATATCCATTAAGTAGGCAATTATCGTAAGCCTGCCGAACTAAACTAGGTGAAGAGCCTATTGGGCGAATATCCCATAAAGTAGGCCATTATCGTAAGCCCTACCAAACTAAACTAGGTGAAGAGCCTATTGGGCGAATATCCCATAAAGTAGGCGAGCTACAACAGCCCTACCGAACTAAACTAGGTGAAGAGCCTATTGGGTAAAAATCTCGTAAAGTAGGCGAGCTGCAAAAGCACTACCAAATTAAATAAGCTAAAGAGCGTACATGAACTCGTATACAAATTGAAAAGCAAAATCAGGGAATGAAGAACCAAAGTCATGGAAGGTAGAAAGCAACCTTCTACAAATTGAAGAACAAAAACCAAGGAAGGAAGAAAGCAAAAACAAGCAAGGAAGAAAGCAACCTTATGCAAATTGAAGAACAAAAACAAGGAAGAGAAGAAAGAAACAAGAACACTTTATTAACAAAAGCAGAGATCTAGAAAACATATGTCAACAAAAGCAAAGTACCAAGCATAAATACAAGACCATACTTATTTCAGAAAAGACAAGAAAGAAATATCCAATGTACTAGAATCTGAAGAGCAAATCACATGCAACAAAAAGTAAGGCCAACATGCCACCTTCAGCCCTCAAAACAGCTTGACCAGCTACGACAACAACATCATACCGCATCTTATCTCTCCATGCAAACATGTTCCTCACCAGTAAAGCCATAGGCAATAACATGATGAGCAACATAGTCCTGTGCCATAACTTCAGTAGGAGAAAAGGGTGACATCAGCAGCAACATCGTCATGATCATACTCATCTCCCCCATCCCAAAGATATAAACATATGCGGTATCAAACGCAAAACACGCAAGCACATTATAAATCAAATTTGTAAAGTACAAAGCACAACAACGATCCAAAACAAGACAAAGTGCCATCAAAGGCAAGACATAAGGCAAACGTACAAAAGCAAGAAAAAAGAATAAGGGCTGTAAAAATGCCTAAATCAAGCCAACATGGTCATTTACCTCGTTCAAAGCCTACCTGCTCAGCAACAACCACATTTCAAAAAGATTTAACTTTCAAGACGAAAGTCTCAACATTAAGCACTTGATGGCTATTGCACCACTTGTTAAGTGTGGCGTCACAACTCTTAAAATACTTAGTCATGGCCGCTTGATCCTATTTGACAATTTGGACTTGTACTCATGTTATTGCCATTTGTTCTTAGAGGACAATTTGGAGTTGTTCTTCTTGCATATTGATCTCTTGGCCTCGTACAAAAGCCTCTAAGAACAGCTCTTTCTCCTTCTCAAGCGCCCTTTATGCAAGAAGTTTTGCCTCTTCGACATAAAGAGCATGTTCGGCATCAAGACTCACAGTAGTGTTTTGACTTATTGTGGTTTTAAACTATTTAAAGACAACTCACAAATGCAAATTATGGCTTTTCGACTAGATAAGTTTGCAAGGCGCCCATATTCTATGACCACCTTACAAACTGGGGAACTTATGTTATACCATAATTTGGAGTGATGCCCTTAGTGGACCTATCAAAACACTCTTGTCCTACAAATGAACCGGCCCAAAAGGCCCATTCACGAGCCAGATCAGCCTAAATAAACCGTCCCGACAAAGGGGCCAAAAAGCTCATTATGCAAGCCCGATGTACCATATGACATATAAATATGAGATATAGCCAGCTTGTGACATATAAGAGCTTGGCCCATCAACGAGGCCCATACCTACTACTACAATAAATGAGGCTAATCACCTATAAATACTAGACTTCTCTCCATTTACAAGACACTTTCACAATCACTCTCATATGACATATCATACGACATATCACGTATGAGTTATCCTTCCATATGAGATATAACAAATGACATATAGAATATGACATTTTCATATGAGATATAATACATATGACATATAACATATGACATATTGAATACGATCTATAGCGTGTCTCCTATAGCGTATGACATATAGCATATGACATATCACGTATGAGTTATCCCACATGACTTATAGCTTATGACATATCCAGATTCCTCTACAAGTTTTATAACATGCTTATAGGCTCGTCCCTCAATCGAAAAGTCGCGCAATACTGAGCCTACAACTTCTGTTCAATTTCCAAGGCTCGACCTCAGAAGTCCGCCCTTCACCTCCGACCACGATCGACAAATACAAAGAAACAATGAACTACATTCGGCTTGATTCCCTACACGGGATACATAGGTAGCTTGGATTAACACAAGTTCAGTCCAAAATCTACAGACTCCCGAATCCACATCAGTGATTTCTAGCTTGACCTAGACGTGATCAACGAGCATCAACTGACTCAGCATCAGAGTGCCTACTTTTGGTCAGCCCTAACCTAGTTCACGTGTCGTATTTTTCAGTGCAGGTTTCTCGAACTCAAATCTAGTTCATGACTAATAAGGAACTTGGGTTAGTTTGACGTGGAGTGATTAGTTAGCAGACGAAATTACCCTGCATCATATAATATTATATATATGTAATGACAATGTGTATTCACGTGAGAGAAAGAATAAGATTGTTTTGTGGAATATTTCTCTTTAGCCTTCTGATCTTATAAAAAAGATAAAAAGTATCCCATCACATGTTAGTTTGTCATTTAGTTATTACTTTAGGTAAATTTACTTTCAATTATAAGGAGTAGATCTCTTTAACTATAATTCTAATTCTCATTTCACAAGTCACAACCCTTCACTAGTTAAGAGATCGACCGCAATACATGAGAGATTATCATTTATCAATTTTTGGTGTCCCACTCAACATCCATCATTCACTATTTATGTGTTCCACTATATCTTGGTCTCCAAATATTAATACAATATTTAAACTCCAAAAATAACATCTTTATAATATTCAATCAAGCTAACTAGATTAGAGCCTTCAACATATTTGTAGTAAGTTGTTAGTTTTTTTCTCTTCAAACTAATTTATGGGAACTTTATCAATACATGTTACGTTGTATCTAAATAATATAGATTGGTCCATTCATATTTATAGCTTATATTTTCTAAGTATTTTCCTTGAGAAATATGATATACATGCACTATTTATTAAAGAATTAAAGCATACTTGATATATTTATGCGATAATGATTAAAAATTGACGAGTTATAATATTTAACGGACAAATTATTAAAAATGCCCTGTAAATTTGCCATTTTTATGAAAATGCCCAAAAGAATTTTGGGCTTAAAAAATGCACTGTAACTATAGGTACCTTCTGTTAAAAATACCCAATGGCTCTTATTCGGGCTATTTGTCAGACGTGGCTACCACATCGTCGCCACGTGGAAATTCTTTTGGGCATTTTCATCAAAAGTGCAAACTTACAAGGAATGTTTTATAATTTCGTCCATTATAGAATAATAAAATTTCAGAACTACCCTTATAATTCTAAAATTGCTTTTTGCATCCCAAAATATATAAGAAAAGTAAATTCATTATTTAGTTTAAATTTTTATATTTATATCTTAAAAACGAAACTACTAGTGTTTATATTTATATCTTAAATTTATTAATATCATACTATTTAAAAACCTAATAAAACAAAGGGAAAAATAGAATTTCATTAATGAAACTAGATATTTGTTTAATTTATAATTATAAAAAAAACACTTCATCTTCTTCAAATGATATACAATTTCAGAAATTAAACGTTTGCAACAAACCTAATTTATATTTATAATTTAATTTTTTTTGTTACTTAAAAAATATTCAAAACATTAAAAAATAATGAACTCTAACTCATATAATTATAGAGTAAAGTTTTATTGTTTACAAATTTAATACTAAATATTATAAATTTTTTCATAGAAATGTGTCTTCAAATGGCATATATTTTCTACCATAAAAAAATTGACATATACTTTCAGAAATTAAATATTTTCAACAAACCTAATTAGTACCTTTTTAAGCATGAGTTTATTAAGCTTTATGTTTGAATTAGTAATAATTTAAAACTTCAATAATGAAAAAAGAAAAAAAGGAAAAAGAAAAGAAAAACAACTCCATCTTCTCCACACCCCGCCCCCCACCCACCCTATGTACCTTTATCCGTCCCCAACCAAATTCACCACCACCAACCCGAATCCACCTCCAATCGACTTAAATCAATCGCCCTCACACCTCCATGACGTCAATTTTCGGTTGCAGGGATTTTTTGGTGAATGAGACCGGAGTTTCGATCGGAGGTGGATTTGGGGTTTGGTGGTATTGGTGCGAAAGCCTAAAATTAGCATCATGGAGGTGCAAGGGCGATATATATCATTTGAAGAAGATTAAGTTTTTTTTTTAATTATTAATTAAACAAAAATCTACTTTAATTAATGATTTTTTTTTAATTTTTTTTTTATCAGGTTTTTAAATAGTATAATATTAATAAATTTAAGATATATATATAAATACTAGTAGTTTAGTTTTTAAGATATAAATATATAAAATTAAACAAAATAATAAATTTACTTTTCTTATATGTTTTGGGGTGCAAAAAGTAATTTTAAAATTATAAGGGCAGATCTGAAATTTTATTATTCTATGATGGACTAATTATTAAAAAAGTCTTGTAAGTTTGCTCTTTTGATGAAAATGTCCAAAAGAATTTCCACGTGGCGACTGGCAGCTACGTCGGACAAATAGCCCAAATAAGAGTCATTGAGCATTTGTAGCAGAGGGTACCTATATTTATGGTGCATTTTTTAAGCCCGAAATTCTTTTGGGCATTTTCATAAAAATGGCAAAGTTACAGGGAATTTTTAGTAATTCGTTCATATTTAACTTTTGGAGACATTTCTTATGTACTAGCTTATTAATGACTATTGAGAAGAAAATTGCTCTGAATTCTGATATTGATGAGTTCGTTGTCGTGAAAGAGGATAAAAGAGCAAAAATAAAGATGTTTTCGAGTGCATGCTCCATTGTCCTTGGTATGGCAAACAATTCTCGAAGTCTTGACCCACCAGCAGCCGAAGCTAGAGCCATCCTTGAAGCATGCAGAATGGCGAACAACAGAAAAATTGACAAGATCATCTTCGAATCGAATTGCCAAACGGTCATAACCATGATCAATGATCCTTCTTAGAATTTAAACTGGATGGCCAAATACTACACTGAAGAAATTCGTAAAATCTGGACCAGTTGGCCCTTTTGGACTTTCAATTTTATTCCTAGATTTTGTAATTTAGCAGCCATAACTTAGCTAGTTGGGCCAACTCTTGTAAATGGAACGGGATCATTCCTGAAAGTCACCTTCCCCTTTCCTCCTTTTGTGACAGTGGTTTTCCCATAGTAAACTATCTTTAATCTTTATGCATTCTCTAATTCATCAAAAAAGAAGAAGATGTTTTCGAGTGAAGGTATTTTTATTTTGATGGCTTTCGTATAATTTGCCCTCCATGACCAAATTACATGCTTTATCCTTAACAATATATAAGTATTATGTTTCTTAATTATGTAAATGCGTGAGGTATCAAGAATTTGAGTAATCACTTCAAATTTTAAACATACTTAAAATATGGGTAATCACTTTAAAGCTGAAACATTTTCACTACATTCTAAAATACGAACAAGGTACACTAATTTTCATCATTTAAGAGTTAAACAAAGTGTAAATTTTTTTTCAAACTGAAAAATAATCGCCAAATAATATAAAAAATAATGATAAGTGATGATATAATTTCTCATGTGTATAAAATAACGGAAGAACTATTCATACTTTGGTGGGCTGGTCTATTCCCGAATCGAGAAATAAAAGAAATAATGACGTTAAGAATACTAATTTTCTTGTTCTATTTTTCTAGTTTTTTTTCTCCTCTTTCTACAAAAAAGGGGGCTTTATATAGATGATGCTCGTATCTTGGTTCCCTCGAATGGTGGTGAATGTGTGATCGGAAGAGATTCCGACATGTGTCGCTTTGGGAGTGTTGAGTTTGTGTTGATCTTTAAACAAGGTAAGACTTTCATCGCCTTTCTCTTCGTGTTGATCTTTAAACAGGATAAGACTTTCGAGGCGTCTTTGTCAGCATCATCTTTCTCTTTGTGTTAATCTTTAAACATGATAAGGCTTTCTAGGCATCTTTGTCAGCATCGTCTCTCTCTTCGTGTTAATCTTTAAGCTGGTCATTGAATTTCTGAAGAAGGGATTGAGGTACATAAGGCCAAAATAGGCGTAATACAAAATCTACCACCCTCTATTAATGTGCGTGGAATTAGAAGTTTTCTAGGACATGCATGTTTATAGAAGATATATAAAAGACTTAGCAAAGACAAGTAAACCATTATGTAATCTTCTCATAAAAGATAACCCTTTTTTTTTAGAAGTGTTTGACAGCTTTTAAAGGAGAAATTAATCACTGCACCAGTAATGACAACATCCGACTGGAACTTAATTTTTGAGATAATGTGTAATGGAAGTGATTATGCTGTTGGAGCTGTTTTAGGACCCAACAAGGAAAGATAATGAAGGTCATCCATTATGCTAGCAAAATTTTATCAGACGCACAACTCAATTATGCCACCATATAAGGAGTCGTTAGTTGCCGTGTATGCTTTCGACAAGTTCTGATCGTACCTTATGGAGAACAAAGTCATGGTCTACACCGACCATGCCGCGTTGAAGCACTTGTTCGCCAAGAAGGATGCAAAACCAAGGTTAATACCGTGGATCCTTTTGTTGCAAGAGTTGGATGTGGAGATTAGAGACAATAAGGGGACGGAGAATATCATAGCCGATCACTTGTCTAAATTGGAATGAGAAAATCAATAACATGATTAAAATGATGAGATTAAAGAGACATTTCCCGATGAGCAACTCTTCACCATTCCAACAATGAAGACACCGTGGTTTGCGGACTTTGTAAACTACAAGGTATGCAAAGTTCTACCACCTAATATATCATATGAAGCTAAGAATTCTTTTTTTGTCATGATTTGAAATATTACTATTGGGACGATTCCTATTTGTACCGTCATTGTTCTGATGGTATTATAAGAATATGTGTTTCAGAAGAAGAAATACATGATAATTTAGAAAATTGTCATGGAGGTGAAGTTGGAGGACACTTTGGAGGTCAAAGAACTGCAGGTAAGGTATTGCAGTGTGGTTTTTACTGGTCTACTATCAATAAAGATGCACACCGTTTTGTTGTTCATTGTGATAAATGTCAATGAAATGGTAAAAACTCACGTAGAAATGAAATGCCTTTAAGAAGTGTCTTATATATTGAAGTACGTGATGTTTGGGCTATTGACTTTATGGGTCCTTTTCCTATGTCACGTGGAAATTAGTATGTACTTGTTGTTGTGAAATATGTGTTAAAATGGATAGAAACAAAAACTTTTCCAATAAATGATAGCAAAATAGTTATTAAATTTTTAAAATTTGGATTGTTTCCAAGATTTGGCACACCTAGAGCATTAATAAGTGATGGAGGTAAACATTTTAGGAATAAATACCTATAAGCATTACTTATTAAGTATGGTGTTGCTCATAAGATAGCTAGTAGTGCATATCACCCAGAAACTAGTGGACATGTTGAACTGCCAAACAAGGAAATAAAAAGAATTTTAGATAAGACAGTGGCACATTCACGTAATGATTGGATGAAAAGTTAGATGATGCTCTATGGAAATATAGAAATGCTTTTAAAACACCAATAGAAATGCCACCATAACGTCTTGTTTTTGGAAAAAAACTTGTCATTTACCTGTTGAGTTAGAACACAAAGCTTTTTTGGCAACAAGATTTTTAAAATTTGATGCTAAACCCACTAGTAAGAAAAGAAAATTTCAATTAAATGAACTCGATGAATGGCTAAATGAAGCTTATGAAAGCTCTAAGATATATAAAGATAAAAAAAAGTTATTGCATTATAAGAGAGTCTTGCATAGAGAGTTTTTACCAGGACAACAAGTGCTATTATTTAATCCTACACTGAGATTGTTCACGTGTAAATTACGTTCAACATGGACAAGACCTTATCGTTTGGTGAATGCCATACCACATGGAGTTGTGGAAGTGGAAACATCAGATAGACAATTTTTTATGGTTAATGAAAGAGACTAAAAAAAAGAGACTAAAGCATTATTTTGCCACCAGTCATGAGGATATCTTAACCGTTTTTTTTCTTGAGAATGTCCAATAAATAAATAGGTGTTGGGCTGATAACATTAAAACAAGCGCTAAATGGGAACCCATTATGTTGTTTTCTTTCAATTCTGTTTTTGTTTGATTTTAATAAGTTTATGATCTCGTTAAACTGTGAAAGCATACACTACAAGAAAAAGGGGTCAATAGGGACCAAAATTAGGTCCCTATTGACCCCTCCAGCGGTCCCTAAAGGTCAATAGCGACCGCACGTAGGTCGCTATTGTGCGGTCCCGATTGACATCGGTCACTTGCCATCAGGGACCGCAATTAGGTCCTTGATGAGGGCAATAGCGACCGGAGTATCAGGAACCGCTTTCCGGTCCCTGATACTTTAAAACCAATAGCGACCTAATGCCGGTCCCTATTGTGTTTTTGGGTCCCTATTGTTTTTCACACAATAGGAACCGCAATTAGGTCCCTATTGACTCAAAAACAATAGGGACCTAACTCCGGTCCCTATTGCTTTTTGTCAATAGGGACCTAACTGCGGTCCCTAATAAGAGTAATAGGGACCGCAATTAGGTCCCTACTAGTATTCGTAGATACTCTATGAATGCTAGTAGGGACCTAATTGCGGTCCCTATTACTATTATTAGGGACCGCAGTTAGGTCGCTACTAATATTCATTGAACTCGATGAATATTAGTAGCGACGTAACTGCGGTCCCTATTACTATTATTAGGGACCGCAATTAGGTCCCTAATAATATTCATAGAACTCTATGAATATTATTAGGGACCTAACTGCGGTCCCTAATAGTCTGCGAGAAAAATAAAAAAAACAATAATATTCCAGAAATATTCCGAAATATTATTGTTTTTTTGTAGAAATATGATTATAACAAGATCAAAACAATAAAATAATAAAGAAAAAATTAATATAATGACATGAAAGTATTAAATAATGTAAAAAAATGAATGAAATATGACTAATAATAGAATATAAAATATGAATGAAAACAAAAAGATGAATGAATCAAAAAAACAAGTGAAATAAAAGAAATTGTAGATCCAAAAAAATAAAAAAATATGAAAAGAATGTGTAGATTCAAAATAATAGAAAAGTAAGAAAAGAAAGTGTAGATCCAAAATAATAGAAAAGTAAGAAAAGAAAGTGTAGATCCAAAATAATAGAAAGGAAAGATTGAGTTGGTGATTTGTTTTTTGTGTTGGATGATTTTTGTTTTGGATTTGTGTTGGTAAAATAGAAGAAAAGTTTTTGTGTTGGATAATTTTTGGAGAAAAGAAGATAGTGTTTTCGTGTTGGAAAAGAAGATAGTATTTTTGTGTTGGATATTTTTTAGAGATTAATGAAATTTGATGTGTAAGAGTGGTGAGTATATATATAGGAGAGGGTGAAATTTTCAAATTTCCGTGAAATTCAAATTTCCCCCTCAATCCCGCCTAAAATTTTCGCCAAAATTTCAAATTTTTGTATATTAGTGACCTAAGTGCGGTCCCTAATTATTAATAGTGACTGCAGTTAGGTCACTAATTTCTAATAGGGACCGCAATGCGGTCCCTGTTTCCTTATTAGGGACCTAAGTGCGGTCCCTACTAATATTCATCCTTGAAATTTGATTTTTTGGATTAATGTTGGTGTGTTTGTCATTCCTAGCAACCAAATTCATTGCAACATGTGAATTGAAGTAATAAATGATTGCAAAACCAACCTCATAATAGTTTAGTTGTGAAGTAATAGATTGAATGAGATTGATCGAGTTATTAATGTTCAACATATATTTCATGTTCTACAACTAATCATCACTAGTTAGTTGTAGTTGTTATTCGTTTTTATTCTTTTTCTCACTAATGTTAGCATATATATTAAACAATAAATTAAACAATTACAACTATAACTAACTATTGATGATTAGTTGTAGAACATGAAATATATGCTGAACGTTAATAACTCGATCAATCTCATTCAATCTATTATTTCACAACTAAACTACTATATGAGGCTGGTTTTGCAATCATTTATTACTTCAATTCACATGTTGCAATGAGTTTGGTTGCTAGGAATCACAAACACACCAAAATCAATAAAAAAAAATCAAATTTCAAGGATGAATATTAGTAGGGACCGCACCTAAGTTCCTAATAAAGGCAACAGGGACCGCGCTAAGGTCCCTATTTAAAATTAGTGACCTAAGTGCGGTCACTATTAATTATTAGTGACCTAACTGCGGTCCCTAATTTTTAATAGTGACCGCACGTAGGTCACTAATTTTAAATAGGGACCGCAGCGCGGTCCCTGTTGCCTTATTAGGGACCTAAGTCCGGTCCCTACTAATATTCATCCTTGAAATTGATTTTTTTTATTGATGTTGGTGTGTTTGTGATTCATAGCAACCAAACTCATTGCAACATGTGAATTGAAGTAATAAATGATTGCAAAACCAACCTCATAATAGTTTAGTTGTGAAGTAATAGATTGAATGAGATTGATCGCGTTATTAACGTTCAACATATATTTCATGTTCTACAACTAATCATCACTAGTCAGTTGTAGTTGTTATTCGTTTTTATTCTTTTCCTCACGAATGTTAGCATATATATTAAACAATAAATTAAACAATTACAACTATAACTAACTATTGATGATTAGTTGTAGAACATGAAATATATGTTGAACGTTAATAACTCGATCAATCTCATTCAATCTATTATTTCACAACTAAACTACTATATGAGGCTGGTTTTGCAATCATTTATTACTTCAATTCACATGTTGCAATGAGTTTGGTTGCTAGGAATCACAAACACACCAAAATCAATAAAAAAAAAATCAAATTTCAAGGATGAATATTAGTAGGGACCGCACCTAAGTCCCTAATAAAGGCAACAGGGACCGCGCTAAGGTCCCTATTTAAAATTAGTGACCTAAGTGCGGTCACTATTAATTATTAGTGACCTAATTGCGGTCCCTAATTTTTAATAGTGACCGCACGTAGGTCACTAATTTTAAATAGGGACCGCAGCGCGGTCCCTGTTGCCTTATTATGGACCTAAGTCCGGTCCCTACTAATATTCATCTTTGAAATTGATTTTTTTTTTATTGATGTTGGTGTGTTTGTGATTCATAGCAACCAAACTTATTGCAACATGTGAATTGAAGTAATAAATGATTGCAAAACCAGCCTCATAGTAGCTTAGTTGTGAAATAATAGATTGAATGAGATTGATCGAGTTATTAACGTTCAACATATATTTTATGTTCTACAACTCATCATCACTAGTTAGTTGTAGTTGTTATTTGTTTTTATGTTTTACTTCACTAATGTTAGCATAGATATTAAACAATAAATTAAATAATTACAACTAACTAGTGATGATTAGTTGTAGAACATAAAATATATGTTGAACGTTAATAACTCGATCAATCTCATTCAATCTATTATTTCACAACTAAACTACTATGAGGTTGGTTTTGCAATCATTTATTATTTCAATTCACATGTTGCAATGAGTTTGGTTGCTAGAAATCACAAACACACCATCATCAATCAAAAAAACTCAAATTTCAAGGATGAATACTAGTAGGGACTGCACTTAGGTCCCTAATAAGGCAACAGGGACCGCACCGCGGTACCTATTTAAAATTAGTGACCTAACTGTGGTCACTATTAAAAATTAGGGACCTAAGTGCGGTCCCTATTACTATTATTAGGGACCGCAGTTAGATCCCTAATAATATTCATAGAGTTCTATGAATATTATTAGGGACCTAACTGCGGTCCCTAATAATGTGCGAGCAAAAAAAATACAATAATATTCCGGAAATATTCTGGAATATTATTGTTTTTTTTTTAGTAGAAATATGATTATAACAAGATCAAACAATAAAATAATGAAGAAAAAGTTAATATAATGACATGAAAGTATTAATAAATTTAAAAAATTGAATGATAGGTAATATTACACACACCGAGAGTAATCGTGGTGTACACAACATTCTTGCGGCGCGTTTTTTCATGCTTCAAAGTACGTTTTTCACGCTTCAAAACTATTACAGTGGTAATTATGAATTAAACAAACAATGATGTACATCAAATAATCATAAAGTAACGTTTTTAAAGTGTGAATATTAGTAGGGACCGCAATTTGGTCCCTGTTGAGTCATTAGGGACCTAAGTGCGGTCCCTATTGATACTTATCGTTGCTAATAGGGACCTAAGTGCGGTCCCTATTGACTGTTAGTGGCCTATAAAAAGTTAGTGACCTAAGTGCGGTCCCTATTGGTATATAAAAAAAAGTTTTATTTTATTTTATTTATAGCAGGAAATCAGCAACCTAATTTAGGTCGCTGATGATCAGAAGGGACTTTCAGCGACCTAAATTAGGTCACTGAAGGTCTCCTTCATTTCATACAATAGGGACCGCCATTAGGTCCCTATTGACTCAAAAACAATAGGGACTTAACTCCGGTCCCTATTGCTTTTCCGTCAATATGGACCTAACTGCGGTCTCTATTAATGTTATTAGGGACCGCAGTTAGGTCCCTATTGGTATATAAAAAGTTAGTGACCTAAGTGCTGTCCCTATTTGTATATAAAAAAAGTTTTTATTTTATTTTATTTATAGAAGGAAATCAGTGACCTAATTTAGGTCGCTGATGATCAGAAGGGACTTTCAGCGACCTAAATTAGGTCGCTGAAGGTCTCCTTCATTTTCAGCGACCTTAGGTCGCTGAAAGTCCCTTCTGATTATCAGCGACCTAATTTAGATCGCTGTTACCTTCAGGACTATCAGCGATCTAAATTAGGTCGTTGTTACCTTCAGGGACCGCTGAAGACGAGTGACCTAATTTAGGTCACTACTGGGCGGTCCCTATTGACCGTCCACTCTTGTAGTGATATGGCTGAATCTGTGTTGGTTTTGCAACTCCTATTTTAATTTTTGAAAAGGCACACTAGGTACGAGCGTGTTTAGCACGAAATAGGATATATTTGTTTTTTTACGTAACATGTGTTATTTTTTTATTTGTTTATTTGTTTATTAGATTAAAAAAAAAAAAAACGGCCGACATGTCTTGTTTTCCATCTCCCCCCGGCAGACTATATATATGTGTATTTTGTGTTGCTTTTGAACACTTATCTCATTTTTCTAAATTTCACTTTCCCTAATTTCTCTTTGACCTCTCTCCTAAAACCACTACTCCACTACTTTGTGCACCTCATTCTCAGATATTAAACTAATCTCTAATGCTAATTACTTTCTTAGTATCTAGAGTACCACATGATTGTGATATTATTAGATGTGTTAGTAATTTACAGCTTTTGCTTTAAATTGAGTTTTTTTAACACAACGATTGAGCATTGGGTAGTTGGATTAATAGACTGTTTCACACAATTGGAGAGAAAGAATAGGATTATATATATATATATATATATATATATATATATATATAAAAAATTCCTTGGTATTGATAATTTTGGGGAATGTTTAGCTCATTTGTAAACTTTTTTTTTTTTGCATGACTATCAGCCAAGACACACACACACATCGAGATCACAGTCTACCCGTACACCACTGAGGATGAGGCAAACATCCCTCGATTTCAGATGATAGAGGCTTAGGAGTACTTCAAGCGCATAACCCACACATTGATGCATGGGGAGCGATAAATGCTGATATTCGCTAAGCACCTAGCGAGGATGGGATTACGCTCTTTTTCCACGCATGAACTTAGAGACGTTTTCCCCGATATGGTACGTGAGTTTTTGCTCACTACAACATGAGTTTAGGAAATACACATATTTGGGTACGAGCACGATGGTTGATTGCTCACCAGCAACAATTAATGCAATGTTTGGCTATCACGATGAGGGATTAGTGCCAATATCAGGTGACATTACATACGACTATGGTGGAGGTGACATTACATACGACTATGGTGGAGACTGGTCAGTTTCTCAGTGGACCGGAGGTAGCCTTCAGGTATACTAAGAATGGCATGGAGATCAACTATAAGGACTTGACAAGGGACAACAAGGCGTGGTACAAGTTCATATGTTGCCTCTTTTGGCCTAGCTCGAACTATGATTGGATCATTGAGAGCCGAGCGAGACTTCAGTATGGCCTAGTATAAGGACGAACATGTGGCCCTGGTGAGGTTCTATGGAGCAAAACAGACTATTGCACTGGTGGAAGGACCACCGCCGACCTATATTTCTTTGGCACGATTACCAAATTGTGGGAGAGGGCGGGAGTTTGTTGACTGTTGACATACATCACGTTGAAGGGGATGCGTCCTATCAACATGACTAGTATCATCGTTTATGTGAAGGTGTGGGTACTGATGTCCCTAATGTTGATACATATGCTTCACCGATTAAGGCGAGAGAGGAGGAGTCCACCTAACGGTGCATGAGGGCTGAGTATCGACGATCGTCAGATACGAGCGATGACCAGAGGCCAGAGACTGATGAGCTGCAAGGCAAGATATAGAAGATAATGAAGCGCCATGAGCATATAGATGCCAGAGTAGCGAGGATGGAGACTGACGTGGGCCACATGAGACCGATGATCTTCGACTTACACATGCACTTCTTTGGAGGGAGATCTAGCGATGCCGAGCCTAGCCATCGTTGAGGACCAGGGGAGTTCTCATTTTGTTTTATTTTTTATTTTATTTTTGTGCTTTAATTTTAATATATTTGAGTCGTACCACCCTAGAATGAGTACATTGTAGTATTTAAGTGTGCAGGGGACGAATTGAGTCTTAGTTTAAGTTTTAGAATTTTGATTCTTTTTCTTTAAATTTTTTGTTTTATTTGAGTCAGTCATAGTAGAGTTAATATTAAGTCTTTTATTTTTATTTTGATATTTTATATCTAGAGCCAGTTTGAACAATTTCATTAATTATGTACTATGTTTATTCTTAAGTTACGAGTTCAAATTATGAAACTAAGGAGTGATAAATTTTAGGGATTTAAGTACTGAATTCTTATACTTGTGCATAATCTTCATGACAATTTTACTTCTTTTAGTTTTGTATTTTCATTTTTGTAGTTTGAGTCAAGTCAGAGCAAAACGAGGTTTATTGGAGGGATTTTAGCACAAGAATGATGACATAAGGAAGAAGCGTTGCAGCACAGCTAGTTGCATTATAACATAGGAGGAACAGAAGGTCGCACAAACAACAAAACATTGCAGAACGTCAGGAAAAAATCAATGTTGGTACCTTAATTTGTCCACTAAATAGACTTGGTACCTTAACTTGTCCAGCCTCGCAAACGGTACCCTAAGTTTTCATTTCTCTTCAAAAGTGGTACCCCCATGGCGGGAGCTGCACAATTTTTGCCCCAAATGCACACTTGGGCCTCCGTTGACCTTATAATAAGTGATTGTGAGCTTAAATGGGCGGGAGAGTTGTGACAATGAGATGATAGAGTCGTTTTATTCATTTTTTGATTTAACTTGTTTTTGTTTATTAATATAGTTAGCAAGTCTATTTGGCCAAAAAAATGGTTAAAGTCCGTAATTTTAAGGTCAACGGAGGTACACATGTGCATTTGGGGAAAACAAAATTGCAGCTCTGTCATTGGGGTACCACTTTTGAGAAGAAATGGAAATTTAGGGTACCATTTGCGAGGCTGGACAAGTTAAGGTACCAATCCTTCTATGAGGCCAAGTTAATGTACCAACGTTGATTTTTCTCCCATAACGTGACAAGGGAGAACAAGAGAGTGACACAATGATGAGCAAAAGCAGCACAAGTCGTGCAGCTAACAGCGCGACACGTCACGTCGCGCGACTCTAGGGTAAAGCCAGCTATTAGTGAAAATAGGGCAACAAGACCTTATTATTAATAGGAGGGGACGACCAAAACCTAGAGACATGCATACATAGACGCACAGAGGTACACAAACACATTCACAGATAAATTTCATTGTGTAAAGTATTGCAATCATTGTTGAGAGGAGAAGATGATCAAAAAAACAAGTAATTAAGTAAGAGGAAGGCATCAAAGAGTCAAAGGGAGAAGACACGCTGAAATCTCACCGAGATCAAGAATTTAATCTTTTTTTTCTTCTTTATTGCTCAACTTTATTATAAATCATTGTTCTTATACTATTGTCATGAGTAGCTAAACCTCCCAGTGTCTGGGAGAGGATGTAGTTATCTCATATGGATGCATCTTGAACCTACGTTTTGATTAATCTTATTGAAGACTTTGTTTTATTAGATATTATTTGTTTCTTATGCTACTTGGTATGATTGATACATGTGTTTCTCTGAATCGATAGAGTGATGTTAAGATGCCTTGTATTATGTTTAATATGCATAGGAGATTGTTAATACAACACTACCATAGAAGATCAAGCAAATAAATCTCTAGACCTTTGGCACTAGCGTTCACCGAGAAAGCTAGGCTATAGTTGTCAACCCCAATTCTCTTCTAAGACTCTGTATGGGTCCTATGACACAGTGAACTTCTGGAGAGGGAAAAGTGCCTAATGGCCTGATATCATTATGAGTTAGATGATTTTTTAAGTTATAGGAAAGTGCACTTAATTAATCAAGTCAACATGAGAACAAAATAAGATTCTATTGAAAGAGGCTTACATGGGGATTGAAATACTCCGCATTCGAGATTACCGAAATCCACCTCCTAGATACATTTTTCCTAATCTGTTTTACAACCAAAATCAATCAATCAATCAATCCAGTTCTGTCTTAGTTAGATCAGTTTAGTAGATTAGTCATAATTTTGGTTCAATTAATCTTTCTATTTAATAAAAGTACTCAAAGCATTGTTTCACCTAAAAAGTTCAACAACTCGTATTGCTAACAAAAGATTCATACTCTCTTGGGATTCTATACTTGGTCAGTTATATTTATTTACCACTTTATTATTATTTGACTCGTATACTTGCAGAAAGTGTGTATTAGTTTGAGTAATAACACGTCAAAAACACGCATTGGAAAGTATGCATGGGTTTAGATTAATGATGAGATATGCATAATATGTTAATTTGAGAAGTTAAGAATACACTAACTTGGCTAGAGTACAACTTGTTTAATTTTATCAAAGAACAAGCTTATCTCAGCTACACATTCAGTTGTTACACGTATCAAAATCGTGAAATAGTTGAGGATGGTAAGCATGAAAGTGTGGAATTATATGTTATTCATGAATCATGAGGAATCTATCTGACTACTATAAGATACGATCGTAGATTCTTTGTATGTTGAGGAAATGAATTGGCCATCGTTTTTATTTATGCTTTTGAGACTATTCAAGCCCAAAACTCTTACTAAATAAATAATTCTTAGAACCCCGTCGAAGCCTTTTCTTATGAGGCTTTTGTGACTAAGCGACATTCAACCACCCTTAAGCCGAAAAATGAGTCAAAAACTTACCCTTTTCTAGAGATGAATTGAGTAAATCCATTTTGAGAAAAGAAACGTGGAATAAGGAAAGAAAATGTGAAAAAACAAAAAACAAGAGCCTAAAATAAAATACAAAATGCCACCCTATCTAAAGGAGGAAAAACAAAGTAAGAGTGCATTAATAACCCCCGCATGAAAATGTAAGTGTGGGGGAGCCTTTTAAAAATATAAAAGTATATGGTGGGATTGAAACTTGCGCAAATAAAAATGCAAGACAGGTCTAGAAATATCAAGAGAAGCCTAAAAGAGTATGCTCAAGCCTGAGAAAAATAAATAAATGAGGGAAAGAATTGATGAAACTGGGTTTGCGAGAAGCATCTATAGAATCCAGATATATATCTTTTCCCATTAATAGCCCTAACCGAAGGCAAACAATACAAACTAAGGAAAGTCGTAAAGATCCTCAACATAGGGAATGTGCATCAGTTGGAAGTAGTAGAAGGATGGAAATTAAAGGTAAAGTGAATGCATGTGAAATTATGTGATTGTGTGAACTGTTAGCAAGTATTTTGCTCCGATTTCCACTGATAACAACCATATCCATTTTGAGAATGAGGTAATGCATGCGTATGATGGGGTTAAGCTTGATGTGCAAAGGTTGATTGGTGGATTCTTTTCATTCTTATTTGAATAGCATAGGTTGCATACTGAAAGTATCTTAACTCTACGCATGATTGATTAAGAAGAACTTGTCTATTTGTTTGGAAGTCGAATGTTAGTTTTGCGTCACTCGAGGACAAGAAACGAGCTAAGTATCAGGGTATTTGATAAGCGTCTAAAGATTTTTGTACTTTACCATCGATTATGAATGATAAATTGCTTAGTCATTGTGTTTTCTGTCCATTTTTTAGATAGTTTTATGTATTTTCAGGTTTTTGAGTGAGCTGAGTCAAAACAGTGCAAAATGATGCATATAAAAAGGATTTGAGGTTAGCCAAGTCCAGCAAACTTGAGATGGAAACAAGCAAGAGGCAACTTCAAAAGACACGCGAGCAGCACAGGTGGACTAGGGAGCTGCACAACAGCGCCAAAAGACGCACGAGCTGCGCCAACCAGGCCGTTGGTGGCATGACCTGTGACATATCATGCGCCATCGTGTCGAAGAGGTAGGGACTTACTATAAAATGCCAAAAGATGCGCAGGCCACGCAAGTACACGTGTGACACGAGCCGCGCGACACGCTACGTCACGTGTCTCTCAAAAGTTATAGTTGGAAGGGCAACATCATCTTTTTACCTATTGGGTCAAAAAACCTAATTGGGGAACACGTATGCAACAACATATTGGAGGGAGGAGAAGCACCTCAGAGACATACTTCACCAACCACTCTTTTGATCAATTCTCAACAAAACTCCACGACACATCATTAACACCATTTATCATCGCAATCAGTAACAGAGAAGAGATCAACAACAATAGAATAAATCATCAATCAAAGATATAAGAAGCATCATTCATTAACCCGAGGAGTGAACTAGAAGATCTAAATGAAAAGAATCAACAACTATCCTAAAGAATCACTCGACATTATATTTTTCCTCATACATTGCATTCATTTCCATTGGTTATTTATGATGTCGATTTTGTTCTTTGAAACGATTAGTGGCTAATTACTTTATGCTTAGAGTTAAGAAATAATTGGATTGGAAACTATGTGAAGACTTATGATTTAATTTCTATTTATTGCAATGTTTATGTTTGTTTGCTTATCTTGTGCTCAATACCTTGTCATGCCTGATCAACATGATATTGATTTAAAGTTATTGTTGGTCACTAGCGTTGACACATCATACATTATGCAGGATTGTTGAACCTGAGTCTGTGTGAAAAAAGATAAGTTATACCATGTCTTCTTGTGGCCTCGAAAGAAGCCATAAACATATACACCAGTTGAGGAAATCAAAACATTAGTATGAACATAGTGGAATATCCAATGAATACGAACTTCTAAGCTATTTCATCATTATTGTTTACAACCAAATCCAAATCCAACTCCATTCAATTCAGTTTATAAGTGTTAGTTTAGTTAAATACTTCATTTATCCATTCAATCATTTTAAATCGTGACAATTATTCAAGAAAACTATAAGGCAATATAATACAAGATTTAATCATAGTCCTCGTGGGATTCGATACTTAGGACGTAATTTACTTTACAATTTATATTACTTGACCGTGCTCTTGCAAACAGGTGGGTATAGCAATTCATTGCATTAAAATAAACTACTAGCTCGCCACACATATACTCTTGTTGTACAAATGTATTAAAGATGTCAGTGTGACTAGTTACTAAAGAAGAATGCATAGAGGAGCTGGTTAATTCCATGTTTTGTTATAAATCTGGAGTTGTTGGGATCTGGTATGAAATCTCATTCCTTGAGAGCTCAAAAACTGTTGATTCTGCATTTTGTAAGGGAACTAGCAGTTGTGGTTGATTGTGTTGAGATGTGCTGATGAATTGATCAATGCAAAATGTAGGACATTTGTCAAAGTTAGATGATACATTTTTAAGGGAAATATATGTTCATGTAAAACCACACTTCTGGAGTCAAATAATTTTTTTGTTAGTAAATCCATAAGGAGGTAACCCTTTTGTGTCTTTATGATATCCCAGGAATACACACTAGGTGGCTCTATAGTCAAATTTATGTTTGTGTGATGATAGCGTGGATGCATATCACAAGAAACCAAGTTTTCATGAGTGTGTAGTCTGAGGTATTTTGAGAGAGGATTTCATAGGGGCATTTGTGCCCTCTAAATTTCCGGCTAAAGAGGTGCAAGTTACAAAAGCAACAAAGAAAAAAGCTCAAAAACCGATTGAAAGTCGTAACCTACAAAGCCATGGGGGATCTTCTACACGTCGGGGTTTATCTTGATTATATGAAATCATGCTATGTTTATCTTGATTTCATTTAAACAGTTTAATGTTATGCCATTTTTATATGGCTCACTTTTTCTACTTAGGTCAAGTGTTTATACCCCGTAGCTTTGTTTTTTCTTATTCTCAGTCAGGTTGTTAGGTACTACATCCTGACCGCACCTGTATAGTCCCTTATATTATTATAATAAAACCTTTATTTCTCTCATAGGGACACTTGTTCTACAAAACTTTGGAGAGGAGCCTGTTAATGAGAGAGGTTGTTGTGTTGATATAGTTGCTCCACAATTCTAAAGAAGCACCACACTGGAACCTTATAGCTCTTGCAAACTACAAGAGATGTTAATGATTGCGCGCCACCATAGAATTTTGTTGAGCAGTCTCAACATAACTGGTTTCGTGGGGAATGCCATTAGCAGAATAAAAATCATGCATAAAAAATTAACAACTATTGTGTACCCTTATGGTCTAAATTTCAAGAGAAAATTGAGTAAACACTAATTTATGAAAATTAATGACATGGGTCCTTGTTTCAAGTTTGATTTCATAAGATAAACCCAAGTCAATCATGGAAAAATATCAATAATGGTAAGAAAGTATTTAAATCCTTCATGACATGCATTAGCAAGAGGACCCTAGATATCACAATGAATTAGATAAAATATTTGAGTACAAGTAGTGTTGTTGGAATTAAAAGAAAGCTTCTCTATGTACTGAGAATTCGTGGAACTTGAGATTTGGCATCGCATCTGTAGAAAAGTTTAACAACATTCCATGTATTTTGTTTCTCATGGTCATAAGTTTGTATATTGTGAAGTCTGTCCTTTTGAAAAATAAAAGAAGCTACTTGGTATGATTGATACACGTGTTTCTCTGAATTGATAGAGTGATGTTAAGATGCCTTGTATTATGTTGAATATGCATAGGAGATTGTTAATACAACACTAGCATAGTAGATCAAGCAAATAAATCTCTAGACCTTTGGCACTAGCGTTCACCGAGAAAGCTAGGCTATAGTTGTCAACCCCAATTCTCTTCTAAGACTCTGTATGGGTCCTATGACACAGTGAACTTCTGGAGAAGGGAAAGTGCCTAATGACCTGACATCATTATGAGTTAGATGATTTTTTAAGTGATAGGAAAGTGCACTTAATTAATCAAGTCAACATGAGAACAAAATAAGATTCTATAGAAAAGGGCTTACATGGGGATTGAAATACTCCGCATCCGAGATTACCGAAATCCACCTCCTAGATACATTCCCTAATCTGTTTTACAACCAAAATCAATCAATCAATCAATTCAGTTCTACCTTAGTTAGATCAGTTTAGTAGATTAGTCTTAATTTTGGTTCAATTAATCTTTCTATTTAATAAAAGTACTCAAAGCATTGTTTCACTTAAAAAGTTCAACAACTCGTATTGCTAACAAAAGATTCATACTCTCTTGGGACTCTATACTTGGTCAGTTATATTTACTTACCATTTTATTATTATTTGACTCGTATACTTGCAGAAAATGTGTATTATTTTGAGTAATAACACGTGAAAGACATGCATAGGGAAGTATGCATGGGTTTAGATTAATGATGATATGATCTATCATAGAAAGTCTTTAAATCTTCCAAAGATGCAGGAGATTATCAAAAGGGATAAAAACGTCAAACCCCCAGCTTGTTGCCTCTCTTGCGACTTGTCCCCTGAACTAATTTTATCAGCACTCTGCACCCTAAACTCTGCCTCACTTGTTCGATTTGCCCCGACCCATTTTTTCTGCCAAAAAATATCGGAATATTCTATTTAGATTCCTCACGTAACCAACACATGTTATCCATGATGATATTTTTGTCCATAAAGTTTCATAGGTTGAAAATCATGTGCAGTTTACCCCCCAACCTTTGAAATTATGTGTGACATACCACCTAATCTATGTAGAATAATTTAAATTTCAAAGTGTCTAAAGTGGGATTCAAACACATGCCCCCTTACTTGAGTTTGGGGCCTTACACCACTCGGCCACCATGGATTAGTTTGAAAATGGCATTGTACATTAATTACATTTGCATTAATTTTGTCTCAAAATTGATTTGGATTTAGTATATATTAATTTACTAACATATTGATTTACTAAAATATTATGTAATAAAATATCGTTTTACTTCAATATTTTATGAAAATAGTGATTTTTTTAAAACATTTTTCTAAGATTTGGCTTATTAAAATACTGCTCCATAAAATATTTGTTTAATAAAATGTTATTTAATAAAATATTGATTTACTTAATATTTTACTAAAATAGTGATTTGTAAAATATTTTTCTAAGATATTGACTTATTAAAATATCAATTTAATTATTATTTTACTAAATATTATTTAATAAAATATTTATTTACTTAGAAATAGTTTATGTAAATACGATTTTCTAAATATTAGCTTATCAAATAGTTCGGGGGCATTTTGCACAAGAATGAATAGGTTGAGGGGGGAATTCATACAAAATAATGCTCAATATTTTGGGACAAAAATGCCCCTCTGACACTCACGTGTGTCGCACGTGAGGGGAATATTTTGAAGAAATCTGGCCGAATAAACGGGTTGGCAAATCGAACAAGTGAGGAAAAGGTTAGGGCGCATAGTGCTGATAAAATTAGTTCATGGGGCAAGTAACAAAAGAGGTAATAGGTTGGGGCTCTCATATTTTTTATCCCTTATCCAAATATAGAAAACTCTTGCGTATGGGCTTCTTAGTAGAATTAACTAGCCAAGACAAGACCAGTGTGTTGGCACTTAACCAACAGGTTACCATCAGAGGATCATCAGTAGAGGATTAGAGTAGAGGATTAGGGGTAAAGAGCCATCAATGAACCGAATCTTTCTTTTGATACTAAGAGCCACGATGATCCCCTTAGTCCAAGATATATAGTTAGTGCAATTGAACATATCATTAACAATCAAAGTTCATGTTTAATCATGTGTGCCATTAAAATAAATAAAACTAGAATCCTCTCACGGATTCTTGAGAGGAAGTGGAAGAACAACAGTGGACGCAGTAGCAGATGAAGTCATTGGTGCAAGAATCGAAGCAAAACAAAATTACGGCACACAAATTGAGAATTTGATCACAATTTTTGAAATCCAGAGAATTACATAATGTTGAAATAAGAACAGTATATTGAAGTCACTCTTATCAGCGATACCAACAAAAATTAACCAACAGATCACGATCGAAGAAGAAATCTCAAACAACAAAGAGAAAAACACGAACATAGATTCGTACAAAGATTAAAAAAACTAAGCATAGAAACAAAATCGTATCAACCTAGTCATGTGATACCACGTAAAATTAACAAACTCACAATTGGATGATGAACATAAAATGATTGAAATCTTTATTGAATCGAACAATTGTGTTGATTGTTATAAATGTCGAATTCTTCGCATGAATCCTCGGGAGAGAATGCATATGGCTATTTTAAGTTTGGACGAATTATTAGTTATGCCCTGTAAGTTACCCCTTTTTTTGAAAATGCCCGTTATGTTACCAATTATACAAACATGCCCCGTAACTATGCGTTTTTTTGTAGAAAATGCCATTTGGGTGCCACATGTGTATTTCGGCCTACGTGGCATCCACCGTGGCTGCAACATGTGTTTTTTTTGTCTATGTGGCTGCCACATGTAATATGTTTAAAATAAAAATATATTTATATCCATAATATATATAAATATATATAAAAACTATATCTTTATGTATTAAAATATATCAAATATATATAACTATATAAAAAAAGGTAAAAAAAATTCATAAATATCATTTATATCTATAATATATATAAATATATAAAAAAGTATATCTTTATGTATTAAAATATATCAAATATATATAACTATATAAAAAAAATCTTGTTTTTTTGTGAAATTAAAAAAAATCTTTTTTTTTTTACTAAAATTAAAAAAAAAAAAAAACACACCCACCGGACCCCACCCCCCACCCCCGCTCCCCCCCCCCCACACCAGTCAAACACCCCCCCCCCCCCCCCACCCGCTGCAACTCGCCGGTTGCAGCGGTGGCGACGTCAATCAACGCCGCCACCGCTGCAACCGGCGAGTTGCAGCGGGTGGGGGGGGGGGGGGGGGGGGGGGGGGGTGTTTGACTGGTGTGGGGGGGAGCGGGGGGGGGGGGGGGACCGGTGGGTGTTTTTTTTTTAATTTCACAAAAAAACAAGATTTTTTTTATTTCAGTAAAAAAAACTTTTTAAAATTTCCATAATAGAAAATTATATTTATGATTTTTTACCTTTTTTATATACTTGAATATATATTTGATATATTTTAATACATAAAGATATACTTTTTTTATATATTTATATATATTATAGATATAAATGATATTTATGATTATTTTTTACCTTTTTTTATATAGTTATATATATTTGATATATTTTAATACATAAAGATATAGTTTTTATATATATTTATATATATTATGGATATAAATATATTTTTATTTTAAACATATTACATGTGGCAGCCACATAGACAAAAAAAACACATGTGGCAGCCACGGTGGATGCCACGTAGGCCGAAATACACATGTGGCACCCAAAGGGCATTTTCTACAAAAAAATGCATAGTTACGGGGCATTTTTGTATAATTGGTAACATAATGGGCATTTTCAAAAAAATGGGTAACTTACAGGGCATAAATAATAATTCGTCCTTTAAGTTTCTAATCGCAAAAGGGAGAAAAATAAATAACAAGCTAGCTTAAATACTGTTAACGACCGAAATATTTCACTTATTGAAAGTCGTTGGCTAACGGCTTCTCACTTTTGTATTTTGCAACTAAGTGATCATAAGAGAGAAGAATCTTATCGATCAAAATGCACACTTCATGATAATCATATGATTATCATCTGTTCAATTATTAATGCAATATTTTGATTTATGTTTTCAATTGTTTGAGCCCCATTGACGGATTGCAAGCTTTAACATGGTATCATTCGTTGGATTTCATGAATCGTGAAGTTTTCGTTGCGATTAACGACAAATTTTACGCAATTTGATCGGTATTCTTTTTCGTGATTGGGTTTATGTTCTTTTGTTGATTCTTGTGTTCTGTGGTGTTTGATCCATCAATTGCACCGAGTGATCCACTGGATTTTGTATTGCAATCCGTTTGCCTTTTTTATGCGATTGTTAGAACCCTAATTTTGATACACATTACACCTAAATCATGACTACACCCTCAGATTCCACTACAAGAGTCCCTGTTATACCTATTAAGAATTCTTGTGAGGATTCCAATTCTATTTTGTATTTAGGTTTCCATGATTTTACTGGAACTTCTATCGTTGGTGATAAACTCAATGGTATTCTAATGGCATTAACAATCAAGAATAAGATGAGTTTTATTGAAGGTACTCTTCCTCAACCTAATGGAGATAATCATGGGCAAGCACACTGTAGGATTAGAGTAAATGGCTTGGTTCTTTCTTGGTTACTAAACTTTGTGGTATATGAGATTAAGTAGAGCCTCTTGTACATTAAACAAGTATGCATTAGGTATTAGGTGTTGGGGTCCTACACTGCAGTCATTTAAGCCTACGTACTTGCATATACATCTACATTGATGGTGTTGAAACCAGGGTGTATGTGGTCCTGCTACTGCTTGCATTCAGTGGATTCACTATCTTTTTATAAAACCTTCAAACGTAGTTCAAGAGAGAAAATGTATTTGTGATTCTTAGTGTTAATATGAAGTGAACTGATTTTTTGTGTTATCAATCAGTGTTAAGCAAACACCTTACTAATCCCATGTTGACATGACACTTTTCATTTCACTTAGGCCTGCATTCATTCTTTTTTCGTATTTGTGTCAATTTGGACCTAAGAGGGAGTAAGTAGTCTGTTTTCATGGGTAAAGACATAGACTATGGCTGACTTACCTGCAAGTGACTTGGAAGTGGATTATCTCTTTTAATTATAACTTTTATCTTGTGTGTGTGTGTGTTTTTCTGCTAGCTAACCCTGCTACTATTGTACATGTCTGAATGATATATGTGCTACTAACTTGCGATATGTCTTAATTTCTAGAAATGTTATTTCAGATCCGACTCATGCTCTTACTTGAAAATATCTTGGTAAGCCTTGTACCTAGACATTCACCTGAACTAGTGTTGATTCAAATCAGATGTCAGTGTTGTGACAACAACTACAATATTGCCTCAACATCAGAAGAGTAACAGCATGACTTATAATTTATTTATTTATTTATTATAGAAGTTGCTCTAGCTACGCGTTTAATAAGCACCATCTCACGTGTTGACTGATTAGGTGGGAAGTTGTTGCACGGTCATTGCCTGATTTATGTTTGGAAACCACCCATTACGCCACTCATCCTTAAATTCTCTATTAAGATTACAAATTTTGTGCCCTAATTCTCTCTAAGCCGATTCTCAAATTTTATGTGCTAACAATGGCTCGCAAATCATCCATTGGAGACCTTGCCAATGCCACCCCAAACTAATAGACAACCACTACGGTTACTGGTAGAGCACTTTCGCGCAAGTACAGCACGTGTACCCGCCCTATTCCGTTCGTCTCTACTCCTCCAAAATAAAAGGTGACCACGTATTGACATCGGAACGTCAAATCTAAGAAGGATGAGTCCTCCAATGTTGTTGCAATGCCCCAACCATGACACTATTGTTGAACTAGAAACGGTTCCATCCGAGGGTTTGAAGAATGTGGATGTTGCTGCTGCACTGGAGTCCATGAACACGGAGAACAATTCAACCCTGCTGATGTTGAGGTGACTGGAGATGCTGATAATGAAGGGGAGAACAAATCCATGGATGATGTTGAAAATGAAGAATCATCTGGTGAGGAAGAAGAGAATGAAGAATATGTGAAGAAGGAAGAGTCAGAGGTGAAGTCTATTTCCAAAGAGAAAAATGATATGCTGAGAAGGAAACGTCTAAGGCCAAGGAAAAAAATCCTCATGATCAAGAGGCTGAAGATGAGGATTTGGGGAAAGATGGCCTAATGTCAAACCATGATACTCGGTCAACACCATCTGAAACCGGTGTCAACAAAACACTAAAGGAGAAGTCATCTAAGAATAAAGAGGTATATGTTTATACCCTTGAATATGATTTCCCTGAGAACCCCATGACCATTATTAGTTATTTGAGTCTGTTAAAGATAAATGGAATCTGTTCCAAGGGAGGAAGATTCTGGTTGAGAGAACAATGGCTGCTACGGCCAGTGAGTAAGATGAGATCACATTTCCCTGAGGTTGTTAGGACATTTTACATGAACTTGTCAAGTTTTGTTGATGATCCAAAGTCCCCAAAACTTGAAAGGGCTTATGTTAAGGGAAAGGTTTATGATTTGAATGATTCTACTATCAATGAAACATGGGCTATGCCGATAAAGAAGAGTGTAAGCCAGATCGGCATGAGGTGATGTAGAATCTGACTGGTGGGTTGGTGAAGGCCTTGAAGAACGAAATTCCCATCACCAAAGTTCCTTCCTCAGTACAATTTAATGCAAAAACTGCATCAACTAACTGGATACAATCTTCAAACTCAATAGTATTGACAATTGAAACTGCTATTCTGGTGTACAAGTTGAAGAAGGGGTTGTCTGTTAACTTTGGGAAAGGATTTTTAGCATCATGACTCTTGTTGCGCACAAGGAGAATGGGATTTTGCTATTTTCTACACTCATCTGCAAGATTCTCTGTGATCAAGGTTTTAGGAAGAAGAATAGGGAAGTTTAGGTGGAAATTGTGGGATCGATACCTCTGACCAACCATTACTTCGGTGGGACTAGAATAACTGATCTTCCATGGAAAGTCCAAAATGTAGCAGGTGGAAGTGGAACCAAAAAGAGAAGAAGAAGGCTAAAAAGTTCAGTGTAGCGCCAACACCATATTTTGACACTAAAGGAAACTTCATGATCCATCCTGACTTTGTCCAACAACAAATTGAATGGCTTGATCGGATGATCATTGAGAGGAAAAATGCGATTGCTGACAAACAAGAGGACCTGAAGGAAATGGATTCCACGAAGAAGCACCTGATGAGTTTGACTTCCTTACAAAAAATGGGGGAGTAGGCTGTTTTTTTTTTTTTTTTGCTTCTTTATGTTCTTATGCTTTTTAAATATCTGAACAATGTTTTTTTTTTCTTAGTTTGTTTAGATTCGGGGAGTTTGTTTCCTTTGGATATGTACCTGATACTTAACTACTTTAGAATTGCTCTGTTGATATTCTATAACTATTGATTTTGAGTTTGCTGAAATTATTTGCAAGTGTTAAACTGAGCGTTGGGGTAACGCTGAAGTAAGCAGTGTTAACTCAACGCCTAGTATAATTTTTTGTTTTAAAGGGGAGTAGTTTAGAATTGATTATTGTGTTGAGCATCCGAAGCATTACACTAAAATTTTGAACTTATTTTGATTTTGTGAAGAAAGGAAAAAATGGGGAGATGGAAAGTGTAAGAGTTAGACCCTATGTTATGGCAACACTGAACTTGTGAAGTGTTTACCCAACACTGCAGATAATACTATAACCCTGCACAATCTGAAATATTTCGAATACTTTATGTTTTGCCTTTATTTACCTATTAACTTAGTTCCAAAGTTTTAGTTGGTTGTGTATGCTCCAAGTTGAATAGATCATGCAAGGATCGAGTTTGATGTGAATGTTTCCATTAATGTACTTCCCTAAATTAAGATGACACATGCAACTAATTAAAGAAACAAAATTCAAGGCTTGAAAGAATGAAGATTTATGCAGAAGATAGACGTCAACACTGAAGAATGATCTTTCCTTTATTGACTCTAGAGTTAAATAAGGAAAGGTTTCTTAAATGAAGAATGGTTCTCAAATTGGAAACTGAAGATTACAATGAAATCTAAGGCGACCTGAAACAGTGTGCAACATGTCTTGAAGTTCAAGGAAGATCTATCTATATAAAGATACGAAGTACATCAAGAGAAGACACAAGACAAGAGCGCAAGAATTCGAGAGATTAGATCTTAAGTTGTCGATAGTCTTGTTTTGCTTTTTCGAGTTTTTGTTTAGCAAGTTAAGTCTAAGTTGTTATTAGAATTAAGGAGCTAAACTTAAGATACACTTTTGTACAATTATTACCTAATAGTGATTATTTTGCTTAAGGCTCGACACTGCTTAAAATCAACATCTACTGTGTTCTGTTTTATTTCACTGCTTTTTATCATTCTGATAAAGTAGATGTTAAGGTAACACTGCGTAAGCGTTTGCGTAACACTATTGTTAAAGTACTAAGTCCCGATGCATAAAATTTCAAAATCTGTTTATACTTTACTTATTTTCTTTCCAGTGAATGCTGAAACATATCACCATGTACATGGTATCAAACTACCAAGTACCAACCACGTACGTTTTGCGGGCTTTTAGCAGTTTTAGTCCGTTAAAAATACATTGTTGCAAATTTAGTTCGTTAAAGATGCAGTGCTCAAATTTAGTCCTTTAATGATACCAATTGCTCTATTTTGGTCCTTCGACCAAATCAATTTCAATTTTGGCCGAAAGTCGTCAAGTGCAACGCACGACGTCACATGTTAGAAAAACAGTCAAACATTATTAATGTCATGAACCAATGTTTTGTCATTAAATTGGTCAAAAATCGTGACGTTACTAGGATTTGGGTACCTCATATTTGTCATATTCTGTAAGTACAGATTCCTAGTTGTTTGACACATAATGTACAAATTTTCAGACCATAAAAATCATGAATATTATCGTCTTGTTCATCCTCCACAGAACAACTAACCAAAAAGTAGTTGATGGGGGTATGTTAGGAAGGCCCAATAATCCATTTGGGCCAACCCACAAAAGAAAGGCCCAGAAAATTGAATATCGAACATCAGAAATTCGAACTTGGTGGAAAGATCGAATGTGCATGATTCGATCTTCATTCCCCAACTACCACTGAGGTCCACGGGACGGGGTCTATAAATACCCTATCCCCTGACATTATCAAGTCGCATTAACTTTTCTACCGAGCAACTACTCAACATCGAACGCGGCTATTCGATACTCAGCAATTCGATCGACCCCCACGGATTCGATACATCCCGATTCGACCTACACTCAATCGAGACGATCACATTCGACACTCATTTTAGGTAAGATCCAACCGATTCGATCGATCATCGATTCGACATTCATCACTCTCGAACTGGAGCGATTTGATCTACCAGCCAATTCGAGACTCATCTGCATCGAATTGGAGTAATTCGACATTTATTAAATTAATTATATTTCTATTTGTATTGCCTAGTCAGCTTGTATTAGGTGTTCCGGACCAAACTAGCCCGATCTCATATTCGATTAGCATTATTTTGGCATGAGTCAAGCCCATTGTAACAGTTATCTGGTGTGTTGTAACCCGGACGAAATAAGACCAAAATATTGGCGTCGTCTGTGGGAACACTATTTTTCCCAGTATATTAGGCATGGCAGCTAGAAGGACTAGATCGCAAAGTAAAGCAGCAACAACTCACACCATCCCAGAAACAGAAAGACCGCCAACATTACCCAATGGGGTGCCTACGCCAGCAAAGTTGGACCTACCCAGAGCAGTCGAACAAGATCGACCTGTGCCGGATGCGACATGGGCGACAACTACTACAGCTTAGCTGCCAAGTGCTCTTAAAGATAAAATCTTGGCAATGATCCGATCAGCAGTGGCCGAGGCATTGCCCGCACCGCAAGTGCGAACACCACCGCCCAGGGTTCGTGGGAAATGCGTGCGGGAGCAGTGATATGTGGCCAAGGCCCCATATGCAGAAAACAGAAGCAAAACCCAGGTGGACGACCGCAAGGGGAAATCAAACTCGGTCGAGGTGCAATCGAAAAGGCACCATGACTCGAGGGGACGTGAAAAAAGTCGGCACGATGAGCAGAGAAGGCGAGAGGAGAACAAAGAGAATAGCTTAAGGAGACGCAAGGAAAGTCGAGGCAACGATCCCAGAAGGGAGCAAGCTGAAGTAACAAGGAAGTTGGATAGGCTTGAGAGAGAAAGACCAGAGGTCGAGAATAGCATGGAAGGATTAGGAATAATGTTTGAGAATAATGTTTGAGAATCAGTTCTCCAGTCAATCCAGATTGATATTGGACCACTCCCATCTGTACTCTATCAGTCAAGGTGCGAGAGAAACTTTGAAGGACTTCATGAGCCGCTTCAATGCGGATATGCTAAGGATAGACTGCCCTAAAGGGGAAATGATCACCAACATAGTTTTTTGGGCGACCAACAACGTGGTTTGCAGCGAGGATCTGCTTAGGGTGCAGCCTAAGACAATTGAAGAGATAAACAAACTCGCGCAGCAAGTGGTGCATCGCGAGGAAATAATGGCCACCAAAGCAATAGTTGTTGCACCACCAAAGGAAAAACAAAGAGGAAGAGAGGTACAAAACCGCAACAAGAATATGAGTAACAGGTACATTTGGGACATCAAAGAAGAAAGGTTGGCTGAAAGAGCCAAGACAAATGAGACACTCCAAGGCAACGAGGTTGTCGACCCATTACTGCAAATAACACAAGCAAAATGGGCATGAGACCGAGGACTGCAAGGACCTCAAGGACGAGATCGAGCGGTTGATTAAGGATGGCAAACTCGTGGAGTATGTCAAAAATTTGAAGGATCAGGAGGACAAAACAGACAGAGATAGGTCTCGCTCTCCAAAGAAGGACAAGCGGAAGGTGATCGACAGGCCGCATGTGTTGGATTATCCCCAACTAACAGACAACAACGTCAGAAAAATAATAATACACGTGATTTCAGGAGGACCGATTGGTGCGGATTCCGCTAAGGGCCGAAAGAAGATCACAAGGGATATCAATGTAGACCGCTTCGTCGGATTTGTAGATCTACTGAGGATAGAAGAGATGTCGCTTGAGAAGATACCTTTTCGATGGCAGATATGCGCAAGTTAAGCGCTCAAGCCATTCAGGCGGGAAAATTGAACTGCCCGTTAGCGATAACGGTGGACATAGCCAACTTTGGCGTGATGAAAGTGCTAGTGGATAACGACAGTTCTGTCATGGGTTTGGGAGATGAAAGATTGGAGACAGTCAAAACCTGGTTGCATGGTTTCGGCGGACTAGAAGTAGTGCCCCGCGGCATGGTTTCCCTCCTAACCTCACTGGGAACTGCGCCTCAAAAAAAGACATTGCTAGCAGATTACCCGGTGATTGATCTACCTTTCCCGTACAATGCAATTTTGGGAAGACCAACGCTCAACGCTTTCAGAGCATTGCCATCAACCTACCATCAAATGGTCAAATTTTCGACCCCAGCAGGTACGGGCGAAGTTATAGCAGATCTCAAGAACGGTTGTCTATGTTATATGGCATCGCTTAGGTTGCCGCCGCAGGAGGAGCAGAAAGCGTTGAACACTCTGGGTTCCATGCAGATGGAGTAGATTGATTAAGTCGCTCTTCTCTCGATTTTGCAAGTCTCTGGGTTTCTGAGTGTTTTGAACAACGTTTATTAGTCCCATCTGCCATCATGAGTATGAGGGGCTGGTATGTACTAACCTAAAAAAGGAACTCTAAAGGCTTGAATCCCGAGGAACCCTCGGGAAACATAGGCAACTTAGCTTTATGCTAAAGCATTGACCAATCTATTATTTAAACTTCATCTCCACAAGGGGGGACACTTTTGAATTAAACGATGTCAAACTGTTCTAACAAATGCAGCAAAAGCGGAACCCCGCAATGCAAGGTTATATATGTGAAACTAATCTAATGCAGGACCTGGAGAGGATCCCGCAAAAATAAAAAAGAGGGATGGACACTCTGTCTAAAAACAACAAGTGCTAACCAAAAATCCCTCAAAGACGAAGAGAAGGGATGGACACTCTGTCAAAAACGACAAGTGCAAACTGAAAATCCCTCAAAGACGAAGAAAAAGAAAGGACACTTTGTCTAAAACGACAAGTGCTAACTGAAAATCCCTCAAAGACGAAGAGAAGGGACGGACACTCTGTCTAAAACGACAAGTGCAAAACCGAAAATCCCTCAAAGACGAAGAAAAAGGACGGACACTCTGTCTAAAACGACAGATGCTAACTAAAAATCCCTCAAAGACGAAGAAAAGGGACGGACACTCTGTCTAAAGCGACAAGTGCAAACCGAAAATCCCTCTAAGACGAAGAAAAGGGACGGACACTCTATCTAAAACGACAAGTGCTAACCGAAAATCCCTCGAAGACGAAGAAAATGGGACGGACACTCTGTCTAAAACGACAAGTGTTAACCACAAATCTCGCCAGAACATAGAAGAAGGATGAACACTTCGCCTGAAATGGTAAGTGCTAATCGAAAATTCCACATCTCGCAACAAGGCAAAAAAAAAAGCGTAGCTATTAATAAGGCAATCGCAATAAAAAGCCTCTGAATAGGGAAAAAAGCATTAAGACAAAGCCAAAGCAACTCTACAGTATAATACAGCATCAAAATTGTCAAAATAAGAAGTAAATTGTGAAACTCGCATTTGAAAGAAAAGGCAAGAAAGAAATGCAATAAGATAAGCGATTAAAACGAACGTGAAAATTAAAAAAAGAGTTCAAGGCATTTAAATTCTTCAAAACGAAAGGGCGACGCAGTGCCAAATCGAATAAAATAAATTATTCTAAAAAACGAAAATTTAAACCAAGGCCTTTAGCCTTCGGCATCATCCTCATCCTCTGAAGAAGGATAGGTGGCAGGCATTGGTGGGAGCGATGACGTTCCTCGATAAATCAAGGTCTCATTTTCAAGTAGGCTGGCAAACTCGTCCGCAACGGCAGCCACGTCCTCAACAACCAACGGCAGAGGCTCCCGATTAGGACCCAACGACAAATCCAACCGCTGCGGGTTGAACCCACCACGCAAGTAACGAGTGCTATGGATTTGCTGCACTGTAAGTACCTAAGCTTTCTTCGCATCTCAGGTCCCTCGCCAGACACTGATCTCTTGAAAGGTATGGCTCCGTAGAAACTCCTCAGCAATCTCTACCCATTGTTGCGCGGAAGGAACCTACTCAGGCAACAAGACAAAATTAACAAGTAAGAATAGACAAACTATGTCAAAAAAGGCACGAGCAAAAAAGGCAAAGTACCTGGCTCAAGCCGCGGGCATATCCGACCTCTTCGGCCTCCGCAACTCTCTCTTTCTCAGCGGCGAGCTCTTTCTCGAGCTCTGTGACTCGCTTTTCCCGCGCAGTCTTACTGTTCTGCATGTTATTTACATGCGTGTTGAGCCGCTCAACAGTCTCATGCGCGAGTTTCACGGCTTCCCTATAACCGCTTGTCCGGTTAGCACAATCCTTGGCATACTGTAGGGCCTTCTCCTTCTCAACCACTGCGGCTTTCAACGAGTCGGGATCACTATCGTAGAATTCTGCCCGCACGCGTTCTATCCCGTTCATCCGCTCCTCATGTGCCTGTTTTAACCCTTCAATCATCGCGTCCACGACCCCTCCAGTTTAGAAAAGAAACAACAAAAAACTTAAGCAACCAAGCATTATTCAGGACATCAATATCAGACAGAAATGTCGCATTACCGCACTGATCATATGAAGTGCATGCCGCTCCACCTTCTTCCTTTCCTCGACGGATGTCGGGAAAGCGACTGCGAGATTGGGAAGGACCACTTTCAAGGCATTGACGGCTTCTTCCTCGAAATGATGATAGTCTGCGACCCGGGCCCGTGGACCTTGGCTAGTTTCAGCCCTAGCACTCACCCCAGTAGGGGGGACGGAACCACCAGCAGGTATATGACCAGATGTACACGACACAGGGGGGATAACACCTCTAGTTCGAGAACGAGTTTGGAGTGCTCTCCTTCTTTTCGCCGGTGCGACAGCCTCTGTTCTTTCCGCTGCCTCAGCTTCATCGACAGCTAATCCGTCAAACCCCTCCGCCTGACTAAACTTAGCGAGAGGAGGTGAGTTTTCGTGACCCCCGCCAAGAGATGAATTCTCCTGGAAAAAAAAAAGAGAAAACCGAATGTTATTAACATATCAAAATTTATACAAAAGGCACTAGCAGTGGCAAACAAATAATAAATACTAAGAGTATATCTCCACGTATAGGGAAACGGGGACAACCCCCGCAAGTGACAAAATGTGGCTTTTAACAAGCTCTCTTATATTAAATTGGTGGTTATGTATCATGTTTGCCCTAAATTGATCACCCCACCTAGGCAAACCTACCCCGCGAGGAATTACGATTTTTGGAACATCCACCCATTCCCGACGGTATACGAAAAACTCCTCTACAAAACTTTCTTTGATATAAAAATATCTCTTTTTCCAATCTTTCCCGTAGCCGAAAAATTAGCCTCTCAAAAATTTATGGTGCCTCACCGCCTTTATGTGATAGAAGCCTATCCCCTTTTTGCACACCTCAAACAAAGGCCAAAACTCATTAGTGCCGCATGGCACCCCTAGGGCCTTCATGGCAATAATAAAGACAACAATATGCCCGATCGAATTCAGCGTCAGCTGGCTCGGCACCAACCCAATAGACACTAAGATACGTCAAACCTCGGCATGCAAGGGAAACTGTAATCCGATAGTCAATTGCCCAACGAAGACGGTGAGGTAACCGAGAGGTGCAGTATGCACACGCTGATCTGCACCAGGAATCACTATCTTGTAGTTAATTCCTATATTATACGTCTCGCACAGAAAGGGTCGACTATGCTGCCTAACACATAAGCACTGTATGCCATCCCCGGGACCTCCTCTTCATCATCGAAGTCCCTATCAATGACCTCGTTTTCTTCGTCCACCTCACAATCGGCACGATTATCCTCTATAGGTGGCGGTGGCGCATCATCCACCCCGGCCTGCGGCGCGGGCTGATCCTCATCTTCTTCCTCAGCCCCCATCTCGAAATCAACCTCCTCTATATCAATTGCCTCATAGGCATCTCCTTCGACCAATTTCGAACCTCTGTGATCACCTCCAGGACCCACCATCTCGATCGACACAAACTGAAATAAAAATAAAAAAAAGAAAGAAAAACTGACTACAAATGTACGTCACTCCCGATACTTACGACAACTACGCGAAACACTAGAAGAAAAAATAAGCTAATACAAAATTAACAAACAGTAATAAAATCAATAACCCACTACCTTGATTAAAATTGTAAAATCACCAAATCGGTTGCGGAATAACACTGCACAAGATGAGAAATGTAAACGTGGTCAGAAACGAAAAAATTAGCTTTTCAAGCAATTTTGGAAAAAAAATTCTAAGACATTAGGTCGAACGGCCTAACGTTTGATACACCGAGTATCGAATCAATTGTATTTGATACAACGAGTATCAAACCAGGCCCGTTCGAAATTACTTACAATTCAGCAAGAGATCTCCAAAGACGCGAATGAGGTCCTCCACCCTTCCTCGCCTTTATATAGAGGGAGGGTGGCCCATGAGGCCCATCAAAAACTAAATCGAATCTCTACAGTTCGATGCCAACTACTGGATTGAATTTCCAACATTCGATCAACGAACAGAAAAAGTCAAAATGACGATCGAACCGATTGAATTCGATTTAACACCTAAAATCAAATTTGTGTCAATTCGATCAAGGACTCTAATTCAGATTAAATTTTCTACCAATTTTCAAAATCGAATACTTTAAATTCGGCAGTCATGATCCATCGAATCCCGGCGTACGATACTTAATGATCAGACAGGTGTACTCGCGGATAAAATTTGGGACCCACGTTCTTTGAATCCTAGATCCCAATTGGGGGGAGAATTTTCAACAATTGGAGCAGATATTTGGTGCCTAACGAAAAAACACAAACTTTAGAGTTTAGCACCCGCCCTCTAGCCAAGACCAACTCTCAACTTGGGGGGGACTATATGATGGGGGTATTTTATGAAAGCCCAATAATCCATTTGGGACGCCCCGCGGAAGAAAGGCCCAGAAAATTGAATATCGAACAGCAGGAATTTGACCTCGGTGGGAAGATCGAATGGGCATGATTAGATCTTCATTCTCCAACTACCACTGGGCCCACGAGACGGGGTTTATAAATATCTCGTCCCCTGACATTATCAGGACGCATTCATTTTTCTATCGAGCAACTACTCAACATCGAACGCGGCTATTCGATACTCAGCAATTCGATCGACCCTCACGGATTCGATACATCCTGATTCGACCTATACTGGATCGAGACGGTCAGATTCGACACTCATTTTAGGCGAGATCCAACCGATTCAATCGATCACCGATTCGATATTCGTCACTCTCGAACTGGAGCGATTCGATCTACCAGCCAATTCGAGACTCATCTGTTATTCTATTAGCCATGCAATAAGCAGTAGACTGAATAGTGATCATAGGATTAACCCCAATAGCAGTAGGAAGCAAACTTCCATCACAAACAAACAGCCCCTTAGCTTCCCAACTTTCTCCTTAGCTTCTCCCTCATTAGCCCCCATTCTACAACTACTCACCTTATGGGCAGAACAGTAAAGAGTCCAGTACTCTGATCTCGACATTGGCCCTTCAACTGCCGTAATCGTGTCAATAAACTCTTCCAATTCCTCATTATTTGTACCTTTACATGAAAATTTTTGCATGTCGCTCCTTAAAGTCCCCACTTCCACTGCTCCAGCTCCAATCAGAATCATCAATGCTCGTCTTAGTCCCAATTTACGATTCTCTTTATCGAGTTCAGTTAATTAATACTTCAGACAACCTTGATATCTTAGCTCCCCTGAGTCTTGATCTCTTATTAATGGAGTAAAATGCAAAAAACTACCCTGTGGTATTTCTAATTGGCAAAAAAAACCTTTGTGTTATTTTTATTAGCAAACCCCCCCCCCCTGTGTTTTTCCAACCTTAGCACACCGCCCCCTACTTAGATTTAATAGTTGACTGCTCGTGAAAGGACTATTTTACCACTTTCTTAATTATTTTTTAGATTCATATTTAATGTTCTATCCTCAACTTACATAAAAATAAAAAACCCTCCTCTCATATTAATTTTATAAACGAATTTAAATGGAAAACCTAAAATAAAAAAAAGGATTGCAAAATCACGTTAATATGTAAGGGGTTTTTTTGCCAATTAAAAATAACATAGGGGTTTTTGCCAGTTAAAAATAACACAGGGTAGGTCTCTGCATGTGATATGTAAAGGAGATGAGGGTAAAACAGTGCCATAACATTCCTTCATTTTTGAAATTCGAAGCCCAAGCTGCAGTTGAGGCGCGTGAGAGACAAAATCGTACAATAAGGGCTTTTTGGCCTTTGACCGAATAACACAGGGGGGTTTTTGTTAATAAAAATAACATAGGAGTTTTTTTGCCAATTAGAAATAACACATGGTAGGTTTCTGCATTTTACTCCTTATTAATGTAAATAAAACGGCGGTTCTGGCGTATTTCATCATTCTCTCGTTCATATTGTGCTTTGAAGCCCAAGGGAATAAGCCGGCAAATGTGCCAGGCCCAAGTATTGCGGTTTCTATCATAGCTTGTGATGGGGCTATTCTAGGAAAGACCCAATATAAATAATGGGTCGGCCTACGGAGAAAAGCCCATAAAATTTTACATCGAACAGGAGGAATTTGATGTTGAATGAGCATCGAATGCGCAGGATTCGATCTAAGAGATAGATTGAATCGGCCCTATTCCAATACTCATTCCCCAACTAACACTGGGGCCCGCAGGACGGGGTCTATAAATACCCTGTCCCGTGATATTGTCAGAACGCATTTTTCAAGACCAACTCTCGCCTACTCAACATCGAAACCCTTGGATTCGATACTCACCATTCGATCGAAGGCCTTGTATTCGATACTCAGTGTTCGATCGAAGCAGTCGAATTCAATACTCAATAACTCCAGTAGATCCTACATCGAAGCATCACTATTCGATACATAACAAGCACTATCATTCCTATATCGAAGCATCCAGATTCGATATTGGGCAATTCGACACTCCCTATATCGAAGTTACCCGATTCGATACTCCCAAGATCGAATCGCTGTAATTCGATATACTTTTAAGATATTGTAATTTTACTTGTACTGCCTAGTCAGCTTGTAATAGGTGTTCCGGACCAAGCTAGTCCGATTTATATTGGATTAACATTATTTTGGCATTTAACAGGCTCATTGTAACAGTTTACAGTGTTTTGTAGCCCAGACAAAATAAGACCAAAATATTGGCGTCGTCTGTGGGAACACCATTTTTTCCCAGTTTATTAGGTATGACATCTAGAGTTACCAGATCGTGAAATAGAGCAGTGGAAAGCAACAATGCTGAAGTTGAACGAGCAACAGAGAGTCAGACTGTCGCAGTAGCTGAGGGACCACCAACGTTACCCTCTGGGGTACCAACGCCCGCGAGGCGGGAGATGCCTGGACCGCAAGGAGAGGACAGAACTACGCCAGATGCAGGCGCGACCGGGGCGACGGCTACGACAGCTTCGCTTCCAAATCATCTGAGAGATGAAATTATGGTAATGGTCCAATCCGCGGTGGCTGCGGCACTAACCACCGCACCGTCAATGCAAACGCCGCCACCAGCGGGTCGTGCTGAGGCCTTGCGGGAACATGGTTCCGCTGCCAAAGGCCGAGATGGAGGAAACAAGGAAAAAGCTCATGTAGATGATCGTAGAGGTAGACCTAATTCGGTGGAGGTGCAATCAAAGAGGCACCACGACACAATGAGGAGAGAGGAGAGCCGACAAGACGAACCGAAAGGCAAGAAGATAACAAGGCGAGGTATCGAGGAAGTTAAAAAAGCTCAAGAGGGAAAGAGCAGTAGTTGAAAGCAGAATGGAGCGCTTGGGAAGTAGTTCAAGTAAACGAGACAAGGTACGAAAGGAGTTCAAGTAATCAAATAGTTCGACATAAAAGGGCGACGCAACACCAAACCAAATTAAAAATTTGTTCAAAAAAACAGAAAATTAAGACTAAAGACCTTAGGCTTCGGCGTCATCCTCATCCTCGGAGGAGGAATAATCAGAAGGCATGGGAGGAGACGGAGACATTCGTCGAAAAACGAGGCTTTCGCTCTCAAGCAGCCTCGCAAATTCGTCCGCGGCAGCAGGTTGGTCATCTTTGGCGGCGGGAAGCGCTTCTCTGTTAGGCCCCAACGAGAGGTCCAGCCACTGTGGGTTGAAAATGCCACGAAGGTAGCAAGTGATGTGGATCTGCTGAACAGTAAGCACTTGGACGTTTCTCGCATCACGAGCCACTCGCCGAGCGCTGATATCTTGGAAAGTGTTGCTCCAAAGAAACTCCTCGGCAATTTCCACCCTTTGCTGCGCAGTAGGAACCTGCTCGAGGAACAAAACAAGATTAATAAGGAAGAATAGGAAGATACATATTTAAAAAGTCATATGAAGGCTGTTACCTGGCTAAAACCGCGGGCATATCCGATCTCTTCAGCCTGTGCGTTTTTCTCCTTCTCGACGGTGAGCTCCTTCTCGAGCAAGGCATTGGCCCGGGCGAATGCGGAAGCCTCCCTTGGGATCTTCTTACCCTTGTTTTTCCTCTTCCTAGGGAGTGGCACTAGAGCAGTGGTCGTAGTTTGAGAATCCTCGTTCTCCACGGCCAACACTCGACTCATGCGGGCGTGACGGTTCATTGTGAATTCGCCTGAGAAAAGTAAAACAAACATTAATAACGTAATGGAATTGGACACAGAACAACATCATCAACTACAAACACAGAATCTATACCGAGCGAAAATCTATCGTTATACCGAACTGGAGACAACTCGACTATGGACAACACACGATTTTCTACAAGTTTTTTAAGATTAAAATGGTGATTATGGCTTCTGCGTGAAGCTACCAACAGAACATTTACTCGCTGCTTCAAAATACCGAAAATTGCTGCCTTTTGTCATACTTTGGTAGGATATCCAGTTGTATAGGTGTTAGTTTGATGTTAAGGACCTAAGTTGCTGAGATTTTTTTAGATTGTCATTAGTGTTGAGATGATGTACGAACCTGGTTATACTTGGAATAAAATCGCTAAACTTGTTCCACAAAAAAATGGTGATTATGCACCAGATTTGCCCTAAAATCTCCACCCCGCATAGGGGCACCTACCCCACGGGGTATCGCAACTTTCGAAACGTCTATCCAATCTCGACGATACATAGCAAATTCATCGGCATAACTCTCCTCGATATAGAAATATCGTCTCTTCCAATCCTTCCCGTAACTAGAGGCCTCGCCTCTCAGAAACTTATGATGTCTCAGTGCCTTGACATGATAAAAGCCTACCTTCCTCTTACACACCTCAAATAGCGCCCCAAAACTCATTGGGACTGCACGAATGGCCTAAGCCTTTCATCACAGTGATAAAACCAACTATATGCCCGAACGATTTTGGTGTCAGCTGGCTAGGCACGAGTCTGATAGACCTAAGGATGCATTTAACTTTGACTGGTATGGGAAACCTTAACTCGTTAGCCAACTGACCCACGAACACGGTGAGATGACCAGGGGGAGCAGTATCCATGCGCTCATCTGGACTAGGAATCACTAACTTATAGTTATTCCCTATGTTGTACGTTTCGCGCAGGAAAGAGCGACTATGCTGCAACCGTGACACATAAGCATTGTACGCCATTCCTGGGACCTCTACATAGTCATCAATCTCCCTATTGATGACCTCATTTTCTTCGTCTGCTTCATTGGCGGTACGATTATCCTCAATAGAAAAGACGGCAAATTGTCCTCCCCAGCTAGCGAGGACGGTTGATCATCATTCTCGCTAAGATGATCGCCCCCCTCCGAATCGACAGAATCGATATCAATCGCATCATTATCATCTACTCGCGGTAGATTCAAACACGCAGGAGCACCTGCATGACCCACTACGGAATTGACAGAACCAGAGCTTGAGCCGCTACTCGACTCACTCTCTGACGTAGATTCAGAACTCACCATCTCGATCGACACAAACTAAAACCAAATAAAATAGAAAAAAAGAGCTGACTACGCATATACGTCACTCTCGATACTTACGACAACTACGCGATATGTTAAAGCACCATTAACTAAACAAATAACGAGATGCAAAATTGAACAAATAACCAATTACCTTTATTATAGATGCTAAATCTCCAATTGATTGCGAAGAAAGCTAGCAAGAAAGAAAAAAGAAAAAAACGAAGTTAGAAGCAGAATTTACAAAAAAAATGCAAAAAAAAGTTCTAAGGCATTAGATCGAATGATCTTCGATCGATACAGCCAACATCGGATCAATCACATTCGATGATGGGAGTATCGAACAGTGGCCGTTCGATGTTACTCACATATACGCCAGAACTCTGCAGAAGGAAGAATGAGCCCTTCACACACCCTCCCCCTTTATATAGAGTGAAAAAAAGCCCATTGGGCCCATCAAAACGAGTATCGAATCGAACCATTCGATATTGCTAGCAGCATCGAACGGCGAATATTCGATCGAGCACCGCAAAAAGGCGAAATGAGGATCGAACCACTTCCATTCAATATAGAACCTAAAATTGAATAAAACCCATTCGATCAATTACATCAACCTAAAAATGTATATACATTTAAATTTCATCAATGCATACATGCGAAATATAACTGCAAAACCGACCAAGAAGATTTCGACATGGTTTAAAGACGAACTCAATCGATCTAAAGACAATATGTTTGGGACCCACGTTCTTCGAATCCTGGCTCCCAGTCGGGGGCATGAATTTCAAAATATCAGGACCGAAAGACATGCGACGGCATAATCAAAGTAGAATTTTGAAGTTTGGCACCCGCTCTCTGGTCGAGATCGCCTCCCAAACTAGGGGGACTATATGATGGAGGTATTTTAGGAAAGGCCCAATATAAATATTGGGTCGGCCCACGGAGAAAAGCCCATAAAATCCTACCTAGAACAGGAGGAATTCGATGCTGAATGAGCCTCGAATGCGCAGGATTCGATCTTAGAGATAGATCGAATCAGCCCGATTTGATACTCATTCCTCAACTAACATTGGGGCTCGTGGAACGGGGTCTGTAAATGCCCTGTCCTCTGACATTCTTAGGACGCAATTTTCAAGACCATCTCTCACCTACTCAACATCGAAACCCTTGGATTCGATACTCACCATTCGATCGAAGGCCTTGTATTCGATACTCAGTGTTCGATCGAAGCAGCCAAATTCGATACTCAATAACTCCAGTAGATCCTACATCGAAGCATCACTATTCGATACATAGCAAACACTATCATTCCTATATCTAAGCATTCAGATTCAATATTGGGCAATTCGACACTCCCTATATCGAAGTTACCCGATTCGATACTCCCAAGACCGAATCTCTGTAATTCGATATACTTTTAAGATATTGTAATTTTACTTGTACTGCCTAGTCAGCGTGTAATCGGTGTTCCGGACCAAGCAAGTCTGATTTTATTGGATTAGCATTATTTTGGCATTTAACAGGCCCATTGTAACAGTTTACGGTGTTTTGTAACCCGGACGAAATAAGACCAAAATAGCTTGGATGCCTGAATCTTGGGATTGGACCTTATGTAATGAAATTATAACTCCCCCTTTGAAGCTTTTACCTTTTCATTTTTCTACCGATTCTGGAAATTAAGTATCCCTAGGGGTGGGAACGGGTAAGGGAATTTCCCGTTCCCGTCCCTTCCCGCGGGAATTTTTCCCACGGGAAAAATTCCCGCGTTTTCCCTTCCCGGCAAGTTGCCGGGAACGGGAATTCCCGCCGCTCCGTGGACAGAAACGGGAATCCATTTCCGATTCCCGCGGGAACGGGAATTCCCGCCTGTTTAGTATATAATTTTTTTTTTTTTTATATATGTAATATGTGTTATAACTTATAAGTAAAAAACAAAAAAAAACTAGGGTAGCAAATTGCCACAGCCCACTCGCAGCAGTCAGCACAGCAGCCAGCAGCCCAACATTCTCAACTCTCATCTCTCATCTCTCTCTCTCTCTCACTTCAAACCCGACGCTCACGCCACCCTCTGTTGCCGCAGCTCCGCAACGCCGCCCGAGCAGACGCAGCAGTCGACGAGCAGCGCCAGCACGCACGGACTAACAGCACGCAGCGGAGCAGATCCCGCCACCACCTCACCGTCGCAGCGCCACCCAATAGACGGTATTTCTGAACCCCTTTTGTCAGAAACTTACAATTGTTACAGCTTGTGAACCGCCTTACAAATTGTTCCGCCACCACCTTACAACTTGCGAAGTGGCTGGAAAATGGAGGGATTCCCGCGCGGGAATCCCTCCAAGACGGGATCCCGTCTCCACGGGATCCCGTCTTCTCGTGGACGGGAACGGGTATCAAAATCCCATTCCCGTCCAGGCGGGATCCCGCGGCGCGGGATCCCGGGGAACGGGATTCCCTCCCGTTCCCACCCCTAAGTATCCCCAGATGCAGATTCCTACCAATGTTCTTGTTACGAAAACCGCTTGATATCAATAAAGGAGACGTAGCTAGAGATCCACAAGCAGAAATTGTCACATGGGCCTCGATCTGAAGCTTCTTTTTAAGGTTGTCATGTTCAGAGGTTGCAAGTACTCTGATGCAACGCTTTCTTGAATTTTCACTGTCATCATCCACAAGAACAAATCTTTCTGTTTTAAACCCGGGTAAAATGATTGCACCATTTTCCGCTGCATCGACTAACCAAGTGGTGTCGATTCCCTTTTCATCTCCTCTTTTGCAGCCGTAAGCGCAAGTGCCACAGTAATGATTTTCCGAACTATTTCTTGGCACAACTTCAACTTTTAATCCAAGATTTTCACACCCTTTGCGAAGTACTTGATTCTGGAACCCTTCTTCTGTACATTTGTCGGTGACTCCAATTCTCCGACACACAACATCCATAGCCGATAAATACTCAGGATCACCAAATAGAGGAATTTTGTTTTTCATATACCATTCTCTAAGAACATAATCAGGTGTTTTGATGCAAGCGGACCAATTTACAGTCGAGCCACCACCAACCGTGGATCCTGCCAAGACCGTTACTTTACCATCTTCTGTCGTTAACATTCCACTTGATTCGTATAATTTAGAAAGGGACGGCCCTTCAAGACCCGAATAGTCTTCTGGGACAAAGTAATGACCTTTTTCGAACGACAACTTTGTGACCCGCCTTTGCAAGAACTGCTGCAGCAACCCCTCCTCCACAACCCGACCCAACAATCACCACATCGCATTTGATTATATGCACCCGGTCGTCTGCTATAACTTGTACACCTTTTTCGACGAAGGCCATATTAAGTGATGAGTCATCAGTGTTCTCAACCTCCACTATACCTTTTCCAAGTGGCCTTTCATTTTCAGGTTTCAAAGATCCCAGATCAATGTCCTCTACTTGGTAATTGATTGCTTCCCATGACGGATTATTTGAATTTTCATCCGTCTGCAGCACGACAACAACAAGTATGACTCACGATATTTTAATCTTTTATCAATTGATATCAAATTAAACAAACAATCTAAATAAATTACCAAAGAGAAAAAGATGTAGAGGCAGAGGAGTTTCATCAATAAGAAAGCTATTCTCAGAGGCACAAGTAAAGTTTCTCTCGACCACTGTTGAAGGATGGCTTCTCTCTTCTTGATGGACAACTCGTGAAACTTGTGCAAAAATGGAAACTTCCGATCCAAACTAATACGCCCGCAGAGAAGAAACGTTCCTATTCTGCTCGACAGAAACGTCAAAACGAAGCTCACTACGAACAAAGCTTTAGGCATGCCCCACTTTAATTTCTCCGCCACCTTTGATCAGGAGTGAGGATACGACGTTGGAAAAAAAAGGTTTAGTGGTGACTCGTGCGTCTTTAACTTTAATATTTAGTTCAAGAAGTTATTTCCAAAACCATTAAGAAGTAACAATGGTAGTACGTACAAGTACACCACATGGAATTCTAACAAAGAAAAAACGAACATGGCCCCTAAGAACAAGTAAAAGTAACTATGAAAGTGGACATGAGATTCATTCTAACAACAAAAGACAAATGATATTGAAAGAACAGTCATATGCCATGCGCATTCACAATTACAGTTACATACAGGGGCCTTCACCCCCCAGCTCGACCAGCACCTTTCTGTATATATATGTTTATCTTGAAGATAGAGAATAATTCTTTGTCATGACTGGAGAAAGAATTAATGGTAGAGATTAATGAAATACAAATTGTGCTTTTAGGACAAGGATTTTTGTGTTTATAGTTGAGGAATCTTCATCCTCTGTGAAGAAAAACAGAGTATATATAACTTTTGAATACGTACATAGGTTTTTGAGATGTTTTATGACATTGTTGTTGTTCATTGATATTGTAACTCAAAAAGAAAAAAAAAATGTTGTTTACTTTGTTAGGTACCTCATCAGGTCCAAAAGAGTTGCAAAAGTTTTGAAAAGCTTGGCTTGGCAAATCTTGATCATCATCATTATGATCATCAAATGTGAGTGGAGGAATGAGAGTTTGACAGATGGCAGTCAATGATTGCATCTGAGAAGAACTGAATCCATGGCTGTATTCAACCCTCTTGCCACCTCTCAACAAAGGATGAGCCATTTTTTCCTTCACTACTCAAATTAAATCTTCTTTTTTCACCTCAAGCTTTTATTCGAATTTCTTTATATTGCATATTTTCTAACGCACACATATATAAATATATATTGTTTGTGAGGCATTCGATTATCTCCTTCTAATTATTTAATATGCCACGAGATTTAATTGAGTAGGTTAAGATACAAACTCAATTATTCGTATCAAATTAATGCATGTTGTCCGATTGTGACAAGAATATTGCTGGCGGGATGTATATTATTAGATATTATTCAAACAGTCGATCCAGAAGATCTGCATATGTCAGCAACACTGATACTAATAGTATCTTAAAATAATTTGAATAAGAATTCAATGCATGACTACATTATTGGGAAATGGGAAATCTCACATGATATCGAATCATTGCCAACCGTTTTTAGTTTTTATACTGTTAGAAAATGTATACCTATTTGTAGTGAAATTGCTCAATAGGAATGCAAAATTTATTTGAATTCAACCTTCAATTGAATTGCACAAATTGCAAAGAGTTAAAGAACAAATTTGAATAACAAAGCAACAAGAAAAGTAAACAATCACGAAGAACAACACGCAATTTACTTGGTTGTGCGTTCTCTCATCAATGTAATCTAGAACCCTGATCCAAAGGACAAATCAAGATCCATTTTTTATTGAGGAGAACAGAGTACAAAAGGGTAACAACAAAAAATCGTTGTGAAGATTGGCTGCGTAACAAAGTATATATAATGTAGGTTGTTATAACAAACTCACGTGTAGCCGACGGCCCACATGATTTAACTTCCTGACCTAACTAACTCTTGCCGCCCAGTTGCAACAGCTACACAAGCTTCCACAGTGGCCACTACGTCGAAACTGGTAGAATTATGAAAATATCCCTAAGCCAAAGTCAGTAATCCCCACACGATTTATATTGGCTCTTCAAACCACTATTTTGTAGAAGTATTTAGTGTATATTGATAAAGAATAACAAGATCTTCGTTGTGGAAGTTAGTATATATCTCCTTTGTAGTATTTTTTGAATACTTTCTTCTTCTTGTTTTCTTATTAACTAGAAACGCTGGCATGCGGTTCCCGCGTGATAAAAAATTATTTTAATTTGTATGTTGAAGAAAATAACTTGAATGAGTAAATATTAGATAGGGAAAACGCAGACCACCCCCTTATCTTTTGGCCGTTTTGCATTTTGCCCCCTAACTTTGATTTTTAGCACTTTGCCCCCCCCCCCCCCCCTCCCTTCCGCTTTGTATTTCGTCCAACATTACCCCCGACGTAGCATGACCATAAAAAATGAATATTCCGTTAAAATACCGAAAGTTGGGGGCAAAATGCTAAAATTTAACGGAATATTTATTTTTGGCGATATATTCCCGGGAGGGGGGGTAACGTTGGACGGAATACAAAGTTAATGAGTGCAAAACGCTAAAAATCAAAGCTGGAGGGGACAAAGTATAAAACGGCCGAAAGCTAAGAGGGCGATCTGCTTTTTTCCCTATTAGATATATAAAGATACAAAATTTATATAGAAAGCTCTAAATTTGAGAAACTAAATTCCCAATCACCATAATTATTGTAGTTAATGATTCTACTTAAATTAAGGCTAGATTGGGAACTTAATAATAAACTATTGTTCTAGCACTAAAATTATAAGGCTAAAATCGGAAATCAAAAGTTTGGTGTCATGGTTTGCCTTTCTTTATATAATAGTATAGATGAATAAACTTGTACATGAGACCATCTATTTCTACTACTCATGGTCTTAGTAAATACTAAGTACCTATTTGTTCATAAATCAACAAGTTCATAGATTTATCAACTCATGTATCTAAATATTCACGAATCAACAAGTTCATGGATTTGCAAATCAGGTATCTAAATACTCTTGCATCTAATAATTAATGCATCCTACAATACATCCTTTTTGATTATTCATGTATGCAGGAATTTTATTATATTAGGGGAAATGTATTTATTTTCAACCCATTATTACTTTTTCCCGCAATGTTCCTTTGCATTTAGGAATTTCTTCTACTCTTTGAAGTTGATCAATGCTTCCTCTGGCAAGAACTCTTGGTCATGACTCCATGAAAGCTTCATAAAAACCTTATTTGAATTGGATGAAGTACCATAATGGCACGCATGTTGCTCATTTTTGTGTCGAAATTGCTACTTGGCAAACTAGAGCTTAATTTTCTTCGCACATTGTGTTGCACTTTCACTTGAGTGCCCTTCTTTTAGTGAATTCTTTGTTGGAGTTTGAAGTTCTTCTTGAGGCTATTTTTCATTCATTGATTCACAAAGATAAAAAGTAAGAGGAATACCAATGATCCCTATGTAAGCCTCTTTATATCGATTCTTGTTTTGTTCTTACGTTGACATAATTAATCAAGCGTACTTTCGTATCACTTAAAGAATCCTCTAATTCCTAACGATGTCAAGCCGTTAGGCACTTTTCCTCTCCATAAGTTCACCATGCCATATGATCCATACAGATTTTTAGAAGAGAATTAGAGTTGACAACTATAACCTAGATGCCTCGGGGGACACTAGTGCCAAAGGTCTGGAGATTTATTTGTTTGATTTACAATGCTAGTGTTGCGTTAAAAATCTCTATCTATAATTTAACATCAAAGTATTTCAACATCACTCTATCGAATCAGAGAAACGTCACCTTTCTCCTTCAACAATGATCACAATACTTTGAACGGTAGAATTTAGCTATGAATGTGTTTGTGAACTATCAAGAACTCTTAATTGTGATGCCCTAGCTACTAGACATCCTCCTCCATTTATAGTTTTCTGCAGCTCCTATGATTTTTTAAGTAAGTCAGCCCAACTTCATGTCGCGCGTCTACCTGCACGACTCGTGCACGTTTCTCTTGCTATCACGGAACTATGTAGATGGTTGTTGCGATAGTATGTGATGTTGCACTGGTGGCGTGACCTTCTGTCCTCCAATGATGTGGCGCGGCTAGCTGTGCAGTAGCGCTTCTTCCTCGTGTCTTCATTCTTATGCTAAAATCCCTCCATTAAGCCTCGGTTTGCTCCAACTTGACTAAAACTACAAAAATGACAAAACAAAATGGAAGCAAGTAAAATTGCCACAAGGATTATACAAAAGTATAAGAAACTCGGTACTAAATCACTATAATTTATCACTCATCAAATATTGTTAAGCTTAAACCATTGCTTGTCCTTGATCAAGACTATAACCAAGAGAAATCAAGTTCTAGTAATAACAACATGCACATGTTAAAATTTCGTCTCAGAAAGCCACATATGCTTGAAAGTTTGAGTAGTGATAATCATACGAGTTAAGTCATTGCACACCAAGGTTAATAAATTGTGTTCATGTAGAATTTCATTGTGCATCGTGGTGTGCTCATGAATACATAAGTATGGAATACAAGACTTTCATAGTGAATTCACAAAATCACAAAGTTTTACACATAGTTACCTTGTCCTTACTATCTACCTTTCTCACTATTCTTCATCCATGTGGACTTTTCATGTTGAGGATATTTAGGACTTTATTTGGTAGGCTCGGGTGTGGGCTATATTGGGAAAAGACATTTATGAGTTCTATAGATGTACATAGTAAATCAACTCATTTGTTTTATTTTTCCTCCCGTATTTGTGCAATTATTTTTGGTCATACATTTTAGGCTTTTTTTGAATGTTTTCCTTGCATTTTCATTTGCGCAAGTTTCAAACATTCCTATACTTCATGATTTCTTTCAGAAACACCCCCAGATAGGGGTGTACGCGGGTGGATATTACTCGGTTGCAATACAAAAATACAACATACCCATTTATGTCGGGTTGCCAATTTTTTCAAATGTGCGAGTTATTTTAATTTCAAAATCATGTGGGTGGTGGGTTAGACGGGGTTATTTCTCATAGGGTTATTTGTGCTCTCTATTGTGCTTATACTCCTTTAGCCCTTTTCTTTCTATTTTTCTTTTAGGCTCATGCTTTCATTTTGAAGCACCTACCTTATCTTTCTTTGTTGATCTACTATATCCATCTCTAGAAAGGGTATGATATAATTCCACGGCTAAGGGTAGATAATTGGGTTTCATAAACAAAGGCTTCAGCGTGGTTCAATAGATAATCTTTATTTATAAAGGGTTTTAGGATTAAAAGATAAAATGTAATAATAGAAAAGATTTCATATTTCATTTGTCAACAACTCAAATCCACGCTTCTTTCAAATAGTAATAGAGTGAATTACTCTAACTTCATAATTTCTATGTAATTATCCATGTTGTCATAAATTCACTATAATTATCTCGATATTTTTTACTTATGTTGATCGTGAATGGTGTATATAATATAAACATGCTTCTAACAGGATTAAACAAAGTGCACACCTATCATCCAAGCATAATCCCTTTTTTACAATTTCCTTCTATATTAGGCATATATCATCATAGATCCTAACATTGGCATGCTTTTATTATTTCAAACTTGCCTCTCACGGACTCTAAAAAAACAAAAATTAGACTCTGAAAAAACAAAGTAAAACATGGAGTAAAACTAAACTTAATAGCGAAGCTATTCACCCCCTTCTCCCCACACCACCACCACTACAACTCAAACTATTCAATATCCTCATTGAATAAACAAAGAATAAACAAAATAACTAAAACATAGGACTTCCCTGGAATATTCTATTCTTCTTGCATGTGTGTTGGTGCTGTGTCGAATGCTTCGCCATTATTTTCTTCTATCTTGTCCATGTCTGAATTCCATCTAGCATCCAAGTCATAACATCGTGATCTCAGTTCTAATCAACTCTTTGAGAATCCTCGTTTGCTCTTCCAATGCTTACTTCACCAACTCTTCCATGATCTTTGGCTTATTTGGTACATCATTACCACATTTTGCTTTAGCATATCTGTCACTTTGTTTCAGAGTGATTATATCTTTGATGTACTCTTTATTGTCAAATGACTTAGACTAGGTCCCGCCTCTTTGAAAATTTTTGTAATGAGCCCTCCATGTGGGATTGCTCCAAATGTCTTTCTCATAGTTAAGTGGTTGATGGATTTTATGTTTTCTTCCCCCACATCTATATGGACTCCATCACGGGTCCATGATAGCAATTTCAGTCTATGCCATGGTTGCATCTGTCATATGGTTAGTGGATAGAATATGAAAAATAACAAAATTATACCAAGCCTTGTATTCCGGTATGATTCTTCAGTAATGGATATAGGGATCTTCAGAATTTGGCTTGTGGAAAATTATGTTGGGAGGACCACATTCCTCTAAGTTTTTTGTGAATGTACTATCTCTCGCTTTTGGAGCTTCCCCACTACAATCTCTTCCAAATCCAACAAGTAGGTTTTATTGATGAGATCAGCGGAAATATTCACCTTCTTCACCCTTACTGTCATTGATTCAATCACTGGTGCAATTGCATTAGTGTGAAAAACTTCAAGACCTCATTTACTAATGAAAGATTTCTCCATCAATCACATTTCCTTAAGGATGAAGTCTCTTTCTTTTGTGTGTTGCATATATGTTGGGTCCTCTGGAGATGATGGTGGTGTATCCTCCACATCGGAATATGTCTGGTCTCTAAGGCGTTTGTTGGTGTGTCTCTGCAAAGTCACGGTAGCTTTGAACAAGTAAAAAGAGATGTGAAAGAAAAATAGCAGAGAACAATTATTGATAAAAAGATACAGGGATTACTAACTTGTACAATAGAATAGTGACATAAGCTCTAAATTCACTCATATATATAATATAACAATACATGTAGGTATAGATGGACTAGGATTCCACCGTAGGTCACATAATGCGGGTGTGTGAACAAGTGCAACGTGTGGGTGCGAGTGCTCCAATGTGCCAAATTTGGAAATACGTAATTTTGAGTGCGCCTCATAGTGCGTCAGTTAAAAAACGAAAATACAAATATTTACATAGTTAATAAAAGATAAATCTGAATTTTGTGTCACTTTAAATATTCATGTAATTAATCAAAGAAATTTATTACTACTTGTATTAAGATATGCTAAATTTAGGCTCCGATTTATTTATTAATTGACATAAGAGTTTCAATATTTTAAGTTATTATTTATTTTTTTTATTTTCTTTCTTACTATCTTGATCTCATTATGTATTCTTTCACTCTCATTCCTATCGGAAAAGGAGAAAGATTCATATACCTCACCAGATCCACAATGGATCCTTAAAAAAAGTGCACGAACCACATAAAAATTCTTAGTTCTAGAATTAAGGAATCTTAGTTTGCCTTTAAGTCGATTAAATTGCCACTTGGACCCTCCCTGCCAAATATTTCACGAAGATCGTACCAAGCTAGCTCGCCTTCTTCCATATAGACATGTGTAAATGAGTATCTTTGTGATGTGCAAGGCATACACAAACAAATAATTAGGCGCTAGCACTTTATTGAATGAGAATATTAACTCCTTCAACAATCTCAAGCGTTTGTAGTACTAATTGAAGGTAAGACTGACTCCATGAACCTCCTTAACGCGGGTAATGCACCCCATCATGATGGAAACGTCCTCATCACACACATACGGCTTAACACAATAGCATTATCCTCAAGCATGCTGATAAATGTTGTGTCGACTTCAACCGTCCATGGTTCATTATACCACAAACAACCTTTAGTTATTTTCGGGTTTTTTGAAGACATAATACTTAAATTAGTTTGGATAAGGAAGAGTACAAATAAAGTGATGAGTGAATTAAAAGCTGCTTAGAATCATATGAAAAAAGCTATTGGCCAGTTAGGTTATTATGTAGACATTTTTCCTTGCTAACAATAGTGAACTTCATTTTAGGCGGGAGATCACGCGTGCCAATTACATCACTCGGTGTTCTAGGTGGTTATCATGAGATATTTCAAAGGATATGAGCATTAAATGCACGGGATTTGAAGGTTATATCAATTGCGATGTGATCTATCAAACATGTCATTACTCGTAAAATGTTACTATACTTACTTAGGTTGATATAGATATATAGTATTAGGATTACAACAGTATAAAGTGTTTTTTCGGCCAAGAAGTTTCTTTGTGAGGTTACATAGTCTATATACATTGTATAGGGGATTATTGAAATTAATAGATAATATTTGTGTGTTGAAACTAATGGGGAGTTAGTGCAGCAATTTCCCACATATGAGATTCATACCAGCTGTCAGTTTGCTATTATAACTAGGGCGCACGTTAGATTATATTAGTCTAAAAATCAATCCACATTAAGAGTATTACAATATCGGACCATAGTAAGCACATAATATGTAAAGCCATAGCATACATTTTTTTTATAGCAAGCCATAACATACATCGAATGAACCCAAATGTAGCAATCACATAATACTTCTTTATATTACAACAACCAAGAGGGCAATAGTGTCGTCAATAGATTACTAACTCGCATTGTCTCAAACGTGTCGTCAGAGACGTCGTAAAGAACTGAACATGATCCAATATCTTCGGATCTAAAAACTGGTGCATGTTCTATGTTGAAGAAATAATCCAACACAAAATAGTTGGAGATACCAAAACACCTGAAATAGTACTCCACTAGTGATTCCTATTTAACAAAAATAAGCAATTTCTTTTAAAAATGATTATACGTCAAGCGACAACTTATTAACAAAACCACAAGGAAACACATATGAACCTTACTTGTTTTCAAGTGATCATCGTAAGCTTTGGTAACACAAACGCGCTCATTGCCTAGTTCAAAGACCACACCAGGTAGGCTTCGGTAACACAAACGTGCTCATTGCTCCTTAGGATAGATACGTGGAACATACCATGTCAGCGCTGACTTTTATACTCGTCCCAGAGGACATGATTACGCTACATTGCTTGACCACCTTCTCCAAAGAAATTGAGTTAATTCAATATGTGGGTCAGAGAAATGGCGGATTGCATATGCTAGTGTTCTTCTGATTCTTCTATCCAATACTTAGAATACTTGAATACTTGAAAAGGTGGGTGGAGGGACCATACACATAAGTCAACTAAAAAAATCAATTAATCAACAATTTATTGCATGTGTAATTGAAGTATGTTGCACGATAATAGTATATATCGGTTGAGTTACATTAACTTGGGAGTCTACATGATACGATCAACCAGTGCAGAGGCATTGAGATTGCAAGTGCAAGGATATATTGACAATATATGAACCTTTTGATATAGGACTTTGAGTTGCTATGGTGTGTGTATGATGTTCAAGTATACTTGTAGAAAGTTTAGGGGACTTCACATTAATGTCATGGCGGTTGATTGGTTTAAATGCGATTGGTGTATTGCACAACCATCATAACCAAAAAGATACTCTCTAAATCCAGGGTGTAGCATCATATGTTTGTTGCGTTCAATAATTCATATTGTGAATCAACATTACACCATTGATAAATCAAATAAAAGTTTTGGGAAATTTTGATAAGATAAATCTACTTCATTAACATGTATTGCACAACAGTGCAACTCAAAACAACACAACCATTACAACCATTAGTTAAATTTGGCAAAATATCACTTCAATTACATAGATATATAGCTTAATCAACAACACCATAGAAAATAAACATACTAATTTACACGTGAGATTGAGTCGTTGAAGTGTTTTTTTCATACTTCTTTTATGACTCATAAGGATTTGAGCCTTCTCCATCCACATGTCCCTTACGAATCCAATTTTAATATTCTATCATCAGACTTATACAGTTGAACATCATCCTTAAATTTGTCAAGCTTGCTCTTATTTCAACACAATCTCATCGTTCCATTTTTATCACGCTCGTACGCATTAAGTTTGTTCAACAATCTAGGGATGATCTTTTTGGATCGATCGCACATATCCTCATCAAACCATTCAAAATATCCACAATCTCCTACCAACTATGAAGTTCAAAAAGCATTCATACGAAACATAGATCAATTCTAACCTTAACATTGGAGTATATCATCTACATGTTTCGTTAATGCAACAATATAAGTGGCATAACCTTATAATCCGGACATCGAAATATATGCGACCTGGATTCTCATTCTGTTAATGAGTTGCAAGCTCTAAAACTTTACCACAATTACACCTAACCACCGGAACCCTTTGTCCATAATGCAAACACTATCAGTTGAGTTGGATGCTCGCGACATTATCTTCTATTTTTGAGTAATTTTGGATCTTCAGAATTAGAGCACGCACTTTAACACGATTTAAGGGTGAAATTGGTTACATATGATGTATTAAATGGTCAGAGATTCAAAAGTTCATACTTCAAAATTTATGTACAAATTGACAACATTCAAAATATTTAAAAGTTTATATAAGTGTACTATATATTGATTTGATGGAGAGATTATTGTGTAAAATGTCCATACAATGAACTTATGGCCGAGTGAAGGCTAAGTGGTGAAAAGGGTTGTCCAATCAATGTTTTTCCAATGAAAATCACTTTTAGACGTCTCTAAAAAGCAAAGCAAACGGGGTATCGATGAACAGTACCCGTTTGAGATTTTTTAGAGATTTTGAGAATTTCTAGAGATATATTCCTAAAAAGCTAACCAAACAGGGTCTTACTTGTTCGTGAGTTCGAGAATCCTACCACCTGTCAATCCGGGAAGAGTTTCATAGGAGCAAGCTAAAATTATGATGTCCATCTAAAGAGGAGATACCCTAAACATTGGTGAAATCATAGTTAAGGCTACTGAGATCACACTGTTAATGGTCCACCACGACTAATGTATTTTGGATCAATCATCACCGCATTTTGTGTCAAAGAAGGTTTTCTGGGCTTGACACATACATCCATCACCAAAATACATATCTCATCAATCACATTGCCAGGCAAGTGATCGAGAGGACGTTCCATTCTCATGAGTCTTCATCTATTGCATCAATATCCTAGCTCACGTGCAAAAGATATATAAGACGTTTAAAAGCACATTCAAGAGACAGATGAGCGAATGAGGAAATACAACATTGAGTTAGTGAACAAGTTAGAAGAAATCAAGGAGCAACTCCGGAACGTCAACAACAATCATTGGACAGAAGTTGAGGCACATTTAAGGAATATAACAAATGAAGAAGGCACTGACACCAACGGTCAGATTAGTGTCCTTGAGCTCGATCAGGGAAGTATTCTCATGTATGCTTTATTTATATATTTTGACAATGAGGACATCGTATGATTCTGTGTTGGGGTGGCAAATCTTTACTTTTTGTTAGCATGAAATCATGAATAAGTAATGATTAATGATGATAAATGCATAATAAGGTACGCATTCGAGATGCAAGAGTATATGGGAATGATATGAGTACATCTTGAGTAATATAGTTAAAAGCTTGCTTTATTTTCATATACACCTATCAATCTGTTGCAAGTGTAGAAAATATGAGAATAATGTTATTTGTTCATGAGAAAGTAGTGAATAACATGCGATATATGTATCTCGAGTAATTTTCTTGATTGTTATTAGAGATGATTGTGGACTTTACATGTGTTGAGGAAGTGAAATAGACCATCATTTCTATTACTTGAGCCTTTCAAGCCCAAAGTCCTTTACAATAAAATAAATTCTCAGAACCCCGCTGAAGTCTTTTGCTTGTGAAGCCTTTTGTTTATGAAGCCCCATTTACCTACCTTGAGTAGGGGTGTACGCGAGCGGGTTATAGCGGGTGGCAACAAAAAAAGACACCATACTCAATTTTGGTGGGTTACCAATACTTTCACCCGTGTGGGTGGTAAAAATTTAGAGACCATGCGGGTTGCGGGTTGGGCGGGTTAGGCGGGTTGCAATATAAATTGTCTACTTGATTTTTCATGAGGAAAATAAGCCATTTAACATAACATAAGTTCATAACTTAGATGTTATTTTCCAGCCTAATTGTTTCTTTTATATAACCAATGTACTGTCACCATATTCGCATTATAGTTGATGGGAACGATACAGGGTGTTCTGTTACACATTAGTGTTATGAATGCTTTTGCCAAGACTTGAAACAAATCTCAATTCATTTGGCCAATAAATAATAAATGTAATTCAATCACTCATTCTGTTATAGTTTGAGTATACACATTATCTGAATCACTAGTCACCAACATTTACATAAATCCCATTTAACATTTTACATAAATTCCCATGTTTTGTAATCTTACTTTTCTTCCAGAACTTAGCAATGGCGGATAAAAACAAGAACCTGATAATGGTATCACCATTAGATTCATATTCAATGCATAATCTTTTTGTAGAAATGGGAATCACACTTCCTATTAATAACAACAAATTCCTTTAACTGAACCATCACTCAAAGAATTAATGCTACAAGAAGATCGAAAAAGCAACAAAACCAACTCCAAGCCAAAAGTTCTCGTCGATCACAATAACGCCAATGATCGACAACGACAAGAAGAATAAAATGAAATTGATAGACTCTTAAATGAAAAAATTATCACAATCGACAACAACTACAAATCGTTCAAAACCCCATGCACAGTCGTACACTATCTCACTCTCATAGCTAAATCAAAGAAAAAACAAAAGATGAAAAATTTGGAGATAGTAGCTTACAGTGAAATGTTTGGTGGTGGAAGGTCGTGGTGGAGTCGCGATGAGCCCTGACCAACACAAACACTGTGGTGAACTGTGAGGCGGCTTAAGCTATGACTTGATGTCGTGCAGTCGTGGTGCTCCGTGAAGCAGCGTGGTTAAGGGTCGAGACTTGAAGTGGTATCACGGTGAGGCCGGCGAGCACGACTGACGACGGTGGAGCTGCCATGAGAGTGGTGAGGTGAGGTTGGATGGGCTGCTGAAAATTAAGCCCTAGAAATGAGAAGAGGATTATTTTTTCAGCTTTTATATTTAATAAGCGGGCGGGCGGGTGAACAGTGTAACCTGCGACCCGCCCGCCCAATGGCGGGTTATCCCAATTTTAAACTGCCATCGGGCTAAAAAAAAGCCTAAACCGCGGGTTTGGCGGGTCGGGTCGGGCGGGTGGCGGTTATATGTACACCCATAACCTTGAGCCAATGAATTATATCCTACCTTTTTGCTAGAGATGGATGTATTAAATCTTAAGGAGAGATAAGGAATGAGCTAAAAACAAAAGCATGAGCCTATGAAAAATAAAAAATAAAGGCTGAAAATCAAAAGAATGATGAATATAATAGAGAGCATAAATAACTCTATAGAAAACTCTAAGTTTTGGGGTGCATCTCCAAAAACAATGAAGTATAGGGTGGAATGAACTTGCACAAATGAAATGCAAGGAAAAAAGGGAAAATCCTAAGATTTATGGGCAACAAAATAACAAATGAGGAAGGAAAAGAACCAACGAGTTGGTTTACTATTTACATCTCTAGAAATCATAAATATCTTTGCCACTATAGCCCATATCTTAGCCCAATCCTCAACATAAGAAGTTTGAATAAATTGATGGCAACATAAAAAGTAGAGAACAAGAGTGAAGTAGTTACTTGTGAAGCTCTATGATTTTGTGAATTTACAATATGAAGCTTACCCTTATGCATGAGTAATAGTGGCACACACTATTTGAGCACATGAGATTTTGCATGACAGTGAGTTAATTAAGTTTGATGTGCGTGTGTTTACTTATTTGCTCCCTCTTATCTCTTGTTTTTACCGTAGGTTGCATTATGAGAATATATCCCTATGCATGAGTGTGGACATGTGAATAACTTGAATTCTAATTTAGGTTGAATCAAGCTAGTGGGTTTTCTTTAGGACAAGCTAGGTTTAAGTTAGGGGGTATTTGATAAGCGTTTTTAAGCGTGATTTAAGTACTTATTTTTTCTTATGCTTTTTATATACTTCTTGGTGCATATTTATTGATTTTAGCATTGTTTTGTCATTTTGTAGGTTTTTCTCTAGTCAAGATAAAACAATGGAAAAAAGCACAAAATGGATGTTTTTGGAATGAATTACAAATAGGGCACCACAACACCATGCAAAACAAGACAACCCTAGTCGCAGTATGTAAAGAAGTCCAGCAGTCGTCCTAGTCGAAGATGGAGGTGCGCGACACAGAGGGAGGTGCGCGAGCTGCATGTCTCATCTAGAGACCCGCGGGTCGCACAAGTAGATGTGCGACATCACACACAAGGAATAAGGTATAGCGGGCAATGGAGACATTAGTGCACTGCACAGAACAGGTAGAGACCATCGCCACATCAGCAAAAGCTGCTCGAGTTACGTGACATAGCCGCACAACATGTCAAGTCGCGTGTCCCTAAGGAAAAATTGTATTTCTGTACAGTTTAAGGTGTGACCAACTACGAAACCACGAGAACACTACTTTTCTATAAATAAGAGAGGACGACCAACACTTAAAACATTGTTGTAGCCCATGTCTCTGGGCGATTGGCGCAATTGTGCATGGTGTTGCGCTGGATGCGGGACTTACTTTTTGTTTCGCGAGCTGCGTGAGTAGTGGCGTTGTCGCGTCGCTTTTGTTGTACTCCCGCAAGCTGTCCGATCAATTCTGTTGATGCGCTGCCTCATGTCATATGTTGTGTAGGGTAGGTTACGGTCTGAAACCGCTATTAACTGTGCTAAACTGCTTTTCATTCATCCTTGTGCTATTCCATGCTCATTTTACTCAAATATGCCTTGTTTTGCTCAAACTCGACTAAAACTGTAAAATGACAAAACAAGATTAAACTAGTGAAAATATTACGAGGAACAATCAAAAGTACAAGAAAATAGGTATTCAAATTGCTGGAAATAATCACTCATCAAGACACAAGAAAGAAAACAAAGAAAACAAAAAAGAAATCTAATGCAATCCTATCAACACCATAACTAGTGTACGGTGATAGTTAGTGGTATTATGGAAACACTAGATGCAACATTGTTCACATAACACTCACGCCGAGAGCCTTCGTCAAATTGAAGAATTTGTCACTATCAAGGACTTGGTAAACATATCAGCAAGTTGATTATTGGTTTCTATATATTCAATGTTTATCACTTTATCTTCTACCATGTCTTTCAAGAAATAATGTATGCTATCTATATGCTTTGTTCTAGAATGATGCCCACGATTTTTTCAAATACAAATGGCACTAAGATTATCAGAACATCAACAAACTTAAACTAACAAGTCAATATGAAAATATTGAAGCAAATTGAACAATCAACCCTAAACTTAGAAAAACAATCAACATACAACACTAATCGAACAAGGAAAATAAAATTAGACCTGGTCCAAATCCTAACCCACCCAGCAAAAGGACATGAAACAATTAGGTTATTTAGGTAATGTGTGAAAGTAAAACCATGCCAACTCCAGCTCACAATCAAATACAAAATAATATTTAAGCAAATTCTAACAATCAACATTCAACACCAATCTTAGGAGAACCTTCAACAATCAACATTAATCAAACAAGCAAAACAAAATTATACTTAGTGCACGAAGAGGCAGGGGGGGGGGGGGGGGGCTACCGCGTCGACGATGGTGACGTCGAACTAAGTGCGATGGTGGTGGCAATGATGGTGTAGTGGTAGGTTAGGGTTTTGTGTTATTAGTTTATGATGCAAATGTTTTTTTTTGCTTTTTTTTTTTTATGAAATGAAATTCAGAAATTGTGAGAATAGTCCTTTAGAGTTGCAAAATACAAATCCAACTCTAGATGTGGATATTTTTTAAGTGGATTCACTGACGGATCATTGTGGATCCAAACTTGGATCCGAATGAATCCATATTCAATCCAGTAGATACATATTCGATTCTGATCCATGCAAATCTTTTAAGTGGATCTGATCTTGTAAATTCGGATCGAACCCTAACATATCTTTGGATCCGGATCCTTTTGGCACCCTTAAATTATATTTTTAGTCTTAAAAATTGACCTTGTTACAGTTATGGTCACTTAACTTATCCATTCATGATTACCCCTATAACTAATAATTTCGTTTGCTTAAACCTCCAACATAAGTACCTCTTTTTTGGTAAGCAATGTTTTATTAGAACAACAAAACAAAGTATAAGATATATTCAATACAAGGAAAATCAAGGCAAAGGTACAAACATGGATGAAAGTTTATTTTCTCAATGTTTTGAGGTGATTTTAGCATGTGTTAGAAAAATTGTAATATAATTATATTCAAAATGAAAGTAGAAGATTTTCGTTTTAAAAAAAAAATGTTTGAGTATTATTTGAAAAAACGCACAAAAAAATTAATCCATGGGTGCACCTAACTTTTGTTCCTTTTTTTGGGTCTTAAATTGTTAATTAGTTGATTGATTCATATTTAAATATTATATTATATATTCAAAAAAATTGGAAATTGCAGCAAGAATAATACAATATAGTTAAAATAAAGAAGTCGGATCCGAACCCATAAGGAAACCCGAATCCGAACGTAGAGAGATTTATCTATGTTGATGAACTCCCAGTACCGAATACCACCAATAGCGCAGAGCAAGTTCTGGAAACTAGGTTCGATTTTATTCTCTTTCATGATTTTCCTTTTTTAATTTCGACATTGCAATTGCAGTAAGTTCGTCATCGATACTTTTATTTTATTTCGCACCTGAAATTAGTTCGCTCCAATTATAGTTAAATTTCCATGTCTTAAAACCCTAAGCGGGCAGTTAAGAATAACAACAATTTTGCATTGGATTGCAGCTGATTGATTAATGAATGGTTTTTATGCCTGCGTCATGTTAGAGTAGCTATAGCAAACGATGCAGGTTTAGTTTTGCTTACAATCTCTGCTATTAATTCTTCTTCGATGTGCAGTCCAATTCAAAACAACTTATTGAGGATTATGAAGTAAAGCATCTTGTTGATATGAGCTGCATTAGTGTAACTGGCTTCCATCTTGCTTCTTCACCCTCCACGCTCCGACAACGGGATTCTCAGCTCCACAATGCATCGAAATACACATCACTACCCATTAAAACGAAACTTCCGAAGCTGAATTTGACCTCTGGTCGGTCCAGGTCGAGAAGAGCAGCGACACCTGTTTGTTTGTTTGGTGGTAAAGGCAAGTCACAGAATGGGAATGAGGTAGCTAATTCCTTTAATCTCTTGTGTCGTGTATCAACACGTAAATTCTACTGAAATGTTGTCGAAATGAAGATGAGGTGCATGTAAATTGTGAACCTGTATGGGTTGCGGCTAGACGAGCTTGACAACAACTAGCATGCAAGCATAAATTTACTGCCGTAATGTGAGTTCACTTATTAATATTGTTATGCCAGGGTTCTCCGTGGAAAGCTATTGAGAATGCCTTGGGCAAATTTACAAATGGCAAGTCAGTTGAGGATGTTCTGAAACAGCAGATTCAGAAACAAGAGTACTTTGATGATGGAGGCAGTGGTGGGAAAGGTCCACCAGGCGGTGGTGGTGGGGGCGGTGGTTTCGGTGGTGCTGGAGATGAAAGCCCTTCAGAAATGTGGGAGGAGTGGACGCAAGTCTTTTGTGCGACTTTCGCCTTTATATTTGTGGTATACTCTCTTCCTTCTCATTTTTAAGTAATGTACTTTTGTTAACTATGATAAGGTTTTTCGCTGTTAGGGAATTCATGTTGGCATGCGTTAAAATCTACCAGAGTTCTAGCCGGCACCTGAAGATTTAATCAACTTTCCTCCCTGTCTAAATACCATGTCCTCCCCCCCCCCCCCCCCCCCCCCTCCCCTCCACTTCACTTTTTGTCTTTTTTTTTTTTAATATACCTCATTTCACCTAGTATTATTTTTCTGGATGATAATGAATGCAATTGCTCACTTGGAAGAAAATAGAGAGTACCTCTTACTCCTGGTGTTGTTGAGCTGTGGAAATTATTAGAGAAGCTAATAGCAAGTTTCCACCCTACGGCAGAATACAGAAGTAGAGGGCAAAATAGCCTCTAGTTGTTTCAAAAATTAGGACACTTGCCCCTTCTTCTCTAGTTGTGTTTTTGTGTCATATAAAGACCAGAAACACCTTGATGTTTTCAGATTTCATTGTAGTATTTCTTGAATTTCTATATTCAAAAAACATGTGTAATTACATACATATATATTGCTGAAGTGTAATTGAAAGTTTAGATTTTGTTGATACTTTTTGTTAGTGTAATTATACAAGATAAAACAAAGTTCACTTATTTTTGAGAAATTAGGGAACGTATAAATGTCTTTTTTGCTCAAAAAATTCACCCGCACTTTGGGAATTGGGCGAGTAAACTACACTGCACATCTTTAAGGGTGCAACCTGCTGCTACTTAAACCAATTGGCTATTTGCCTTTTTTGGTTTCACATGGGGTAATTTACCACAGCCTAGGGCATTTAGCAGAGCAACAATGGCAATACTCCCTAATATTTTGTTTTTATTGACTTCTACTGAAGGAAAATGTTTCAGCTTTGATCTTCTTTGTTATATCTTAATGAATTTGATCATGGGCGGTTTTGCCTCCATTTCAGTACATGTTCATCATAGAAGGCGAGGAGATCACTGTTCTAGTAAAAGACAGTATCAGGTACCTCCTCAGGCGACAAAAGAGTTTGCGTCTAGGGCGACTCATAGACCAATGGAACAACTTCATCGACAGTGTGAGGGTGAAGGAAGAGTACGATCCAAATTGGTTGGAACGTGAGATAATCAATACCCATACGTTGTACGACAGCCCCACTAAGTACAGAATGATCTTAAGGGCTCTTTCAGAAGATAGCTCTGATGATGAAGGGTACTGAAATTGTCATTTTTTTAATCGTTTGATGAATTGGGTGGAACTGCATTTTCTAGCTAGTAAATGAAGAACGGTGATCATTTGTGTTTTAATATGTTTCCGCATACCTTACAATAGATTTACTGGAAATTTTGATGTTTTACATGTTTCCGTTAGATCTGATAAGTCTTCTTGAAGTTCCCACTTGTGCCAATTGGTTGATGATTCAACCACCTCTGTCTGATTCGTGCTATCTAATACGCCCTGTAGAATTTTTTCTTGACATCTTGGACGGGATGGAGTTTAATTTTGGATTCGACTCGGTACGCATGCGTTTTGAATATATCTATTAGTAATAAATTCTTGAATGTTTACAGCAGTTGCTTTGAAACAGGGAAATTTGTGACCAACCAAATCTTTTTTACATGAAGTAAACAAGATATGTTTGACCAGTTAATGTTAATAGGAAGCGGATAGGCCACAATTTCTTAGTGCATATGGAATATGCCATTGGGTTGATAAATGTATAGTCCTTGAGATTAGTTACAAAAGCATCACCTAGAATTACCAGAATAATGAATAATAAGACACTACTAGAATCGTTAAAGCCTAAAGGTGTTGCAATCCTTTTTGTTACGCTCAGCACGAGACTTTTCAATGGAATTCCTTGAAATTGTACCGGGGACGTGTTTTAGCTTGGCTTTGATGCTATATTATCGTTTCATTTTAATTCTTAAATTTTAACAGATCAGTGGTTTATATCTTGCTATATATTTTGTGGTGAAATCATGACTAATGAATATCGATCGGAATCTGCAGTAATTTCTAAAAGAAGTTTGCCCCTCTGGAATTTTTCTTTCAAAAAATTGGCAAAAATATCTTTAATTTTTTTTTTTATGAGAGTGGCTCTTTTGTTGTTTATTCCTCAGTGTGCACAGCAAAGAAAAAAATGGATTTATTTTAACATGTATCATGGTCAATGAATTTCTAAGAACTGTTATGGTTAGAGATAAATTGCATATAATTTACATGCTCATTTTCTTGCCATCGACACGTGTCTACCTATTTAGGTTTATGAATAGATTCATTGGCCAAAATACAAATTTTGAAGCTTCAGTTATAAATCAAAGTTTTTGTGGCTAAATAGTAAATACTAAAAAAACATTGTGGTTTTAGATTTCAGTAAAAAAATAATGTACCGTCTCTAAAAACTTTATATTTTGCTTTCAGAAAGTCAAAAATAGGTATTGAATTTGGAATAGGGGAAAAGCCAAAAATAGGGAAAAAAAATTATGCATCCGATGTATCGCTTATGTGGTGCAACCAACGGTCAAAATTTAACTTTTCCTAAAATGTAAGAAATAACTAATCCTCCATAATCTCATTCCCACCGTGTATATGTAGTGGTTGCACCACGTCAGCAATAAACGGTTGCATGAAATATTTTCTCACGACATAGAACACATCTATTGGCGCATTTACAATGTTGTACTCAACCTATCCAACCTTTGTTTAATATGACGGGGTCTATAGTTTCAAAAAACCCAAAATTCGGTTAAAAAAATGTCATATTTTGGGAGGAAGACGAAATCAATATTTTATATTTTCGAAAAAACTTCCCCAAAAGTTCAGAAAATATTCACAAACACCAAAATAACTTCTCATAATTCATTAACAACCCCAAATATCTTCATTTATTTAGAAAACCCCCCCAAACAATACAATAGCTTTTCATAATTCGAAAACACACATACCTCTATATTCTCAAAAAATATACCCTCAAACAATCTCAAAATTTATTTTAATACTCATAAACACCCTCATGTTTTTAGAAAATACCTCCAAACACCCTATAAATTTTAAAAAACACCCCCAAATATCGTTGCACACACTTGAAAGGGATGTCAATTGAATTTATTTTGTTTCTTGTGATATTGATGCACATGAAGGGAGTATCCTGCTAGTATAAATAGTTTTTAACAAATTTTACAATATTTTATATCTTGATTAGTAGGATATATCCTTATATATTATTTAATAACTATCTGAATAATATTTGGTATTCAATCCAGCTTCTTAATTTCACAAGTATACTAGCAAATGGGTTCTCATACCGTGTTCTTTGTTTTCTATACTATATATCATTTTATTCTTTTTTTCTGAAAAAGAAAATAGTAAACCTACCTACATATTAACTGTCCTCGTATAACTGTGTGTGTACCTTCTCCATCAATTTTCTTTGGCATTATTAACTCTATCACACTAGTGCATTTTTCATATGCACAAGCTAACACAAGTTATTGAAACATGGGTTAGGCAATATCATTCCTCTCGTGATCAGCGCTTGGCCTTTCTTTATCTTGCAAATGATATTCTCCAGAATAGCAGAAGCAAAGGAGTGGAATTTGTTTCAGAGATCTGAAAAGTTCTCCTAGATGTTCTTCATGACGTAATTTCAAATGGAGATGAGTTCGAAAAAAAAATGATTTTTTACGACTGGGGTTTCTTTTTATTCCTCTCTAAAGTTACGTGAGAGAAATGTTATACCTGTTTTGCTTATGGAAGGATTTTAATATTGCCATTGACTTGAAAGAGGATGTAGATTGTTTCACGTGATGAAGAAAAACATTTAAGCACCCAATTGAAAAATAAAGAAGCTTTAAGAAAACATATTGTGTATCAATTAAAAGTAATCAAATTAAAATATTGAGCTGCAAAAGCAATTAAAAGTATTCGAAATAATCACAAATATATGGGAGTGTTTTTTTGAATACTATTAAAATATTAAAAACAAGAAATAAAATAATCAATTAATATCACTTTCATGTGTGTGCAACAATATTTGGAGTGTTTTTTTAAAACTTAGAGGATGTTTGGAGGTGTTTTCTAAAAAAGTTGAGGGTGTTAATACCTCCCTTGAGGTTTGGTGTAATTATAAATATCTCCTATAGGGTTTGGGTAATTACAATGACCTCCCCTCCAACCAAAAAGTAAAAATGAACTACCAACTTTGCCCTTGGTCAACTTATGTGTTATGAGATTTAGATTTAATGTTAAATAAAAGACTATTTAATTAACTTGCACAAGTTTTATTTAAAAACTATTGATAAATTTAAAATAATAGTTAAATAGTTTTATTTATTTATGTAATTTATGTTATTACTATTCAATTATTCATCAAAAAAAAAGGTTATTAATATTCAATAATTTTAAAAATCATTCAACAAATCCCCACTTTAAATAAATGTATGATCCTATGAAAAATATTTCTTTAAATATCCTAGCTTGTGAATGTATATTTACATTGTTTCTTGTACGACATATTTAGCATATTTTCATTTTAAAAGTAATTGATTAATTTTTAAAAGTATTAAAATCAACACTAAAATACCCAACTATATAATAATTATTATTACTTATTTCGTAATTAAACCAAAGTCATTAGCAAAAACTTTATGATATGTTACATTATCTTTTAAATTTTTATTGGTTTAAAATTACTATTGGTGCAAGAATAAAATATGCATGCCATAATGGTGGAAAAAATAATTATGTGTTTATATTTTAGAAATTAGTTATTTAGTTAATTATATATGTGATACAAGAAACAATGTAAATATGCATTCACAAGCTAGAATATTTAAAGTAATGTTTTTCCTACGATCATATATTTATTTAAAATGGGGATTAGTTAAATGATATTAATGAATTTCAATAATAAGAATTAAATAAATCGATAAAATTATTTAATATTAGTTTAAATTTATCGATAGTTTTTAAATAAAACTTGTGCAAGTTAATTAAATAGTCTTTTAATGATCATCAAATCTAAATCTCTTAACACATAAGTTGACCAAGGACAAAGTTGGTAGTTCATTTCTACTTTTTGGTAGGAGGGGAGGTGATTGTAATAACCCAAACCTCATGGGAGGTGGGGGAGGTATCCATAATTATCCCTTTTATAAAATGTGAGATTGTTTGAGGGTATTTTTGAGAATATGGAGATATTTGGGTGTGTTTTCAAACTATGAGAGGCTATTGTATTGTTTGGGGGTGTTTATGAATTATGAGAAGTTATTTTGCACTTTTGGGGTATTTTCGAATTTATAAAACATTGCTCATGTTATCCTCCTAAATATGATGTTTTTAGCATGATTTTGAGTTTTTGAAACTATAGACCCTAACCTAAAACAAGTAGGAAAGAAAAGAGAGGTTATAGCCTAGAGGCAACACGTCAGTATGTTTTCATTGTTGGTAGTTGGTCTCAGCAATAAGAATCTTATGCCATTTTACTCCTACACGTTTCATTTCTGCCGTTGATCGCATAACCAACATATCCGCTTTTTTCAAATCGAGATTTGTTGAGAGTTGAATTGTGCGCTAACAAAAGGTCACCCTGGCACGTCGCCCCTGAATTCCAAATTATTCCACCAAATCATCAAAAAGCTCGTGCCAGGGAACAACAACTTAACATGTTAAATTTCCCAAGGCTAATTTTAGCAATAATTTGACCAAATGCAGTAATCAAATCATTTTTTGATTTCTTTTCTATATAACAGTTTCCAACACCTCTTTTTCTTTCTGATGAAAAATGAAGAACGGGGTTGCAATAACAGTAGTGACTAAATTAAGGACATAATTCCATAAAAAGAGAAATATACCTGGAACCGTTTGATAGTAGTGTGCACCAGAAAAGGCATGAGGAGGAGGCGGCGCAGCTATTGCGGTGTGAGAAGGCAGCGGCTGATAATTAGCAACGCCTTGAAAAGTGGCGTAATAATAATTTACAGTGGCGGCGTATCTGTTGTTGTCCCCTCCTCCGCTCAGTTTAAAGATGATTAGAAAGCATTTTAGCGGTCATTCCTTCAAGTTTCTTATAATTTGCAAATTGTCACACAAGTTTAAACATGATAAGTACATAGCCTAGTGAATAAATTATAGAAATCCGATACCTACAATGTGCAATAATACATCTCATATTCTCATCTTTCGTTTATAATGGAACGTCGACTATCTAAATAAAACAATTTTGATATGAGCATCGAGTGTATAACTCATTTTGTAAGTTGTAACTAAAGTTGTGCATTTTGATTGAATCGGATTGGATTTTGATCCTGGCAAAACAAATTTGGTACAATCCGATTTTTCATTCAAAATTGTTCGATTTTGACTTAATTTGGCCAAAAGAACTCGTAACATAATTATTTGACGCCAGGAAACTATAGAATGCAAGTTAAATAAAACAAGAACCACTTTTGACATAACATAAACAAAACTTAGGTCTATGTCATAAACAATACTAGCTCAAAAATAAGGTAAAGCAATAGTTGATTGCTCGTACATGAATTCTGAACATATAAAGCAAGTTTTGATTGCTCATACATGAATTCTCAACAAACGTATGCTAGATCGTTGGTACGTCCTCAAGTAAGGAAGAAAATTAGTCACTTGGACCTCTTGCGTAAGGTCCATCACAATAAGATTAGCCTCCTCAGCCAGCGAAAGAAAATAGTTAAAAGTGTCGATATTACGAATCACTGAAGCAACATATGCAATGGGGCCTTTTAACGATGAATGACCCAAAATTTCATTGGTTGGCCCTTGGGGCGCACCTAACTCATGCTCACTGCTACCCAGAGAAGGCCTCAAAAGAATAGATAGAACTCTAACAAGGTGAGGCAGGCACGATGGATCATAAATAACATCTGCACCCAAACTGTAGAAAAGAAAGTGAAGAAACGAGTCCACGTAAATTTCATCTTGCAAATAAATGTGATAAATAAAACAAAAAGACGAATCAAGATGGCAACTGCATTGCATTAGTGAAACTGTGAAAGTGGTTATTGGAATTATTGATCAGATAAAAATCTGGTATAAGCTTTTGTAATAACCACTACTAGAGAAGATGGTTGGATGCCATTTATACCACATCGATAGAGGGGCATTGATTCGAGAAGTAGGCAAGTGGATAAGTGGAAATCAGAAGGACCAAAATGATCAATAATTCAATATGGGAGATGTTATACCTATTTCTGTTTCTCAACATGTACGGATGAAGACTTACATTATATCCGGGGCATAGCGACTGAGATTATCCTCTGATGCACATTCCCATGGTAAACAAACACATTGCACCTATAAATGATCGTGTGCGAGTCAGCACTCAACTAATATTGTCATCCTTTTGTGAAATGCATTTCAATTACATGAACTGTCACATAGTCTACACAAGCCAAATTCTTTCATATCTCACCATTGCAAGTACCCAAGGCACTGGAAATTGCAACTTGCTTAATCGCATGGGCACAGTTTCATATTGTTGAAACTAAAGTTCACTCTCAAATTTGTTGAACAATGCACACATAATATCAATCAAGTCTGACAAATTTTCGGATCAGGAATGCCACCAACTCACTATAGGAAGTAGGAAAACTGCAGGTCAACTCCATTATTTTAGTAAAATTGTATATGGGACGACAAGTTCCAGAATTGTCACAGGGTAATTGGTCATACAAATGAAGACCAAGGACAATCTAATTTTCATCTCAAATGGATACCCTTCAATCATCCATTAGTAAAATTAAGTTACGTATAAATACTAGTACCCAGAATTGAGCCCTGGAGAAGAGTGAAAATATAATCAAACAAAATCTAGCACCAATAATACAAAAAAAATTGTCATTTTAACTCACTGTATTGAGATCCACACTATTGTTTGATATAAGATTCCCAGTACGCAGATGGTTCAGTTCCAAGTTAATTTTCATATTTGCTAAAGTTGAAAGGTCACCATCACTTAGTATCACCTGCAATCACGAGAATATTTCAGAAAGGCTTAAAAAAAAACATGCCTTTGTCAAAATATACCATGAACTACTGGTTTCTGCATACCTTGGTGAACTACTAATTTGTCTAAACCTATAAGAAAACAATTGCTGCAATTTTCATCAAATTTTGGTGAACAATGCATTTCCATGAGCCCTGCGAAATTAGTTTCAAAGAGAGAAAGCTAACCAAGTACAAGGCTTTAGGGTCTATTGTTTACCTGATAATAAATGGATGGAATAGATGCACCCCTAAAATACTACTGATAAAGTAATGCAAATAGAGATAGATGTGAATATATAGATTATCAGTCTCTAAACATGTAACTTCATGTTTGCTATTGAATAATATATCGAGATTTTTTTTCTGATGGCATCATCTTATTTTAGAGGACAATGTGAGCTAAAGCTTACCTTGGATGCTTTCACATGGGCCAGGCAGATGCCAACCAATCCAACCCCGGAACCAACCTGTTCATTCAAGGAAACCATAAAGCCATCATATCTCACATTCACCAACTATAAAAATAACAAATTTCAGAAAATATCCACTGTACAGAAGAAAAATCAGTTGGTGTATACTGTTCGAAAAACAGTGAAAAGATACAACAAGGATTTTAGTCGAAAATTAGAGCTTGAAAAGATTAGCGAAAGAATTTCAGGAGGAAGGAAATAGTTTAGTATTTCCAAAATGCACATCTTACCTCAAAGCAACATTTATTTGTGAATATTTCTTGGAAAGAAAGTATAAATTCTGACAGGAAAAGACTTGATGGCCAAATAGAGCACCTATATGACCATGCAAACATTCAACAGCAGAAGCAGCCAAGAAAAAAGGTTAAACAGAAACACGTCACCCGGGAGAAGATAAAGTAAAGATATATAAGTAATCACCCTCAACAAAAAATGAGAGGCTCCGATTAAAGTAACTAAAAGTCCATGTCAGGTGAAAAAAAACAAATAAAAATTGAAGAAAGTTCACTTTCTATAGAATTTCACTAGGATTAATGTACTGTTCCGTCAACCAAGAAAAGTTTATCAAACAACATGACTATTTCTCCAAATCAGCCATAAAATTAAGTCAAAGTATAAAGAAGAAAAGAAACACCTTGATGACCAAATTTATTTGAGATCAAGCTACACTACAGAAAATAACTGAGTTGATAAGTGCAACGATGACATCAATCTAGACATGATTGAAGCAAACTGCAGAGATCCGGGCAGATATTGAAATCTTGCGATACCTTGTTGCAATGTACTCAAACAGCATATCTGAGTTCCTTACAACAGACAATCTTATTTCTGATTACATAAAAGTAATAATTGGTCATAGAGCAACATAAAATTTACCAAAAGAATGAAATAAAATACTTGTAGTGAGAAAATTACCCAGTGTCTCCTTCGAGCATGTTAACAGAACACTGAAGCTGGACCTCCAAATTACGTGACTTTTGACATGTAATGTTTCCAGAAGATTCTTCTAAATAATACATGAGAATATTACAAAATTCAAATTGAAGTTGTACAATGATAAACAAACATATGACCAAACGTGGAAGTTACCATTGGGGAAGAGAAACGAGATTATTTTCAAGACTCTGAAATTCCCTTCTTTAATATCATCATCCTAAAGAGTAGTGACAATGCATTAGTAAATCAAAGCCGCATTTTGCAACACAAAGGACCTATAGTTATATATCTATATATCTTAGCATTGCAACTTGTTTGTAACATTGTTGCAAGTCGTTACACAAATACATTAACATATAGTAAGATGTCACAACATCAATCTTTTAATAGCATTACAACTTCAAATTTGCTACATAAAACAGCAGAATGTTAAATAAAGAGACCTTTAAGGAAATCATGTAAGACGCCAAGTGCTCGTAAAGTTGGTCGACAACGAGGTTGCCGCTGGATTCGATTTCAGTAATGAGTTTCTTGAGAAATTTTCTCAAATAATGTCCTTGCAGCTTGATATTCTGAAAAGAAAAGAAAAGAAAATAAACTCATTTATATTATTTTCACATCATAAGATAAATTTTCACTTTTAATTTAATAATAATAATAGAGGAAAGAAAAAGCTTACAGCTTTGCTAACAAAGTGATTCCAAATGTAACTCTGTACACTCTCAGTTATGGAACCGCCGCCAAATTCCCTAAAATAGAAATCTTTAATTTGATTGAACTAAAGAGAAATTGAAAAACAAGGAATGGATGATGACCTCACCTGGCGAAGGAGATGACGACATCGGATGGTTCCATTGCAAGAAAGGCAGACGTCATGTAGATGGCAACTTCTTCTGCCGCCATAGCCAATTTTTTAGTCACAGAGCTCCGAAACAGGTCAAACTTATTTTTTAGTCCTAAATATTTAACTTTTTTACAGTTATGGTCATTTAGCTTTATCAACTCATCATTTTAGCCCCATAACTGATAACTCCTTTTGATTTTAGACCTCCAACATAATTAGGTTAAAATTTCTTAAAAATTGTACTTCAATTTGACATTCACTAATTATTTTGAATCACGCATACATTTACAAGTGTGGGAGGGCAAAATAATGATTCGGGACAAATTCACCTCAAATCCTCAAATTTAGAAGCCATATGACCCAAATTTGCAAATCTAGACTAATTTAAATGATTGGCGGCACCATTGGCCAAAATCAAATTGAGGTCTTTTAGGGATTGTGAGAATAATAGTAGTGAGACAATGTACCTAAACTTATATCTCAGTGCTTGAAATAATTAGGTTCTTGTATTACAAATGTGAAGATGCAAGCATGGATCAAAGTTTCGAGAAAAACGCATGAAAGTTTTGATCTACAGGTGCAACTAACTTGTGTTCCTCTTTTTTGGGGTCTTAAATTGTATTAGTTAATTGATTTGTATTTTATATATGTCCAAGTTTTTAATTATCTAATATTAAGTCTCTCTCGTAGAACGGAAATGATCTCATTTTATATGCAAGATGATGCGCTAAGTTGGTTCATGTGGATGAAAAATAACCAACAACTTAGTACTTGGGTTGCTTTCACTCGGGCTTTAGAACTAAGGTTTGGGACTTCTTCATTTGAAAATCATTGTGCATCGTTGTTTAAGTTAAGCCAAGTTGGTTCAGTCAAAGACTTTACAAGAGCATTTGCAAATTTAAACAACCGTGTTGATGGGCTTCCACCGGATGTTATTTTCTGGTTTAAAAGTGGAGATTCAACAAAAGTTAACAATTTTAAAACCCGATAATCTATTTGAGACAATTGACCAAGCAAATTTGATCGAGGCAAAAGTGAATACTAGCATAAATCACACTTTTTACTATCCACGAAGTAATTCTAGCAACCTCAACAGTGCCACCCCCTACAAATTCATCACATGCCTTGTTACTGACGGCCCTAAGACCACCCCCTAAATAACCATTTCAACGGTTGTCTCCAACAAAAGTTCAAGAACAAAGGCAAAAAGGTCTATGTTTTAATTGTGACGAAGAATTTAATGTTGATCACAAATGTAAAAACCCCAATTTTTGTTGCTAACACCAGAAACAGAAACTCAGTTTTTGACTACAGATTTGGAGCTGGAAAATTTGCAAAAGTTCTTACATGGAGACTCATGAGGACATGGGTCCTTTTGATGGGGAGTAAAATGATACATATGATATAGTTGTTGGCCCCAGTGCAAGTGTGAAGACCATTCCAATTAGTTGCTGAAAATTTACCAACTTTCAATTCCAATACTTAAGTTATATTTTAGTACGGTTGTTTCTATTATTATTGGTGTGTTTAGTATTAATTTTTTTTTTGCTATTGTTTATATATCAGAATATTAATTATGAGGTTTATTAGTAGTAGTGGGAAGTTATAACTTCTCCCATAGGTTTCTTTTATAATTCAGCATTGTAATTGAACTCATTAAGCAAAGAAAGATATTTTAGAAATGTATGTTCTTCTCTCCCAATTCTTAGGAGTGTTGTTCCATCTCGGATCGGAACAAAATTTAATTGCAAGTTGCATCACTAGGGGAGGCTTATCTTCCATTACCAGATACCAATAGCGTTGGAGCAAGTTGTGGAAGCTGGGTTTGATTTTAATCACTTTCATTATTTTCTCTTAAGTCTCAACATTGCACTCAGTCACGTGTTTTATTTACATGTATTGTTTATTTCTTTTCTCTCTGAGTAATTCTTCATTGCCACTCCTTAAAGCTCATGCTTTTTATTTGCCACCTCAAACTAGGTCAATTTTTGTACTGTTAGCTTCAAAACCATCGAATTTGTTTTTTAAGGTTCAAGCCGGGAAAAAAATCATGTTTGGTACCTTATTTTGGCTCATGCTTACTTTTGATACATTAACTTGTCCAGTTTTTTTTTTTTGGTACCCTATGTTTCGAAATTTTCTCAAATGTAGGACCTCCGCGGCGGAGCTCCAAAATTGCCGCCCCAAATGTCTACGTGGACCGCCGTTGACTTATAAAATCTCAATTTTGACTTTTTCCTTGCCACATGTCCATCCTGACTGGATTAGTTAATTTAAAAAAAAAATCTATTGAATCTTATATTCAAAACTTCGAGTTTGTATTTTTTTTAAATTAACTTTATTATATAAATTGTAAAAACTTATTATATAATCTTTATAAATCTTTGTAATTAACTTAACAATTAAATATATAACTATTATAAATATAACTTATTTTTTTAAAAAACAAAAAAAAAACTTAAATCTAAAATTGATTAAAAAAATACAATTCATCATCTTCAACGACCCCCCATACCCCCCCCCCCCTTTCATCACCACGATCGGTACGGTTGGGAGATTCACGACGATGTATTTGCGACGGAGGTAGCTGGCGGTGGTGGTGGTTTGTTGAGGTAAGGATCCAGACCCGAGAGTAGCTCCAATGACGGAGGCAACGAGCGGCGGTGGTGGTGGTTTATTGAGGAAAGGATCCGGAACCGAGAGTAGCTTTGACGACGGAGGCAGTGAGCTGCGACAGTGGTGGTTTGTTGAGGTAAGAATCCAGAACCGAGAGTAGCTCCGACGACGGAGGCAGCGAGCGGCGGTGGTGGTGGTTTGTTGAAGTAAAGATCTGGAACCAAGAGTAGCTCCGACAACGGAGGCAGCGAGCGACGGTGGTGGTGGTTTGTTGAGGTAAGGATCCAGATTCGAGAGCAGCTCCGATGACGGAGGCAGCGAGCGACGGTGGTGGTGATTTGTTGAGGAAAGGATCCAGAACTGAGAGTAGCTCCAATGATGGAGGCAACAAGCGACGGCGGTGGTGGTTTGTTGAGGTAAGGATCTGGAACCGAGAGTAGCTCCGACGACGGAGGCAGCGAGCGTCGGTAGTGGTGGTTTGTTGAGGAAAGGATCCGGAACCGAGAGTAGCTCCGACGATGGAGGCAGCGAGCGGCGGCGGTGGTGGTGGTTTGTTGAGGTAAGGATCCGGATCCGAGAGGCAGCGAGCGGTGGCGGTGGTGGTGGTTTGTTAAGTAAGATTGGGGAAGATGATGCTTTAATTAATTAATATTATAAAGTTTGTTTTGATAACTATTAATATTATAAAGTTAAGAAATGGTTAATTAATGTTTAGGAAATGAAATATGAATAAGAGTTATTGATTTATTGTATATAATTTTTAAATTTAATTATTTTGTATATTTATAGTTAATTTCTTAGTCTTTTATGATTTTTTAAAATTTTGTTTTTTTATTAAATGATACATATCATCATGGCCATGTGTAAAAAATAAGTCAAAATCCCAAATTTGGGTCAATGACGAGCCACGTAAGCAATTTGGGGCGGCAATTTTGGGGCTCCGCCATGGGGGTCCTACGTTTGATCAAAATTTTAAACATAGGGTACCAAAAAAAAGGCCGAACAAGTTAAGGTACCAAAAGCAAACATGAGCCAAAATATGGTAGCAAACGTGATTTTTTCCCGTTCAAGCCTAGTTTAGTTTTTCACTACATGATGAATTAACTGCTATTATGTTTAAGATCCTGTTAATTTTGCATGTTTTACAGTTGTTGTTGTTAATGACATGTCGTATGAATTGACTACATTGTGTTTTTCTAGTTACTCTGTAGAACAAAGTGTGTTGTATTGTGTGTGTTAATGGAAATAGTAAACGAGTCTTGTGTTAGTCGGTGAATCGTACAAATATTTATTCTTGCGTGGGAGTAATGGCAAGTTTTTGGTTGCATGTTCGTCATGTGATCTTTCCCAAGTAAAAAGGATGAGATTTGATTGGTGTTTGTTTTTGTAATGACAAATTCTTGAATTCTGAAACTAAAAACAAGAAATGGATTACAAAATAATTTTTGATTAAATTAAAAGTATAATTTGGGATATGAAAGTGCATGTATTCTGGCAATGTTATATTAACATTGAGAAGTCAATGTTAGAGTAACATTGCTGAAGCAGAATCTGATTTACAATCTTGTTTATATGTATTATTATTGTTTTGCCTTATTCATTTAACTAATTGAGTTCCACAGTTGTGATTGTCTTTGATTATTATTCAAGAAACAAACTTGTCATAGGTTGGACACTCAAAGTTTCCAAGAAGGAAAGTTTCCTTAATTAAACAAACTGCTCTACAAGGAAACAAGAGTTCGAGTGCAACTAGGAAAAGCTTTCCAAGTTGAGTCCTGATTTGAAGAAGGAGTCTATCCGCAGTTAGACCACTAACGAAGGAACTATTATTCAAGAAGGACTGCGAGAACAAGGAAGAGGAGTTCGAGAAGGAAACAAAGGAGAATTACCAACCGTGTACAACACACCTTGAAGTCCAAGTCAAGAACCTATATATAGGTATGAAGTACATCAAGACAAACACAAGACAAGAGCCAATCAATCCGAGAGATTAATTTACAGTTGTTGAAATGTTGTCTTGCTTTAGCAAAGTTTGTGAGTTGTGATAATAGATCTAAGAGTGAGGAGCTTTTAGAGAGAGTCGAAGCAATTATTGTGTGCTTTGCTTAGTTCGATTAATTTGAGAGTGAGGAGCTTGAAAATTGAGAGAACGACTTTTGTTAAAACCTTAACGGGTTATTTTGCCTACGGCTCGGAAGTTAATATAATCTTATATTCACTTCTTAAACTTGGTGTTTGTTTATTCCATTGCACTATTACTCTAGTCTGTTGTTAAAGTAACATCGTTGAGTTAACAACGTACCAATATGCTGTTAACACTCCAGTGTTAAGTTAACAACAACAACGTATCAACCCGATCCACAATTTCAATTGGTATCAGAGCCAAACATCAGCTTCACCGGTGTTTGGCGTTGATATGAAAAGATGGACAACTCCAACCCCAATACCAGCAGGTTGCCAGTATTGGAGGGTCCCAACAACTATGCCTACTGGAAGATCAGACTCAGAGTCCACATTAAATCCATCGACCTGAGAGCTTGGGACGCAGTACTAGAAGGCTACACCATCCCTTACTTGCCTAGAGATGTAGATGTTGATCTGGTACCTAAGCCAAGAGGACAATAGACAGCCAATGAGATTGCTCTCTACAACTTCAATGAAAAAGCTCTCAATGCTATTTTTAGCTGGGTAGGTAACCATATGTTCAAACTTATTCAAACTTGTACAACTGCTAAAACTGCTTGGGATGTTCTTGAACTGCATTGTGAGGGTGATGTGGCTGTGAGGGACTCTAAATATAGAAAACTTTTGAGGGACTTTGAGAAGATAGAGATGGTGAGGATGAAAGCATTTATAGTTATTTTGAGAAACTTCTTGATATTTCTAATCAGTGTCAAAACTTAGATTTTACCATCCCAAATCAAACCATGGTCTATAAAGCTTTTTGAACACTATCTTCTAAGTTCACTGTCAAAAGAATTGCTATGAATGAGTATAGATCTTTCCAACATGGACTTCCAAACATTAATGAACACTTTAAAAGAATTTGAACTAGAATTCCTAGGAAAGTCCAGTAAACAACTTGCTTTAGCCTTACTAGGAACTAGCTCAGATTCTACAGGAAGTGATGAAGATGAATATGAGTTGATCTCTTCTAACTATGGAAACATTACCAGGAATTTTAGTAAATTAGGCTACAAAGATAAAAATAAAGAAAAACAATCTGGTAATGCTGCCCTTGGTTATAAGAAATTACCCCCAAAATTTGTAAAGTACATGGCATCCAAGAGCACGCCTCAAGATGCTGAGAAATTGAAGGATGTCCAGTGTTATGAATGTAAGGGGTATGGTCACTTTAAACATGAATGTGCTAACACCCTCAGAACAAGAGGGAATTCTCATTGGGTGTGTGTAGATGACTTCAATGATGCTGACTTCGAATCTGGAACAAGTGCTGATGAACAATCAGAGGAAATCAACACTGCTGCGCTTTGCACTCGGATCACTTGGTCAGAAGAAGACTCCAGAAATTGCCAAAGTTCTCAATGTTACTCTAACATTGGAGAACCAACAACAAAGCCGGAAATCTTTTTTGGAGACTGGAACAACAATGATACACAGGTTATCTATGATGTGCTCTCTGATTGTGATGATACTAACTTTGATTGTTTTCATGGTTCAGTTGATCTAGAAGAAGAGTACTTCAATGAAGAAGAATTGTCTCAGGAGGAAGTCCTAGACGAGCTACATACAATGTTTCTCAGACTTGAGAGAGAGAATGTCAACCTCATAAAGAGTAACAAAGTACTGAAGCATGAGCTGAAAGAGGTAAAGGAGAAGCTCAAAAAGGGTTCACAGATCATAGCCAAATGGAATGGAGGTACTTCTAAACTTGATGAGGTACTAAACATGAGTAATACAGGTACACATGGTCTGGGATTTGTTGAGAAACCTTCCTCTTCTAATGGTAATTCTGCCTATTTAACTACAAGCTTTGTTAAAGAATCTGGTAATATGAGTTCTGGTACCATCAACACTGTAAAAAGCAAACCCACTTTTATCTGTCAGTACTATTTTCAACCACTGTTTTCAACCAGGCCACATTAAACCATTATGTAGAAAACTCATAAAAGAATGTGGTAAGAAAATAATCTTTGTGCCCAATGTTAAAACTACAACAGATTCTGATGTTAGACCAACATTAGGTTCAGGACAAAAAAGTAGGACTTGGGTAGAAAAAGCTAAAACTCCTAAGATGAAAATTTTATGCAATGTTGTTTTCTCTGCTGTGTACTCTAACCTTTGAGGTAAGTGGTACTTCGACAATGGATGCTCAAGACACATGACAGGCAGCAAGGAGAATCTTAAGCAAATGATACCTTTAAGTGCTGGAACAGTGACCTATGGAGGTGGCATCAAAGAAAAGATCATTGGCAAGGGGACCCTAAATGTTGATGGGTTCCCACCCCTGAAGGATTTGTTGTTGGTAGATGGGTTAAAGGCAAATCTAATCAGTATCAGTCAGCTGTGTGATGATGACTTACTGGTTACATTTGACAGAGTTTCTTGTGATGTTTATGATAGTGATAATTTTCTTGTTATGACAGGTACTAGATCCAAAGATAACTGCTACCTAGCCCAAGAGGAAGCAGAGTGTTTCCATGCCAAAATAGATGGGGCTTCTATATGGCATAGGAAACTTGGTCATGTTCACTACAGAAACCTTGAGAAACTGCAGAAAGTTGATGATGTAAGAGGCTTACCTAAGTTGTCTTGTCCAGGTAAGCTTGTGTGTGGTGATTGCCTCAAGGGTAAGAAAACCAGAGCTGTTCATACACCCCTACAGGTACAGAATGATAATCCTAGATCTAGTAGGTGTTTTGAATTGCTGTACATGGACTTAATGGGTCCAATTGAGGTAAGTAGTCTCAGTGGTAAGAAATATGCCTTTGTGATTGTAGATGACTTCTCTAGATACACTTGGGTAAAATTTCTTAAAGAAAAGTCAGAAGCTTTTGATCAGTTCAAAATTCTTTGTGCTAGTATTAAAACCTTATATGGCTCCACTGTGACTAAGATTAGGTCGAATCATGGTAAAGAATTTGAAAATGCTAGTTTTGATAACTATTGCAATGCTAAAGGTATCTTCCATGAATATTCGGCTCCTAAGACTCCTCAGCAGAATGAGACTGCTGAGAGAAAGAACATGACTCTTCAAGAGATGGTCAGAGTTATGTTCAATGCTAAAGATTTATCCAAAAGACTTTGGGCTGAAGCTTTAAATACTGCTTGTCACATTAGTAACAAGGTGTATCTTAGCCCTGGAACTAACATGACTCCTTATGAACTCTTGAAGGGTGTGTAACCAAATATTGCATATTTTCATGAATTTGGATGTGATTGTTATCTGCTTAATGACAGGGATTATCTAAGTAAATTTGATCCTAAAAGTGAAAAATGCATCTTTGTAGGATACTCTGCCAATAGTACTTCCTTTAGAGTCTACAATCTTAGATTGAAGACAATTCAGGAATCAGTGAATGTTGTGGTTGATGAGTTCACTCTTGATACAGGTACTGATGACATCTCAGTTCCTAATGTTGAACCAACAGTGGAAACCGAGAATGTTACTCCTGACAATGTTACACCAACATTGGATCTGGAAGCTGGAAATCGAGAATGTTACTCCTGACAATGTTACACCAACATTGGAACTGGAAGCTGGAAACACTGAACAAGACTCGGGGAACGATGTTAGACTAACACCAGTGAGATCAGATGTTAGACTAACAGCAGAGGACTCTGACTCAGAACATGAAGTTGCCTCTGAACCTAGAAGAGATCCCCTAGCTAGGATTCAAAAAGATCATCCAGCATCCCAGGTAATAGGTGAACTCACTGAACGGGTAAGGACACGCAACATAGAAAGACTTAATTATAGAGATATGGTAAAATTGTGTGTCTGTATGAACTTCACTTGTACTGTTGATAATGCCTCTTGTTTTGTCTCCTCCACAGAACCTAAGAATGTGAATGAAGCCCTCCTTGATAACTTTTGGATTAATGCCATGCAGGATGAACTATTACAGTTTACTAAGAACAATGTCTGGAAACTAGTGCCTAGACCACCCAATGTTAATGTAATAGGGACAAAGTGGATATTTAAAAACAAGAGTAATGAGGAAGGGGTCATAGTTAGAAACAAAGCTAGACTAGTTGCTCAAGGGTACACACAGGTTGAAGGTGTAGATTTTGATGAGACCTTTGCTCAAGTTGCTAGGATTGAATCTATTAGGTTACTTCTAGCTATAGCATGCGGTCTTAAGATAAAACTATACCAAATAGATGTAAATGGTGCGTTCCTGAATGGGCTAATTGATAAGGAAGTATATGTTGAGAAGCCTAAGGGATTCACAGACCCTAAGTACCCCAACCATGTGTACAAGCTTGAAAAGGCCTTGTATGGACTTAAACAAGCACCTAGAGCCTGGTATGAAAGACTTACAGAATTCCTCTTAAGTCTTGGCTTTGTTAGAGGTGAAGGAGATATGACATTGTTTGTTATGAAGAAAGATTCTCATGTCTGTATAGCTCAAATATATGTGGATGGCATTGTTTTTGGCTCAACTAACAACTCTATTTTAGAAAATTTTGTTGAATCAATGACAGGGTAGTTTGAGATGAGTATGATAGGAGAATTAAATTTCTTCCTTGGTCTCCAAGTAAAACAAACAGGTAATGGGATATTCCTAAGTCAAGAAAAGTATGCAAAGAATTTGGTGAAAAGGTTTGAATTGCCAGATTCAAAGCCTTGCAAGACTCCCATGTCTTCACCAGTGAAGATATCCAGGGATGTTACTGGTGCAAATGTTGATTCAACATTGTACCGTTCAATGATAGGAAGCTTACTCTACTTGTCTGCTTCAAGACCTGATATAATGTTCTCTGTTTGTGTGTGTGCTAGGTACCAGGCATGTCCAAAGCAGTCACATCTGATTGTTGTGAAGAGAATCCTTAGATATATATCTGGCACTTTGGCCCTTGGAATCTGGTATTCTTATGACACTAACACAAATCTTGTAGGTTTCAGTGACTCAGACTGGGCAGATGACACTGATGATAGAAAGTCTACAAGTGGAGGATGTTTTTATCTGGGGAACAACTTGGTCTCATGGTACAGTAGAAAGAAAAATTGTGTGTCACTCTCCAATGCTGAATCTGAATACATAGCAGCAAGCAGCTGTGTCACTCAGTTAGTATGGCATAAACACATGCTACTGGATTATGGGTTAGACAGTGATACCTTACTTATATTCTGTGATAATCTTAGTGCTATAAGCATCTCTAAGAACCCTGTGCAACATTCTAGAACTAAACATATTGATATAAGGTATCACTTTCTGAGAAACATGGTAGAGGACAAGCTCATTGACATTGAACACATTGAAACTAGCAATCAGCTTGCTGATATGTTCACTAAACCTTTAGATTCTGAGAGGTTCTTCAGTTTGAGGAATTCTCTTGGCATGTGCATTGTTTAGGGATGTTAGTTCACCAGTGTTGACATAACACCACTGTCTAGCACTGGTTATTGGTTGTGGTGTATTTGTAATTCTTTTTGTTTCCTTTCTGCATTCTTCTTTCTTGCATATTACATCTTTGTTAGAGATTATGTTGGGTTGTGTGGTTAATCTGTATAACTAGCTGAGTTGACTGGTGGACAGGTACATTTCAAGAGTTTTGTAAAGTAAGAACTCTGTTGTTAGTCTGTGAATGTTAACCTAGCATCTGGGAGAAGATGGGGTACACAGGGCTCACTACTCTGATGCTATTCAGTTGTGACTTATCTATGTTAGGTTAGACAGAGCATGAAGAGAAGCTGGGATACATGATGTTGAGAGCTTCATTGTCATTCAGTTGTGCTTATTTTTGTGTTTTTGTCTATGGCCAAGGTTATGCATGATAGTGATCCTTACTACTGGGGTGTTTTGAAGTTTCGACTGCTTGCATTCAGTAGCATTGTTCACTTGGTATTTCTCTTGTAAACAGGTTGGTAAACAAGTATGCATGAGGAGTTGGGGTGGAGAAGTATATGATAAATGTATTGTCTTCATTCAGTTCCTTTGTACTTGCCTAATCTGTAGCTGATGGTTAAGTTGATGGGGTGTGTGGAGTCTTGTGCTGCCCACATTCAGTGATGAAACTATTCTTTAACATTCACTAGTTTTTTTGTTCAAAAGAGTTCATGATTTTAGTAAAAGATAAATTGATATGTCCTGATCCTAGTCAGTAAAGCTGTGTATACTTGGTTGCCATCACCCAATGTTGATCTAACATGGTTGCATTCATTCTAGTTCTGCATTTTTTTTCTTTTGTCCGTTTGGGCTTAGGGGGAGTAGTAACCCTATGTAATCCTATGTAATCCTAGGAATCCTGTGCTGAGGCATACTTCGTGGGTGACTCACTGTAGGTAAAACACTATGTTTTGTGATCTTCTATACTGTGGGAACATCTTTTCCCTGGATATGTACATCCACTCTGTGTTTTTCTGTCTGATGTGTTACTTACTCATACTGATGATCTTAATCTATGTCTTTGTACCTATGTACTTGGGTGAGGTTCCGGATCAGTATACAGGAATATCTTACGCTCTCACATGATGTTGCCTTGGATGAAGCCCTGCACCTACAACTTCCCTCCCTGATGTTAACTTGCCAATGTTAGTTTAACATTGTAACTTATAAGTTTTCAGGCGTGGAGTCTGCTCTGGTTACGTGTTAATCTAACACTAACACGTGGTAAGGTGAACATGGGTATGATCGTGTGACAGTGGTCCGATTATTTTGGTAACATGTTACAACACCACTATCACTATTCTTCAGCTGATTGATTATATAATTTTCCCTAATCTCTTCCTACTGTTACCGCGCTCAAAACTTTTGCGAAATCAACACTCTCTGCAAATCAAGTTTCTATTTTTCTTCTCTAAATCACTCTAACAATGGCACGCAAGTCTTCCATTGATGCTCTTGGAGACGCTGATGAGCAGATTGAACGACCAGTACGTCGCAGTACCAGACGAGCAACCACTAAAGCCGTCACCGTCGCTGCACCAAAGAGGAAATCCACATATCAACGACGCAAGGGCAAGAGATCCGTTAAGGGTGATGTTGGTTCAACATCAAAAACTGCTGAGCAAACCTCCACTCCCACCAACGACGAAAATGAGGTAATGATGGCTAACCCTACTCAAGATATTACTGCTGAAATTGGTATTGAGGGGGAAAAAGAGGCCATTGTTGTTGCTGTGGGTGAGTCTGAGGTTGTGCATGAGGTCCCTGAGGGTGATGGTGGGGATGAGATTGTGGGTGGTACTGATGAAGGTGAAAACCTTGAGGCTAATGGTGTTGAGCATGCTGCTGTTGTTGAGATGGATACTCTTCCTGAGGAAGATGATCAGGTTGAGGAGACTGTGGTTAAAGAGGTTACTACTGAAGGTAACCAAGATGATGATGATGAGGGTGACAATCAACCTGAAGAGGTTGAGAGAGAAGAAGAAGAGAGCCTGGCTCTCTCTGCCTTAGCTACTGCTGCTAAGAAAAGAAAGGGGAAACAGGTGGTTGTTGAAACTTCTGAGTCTGAGTCAGAAGAAGAAAAAGAAGAAGAAGAGGATAAGGAGGAAGAAGAAGATGAGGAAGTTGAAGAAGAAGACCAACTGGTAGGTGATGACCCTGCTGATGTTACTCCAACATCAGACAGTGATGAGTACTTTGATGTGCTTAATGAGGAGTACACCAAAAAGCCTTATTCTGGTTTTTATGTGTTTGCTGAGGCAGAAGAACAATGGGAGGCTTATCAAGCCAAGGTTATTCACATGGAGAGGAACATTGATGAGGAGATGTTCAAAGAAAATAGGTTGTTTGAGTTGCTTGAAGCTAGAGGAGTGTTGGGCTCTGTGATGAACCAGTCATCATATGTCCCTGATGTGATCAGAGAGTTTTACATGAACCTCTCTCAGTGGGTGTGACACCAGGGCTCTCCCAAATTTGGAAAAGCTTGGGTAAGGATGAATGTCTATGACATTAGCCCCCTCTGTGATCAATGAAGCTTGGGAACTTCCTGATCCTGAGGAGACTGAGGATCCTAGCATGGATGAGGTGATTACTGACCTCACTGGTGGACTCACAAGGAAATGGAATGATAGTTTTCCAACTACAAAGCTGACATCCTTAAGTGCTGTACTTCACAAGCTCTCTACCTACAACTGGCTGCCTTCTTCCAACACCACATTATGACAAAAGAATCTGCAAAGTTGGTGTATAAACTGAAGAATGGGCTAAGTGTGAACATAGGAGAGAAGGTTCTGAGGCACATGAGGGAGGTCACAGCAAAGGCAAAGGGAATCATTCCATATCCCTCTCTGATATCCAGCATTCTGGTGAAGCAAGGCTTCAAGACAAAGAAGACAGAAGGCTTGATCAAGAACAAGGCCAAGATGATCATCACCATGAGCTACTTCACTCAAGTCAGGATCCAAGACTTGCCCTGGAATCCCAATGCAGAAGCTGGTCAAAGCATGAAAAAGAAGAAGAAGACTATCAAATTTGCTACCTCTTCTGTTCCAGTTGCAAGTGGTGATAGCTGTTCTGTCATTGCTGATGGTTTTGTGGAGGAGACCCTGGTGTGGCTTGATAGAGAGTATGAAGATACCCAAAGAGAGATATCAGACAAGCAAGTGAGGTTGCAGGAGATTGAAAGCCTCAGGAAGCATTTGAAGGATCTGCCTTCCTCACAAAAAAGGGGAGAGTAGATCAAATTTCAAAAATTTCTGAGTTCTTTTAATTTTCTGTCTTCGATGGCAGTATGAACAATTCTATTTTTCTTTGCATTTTTATGTTCTATCAAGGAGTGTGTTCCTAGAGACTCACCAACAGTAATCCAATAATCTCATAGCGTTTCTCTCTCTCTAGGGCTGCTACAGTAACTCTGCTGCTCTTTCCTTTGAGCGTCTCTTTTTTTATTTCAGCCGCCTCCCTCCTCCTCCTCTCAGTCCCTCTTTTTTTATCTCAGCCGTCTCCCTCCTCCTCCACCACTCTGTTTCGGCTAGCACCATGGACGACAACATCTCTCCCATCAATGATCTCCTACACAATGCTTCCCTTAAATGCTCCCAAGAAAATGAAGCAGTTATCCAAAGTAACATACATAACCATTTCACTCTAATAGCTAAGATTCTCTGCGACAAACCCACGCCTCTTCACGTTTTCAGAACCACGATCAACCGTCCATGGAATCCAACCAAAGTCATTCACTACAATCTCATCAGACCAAACACCTTTGCATGTGTCTTTGAGTCAGAACAAGACCTTAAAAAAGTCCTAAATCTATCTTGGACCTTCAACAACTCCCAAATCCTTCTCAATGTTTGGCACCCCGATAAGGCGTTCTACGAAGTCGACACAACCTCCACGAGTTTCTGGTGCCAAATCTCTCGTATGCCGATTAACGACATCCATGACAAGAATGCGACCATCATCGAGAATAAAATTGGGAAATTCTTGAACATGGATGTCTCCAATTGGCCAACATTTCGGATTTAACCTTCCGTGTCAGAATCAGGCTCAATGTTTCGAACCCCATTCCGGACAGAATCACTTGTCTCTCGACGGAGAACAAGATGATAACGGTGGAAGTCCGCTTTGAATGTTTGGGCTTTTTTTGTCTCAATTGTGGGATTCTCGGCCACCTCCATGAGTCTTGCCGCTTGCCTGTGCATGCCATGCGCCGCCACGGGTTATGGGTAAAGGCTGAGAATTTTCTTTCCATCGATAACCCTTATTTCTCATCTGGTACAGATAGGCCCAATAAGGAGGCCACCCCAACTCAGCCCAGTAAGCCTAAAATCAATAAGGAAGCCACCTCTACTCAGCCCAATAAGCCTAAAATAAATCCTACTAAACATATAAATTCTCAGCCCACTATACCAGAGCCCAACAACTCTTCTCATGTCAGCCCAGCTCCCACTTCAGCAAACAAAATTCAGCCTTCTCCTGTACCCAAAGAGAATCAAATTTCTGCTCTCCAATCTCTCCCTTCACCACATAATCACCAGAACTATCCTTCTCCTTTGCCACCAGCTGTCCCACCAAAAGACTTCCAAAAGCCTACCCACCCTATACCCATTGACTCCACACAAGAATCGAGCAACTTCAATCTCTCTGCTACTTCCCCATCCCACAAAAGATACAGGAACTCGGATGAAGAGGAAATTCTTTCCCTTTCATCTCTGGACAGAAAGCCAAAAAAAATGTGTATGCCGTTCACAGGCCAGAATCCGACAAATGTTACCACTAAATGGTTTGAGCCGATTGTCACCTTGGAATAAAGTGATGCTGCAATCACACCCTCTTTTGGAGACTCCTCGTTGAATGAGGGTTCGAAACACTGATCCGCCATGATTGTACTAGCTTGGAATTGCCAGGGGATTTCAAAACCCTGGGTAATCCAAGCTCTTCAGGCATTACTTGCTAATGTCCGTCCTGATGTAGTGTTCTTGTCCGAACTCAAATCCTCCAAACTTAGTACTTTGTATAATATGCTATTCGCTTCCTCCATGCCGAATCACTTTACCGTCTCTCCTATCGGCATGGCGGGAGGCATTTGTATTGCTTGGTGCATCCAAGTTAATCTTTTGATTGTTACTAGCAACTCTCATCATATTAACTGTCTCATCCAGTTTGGTACCGACCCTCCATGGCACCTTACCGGAATTTACTGCCCGCCTTATGCCACTGCCAAAGTGGAATTTTGGAATCTGATGGATAGTTTGTCTAGCTCCATTACCTCTCCTTGGGCTGTTATAGGTGACTTCAATGATATCTGTAACCAAGCCGAAAAATCACGGGGTCGCTCTTTTGCTAGATCTTCTAAACATACTCTTCCTCTTGATTTAGATCGCACCTCACTTTTTGATATTGGTTTTGCAGGTGATGACTTTACTTGGAATAATGGAAGAGGAGGAAGCCATAACATCCAACAATGACTGGATAGAGTTGTCGTTACTGCTCAATGGTGTATTCGCTTCCCGTCGGCAAAGCTCACTCATCTTACCGCAATCGCCTCGGATCATCGGCCTATTTGCCTCAACACGCTCAATCATAAAAAAAGGGTTGTAAACCCTTCAGGTTCGAGTTTATGTGGTTATATGATCCTCTTTGCGCTGATGTTGTGTATAATGCTTGGAATTGTCGTACCGAGGGTCCCTCTCCTTATCAATTACATGCTAGAACCAATTCCGTTAAGAAATCCCTATTTTCTTGGAATAAAAACCACTTTGGTAACATTCACTCCCAGATTCGTACTATTACTGATCATATCTCTAAAGTTCAATCAGGTGATCAATCTTGTGACAATATTGCTCTTGGTGAAAAACTTCAAATTGATTTGGATATCTGGTATAAGCGTCTTAACTGTTTTTGGCGTCAAAGGTCTCGTGACAAATGGCTTAAGGATGGAGATGCTAATACTCGTTACTTCCATCTGAAAACTATTCTTCGCAATCGTTATAACCGTATTGATTTCATTGAAAACCCAGATGGGAGTCGTGCATCCAAGTGGGAGGATATTGGTAATGTATTTTGCAACTATTTTAAAAATATTTTCACATCAGAGACTAATACCTACCCTCTCCCCTTCCCCCACTCTCTGGATAATCTTTTTCCTTCGGTTATTTCAGAGGCCGATAATGATTTCTTGTGTGCTATGCCGATGCCGAGTTAGATTAAAAAAGCTTTGTTTTCTCTTGGCTCTGAAAAGAGCCCTGGCCCTTATGGCCTTCCTGCTCGGTTTTATAAATCATTTTGGGACACTACTAGTTTGGCCATTATATCATTTGTGCAAGATTTCTTTCGTAGTGGTTCCCTGTTTAAGCCTCTTAATCATACTATGATTACTCTTATCCCAAAAAAGTCGAATGCCTGCAAAGTGGAAGATTTTAGACCTATTAGCCTTTGTAATATTTCCTATAAAACTTGCTCTAAAATTATTGCTAATAAACTCAAAATCTTTCTTGATCTCATTATTTCTGTCTCTCAATCGACTTTTATTAAAGGGAGGCTTATAAATGATAACTCCATTCTTTCTCATGAGCTCATGAACTATATTCATCATCGTAAAGGGAAAAATGGTTTCATGGCTATAAAAATTGATCTCGCCAAAGCTTTTGACAGAGTTGAATGGAATCTCCTTATTTGCATTCTTAAGAACCTTGGTTTTGATAGGCGCTTTGTGGGTTAGATTCATGAATGTATCTCTTCTGTCTCATTTTCCATGCTTATTAATGGTAATTCTTTTGGTTTTTTAAAACCTTCTAGAGGTATTCGCCAAGGTGACCCTCTCTTCCCCTACCTCTTTGTTCTTTATATGGAGCTTCTTTCCCGTATTTTATTTGCTCAAGAAGTTTGTGATAAATTGAAAGCGATCAAAGTTTCTAGGACTAGTCCTCCTATCTCTCACCTCTTATTTGCTGACGATCTTGTTATATTTGGGAAGGCTTCTACCCAAAATGCTATTACCATAAAATCTTGCCTTGATAAATTTTGTTTATGGTCTAGTCAACTCGTTAGCTTTTCTAAATCTTTTATTCACTTTAGCTCTAATACATTGGCTGATGATCGCATTGACATCCTTAATACTTTCAATATGGCTGAATGCAATCATAAAACCTCTCATCTTGGCCTTTCTTTTTGCAAAGCTAAATCTCGCAAGGAAGCCTTTAATGATATTGTGCCAAAGTTGGAGAAAAGCTTCTCTTCATGGAAGCTTCTCAATCTCTCTCAAGCGGGAAGAACTATTCTTATTAAATCAGTGGCGCATTGCTCCCCTGTTTACTATATGTCTACTTTTCTCCTTCCTGTTTCTATTTGTAATAAGATTGATGCTATTTACCGTAGGTTTTGGTGGGGAGAAAACGATAATGGTAATTTTTAGCTTTGATTGCTTGGGTTAATTTGTGCTCTCCTAAATCTAAAGGAGGCTTGGGTTTCCGCCGCATGTTTGATTTTAACCGTGCCTTAATTGCTAAGCTTGCTTGACAAATTGCCTCGAATAATCAAAGTATGTGTGCTAATATTTTACGCATTAAATACTTGCGCACTAGTGACATATTTTCAGCTAATATCAATGCCTATAATGCCTCGTGGATTTGGAAGGATATCCTTCACTCTAGAGATCTTCTAAAGAAATGTACTTGCTTTCCCATTGGGCTAACTCTTCTATTTTTTCCTTTGATCAGCCATGGATTCCAGGTATTGATGGGTTTATTCCCAAGCCTAAGAATCTGGACAACCCTTTGAACAATAACCATAGTCTTGTTAGGAGCTTTATGAATCAGGATGACCACTCTTGGGATATTGGAAAGCTTAATAACATTTTTGATAACTCTACCGTTACTAAGATACTCAAAATTCAGATCCACTCTGATAATTTGAGCCGTTTGCCTCTTTGGATTCCCTCCGTGACAGGGAAATTCTCTACCAAAAGCGCATATATTACTGATCAGTCTCATTGTTTTCCTTCGATATCTAGCTCAGATGAGGCCCTTTTTAATCTTATTTGGAGTGCTCGTCTTCACAATAGGCACAAATTATTTCTGTGGAAAATTATGCATGATGCTTTTCCTACTAGGAATCGTATTAAGCGTATTTTTTGTGTTAATGATGTTTTATGTCCCGTTTGTAATATTGAAGAGGAAACTCGCGAACATCTTTTTATTCGATGCCCTCTTACAATTAAAATCTGGCTTCAATCTAAGTGGCACATCAATCTTCACCCTTTCCAGGATTGGGATATTAAAAAGATGTTGACACTCATGCTTAGCAAATCAGGGAGCTTCTTCCCCTCTGGCCCTATGAGAGAAGAATGCCTTATTTCTTTTTGTGTTATTGGCGACATCATTTGGTCTAATCGTAATACTGTTGTGCATGGACTTACTCCTCTTACTTTCCAGGTCATCTGGCAACAAATCTCCTCTCGAACTAAGGAGCATTGGACTGCCCAAAGAGAAAAAATTCTGGAAAAGGCAATCACCCCTGCCCAGACTTGGATTCGACCGACTGATGGCTGGACGAAACTCAATTGCGACGCCGCTTTCATCAACGGTTCAGCTGCAACAGCCTGCATTATTCGTAATTCAGCAGGAACATTCATTCACGCTACCACCAAACAACGCATTTGCATGGAACCTATCATGGCAGAAGCTTTCGCCGTCCTGCAAGCTTGTCAACTCCTCCATTCTTTCAACTTGGACAAGGTCATCGTCGAGTCTAACTGTCTCAATCTTATTGTTGCCGTCATTCACTGCACCGAAGAGATACCATGGATGATCAAAGCTATTGTTGTTGCTATCAAAAAGTTGTGGCTTATCCGACCTCGTTGGAGATTCAAACATATTCACCGCAACGCAAACAAAGCAGCTCATAATCTTGCTCATTGGGCTTTTTTGAACTCTTGGTCGTAAAAGAGTTCGTCATCTTTTACGAACCATAATATTCCTATATGTTGTTTTTGCGACGGGGGATCCCCTATTGTAAACATTTGTGATCCTATTTTGAGTTAATATATGCATTCTATTTCGCGATAAAAAAAACAAGGAGCGTGTTCCTTGCTACTAAGTATGACCTGTAATTAAGTACTTTTCTACTGGTACTTAGTGTTTCTGCTTATGCTATTTTAACTGTGGTTACAAAGTACTAACTCTGTTTTGCAGGTGTTAACTGTCCTCTGATGTTAAGTTAACATTGGGATGTTCAATGTTAGAACTTCGGTCTGGACTCAATGTTAAACCAGCATTGACAAAAGATGGATGTTATGATAACATTGAAAGTATCACTGTTAGAATAACATTGAGTTGGTCCCTTCTGATTTTCAGGGGGAGTGTACTTAGTTTTCCATTGTAGAAGATAGTGAAGTTTGTCTGAATAATTTGATCTGATTAGAACAGGTTCTTAGATTTTATGATTAAGGCAAAAAGGGGAAGATTAAAAGTGCAGGTATTCTGGCAATGTTAGATTAACATTGAGAAGTCAATGTTAGAGTAACATTGCTGATGTAGAATCCGATTTACAATCTTGTTTATATGTATTATTATTGTTTTGCCTTATTCATTTAACTAATTGAGTTCCACAGTTGTGATTGTCTTTGATTATTATTCAAGCAATAAACTTGTCATAGGTTGGACACTCAAAGTTTCCAAGAAGGAAAGTTTCCTTAATTAAGCAAACCGCTCTACAAGGAAAGAAGAGTTCGAGTGAAACTAGGAAAAGCTTTCCAAGTTGAGTCCTGATTTGAAGAAGGAGTCTATCCGTAGTTAGATCACTAACGAAGGAACTATTATTCAAGAAGGACTGCGAGAACAAGGAAGAGGAGTTCAAGAAGGAAACAAAGGAGAATTACCAACCGTGTACAACACACCTTGAAGTCCAAGTCAAGAACCTATATGTAGGTGTGAAGTACCTCAAGGCAAACACAAGACAAGAGCCAATCAATCCGAGAGATTAATTTACAATTGTTGAAGTGTTGTCTTGCTTTAGCAAAGTTTGTAAGTTGTGAGAATATATCTAAGAGTGAGGAGCTTTTAGAGACAGTCGAAGCAATTCTTGTGTGCTTTGCTTAGTTCGATTAATTTGAGAGTGAGGAGCTTGAAAATTGAGAGAACGACTTTTGTTAAAATCTTAACAGGTTATTTTGCCTACGGCTCGGAAGTTAATATAATCTTATATTCACTTCTTAAACTTGGTGTTTGTCTATTCCGCTGCACTATTACTCTGGTCAGTTGTTAAAGTAACATCGCTGAGTTAACAACGTACCAATCTGTTGTTAACACTCCAGTGTTAAGTTAACAACAACAACGTATCAACCCGATCCACAATTTCAGGATACAATCTCTATCTAATCCTCTGATTCAATTCTACAAGAACAATATCAAAATTTGTAATGAAAATCTCCAATTTGATCTTCGCTGAAATGATTTGAACTTGGAGAAACGTTAATTCGAGGGTCCTTGGACATGATCTCGAATTAAACGGTGATTTGATTTGAGGATTTGATGAACACTGATTTGACTTAGGATTGATGAACACCAATTTGACTTAGGGATTTGATGAACAATGATTTGATTTGAGGATTTGATGGACACCGATTTGACTTGAGAATTTGATAAATACCAATTTGACTTGGGGATTTGATGGACACCGATTTGACTTGGGGATTTGATGAACACCAATTTGACTTGAGGATTTTATGAAGGGTGATATGATCTTCGTCCTTAGTTCTTTGGATTTTTAGGTTTTGATCTTCCTAGTATGGATTTTGATCTTCAAAAACGGTTTTCCGAGGGTCTTGTGACTTGATCTCGGATCAAAATGGATTTTTGGTTTGAGTGTTGTTGAAGAATGGCATGAATTTGATTTGGGTTTCTTGAATTTGTTGAAGATTTGATCTTCTTGGCAGAGACGCGATCTTTAAAAAATGGTTTTTGGATGAACTTGAGGCTTGATGACGGATTGAAAAATGTTCTTAACGAAGAACATCTTAAAGATGGTTGAAGGATACCTTTGAAGATTGCTGAGCTTGTTGGAGAGGATTTGAACTTCCTTGCTCTGAATTCTTCAAGCTTCAATTGTTCTTCAAGAGCACCGCTATTTATAGTTGTAGAGTGAATCTCAATCAGAATCTCCTGATGAGATGAACGGTTGTGATCGCGTCTACGATTTCTTAATTTGAAAGACTTGATCTAAATGAATCTTCTTGATATCTCTTGAATATTGAATCTTGGAGAAGAAGACTTTCTTTGTCTTGATATTTGATGAATATATTTATATAACCCTTTAAAATATTAGAATTAAATAATATATATTTATTTTCCTTTTCTTGCTTTACAAGACTTGTCATTATTTAATTTAATTGGATAATTTAACTCCAATTAATAAATAAGACATTATTCAATTTATCCATCATATATATTAAAATCAATAAATTTAACTACTTTACCTTGAAATAAATTTATTATAAATCCAAAATAAAATAGAAAAATAAGTTAAAAATTAATATACTATTCTCCTCGTGCCGAGATTTAATTAGACACAAATTTTAAGTGTCTACAGTTATAATTCAGGTTGGAGAAGCTTCTGTCAGGATTTTGTTCTTGAGCAACGTTAGTACTTGCTCAAGTACCCAAGAGGAAATACAAATTGCAGAAGAACAAGTACGAGAAGAAGAAGAATCAAGAGAGAGAAGAGAGAAGTTTTGTTGTAAAATATATTATGAATAATAGTCATTAATTTGACAATGGATCGTATATATATGACGAGGTGGTACTACAAGTGCGGTACAACGATTTTATCACAAACTATGCCTCATACCACTAGAACTAGCTATAGGATGACTTTAGTCCAGAACACCAGATGCTAGGGATGGAGGTTCGACCAGGTAATACTGACTATGTCGAGGATGACGTCGGAGGTGACGTCGAAGATCACGTCGGGCGTGATGTCGACGATAGTGTCAAATATGTATCGAATGAGATGCCAGAACTGAAGTCGGATTAGATATCGAAAGGGACATCGAATAAGATGTCAAAGTCTCGTCGAAGATGATATCGAATATGCGTATTTGATATCTACATGTAGATTTAAGTAGTAATTATGTCTTAGTCTCGGTATGTAGGGCGTGGTATTTGATCCTATGATTCTTTTCTTCAATAAATGATTTTGAAATTTGGTTGCCTTGAGAGTGGATTTTACTTTAAGCTCTTCCACGTGTATTTGAGTTGAACGTTAATCGAAGGGCTTTTGAGTTTGATCTTGAATTAACGATCTACTTGACTTGATCTTCGGGATGAACAATTTGATCTTCGTCTTGAATTTGTTGAATGCCAATCTTCTTAGAGGAATCTTGATCTTCAAAATACTTAGATATTTGACAAACGTTGATTCGAGGGCTTGACGGCTCGATCTCGGATCGAACGAAAATCTGATGTGGCATTTGGCTTGAAGGTTTGATGAAGAATGATATGATATTTGTCTATGGTTCTTCGGATTTGTTGGGTTTTGATTTTTTTGAACGGAATTCAATCTTCAAAAACGGTTTTTCGAGGGTCTTGGGACTTAATCTCGGATTAAATGGATTTTTGACTTGAAGACGAATGAAGAACGGTATGAACTTTGTTTCGGATTTGTTGAACTTCTTGGAGTTTGATCTTCCTCGGCAGAAGTGCGATATTGAAAAATAGTTTTTGGATGGAATTGAGACTTGATGACAGATTAAAAGGAGTTCTTCACGAAGTACACCTTGAAAATTGCTGAAGAATGCCTTAAATATTGTTGAGATTGTTGGAGAGGATTTGTGAACTTTCTTGCTCTGAATGCTTGAATGATGAATTGTGATTTTTCTTCTTCAAGAACACTTTTTTTATAGTTGTAGAGTGAATCTCAATCAGAATCTCCTGATGAGATGGAATGTTGAGATCGCGTCTATGATTTTTTGATTTGGAAGATTTGACCTAGATGAATCTTCTTGATATCTCCTAAATATTGAGCCTTGGAGAGGAAGACTTTTCTTGTCGTGATATTTGATGACTATATTTATTTAACCATTTAAAATACTAGAATTAAATAATATATGTATTTTCCTTTCTTGTTTTACAAGACTTGTTATTATTTAATTTAATTGGAAAATTTAATTCCAATCAATAAATAAGGCATTATTTGATTTATCCATCATATATATTAAAACTAATAAATTGAACTACTTTAATTTGGAAATAAATATGTTATAAATCCAAAATAAAATAGAAAAATAAATTAATAATTAATATATTATTTTTCACGGGTCGTCATTTAATTAGACACAATTTTTAAGTGTCTACAGTCCCCTAGTTAAAAAATTATTATTTTGCATAATAACTTATGAACTCTACTCGTATATTTTCCTTTTCCTCGGGGGTACCCATAACTCTCCCCAAGTTTTCGATTAATTCGAATAGGAAATTGTTTAGGAAAAATAGGTGCTTCGATACTCCCCCATTTGCCTAAGCAATTTATCGGACACTAAGTCGGAAACTTGTCCATATCGGGTCTACATCGAATATATAATTCGAGATACCCCCCGCATCAGATGCATTAATTGCTCTGCGGGGCCTAGTTATTTTGGTTATATAAACCGGTCCCCCTGTGTTTGTCATCATTCGATAATTTTATCCGGATTCTTGTCCTTTTGTGATCGTATATTGAAGTTGATATCGAGGGTCCGCTAGGTATGTCGGGCCTCATTTTTGATATATCGTCCAATCTATATTCTTCGATATGTTTTCTCTATTATTCGATTTTGATTTTGATCGGTAATTCAATGTCTTTTCGACATGCTTTCGATATAAAATTTGATATGTTGTTAATTATAATATATTTATATAGAGAGAGTTCTGACCATGCTTTCCTGCATGTTTCAGGGATAAAAGATGGTTTGAGTGAAAAATTCACCTCATAGGAAGCATGTCATGTCTCCGCGGCCATATGTGCCAGTGGCTCCTAAGGGCGAAACTTTGGACTGGGATCCTCCACCCAATAGGGTGAATGTGACTAACGACTTGCCAACCGATGCCATGTTGGATGATGGGCTTATGCGGGTTCCAGGTATTGCTGCGGAGGTTAGGCTTCCTCGCGTTCGCCTTAATGAGCGGAACTCTCAATTTCCAAGCCACTTCTTGGTAATTCAACCAAACTAGAAAGGCAATAGTATTGTTGTTTGGACTCGTTCAAACATTGAAGAAGGTTTGGCATTAGAAAAGAAGAGATTGCAAGTTGTGGAAACAGAGCTCGATTCATAACGTCGGCTCGCTGCCAATCCTCCTAACGTTGTTGTAACTCCTATGTCGCCTGGTGCACCTTCTAACTATTGGCATCCAATCAGTAGGGCACGCTTTCAGGAGGAAACTCGAAGACGGGAGGTCGGTGAGGGTTCCCAAGCTGGCAATGTGGATGATATAGTTTCGCCTCCGGACAGGTCGCACAGTGCATCAACCTTTCCAAGTACTGGAGATACGGGAGGGCTTGAACTAGGGGAGTTTGTCCCTTCGTCCGGTAGGGCTGGAAATATTAAAGATTGCGGGCCCTCTCAGAGTAGGACGACTCTCCCCTGATTCTGCCACTGCAGCGCCCTGTGTGTCTCGTAAATGTCGATGTGGGTCGTCACAAAGGCATGAGGATGCTTCTACTTTAGATAGTAGAGAAAATTATAATTTTCTTCACGATCTTGCTTCTGACCGACTAGTCATGAGGATTGGCGGTGAGATTGTGCGTGAGCAGGATGCCATCCAAAGCATGAATAACCTTTTTCCAAATCTTGAACCTGATGTACTTATTCGAGATTTGGGGGATGCGTTAGTGCAACGGATATATGTAATGCTCTTTTATGTGGTAAGGTGTCCTGTTTTAAGCAGTTTCATTCATGTACTAATTCTTTCTTGTTTTTGATATCTGACGTGCCGTAACTGTAACAGCTTGCCATATGTTTCATTCTCTCTGCAATGGTTATATGTTGCTTGTCGAGGTTCAATTCGGTCATGAAGCAAGGGTCAATGAATTACGGGTGTTGATCTCTCGAAGCAACGTCTCTCGTGATAGAGCCGATGCACGAGCGCGTGCGACTGAGGTACGCACGATGAAGGCTCATGATAAGGCTTGAAGAGCGCAAGTCAAAAAAGAAAAGTTACCTAAGGAGCTAAAAGAAGCGAGAACTGAGGCCCAACAACTTCGTCGAGAAAAGGTGCTTTTGGAGCGGGAGCGCAACTCCTATAGGGATTCCATACATTGCTTGAAATTCAGAATGCTAAGCTAACAGAATTGCCTCGGGTGTAAATATCAGGGTGGCTCCTTCTGATCTGGTGGAAAGTACCGTCCCCGTTCAGGAAGAAGATATCGAGATAGCCCCCTCTGACCCGATAGAGAGGAACTTCTCAGCTGATTATGTAGCTCAAGGCTTTTTCGTTGACTCAAATGGTGGTCATGATATTTCGGTGAATATAGATACACCTGCAGATGGTGGTGATATCACTGCTTTATCTTAATTTCCTATTGTGTGGGCTGCGGTCGGCTCATATCCTCGGTTGCGTTAGAAGGTGCCTAGTGCTCTGAGGTACATATCTCCCAAAAAGGATCCTAAAAGTGTCAATCCTAAGTGGTACATGTATCCAGATGTATTGTCCCCTAGGAGAATGGATGAGCTTGCCACATACATTGGTGATGAGCCGTGGAAGTTCCCCGTGATAGCTTCAGAGCTGGATTTGTCCACTATTCCTTCCATTAGCAGAGATGAAATTCGTAGTGAGCTCTTCACTAATTTTGAAGATAACTTCTTTCAAAGTTTCTAGATTGTACTTGTGTTTTCAAGTGTTGATTAGAGTAACAGTAGAGGTAATCTGGTGGTCCATGTGGATTGCCCTTAGTGGAGTTTCCTTTTGTATTCGTCCACGTTTTTTGAATGTATCTTCATTGTCGAGCTCTTCACCCTTGTCCTTTATCAGGCATTTTCTTTAGCTTGCATATATTGTCTTTGATGTATCCATGACATCGTTACCGTGGAGGCATGTGGGCATTCGCCATCTCATGCGGTGTATGTTGGCGGCGACACCTGTGTTTTATCCGCTTTCCTTGACATGAAAGGATATGGACAGTCGCCTTTTCAAGTGATATGTTCTGAGGGCGATACCTCTGTGCTGTTTGTCAGCATTTTCTACCGTATGGGCATATGGACAGTCGGCTTTTCAAGCGATATGTCTTAAGGGCGATATCTCTGTGTTGGTTGTCAACATCTTTTGATGGGTAGGCATATGAACAGTCGCCTTTTCAAGTGATAGGTCCTGAGGGCCATAAATCTGTGTTGTTTGTCAACATTTTTTGTCGTGTAGGCGTATAGTTTTCGTCGTCATGTTCCAAAATAATATTATTATAATATCGATGCTGAGCTGGGAAGGTGGCTGCCTACGGGTCCCCATGCATGTATTCTAGATAATAATATCCCTTAGAGCTCGCGCGAGTAACCCTGTAAGGTCCCTCCCAATTAGCTTGGAGTTTTCCCACGTGCTTGCTAGCTCTTACGCTTTTTAAGACTAGGTCCCCCACTTGAAAATTGTGAAGACGGACCCGTTTATCAAAAGTGCAGGCCCTAGCTGCCTTAAAAGCTATAGTGTACTGTTAAGCATGTTCTCTAGTAGATCCGATCATATCCAGATCCATCTGGCGCAAGCGCACCGAGTGTTCAGGGTCGTACTCCATAATACGATAGGTCGGCGTGCCTATTTCCATGGGTACCACAACTTCGGAGTTGTATAATAAAGTGTATGGTGCTTCTCCCATTGAGGTCCTTGGTGTAGTACGATAAGCCCATAGAATTCCTGGGAGTTCCCTTGTCCAGCTCGTCCATGTGGCATGGAGCCGGCATTCTAGATACTCTTTTAGAGTCTTGTTGGTGGACTCAACATGTCCATTGGCCTGCAGGTGAGCCACGGCCTCGAAGTGTTGTGCAATTTTCAATTCCTTGCACCATGAAACCATTTCCTTGCCACACAATTGAGTTCCATTATTTGAGATGAGGACTCGTGGCAAATCGAAATGACAGATAATGTTCTTCCACACGAAGTCTATCATATTATTCTCAGTTATGTGGGCCAGTGCCTCCATCTCTACCCATTTGGTGAAATACTCCACTGCAACCAAGAGAAATTTTTTCTGTCCCTTGGCGACGGGGAGAGGTCCCACAATGTCAATCCCCCGCTAATCGAAAGGCCAAGTAATATCTAGAGGCTGCATCAGAACAGCTGGCCGATGTATCAGTCTCGCATGGTATTGGCAATATTCATAAGTTCGACAATATTGTGTCACATCCTTTCTCAGAGTTGGCCAAAAATACCCTTGCCGCAGAATCTTCTATGTGAGAGCTCTCCCGCCAGAATGGTCCCACAGCTCCTAGCATGTATCTCCCTTATGATGTATTGTGCGTCCACTAGGGATATACATCTAAACAAAGGACCCTTGAAGGAACGCTTGTAAAGCTCTCCTTGGTAAATAGTGAATCTGTAAACATTGTACTTGAGGCGTCGTCATGCGTTTGCGTCCTCCAGGAGTGCCCCGTTCTGGAGATACTGGAATATCTCGTCCTTCCAGCAATGAGTGTCTGCACTAGAAAAAATGAATTCTACATCAGCCCACACTTTGCTAGTTTTTGTAAAACTTGGTGTTGGCCTTGAAGTGGCCAATAAGATGACGCGCTTCTCGACAAGGTTGTGCGAAGAGCTTGCAAATTGTGATAACGCGTCTGCTTTTGTATTCTCTGATCTGGGGATCTGGGTCAAGTTGAATGTGGTGAATTCTGAAGCTAGCGCCTTCAGCTTCGCCAAATACAAGATCATTGTCTCTTATTTTGCTTCAAAGAATCCCAATAAATGGTTTGCCACTAGTTGGGAATCTGTGAACACCTCTAAATGGTCTAAAGATAGAGTTTTTGCCATCCCTACCCCCGCAAGAACTGCCGCATACTCTGCTTCATTGTTTGTTATCGGAAAGTTCAAGCTTATAGCGAAATCGAACTCTCTTTGTTCTGGTGATATCAAGTGGATTCCTACCCCACCGCCATTGGCGGTCGAGGATCCGTCCACGTGGAGCAACCATGCTGAATGTTGGGTATTGGGCCCCATATCCTGTGTTATGGTAAAGATATGGTTGCAAGAGTAGTCCACGCTGTTTTCTAATATTTCTACCATGAAATCTACCAAGACATGTACTTTGATGGCGGTCTGGGGGCGATATTCTATCTCGAATTCGCTTAACTCTATTGCCCATATCACCAGTCGCCCGGAAGGTTCTGGGCTCGCCATGATCTGGCGAAGTGGTTTATCTGTGATAACTGTTATGAGATGTGACTGAAAATGCGATTTCAACTTTCGTGTCGTCATTACAATCGCCAAGGAGAATAGCTCAATTTGTAAGTAATTCCTTTCCGCGCCGTGAAGCACGCGGCTAGCATAATGAATGGGTAGCTGTTTTCCGGCTACGTCCTTGACCAAAACTGTGCTGATGGCATTGGTTGAGACAACGAGGTATAGGTAAAGCATTTCTCCTGGGTCGGGCTTTGCCAACAATGGTGGAGCCATTAGATACTTTTTTAGCTGTTGGAATGCCACCTCACAATCATCTGTCAATTTAAAGTTCATTGCCTTTTTCAACATATTAAAGAAATGATGAAGGCTCTTCTCTGCTGACATTGCAATAATGTACGTCACATACCGATCGCGATGAGGGCAAACTCATCACTGCCTGAATCTTGTCGGGATTAGCCTCGATCCCCCTCTCGTTCACCATATAACCCAAAAATTTTCCTGCATGAACGCCAAACGAGCATTTCTTTGGGTTAAGTTTCATTCTATAGTTTCTCATTATGCCAAAAGACTGCTCTAAGTGCTTCACATGATCCTAAGCTTTCAGACTTTTGATCAACATATCATTTACGTAAACCTCCGCAGATTTGTCGATCAGATCATAGAACATCTTAGCAACCAACCTTTGGAACGTAGCTCGCGCATTCCTCAATCCGAAGGTCATTACACAGTAGCAGTATACACATGTATTCGTAACAAAAGTCGTTTTAGGGTGATCTTCCATTGTCGTGAAAATCTGATGAAATTCGCTCGTTGCATCCAAGAAACTGAACAAGGCACATCCCGACGTTGAATCTACGAGGAGATCTATTCGCAACAAGGGAAGAGGGTCTCGCGGACAATCCTTGTTCAAATCGGTATAATCCACACACATTCTTCATTCATCCTCTTTCTTCAGAACCAACACTATGTTACTAAGCCACTTTGAGTAGCGTATCTCGTAGATGTGGCCTGCCTTGAGCTTCTCAATCACTTCTTACTCTGTTGCCTCAATCTTCTCCTTACTGATTCTCTTCTTTTGCCCTACTGGTTTGGCTCGAGGGTCGACATTTAGCTTATGCACAATGATTTTTGGGTCGATCCCTTTTAGATCCGAGTCACACCAGGAGAATATATCAGCGTTCCTCCTCAAACATTCCACCAATGCAGTCCTTATGTCGGGTGACATCGCGGCTCCAATCCGCAACGTGGGTTCTGGCCGCTCGGAGTCGATATTAACATTAATGAAATCTCTGATGGGTTCCATTTTTAGCTCATTCTGAAACGGATTGATTACCCTCTCTCTTTTGGGAACCTCATCGGAAGGCTCGGCCTCTAACTTCTTTTTTCCTACCACCGTATTTATTTTCTTCTTCTGCCCTATCTCATTTGCATTCTGCGGTCTCTTCATCTTCTGGTTACCCTGTGACCCTCTGATCTCGAGAACTAGTGTTCCCACAGACGGCACCAGTAATTTGACAATAGATCGTATATATATATGACGATGTGGTACTACAAGTGCGGTACAACGCTTCTATCATAAACTATGCCTCCTACCACTAGAACTAGCTATATGATGACTTTAGTCCAGAACACCAGATGCTGGAGATGGATTTTTGACCGGTTTATACCGACTATGTCGAGGATGACGTTGGAGGTGACGTCGAAGATCACGTCGGGCGTGATGTCGGGAATAGTGTCGAATATGTATCAGATGAGATGCCAGAAGTGAAGTCGGATCAAATATGGAACGAGACGTCAAATAAGATGTCGAAGTCTCGTCGAAGATGATATCGAATATGCGTATTCGATATCAGCAGGTAGATTTAGATAGTAATTATGTCTTAGTCTCGGTATGCGATACACGGTATTTATAGACCCTGTTTTGTACCATAGCGAAGGCCAACTTAAATATGCACATCAAAAAGAATCCTCGATATGACCAATTGTGGGCCTAGCCCGTGTGCCGGCCCAATACGTGAAATATCCATATCAGTCATGTTTTCAGAATGAGCTGATAAAGGACTAGTGATGTCACGTCTGACGAACAAGCCAACAAAGTAGCGTAACAACTTAGACGCCAAATGCGACTTACAATAGTTGTTGCAATAATTAAATAAAATGAAATTACAAGAAATGCAGAAAATGTAAAATAATAAAACGACAACGTCTTGACAGAAACAACAACGTTTCGACCTAATAGCAAAAGTATTCCAATTTAGCTCAAATTAGACATCCCCTCTCCCAATTCTCAGATCCCCAACTCACAAAGCTCTCATCTTTGCCACACTTCACCTTAATTCAACCCTAATTAACCTTAAATTTGTGACATTACCTCCCCTTTTTTGAATAGCTTGTTAATTGAGGATCTTCCCATGTAGCTTCGCTCTCTGGCAAATGACTCGTATCAATAAGACTCTTTCTTTTATGTAGACTTCATCCTTGGAAAGTATCTTCCTTTCCTTGTGGCATCCTTCTAAGTTGATATTTCCTTCTCCAACTCTAACACGCGTTCCGCTATTACAAGAAGATGCGAATATAGAAACAATTGATTCACTAATCATTATGTTAAACTTGGAACATTCATAAAACGTAACAACTATTATTGTGGAACTTAGTTAATAGGTAAACAAAGAAAAAACATGATAAGATTTAAAGTATTTCCATATTGTTCAGTATTATAGTTTGATGTTTGATAACACTTCACGAACTCAATGTTATAATAACATTTCACAGTTTTAGTATTATGATAGAATTGTTCAACACTTAAACTTTCACATATGTTAACAACGATAATTTATTGTTACTTAGCCACTTTTCTGTCGGTTGCTACTACTATTTCTCTTTTTTACTCGAGTTTTGTGCGCCAATTTTTGCTGCTAAAAGTACATTAAAAAAAGAGTAGATGGGTTGCCCATACTTTTTTTAAGAGTGCAATGAGCGGCAATTTTGCCACGTAACTTTTTTAGAATTTTGTAACTTTCGTATTGGCGACAAAAATTTTAATCGCCAATAATCTTTTCCATTTTTTTTTATTTGTCCTTTTTTTGTTTTGTTTTTGCGCAGCAGTTTTTGCCGCACAAGTAAATAACTAAATCATATTTTGGGCCCATTTTTAGGTCGTTAATAGTAATAGCAACGGAATACTATTATTGGCAAGGAAATTGGTTGTTAATGAGTGAAATTTGGGTCGTAAGATCCAAAATTCTTGTAGCGAAAAGCTCTTAACAGATAGTATATTTAATTTTGTTAAGGAGTATTTTATCAGACATATAAGTTGGCAAGTAGTTTTCTCGTCTCAAATTTTATCTGTAAATTAATAAAGTGTGATCTAAAACATCAAAGTTGTGCAAATAGATGTGGTATATGTTTGATATATTCAACTATTCTCGAAGTTGAAAGATTGCTCAAGTTGAAAGCATTTGACAAACAACTAGTATACGGATCCACGTCTCTTAATTTCACATGCCATTTTCTTTTTTATTAGCCATGCTTTTCAGTAAGACATTTATCGGGATATTTCTCGTATTAGGCCGGCCATACACCAGGCCCACAATTAGCTATATCAGGGATTATTCCCGATATTTATATCGAATTTCACCTTTGATATAGTACAGTGCGGACTCTATAAATACCGCATTCCGTATACCGAGAACGCACCCAATTAATACCTGGATCCATCCGCCAATATCGAATACTCATATTCGATATTACTTTCGATATAGACTCCGACATATAATTTAGTACGAGATTCGACATTGCATCACGTACCTGACCCGATATTTGTCCGATATCGTTCCCGATGTCATTCCAACATAACTTTCGACATACTTTCGACATACTCTCGACCTCACCCCCGATATCAGTAAGGCTACCCAGTCGGACCTCTACTTTGAGTATCTGGAGTTCTGGACCAAAGTCATCCTATAACTAGTGATAAGAGACTTAGTTTGAGATAGATTCGTTGTATCACACTTGTAACCGACCCGATTCTATATATATGATCTATTGTCAAATTAGTGGCGCTGTCTGTGGGAACACCAGTTCTCGAGATTGGAGGGTCACATGGTATCCTAATTATGAAGAGACCGCAGAATGCAAAGGGGATAGATCGAAAGAAGAGAAGAAATTGGGCGTAAGTAAGAAGAAGTTAGAAATCGAACCAGCTGGTGAAATTTCTAAAAGAATAAAGGCAATCATACCATTCCAGAATGAGCCAAAAATGGAGCCGGTATGGGGCTTTATTACTGTTGGCATCGACCTGATGCGCTTGGAGCGTACCCTACGAATCGGGGCAATGATGTTACCTGACATAACGACATCATTGATAGAATGTTTAAGTAGTAACGTTGATATATTCGCGTGGTGCGACTCGGATCTAAAACGAATCAACCCAAAAATCAGCGTACACAAGTTGAATGTCGATCCTCGAGCCAAACCAGTGAGGCAAAAGAAGAAAAGTTTTAGTAAGGAAAAGAATGAAGCCGCAAAAAAGGAGGTGGTCGAGAAGCTCAATGTAGGTCATATTTACGAAATACGCTACTCGGAATGGCCTAGTGACATAGTTTTAGTCCTAAAGAAAGAGGCATAATGGAGAATGTGTGTGGATTACATCGACCTGAACAAACACTGTCCGCGAGACTCTTTTCCGTTGACAATAATAGATCTCTTGGTGGACTCAACGGCGGGGTGTGCCTTGTTCAGTTTCGTGGATGCTAAGAGTGGTTTCCATCAGATTTTTATGGCAACCAAAGATCAGCCTAAAACAGCCTTTGTCATGGACATTGGCATATACTGCTACGGCGTGATGCCCTTCAGATTTAGAAATGCGGGCGTTACATTTCAGAGATTGGTCGCAAAGACGTTCTATGAATTGATCGAGAAATCCATGGAGGTTTATGTAGACTATATGCTAATAAAGAGCCTAAAGGCACAAGATCATGTGAAGCATTTGGAAAACTCTTTCAGCATAATGAGAAACTACAGAATGAAACTCAACCCGAAGAAGTGCACGTTTGGCGTCCCGACAGGGAAGTTTCTGGGATATGTGGTTAACGAAAGGAGAATTGAGGCTAACGTCTACAAGATTCAAGTAGTGATGAGTTTGCCCTCCCCACGATTGGTGCGAGATGTACAATATCTGGTAGGATGCATAACAACAATGGGACGATTTATTGCAACGTCAGCAGAAAAGAGTCTTCTTTTCTTCAAGGTATTGAAAAAGGCAATGGACTTTCAATGGACAGATGATTGTGAGGTTGCATTCCAGCAACTAAAGAAGTATTTGATGGCCCCACCATTACTAGAAAAGCCCAAACCGGGAGAAATGCTTTACATATACCTTACAGTCTCAACCAACGCCATCAGTACAATTTTGGTCAAGGATGTGGCCGGCAAGCAGTCGCCAATACATTATGTTAGTCGCGTACTTCACGACACACAAAGGAATTACTTGCAGATCAAACTATTCGCCCTGGCGATCATAATGACAGCACGGAAGTTGAAGTCATATTTTCAGTCACACCCTATAACGATTATCACAAATAAGCCACTTCGCCAGATTATGGCGAGTCCAGAAACTTCAGGGAGATTGGTGAAATGGGCAATTGAATTAAGTATTCGGGATTGAATACCGCCCACGTACCGCCATTAAAGCATAAATCCTGGCAGATTTTATGGCAGAAACATTAGGAAACAGCTTGGATTACTGATGTAACCACATTTTTACCATAACACAGGATCCGGGGCACAGTACACGGCATTCAACATGGCTGCTCCACATGGATGGATCCTCAATCCTTAATGGTGGCCGTGCGGGAATCCACCTGATTTCACCATATCGAAGAGAGTTTGATTTTGCTATAAGCTTGAATTTTCTGATAACAAACAACGAGGCGTAATACGAGGCGGTCCTTACGGGTGTAAGGATGGCAAAAACTCTATGTTCAGACCACCTAAAGGTCTTCACGGATTCCCAGCTAGTGGCAATTATTTCTTGGGTTTCTTTGAGGCAAAGCAGGAGACGATGGTCTTATATTTAGCTAAGCTGAAGGAGCTAGCTTCTGAATTCACCACATTCAACTTAACCCAGATTCCTAGATCTGAGAACACCAAGGCAGACGCATTATTAAAGTTTGCAAGCTCATCGGATAACTATGTCGAGAAGTGTGTCACGCTATTGGCCACCACAAGGCCTGCAATTGGTATTACTAAGGCTAGTAAGGTGTGGGATAACGTAGAACTTATTTTTCCTATTGCAGACACCCCTTGCTGGAAGGACGAAATTTTCCGATACCTCTCAAATGGGACACTCTCGAAGGATGCTAATGCACGACGACGCCTTAAATAAAATGCTTACAGATTCACCATCTATCAGGGTGAACTTTACAAGCTATCTTTCGAGGGTCCCTTATTAAGATGTATATCTCCATTGGATGCACAATACATTATAAGAGAAATACACGCAGGAAGTTGCGGCAACCACTCTGGTGGGAGAGCTTTAGGACAAAAAATTCTATGGCAAGGATATTTTTGGCCGACATTGCGAAAAGATGCGACCCAATACTGCCGAACTTGTGGAAATTTCCAATATCATGCGAGATTTATTCACAGGCCAAAAGTTCCGATGCAACCTTTGGAAATTACAAGCCTTTTTGTTCAATGGGGAATTGATATAGTGGGCCCCCTTCTAGTAGAGAAAGGGCAAAAGATGTTCCTCCTGGTAGAAGTTGAATATTTCACCAAATGGGTGGAAGCAGAAGCACTAGCACACATAACTGAAAATAACATGATAGACTTCATATGGAAAAACATTATATGATATATCGGCCTACCTCGGGTCCTCATCTCGGACAACAAGGCTCAGTTTCGTGGAAAGGAAATGGTTTCATGGTGCAAGGAATTGAAAATTTCTCAGCACTTCGCGGCAGTGGCTCACCCACAAGCTAACGGGCAGGTCCAGTCCACCAATAAGACAATAAAAGAATATCTAGAACACCAACTGCATGCGACCTGGACAAGTTGGACGAAGGAACTCCCAAGCATTCTTTGGGCTTATCGTACTACAACACGAACTTCGACCGGCAAAGCACCATATACCTAGTATACGGTTCCAAAGCAGTAGTACCAGTAGAGGTAGGTATGTCAACCTATCGCATTACAGAGTACGACCTTGAATACTCAGCGCGCCAGCGCCAAATGGACCTGGATATGATCGGATCTACCAGTGAACATGCTTACCAGCGGACATTGACTTTCAAATCAGCTAGGGCATGCACCTTTGATAAACGAGTGCGTCTTCCCAATTTCCAAGTGGGAGACCTGGTATTAAAAAGCATAGGGGCTAGCAAACGTGTAGGAAACTGCATGCAAATTGGATGGACCTTACAGTGTCACCCGCGCCAGCTCTAAAGGTTATTATTACCTAGAGGATATGCATGGAGACCCACTACCCCGACCATGGAACGTGCAACATCTGCGCCGGTTTTACTGTTGGGCCTCAGAGAGTAATACTCATGGTAGTGATGTGGAAACCCAATTTTGACTATTACCTACGATTTAACTTTGCGGATATAGTCAAATACAAGTAGAAAATACACAAAAAAAACTACAAAGGTAAAGAACGTACGAATTCTACAAAAGTGACAGCAAGTTCACACAATTAAAAAAAGTGAGGTAAATTCGAGATATTCGAAAAAAAAAACCACATACAAGCACGAACGAAGCCTTGATCAATGAAATGAGACTCAGAAGCAACATCGCATCGGTCGAACGACCAACGCGTGATGATGTCACCACATCAGTTATAACCAATGTGTGATGACATCATGACATAGGTCATAACCGACATGGGTGATATCATCACGTCGGTCAACTGTGAGGTCCACATTGGACCACCCGGCGTGGACACGTAGATCATATCGACGTAGCGCACGTCGATCCAAGTCAACGTGACACACGTCGATTCAAGTCAATGCGGCCACATCGAGCGCATCGACGTGCCACATCCCTTTGTGCATCGTGCCATGTGGCATGACCCCCTTATCCGAAAAATGTAAAAATTGTAATCGAAAAACTATTACATTCCTTACCTTTGAATTTGAAGATGAAATGGTCTCTTGATCTTCACCTTACATCTCTCCTTGAGCTCTCTCCTCTCTCTAACTTTCTCTCTCTAAAAAGTGGAAAAATGAGGCAAGATAGAAAAGACACATAGGCCCAATTCAACAAAATTGATGGGTTGGTATTTTTGGCCCGAAAATATATCTCAAAAGAGTGTTTATGTCTTCGCCCCAAATGTTTTTTAAAAATTACAAAATTGTCCCAAATTCTTCGCCCGACAGTCATCAGTCATTAGCAACAGCTCAATGGTCGCTAATGGTTGTCGGGTCAATAGCGACCTTTGAGCAATCACTAATGATCTGATTACATTAGTGACTATTGGGTGATCACTAATTATTATAGACACATTAGTGACTTCTCAAGCGGCCGCTACTAGTATTCAAACGCCAGTAGCAATGGCTCGATTGTCGCTAAGACTTGGCAAACAAGGTTGTGATGGCCGACAGTCGCTACTCACCTCGAAATTATTCTCAAAAAATTCATACATTAACGACGACCGAAAAAGTGAAAAAAAAAATTGAAAATTTAATTTTTTTTCTCCACCCTACAATCTATAAATACACCCATCTCCACCTTCATTTTCAATATCTCAAAATTATATCTTCAAAAATTTCCAACACCTCCTCCTCCTCAAATCTTCAACTATTTCTTCACATCTTCAAACATACATTTTCAAATATTTCTCATCTCATCTCATCTTCAAACACTTTTTCTTCACATCTTCTAACACTTTTCGTCACGTATTTAAACATTCATTTATTGTGACATCTTCAAACATTTTTCTTCTCAACACACTACACAATAATTCTCGTATTGTTGAAACAAAACAATAAAATTCAGGTAGTTTCACAAATTACCGCAATATTATTGATTTTCTGTAATTTTTATTGAACGTTAATAGCGATCGTCGAGCGGCCGCTAATAATATTCAACATTAAATATTATCAGCGATCGCCCGACCGTCACTAACCGTATAAACATTAGTACCGACCTTTGAACAGTCACTGATGATCTAATTACATTAGCGATTGGGGGTCGCTCTTTGTTTGAATATTAGTTGCGACTGCCAACTAATCGTTACTAATATTTATTTATTTATTATGTTTCGGTTTACATTATATTGCTTTGATATGCCTATGATGTATAGTTAAGAAACTACTAATACCCAAGATCTCTAAGGTTTCCATTTCCAATTCATATCTATTTGATAAGTTACAAAAGTGATACATGGGAAGATATTCTAGAATTGGAGTCTGTCGAAGATCAAACCAGGCAAAAGGCAACAACCAAATCCCCACAACAACGCCAAATCAAACGGCAAAAAGGGGCAACGATCTTGCAAAACATGCCTTTAGTTTAAACTTGACAGTCTCTTATTCAAACCATGTAATGACGATTGTTCCTTATTAATATATATAAATTAGAATAGTTTCCTTTAGTTCTTTAAATAAATTAGGTTCTTCACCAATTTCTTCAGAATATACATACAAAGGATCTAACCCATCACATAACCAAGATTTAGCCTTCCATCAAGCTAAGGAAAAGTAAAACAGTATAAAAGAACAATAAAGTAAAACTTACTTGAACTCAAAATCTTGTACGAAAGGCTGGATCTTATTTCCCACTGATAATTTTTACAAGAGAGTGTTTACAAGAAAGATCTTAAAGAGAAAATGTAAAAACTGGAATCTCAAAACTCCTCCCCCTAAAACACAGACGGAAATGGCCTTATATAGAAGGCCGGACTTCAAAAACATTACAAAACAACATAGACGGGTTTTTCAGATTTTTTTTTTAAGTACCCAAAATATTACATAGTTCCAAAAAGTCATCTGACTAAATTATCCTTGCCATGATGTCATGACATACATCATCACCTTCTGGAAGCTCAAATCTCCATTGTTTTATTTGACTCTGATTTAGAGGAATTTCCTCTTTTAGGCATGTTAACAACCGATCTAAGAATTCCAAAAGCATCGCCAATTCCAAGATCTTCATTAGGATCCTATGCATCTTGTTACTCCTTATTGAGTAATGGATCACAAAATTCTTCCTCATTAGAGCCCATGGAAACGTCTTCATTGAAATCTTCCATTTCTCTTATTAGATCTTTTTCCATTTCTTCAATATAAGCCTACATAAGACTCTTTTTGTCGAGATTTCCTGTCTTCAATTGGACTTTTCTTTTAATTAAGTCCCAAGGAGTATTTATCTCCTTCTTCCTTTGGCTATCAGCTAATTTTTTGTAGTTATCAATTTTTTCATCCATTTGACGAATAGTTTCTTGCCCTTCATACTGATTTGTTTTTGGGTCAATCTTGAGCATCTTATCCCAAAACCTTGAAGAACTTTTTTTGTAGAGACAGGGAATATTGTCCTCATCTCTGCCAACTTCTGGAAACCATCTCCAAATCCATGGGATTTAAAATTCCAAGAAGAAATAGAAGGCTGATAATCCTTCAGGACATGCAATATTTTGCTGTCTTTCACGAATTTTTGGAGATATGTCAACCCAAATTTTAAATTTTTCCTTAAAAGTTTCTGGCAAAATTTTTACCGAAGTGCCGTGGAATTTCCACCACTTAATAAACCAATTTGGTACATCTTTTTCAAATATTTTGCCACACATTTTTATAAACCATGTGTGTTTATTGTTGTTATTCTCATAAAGAAGCGTTTTATTAAAAGCTTCAATATAATCCCAATAATTGAATTTGAGGGGAGTTTTTGATACGGGATGTATTAGTTCCCTCTCAGCATATGGTGAAGATCCCCATTCATCGGCATGTATAACTTGCTTAATGATAATTTTGGAGAAATTATAAGTTTCTGTTTGTGCTCCTGATGTAAAATGCTGTATTTCACAAGATTTTGTGTGTTCCAGAATTAATTCATAAAACTTCCTGGACTTATATGTGTCTGCTATAAAAAAGGCTGTATTAAGGTTCCTTCGGATTATTATCCAAGGCTCTTTTTCCCATTTCATTTCCGAATCTTCTATTAGAAGAATGACTTCTGGATTTGTATTATCAATAAATCCATTGTTATGATTCTCATCAGTTGTTACCTTAGCATATGATGCTGATTCTGGGCTATCCATAGACTCTTGAGTATTACTCATTTTCTCCTTGTTTTTAGATTCCAGCCATTCCTGGAACTCTTTATTGTGTGACAGATCAGCAGCTATAAGCTTCTGTTTGCCATTTCGACCCAGAAATTATGGAGTCTTTCCTCTGCCTCCCCTTCCTCTATAAGAGGAGGAAGCCGATCCTCGGCTGTACATACCTGCAATCATGGAAACAAACATTAGGCAAGCTATAAACTTGCTAATTTCTCTCTTCTTTTCAACATCTGCTTTTTGCTTATTTATAATCAGCTTGCGAACTTCTCCATTATGAAGCCATAATTCTCTAAGAGTTTTCTCCTGATATCTTTTGATATTATCCTGAAGGAATTTTATATCTCTAGCTAATAATTTCAAATGATAGTCGGAAGACATGATAAAAATTCTCTGGTTAAAAAATCTGGAAGACTATTATCTTCACCTTTCTTATAAAGAATTTCAAAATCAAAAGGCGCGAGATGCGCTTGCCATCTGGCAAACATCTGTTTGGACACATCATGTTTGAAATCTTTATTAAACATAAACTTTGCAGATTTGCAATCAGTCTGAATAATAAAATGTTGATTATATAAATCATCTTGAAATTTTAAAACACATTTAACTATAGCTAAAATTTCTTTAGCCACAGTAGGGTAATTCTTCTGGGCATTGTTCTATTTTCCAGAATGGAACCTAACAAGAATTTCTTGTTTAGTATCAGGATTAATTTGTTTAAGGATACCTCCATATCCTATTTCTGAACTATCAGTATCAATGATCTTCTTCCAATTAGAATTAGTAAGCATCAAGCACGGCAGAGATTTAACTCTTTCTTTAATCTTTCTAACAACATTAGTATGTTGTTCTGTCCACGGACATGGTTTCTTCTTAAGTCTTTCATATAGGATAGAAGTATCTTGAGTCAGATTTTTATAATAAGGGGAAATATAATTTAGACTTCCTAAAAACCTTTGCAATTGGGTTTTTTCACTAATTTCATCTGGAAATTTATCTGCGAAATCAATACTTCTATTAATAGGTATTATACTACCCTTTTCAATGAAGTGTCTGAGAAATCTCACTTTGGACTGAAATATGGACATTTTAGGCTTAGATATGACGAGCCCATTTTTTATGATAATTTGTTTAAAATTTTGTAAATGCTTAAAATGCATTTCAATAGATTTAGAAAAGACTAAAATGTCATCAATATAAACAATTATAAATTCGCTATAAGGAGTGAAAATGTCATTCATAATTTGTTGAAATTCTGAAGGTGCATTCTTCTGACCGAAAGGCATGACATGCCATTCATAATGTCCTATTGGAACATTAAAGGCAGTCTTATATCGATCCTTTTTACTGATTTGGATCTGCCAATATCCTGATTTTAAATCAAATTTTGAAAATATGATAGAATCATATAATCTATCTAATAAATTCTTTTTGTTAGGAATAGGATGCATAATCCATTTTAAAGCTTTATTAAGTGGTTTATAATTTATAACAAGACGAGGAACACCTCTTTCTTGTTCTGAATGTTTATTAACATAAAAAGCAGTACACGACCATGGTGACTGTGAGGGGCTAATTAATTTCTTTTGTAAAAGAGAATCAATTTCTTTTTTACATAACTCCAGATGTTCTTTATTCATCTGGCAAGGTCTTGCCTTGGTTTTAATTTGAGAGTCATCAAAACCTTCTTCATAAGGTAAAGAAACAATATGTTTCTTTCTATCTCAAAAGGCATTCGGGTGATCATTACATATAGTGATCGAAAAATCGCTTATTAATATTTTTATTTTATCCTGTAATTTAGGATTTTGAAGATCCTTCTCAATATTAAGAGAGGCAATTTCATATTTTAGGAAATTCAATTGTTTTTCTTTATAAAATATAGAATCAAACATTTCATGAAGAAACCTCGTATAGGGTTTGTTTTTAAACTTAAAGAAAACTTTATGCCCTTCAAAAGAGCCTGATAAACCTTCATGAGTAATACCAAGAGGGAATAACTTTGTAAGGAACGGGGTTCCCAAAACCATTTGGTTTGTAATATCTTTTGCAAGCAAAAAGCTTGTAGGAATACATGTATTATTATTATAAATATAAGCTTTAGAAAGTTTATATTCAATTTGTAAAGGTTTTCCTCCTGCATGAGTAGTTTTTTGAAAATATCGAGTTGGTATTAAACCTTCTCGAATGACATTTAAGTCAGCACCACTGTCAAGTAAAACGCAAAATGTTTTGTAAAATAATTATCAATCATTAATGTTGTCTCAGTATGCCATTTTTGAGACTTAATTATTTCCATAACAGATAAATAATCTTCATCTTCATTCCGAATTTTGAAATTTTTAATTTCATTATGTGAAGAAGTGGGAGCTTCTTCTTTGGAAGTAGTATTATCTTCCAATTTGGAGACTCTTATGTCAAGAGTTCTGGTGCTTCTTTTGAGATTTTTAATCTCCTCTTTAAGGTTATCAACCTCATTCTGCAAATCAAGAGCAGAAGTAGGAGTTTTACTCACTTTCCTGTCTTTGAGAAGTTTATGAACTTCAGACATCGAATATGGCCCTTTTGGGGCCATTGGTTCCTCTGGTATATTTCCAAAAGATTCTTCTTTGGTACCAGAAGTTTCTGGCTCATTTTGAGTCAGATGATCAATCAATTTTACCTTAAGATCTTTATCTATAAGATTCTTTATAATATCCAAAATAGTATCATTTGTCAAAATATTAATGTCTGAATTTTGAAATTGAGATAAGAGTTTATAATACTCATCATTCTCTTCCGGGGATTTTTTGTCACAAGGAAGACCCAGAGGACATGTATCACATTCCTCAGGTTCAGAAGAAGTATAATCTTCAAGATTTAACTCAGCATTAAAATTTTCTTCTGAGCTATAGTCTTCATAAGAAGTTTCCTCACTATCAGAATTTAATAAAAGCTTTGATAAAGATTCTTTTAATTTATCATCCACATCAAGACTATTTAATTTTTTCTTGACCATAGTGTCCAACTTTACCACATCTATGGCAAACTATAAGTTTTTTCTTATCTTTTCTAAAATTTTCACGTTGAGATTTTCTCTCAGTCCTTTTCTCCATTCTTTTAGCAGAGAATTTCCTTTTTCTATAAGTACGCTCAGTACCATCTCTCTTATGCCCTATTCTTTTGGATGAGCTTGGCTTATGAATTCTTGGGGTATCAATCCCAAATTGGTCACAAAATTGACCCAATTGTTTTCTTTCAATAAGATTTTGCCTTTTTATTTGTTGATTAAGCTTTATATCATTACATAAAGCCAATCCTTCCTGAATACATGTACCTATTAGGTTACCATAAGTATATCTATCATAAGGAACAGAACTTTGATCTTTCCTAAGATTTCTACGAATTCTTTCAGCAAATAAGCTGGGAAGACCATCAATAAATTTAGACTTCCAATGAGAGCTATTACACTCAGGAAGTTCCATGACCCGATTTAAGAAAGTATCTTTGTACCATCTAAAATCGGTTAATGTCTTGCATCTGAGATTTTGCAAGAGAGTTCAGATCATTTCACTATTGTCAGAATAACGACCAGTGAAATGTTCAATAATAGTAACAACCAAGGTATAAACTGCATTTTCATATTGAGTATTATTCTCAACTTTTACAGTATTAAGAATACTAGCCTTGGCCGCTGGGGATAGATAATTATCCCACCAACCTTTAAGTTGGCCAGTAAAACCAGCAATAATCATATTAGCAACATTTTTATCTGTATTATTATTTTGTTTACAGATAGTACAATACATAAGCATTCTGTGAACAACATCATAGATTTGTTTATCAGTATTACCATCTATCTTCCATTCATAAATACTTTTACCATTATAAGAATTATTATCGACAAATTCTCTTTCTTCATGAAGGGTATCCATAGGGGAAGGTCTTCTATAATAATATAACCTTTGAGTAGGCCTATCAGCCCATTTAAGCTTTTCAATTCTATCATTGATCACGGATTTATAATCTGGATTTTTCTCAATTTCTGAGCTTAGAGTTGTTAATTTTAACTCTTTAAATTTTTCATTTAGAAATTTTTCTATTTAACCCATAGATTTTAATTTAAAATCAACAATTTCAGGGGGTGGTTGAATAGTGGGAGCAGCTATTTTAACAGCTTGAGAAGTAGAAGCAATATCTTCTACTCTGGTAATTTTAATATCATTTATGGCTTTAAGAACCATATCAAGTCTATTAATTAAAGTTTTTACTTGTTCACCTATGATATTAATACATAAATTAGTATAATTATTCTGTCGTATAAGATCATTGATATGTTCTATTGTTACGGTCAAAGTATCATTTTTCAGTAACTTAGCAAAAGCAAGGATGTTGGTATTTCCAAAATAACAAGCTTGTTGTGGAGGAAAGACACTAGTAACACTCTGTCCATTTGAAAGATGATAATTTCTTTCAACAATTGAGATATAATATTCAACATAAGTATGAATAAACCAAGGAACAAAAGCATATTTGTTGTTTTGCTCTTCACAAAATTTATAAAAAAATTTCTGGATAATATCCTTTTCTTCTTTTGGAAAATTTCCAAAAAACCATGTTCGGAATTCATCCCATCTAGGATGCTTAAATTCTTCACTTATTTCACGCCTGGCTGAAGGACCAGGGCTAAAATCAATTTTGGACTTCAAATCCATTAAAGATCAAAATTCATATCTGATGCAGTTGGATCTGCATCTTTCATATTATGGACATTACCATGGACATCACAAAACATTCCATTAACAACACCTTCTTTATTAATAAACAAATTTTGAATATTATCAGGGGTTTTAACCCTTCTTCTAGAGGTAGAAGCTCCAGAAGGAGTTTCCACGATATAATCTAAAGGAGAAATATAAGATCTCAAAGAATCAGTCTTTGTTAACTTGTTTTCTCCCTGTTCAAATTGTATTTGAACAGTTCCTTCAGATGTTTGTAAAACATTAAACGAATCAAGATGCATGTTTGGTTGCTGAATAGGAACAGCCTTATTAATTATCCAATTTTCTGGAAACTGGATTTCATCCCATTTAATAGTTCTTCTAGTAGTAATTCTAGATTTTTTGAAATTAGTTTCAATCAAAATAGTTTCATTTAAAGGTTTATCAACCTTTCTACATTGAGGATTTAAAGTATATAGAGGTTTATAATAAACTCTATAACAAATACATATGACTTCAGTACCTGGTAAATAATTGTAACCATGAGTTTTAACATTTAATGTTAAGGCATCAAGAATATTAACATCTGATAATGATAATTGCAGATTAGGATAAACATCAAAGTAAACTGGACCATGTGCCAAGCTAGACTGAATCATTCCCATTAAGGATTTTTTCCAATCTAAATTTCTACCGTCTCTTAAAGCTGCTATAAAACTTTCAGGTAGACCTTCTAATGTAAGGGGTTTAAAAGCAATTTGTATTAAACCAATATGTAAGAATTTATGTGTATTCCTATATAAAGTTGAAGTATATATAACTAGCATACTAGTTATTTGTTATGGATATAATAATTTATTGTTAATAAACTAAGCTACAGATGATTGATGTAATAATGTAATTATATATTCGTTATTGGTCTTACATTGATCTTACCATGTTGTTACCATAATTGATGATTTGTTACTTAACAAGTATTAATGTTAGGATGTTCAATTAGTATCTCATAGGTATATTTGGTCGAAGTGATGTGATTATTAATCAGTCTTATAAACGATGCTTAATTGCGCAACGAAACTTATAATTTATGTTTAATCAAATAATTTATACTTGTTATCGAAGAATTTCATAATTAAACTACCAACATATGTTAAACAAACGTGTGAAATGCTTATTTTATGAACTTGAATATTACTAGCAACTACTGAGCCATCACTAATGACCCCCAATTGTGACCGCCTTTCGCCGCTAGGTGTTGTTCATTCAGTCACGACCGTTGGCGGTTGCTAATGACGAAGATCCGCGACGACGGGGTGGTCGCGCATTTGGATTTTGGGTTTGGGGTATAGGGTATATTGTAACTTTTGATTACTTATCTTTTTCTTTAGAGCATTTGTTTATCGTCTTTCGTAGCTTCATTTGTTATGAATTTTAAAGAAATACAACTACTCATAGTTTGGAATTTTTTGGTGAAATAAAAAATGGAATCAGTGTTATTTTGCAACTTTTGTTTAATTATATTTTGCTTCCAAAAGTTTATTTATCGTCTTTCGTAGCTTCATTTTTTATGAAATTTGAAGAAACACAAAGTTTAAAAGTTTTTGGTAAAAAAAAGATGGAATCACGGTTACTTTATAACTTTTGATTAATTATATTTTTCTCACAAAAGTTGTTTACCGTCTTTCGTAGCTCCATTTTTTATGAAACTTGAAGAAACACAACCGCTATAGTTTAGAAGTTTTTGGTGAAAGAAAAAATAAAATAGGGTTTATTTTGTAACTTTTGATTAATCGCATTTTTCTAATGGAAAGTTTTTATCGTCTTTTGTAGCTCAATTATTTATGAAATTTGTAAAAAGCAGAACTACTCATAGTTTTTTTTTGTTTTTGGTGAAAGAAAAATGGAACCTAGATTTTTTTATAAATTTTAATCAATTACATTTTCTCCTAAAAGTTTGTTTATCGTCTTTCGTAGCTTTATTTTTTATGAAATTCGTACATACTAATCGGACAAGCAATTATATAAGTATATGCGGTCCTCCAAACCTCATCATCCGTCATATCCCTAAGGAATAGGAGACCATCATACCGTGCGCCTGCTGAAGTGCTAGGTGCAAATAGATCTCGTCTAGGTGGTCGCCCTTTGGTTTTGATTCTATCTTTTTCATGCTTAAATAAATGAGGTGTTGGGTCAATCTATCTCACGCAAAGATGAAGGAGGAGGAACTGGGGCCTCAATACCCGTCTTTTCGGCGAACTGACGGCTCTAGGGGAGTTCATGGTTCGGTTTTTTAACCATTGGTTCGATTTTTAAAGAACTTGAATTTTTGGTTAGCCTAAAAACGATAACTAATAACCAAACCAATAAAGTGGTTTGGTTTTCGGTTAAAACCATTTGGTTTTGGTTATGGTTTCGGGTTAACCAATCACCTACTCTTTCGAAGGAAAAAAAAAACTTTCCACACAATTAATAAATATATAATTTTTTTCCAAAAAATTAAATAAATATAATTAAAAAGTCAAATTAACAACCTATTTCACATTACAAACTTGTCTATTAATAAAACGCAAGCCATGTTTAAAATATAACATATATATATATATATATATATATATATATATATATATATATATATATATATATTAAAATCACCTCTCTTGCAATACATTATCTAACTATCCACAAATTTGTAACACCTATTCGACAATTCATTCATTATAACTAAGAAAATATATTTAAATATTCGTTCATGAGTGTATAAAATACATGTTTAACAAATCATCCATCAATTCATAAAACATCATAGTCAAACATTATTATATTGCTTTGAAATGGACGATTTTTGGTTTACTTGGGTTAACCGGGGTTCGATTTTAAAAGAACTTGATTTTTTTACACTCCAAAAGTAATAACCGAAAACCGAACCAAGTCCATTATTTTGGTTATAGTTTGGCCTAAAATTTTGGTTAACTTATGGTTTTTTCGATTGGGCCGAACCATGAACACCCCTAGACGGCTCAAAGTTGTACACCACCTCATCATCTCTCGCTTCCACATGGACTGACCAGCCCTCAACTCCGCGTTTTGGGCCTCTAAGTTCTGAGTGTATGCCTCGTCCAAGAGAGGCTCTTTCTAATAGTTGACATTGTATCTCTATGTATGTGCGCCAGTCGGCAACCCATTCGGCTTCCCCTTCTTCGGACGTTCGACCACATTGGTCCACGCATTGGGATCAAACCAGGGCCACACATCTCCGTGCTTTCTTTGCAACTCCGCACAGTACCTCTTCTGTTTAATTTTTATAACAATCATTACAAAGATAGCAATAATGAATTTAATAGAACTCGCATTTTAGTAGAAATCGCAAGATAAATGACAAGGATTTAAGTGAGGATACTTACGTGAATGCCATTAATCTCTTGGATCATCCGAACGCGTCTTGTTGGTTGTTCATCCATCACTGGTGACAACGTCCTCATGTGCATATCCTGGTATAGTTGATCGTGTCGTGGTCCGTCTATAAACTACAAGTTTAAGTACAATAAATAACACAACTTTACAACAATAATAACAATAATAAAATTTAATAACAAGTACAAGTACACAAATTTAATAAAACATACCATCCTAATAACATGCTCTATGTTGCACGGGTACGAAGACAGCGATACGAATACGGTATGGCGATACAGATTTAAAAAAAAAATAGATGATACTGATACGGCATGGATACAACTTTATATATTAATATTAATATTAAAAAAATTAGATGTCGCATTCATAGAAAATAAACTAATTCATAAATAAATAAATAAATGATAACAAAAAATTTTAATTCATAAAAGTCATAATAACAAAATAGCGAATTGCGATTATATTGTTTAAATTAATTCACTCTAAAATTCAAACTAAACATCACGGTCTTGCATTTGTTCTTCCCTAATTTCATGAACAAATAAAACTGATTAAAGTTTTGGTTCATCAAGTGACAAATCTGCAATTCCTAAAAGGTGGCAACGACCATGATGATTTGAATTTTGATCGTGAGTTACTAAATTAAAAGATGTTGTTTTATTTTTTAACTTTAGGTGGTATTTAATTAAATAACCCATCAATTTAAAAATCTACCAAAAGACCCCAAATTATATCCGATACGCCGCAAATATGTATCGGATATGTATCGAGAATTTTTTATTTTCTTTAACTGATACGCCACGTGGCATATTGAATACGTATCAATAGCGTATCAATATCGGATACGTATCCGATAAAGCATAATTTATTTTTTAGGAATATCGGTGCATCATAGACCATGCTCCGTGCAGCCGACAAATCCACCATCATAAGTGATCGTTGCCTTGGAGACCTCCTCGACACTCTTCATGCCTCTCTTGTTCATGGCTACCCTCATAGCTTGCTCCCTAACATCCTCCACTTTAGCATGCCCTGCGCCCTTCCAACTTTGCCTCTAACTTATTGTTCATCCAAGTCTTCTCGCGACCTTCCAACTTGTGGTCATCCTTCCTAGTGTAATAATTCCTCTGTGTCATTAATCAAGCCTGCCATCCTTCTCGAGCAAACTGATCGAATTGGTCAAGCATCTTACAGTGTAGGCTCTCATCCCACTAGTATGTAGCCTGCAAATAAGATTATGAGGTTAGAGAAATATGTTGTATAATATAAAGAATAAAACATTGAATAACATATTTAGAAAAATACTTCTCACCCTAAATTGTATCCACATCTTGTCTCTCATACCTTGGTGGACGTCGCAATAAATGAGATAAAATCTCGTAAGCATCGTCTTGAGGGTCACTTCAATGATCGTTACTACACGACGTTGCTTCGCAAAATGTCCCCTCTCATCAAATGATGTAGGGTCGCGATCTCGTCTATCAGCAGATGGCATATCTCCTTTAGTCGATCCCATATAAGGTCGCACATGCGTACTAGGTAAAGCACTAGTTGATCCAAATGGTGTTTGTGTTGGCCTACTGGTCCTACCCCAGATGACCTAGCAGATGATGGCCACGTTATACTATGGCTAGCTCTAGACGATGCATCAGGTGTTTGTCGACTCGACGGTAAGGGTTTATCTACTCGAGTAGGCGCTGCAGCGAGCTGATCTAAGCCATGGGATGCGTGTCTAAAGAGGACTAGATGATGTAGATCCACCATGTGACTCACGAGGCAATGCGTCCTTGGCGGATGTGGGGCCGTAGTGAATAAATCCTAACTCATGACGCGTGCCTCGACATCATCACGAACTGTATCTGGAGTAAACAATTGTAACCCGCATCGAGTGGATCTACGACCACGACCTCTCTTCGAGGGACCACCGCTAGTCAGACGTGATCGTTTAGAAGTAGCTAGCATCAAAGATCTACTACTGTTTTAAAATATCTAAGTTAGATCAAAATTACTTTAATTTCCTACACGTCTAATATTAGAAATATAAATACTTCCAAAAATATCATCATATCTAAGTTATACTACTATTTCAAAGAATTTAATTTTCTCGACTAAGTTATAATTCTAAACTATTTTTCTAAAGTCATAGTTGTTTAAAACTATTAATTCGACAAGATCTAACTATTTTTAATGACATATAATACATTACTAATTAAACTAACTTTATAACATTAAATCAAATAATTCTACGGGATGTAACAGTATTGTAAAGATATAATAACATTTCTACAGCTAAAATTAACATAAAAACATTCAATAAATAAAGTTAGTAGACATAAATCAAAAAAAAATATAAAAACTTACAAGATTATAATTATTCGGGTTTGCGACTGTCCAACAGTAGTAAAAAATGTGGGAGGGCAACGATTTGGGGGGAGGGGGGGAGGGGGGAGGGGAGTTTCTGGTGTGAAAAAATGTAGGAGGGGGCAGATGTCTTTACATGCATCCGTCCCCTAGTAGTGACCGCCCTCCGACCTAGCTACGACCCATTCTCATTTAGAGCGACAACGTCACCTAATCTAGTAGTGACCTCCAAGTGGTCGCTATTATGGGCCTTTAGGTGGGATTTTCTCGCCCAAAAGTAGCTACTGCTCGGTGAGTATCGCTACTGACGTTTTTTCCACGCGATCGTCCAGTCGTCGCTCTTGAGGCAGTCGTAATTGTTCAATGTTCTTGTAGTGTAATGCATTTTGATTTGTTATAAATTGTTATTATACTCTGTTTAATTCAGACTAATTTTAAATGCAAAATTAAGATGTCGCAGAACATCATTTTTAATATATTAAAAAAATCGAAATTAAATCAAATAAAAACTGAATAATTTCGGATCGAGTCGAATCTTTCCAATTTGATTTGATTTCAGTTCTATTTTTGAAGGATCAAAATAAAACACTATAGTTGATTTGATCCGACCCAAATGAACAACTCTATTTGCCTTGATCTTGACCCACAGCTTAATCTTCATAATGTTGATCACTTTTCAAAACCCGGTTCTAATGTTTTAGCCCACACAATTCTTTTTATTTCATAATTGGAAGTATTAGTGACAAATGGATGAACTGTATTGTTAATGGGTTGATGGTTTGGTGTTTACATGCCAACTCTTTAACAACTCATTTATAGTACAAGTTAAATAGATTAGATCATAAATATTCACATATAGCTTAATATTCACACATATATATATATATATATATATATATATATATATATAAAGAAAGATATAGACGACACCTTAGATTTACTGTTATACACCAAACGATGAATTCGCCAAGTAAAACATATAAGAATGTTAGAATGCTCACTTTTTTATGACACAAATCAATTATTACCATCTCAAGTACTCTTAACTGATGGTTGGGGTAGAAATCATTTCTTTCTTTCTTTCTTTTTTTCTCCAACTCAAAAAATGGACGTTCTTGTTGGGTGCACGAATGCAAGGAAAGATTTTTATTCATTTAATGAAGATACATCAATCGGTATTATACGTATATGTTGCAAACCAATTTATGAGAAATTCGACAGCTTTGTTGCACTAATGTGTGTGCTTTGTTTTTTGGGGTGTAGGATGTGTTTTTAGTGGTAACACGTGTTTTATGTTTTTGTACTCTTTGGGATAATGTTGGTTTTTTGTGTAGTTTGTGTTGTTGTTTTTTCTTTTGGTGTAGTACGTTTTTCAGATTGTTGCGTGCATTATTTTTTGAGTTTTAGAGTAATGTTTGTTTTTAAATGTTACGTGTGTCGCTTTTGTGTGTTGTTTTTGGGTAGTGTAAGTTTTTACATGTAAAGTGCTGTTAATTTTTGGTAATGTCTATTTTTTGGTGCAACGTGTGCTTTTTTGTTTGTTTTTAGTGTATTATGTGTTATAAGGTTTTTGAGTTTTTATTTTTCTATTCTTTTTCTTTTTTGGCATAGAGCGTGTTTTTTGGTAATATTGGTTTTGATGTTCTTTTTGTTTAATGTGTATTTTAGGTTTAATGGTGTTTTATTTTTGGGTGTTCATAAGTATGTAAGGTGTGTTTTTCCCTATGTTTATTTAGGTGTTGTACAGTTTGAGAATTTGTGGATCGAGATTGGTACGATTTTGCAACTCAAACACTAGTCTTAACTCCAATGGTGACCCAATAATGATTTTACTCAGTGTTGTCCTAACACCTACTTTTTTTTTAAAAACTCAAAAGAAGTATTTTATTGCCGACGCAATCGCGCCCAAGTCGTCAAAATACATCACAATGTCAATAGACCTCTAAAAATCAATAAACTAGAGCAAAACAAAACTAAGATTGGGAGGATCCATAACGTCGCCCGTTGCGGATCGCGCGAGGTCGTGTGCCAAAATATTCGCCTCCCATCCTACCCAACGTATAGAGAAGCCTTCTTAAACTTCAAAGAGCCTAAGAAAGTCTGTAATGATATTGATATAGCTTGAGTATGTTCGTGATCGATGGACGATGTCATTAATTATATTGAGACAGTCTTCTTCAAAGATGACATCCCGCCAATGCATCCCAACCGCTAATTTTATAGCCCATAGTGCCGCTAATGCCTCAATACAAACGGGATCTAATGTTGCCACAAGTCGCTTTTGAATGCGCGCAATAACATTCCCCTTATGATCACATACTACCACTCATATTCCCACGGCCCTCTCCGCCTCAAACCTCGCACCATCAAAGTTTATTTTCAAGACACCCTCTTACGATGCTTCCCACTCCACACCACCTTATCCACTAGCAGCGATAGGACCGCGGCCCAACGTGCTCCAATATGACGCGTACGTCACAGCAAAGTCCGCTATCTCATGCGGTTCATTCGTGCATTCGCCCACCAGTTTTCGGTTCTGATTCACCCAAATTGCCCAACAAATAGTCACTGCTAAGAATCTCGTATGTTTACCCTCCTCTCGCATCAAGCGTATAGACCATTCCAGTAAGCCCTCGGTCGGGAGTCGCATACAACGTGTTGAAAAATTTGCCAACGCCCACACTTTGCGCGCGACATGGCACTCAAAGGACACGTGATGCGGCTTTTCCTCTGTCTCGCCACACATAATGCAATCTTGACTATCTACAATCCTCCTTCTTGCAAGGTTCACCCTTGCTGGAAAAATATTAAGACTCGCCCGCCACCAAAATAATTTTATTTTGTTTTGCAGTCCATTCGCCATAGCTTCTTCCACCCTTCCGTTATATTCGAGCTTCCCACGTCCCAATCACCCCTCTCCATCAAGCCCTGCGCACGAATTAAATGGTACGCACTCTGTACAGTGAAACGACCGTGTTTTTCATAATGCCAAACTTGCCGATCCACGTGCGCGAGGTGTCCCAACGGTATGGCAAGTATAATATTTGTGTCGACTTCCCAAAAAAGTTGTCGCACCAATGTTACTTTCCACCATCCAGTATCTCCATCAATAAGCTCTCGGACTCGCGTCACTGTGGGATATGAGGCCGAGCGGTAATGGGTTTAAAAGTGATTGGACGAGGAAGCCACGGGTTCGTCCACGACGATATTGTCTCTCCATTACCCACGCTCCAACGAACTCCCCTTTTAATAACCACAATCGCTTCCCAAATACATCTCCAAGAAAAAGACGGATTATTCCCAAGGCGCGCATCCAATAAAAGAGAATTCGGGAAATATTTAGCCTTGTAAAGGCGGCTCACCAAACTCTCTGGATTATCAAATATGCACCACGCTTGCTTGGCTAGTAAAGCCATATTAAATGCTTTAAGATCCCTAAACCCGAGACCTCCATCCTCTTTTTTTTGGCACAATTTGTCCCAGACGACCCAATGGATTTTATTTTTCGCCCCACTACCCCACCAATAATTACTAATGATGGAGGTGATTTCCCGAATCAATGCATCTGGAAGACGGAAGCAGCTCATCACAAATGTAGGTATCGACTGCATGACCACTTTAATAAGAACTTCATTCCCCGCGCCCGAAAGTTTCTTACCCTTGTAGCCTTGCGCACGTTTCCACACCCGCTCTCTAATAAAATTGAACAACTCCCGTTTAGACCGCCCGACTATAGAAAGGAGCCCTAAATACTTCTCATGCCATTCTACCACAGCAACTCCCAAAACCACCCCTAATTCTTGCGCTCGCTCCCCGCTCGTATTCTTACTAAACACCGCCACAGATTTGTCAAGATTGATTTGTTGTCCCGAGGCCACCTCATATCTATTTAGCAACGCTAGAATCCCTTCCCCCGCTTCCCGTGTTGCTTCACAAAAGACCAATGTATCATCGGAAAATAGTAAGTGCGAAACCCGAGGTGCTCCCCTACTGATTGCCAAACCGTGCAAATCCTCACGTTCTTCCGCTCTCGTGATCATCGCTGAAAAGGCCTCAGAAACAAATAAGAATAGATAGGGGGACAGTGGGTCCCCCTGTCTAATTCCCCTTTTGGGGTAAAAAATTGCTGACTCCCGACCATTAATAAGAATAGAATACGACACAGTACGAACACGCATCATAATTAATGAAACAAAATTCGAAGCAAAACCTAACCTAAGCATTACCTTTTCCAGGAAGGACCACTCGACTCGATCGTATGCTTTGCTCATATCCAGCTTTAACGTCAAATAATAAGAGTTTCATGTTCGCTTATTCTTAAGGAAGTGGTTGAGTTCAAACGCCACGAGGACATTATATGTGATGAGTCGTCCTGACACAAAGGCAGATTGAGTAGAAGCAATAACCTCATTAAGAAACGGTTTTAACCTGTTATCAATGACTTTAGATGCAATCTTGAAGCTCACATTGCTAAGACTATTAGGATGGAACTGCGACATCAACTCAGGGTTAGTACATATAGGGATGAGAACAATATGAGTATAATTAATTGTAGGATCAAGAATGCGGTCATTTAGAAAAGGAAGAACAAAAGCTATAATATCAGCACTAATGATAGCCCAAAATTTTTGGTAAAAACACACAGAGAAGCCATCAGGGCCAGGAGACTTATAAGGATACATATCTTTCAATGCTTGGCAAACCTCATCCGCAGTAAATTACTGGAGCAAGCTCTCGTTCACGGCTGAACTAACGCGTGCGAGCACATCACGTAAAACCTCCTCAAGTGCGAACTCCGATGGCTGTGTGGAACCGAATATAGTCGAGAAATAATCATCTGCAATCCCATCCACCTCCCCGGGTTTAGACCGCATAACCCCTAACGCATCCTGTATCGCCAAAATCTCATTATTTTCCTCCTTTCACTAGCACGACTATGAAAATAAGTTGTATTCCGATCCCCCTCCCTCAACCATTGAACTTTAGCCCTTTGTTTCCAATACAACTCTTCCGCTGTATACAACTCCTCCAGTTCACGCTTCAACTCTTTCTCTTCCGCTTTTCCATCCTCGGTAATTTGGCCGCTCCTCAGTCTAATAATTCTATCATTCAATTTCTTAATTTTCCTCTTAGTGTTGATTCCCCCCAACACTATCCCACTGAAGTAAACCCATCCGACATTTCTCTAACTTCGCTCCCAAATCAGAGCCTTGACCGTCCTCCCAAAGTTGTCTAATCAACGTTTTACATTCAGCTTTCCTCACCCAAACCGCCTCAAACGGAAACCTCTTTGGACGCCTCCCCACATTATCTACCTTCGTATTCAACTCAATCCATAACACATGATGATCTTAATGTTTCATTGGACCATGAGTAACCCGTGTCGACAGGAATAGAGTACACCAATCCCCGTTAAAGCAAGCTCGATCGAACCGTTCCCAAACTGTTGCCTCGTGCGAAGCCTGATTACACCATGTAAAATGTGGACCCTGAAACCTAAGATCAGCCAACCCTATATCATTTAAATCTTCTCGAAAGTTACGAATGAGCTAATTCGGCCGTAAGGGACCTCTTTATTTATCGTTTTGGGCCAGAATCTCGTTGAAATCCCTAGCACATAGCCACGGTCGTGCTGACTCCCTGCTCAGTCGACGTAGCAAGTTCCACATTTTCATTCTCTATGCTCCATCTGGTTCACCATAAAACCCAGTAAACCTCCAATCCGTCTGACTCCCAACTCCCGAAACCACAAAATCCACATGATTAACAGACATGCTAACAAGACGGACATCGATAGATTTTTTCATAGAAGTGCTAAACCACCAGACCATCCCCTTGCTTCAACACAGGCTCCGAAGTAATCAATTTGTCGCTTTAGTACCTCTATTTTCCCCGTGCGACACTTTGTTTCAGAAAGGAAAATAAGAGGGGGGTGAATCTTTGAGACTAACTGTCTCAACTCCCGAACTGTCCAAGGGTTCCCCAGGCCCTGACAGTTCTAGCATATGATACTCATTGATCCTGGCGGGACTGCTCCGTTGCAGTCTCCGCTAAACTTGTTACACCATCAGTCATTCCCTTGCTTCCTTCTCCCCTAAATTTCTTCAAGATTTTATCAGTATCCTCTGCAAAATGTTCAGCTGATCGCTTCATTCCAGTAATCAAGTTCCGCATAGCTAGGTCGTTTCTCCCCGTGCGTTTACGGATGCGCACTTTCTTTCCTACATGCAGCCCCATTGGTTCAGCCTGTGCAACCCATTCTGATGAAATAGTTCTGTTCGAACTGCTAGACTCCTCGTTAGCACCCGAGCTACTCTGCGTTACTCCCTGAATGATTCGGAACGGTCGAATAGTGGCTAATGCAAGTCCTGTATCCCCCAGAATCTGGTCCCGAAGGCTGGTCTGATCATGTGCATGTGCATGACATTGATTAACGATTGTGGTGTGTGCCTGCTCCCTGTCCTGTGATGATTCAGTTGGGAAACGTCTCCATGGCTGCTCCGTGTTGCGACGAGTAGAGCCTGAATTAGGACTGTCCCGTTGTGAAGGGCCACGGTCCGTGAACTTCTGATGTGGTATATTCCCGCCCTAATTAAATGGCTCCCTTAACCACGCACCATACGGAAGAACAGCGTCGTTCGACCCCAGAGGTCGGTTATATTGCTCATCACAGTCAGCCAATATGTGTCCCAATAATCCGCATAGGTAGCAAAAGTTCGGTAGCCGCTCATACTTAAAGTTTACCATAAATTCTTGGCCCCCCGTACCTCGGATTGTCATGAAGCGTGCTAGTGGCTTTGTGACATCAAGCTTGACCCGAATGCGCTTGGTGACATCCCATGAATCACTTAATTCCACATTCTCAAACAACCCTAACTTGTGACCAATGGAGCTTGCGAACTCGTATGTCTGACGTGCTAATGGGAGGCTGTAAATCCTGACGTAAAAATTGCATAAATTCATGTTCATTGTTGTCGGGTTGTCATCAGGTCCCACTTCATTCAGAATCATGATTTGTTTATCGAACGACCACGGGCATCGGTCAAGGGCTTGTTTTTTGTCGATAACATAGAAGAATTAAAATAGCATACGATCCTCATTAATGCGAGTGACCTCGAGCCCCTTAGTTGCTTTAAACAAATCTTTAATAAGCTTACTGAACGCCTTGAAATTAAAGTTTCTGCCTGTCATAAGCCTGCCAACAAGAACGAGTTCAGATGACTTGTTGATGTTCTGCCCAGCCGCGTCTAGAAGCGTAACACATTCATCCACGTTCGTAACAAACATACTATTCCTCAATTGACTATCTACGTCCTCTATACCGCCGACCGGTGTCCATGAAACAGAAGGAAATACGTGCGAGCCAAACCCGAGAGCCAAACCGTGAACGAAAACTTCACTAACAAGTAAGCGAAGACAGGAAAAGTTAGTATCCCTTCAGCCGAGAAAACCTAGGAAACGTGAGTTTCAAGGGAAGAGAAGAGAAAAGAAATAAAAATACGAAAGAAAACTCAAAAAATGCAGAAACCCTAGGTTCCCTAGAACGAAACGTGTGAAACTAACGTCTGATACGAGCAGAAAACTCCCGTGATGACGTCGAATCGTGATGTAAGCTGCAAACCAGAGTTCGACGAAGCCCTTTCTGGAGAAGGAAGCGTGACTCATATGCAAGAGACTAAAACCCTCACGGAGAGAGACTTCTGGTCATTAATTAGTTTGTCCTAACATCTACTTGAATATATTGAAATTGCACCGCAGAATATAAATACATATAAGGTAATTTTAAGCATATTATATTACTGTCGAGCAACGCGGCGAGATAATCACTAAATCAGTAATGATCCTACAAAATAACTAAGATCGTTCAAGGATTCCACTTCTGTCAATTTAACTACTTAGATCTATTTTCGCTATAGTTGTAACTAACCAAACAAAGTCTCTGAAAAACAAAACAACAACCCTCAACTCAATTAATGAATTCTCTTGAATTATTTGCTCTTGTCTCGTGTTGTTCTTGATGTCTTATGTGCCTATAAATATGATCTTCTTTCTATACAAAGGCATATAGGACACAGTTTTGGATTGATCTTAGATCTTCTAGATCATCTCAGATTCTTCTTCGGCCTTATCTTTATAAGATTGGAAAGCTTTCCTTCTTGAAGTGGACTTCTTCAAAAAGTATCCTTCTCTATGTTGAAGTCTTATTTTGTCAGGATTCTCCTTCGAGAATCTTCTTTCCTTTTTTGCAAATCACACGCCTTGATCCTTCCTAAAATATCAGCTGCACATGGTCTTCTACTTTAGGTAATGTCTTTCTTGAAGGAAATTTTCACCGCACTCATGATCTTCATCATCTTGTAACTTAATCACAATAAACTACAATTGTGCAACTAGATTAGTATGCTAATAAAGACAAAAAGAAATATATATATATATATATATATATATATATAAAAGTTAATTTCAGACTGTGCAGTGTTAGTATTATACTCAATGTGAGTCAACACTGCATAACTTAGTGTTGCACTAACGCATTGGTCTAATACTTGCACTTTCATCTCTATTTTTTGCCTTTTTTCATAAAACTAAACTTGTTCACAATTTTTCACTGGTATATTCCAGTAACTCAATCTAATTACTATTCTAGTTTACTCCCCCTTAATATAGATTGTTAAACTTGATGTTGAGTCAACACTGTTTACATTAGTGTTGGATTAGCAGTCATAGTGCTACTTGCATCAGAGTTAAATAGTTCAAAGCAAGTAACATAGAATAAACCAGATGTGCAACGGTTAATAATCTGACACAATCACGAAACAATCGCAAGGAACACTCTGCTTGAATCAAAAAAAAAAAGTAAAGTAAACTTAAGCATTATTCAAAATTCAGAAACATCAGCAAAACTTAAAGAAACAGTCTCCCACTTTTTATGAGGAAAGCACCACCAATATGTATTTTTTTTTTAAGGAATCCAGCTCTTTCAGCTACTCCTCTCGATCAGCAATCTACCTTTTTTTTTGTCAAAAATCATATTGTCACCCCATACGACTTTTTGTTGAACAAAGACTGGGTTGATTGGCACAATGTCTTCAATGTCATCTCTTCATGTTGCTGCAACACTGAATTTCTTGGCAGTTTTCTTCTCATTTGCTCCACTCCCGCTGGCTGCACCTAGGATTTTTCCAAAGTAATTTTGGTCAAGGCTACTACTCCCACTTTCTCCACCATAAATTTCTTGTTGTTTTTCACAAACCCTTAATCACTCAGAATCTTATAAACCAAGGATAGAGAGGGAAGAATTCCCTTCTGTTTAGCTTCAACCATTATAATGAATATCATCTCCCCCATGTTCATTGGTACACCCTTCAATTAACTTGTACAATAGTATGGCCATGTCATTTGTCAAGCAAGTTGAGTTTGAAGAAGGCATCCAGTTAATTGATGCAATCTTGCACATGATAACGCTTAAGGATGTAAGACTTGTCACTGGGAATCTTTGTTGCCAAGTTTTCACCAAGATCACATCATTCAAGTCAATTTTCACATCAACCTCCTTTCTTTCAAGCATCTTCCATGCTTTGTTGATTACAAAGGGGTTGAGTTTGTAGAACTTGTCCTTTACATACTCTCCCAAATCTGAGTGACCCAGGGGCATCAACATATTTGGACAAGTTACAATAAGATTCCCTGGGACAAATGGTATGACCTCATTTAGGAACCAATCCGACCTCTAGTACACATGAACCCATATACTCGATATAATGATGTTGGCGCAACACTGACACTCGTACTAAATCAACGCTGGTTCATGTATCTGTGCGGATACATGGCTTACCTTCAAGCTCCAATTTAGTAAAGGCATGAGCAAGATCTGAAATATATATTTGGTCCTTAGGATAAAATTAGCACATTAGTAACACGTGTATCTTAGACCTGTACAGAAGTGAAGAGGTAGTTAATAGAAAACAACACACATCATTGGGTATGAAGTTAGGATTACAGAAATAATGAACTTCCAACTTATTATCCAGATCATCTATGTGTGTCACTGGCAGCTGAATCATCCAAAATATATGCCTTTTACATGAGGAAACATACTCGGCTTTAATCCCAAACCCCAAAGAACAAGAGATAAGACAAACAAAATGCAGCCTTATATGGATGTCGAAAGAATGTTGTGTCAACGTTTACCTCAACACCACATGACGACACCTGAAATAAGTCCTCTTCATTTTAACATTGAAACACAATAAATACCTTTTCTCTCTTTAGAAACCTCCTAAAGGATTAGACACATACGATGTTTTTGAACTTCAGATGTAAATGTGATATCACATCTATGTTCATTTTCGCAAGTGTACGATTAAGCAATAATGAAATGGTAAGTATAGTTACGAATTAAGTATCGTATCCCAAGGGAGTGGTGGACTGCTTATTTGAATCACTTTAATGTGAAAGCACTAATGGTTGTCACGAGTAATGTCTTCTATGTTGCAGGATGAATGCTATCATGCTATGTAAATGCACAATGTTATGAATGCAGAAAACAATGAATGCAAGTTTTGGAAAACGGGTCTGTATGCAAAAGACTATTAGACACTATTAGACTAGAATGCAAAGGAAATAATTTTAATACAAGAAAACAGTTTGAATGCAAAGAAAATAATTAATGAGTAGAATAAAATGTAAGGAGAACTAACTATAACTAAATGCAAAAGTAAACAAGACATAATTTAATGAGATTGATGGTTGATTGCTTTGGATGTAAACACATAATTAACATATGTTTGGAGGGGAGTTTTCACTATTGACTTAACCATAGTTGTTCATAAGCAAACTGCATGTGCTTCTTGAGTTGTTTGGTTATGTTGAGTTATGTGCGTCTAATGGATTCGTGACTTATAGTTGGAGTCATCCTAATTATAAAACCCTTAAGTCTCTTAGCGTAATGGTGGTGATAGTGGGTGTTCGTGGTGGGGGTGGAGGGTTGCAGAAGAATACTATTTTCTATTTCATTTTAACTATTTGATATATAAATTAATATGAGTACCTTTTTTTTATTCTTTTGTTATGGTTATCTAATTCAATTAAAAACAAATTAGTCAAATAAAACTAAAAAACCTATAAAAAGATTGCTTCAAAAATATAGTAATATATTGCGAATTCTTTCTTGATTATATTTTTTCTATAATTTATTTATGAATAATTAATAAAACATTAAACAAAAATGTCCAGTCTAATAATATCTTTTGTTATTGTAAATTCAAAAATAATGCATACTGTTTATAAATTAGAAATAAAAGTAATACGGGGTAATTCTTGCTATTAACTCAATATAAGTGTCCTTAAAATAATTTTGGATGTGGTATATTAATTAAATACATCACACAGAAGATTTTGTTAATTAAGATTATATTGGGGTTATGTTTTCAATATTAACTTAAGAAGGTTAATATTACATGGCAAATGATTTGGCGGCAAGTGTGCAAAAAGCTCTAATAAGCGCAAAAGAGAACTTTTGACATTGAAGTGCAAGAGTTACGGAGCAAAACTTCAACCCAAAAAGCTATTGGGTAGTTTCGTCTAAAACAAAAAGATATTTCTAATACATTCTTCTTGTATAACGGGTACAACTGTCAATTAAAAACTTTGGTCAAAAGAGGTTGGCGTGGATTATTTAATTTGTAGCTCTTAGTTGACTTCGTATTCTAATTACTCTGCAACTGTAAACTTACTTAAATACTCTCTGTTTTCAGTGTCTGATTCAAATCAAAAACTAAAAAATAACATATACAATGAAAATACTAAGCCGCCAACATTATTCTATTCACAACCGGACAAGATAGTGGCTCTATCTTCAACATGCGGATCGTGATTACTGATTAGTTTATGATTTTCAATTTTCGTGTTATTAAAAATTGTGACGAAAAGGATAATAAATACTAAATGAAGAGAGAAAGATCTTTTTGATTAGTAAATAAGGAAAAAATGGTTCATCCATTGTTGAGAGGAGGCAGGAAGAGTTTAAGCTACAGCCATGGATTCAGTTCTTCTCAGATGCAATCATTGACTGCCATCTGTCACACTCTCATTCCTCCACTCACACTTAATGATGATGTTGATCAAGATTTGCCAAGCCAAGCTTTTCAAGACTTTTGCAACTCTTTTGGACCTGATGAGGTACCTAACAAATAATTAAACTACATTTTTGCTGTTAAAATGCTCATAAAGCTCTTCATGGTTTTCTTTAGTAATCATTTGTCCTTCTATGTTTAATTTCTATTCTATAGTTTCTTCGTGCAAATAATATTTTTATTATTCTCACTTGTGATTAAAAGGTGGCAGAGCGGTTCGTAAAGAGGAGCATGCCTATAGTTTTGTTCCTGGTGAAATTTGTTTTGAAGTTTCTGTCAAGCAGATTCGGAACATTGGTGCTCTGTGGGCGTCTTTGTTTGGACCGTAAATGGCCATTCGTGCTCAAGTTTCATGAGTTGTCCTTCTACAAGAGAGAAGCCATACTTCAACAATGGTCCAAACAAACTTTTCTGGTGCCTTTGAAAATAGCTTTCTTATCATTGAAACTCATGTGCCTCTTCATCTTTTTCTCTTTGGTAATTGATTCAACGTTCTTCATTGTTTGTTTGATATTAATTGATCAATATTCAATACCCGTCGTACTTACTTCTTGTTATGCTGCAGACTGATGAAAATTCAAGTAATCCAGCATGGAAAGCGATCAACTACCAAGTAGAGGACATCGAGAGATCATTCAAACCTGAGACGGAAAGGCCACTTGAAAAGGGCATAATCGAGACTGATAACAAAGACGAGTCTTCACTTAAGAAGTCTCTCGTAGAAAAAGGTATAGAAGTAGCAGGTGATCTGGATAACGATGTGCATAGGATCCAATGCGATGTGGTGATTGTTGGGTCTGGTAGTGGAGGAGGGGTTGCTGCAGCAGTTCTTGCAAAGGCGGGTCACAAAGTTGTCGTTCTCGAAAAAGGTCATTACTTTGTTCCAGAAGATTATTCGGGTCTTGAAGGACCGTCCCTTTCTGAACTATACGAATCAGCTGGCATGTTAACGACAGAAGATGGTAAAGTAATGATCTTGGCAGGATCAACGGTTGGGGGCGGTTCGTCTGTAAATTGGTCTGCCTGCATCAAAACGCCCCCTCACATTCTCAAAGAATGGACCGTGGGAAACAAAATTCCTCTCTTTGGAGACCCAGAGTATTTATCAGCTATGGATGTTGTGTCGCGGAGAATTGGCGTCACGGACAAATGTACAGAAGAAGGGTTCCAAAACCAAGTACTTCGCAAAGGGTGTGAAAATCTTGGATTAAAAGTTGAAGCTGTGCCAAGAAATAGTTCGGAAAATCATTACTGCGGCTCTTGCGCTTACGGCTGCAGAGGAGGAGATAAAAAGGGAACCGACACCACTTGGTTAGTCGATGCAGTAGAAAATGGCGCAATAATTTTACCCGGGTTTAAAGCAGAGAGATTTGTTCTTGTGAATGATGACACTGAAAAATCAAGAAAGCGATGCATCGGAGTAATTGCAACTTCTGAACATAACAACATCAAAAAGAAGCTTCAGATCGAGGCCCGTGTCACAATTTCTGCTTGTGGATCTCTATGTACGCCCCCATTATTGATATCGAGCGGTTTAAGTAACAAGAATATCGGTATGAATCTGCATCTCCATCCGGTTTTGTTTGCATGGGGATACTTCCCAGAATCTGTAACAGAACTAAAAGGTAAAAGTTTTGAGGGAGGGATCTTAAGTTCCTTACATAAAGTTCAATCTCAAGAACCAGACATTCACACTGTAGTCGAAGCTCCATCACTTGGGCCTGGCACATTTGCCGCATTATTCCCTTGGACTTCAAGGCACGACATGAACGAAAGAATGATGAAATATGCTAGAACCGCCGTTTTATTTGCATTAGTAAAAGATGAAGGCTCTGGGGAGGTAAAGAAACAAGGTATTGTGAAATATAGTTTCACAGAACTTGACAAGGAGAATCTTAAAACGGGGCTGCGAAGAGCGATAAGGATTCTTATTGGAGCAGGAGCAGTGGAAGTGGGGACTTTTAGGAGTGACGGGCAAAAAATTACATGTCAAGGGACAAAGAATGAGGACTTGGAAGAGTTCATCGACACGGTTACGGCTGTTGAAGGACCTAAGTCGAGATCGAAAACTTGGAGTACTTACTCTTCTGCCCATCAAATAAGTAGTTGTAGAATGGGGTGTAATGAGAAAGAGGGTGCAGTTGATGAAAATGGAGAATGTTGGGAAGCTAAGGGGCTCTTTGTTTGTGATGGAAGTTTACTTCCTACTGCCATTGGTGTTAATCCAATGATCACCATTCAGTCTATTGCTTATTGCATTGCCAATAGAATAGCAGAGAATTTAAAGAAGTGAAACAACTTATTCTCTTTTCCTTTACCCTTTTGCAATTTAAGAATGAAGTGATGTAACTTAAAAGGATATTCTGAATTATATTATTTTCCTAATAAATGAATACATATTGGAAGTTGCTGTGTTTAATATGTTGCAAATCATTACCCGAATTACCCATACAAGATATTCTTGTATCATGACATCATGTGTTGATGTGTGGTGGTGCCAATATAATAATGAGCGTTAGTTAAACTTTGGTCAAAATGAGTTGTATTGGTTATCTATCTCATTCGGCATTAAATATATAGTTCTTAATTGAACTCTTACTTGAAATAATTTCATGTACTATGTTTGTGTAACCAACTAACTTTTGATCTTGTAGGCCCGATTCTTTTTATATAAAAGAAAAAAGAGAATAGATGATATATTTTAAGTACGTGGTTCACTTCTCACTTTCAAGAATTGCTTATCATGATTAGTTAATTATTAACACCAAAATTAATTACTTAACTACATTCCACTGCATATATAAAAATAGAATGACGTCCAAAACAAATATATTGCACAAGAAAGGACAAATTAGAGGGTAAGGTGAAGATAGAAAATTGAGTAATGGTGACAAGAGGACCTCATCCATTGTTGAGAGGAGGCAGAAGGGTTGAGGGTTCAAGCTACAGCCATGGATTCTCTTCCAGTCAGATGCAATCATTGTCTGCCATTTGTCAAACTCTCATTCCTCCACTAACTTCTGATGATGACAATGATAAAGATTTGCCCAGCCAAGTTTATCAAAATTTCTTCAACTCTTCTGGACCTGATGAGGTAACAAAGAACAACATATTTTTTATTCTTTTGGTTAATTAGTTGCTTTATAGATAGATACTTGTTCTATTACTAACTTTGTCAGTTGTGTTCCTTCTGTTAATTCAGTTGGTAATTGGTGTTTTAGTTTGGTACAAGTTTTTTCTTGTATTGATTATAGATTTCTACCAAGGTAGGCACTTATGATATTGATTGTGGTTCTTGGTTTGAGTTTTAAGTTTCTAAGATTGGCATGTTCAAGTTCAACAATCAGCATTAGTGTGACTTTCAATGATATATATCACTTAGTACTATGATCCAGAGTATTGTCATATGAACATTGTCAAAAGGGTAAGCTGGTGCTTGCAAATATATGAAACAAGGGATTTTTAAGCCTTATTCTTTAAAGCTTTATGGCGGTTTATAGAGTAGAAACTGTTTACATACTTAAAACTATGCCAGTTAACTATAATAAAGTTTAATAAGCAACTTCTTGAAAATACTTCAAAAGATTTCAAGTGCAACATTCTTCTTATAAACTTCATTGAACTTTTTAAGTCACTTCATACACATTTTCTCTAGCCTTGCCATAGTCTCTGTTTCTTTTTGATTATACTGCAAGCTTAACTTCAAAGTAATGCAGCTATAATTGTGAATGTGACATCATTGAACTGTTCATCATTTTCCTTCGTAATTAGAATGTCGATCACGAATATCACACCTCCATTTTATCACTTTTTAATGTCATGGATAAAGCTTCTTATTTAACTGCAGTAATATATTCTGAAAATTTTGAATTTCCCTTTAGCTTATGTGTTTCTCTGTCCCTTCACTTCTGTACTTCAGTTTTTGTCGTACAATTCATAATTGAAATTGTTATGACGTGATTATAAGGTGGCAGAGAAATTGGTGAGGAGGGGCATGCCTAAAGCTGTGTTCATAGTAAGCTTAGTGTTGACGTTGCTGTCAAGCAGATTGGGGACTCTTCTGCTTTGTGGGCGTATTTGTTTCGATTGGAAAAGGCCATTTGTGCACAAATTTCACGAGTTGTCCTTGGAAAAGAGGGAAGCCATCCTTCAACAATGGTCGAGAGAAACTTCGCTGGTGCCTCTGAGAATAGCTTTCTTAGTGATCAAAATTATGTGCTTCTTCGTCTTTTTCGCTATGGTAATAGTTCAACTCCACTGATCTATCTCTCAAACCAAAGGACAAGCATTCTTTATTTGATTTAGTAGGAAGAGAAAAAAACTTAGTCCCAAGTTTTGAATTGCTTTGAATATAGCCACTTTTTGTTGTGCTGCAGACTGACGAAAATTCAGAAAATCCTGCATGGAAAGCAATCGACTACCAAGTAGAGGATACCGGAATATCAACCCAACCCAAAAAGGAAAGGCCACTTGTAAAAGGTCTGACTGAAATCATGAATACAGATGAGCCATCACTTAAGAAATCTCTCATCGGAAAAGGTATTGACATGACGGATGATTCAAATAACAATGTATGTAAGATCAAATGTGATGTGGTGATTGTTGGGTCGGGTAGTGGAGGAGGTGTTGCCGGAGCGGTCCTTGCAAGCTCGGGTCACAAAGTTATCATTCTTGAGAAAGGTCGATACTTTGCCCCAGAAGATTATTCGGGTCTTGAAGGACCGTCCCTCTCCGAATTATACGAGTCAGGTGGAATGTTAACGACACAAGATGGTAAAGTAATGGTCATGGCAGGATCAACAGTTGGTGGAGGTTCTTCTGTAAATTGGTCAGCTTGCATCAGAACGCCCGATTACGTTCTCAATGAATGGTCTACGAAAAATAAAATTCCTCTCTTTGGTGAACCTGAGTATGTATCTGCCATGGATGCTGTTTGTCACAGAATTGGTGTTACGGACAAATGTACCGAAGAAGGCTTCCAAAATCAAGTACTTCGAAAAGGGTGTCAAAATCTTGGATTAAAAGTTGAGTCTGTGCCCAGAAATAGTTCAGAAGATCATTATTGTGGTTCTTGCTGCTATGGCTGCAGGAGAGATGATAAAAAAGGAACTGATGCCACCTGGTTAGTCGATGCTGTAGAAAAAGGTGCAGTTATCTTAGCTGGATTTAAAGCAGAAAGATTTATACTCGCGAACGACATAAACGGGAAATCTAGAAAGCGATGCATTGGAGTAATAGCCACTCCTGAACATGATAACATCAAAAAGAAGCTTTTGATCGAAGCCCGTGTGACAATTTCTGCTTGTGGATCTTTATCGACGCCGCCTTTATTGATATCTAGCGGTTTAAAGAACAAGAACATTGGTAGGAATCTGCACCTGCATCCTGTTTCGTTTGTCTGGGGATACTTTCCACAATCGTTAACAGAACTAAAAGGTAAAAGTTTTGAAGGCGGAATTATAACTTCATTACATAAGGTCCAATCCCAAGATTCAGGCACCCAAGCTATAATAGAAGCTGCATCACTTGGACCTGCCTCATTTGCCACGTTATTCCCGTGGGCATCGAGGCATGCCATGAACGAGCAGATGACGAAATATGCAAGAACCGCAGTTTTATTTGCGTTAGCAAGAGATCAAGGTACAGGGGAGGTGAGAAAACAAGGTTGTCTGAAGTATAGATTAACTGAACTCGACAAAGAGAATCTTAAAATGGGACTGAGACAAGCATTGAGGATTCTGATTGGAGCTGGAGCAGTGGAAGTCGGGACTTTTAGGAGCGACGGGCAAAAAATGACATGTAAAGGTACAAAGAATGAGGAATTGGAAGAGTTTATAGACACAGTTACTGCAGTTGGAGGGCCGAGGTCGAGATCAGAATATTGGACTATTTATTGTTCTGCCCATCAGATGAGCAGTTGCAGAATGGGGGCTAATGAAGAAGAAGGTGCAGTTGATGAAAATGGAGAAAGTTGGGAAGCTAAGGGGTTGTATGTTTGTGATGGAAGTTTGCTTCCTACTGCTATTGGTGTTAATCCTATGATCACTATTCAATCTACTGCTTATTGCATTGCCAATAGAATAGCAAAGAACTTGAAGGAGGGAAACAACTTATGATTTGAGTTCCTTTCCTTTTCCATTTTTCCAACTTAAGGCTGAAGCGTGGAAAAAATATTCTGAATTATTATTATTTTTTTTCCCTTTTCCTCATAAATGAATTTGTATCCTGGAAGTTGGAAGTAGTTGATGCATCTTGTTAGTGATGATCAGCCTTTTCTCACTTTTACGCTAATGACGGGTTGGCGTTGTGTAACTCGAATGATAGATTGTGGAATAGGATGGGGGATTGTGGTAGTGTGGACCTTGTGGTCTTCATGGAACATATTGATTTTTTAAAAGGAAGAATTCAACGAGTACAAAACTTTGGAGCAGATTTAGGTGAAGACTTGGAGATAGGTGCAAACAAATCTCAATAATTTCTCGTTTTCGTTTTCTGACTGGAGTATTAACCCCTGTATTGTTTACATTGGATTAGATAGTTGTAGTGATTCTATAAGATGCTTATATTCTTATGTTTTTAAATATTTGTATTAACCACTTAACAAGAAGTTAATACGTATTTGTAATTAATGCTCGATTTTGTAGGGGTTGGAGCACCCTTGTGTTTCTATTCTTATGTTTTTATTTCTTGATAAAAATGAATGATTTTCAGAAAATGAGTTTTCTCGAAGAGATGTGTTGATTATTAATTACAAATACGTATTAACTTTCAGGATACGAGTCTAGTACAAAATGGAGATAATGTGTTTTTTTTAATGAATATGAGAAAATGTGTTTGTGCAAGTATAAAAGTTGCCTTAAAAAAAATCACTTCAGTAGTGTTACCAATTGTAACAACCGTCAGTCATGAAGCCTCTAATGAAAAAGTAACGATCATTGATTTTGGTCATCTTATTTTTTTTTATTTGAGAGAAAAAAAGGGATTCATTCATATATATATATATACGAATCCAATTTTTGGTTATCTTGTTGTGTGGAGGTTATAAATTAGACAACTATAATTGACACATGAACCCAACTTGAAGCTGCACTTTCGTATCTTTCCTCATTTTTCAGTTTCGACACGTAATCTCAGAAGGTAATTTACATATAAATCTATATAGTTAAATCATCATATAAAAAAGAAAAAGAAAAAAAGAAAAAAATAAATTATGCCACAGAAGCAAGATGCATTCTATAATGTTGGGCGGTGCAAATTGCCTATGGGTCTGAAAACATAAACACCATAAGCTGCATACGGTAAAATATCAAGACGCTATAACAGTGCCAAACTTGGTGAAATTATGAATTGAATAAAGCCTTCTCCATGTACCAATGGAGAATAACATGTTTTTTTCCTGGTAAAAAGCCCCTATTTGTGTGCATCTTATGAGACTGAATTGGTATACATAAGATTCTGTCAAAGAAAAAAGCAAAGAGGTAACGAGAGATCTCATCTCTATGGATCAAAAATTAGTCAGTAGATTCTCAAGTTGCTATGGCTTTAACAGCTTTCTCTGCTGCATCATCCAGATCTTCGGCAGAAATCAATGACATGCCACTTTCCTGTGGAAACCCAATTTTATGCAGAGTACAAAGATTAGGTTTTCAAACATTAGAATACCTAAATCATTGTTAAAGAGATGTTAGCTCAAAATTACCTTCAGAATTCTCTTTCCCTGGTCAACGTTGGTGCCTTCAAGACGGACAACAACGGGTACCTTCAGTTGAACCTTGAAGAGAAGCCCAAAAGAGTTCAGAATTGTGACCATTTTCTCATAAAACATAACATCAGAACTAAATATCAACCTATACACTCCTTCAAGAGTAGGTTCCTGTATTCTGTGACCAGTTATCACATTGCAAAAGTTTTAACCGAGTGGCAAACATCAATTAGGAATCTGTGGCATTTAGACTGGGAAAAAAAAAATCTCGTACGAAAAACATAGTCATTGCATGTCTTTACCTGTTTCGCAGCATTGACAATTCCACTGGCTATAACATCGCACTTCATTATTCCTCCAAAAATGTTCACCAGAATAGCCTTTACTTTATCATCTGATGTCAAAATTTTGAAAGCCTCCACAACCTATGAAGAATACTAGACATAAGTGAAAAGATAAACCTAAATCGTAGAACAAATAAAAGGTGGAACTCCATGAACATTTGCTTCACATTTCAACTCTGACACCCCCCTCCCTCCTATGATCAGAATATCTACATACTTCATTACTGAATACAATTAAAGACTTCTAACACATTAACTGTCATACTCAAGAGCAAGAAATTAACAATATTCTGAAAGTGCAGAATCAATGTTACCTGGCCTTCGGAAGCATTTCCGCCAACATCCAGAAAATTGGCAGGAGTTCCTCCGTGTAACTTAATTATATCCATGGTAGCCATGGCCAATCCAGCACCATTCACCATACAACCTATTTCTCCATCTAAACCTATGTAATTCAAGTCAGCCTTTGCAGCAGTAACCTGAATTTAGATATTGCAAAATGAAATAGATGATCAATTAGCAAATGGAGATTTTTTTGTTATCTGAACTTCACGTATTTATGGAGAAATTAAGATAGGAGCAATACCTCACGAGGATCCTCTTGTGTTGGATCCCGAAGAGCGAATATTTCTTTCTGACGGAATGCAGCATTATCATCAAAGTTTAGTTTTGCATCAGCAGCTACCAACTGCTTATCGGCAGTCTCCGCGATGGGATTAATCTAGCAAAATGTTCAAAGCCGGATGTATTAAGAAGCTGATGACCAATATAAACCTGGCAAGCTAATAAGCATTTTCAAACAATGAGAGATTTTAGATTCCAGGATGCAAAGAAACTTTATCACCTCCAACAATGTGCAGTCACATTTGCAAAAAAGGTCATATAATTTCTTCACTTGTTCAATTGAAGCATTTCTATCAGCCACCTGAGGGGCTAACCCATCAACTACTTTGCCAGCATCTTCATCAGTAATTCCAGTAAAAACATCAATAGGTACCTTGGCTCAGGAAAGATATAAAAAGAAACTGAATCATCCAAAAACCATAGTTCCTACAAAAACAAGATATTACAGCTACGGACAGGAAGTAACCTTTACTATCAACTCTGGATGTTTCTCAGCGAGATCCTCAATACTAGTCCCTCCCTTTTTACAAGCAATAATAATCTGCAAAAAAACCAACATAAACCCATCACTAACAACATTAAAGAGAAATCTTACTTGAGGATAACAATAATAATCATATCAACTAGAACCAAGCAACATATCCAGCAGGCCTATACAATTAATAGCCCGACCACCATTTTTACCAAAAGTCGCGACCATTTAACACATACAACCGACATAAGCAGAATATTGCAAAAAACTATTTAACTGGAAACTCAACTTAAAAGAAAATTTCAGGAACCCTCGAGATATTTTATATTTCACGGCAATCATCAAATAGCTAGTACACCAGAGCACTTCAGTTTTCAAGGAGTACCCTGAGATACGTAAAAGGAAGCACTTTCTATTGGTACATAGATATGATATATCATGTTGATACAAATAGCTAGTTCACTGGAGCACTTCAGTTTTCAAGGAGTACCCTGAGATACGTAAAAGGAAGCACTTTCTATTGGTACATAGATATGATGTATCATGTTCATACAAGATATATCATAGAACGCTAGAAATATTGAACTAATGATCCAAGCACACACAAGGCCGGCCATTTATTCTTCACAATGATTTTCATGCCCCTCAAAACAATATTTTACTGGCAAGTAGGCATAGTAGTATAGGTATATCACAATATATGTTGAAAGAATGACACTTATATTAATAAATAACTAAAGCAGGATAATCTGATATTGGATTGCTTCAAATGATAAGAAGTAAAACAAACCCGATATAAAAAATTAAAATACATTTCGACAATTATTATTAGGAACTTACAGGACCAGCAGATATACGGTCGAGAGTAATAGCAAAGTACATCTCATTGACAAGCGATAACTTCTCACATAAATAAACCTGCAACCAGAACAACATCCAACAGGTTTTCACATGCAACAATCTTACAAACAACTAATATATTACCTAAACTTAGTGAGATACAAAAGATTAACTAGGTGAAGAAAGGGACAGCCATCAGATGGTTATATCAAAGAGAGTAAAATATCCGCCAAATTAATAGTTTCTTTACATGATCAATGTTGACGAGTCCAACAGGTTTTCACATGCAACAATCTTACAAACAACTAATATATTACCTAAACTTAGTGAGATACAAAAGATTAACTAGGTGAAGAAAGGGACAGCCATCAGATGGTTATATCAAAGAGAGTAAAATATCCGCCAAATTAATAGTTTCTTTACATGATCAATGTTGACGAGGACAAGATAAAGCAAACAACAGATAAACAAGCACATGGAAAGAATTTACGTTAAAAATTGATCAACATTGGAAAAGCTAAATATTTAGGCCAGAATACACTAGAGATGTAGATCTTAGAAAGAACGGAACTCCCAACCCTAAATGTCTCGCAAACAATACTCTAACAAGTCATTGGAAACCGTGACTGCACGTTCAAGTTGGTTTGACAAATAGATGTATATCAAGGAACTACTAGTTGCAACTCAATTCTTGAACAAAGGTCTACCAGAAACAATGTAGCGTCTAACACCAAATGGTCAGCCTCGGACAATGAAAAGGCATGTTTCAGCCTATGAGTCCATTATTAGCCGTCGACCACCACGAGATAGACTAACTAAAATATGGCAACAAAAAGTAACATTTCTGTTGTGCTCTCATTTTTCTTTGAGATTTAATATCAGAAGATACTACAAGGCAGTAGGAGACACGTCTACTTAAGTCTTAACAGGAGAAGACCATGGTGAAAACTACGGTGGCTTCATCATGTTTGATCTGTCTATTAGTCATTATCAAAAAAAAAAGGAAAAAAGATGGTGCTCCATCTCATTTTGAAAAGGACAAGGTCTCAAAGCAAACACATCATAAAAAAGAAAGACCATTTTAGCAATTAACAAATGAGTTCTAATTCCAATCAGTGATACTTAGTCCGAGTCATTCAGAATATAACTGTTATTCAGATATCAAGGCAAAACACTTTCATAGTTGACAAGAAAAAAATGTTTTAAAAGATTTATGCATGATACAGAATTTGCAACCTGCTTGTAAACAAAATTTTAATGACCAAAAGTATAGAAAAGCGTTCCAAACCTTGCTGACAATTTTTCCTTGAGGACCAGTTTGCTTAGTAACAAGTATTTCTCCCAACATTTTTCCTGAAATAACATAAACATAAATTTAACAAGTTATATCCAACTTTAATAATGGATATATAATATCCCACTACCTAATAAATATTCGGGACAATAAAATAATGGATTGCCTTAGAAAAATGTAGCACCCCTATAATTTCTGAAAGGTGTCCTCTCCACAAAATTATATGGTTCTCATATGAAAATGGGTTGGACTGAGAGATTGCTTGAATTGGAAACTAGATGCTATATATTTCTCGACTAACAAGATTCCCAAGCAATGAAAGATATCAGCAAAGATCCTACGTAGAATCCCAGACACTATATCTTGTCTTAAAATACATATGAAGTGTTTCTATATATAACTATATCAAGAAAATTTGAATCACATCATACCAGCGATGTCCTCAACCTGGTCAGCCTTGACGATATGAACTCCACCCTGGAGACCGCTCTTGAATGTTCCCAAACCTCGGCCACCAGCAAGGATTTGTGACTTCACCACCACCTACATCACGATTAAAACGAATACGTGCTATCATTTACTTGCTCAAATCTCACACTAGATGAACAAAACATGGTGAGAATAAGCAAACGGGATCACCTCACTCTTGTTGGCAAATAAATCACTCATAGCCTTCTTGATTTCATCAGAAGAACCAACTGCCACACCCCTGGGAACATTGATTCCATGTTTGCTCATCAACTCAGCTCCCTGACACGAATTCGCAGTTCAAGCACATTAATCATTTAAATGAAATTTCAAAAGTTGACCTACAAAGGTCAGTCTAGGAAGTTCATCCTAATTCTTCACTATTCAAGCTGACATATATGATATCATCATTGAATCTCCAAATCTCCAGTTAACTAAATCCTAACATAATTATACCAGTAACATAAAAATAACAAAAAAAAATTAAAGTAGATCCAGCTGAAAATACCTTAGAATTCGGAATTACATACATCCGCAGAGAAAGTCAGTAGATGAAGGAAAGAGAAATGTATAGTGTACCTGATATTCATGGATGTTGAGGCGGCGGAGCTGTTGCTGCTTCCACTCACCGGCGACTGAGAGAGAGCGACCGGCGATTTTTCTTAGCAATCCTCTCACCATTTTTCTATTCGTGAACAGATAGATTCTTTAGCCAATGATCGAACTGCGATACACAATCGAATGATAATTAATTAACGCTATTATATTTAGCACAAATTACGGCCGTATGTGGCGGCACTACCAGCGGCGAAGAGAAGAAACTGACCGTACCGGAAATGAAAAAGAGCCCTATAACAACCGACGCTGTTTGGTTCTTTCCTACTTTTATTATATTCCTTGTAGAAAAAGAAATAAATAGTTATCAATAATTTGATTGTAATGGTAATGGGAATCAGATCACTGTAAATAAAAAATAAAAATAAATTTTAAGACTAGAGAAATAATTTGGGCTGCCAATTGGCACCATGGAGCCTAGTCAGATAGGAATCGGAGCCCAGCCCATTATTATTGAACCTAGGTAAAAGACTTGAGCCATATGAAATGATGTTGCATTTGATAGAAAAATTATGTTGCCTTCTTCATCTTCTTTTATTTTGTTTGGTAAATAAGGAAACAAAAGGGTCCTTTAGACCAGGTCAGTACTAACAATTTCAGGAGGAGGACTATATCAGAAATATTTCTCTCTCCCTCATAGGCAATCTAACTTTATTATGTTCATCGGCAATGATGGGATGTATATTTAGGTGTGATAGAATAGAATATATTTCAGTACAGAATTGTTACACATAAATCACACTATGTCGCAAATGCGTCAAGTAATAATAAAATGGTAAGTCTAGTTACGAATCAAGTATCGTATCCCAAGAGATTGATTGTTGTATGCATTTATTAAAATTTCGATTTAGGAGTAGGTTTCGGTGCGCTGGAAAATAAAAACATTACGTAATGTTCCTAGAATATTTTGACATGTTTTGAGAAATTCGTGAAAACTATTGTTATAATGAACATGAGAAATGCATGTATGTTTCGTTTCGGTAGTGTCAAAAATGAAAACGTTACGGTACTTTTCGAGAAAACGCACGAAAAATTTAATCCATACTTGTATGTATGAATCACTTAAATGCAAAACACTAATTAATGTCATTATCTTCTCTTTTGTGTTTGCAGAATGTAATGAATGCTTATGAATGATTTATAAACTAAAGATGCTTTGAATGCTTTTTATGCTAAGAATGTCTAATTTATAATGCAATGGAATTAATATAAGAATGTAAGAATGATCCAATATCTTTTTGGATTTTCGTTTTGAATGCAAGATATTAGTTAAATTACTTAATCCAATGAAAGCAATTAAACTAACAAGATTGGGAAGATGAGAGTGATTAACAAAGCTAAACTAAACTAGACAATAGAACATAATTTAATGATTGATTGATTTTAGTTGTGAAAAATAGTTAGAAAGATTGTTTAGAGGTTGGGTTTCACAATGACTTAACTTAGTAGTTCATAGACAACCCCTCATATCTACTTACAATACTTGATAGTTATTTGATGTTTGCATGTCTAATGGATCCGTGACATATGGCAGGAGCTATCTCAACCACATCTCTATGAGTCTCTAATAACCTACCGTGTTAACGGAAGTAGCCCAATTGTCAGCTATTTTAGAAGAGATGTCAAATCTGCAACCCAATTTACTCATCTGAATCATGCTAACAAAACGTACATAGTCAAAATTCATCAAATGTGATCTAAAGATTGCGCATATGTTGTTTTTGCAAATCCAAAGTCACAAATCATATGTGTGTGTGTATATATATATATATATATATATATATATATATATATGTGTGTGTGTGTGTGTGTATATATAACTCTCTTAGCATTCTACACTCTGGGCGGCCCCACTAAGGTGCTTTTCTTTTATCCAGTCGAGATTAAGGTTAGTCACACGTCATAGTAACTATTCAATCTAGACATTCAATGTCATCAAACACACATCAAGTAAAGCAAATAAATATATTTATAATATCAGAGTTACTCACATACTCTAAACAGCGAGTAGGTTAGCTCCTCACAGTCATGAGTTCAACAATCAACAAAAAATTAAATATCATAGATAAAGTAAAAAGGTGAAGAAAAGATTATTGGATCCGGTAGAACGTTGTTCCTTAACCCTCTTCATACTCCCCTTTGCCATCTCTTTCTCCACTAACTATCTTCTCTCAAACAGTGACTATACTAATCTAGAACAAGACTTTTGATGGTGTTTTCTCTCTTGTGACAAACACTTAGAGTTTCTTGTGAAAGTTGTTGTGCATCGTTACCCTACTGCCGAACGTAGTCTCCTATTTATAGTTTTTATCTGCTCTAGACTGCGTTTTAGGGTTTATGACTTGTGGCCCAAAATTTCTTTGCTTGCGCAGCCCCCGCGTGTTGTAACCTTCTGATCGCGCGCCACCCGCACGATGCGGTGGTGATCGCACTATCTTCTGATTTCCTCCATGCAGTCTCCCAGTGTCTTCTCTTCAATCGCACTATATTTAGAATTTTGCCTTCTTGTAGTGTCGTAGCGCTCCCGTAGTGTCTGAACATCCCGAAGTAGTTTATTGGTCGTTTGTTGTCCAAAACATCTATTTTTGCCTCGTTTAATCTTGACTCTATAAATACCTAAGAAAACCTAAAACAAGTAAATACACTATCGTAAGTATTCAAAAGCATAAGTAAACAGATACTTAAATTATGCTAATGAGACGCTTATCAGGCAACTTTATTTGTAGTCCTTGGAATCCATTTAAGTTTGGCATTTCATTGAGTCTATGACAATCCCGTACCAAATCCATGTCTCATTGTTGAGACTCCAACTCTCCTTGTACTATTTTGTATATAGTCAAAGAATCCGTTTATATCTCAATACGTGTTCTATGTTGATCCCACATGATTTTCATGCGTCTTTCTAAAACCTCCAATTTCGCTTCTTCAGCCGTATGTGAGGTAAGACTTTTCCTAAAACCCCATAACTAGTTCCTATTTTTCGTGCACACCACACCCGCTGCCGCGCGTGCATGTAACAAGACTTATGTCGACGTTAAGCTTAATCCATCCAGTAGGCGGCTTTCACCCGATTTCTTTATACCCTTTATTCCTTTTTAGTTGCCCCTCTTGAAGGTCACGGCTTAGTAACTTCACTTGGAATACTCATCCATTGACATTATCAGTTCTTGCATGAAACACATGTGAGTTTCTATGCTTTCATATAACACAAAGGCCGCCACAAAAATCCACTTCCACTCAAGACTTGGCCAAATTCTATTTTTAAATTTTAGATCCTCAATGTTTTCTGAATCCACTCATGATCCTTCAAGTCATCAAACTTTCCCAACTCGTTGCTATCTAAAATTTGAACCCAAACATCTCGCATAGCCGCGCGTTTCTGTAACAAGTGCATTTTTGTCTCATTGTCAAAGTCACAGAGTGAGCATCTAATCGACAGGGGTTTCTTTCGAACATAACATAGATGACTAGTTTCAAGCGTTTTTTGAGTAACAAGCCAAAGGAAGTGGTGAAACTTGTTGCTAAGATCCACCTTCCAAACCCATTTATTTTTCGTGCTACGATTCTGATTCGTGGAGTAATATTTTTGAAGTGTTTTGTACACCGATTGGCACAGAAGATTTCCATTCAAAATTTCATTCCACAACAACTTTTCCCCGACTTCATTCAAAACAACAACCCTTGTATTGATCTATTTTCTCATTTTTTGTAGTATGCAAGTTCTGATTCCCGCAAGACTTCACTTATCATCTCGCTCAAAGTAAGGTTCACCTCCAATGGATGAATGTTAAACCCCTTATCACTCAAACACCCCAAACCTCTCCAATTATCGTACCAAAAACAAATTCTTGTCCCCTCTCAATCTTCCACCGCAAGAACGGTTTCATGAGGCCAACATACCTCACGATGCTTTTCCACATAGCACTGTCTGTTAGCTTGCCTACATAGTAGAGGAGGTCCATGTGGCGTATGTGTTTCGTTTCCATTAATTAACTACAAATCATATGTTCTTGATTTAAGATCTTCCATGCAAGTTTTGAGAGCAGCAGTTCATTGCCTGTACGCGTGGTTTGAATTTCAAGACCTCCCAAACCTTCGGTTTTGTGATTATTTTTTTCAGCCTACAAGATGTATCTTTCTCTTGGTAGAATTGGTAGACCACACGAAGTCTCTATTAAGTTTGTCCAACTGATAACAAACATTTTCAGATCACCACACAAATTTCATGGTATACGTCGACACAGCGAACGCAATGGATTGAATGAGGGTCCCCCTCCGTGCAATGGAAAGTAATCTACTCTTCCAAATTTTAAATCTTTCCATCACTCTATAAAAAAATATATGCAAAAGTAGCACGATTAACCCTCCCATGAACAAGTTTAACACCAAGATTATGGGTTTAACCAAACACGAAGAGCTTGATGATTGTGCGCTTTAAGCTTGACCCTTCACTTTTTGAGAAAAAAAATTGGACTTCTGAGGATTTATTTTGAGCCCAAATGCATCAGAAATTTTCGAAGGACCTCTTTAATAGCACGCCAAGTTGGTCGAAGCCTTACCCATAAGAATGAGAGCGTCGACAAAAGATAAATGAGACATTTGCATCCACAATGGCAAGGCGTGATCAACATCATTTTTTTCCGACCGCTATCAGATAGGAGAGCCTTTCCATGCAGAGCATGAAAAGATACGATGATAGAGGATCACCTTGTCTGAGACCACACTTATGCTTGAATGACTCAAGTGGAACACTATTCTCGTTGTGGCATTACGGACGCAAAATATAATTAATTACACCAGTTTGTCAGGAAAAAGAAAGGCACGTAATTTGGTGATCTTTCGTCTGGGTTACGAGATGATTAGAGTACAATACAATAGGGCCTAAAATAAACCAAACTATGCTAGTCAGTTACAAGGAAAAAGACCAGCTTTGTTAGGAACACGTATTACATGGTAAGAAGCCTAGAATGACTAAAATAACCCTAAAGAGTCGAATCAGGAAAAATTAAATGGATGTAGGTTCGATGCTCAAATAACCGTCAAACTCCAGGACAATCGAACGAGCATGGATTCGACCTTAATAACTCTCGAACGAAACTGAATGGTTGATAACGACCGAACATGTGAGCCGATCGATCAAACCAAAGAACTCTTGAAATGAAATAATTATCGAACGGTTAATTCGATTGATGTAGGGTTGGTGAACAATAATTAATGATCTGGCGTAAATCTCGGGATTTGGGGTATTTATAGACCTCGAGATGCAAGCCTCATTCGATGAAAAGGCAATAACACTCGAACTTCACTGTTCGATTGTTTGGAAACGATCGAACAATGTACGTTCAATTCTTTCTCTTTTGGGCTGATAGTGTGCCAATCCAGTCCACTTCAAATATGAGCTACCTAAATCAACCCCACCATATAGTCCCCCCAATTTGGGAGTCGGTCTTGATTCAAGAGCGGTTACCAAATTTAAAAATGTTTGTCGCATTGCTTGAAGCGTGGATTTGAAGGCACTTTGCTTGAAAATATGCCCCCCTATTTGGGAGCTATAATCCGAAGGATCGAGTGCCAAATAATAATAATAATAATAATAATAATAATAATAACAATAATAATAATAATAATAATAATAATAATAATAATAATAATAATATCTGGATTCAAAATATGCCTCATATTTGGGAGTTGTAATCCAAAGGACCTGGTGTCAAATAATAATAACATATGGATTTAAAATATGCCCCCATTTGGGAGGCGTAATATGAAGGATATGGTGGGATTATAATGTTTTCATGAGAGTCAAACAGTGAAAGACTTGAGTGTTCTGGGAAGTATTGAACCACAAGTGATTCGATTGTTAAAGCAAGTATCGAACCTTCCAGATTCGAGTGTTCTGGAAAGTATCGAATCGCAAGTGATTCGATTGTCATGGAAAGTACCAAACCTTCTTAATTCGAGTGTTCTGGGAAGTATCGAATTGCAAGTGATTCGATTGTTGTGTCAAGTATCGAACTTGACTCGTTCGATACTTAATCATCGAAAGTGACGCATTAAATGTGGTACCATTTTCGAGGTTGGGCTAAGGCCTATATATATAGCCCATCTTTACCATGTCAGTTGTCATTGTGTGGCAAACCTTTGTTCTTTTGAAAATAACAGTCGAATAAAGTGCATCATCGAATCGAAATTAGTATCGAACAACAGCTTAGTATCGAACAAGGATATCGATCAGACCAAAAAAGTGTTAAACACCAGGAGTATAGAACGCCATAACGGTCAAATGCCAAAAAATTTGATTTTTTTAGGAATGATTGTATTTTACTGTGTGATGGCTCGAAGTAAGTCTAGAGGTCGCAACAAGGTCGTGAATTCTCTTGTTGATATGGGCATTTATCGAATGGGCAGCCCGATTAATTCACAGGTCCAAGCCCATGACATATCGTGCCAAATATCTTACCTAATATCGAATATACATATTCGATATGGTACACTCTACGCCGAGAATTTCGAAAGCGATCCCCGCCCCCTGAGGTCTATAATTACCTGAGCTCGGCATATCAAGGTAAGTTTGATTAATTACCATACAATGTTCACCCTGCATATCGAACACGCCCATTAAATATCATTGCCCATTTCTATATACATATCCTACCCAATATGAAGGTAATCTTCGATATCTCCTAAACCCGATATCATCATACACCCGATATCTCCCTTAATTCGATATCACCGTACTCGACGTCCTGCTACCCGATATCCTCTTAGATAAATATCCATCATCCCTGACGTCATCCAACTTCAATATCCACCATACCCGATATTCTCAGATATTCGCTATAGATCAGAAGCATCCCAATGGTTGGTCTATTGGTATTCAGGACAAAGTCAACCTAAAAGCTCAAAATAGTTATAGTTTAACATAGTTTGTATTCGATTCACTGCTATTTCTGTATTATCGTATATTCGACTGTATGCTACGATCTTGTACCAAACTACCAGTGAACATTCAAACATATGGGGGTTATAGTAATGATCGTCTCGCTGGTGATTTAAACGTGGGTGTTTCAACGAGTCAGGATGCACCATCTACTGGGGCCGCATGTGGCCTGTCTAGAGGCTTAGTGTCTGAGAGGGCGTCGGGAAGTTTATCCGCCAATTGGGGCGCAGGTCGCACGGTTGGTGAGTTGGAGGACATGTCCACCTAGAGGATTGGTGGGTGTCCTCTCATGTCTATGTATCACGTGTCCACCGAGAGGATTGACTGGAGATTTTGAAGCGCGTAGAATTGTTACGATCCCTACTGCCAAAGGTGGGAGGGTAAAAAACGCTCAAATTAGAATAATGAAGGAAATAGATGTTGTCGACGAGAGGAGTGCGGAGAATTTGTCGTGATACAATGTTGAGAAGTAAGCCCGATGCGTTGATCCCAGTACAAGTTATTCAGGTTCCGCCCATGTGAGTGGGGGTTGCGATAGTTGGTACATTGTTGCTAAAGGCGTTACACCGAGGCTCGAGCTACGGATGAGGCCGTCAAGATCCTGCCTCGGCCATCCAAACGTCCTCGGCCTTATGGAAATTTCAGGCATGCGCCGCTTGGCCGCATGTATGATTACAGTTTCCTAAATGACAAGTACTCAGAATCCCTGAACATTAAGTTAATGGGATATTGATTAATAGAAGAGTAGACTAATCAGATTATGAGGAGCATGTGGCCTAGACTTGATCGTAATGTGGCCCCGACTCGATCACGATCTAGCTCGCTTTGGTCATTTGTTCACTGCCGCAGTGAGCATTGTTGTGTATAGGCTATGTCGTGATTACTACGCACTGAGGGAGGTGCAAGATCAGCATAACGAAATTATCAATAAGATATAAGACAAGTATAGAAGAACTTATTGCAATTGGCTTGCCGCCCATCGCCGAGCTCATGATGCTCAAAAAGACAGGGCCAGGGTTGTGGAAGAAGCATTCGCAACCGCTATAAGTGCTAGGAAAGCCGAAGACAATGTATAATCATTGCGCGCCGAGATAGCGACTCTACGAAAAGAAAGGGTTATGGTGAAGCGGGAGTGGGATTCATACATGAAGTTGAATTCAGAGGCTGAGTTTGAAGTCAGTCATCTGAAAGCTAGGGTCTGCCATTTATAATTTGACGATTATTGGTGGCGAGGTCCTTCTTGATGATGGTGTATACCATTGGATTGAGCTACATTAAGGGGCAGGTTATGTGAAATTCGGGATGGATCTTGATGCCGACCAAATTGAATATCTGGGATTCTTGAAGGAAGGGTTTCAGAAGGAGATGCTTGACGTGAGTCGTGGTCCTCATATAGAAACACCCAAAGGTTCTAATGAAGATGAGGAAGAACTTATTCCTCCTAGAGCAGGCGATCCCTTCTACCGCATTTGGCAGGAAAAAGAGGTTTTGTTGGGACAACACCTGATGTGGGTACGGGTGAGCTCGTGCATGAGGTGGTGCATGAGGAGGCGAATGCTAGAGGGCATGTTGGTCTAAGTGGAGTGGGATCCACGATCCAAGATGCGATGCATAGTGCATTCAGAGGTAACGATGACGAATTGATTACTCCCTCCGTCGTGTTCAACGTTGATGGGTGTGCTTCTTCAGCTACTTGCGTGAAGGAGATCGATGATCACCCGAGCAATGTGGTTGTTGGTTTGGGTGATGTTGGTTCTGAAAAGGTTGCACCCTCTATTGGTATTAGCTCTCCTAGAGAGGTCGCAATTGGTAAATTGGTTGGGTCGTCTAGGCTAGTTTTGCCCTTGACGGAGGTTATTTTTGAGACTGTTAGGGGTCCTCCGATGGGTTTGTTTTCTGCTCACGTGGTCTTATAGTCCTCTCTGGTTAATGTTACGAACATGGTATCTCTGAGTATCTACCAAATTGAGGGGAAATTGGGCGAGATCGTTGAATAGGATGTTGGGATTTGGCCGGGGGGTGGAATGACTTTGATGGTGAGGGGCTCAGGTTCGCATAAACACTTGGAATTGTATTACAATCACATTCACTTAGGCCCCTAAATTTGTAAAGTGATGAAAGGTATCCCAGTTGGGGCCCTTTCTAGATTTGTGGTAGGTTTTTGGTTCATTATTAACAACTTTGTTGTATGGGTTATTCGTTCATGTTTATGAAAATTTTCATTGTGGCATTGCCAATTTGTCTCAAATATTTTCTCCCTTATTTGATGAGGCATATGTAATTACAATTATGTGCCTTTATTTCAGCGAGATTGTCTGTTTGCATTTGACCGTGTCATGTTGAATGTTTGCATTTTTTTCTCATGCGGTCGACACTCGACTGCATCGGGTCTATTGTTAATCTCAATTTTCTGTCGAGATATTATATTTCCATTCGATCGCATTGGGTCAAGTGGCCATGTCTCCTCTTTTTGGAGCGCGTAGGGTCTAATGTCCATTTTTATTTATGGAAGAGACATTATGTTTGCATTTGACCGCGTCAAGTCAAATGTCCATCAATGTTTCTTGTACAGATACTAGGTTTGCATTTGACCACATCGGGTCAAATGTCCATCTCTGTTTCTTGTAGAGATATTAGCTTTGCATTTGAACGTGTCTAGTAAAATATCCAACGATGTTTCTTTTAGAGATAGTAGGTTTGCATTTGACCATGTCATAATAATAAATATCAAATAAGCAAGGATATTAAATTTGGCAAAAGTTTGCCTCTTTCTTTGACCGTTTTATGTCCACATGCCATGAAAGCCGTGTTGTCGTACATGTAGAGTAATCCTCCATTTTTGGCAAACAACAACAATAGATATCGCATAAACAAAGATAGAAATTTGATTAAGGATAAGACTGAGCCCAACATAAAGCCGAGTTGCCTATGTTTCCAAGAGGTGCCTCAAAACTCAAGCCGACGTAGTCCCTATATTAAGTTTTACATGTTGTGTGATAACCACAAATAATTGAATCGGGCATAGTAACGCCTCAAATGCTGCACATTCCAAGGACTTTCGGCCCTCTAAATCGTCTAAGTAGTAGTAGCCTCTGACACTTGCATGTATGAATGAAAAGAATCGTCTTATTGTGCTCGAAACTTACCCACATGCTTGCTTGCCTCGATACTTTTTAAGACCAGGTCTCCGACCTCAAAATTCCTAAAACGGGGCTTCTTGTCAAAGCTTTTGGCCATGGCTGCCTTAAAGGCCGCCATGCGCTGGTATGCATGTTCTCTTGTTAACCTGATCATGTCGAGATCTATCTGGCATAATCTGGACGATTGTTCTAGGTCGTAGTCATGTACCCGGTGGGTTGCCATTTCGATTCAACTGGTAAAACTGCTTCAGAGCCATATACCAATACAAAAAGAGTTTCTCCCGTCAACGTTCTTGTGGTGGTTCTATAGGCCCATAAGATACCGTGCGACTAATCAGTCCAGCTAGGGATGTGATACCGACATGACATGCTGATAAGTTTTCAGTTCCTCACACCAATGTTTTATCTCATCTTACAAATTCCAGCCGTTGGTGGATACCAGGCTCTTGGAATACCGAAACGACATATTATGTTCTTCCAAAAAAATTCAATCATGTTGTTTTCCATGATAGGAATTTCTTATCATCGCCCCCACTTCTACCCCCACTTCGTATAATACTTGACTACCACAACTAGGGATTTCTTTTGCCCCTTTGCATTTGGGAGTGGCCCAACAATGTCAATTCCCCATGGTGAAAGGGCAAGAAACGTCAAAGAGTTGCATTGGTTGGGACGACATGTGAATCAATCAGGCATGAAACTGGCAACTATCGCACCTTTGTGAATAAGTTGATGCATCCTTGAAAAGAGTGGTCCAGTAATGTCCTTGATGGAGAATGCGATGCGCCAATGCTCTTCCCCTCAAATGGTTCCCACAACTACCCGCATGAATCTCCTTCATAACATAGTCCGCTTGAGGCTAAGATAAACATCGCATAGGTGGTCCCTCGAATGAACGCTTATAGAGCTTACCGTTGTGAAACATAAATCTGAAGGCCTTATATTGCAACTTGTGTCTAGCGTTAGGATCATCCGACAAGGTGACATCAGAGAGTACCAAAAGATCTCATCCTTCCACGATGGTGATTCAATCATGGGTAGTATGCAATCCACGGTGGTCCACACCTTGTTGTACTTGGATATCCCAATCGCGGGCTTCTACATTTCCAAAAGACTCATGCGCTTCTGTACGTAGATTTTCAATGAGCTAGCAAACTTCCACAATGTGTTGGCCTTGGTGTTCTTGATGCACGGTATTTGTAGAAGATCGAAAAAGGAGAAGTTGTTGGCTAGGTCCTTAAGCATAACCAAATATAATATCATTGTTTCCTCTCTGGATTCGTACTTCCAAGAGAAATGGTTGGCCACTAGCTGTGAATCCGTGCGCCTGCGAATACAGCTTCGTACTCCACCTCATTATTTGTTAAAGGAAAATTTAGGCTTATGGTGAATTTAAATTTGCGGCGGTTAGGCGAGATTAGATGTACCGCGACCCCTCCTCCGTAATTGGTTTCCAAACCATCCACATGTAGTAACCATGTGGAAGCTGCACGGCTCATGCTTGGCTGGTTGGAAATTGCCCAAAAGCAGTTTGTTGCACCTACCATACTGTTTCTTAGTGTCTCTGCCATAAATTCTGCCAATGTCTGGGCCTTGATTTATGTTAGAGAGCAGAATTCCACCAAATTCGTTGAGCTCAAATGCCCACTTGACAAGTCGCCCAGAAGTTTCGGGTCTTGCCATCACTTGCTTCAAAGGTTTGTCAGTTATAATCGTTACTACGACTGAATGTACCACAGTTTCCATGTTGTTGCCACTATTGCAATGGCAAAAGGCTCTATCTCCAAATAATTCTTTTATGTGCCATGTAACACTCTGCTCACATAATGTATTGGTAGTTGCTGGGCTCCCTTATCCTTTATCAATACGGTGTTGATGGCTTGTAAAGACACTGCTAAATACAAATACAACATCTCTCCTTGATCAGGCTTCGCCAGGAGGGGTGGGCTCACTGATACCTCTTCATCTGCTGGAAAGCCGCCTCGCATTCCGTTGTCCAAATAAAATTCTTATTCTTCCTCATTACCTTGAAGAGAGACAAATTCTTCTTTGTTGAAGTTGATATAAATCTTCCAAGAGATGTCAGACAACCTACCAGGCATTGTACATCTTTGACTCGTATGCTCAAAAATTTCGTGTCCACTTCAGAATCGAGATAAATCTTCATGCGAGTTTCCAGCTTCAAACTCGTTTTGTAGTGACCACATCAAATCAAGTTTTGCTTGCAATGCGGCGAAGTACCAATCAACACTGGGATTCCTAGGATTTGAATAATGATAATTTATTGCAATTAGTTCTTCATGAGATTCTGGAGTTCACTACTAATCAACACTCTTTTAAAAGGAATTTCCTCTGTCGCTTCTTCCAGTAGTACTAACTCTTTTCAGCAGATATACCTTTGTCATTTGCACATCCTTGCACTTAATTCTCTGCATTGTGATTATGACATATGTGCGGTGACTCTCATTAGGTTTTCCTTTTATTTTTCCTCTTCATATTATGCATCTAACATCTCCATATTTTCTTCTTCCTTTTTTGGATTCTCGAATGCGTAGATCTCTGATCAGGTGGAGCGGAGTTCGTAATTGCCGAAAAGTTGTAGTCCGATGGTGGTGGCGTTAATGGTGATGTTTTTTCATACATGATCGCTTTTTTTGGTGTACTTAATATTAAATTTTCTATTCAATTGAATGAGTCGACGTTGCCTTCTTTCAAGATGTTAATATAACACCAAGTTTGTGATGAAGAAATGACAATAAAAAACAATTAACGGCTCACCTATCATATCCCATTGTTTTTTTTTTGGTAATAACTGAAATCAAACAAGGTCGTTAGACCAACTCGTACTCATACAAACAAGAAACATGAGATGGAGGGTACTCCCAAAAGTGCTCCAAATCTCTATCAACTAGTCTACTTCTTCCAAGCATGTCCGCCAATTTATTCGCCTCGCGCGGTATCCACCTCATTTTAAACTCCCATGGAAGTTTCATGAGTTGTCGACAATCTTTCTCCAATTCGGGGATCAACGTACCCGTAGCTTCCAGTCCCGTTAATTTCTTAAAAATCGTGAGGGAGTCTGTCTCCAGAATTACTTTCGGATATCGCCTCTCCCAAGCAAGTGTTAGACCTCTCTTGATGGCGATCATCTCCGCGTCATCCACCGTGGGTGATTGAATTGGCGTCCTAACTCCCCAGAGCCAAGAACCCTCGCTTGTTCTCATCACAGCAGCTGCATACCCTCGGTTTTCAGCCTCCACCACGCCACCGTCTGTGTTTAATTTAACCCACCCCAAGTCCGGTTTGTGCCATTTCACTTCCTTGCCTTTTGTTTTGAACTTTCTTCTTCCCAACTTCAAGTCATGACTAAGTAATTTAATTTGGAAAATGCATGAGCTAACAGTGTCCATTCTCCTCTTAAATACCTTAGCATTTCTATTTCTCCAGATTACCCAAAGTCCAGCGGCAAAGACGTAAATCCAGTCCTCTTTACTCGAAAATCTGCTCGATAAATCTGTTCTTCCCATCCCTTTTTCAATCCAGTCTTCGTCCTCCATGCTCTCGAATGAATTTATACAGTCCGACGATAGCACTCGCCTCCAAATTTGCCGAGCAGATTTGCAGTGACGCAGCATATGAGTGGATGTTTCTACATGAGAAGAGCACACAGGACAGCAGTCCACCGTGGGGATTCCAGTCCTTCTACGCATCTCGTTCGTTGCTAGTCGGTCTTGCGCAACAAGCCACAAGAAATGTTGTATTTTATTGCTCACGTCCAATTTCCAGACCCAGCTAACATCCGCATAAGGCTGCTGCTCTTCAGAAAAATGCTCCAGGTATGTAAAATAGGCAGAACGACAACTGAATTCCCCACTCGCACTCTCGCTCCAAAGGATCTTGTCATCGAACTCATTTAAATGCAGCCTTTTGTTCAGTAATTCGGCTCTGATATGGTCAGGAATATACGACTCGAGCGAGTCCAAAAGCCAGCCTCCTTCTTCATCAATAACCTCGCATAAAGTCAGCTCCTCCTCGGCCTGCACAACTCTACATCCCACATCGCATAAGCTTTTATCCCCAATCCAATTATCGAACCAAAATTTTATTTTCTTTCCATTCCCTATCTTCCACCGCAGAAACGGAGCCATGAGTCCAACGCACCTAATGATTCCCTTCCAAGTTGCACTATCGGTAGGCCTCGCTATGCATTCGGTTATGCGTCCCTTCTTCAAATATTTTGCAACTATCAAGTCCCGCCAAACCGTATCCTCCTCTCGCATGATTCGCCACGCCAGCTTAGAGAGCAACGCTTCGTTGCTTACGCGTGCCAATTTAATCCCTAGCCCTCCCTCTCGCTTAGATTTTGTGACTCTTGGCCAACCCACGAGGTGCAATTTCTTTTTTGTAACGTCAGAAGACCACAAAAAATCCCTATTAAGTCGGTCGATTTGCAAGCAAACATTTTCGGGGATCCACGATGCTTGCATGTGATAGACTGGGAGTGCGGAAGACACCGACTGAATTAAGGTTGCACGCCCCGCCAACGTTAGAAGCTTCCCTTTCCACCCCGAAAACCGCTTCATGATCCGATCCAATATTCCTGCAAAGTCAGCCCGCGTAACACGCCCATGGATAAGTGAAATACCAAGGTATTTTCCCAAATTGTTCATTTGCCCGAATCCAAGAATCTCGCTAATACATCTTTTGAGACCCGACCCCTCACTTTTAGAAAAGAAAACCTTAGATTTTTGAGCACTAAGTTTCAACCCCGACGCTCCACAAAATCTGTCGAGAACCTCCCTAATTGTTTTAGCGGTTTTCTTCGTCGCCCGACCCATCAACACTAGATCGTCTGCAAAAAAGAGATGAGAAAGCCTAGGACCACCCCTACAAGGTACCAACGGCTGCCATCTTTCCCTCTCGACCTCCTCTTGAATCAAGTAAGCCAACCTCTCCACACAAAGGACAAAAAGGTATGGCGAAAGTGGATCCCCTTGCCTTAGACCACATGCATGCTTAAAGGGTGTAAGCGGCGTCCCATTCCATAAGACTCGCGTTGACGCATTCGTCACACAAAACATAATGAGTTCAACAATATTACTCGGGAATTTGAATGCAATGAGCGTTTCCTCCAAGAACTCCCAATTAATTTTGTCGTAAGCCTTCTCCAAATCCAATTTCATGATCATACACCCAACCTTGTTTTTTTTCTTACTACGCACCGAGTGTAGGACTTCTTGGAGTAGAAAAATATTATCTTGCGTGCTTCTACCTTTAATAAAACTCGATTGGGTCGGTGAAATGATATCCGGCATTATTCCATGGAGTCTCGTCGTAATGCTTTTTGTGACAAATTTATACAAGACGTTGCACAATGAGATCGGCCTAAACTGTGCAATAGTCTCGGGGTTCTGTATCTTCGGGATCAGACAGAGAAAGGCCTCGCAAATTTTGGGATTAAACCGCCTATCTTTGTAAACCTCTTCAGCAAACGTAACAAGAGAATCCTGCAACCATTCCCAACTCCTTTGATAAAATCTCGCATGTAAGCCATCGGGTCCCGGGGCCTTAAACGGATGCATCGAAAATAAAACCTCTTTCACTTCAGCCGGATCCATTCGTTGTGATATTTTTTCTAGGCAATCTGCTGGTAGGCAGCTTTGAAACCGTGAGTGAGGGAGTGAATTCCGGTTCGCTTGACCATTCGCACCGTCTCTACCCGAGAATAACGCTGCATAGAAATCATTTGCATGTTGCTGCAAAACGTCCTCCTGATCCGTCCAAATATTATCAATTTTCAGCGACTGAATATTGTTACGCTTGCGTCTAACCAACGTCGACTTGTGGAAAAACTTTGTATTTCTATCGCCATCTTTGATCCACTTCACACGCGACTTTTGAAACCAAAATATTTCCTCCTGCCTCAAGACATCATTAAATTCAGCAATTAACTTCTTCTCCAGATCAACAAGATAATGACACGGTCGACGAGCTAATGATTTCTGTATTCCATTAATTCTAGCTGTGAGGATTTTCTTCTTATGAAAAATGTTGCCAAACCGTTCCTTGTTCCATGGTTCTAAAACTCGCGGCACCTCCTCAATAGAAGAAAGAATGTCCGGATTTCTCTCCCAAATATTTTTGAGTAGTGGAGTACATTCCGGGTGGTAGAACCAAGCTGCCTCGAATCGAAACGGCCGTTTGAATTTTATATTCCTGCTGCCATGGCATGTCATCAAGATTGGATGGTGATCCGAGTGGACCTTCGGCAAGTGGATGAGGTCATTGTTAGGGAATCAAACTTGGCAACTAGTCTGACTAAGAAAGGCAAGAGAACACTACCATTTTCTTTTAACCCTCAGGAGGGGGCTGGGCCTAGTTACATGCCTAAGGAAAAACCAGTTAAGAGTTCTATAAAAGTTCGAAAGCCCAAGGCGAATAAGACAAGTAATATCAGTACACAAAATAAGTTTGACTCCTTATCTAGCTACAATGATCAGGAAGCCACGGACATTGAAAAAACTCATCAAGATGTAAGCAAAGGAAACGAGGCAGAGGTGAGGATACAGCGAGATGGACCAGGAGATGCGGGACAACCTTCTGTTGGGACAATCAGAACTTCTACAAATAGAGACAGTGCAACAAACGTTCATCGGGTCCTCTTGGATATCACGAATCGCCCTAGAGGATCGGAGGATCGTGTTCCTAAAGATCCCAAGTTGTATATGGGAGATCAAAACCTCGGCTTATCAAACGCAGATAGAGGACAACGTAACTGCATGGTGACATAAAACGTTACTGAGCGAGTTGAGAAAGACACACAAATCGGCTCTTGCTCTAGAGACGGCACAACTGATATGTGCGTTATGGAGGGGATGGACTGTTGAGAACCCGATAGAACCATACCACATAAATTAAATGAATATGAAGATTATATCTTGGAATTGCCAAGGGGCCGGTCATGTTGATTTCAGGATGAACTTTAGAGAGTTGGTACGTTCACACGGTCCAGCCGTGGTTTTTATTTTTGAGACAAGGGTGAATCAAGATAGGGCACATGATATTGCATCGAGCTTGGGTTTCTCTAGATTTATTTTGGCGCCTACGAAGGGTATGATGGGAGGTGTTTGGATGTTTTGGAATGAGGTCGACGTCAACGTGGAAATTCTTGAGGTTGAAGACCAAGCCATACATGCGCTTATTAATCCTAATTTGCAAGAAAGGTGGCTTCTATCTGGGGTATACGCGCAGCCAAGGAGGAGTGCAAAAGAACGGATCTTTGAAAGTATAGAAAATCTCTCGAAAGGGTCATCTATACCGTGGCTAGTAATGGGGGATTTTAATGAGGTTTGTTATGCACACGAGAAATCGGGTGGGAGTGCGAGGACTTTGGGCAGACTACGTTTCTTCCGAGGCTTCATGGAGAGGAGCGGCCTCATAGATACAGGGTTTCGAGGTCCGACGTATACTTGGTCTAACAAGAGGGAGGACGGCGGTTTTATTCAAGCACGTTTGGATAGAGCGATTGCAAATCAGGCATGGCTGGACGTGATCATATCCCATTGTTAGTATGACGAAATTTCGGTTAAACCTTAAGGGGCAATTAATTGAATATATAATCAATTTTTATTGCATCTCCAATTCTAATTTGGTACAAAGTCATAGCTTACAAACGAGTACAATAGATTACAAAAATAACCTTTTGACTTTATACAAACTATGTCAACTGTTGCTAATGCTAGCCTATAGGTTGACTTTGTCCAGAACACCAAACACGACACTAGGGATACTTCTGTCAGATGTTGAATCTTCTTGGGATGTCAAATATTGTAGGATGTCGAAATTGCACTAATATGTGGAACGTGCTCGATGTCGGGGATTGCATGGATATCGGGTGCTGTGTAGATGTCGAACTTAGAAGATATCAGAGATGGACTCCATATCAGGGGTAGATATATATATAGGGTAAAGTGGTATACTGAAATACATATAGACATCGAAGGAGTGTATTTAATATGATGTGTAAATAGTGTATTTAATTAATCAGCGTACCTTGACATGCGGTCGGGGCCCATAAATAGATATCGAAGGTGGGGTCCGTCCTCGAGATTTGTGGCGAATCATGTACCATATCGAATATAGATATTTGATATGAGGCAAGATATTGGGTGTAAATTCCCGATTTGCAGTGGGCTTGGGCCAGTAAACCAGCTAGGTTGGCCCATTCGATATTTATCCATATCATGTAGTCCCCTAGTTTAGGAGGTATCGTTGTAAACAATAGTTTTTAAACTAAATAAATTATAGTATCGGTACCTCACGTCCCCCCCCCCCCCCCCCCCCGTTTATATGCGGGGATGGTAACAGCCTGGCAATTTGATATTTTAAATTGTGGGTCCCGTAATATGAAATTGGAAAACGTAGGGAAACGCGTTTAAATAATGTATGCCGTTCACGCCTTGACTTGGGGCATCAATACGAATATTCCAATAAAGTGATCTTGTTGTGTCTATAAATTATAGGGAAAAAAAATTGTATGATAAAATTTTGAAATTGTTACGGAATTCGGGCACCGATATCGAATATAGAGATCGATGTCGACTATAGTATATCGACATCGAATATGGTCTTCAATGTCGAATCAGAGATATCGATATCAAATATGGTATCAATATCGAATATCCCTTATTTTGACATGCCAGATGAACCGTCTGTATTTAATGCGTACTCGACGCGCCTCTCGGGTATAAATAGGAGAAAGAAGGAGAGAGAAAACATTTGTCTTCAAGCGAGAGTGTACTACTTTTGGCAAAGGTATGTCGAAATCTCTATGGATGTCGAATATTCCCTTTTGACATATATATTTCGATATGGAAAAAGGATATCGGGATTCCAAGAGTTCGATATGGGTTACCCGATATCCCTCATTTTATCTGATATCCCTTTTTGACATGAGACAATATATATGCCCTGTTTGTACTTGCTTACCGGGCTACTTTTTGCTTTTTAGGCTTTCCGAGCACATAGTTTAATTTTCGAACACGCAATCAAAGGTGGGTTTCCCGATCTGATTCGAAATTTATAGGCTTTTGTAGTTCTTTTTATTTAATAGTTTGGATTTGAAGGAGTCTTTTCTGCTTGCTAGAAAAATGCTTGAACCAAGAGAGTTTAGGTTGGTTCCTGAGGTTACTGCAGTTGTTCATGAGGATGAACTAGTAGGCGACAATGTTAGTCCTCTGCACCCACTAGAATATGTGCCAATGTCCCAAAGTGATAATGAGATGTGGGACCATAATGATCTAGTTGGTGATTGGTATGGGCATGAGGAGGAGGAGGATGACTCAGACGAGGAGTCTGAAGAAGAAAATGAATACGATTTGGCTGGGGTAGGCGAAGAAAAGCGGTATAGGACGCGAGAGAGATACCAAGATATGGTATCTAGCGTGCTGAATAAACCTAAACACTATTACGACAATTACGATTTGAGTGGTTATGAAATAAGATTCCCAGATAAAGATTAAAGGATGCACACCCCTCTGACGGGTCATATTACCATGAATGCCAAGCATTTCGTCAATGGCTTGAGGTTTCATATTCATCCACGACCAGCATCGTGCTTAGCAGCATAGGTGTTTATCTAGTGCAGTTATCGTCGTATTCTTTTGGGGCTCTGGTAGCGTTCATCTTGGTGATGAAGTCTCTTAACACCTTGTGTGGCGTAAATGAGTTTTGGAAGTTGTTCTCGGTGATCACTAATAAAAAGGGAGGTAGGGGGTTTTACTTTGTGAGAGAAAATGATGGTAATAAATTTTTGACTGCCACCCCAGTCTAGTTATGGGGCCGGAGCGAAGAAACAATTCTTTTATGTTAAAGAAAAGACTGGGAGAGTTTTATTGTTTGCCCAAAGTTTGGTCAAACGCTAAAAGGCGTGGTATTCTAACGGGTGTTGGGGCTCCAACGTGGGAAGATGGTTTTCTGAAGAATTTAGTTAAGAATAATTTTGACCACACACTGTTAGTCAAGGATGATGTCGTGAGAGCTGGTGGCTTATCGCCAAAGACTTATAACAGTCCCCATAGCTTGGGTATATATCTAAAGATGCGTTTTTGCTTTTAGCCTGTTTAAGCAATTATCTGTATTCCTCTCATATGTTATGAGTCTAAGTTACTTGTTATATCTTTCTTGGAATTAATCTCGTGATGGTCACCAAGCTAAGATGCAACAGTATGTCGTTGGCAAGCAATTAGTACTGCAGCTGGTGGTGGGAATGACAGGGCAGATCCCAATGTGCTCAAGCTCGTGAGGGGACTGGTCACCGCTCTCAGGCGAGGGAGATAGGTGACTCTCAAGGTGATAGGGTAACCAGCCCACGAGACCAGGGTGGGGATTTCAGGGATGTTGCCCTAGATGATGCAGGAGGCAGCTCCAGCACTCCTCAAACCACGCCCGCTTATCACAGCACGAGCTCAGGCTTAGCGGGACAAAAGGCCATTCCCTATGGAACCCTCCACCCCATGTGTGTCAGGTCATGCTACTCCTGGCCCTGGAATTAATGTTGGATCCCATGAGTTTAGTAAGAGTGAGGTTGTTAGTGCCATGGGCATGACCTTCCCCTCTTTGGCAATGACTCTACTTTTAGAAGAGCAGGATCGAGCACTCGTTGTGCACCGAGGCATTCATGTCTTCCAAGCTGTAAGTGGTAAACTAGTTTTTTAATCGGTTTCCACTTTCGTTAAATATTGTTAGATGTTGGATTTTCCCTTAACTGATCATCCAACCTGCAGATTTTACTTAGGTTGACAAATTTTTGTCCACAAGTCTAACCGTGGCAAATTATGCTAATGTCGACAAAGCAAATGCGGTGGCGCAAATGGCAGCGGACATAGATATGATGGCCAATTTTGACCCTATTGTGGCTGATAGGGCTATCACGGAGAAGAACCACTCTCTGAGTCAACTTCGTACTGCCAACCAAGTCCTTGCTTCTTCTGGGGCCTAGAACAAGAAACTGAAGTCTGAGCTTGAACAGGCTAAGAAGGATGTCTCTGCCAAGAAGAAAGGCAAGGAAAATGCCAAGCTTTGTGTAGGAGAGATGAAGGCTGAGAATTTGGGCCTTCAATCGGAGCTTACCGAGGCTCTCAGTGCTCTCCAGTTCAAGGTAGAACTCTTGTTTTAGAGTGTTTAACTTTTATATCTTTTTACAATGGGTAACTTTGGTCCTTAGTATCATTTTATTTTGTCGGTTAGGAGCCTTTGCCCGAGATCAAGCAGCGTATTGTGACACAGTTCATGCTGAGCAATACGTATAAGGAGATCAATGTGAATCATGGTTGGCAAGACCGCTAAGAGTGAAAGGATGTGATCGTGGGGCAGATCGAGAGGCTAAACAAACTTTGCGACAACCCAATGAGATGCCATGTGCGGCCTTAATGGGAATCCTCTTGATGACTCGAACTCTGATGAGGACTCTGAGCCCGATGCCTTTGCTGAGATCTTGAAGAAAGAAAGCTTGGTGGTGATTGGCATGAAGGGCGTACCTCCGTACTCGAACTGATAGTCATCGTGGCGCTGCGTTGCTCTTTATTGAATTTTTGTAATAACTTTGGATAATTGTGTTTTCCTGAATATTTTTCAATCCTGATTTTGGGATAACATTTGTTGTTCTAACATTTGTTGTCATTATTCCGACTATCTTTCGGATCAAATAGTTTATTTCAATGTTAAATGATTTTGCGCTCTATTATTGCAATAGATAGGCGTGTTCTTTTGTCATTCGGAAGACGGGGAGTGTGTGTTCCTATTTAAGGGATTGTCCGTCCTATATCTTCTGATAGGAAATGAGTTTATCATTTTTTGATGTAACCCGTAGGATCGGAGATAAGTCTACCCCTTAAGGTATATTTCTGTCGTACTTCGTAGGATATGAGATAAGCCTACCCGTTAAGGTATATTTCTGTCTACCCCGTAGGATAGTAGATAAGTCTACCCATTAAGGTTTATTTCTGTCATATCCCATAGGATAGGAGATAAGTCTACCCGTTAAGGTATATTTCTGCCGTACCTTGTAGGATAGAAGACAAGCCTACTCGTTAAGGTATATTTCTGTCGTACCCCGTAGGACATGAGATAAGTCTACTCGTTAAGTATTTCTATCATATCCCGTAGGATAGGAGATAAGTCTACCCATTAAGGTATATTTCTGTTGTACCCCGTAGGATAGAAGATAAGTCTACCCGTTAAGGTATATTTTTGTCGTACCCCGTAGGATAGGAGATAAGTCTACCCATTAAAGTATATTTCTACCGTATCCCTTAGGATAGGAAATAAGTTATAATATATTTCAGTCGTACCCCGTAGGATAGGAGATAAGTCTATCCGTTAAGGTATATTTTTGTCGTATCCTGTAGGATAGGAGATAAGTCTACCCATTAAGGTATATTTATGTCGTACCCGTAGGATAAGAGATAAGTCTATCCGTTAAGATATACTTTTGTCGTACCCCGTAGGATAGGAGATAAGTCTACCCGTTAAGGTATATTTCTGCCATATCCCGTAGGATAAGAGATAAGTCTTACCTGCAATCACTTTTTGTTGTGGTAAAATTCGCAAGTGCAGGAAATCCTAACAAGTAATAAAGTGATAGATAGGGTTGTCGATCTCACGAGGAATAAATAATTAATTACCAAAATTGGTTCACTCTAATTTTATTTGAGAAACCGGATTTAAGATTTTTCAAGTGAAAATATTAACAATTTACAAAGTATAGGTAAAAACTTTAGTTAAAGTAGGGCATTGAGAGAATAGTAGAACAAGTGTAAATAAACAATAGTAGACAATAAGAGAAGACTTGGGAATCATAATTTCGCCATTATTAGTCTGATCTAAATTTAATTAAGCATATTGTTACGAGTTTCACGTTCAAAATTGTTGTTGGTTATCACCCTTTTTGCTTTATATATTCTTTCTCAAGTTATACATAAATTCTACAGCTTTACAACTAGAAAATGAGTCTAGTTACGAAGATGGGCACATGTATATTTGGTGGTGATTTTATCAACCACATGAAAACGATAGATATATTTCTATTCTATCTGAGAATTCACGGTATTTACTTTGGAGTTATTTCACGAAAATCTCCTCTCGGTTTCAATTCAATCCTTAGTTCATCCAAAAGTTGGCCAGAATTTTAGAAGCATTATATTCACAAACAAATACACCAACTATTTTAACATCGTAACAATACATTTATTTTAGATTATATCATCGTAATTAGGCTACGTCACTATCCTACCAAAGTAAATTTAGCACATAATGCAATATAGGACAAGACTATAAGATAAATATTACATCATAAAGTAAAGAGAGATAAGGAAAGAGAATTTAGAGATCGTTACCGATTTTTACTTCCGTAAAGCCTCTGGTGGACTCGCTCGTACAAACTCCAAATTACTCCTTCAAAATTACAAACTACTAGCGAATACTACTACTGTAAAAAGACTACTTATTGAAGAGAGAATGAAGAAGATTGGTGTGTTCAAATATGGAAAATGTGACGTCTATTTGTAGCTAAACCGAAAAGATAAGACGACATCTCAACCGTTCATTCCATTTTGATCCAATGGTCCAAAATTGTCATATAATTGATGAATTATGGATCACATGATTCATGACACTCTAGAGTCTTCCATTTGAAAGTTTGCAAGACTAAATATAGACCATTGATTAGCCATTTTAATCCGGCAATCATCGAGCGCGCGAGTTGTGTATGTACATTTCAGTTTTGCGTAGCTTCATCGTTTTGGTCATAACTTTCTCTCCAGATGTCAAAATCACAAACCGCTTGTTGCGTTGAAAACTAGACACATGTAGCTTTCCAGTGATTTATAGAACTTAACATAACTCAATCTACACAGGTGTCGGGGAATTTTTGAAATTTCAGTTCTTTATTGACAAATCATATTTCAACCTACTAAACATGAAAACAAACATAAAAAATACCACAAAACTATCAAGAATAATCAAGTAAACAAGTGTAAAAGCATGATAATGATGATTATTTCTCAAACTCATCACTTTGGACATTTTTCAAGATTAAAATTAATAATAGCTAACGACTGAAAACCGGGTAAATTCTGATTTGCGTACGTATCCTGCGATATGAGAATCAAGCCGGCGTATTTCCCCTAGTTTTAGTTACATGCCAACCATATAGGAAAATTTAGGGAAATTCAAATTGTTCAAACATAATTAAAAATGCAGAAATTTAGGAAAAAAAATAGGACTCTAAGACGACTAGTTTGCCATTTGTTGAACTCCAGGTGCAACGACCCCTGGTTCTCCTCCTTCATTGATCATGAAAGCTTGAGTAACATGATGTAGCAGAGCCATGCCTCTTTGTGGTTGCCTATAATCTCATCGACTCCTCCAGTGGTCAGCAACTTCATTTTTTGGTGGTATGTTGATACACGACATGTATCATATTTAGAGCTGGACACTCTTTGATCACATTGTAGGCGGATGGTTGGTCAAAAGTTATGTATTCAACGTTCATGGTCCTCTTGCACGGTTACTCACCAAATGACGTTGGTAGTGTGACTTGTCCTAATGGGACAACCTCGACTCCTCCAAATCCCATGAGTAGGATATTGACATTCTCAATCACATTATGGCCCAATGCCATATTCTCAAAGGCATGGACGAATATTACATTTGTTGAGCTTCTGTTATCGATTAAAAGTTTCTAGACCCCATAATTAGGAATATCTAGTTTATCAACATGTGGGCAATTCAGATTAACTAAGTGGATGACTTTCGGAGTTAGTTGCATCAGATGTCTCTTCGTAAATGTGATCTCCTCCTCAGATAGCTCCTTTAGCTCAGGTAGGGTTATGGAACCCATATATATGCCGTCCTACATCACCCGCATGATCTTTTTACATCCATTGGTAGAATCTGCTCCCGTTGGACCTCCGTTGATCATTGTTATCATCCCCCTTGTTGGTGCATTGACGACTTCATGCCTATGTCCGCTTGGAGTCTCAATGGCCTTGTGTTTATCTTTCGTGGAGAACGACATTTGTTCCTGTTTTCCTTCTCTCTCTCTCTCTCTCGAGTCCTTCAAGTGATGGACGTATTCTATCAACTTCCTTTCATGGATTAGCTTCTCTATCCCATCCTTTAGATCCTTACAGTCTTCTGTATTGTGCCCAGCTTGGTGATGGTACTCGAAGTATTTTTTTGAGTATTTAGTCATTGGGGTCTCTCTCAATTTCCTCGACTCATTGAGAAATTCTTTCCTCTAATCTAAGATAAATACAGTTAGAATGTCCCTATTCAAGGGGGTTTATCTCCTAGGATATTTGTCTCTTTTACGGTTGTTAACGGGTTTGGAATTATCCCCTATTTAACTGAAGATATTTATATTGGGTTGGAACGCCTACCCGTGATTCAAAAAACGATGATTTTACAGAGAATAATAGTGCGAGAATATCCTTTCCTTTATTCACTGAATTCCACTCCTTAACTTGGTTCGTCCTCATCCTTAATTTCATCACCTCCCTTTATATAGAGTTTATTAGGGACAAGTGCTGTTATGCATGTGTCTAGTAAACACATGTGTCGTGATACGCTTAAAAGTGAACAAGATAAGATAAATTTTTATCTGTTTGGTACATCTGCTGACTGGGCGCTGACTAGGGTGGATTAGACCCTTTCCGATAGCTTCGATGGGCTCTGATGGGCTGGCTTCTTAGTTTCCTTCTCTCCGATAGGCGGTACCTATCGGAGGTGCTGGATAGGTGAGTGGGAATGCTTGTCCGATGCTGTTGTAGTTCCGATAGTGGTCCATTGCTAGGTTGCCTTCTTCTGAAGTGTACTCCGATAGGTGTTTATATCTTGGTTGTGAGTTAGGCGTGTCTTCCGAGGGGCCTGTTTTGATTTCTGAGAGCTTTGCTTTGTCTCCGAGGGCTTTACTTAGCCTTCGTGAAGTAATGTTTTTGTGATTCGGGCCCTCGTAGAAGGCTTTCTTAGACTCCATTATTTAGATATAACTTTATTTTAGCATTTGTTCTTTGGAACGATGTTCCGGGGGTAATTGATTTTTGGGGAGTGTTCAGCAAGAAATTTTTCTCATAAGATTCTGGGACCTGGGTCCGTTGTGGTCCCTCTTGGCGCATTGATGGATATTGAAGTTGTGCGGGTCCATCGGGTTTTTTCTTTTTCCGATGCCGTGTCGATATCTATTTTTATTCATCGTTGACTTTCTAAGGGACGCTTAAATATCTCCTCGGATGTCACTTCTATCGCTTCGGGTCAGTGACCGAGGGAGTTGAGCGACATCCGAGGGACCTCCTCATTAGGAGTGGGCACATCTCATCGGAAGTACTCGTGACAATAGTATTGTCCATGTATTATTGCCTATATTTAGGAATAATATCTCCTTTTAGTCTCATGTTTATTTTTTACAGTTAACACTAGCCCCCCCCCAAATTTCGATCGCCTTAGTAGAGGCGAGGGAAATTTTATTTATCGTCCTCAGTGAGGTGAGGGGTTAGTTCGAGTCTTGATCTTTCACATGCTCATTTTTTGGTATTTTTCCGAGGGAGCATGTATATATATATATATATATATATATATATATATATTTTACAAATGGGCCAAAGAGATTTTACCTGATTGTCCTGAACGGCGAACTGTTGGTAACGGTCCAATGGGTCGTGTGCGTGGTGTCTGTACGTGGTAGTTACGTGGAGCTCTAACTAGGTTCCACGTTTTTAAATCCTTGTGACCGCTGTTCCTTCCTGGTTATAAGTAGGAGGATTATATATATATATATATATATATATATATATATATATATTTTAAATTAGCAATTCTCCTTCGAAGCAGAAAGTTTCCTCGCCTTTTTTATCCAGATGGCTTTTTCCACCAGTACTGATCTTCTTGCCGCCTCGACCATTTCTGGGGTCACTGCTCCAATCGATCCTCAGGTGGGGATGGGGGGTGTTTCAACGGGAGTTCTTACCCGTAAAAAGAAGGGCAAAGTTTCCGCAATCGTTGAAGGCGGCGCTTCATCTTCTAAAAAAGCCAGGGTTCCTAAATCGAAGAAGGCCGTTGTTGCTCGCGATTTCGCGAAGATTGAGAAGGTTCCAAGCATTGCTACTCGTGAGCAGGTGCTAGATTTGTTCAACTCCACTGGTGCCTTCCAAAAGAACATGGTGTTTCAAATTCCCGCGAAGGATCAGAGGGCCTGCTATCCTCCTTCAGGGATGTTGACTGTTTATTTTGCCCAAGTGCGGTATGGGTGGCGTTCGTTTATGTCGCCCTTTTTCTGTGAGGTGTTTAAGGCTTGTAACATTTGTCCGAGTCAATTGGTTCCGAACGGATTCGCTGCTCTCTGCATCTATGTCTTCTGGTGCCAGGTAAATGGGTTGGAGTGCGGGGTGGATCATTTCTTTTCTATTTTTGATATAGTGGTTTCACCCGGGGGGTATCCCTTCTATCACGTTCGCCATCGGGATAATAGTAAGCATTCCACAAAAAGGATTTTAGATGCTTCAATAAGTTCACATAGCGTCTGGAAGAACAAGTACTTCTTTGTGCGACCAGCAGAAGGTGTCTGGGATATGCCCTTTGACTGGAGAGAAGGTGCCTCTCCCGTGCACACTTTGGATCAGGAGGTAGTTTTATCTCCGGTGATTTCCCAGCAACTTCTGATGGAGTCGGAGGATTTTTCGAGGTTGTTCGAGACATCCGGGCTTCATAATGTAGTTTTTACCGATGATCGAGTCGAGAAGCCACTGTCCCTATCTCCTGAAGCTCTACATCTTTTCAGTAAGTACCTTGTTTTGGTTCTCGCTTCTTCTTTTGCCATAGGAATAGGCTTAAAACCGTTTGGTGGTCCTTGGATGGTGTAGGGGCTGTTTTGGCGAAGTATTTCTTGCAGTTAGGCCCTGTGGAGCCTATTCCGAGTGGAGCTTCAGGTGTTCCGGAGGCAGAAGGAACTCATGAGGATTACACACCTTTGTTTATAGATGCCAAGGGGGTAATCTAGAACGTGGTTCCATTACGCCTAGTGGGTCCTTTAAGATTAGTTTTGGTACGGTTTTTGGGTCCGATACAGGAAGTTCTCCGATGGTTTCAGAGGAAGCCATTTCCACGAGACCTGAGGTAGTGGCTATATCCTCGAGGGAGCCGTCTCCGAACTTTCCTGGCAGAGTTGCGCTCTTATCTCTGGCAGCTCCGGAATTCTCGGAGAGGGTAGTGTCCGAGCCCGTCCCTCTTGGTAATATATGGTTGGTCTTTACTAAGATTTTTCTGAAATTTTTGGAAGGGGTTGGGCTTTTATACCGATGTTCTCTATTCCAGTGCAACTACTGTGGATAAGGGCAAGGCACCTATGATTGAGGAGCCTGTCTCCTTCAGTAAGCCACTTTTGCTTAGTTTTTTCCTCTTGGTGTAGTAATTTTTCTAGTTTCATTCTTTTTTTTTTATGCATGTACGCTATCTTTTGTAGAGGAAGAGTTCTTGGCACAGTTTAAGGTTCCTGACTCGGAAGCTTCACTGGGGGGCTCCGGGGACACAGGAGGAATTCGATTCCTCTCCCGAAGACAGAGATGTCAAAGTGGAGTTGTTGGGCTCATTGGTGGGAGAGTTAGGTACGTCCATAGCTGCGGGAGGTTCTCGGGCTCGGTTTACTGATTCGGATGTGGTGACGCCAGCTCTGGGGACTAGCCCTTCGAGGGATTCCATTCTGGTGACCCTGTCTCCGAGGGGGTATTCTTTTCAAACACCCGTGCTTCCTCGGGGACTAGAGGGGCGGCCTTCGTCTTGGGCAGTGGGGGACGCTTATCAGAAGATTCTCCAGTTTTTTACTTCCTCCAATTCTATACCTGCCGAAGGGTTCCAATTCTTATACGCTAGCCTCAACTGGATGGGGCTTACGGTAAGTTCCAAGTCTCCTCTTTTGGTTTTTGTATTTTGCTTCTTTGCGTTATATGATACTTTCCTCACTTCTCGTAGATAGGAAAAACTCGGGAGGCAGTCACCTCCGTTGAGAAGCGCGGGTTGAAGGATGTGGAGGAGGTGAAAGTACTCCGAGATCGACTGCTTCAAAATAATATCCCGTCCTTAAGGAAATATCGGATGGTTTTCTTAGACATGGCGCAGAGTATGGCCTTGTCCTCAGAGTAATTTTCCGGGTTTTGTAAATAAGTTTTGATGGGGATTACCCAACTGGAGGGGGGATCTATTGCGGCATTCACCTCTTTTCCTATAGTCTTCTCGGATTCATTGATCTGGAGTAGAGTGATCCTACGGGTGTGGACCGCAGCCATTTGACTGGCCATTTTTGATAAAGCATCTGCCTCTTGGTTTTCCCCTCGTGGGATTTGGGTGACTTCGCACTCCTCAAACCATCCTTGTCTTTGATGAACTAGTCGAAGGTAATCCTGCATTCTTCCATCTTTCACTTCATACAAGTCATTGACTTGCTGAACAATTAGTTGAGAGTCACTATGGACGAGCAATCTTTTAATTCCACCTTCTCGGGCGAGTCTTATTCCAATCAGAAGGGATTCATACTCAGCTTCGTTATTGGAAAGAGGGTAGTCAATCCTGACCGCGAAGTGGAGTCTCTCCTCTTCTACATCCTGATTCACAAGCACTATTCCCCCCCCCCCCCCCCATGTGTGCTTATAGAAGATCCATGTACATAGGCATGCCATAGAGGATCCTTCTCCTCGGACCCGATGCCTGTTAATTCCATTACAAAGTCCGCCAAGACTTGCGCTTTAATGGAAGGTCTCGGGGCGTATGAGATATCATACTCAGTGAGTTCTACAGCCCACTTTATCAATCGCCCGATGACTCGGGCTTATTAAGGATTGCCCTCAGAGGGTGTTTTGTTGACACAGTGATCGGATGGGAGAGGAAATAAGGACGTAAATTACGTGTTGTGGTAATCAAAGTTAGGACAAGTTTTTCAGTCAGGGTATACCTGGTTTCTGTTCTGAGGAGGGTTTTGCTGACGTAGTACACCGGATGATGCTCTCTGTCTTGCTCTTTGACCAATACAGCACTGATGGCTTCTTTCCCCACCGATAGGTAAAGGAAGAGTTCTTCTTGAGGTAAAGGTTTTACCAACATGGGAGGCTTCAACATATACCTCTTCAATTCTTCGAGGGCTTTTTCGCATTGGGGAGTCCACTGGAATTCCTTAACATTTCGGAGGGTTTTGAAAAAGGGAAGTCTTTTTTCCGTGGATTTGGAAACAAATTGGCTCAGGGAGGCCATTCTGCCCATCAACTTTTGAACATCCTTGACCGTCTTTGGGGTGGGTAGTCCTATGATAGCCTCCGCCTTCTCGGGATTTACTTCTATTCCCTTTTCGGTGACCATAAATCCCAAAAATTTCCCTCATTGGATTCCAAAGGAGCATTTTCTAGGATTAACCTTCATTCCGAAGTTATCCATGATAATTAATGCCCTTCGTAGGTCCTCGGGGTGTTCTTCAGCAGTGTTACTTTTAACTACAGTATCATCCACGTAGACTTCTATGGACTTTCCGATGAGTCCCTCAAACATGAGACTTACCAGCCTTTGATAAGTGGCACCGGCATTTTTAAGTCCGAAGGGCATTACTAGGTAGCAGAACGTGCCCGCGTCGGTAATGAAGCTAGTCTTATCTTGGTCCGCTACTGCCATCGGGATTAGATTGTACCCCTGGTCCCCATCTAGGGTTGATAATAGTGCACACTCAGCAGTGGAGTCGACCAATTGATCTATGTTGGGCAAGGGATAGCAATCTTTCGGGCAAGCCCCGTTGAGATCGGTAAAGTCAACACACATCCGCCATCTTCCTCCATGTTTGGGAACTAGTACAACGTTAGCTAACCATTCGGGGTAAATGACCTCTCAGATTTGCTTTAGGTTGAGAAGACGTTGGATTTCCGAGCGGATGATTTTATTGCGCTCATGCCCCATCTTTCTCTTTTTTTTGTTGGATAGGCTTAACACCAGGTTTCACATTAAGAAAGTGCTGACATACCTTGTCACTGATTCGCCCAGGCGGTCCTCCCTCCCACGAGAAGAGGTGATGAAACTGTTGGAGAATAGAGGTTAGTTGGGCTTCCACTACGGGTTTCATGTTGGTGCCCATCTTAATCACTTTCTCAAGGTGTCCTTCCACTATTTCCACTATTTTCAATTCTTCCACTGGTTGAACTCGAATCTCTTCTGCTTTGCGCTTCTTGTTGCTTCCGAGGGGGAACTCGTCCTCCCCCGAGGGAATAGCATTCATGCGGCATTCCCTGGCCTGAGATTGGCTTCCTCGGACTTCTCCGATACCCGAAGGGGTAGGAAATTTTACCTTAAGATGTAGAGCAGAAGGGATCGCTTCGAAGGCTCGGATGGAAGGTCTTCCACATATAGCGTTATATGTTCGGGACGAGGCCTCTACAACCCAAAACTTAATGGGCTCTGTTATTCGAAGGGCTCCCTCCCCCCATGACATTGGCAGGATCACTGTTCCTAGAGTGTGGCAGGCTTCTCCCGAGAAACCTACTAAGGGAACATCCGCCGCCTCTAGGTGTTCTTTTTTCAATCCCATGGCTAGGTAAGTGGGTAGGAACAAGACATCTACTGAGCTACCCGTATCAATGAGGATTCGCTGAATTGCAACTCCATGGATAACGGCCATGACTACTAGGGGATCTTCGTGGGGGTAAATTATACCTCTCAGATCCTCGGATCCAAAAGTAATGCTAGGTAGCCTTGTTCCTTGAACGGAGCACACGGGGGGTCCTTGTTCTGTTCGCCTGGCTTCCTTTAGATACTTCTTCTTCTTACCTTGGGGCGCTATTAAGATATCTCCCCCCTCAATCATGTTGATTGTTCGTCCCGACGGGGCGTTATCTTCATATAATTCCGGTGGATGGGGTAAGGTCCGATGCCCTGTCATTCTTTCTCATGAGTTCTGCTGACGCCCCCTATCCATTCTCGGGGCCGTCTATGTTCTGAGGTTCTTTCCCGAGACCGGCGGTGTTCTGTGGTTCTCCCTCGGGGCCAGCCACTAGGAGTTGCTTCATTTTGTTCCCTTCTTGACCTTTCCCATACATTCGTTCTGGGTTCTTCAGGATTACTTTCTTTAAGATAATTCTTCAAGTATCCCACTTCTAAAAGGCGAAGTACTTCTCTGCGAAGGGTGGTACATTCCTCGGTTGTATGTCCGTAGGTTTTATGATATTTACAGTACTTACCCGTGTCCTTGTCTCGATTAGGGAATTTGGTTGGCAGAGGCCAATGCAACTCGTTATTGCCTCTCATTACGTTGAGTACCTCCGGAGGAGTAATAGTCATTGGGGGTAGCGGTACGGGTCGAAGGAATTTTTTAACTATACCGCCTTCGTCTCTTCGTGGGTTAGGTTTTCCTTCTTTACTCTTTTCCTGAGCTTTTGTTTCCCTCTCGGCACGCTTTAGATGCTAATTGTCCTCATGTTCCATGCGCTTCTTCGTACCTTCCGCTTCCTCTATTAAAATGTATACCTCGGCCTTCTGCATGAGCTCGTTCATGTCCGTGATGCGATTTCCCATGAGATATCGGAAGAAATCCCCCGTTCGAAGCCCCTGAGTTAGTATGTCCGCCAGTATGGTCGGGCTGACGTTCGGGACATCCAGCGCCTCGTCCGTGAAACGTTTTATATACCCTCGTAGGGGTTCATCTTTCTGCTGTTTGACCGTGAAGAGATGGGTAGCGGATTTGGGATATCGCCGGTTGCAGGCAAATTGCCACACAAATAAGTGGGCTAGTTGGTCAAAACTCGTAACTGAGTTAGAAGGAAGGTGAGTGAACCAAGCTTGTGCTCGCCCGTCGAGGGTAAATGGGAATACGCGGCATAAAACATGATCCGGGGCCGAGGGTAAATGGGAACACGCGGCATAAAACATGATCCGGGGCCGAGGATAAATCCATTCCAACCAGGTATTGGTGGATGTGGTCTTGACGGTTCTTTCCATCATCTTCTCCAATATATAGGGGAACATTAACCGGCCGCATCCCTGAGGGGACAGAAGCTAGGGCAATTTCAGGAGAAAATGGGGAGGTTTTGAATGTGGGATCCTCTTTAGGAGCCATGGTTTTCTTAATATCACTTAATTCCTTGCGTAAGCCATCCATTACTCCCCATAGGGTGTGATCACTATCTCCCCGATATTCCGAAGGAGGGGAAAATTCTCTTCCTCGGCACCTCCTTGGAGTTCTCTCATAACTAACGTACCTTGGTGACTCTTGCAGGGGTTCGCGGTACCAAAAGACAGGAGTTGGATTTCGTCCCATATAGGGGGTACCTTCTTCCGAGGGGAAATTTCTATGCCCGAGGGAGACAGAGGACCAGTTCCGAGAGTTTTCCCTCATTCGCAGGGTTGGCGTAGCCGTGGCATCCACAAGCCTTTCATAAACAGAACGGGGAACATTAATAAAATCTCTAGTATCTGATGGGTCAAACGGATAGTTTGACAAGGTTTCCTCTGAGTCGTTACGGCGAGTTTGAGAACTTTCACTTTCGAATCGATCATCCATCGTGACCACTCCCACGTTTGTTGAATACTCTCGAGGGCAGATATTATGGCGTTCACACAGACGACGCCACTTTGTTAACGGGTTTGGAATTATCCCCTATTTAACTGAAGATATTTATATTGGGTTGGGACGCCTACCCGTGATTCAAAAAACGATGATTTTACAGAGAATAATAGTGCGAGAATATCCTTTCCTTTATTCACTGAATTCCACTCCTTAACTTGGTTCGTCCTCCTCCTTAATTTCATCACCTCCCTTTATATAGAGTTTATTAGGGACATGTGCTGTTATGCATGTGTCTAGTAAACACATGTGTCGTGATACGCTTAAAAGTGAACAAGATAAGATAAAGTTTTATCTGTTTGGTACATCTGCTGACTGGGCGCTGACTAGGGTGGATTAGACCTTTTCCGATAGCTTCGATGGGCTCTGATGGGCTGGCTTCTTAGTTTCCTTCTCTCCGATAGGCGGTACTTATCGGAGGTGCTGGATAGGTGAGTGGGAATGCTTGTTCGATGTTGTTGTAGTCCCGATAGTGGTTCATTGCTAGGTTGCCTTCTTCTGAAGTGTACTCCGATAGGTGTTTATATCTTGGTTGTGAGTTAGGCGTGTCTTCCGAGGGGCCTGCTTTGATTTCCGAGAGCTTTGCTTTGTCTCCGAGGGCTTTACTTAGCCTTCGTAAAGTAATGTTTTTGTGATTGGGGCCCTCGTAGAAGGCTTTCTTAGACTCTAGTATTTAGATATAGATTTATTTTAGCATTTGTTCTTTGGAACGATGTTCCGAGGGTAATTGATTTTTGAGGAGTGTTCAGCAAGGAAGTTTTCTCGTAAGATTCTGGGACCTGGGTCCGTTGTGGTCCCTCTTGGCGCATTGATGGATATCGAAGTCGCGCGGGTCCATCGGGTTTTCTCTTTTTCCGATGCCGTGTCGATATCTATTTTTATTCATCGTTGACTTTCCAAGGGACGCTTAAATAACTCCTCGGATGTCACTTCTTATCGCTTCGGGTCAGTGACCGAGGGAGTTGAGCGACATCCGAGGGACCTCCTCATTAGGAGTGGGCACATCTCATCGGAAGTACTCGTGACAATAGTATTGTTCATGTATTATTGCCTATATTTAGGAATAATATCTCCTTTTAGTCTCGTGTTTATTTTTTACGGTTAACAACGGTCATTTCTATCCATGTTCCATCCTTCTTTTCTCATGGGGTGGCTCTATATCTGATCTGGTGCTTGCTTTATGGCCAACATCTTATCATGGAAAACAGTATGATATGTCAATGAGAGCCACTTGATCCCCTTTAGGCTCTTCCACCTTCAGTTACTACTCGTTGAATCTTTTCATAAAGTCCTCAAGACTTTCCTTCTCATCATGCTTGATTGAATTCAGGTGGTTCAGATTTGTATGCGTCCTCTTTTGTCTCGAGAATCGACTCTCAAACCTCTTTCTCAGTCGATCGTAGATTGTTATCGAGTCGACGAGTATCCTCGTGAACCAATCTTGTACCGCGCCAGACAAGGTTGTAGCAAATATGTGTGCCTTCATGTTATTAGAAAATCCATGTAGAGTTAGTATTCCATCTACATAGAAGTGGTGTTCACGTGGGTCACTTTTTTCATCATAAGTCTTGAGTAGTGGGATTTTATCCCCCTTATCCAATGCTTCGGCCTCAATCTCGTCACAAAAAAAGGTGTAAGACTACGGTGACCCGAGGCTTGCACGAGTTTGCGGTGCACTTTCTCCTTCTCTTGGTTCATTTGTTCCATTCTTCTCGTTATCTCCCTCTTCTCTGCTCTTGCGTTGGGGACTCTATCCCCTGAGACTCGTGAAATCGGGTGATCCCTCCTAGACTCGAGCTCGTCCTCTCAGTGTTGGCCCTTGGTCCTCATGATCAGGCCTCTTGTCTTAGGCTCTTGGGGGCGAGGTGGCAAAGTTCTAAGATCGGGCGCCTATTGATGTGGCATGGCGGCGGCGAGGGCCGCGGTCACGGTTGCTTGGACAATAACATTGATCTCAGCGACCACTTCTGGTGGTGGGACATCTAGTACCGCAGGTGCGGGAGCCGGTGCTGGTGCCCGAGGGGGAGGTGGGACTTGTGTTCGTTGCTCAACAATCGGGTTTGGTAGCGATCCCCCCAACTAGAGCGTTTTCAGCAGTTAAGTTTTCCATTATTTCCCTCTAAGATTGCTATCCAGTCCTCCGTCGCATCCTAACGTCCTTGTCTGTGAATGTGGTATTCCCACAGAAGGTGCCAATAATTTCGTACAAAGTCGTAACTTACAAACAAGTAGAAGAGATTACAAAAATAACCTTTTGACCTAATACAAACTATGTAAAATATTGCTAATGGTAGCCTATAGGTTGGCTTTGTCCGGAACACCGAAGACGACACTAGGGATGCTTCAGTCAGAAGTCGAATCTTCTTGAGATGTCGAATATCGTACGATGACGAAATTGCACTGATATGTCGAAGGTGCACGATGTCTGGTATTGCGTTGATATTGGGTGCTGTGTAGATGTCGAACTTAGGAGATATCGAAGATGGACTCCATATCGGGGGTAGATATATATCGAGTAAAGTGGTATATTGAAATGCGTATAATATCGAAAGAGTGTATTCGATATGTTGTATGAATAGTGCATAGAGAAAAATGCAAAACTAGCCCCAACCTATAGGCCTTTTTTCGAAACTATACCCAACGTTTGAAAAGTTGCAAAACTATATTCAACCTTTGCATTTCGTTTAAAACTAGCCCTAACGTTTAAATCCGGCCACTTTTTAAATTTTAAAGGGGCAAAATCGGTACTACACTTCTAATTTATAAAAATAAATCATTATTTCACCTATTATTATATTAAATCAAATGTAATTAAACTATTATTTCTTAAAAGTATATCTTTATATATTAAAAAAATATTTAATTCCTTAACATATATAAATACATAAAAAAGTATATCTTTATATATTAAAAACAATAAGATATTTAATTCCTTCATATATATAAATATATATAAGAAATATATCTTATATTTAATTCCTTCATATATATAAATATATATAAAAATATATCTTATATTTAATTCCTTAATATATATAAATATATAAAAAAAAGTATACATTATTTCAAAAATATAATTTTTATTATTGAAATCAACAAAATAATATATATATATATATAATTTCTTTATTATTGAAATGCAAAAAAAAGATTTAAAATATATCATCTTTTATTACTGAAAAAAAAAAAAAAAACATCTCTCCACCCTACCCCTACCCACCCCCCCTCACTCGGCCCCACCTCCCCGACCCATCCCCACCTACCCCATACGCACCGGAATCGCGGTTGCAGCGGTGGTGGTGGCGGCGTCGATTTGACGCCACCACCAATGCAACCGCGATTCCAGTGGGTGTGGGGTGGGGGCAGGTAGGGGGTGGGTCGGGAAGGTGGGAAGGTGGGTGGGGTTGGGGGTTGGGGTAGTGGTGGGGAGATGGGTTTTTCTTTTTTTTCTTTCAATAATAAAAAAATGATATATTTAAAATTTAATATTTTTTTATGAATATATTTGTGAAATGTCTATTTTGCCCTCGACCAAAACGAAGTATGATGTCATAACGATGACATATGACGTTTTTCAGCCGGATTTAAATGTTAGGGCTAGTTTTAAACAAAATGCAAATGTTGGGTATAGTTTCGCAACTTTTCAAACATTGGGTATAGTTTTGAAAAAAGTCTATAGGTTGGGGCTAGTTTTGCATTTTTCTCTAGTGCATATTAATTAATCAGTGTTCCTTGAATTGCAGACCGAGCCCATATATAGATATCGAAGGTAGGGCCTATTTCCGAGATTTGCGGCGAATCATGTACCATATCGAATATAAATGTTTGATATGAGACAAGATATGAGGCGTAAATCCCCAATATGCAGTGGGCTTGGCTAGTAAACCAGTTAGGCTGGCCCATTCGGTATTTATCCATATCAAATTCATTGTGTAGTGCGTGTTAGCGTGATGCACTGAAATAAGAAATCCGCATATTTTGTTTTTGGGGAAATTCCATAATTGATCCGTATATATTTTGGGTTTATTCTAGTTTTGCTTTGTTGAATATTAAAAACTTTAATGTTTATGAAGGTATTTTCAACATATTATAACAAATAACGATATATACATTGTGGCAAATATTTTATTTTCATTTTTCCAAATTAAAATTGAGACATTTCATTCTCTATTGAAAGAGAAAAAACCTATGAAACTTGGAGAAAGTATAGAAACAAGCCGTAAAATATGGAGTAATTATAAGGAACTCCTCATATTTGAAAAATTGCACAAACATCCACTCGTGGCTAACTTTTATTTAAAAACTATTGAAAAGACCCCCTAAATTTCCAAAAAGAATTCTTTATTTTTGATTTTTTTACAAATAAAAATAAAAGAGAGTTTATAATATTCTAAGCCATTTGGAATTCCTTTCAATTTTATGAAGCTTGATAAATGAGGGACACAAATTTAGGCTTAATAAATTCAATATATTTTTCAAACAAATAAAGTATTTTATACTTATGTAATTTCTCTAACATAAGTGGTCTTTGTAGTTATTCTAAACCTCAAGAATTGTTTGTTAGTTTGTGCAATTTTCTCCAGTTCTTGTGATTGGAAGGGGAAGTGGTAATAAGTTTGTTGGTTGATCTTCTAACTTATTTTTGTCGTCACATTATCTTCTCTACACAAAACCCAATGCTGGAGAATATGCATCAATCAATCCAAGCTGGCACGTAGTTCAGTTTAGTTAGTTGACCTAAGAAGTATCGAAACTGGGCCCCGCATAGAAGTAGAAGAACTCTCCATTCCCACAAACCCCAAGAAATAAATTTTGTATTTAATGATTCTTTTAGTGTTGAAATTTATTTAATACTGTTTGTTATTCTCCTAATCAAATCAATCGTTCTTCTCACGCTTCCCTTCAATAGTAAACAATTTGCTTTGTACAGAAAACAGAAAAAAAAAAAAAAAGGTTCATTGTTAGTAGAATTTTGTGAAAGAGAAAGGTACATATATACATACATCCCTTCATATTTCTTTTTGAAAAAGGGTAAAAAGAAAAAAAAAAGTGAGAAGTGAGTTTTGTTCTTTGACAATAAGCTCTCTTTATTGTACACACATTTGATACTGAAAGCCTTAAAGGGTAAACAGAATCGCATATATATATATATATATATATATATATATATATATATATATATATCTACCTATTTTGTTCATTCATTCTGTAAATGTGTGTGTGCATGTGTGTTTTCTGTAACTAGATTTATCTTTTTTGTTGAGGTATGTATTTATTACTATTGTACTTAAGCAGCTCAATATTTATCTATTTATTAAATGTTGGTTTTTCTCTCTTTTTTTTCAAGATGTTTGATGAGCATGTAGTTCCAGGAGAAATGCTAATCATATCTTTGTAAGTTGGGAAAGATATATAATGCAATGTCTTTGTTCTGGTGAACACTTGGTTGGAGGTGAAAATATGGTCCTTTCGTCTGAATCTCGAGCTGGAGAGACCACTCCAAGGAAGCCTGATACTGCCAATATTGAAGAGGCTGAAATATCATTACGCGAGACCGGTTCTTTAAATTACGAGGTTATTTTGGTGCTGAAATAACATCACTCATTGGATATCTTGTTTGCCCTTTCCTTGTTTCTATTAATTTGAGTGTACTCGTGCTGCTTCTGAATAAGCATTTCTCCCAAATGGTATGCTGTTTATATTACCCCTTGACTAACAAAACTGTGATATTGTAGGAAGCTAGAGCACTACTAGGGAGGTATGAGTATCAGAGAGGGAACATAGAAGCAGCCTTACATGTATTTGAAGGAATTGATATTACTGCTGTCATTCCAAAGATGAAAATCACGCTAGCCGGAAAAGGAGAAACTCGTAAGAGACATTCCCAGAATTACGGGACGCCACCTATGTCAGTACATGCTGCTAGTTTGCTCTTGGAAGCAATCTTTCTCAAAGCAAAATCATTAGAAGCACTTGGGAGGTATAAAGGTAGTTTATGTACCAACTACAAAGAAATCCTGCTTTAATATGTCTCCCATTCTCCTTTTTATCGCTTTCGCCAACATCAACTAACATCTGGAATTTTCTTTACTTCTTAAAATATTTCTTTGGCATTAATTTTCCTTCATTTTATTGCGCACGAGCAAGTTATTTCGTTTAATTGGGTGATGAGGGTAAATGTGATGCTATCATTACCCATAAAAAATCAATTCTGAACATGGGACTGTACCCCAATGTTTGTTTGCAACTATAGAGCTTCTTTTTTATTGTTTTGAGAGCTTGTGCTGCTCTTACCAATTCAGGGGGGCCTTATTGACTAAACCACCAGAAAAAAACTTGAATGGAAAGATGTCTGGGCTTCGACAAAACTGAAAACAGAACAGACAACATACAAAAAGAGAATTTGGTTCAGAGTCTCTATTCCACATAAATATACAAGGCAACTTCATTTGCGTGTATGAATAGGCGATATATAAATATCGTGGAATAGAAGTTGAGCCTCGTTTGCATATTTATATTTGTTTGTTTATCAGTTCTGTAACTCCAGACATCTTTTCTATGCCAAGTTTCTTTGTGTGGCTTAATTATAAATGCTGAAACATAATTTTTCTATCTTATACCCGATGTTTTTGGAACGGTTGTCTGATGTAGGTTTTCAATCTTCTTTGCAGAGGCTGCTCAATCATGCTCTACTATTCTGGATATTGTTGAATCTTCCTTACCAGCAGGGTTGCCTGAAAACTTTGCTGCTGATTGTAAATTGCAGGAAACTGTAAACAGTGCTGTTGAGCTGCTTCCAGAATTATTTAAACTTGCCAATTCTCCTCGTGAAGCAATCTTGTCATACCGCCGGGCGTTTCTTCATCAATGGAACCTTGATGCACAAACTACTGCTAACATCCAAAAGGAGTTTGCCACTTTCCTTTTGTACAGTGGAGCTGAATATATCCCCCCTAATCTAAGGTCCCAAATAGAGAACTCATTTGTTCCAAAAAACAATATTGATGAGGCTATTCTTCTGTTGATGATTCTTTTAAGAAAAGTTTCTCAGAATAGAATTGAGTGGGATCCTTCATTTATAGATCACCTTTCATACGCATTCTCTATAGCAGGCGGACTCAGGGCCTTAGCTAATCAAATTGAAGAGCTGCTTCATGGAGTTATGGATTGGAAAGGAAGGTATCATATTTTGGCTCTCTGTTATCATGGAGAAAGTGACAACGCGGATGCTTTGGGTTTATGGAAAAAATTGTTGAAAAGCCACGGTGGTTCAACATATTTACCAGCTCTATTATTCGTTTCAAAGTTATGCGGTGGGAGCGAGAGCTCAAGATTTGCAGAAGATGGTATTCGGTTTGCCCGTAGAGCAGTTGAAAACTCACACGGGAGATGTGAGCGCTTGATGGGTGCAGCCAATTGCATGTTGGGCATTTCACTATCAACAAGTTGTCGATATGGCTTGAGTGACTTTCAGAGGATGGAAAAACAATCTGCGGCTCTTAAGTACCTGGAAATTGCTGGGAAAATAACAAAAATGAAGGACCAGACTATTGTTTACCATCTCTGCTTAGAAAATGCCAAGCAGAGAAAATTAGATGCAGCACTTCATAATGCGAAAAACTTGCTTCAACTGGAAGGTGGATCTAATCTTAAAGGGTGGATTTTACTGGCTCGAATATTATCTGCCCAGAAATGGTTTTTTGATGCTGAGACTATTGTTAATGCGGCTTTAGATCAGACTGGAGTATGGGACCAGAGAGAACTACTCAGAACTAAGGCTAAACTCCAAATTGCCCAGGGTCGAGTGAAGGACGCTGTTGGGACTTATTCTCAGCTTCTTGCTGTCCTCCAGGTTCAAAAGAAAAGCTTTGGTTCTAGGAAGAAGCTCAAGGTGCATAATTTTACATCTTACAATGATTTTACAGTCAGTTTTATTGCATATCAACAATAATTTTACATGTTATAAGCTTTTGGTTCTCTCCATGCAGTTTTATTACATATCAGCTATAATTTTTTTTTTCTTACTTCACCTCGGTTGTATCTATATGACGTGGTGTTTGACATAAGTGCCTTCTTTTTTGTGTCTGATTGACAGTTAGGCATAAGCCATATCCAAAATTTAGAGCTGGAAACATGGCATGATTTGGCTTCCATGTACATAAGATTGTCACAATGGCGCGATGCTGAACTCTGTCTTTCAAAGTCTGCAGCTATTAGTTCCTTTTCAGCTTCTAGATTGCATGCCTCTGGTACACGATGCTTGCTCTTGATATACTCTCTTCCTATATCCTTCTCATTTATCATGCCGCTCCTATTTCCTTTTTAATCAAATGAACATTTTCAATATCATTTGGTGCTTCCACACACAAGGGAGCATAGGAAGTACAAGTCTAATATATACCTACTTTTATGGGTGCTTCACTATTGGTTAGCTATTTGAGATTACCAAAGTACAATGGACTTGAGAAGTGGGATCTGCTTCCTTTGTTGAGTCTCTAGCTCATGAATTATATAATGTCATAAAATTGCTTCTACTCTCTTGAGTTTTTGTGGATGTGAGTATCTTCTATTTGATTATATCAAGTTTTCAAACTATTTCATGAAACTTTAATAGATGTAAACTATTTTCTGAATAAGGAGATGTGTTTTCAAGTCAAGAATAAGACGACTTTATCTTAGAGGATATGAACAATTTGATATCTGATTATGGGGAGAAGGGAGATCCTCTAAATGAATCGGAAAACTGTCATCTGTAGATAAATATCAACAATGGGATGAAAAGAGTTTAGAACCATTGGTAGATGGACTAAACTTATTCGTCCAACTGAAACCTGAAGCCAATGGCAATAAGACCCTGAGTTGGGCACCTCCTGACTTTGTGAACATACAATTAAGCCGGTTATATCTTTTGGGATTGACCTCATGTTAGCCTATATGCAATATTATTTTACCTTCAAGAATCGGTGTTACTGTAATCATTTAAACAGTAGGAGAAGTTTTTGTGATTAAGATCACACCTCAAAATGTAAATATAATCCTTTTTCTTTACCATTGGTTTCTTTTTCATGCATGCAGGTTTGCTGCATGAAGCTAGAGGCCAACACAAAGAAGCTTTGAGGGCATATGAGCTTGCCTTGGAAATTGATCCAACACATGTCCCAAGTCTCGTCGCCATGGCTACGACTCTAAGAAAGGTTGGTTGTCAGTCACCGTCAATCATAAGAAGCCTTCTGACTGAAGCTCTACAACTTGACAGACAGAATGCCGCTGCATGGTATAATCTTGGCCTCATTTACAAGGAGAGAGGCCATGCGGAAGCTGCTGAATGTTTCCAAGCTGCTGTGTTTCTCGAAGAGACGGAACCCATTGAGCCCTTTCGATGATACCCCATGGTTGGTGCTATTGAGTAAAACACTTGTAATATATTTTGTAACCATGTACTTGTTGAGACTTGAAAGGGCAATAAGAGTAGAAAATTTTGTTCTTTGTAACAATTTGTATGGAAAATAGGTATATGATGCTTTGTCCTTTTCATATATCTTGGTGTAGACTGTGGAAGTTAAGGGTATATAGTTTAAGATACAATAGTCAATTATCCAAAGTGTACAACTAATAGATTAGATTATTCATTTTTCAAACCTGTTGTTATAGTTCATGAATCAAATACTTTTATTTTGAGTGACTAATATTTTGGTTATTTGGACAGTAGCATAGTTCAAACTGGATATTTTTGAATGAAAGAAGACTTTTATGACAGTGTTTACATTGATAGTGACAGTTGCCTCTCTCCTGTCCTTTTTGTTACCAGGATACAAAAATAGATTAATGTCAATTAAAGAGCAAAATCATGCCGTGAGTCACGTGATTGAGTAACGCGAAATTATAATCTTTTTTGGACGAGACAAACAAAAAAGTAGTCAAGTCCAAGAGTGTGAACAGTACATCTTCAATAATGCTAGAAACAAAAGGTTAAGAAAGGGCCTCAGACAACGACAAGCAAACAAACTTTGTTGGCCTACAGAGAGAGAGAGAGAGTAATAGAAAATCAAAATAAACCTTAAGTAGATAGATTTTCTCTGTCTGCCCCTGCCCCACTCTAAAGTAGAATGCATTATTATTAATTAGTTCATAAATGTCCCTTTTTTCTTCAGTAGTGTGACTGTGGGTGACTTCATTAAGTAGCTATTTCTCGGAGAGGGAGAGAGAGAGAGAGAGAGAGAAGAAGAGAGATGGAATTGGAAAGTGGGAAAATGGAAAAGGCAGGGCCTTCTTGTGTAAGTGGCTCAGTTGTGGAAGAGAAAAAACAAGAAATTGAGGAAGATGAAGAAGAAGTTAAAGGGTTTTTTGGTAATTTTGATCCTGGTCCACTTCTTCCTCTCAAAGAGCAGATTGAGAAAGACAAGGTTTCTTGTTCTTACTTCTTCTTTTCTTATCTTTTGTGTGTGTGTGTGTGTGTGTTTTCTTTCTTGTCATTTTTAGTTCTTTTTATCACTGAGATTAAGTGGTTTCTTGGTTGACTATTAAACCTTAAAAAATGTGTAATCTTTGACTACAATATGGTGTTTTAAGCAGAAACTGATGCTAAGACTGCTATGGTTATGTCATATGTGAACTTCGCCAATTTGGAGTGAATTTTGAAGTGCTACCTTTTGTGTCCGTTCAAATATTTTGAAGCTATTATGAAAAATGATCAGTATTGTATTTTGGTTTTTTAAGAGCTGAAACAAAAACCTTTTTTTTTTGTTTTGTATTTATGAAATGTATGTCAAATTGTAGACCATGTTAACTCCTCACTCATCAAACAATAGAATGAAATGTCAAGTATTGCGATCAGTTTCAGTATGTGTAGATTAGTTAAGAGGATGCTTTACAATGATTAAATTACAATTGCTGATGAATATTATTACATAAGGAGATTTCGAACAATTAGAAATAACCGGAGGTGGTTTTGCTATTAAGTTTGATGTTGCCACATTGGTAGATATGAGATTGGTTTCATTTTCATTGATTTAGGAGGATGATAGTTTAAGAAGGTGGAAGGAGAAGCTGCTCGGTTGCCTCGAAAGTGATATGAATGGTGTGTCTTACTTCCCGAGCTTTAATTATCGCAGGTCATGTTCTTTAAATTGTTTTTTCTTAAAACAAAAATTACACTGACCGTTCCAGGGCAAAAGGAGCCGGATGTTAAGTTTCATTCGATTGGAATCATATCCTCTGATTTTGGGGAAATTTGTACTCCGTTGCCCATAGTTGAAGATCAGAAGAGCAAAAATGTTCTTTTTACTCTGCGGGAAGGCTCTGAGTATCGGCTAAAATTGAGGTTCTCTGTGCTCCACAACATTGTATCTGGTCTGACATACACAAATACAGTATGGAAGAGCCGAATTCAAGGTTTGCAGTTTTAAGTTTTAACACACTATCTACTTCACTTACTGTTAGTGGTTTTAGCACTGACCCATATAAAATGATGGTTTAGACGTTAAATGATATTCTTCGAATCTCCCTCCAATGTACTTTATATGCAGAAAAACTCCCTTGAATGCAATAATGTCGTCCACTTGTGAAAACCTTAAACTGTATTTAGTCAATCAATGAGCACAATTTTTTATAAGGTATTACACACATTACAAGTTGAACTACATGGAATAAAATTAGAGGGGGCGGCGCAGGGAATCACATATTTGAAACTACAAGTTACCACATGGTGACTAATTTGTCTGTTCGATACAACACACGAGTTGTTTGCCGTTGGCTCCTTGCCATTGTTAGCTTTATGGAGGGTTTTTGCCCAAAGTTCTATTATGTTGTGATCTCTATGGATGGACCAACGATTATGGCATTGCTAAATTCATCCCTGATTGTAGTTGATCAAAGCAGAGGGATGCTAGGCACGTTTGCTCCGCAACGAGAACCTTATGTACACACCTTAGAAGAGGAGACCACACCGTCTGGGGTGCTTGCAAGAGGAATATACACTGCAACTCTAAAGGTATATATTTCTTTTGATGCTTGCTAATTGCAAAACCATTAAAATGCACAAACTATGAGATATCCTTGTGCCTTTGGATCAAATCTTGCATAGTGATGAACCATTCAAAACCACATTTATTTTGTAAATGTGAAGGATCGGTTGTCAACTGTCAATTGCAAAAATATAAAGCGCTCGAGTGCAGTTTTCTGTCTTGGATGGTAACAACCTACTAACATGTAGTTCTTACTGTCCCAATGCAGTTTGAAGATGATGACAAGAGATGCCATATGGAGCTCAATTACTCCTTCGAGATACAAAAGAAGAAATAACCCAGTTAACAGTCTTTTATTTTCGTCATTTTCAAATATTGAGCCTGTTCTAGTCACAGGAAAAGCAAAGTTTTCTTGACTTTAAAGCTCTAGATGTTTGTCTTTGGCTATTGTTTGTATCAATTCAACTGCCATTTTCCAAAACATGGACTCCTTATAGCCACTTTCTTTTGTACCAAGCTGAGTTTTTTTCTTACACTCGCCAAAGGTAATGTTATATTGTTTTCTTGATATCTCAGTGTGTCATCAGTCAAAATTCAAGTCTTTCAAGCGACCTATTGTACGAGAATGTAAAAGCACGCAATTAAGAACTTGAGACATCCAGGAATGAGAAAACCAACATAACTAAAATTCATTCTTCAGCTGCTTTTTTCATCTTAAGATACAGTAAAAGCTATGAAGCTCCAAATATGGTACTAGAATTCTGATACCCGTATATGGTACATTACATGCTGCAAAATTCTTATACTGGAATTACTAAGCTCAATGTCCTCGACTTTACAAGATATAAGTGTTTTCAGCTGTGGAACAATTATACAGAAGGTTAAAAAGCTATGAAGTAGCAGATTCCTGCATACTCACCCTGCTGTTCATTGGGTTCAGACTTCAGACACACAGCCTTGCCACGTTTTGGTTGTGAGTGTTTTTGTATTTCTGTAATGCAATAAAAGCGCGGTTAGTTAAAAGGAATCACCTTATAGCAGAGCTTCTCTAAGTGGTTATGATGCCATTTATGAAGCAATGTGGAAATGATACATGCAACATGCATGCGTTTTGGGGGCAATAGCCACACTATCGAACTGGGATTACCCATATGAGCGGTTAAAGCGGTACTTTTATGCTTCATAACAAGAAAAATCGCTCTTATATATTGATAATCTAACAAACATTTTACGCCTACCAGAATGAAATGTTGCACGCATCTCCTGTATGTATAAATAATTTGATTAGTGATCAAGATTTGTTGAAACAGTTGCACTAACTAAGAGCCAGGCCAAGCTAACTCATTTTCGTGACTTCCATACGCCGACGAGAACATTCACTATTGTAATTTCAGGACGTACTCACTACCAAAACTCAAAAATATTTCACTGTTTACCAAAAGCTAAGGAGCAGGAAAGAGCATACCTACCCCGGCGCATGGCATGCGAATATCTCAGAATTTGGTGGAGGGACAGTCAGCAATGTTTGTAACACACATGAAGTTAAGGCAAATGGTCTGCACAACAGAAACGATGAAGAATTAGCGGAATTTCCCTTTCGTGTATGGAAATATCAAAATATCTGGACGCCATGAAAATTAATAAAATAAAGTGATAACTACATTTACACCCCTGAACTTTGTCTGATTACAGAAATGTTTCTATCGCTTGAGTAATTACAGAAACACCCTTTCAACGTTGAAAAAGACATTTAATTCCCTAATTTGAATAATTACTTTGAACTTTGAAAAGTATTTCCAGACCCCCCCCCCCCCCTCTCTTTAGTGATTTGAAGCATTTCTTAATTTTCGAAACTTAGGGGGAAACTGAAATTAGCCAAACCTTGAGGATTTAGATGTAATTATCCCAATGTTGGTGAATAATATTCTAACATTCACATTCACATTCACACACTTCCTTAGGACTCAAGAAGTAAAATACAGTTTGTTCCTTTAACTTCAAGCACAGAAGAGCTGGTTGATGTTGCAGAATTTTAGATCAACTAACCTTGAGAAACTGAAGCTTAAGTTTATACATAATGCAACAACAGGTGAGCTGATGAATTCTTTAGCCTGCAGCTCTGTCCTAGATGAACATCTCCAAAAAGATACCTGCTAAATCATATTTATATGATAATCAGCAGTGTTGTGAAGGAAATTACTGATAAAGAAAGATTTTACATATTTTGCCATTGAACATTTCAGGAGAAAGAAACAAAAGTTTGAGAAGAAAAGAATAAGACCTGTATTCACAATGCTCCGGCCACGCACACCGAGCTTTTCCATAATCCCAATAGCAGTCCTCGTCCCTCAAAGGTCCACGAGTAGCTTTATATGAAAAAAGACAACACCATAAGAAGCTGGTGATAATGGAGTGATGAAAGCATATGAGAAAATTTCAACCTTTTGTGACAAATTTGGACTTTTTATCAGGATGAATATCATGCCACATCTCAAGCCACAATTCTCGCATTAATACTGATGATCTAACAATGTTCCGATGATTTGCTGCAAATTAAATAATTCGATCAGCTAAAAAGAAGTTATTGCAATAACCACGGTGGAAATGTAAACTTCCACCAGCCAACATAACGATTGTCTTCTAACCTCCAAAAACCAAAGCATGTAAAAATAGTTGAAGATGTATATGAGAAATGTATGATAAACATATGAAAACTGAATATCTTTTATGATCCTAATAGCAAAGAATGGAATGAATCCAATATCAATACTATAATTATTAGTAAATAAGTTTTTATACTCTGGCATTTTCCATCTAAACAGAGGTTGAGTTCTCCCATAACAATTGATATCCACTACAAGCGCTCAGTCGCAATTGTGTGACGCGAGTGGCAACATCCGGGGGCAATCGCCCGTGGGAGCCGGGACTACGGGCGTACTGGATTGTTATGATCTTAATTGCAAGGGATCGAGCTTGGATCCCAGATCAATAAAATGTAGTATTGGTGTGGGGTTTTATGACTTTAGTGTTGCGTTCTCCAATGCTCATATCAATATCAGATGTGATATGTTCTTATCAGCGGAAAATTAACAGGTGAAATTGGAGTAGCCAATCCATATTGCTAATTTTATCATGTCAAATTGCCCAAGTTTCTTTTAATCTTCATTCCATGCAAACCATTGCTGAAACATTATTTAGTCCATATATTACTATATTAACTTCCTGCCTGGAATGAGCGCCTCTGATTGTTTAAGAAGCAAGCAAACTGTTTGCTCATTCAAGAATAGACATGAAAGGCAGTCACCAGAACAATTTCGTTATTTATCACTTACATCTAACATATATTGAAGGGAAGAACTGACTCGTACAGGAGTCAGAATATCTGAGATTTATATATCATGCATGCAACTGAGAGAAACGCCTGATGTCTACCAATAAACTGCTCCTGGGTCGTTGGTATTTAGAGGCAAGCATGAGTCTAGAAATTTACATTAAGTTCAAAACTGTGTTGAGAGGTCCCATGAATTATCTGTCTCTCTTTTTTCTTTTCCCCCTCTTAATCGGCACTGCAAGATTGTTCTTCTCAAAATTCTTACGAGTTACCAGCTTGTTAGACTTTGAATTCTAAGTCTCCTAAATGAAAGAGAAATGTAAAGAAACTGAAGACATCAACCCACTTGGTCAGACTCTTATTCAGTTTGCAAGTATTTCAGTCTTTCACAAAATTTTCTTCTCAACATCAGACACAAAATTAATACAAGATCACCTCAATAACACATAATCACTGCATGAACACCAAATAAAAGTAGTTTCTTTGGCAATATTAAACACTAATTTTTCATGCAAGTAATACTGACCTGTGTCAAACATTCAGATACAAATTTACTTTTTGCAAGTAGTTAACATAACCAATCTCTAAGGATTGAGATATCAGTAAAATTGCTTAATAAATCAGATATATGTATTACCTTTATCGAGTTCCCAAACCGCAGTTCTTTTTCCAGGAAGACTTTCAGAATCTTCGTAATAGGTAATGTACTTCACTCTATTAGATCTTGTCATGTTGGGAATGATATCCATTTCAGGCTCATGTTCAACATTTAGATGTACTTGGACATCTAAACCATCATGTTCCGACTGCAAGTTGCCATAGAGGGTACATTGTTATTCTATATTATGGCAGCTAAACAGTTTGATGAAAGCTTGACCGGACTCAACTTTTTAATCAGCAAACTTCTGGACAGGACTTAACAGGTGGCAAGATAAAGGAAACAAATCATGCAAAATGTAAAAATAGTTTTTCTTCAGTCATCGAGCTGAACATTAAAAGATGATACAGTTGCACAATATGCTCAAAGGGTAATACAGACAAAGTTGGACATACTGTATTCTAGTTCTTTTTTTTTTTTTTTGATGAATATTGTCTTCTAGTTTGAATATCATGTAATTTGTATAATATGACAAACTATCCACTTATCAAGTATCATAAGAAGCATCCTTTGGCTTGGAAAGTAACCAAAAATTAGGCGAGATAACAGAAGAACATCTAGTCTAGAAAGCATAGGAAAAGTTAAAACTAATTCAAAGTGAAACCTGAAGATGCAAGAGAGAGTACTAATAATACTTAATTTACACCTGCGGAGCCCTTGTTATGTTCACTTTTGATCCTAGCCAGTTCTTGCACCAAGAGAGGGAATTATATGGTACCTATAAATCAGATTCACATATCAGCACCAAGAAGTAAAACAGAAAAACCAATTTATATGGAAACATTGATAAATCAAAACTACAATACAACACACTTATTGCTACATAAATTATCATACCGTCTCATCCCCACTGGCAGCCCCAGGATTTCCATCAACCAGATTTCCTGACCTAAGTCAAATGGTAAATAATTTTTTCAACAATCAAGGAGTCTGCCTCATTATAAACAAACACTGAGTGCATGCCGAAGTTAGTGCACTAAACAATTAATCCAACTGTGCAGCAAGAATAGATGGAAAGTTCTCAAACTTTAAAGTTCTGTTTGGTAGTCGTAGTGCAATATTAACACAATTTATGATCATTATCAAGTGTGACACATAAAGGGATTCAGGAAAGCAGATGACTGTTTTCACATGATAGAACACTATTTTTGGGATAAAGTACCAGTGCAAAATTGAATGACATTTGTATATCTGCAAAACACATTCTGATTTACCTTCTTAAAAACATCCGAAAATTAAATTTCCTACTTTAGACCGCTCTCTAGACCTCAGTCAAAAATGGTTCTGCACCGGTGGAGACTCGTGACTAGAAGTGAATGGTTTAACTTATTTACATTAGCGAATGGTAGGACTGACAGAATAACTGATCTCTCTTGAGCGGACAACTCAATGATGAACAATGCAGTTCAGTATCCATTGTCGGGCAATTCTTTGCCACATCAAGGTGACAGGATTCGAACCTATGGCCCTCTGTACCCAAAACAGATGCGCTGACCAGACTGCGCTACACCTCGTCTCACCACACCGGAGCATATAGATCCACCCGATCGATGAAGCCTCTTTCTTCTTAAGGTAAAGGGTCAGGCATGGTGGGGTAGGAGCATCCAGTCATCTTTCTTGTTGACTTTCTAGGTAGCCAATCATAGCTAATCCAATTGCCCATCTCTCACGAAGTCTTTAAATATAAGTCATTGCAACAACCTAGAAAATAAGGGTGGTAGTTTCACCGAGGTAATGTACACTGTTGGACACAAGGCTCTGAACATGCAACGGATATAACTGGATCTCGGTCCATTTTACATGTAAGCTCCTATTGACACAACATTTGCCCAGCAACGCTTCTCAGATCACCAGACTGTTGGCTTAAGTATTGGACAAATCTTCCACATAAAGCCCATTCCTTGCTATTAATATTTTGGTCAACCAGAAGCATAAATTCTTGGTTTGTATTTTTTCTGGCACCAAGACTCACCAGGTTCACTTTATTATGATATCCAACTCTTGACCACAGTCGACATCATTGGTCATCCTCATGTCACTTCAATTTATACTTTTAGGTTTTTCCATTTGCACATACATAAAATATTATGACCTGATAGAATCGACGTTCTGCCTTTCAATATTTGTTCACTTATTTTTTTACCTATCAACATAAAAAGTTGATGGCAATGCAGTCTTGTGTCAACAAATAAACAATCATTTAAGCATTTACAAGAAAAGTACCCAAAATAACAGCTGAATGTATAATGACATTGTATTGTGCTTCTTCAAATCATATGGGAGATTAAGTGTCATGATCATCACCTGGAATATAAAGATCCTTCGATTTCGTATATCACATCAGTTACTATCCAGTTATCAGGATAAGGCTTTCCACTTGGAGCAAAATAGTAACCGACCTGTTTTGTCGCGTTGCAGAAGAAACCAAGATACCATCAGGATCTAAAAAGGAATATGATAGAACACTTGGTAAGAATGGCAAATTTCTAAAATAATCACCCTGACGAAGTAAGCATACCTCCGTCTTTGAATCTATTCCATAAATACAAAATATATTCTTCAGAGGTGGTCGATCCCAAGGTGTCAAAGGATTTAGAACTGGATCACCGTGATATGCCCTGCATTACAGTAAGGATTAGCCACAGAAAATATTCGGTAGTGTTCCCATGGTATTAAATCATTGACCTAATTCGTTTTTCTACTCAATTAAGAAACGAGATGAAGATAACTATTTTCCACCATTAAGCGGCAAAGGTTATTGTATTATGACAACATCTAACGAAATATTACCAGTAAAGTTATAATTTAGGTTAAACTATCTGCAAGAATCTAAAGCCAATTATGCTTTAATGGCACTGGGACCTATAAGCGTTCAGGGGAAGGAATTTTGATATACCAGAAAAAAGACAAAAAAATAAATAAAATTACAAACTACAAAGAAAAATGAGTACTACATAAGGTCTGGATCCCCATTTCCATCATAGGCAGACTAATCAAATTGCCATTTGACTAGGACAACAAAATCTCCTACTAATCAAAGATGAATTCTTAAAAAGGAAGCACCAGGCGGCATAGCATAAGTGGCGATAGACTACTTACTCTTCCAATTGGTACAAGAATCTTTGACTATCAGGGTCGTATTCCGATATAGCTCTGAAAAAGGTTCCATCTGCCACTTCACGGGCGGAAAAGGATAACTGAGTTGGAAATCCACATTCCATGTCAGACATGTTTGCCTGTGATACTCCCATAAATGAAGGATAGGCTTCATCTCCTCGAACTGAAGGAATTTCAATATTAATTATGTTTGTTGGCCATCCAGAGAAGTTTGATTGAAACTCGTGTTCATCACAATGGTAAACAGAACGCCCTTTTTTGCTCCCACTGGAGAAATGCTTCGAGTAAACACTCTCAGTTCTACAATGCTTTGAAAATGGTGTCATCCATATTGAAGATCCAAAAGAATTGAAGAGCAGTCGAGCTGTCCCCTGATAACTTGCCAAATTTAATTCTAATTAGAACGCAGCTACTTCACGTCAGAAGAGTGAAAATACAGGGCTCCAATTTCAAGAATTTCAACAAACGTAACCTACAGAATAACAGAACCAAATCCAGAAATGCACCCGGTGATACAATGATGGACGAGGTGCATTCAGAGGCTTAACTGCATAAAAACTTATCTTACTATCATAAAGTTACTCTACCAGACTTTTGATAGATTACAAACTCAAACAGATCATTTAACTCATAGATTATGTAATATTAAATGATATCCTGTCTAAATTCTAAATTCTAACATATTCGTATAGAAACCGCTATTAAGTTCAGATGTATGATCACACTAGAGTATCTTGACTTTAAATGTGTTAACAACATTCCCATAATACTGTATGGGATATGTTTCTACAAAATAAAGATCTCTGTAGAAATGTTATTTGTACAGTGGGGATAATATAACACCTCAGAAATAGGAAGACCAAACGTCTGTCCTGATAATGTCCCTTTGACTGTCTCAGGTGCACCAAGAAGAGGAGCTCCTGAAGCCAAGTGAAAGAAACAGACAGTAAGTGCTTTTCACATAGTTCTGGACCTTGATCAATTAGTCAATTTGTATTGCATACCTACAGCGAAGTAGGCATGGATGTGTTCATCCAGCCATTTAATATACTTTTTGGGGGCAATCTCTAATTTCAACCACTCCAAGAAGTATCTAAAAACATTGTTGCCCAATGAGTGAGCAAAGACTATTGACGGTCCACCACGAAGCTTAAGAGCAGTTTCGAAAGTAAGCCTGCGAAAAAGCAACTCAGATATTTTCGTATAATCAACATTTATCACCAATATGTTTTAGATAGTTTACCAAGAGAACAGGGAAGCACACGCCAAAAAAGGACAAAACTCACAACCCAATGTAAAAGAGAAAAAACTGAAAAGTGCACTACAACCATCCAGCTCATGCATCTGCTTCATTATGTAAATTACTGCAATTTGCAGAAGATGACAGAGGCTGCCAATTTTGCGACATCAATTTCTATATAAGCTGCTGAGTCTGGGTTTATACCAGGACAACCAAAAATTAATGTGATTCATTTACTACGCCAACTTACAGAACGCTTTCAAGAGGGTATTAGGAATATAAATGTGCTCAATTAACTTGGAAAAAGCGACTACAAAGTATAACAATAAGCATGATAGTAGGAACAGTATAAGGAGTTCCTATCAAGTATATTAGAAACATCAACAATACGTATGATGCTATGGGGGCTGCGATGGTTTAATAAATGCATTTCCAACCACAATTGGCTTGCATGTATGATCATTCTCTTTTAATCAGATAACAGATAAAATCATTAGATCTGAACAGAACCTGGATATATAGTGTATGTTGATGACATTGTCCTAATCAAGGAGATGAGAGTAAGGAGTAAGAACAAAATGGAATTGTTAACAAACCACGGATTATGAGAGTTTAAGGTCAGGTGTGTCTAAACATAAGATATGGAGTTTTAAGAACAACGATTTGAATAGAATGATAGTACTTTATGGAAATACATACATAGTCCGTAGAAACATAAATAATGCAGCACACATCTTGGCCTCCTGGGCTGCAGAGAATAGAGTTTTTGGCCCTAAACCCATTCTACTATCCCTCCTAATGGTTTGTGCGACGGGGGTTTCCTACTTTTCTGCAATTTGTTCTAATTCCAAAACTTGGTGACTGTTCATTAGTTACCACCATACTTAGCTACAAAAAAAGAAAAAAAAAAGTAGGAATTTTTGTTCAACTGTTTTCGTAAAGTTAAAGAAATATGCAATTAAACCGCCATCTTTATGATTTGTCAGAAGTTTGATAACAGACGAAGAGACAAGGTGAAAAATTGAGACAATGGTACTAAATAGGCCTAGCAACCATAAAACAGAAAATGTGCAAAAATAGTTTATTGTGGTTCAACCCATATGAAACATAATGTAAACCTACAAATACACCTACAAGAAGCGTTGAGCTTCTCAACTTACAGAAGGGTAAAGAACAAAGAAACAGCTGAAATAGAAATGGAAATGTTATGAAACGTATATTGTAGAATGGCTAAGTGAAATAAGTTGTATAGAAAAATAGAATTATTGTACTCGACTCAATAAGAATCTCCGTAAGTTCATGTAGTCTACCTCAATTAACTTGAATCGAAGACGTACTTGATGACTACTGCACTATAATAGCAGCACTAAATTAACAAGAAACAATGATTAAAATGTTCTAACTCTACATGCAGATCTCATCCTCCACTTGTTTCTCAAACTGCTGCGGTTTAGCAAAAGCCTTTCAACGTAATCTATAAATGTCTTCTGTAAACTGTCCGCAAAACTTGTGCTCTAGATATTGCATTATCAATATATCATGATACAATAAAATTAATTTAGAAACACAAGAGATGGATAAGACGAATACTTTAGTTTGTGGAAGTAAAGGTCCCGCTCCTCAAGTTTAGACGGTGATAGTCTCCAGTCGTATGGGACCGCAATTATAGCATTGGCTTCAATGCCAAACTCAATACACCATTTAACCCACTCCTTCCACACTGAAGAAAGAGGACCTATAGGATATAGATGATCGTCATATTGTCAACTTAATAGATAGCATAAATCGCGCCAATCATCAGATTTCAGTGATCAGTAAAAATATTTCCAAAAAAGAAGAACATCCAGGAAGTGGCTTCACATGAATCAATTTTTTAATGATGACCTAACGTTCATTGAAATGACCTAATATGACCATTTACATCAAATTTCAGGAAAGATAAATAGATATTCACATGCGATGAGATCCACTGGAAAAGAATCAGCGTGCCGAGAATCAGAAAGGCATCGAAAGTTTGGTCTTGAGCAGAAATAATTTGGAAAAGACTACTTCTTAAACATGTCTGAGAGTTGAAAATCACGATGCTGCACACAAAATCTCCAAAAATAAACATACCTGTAATATAGCCTGGATCAAGCTCCGTAATAGCAGAAAGACCACTATCAGGTCGTGACTTACATTCAGGGTGATCTGTTTGGTTGTAAGGATCTAACATCACACACTTAAGCCAGCAGTTTACAGCTGATAGAAGCTGAAAGAAAAACCACGCTGGATCAATGAAGTAACACAGCCCAAAGAATAGCGTGAAACACAAATCACATGAATACCACAACCTCATACAGTGAGAAAATTCAGTGCACAGCATACTATTACGTTCAAGGCTGAGACCTAAAGCAAATCAAGTCTTCCTCATCGACTAGACATTCATTCAAATGTACATTATGCTACGGAAGTCGTATCAGGTCCAGTGCAAATCACACTAATTCAATCAAATAAAACATTAAGGATATCTCGTGAAATTGCAAATCACATGAATATCACAAAAACACATGCGCATTAGCGTTTCAGAGCGGAGACCTAGAAAACTCACTTGAACAATACATTTGATAGACCGAACATTAAAATGTATGTATGTATACTAATAATAAGGAGCAATTAACGGAAGGAAGGCGTACTTTTGTGGTGTCGAGCCAGACCAAATCGAGGGGGTTAAAATCGAGAGGAGAGTAAGGACAGTCTAAAATCGACCAGGCCCTTAGTTGAGTGGACGCGAAGCCTGGGATGATTATGCCGGAGAGTTTTGCGTGGCCTACATTAAACTCGCCGCCGTCTCCGTTCGCCGCCGCCGGTGTTAGGAGGAGGAGGAGAAGAAGAAAGAGAAAAGACGAGGCGGCAACGTGAGCGCCTCCCCTCATTCGAAATGACTACCTTACCTTACCTGACCTGCTCTGTTTTCAGTTGGGTTTTTAATGCTTTTTTTGACGGAGTAATTAATTTTGAATACTAAAATCTGTAAATTAAATAAATCCAATTAATATAACAAAACCAAAAAACGGGGAAAAAATTATGTTCCGTGGTGGCTGCATAAGTTTAATGTGCAGTAAATGATTATTGTCAAGAACAAATTGAATCAAATTTGGAAAGTTGTTTAAATAACATGAAACTACGAATGTTTATGGTTAAAAATATTTGCAGCCTTGTTAAATCTTTTTTTTTTAAAACCAGTTTTGCAAAACAATTGCGCTGGGTAGCAATCCATTGCCACGTGACGACAGTTGAGTGGGTACCTGGGAGCAGCGCTGCAGACTGTGACTGGAGAAATTGGTTAGCTTACGCACTTCCAATTTTTTAAAAGTCAGATATGGACTCTTCCTCCATTCAAATTTTCCAACAGAACCTTCCCGGATAAGTTAAATCTACTCTATAATGCACGGACACTCAAAGAAAATGGCTTGTTGATGTCGAATATCGATATTCTTCGGATACACTTCGGATATATATATATATATATATATATATATTGGATATGTTGTGAGGCGTTTTCGAAGAGTATACGATACGTATTAGCAATGAATAAGAGTGATGTGATAGTTTTCTTAAATAAAAAAGGCCAAACAAGAACCAAATTACAATATCTTTTAAAACAATTATATTAAAAATCATGAAATCTCTTTGTTTCAAACCAAAGTAATATATATATATATATAACATAGCTTTGATATGCTTCATGGTACAACTAAATTAGTTAGAAGATGAAATTACACCATGAATCTCGAATTCAAGTATTCTTCACTTTAGCAACAAATAAACCACCCAAGTCGGTCATTTGATTTGGCGCAGAAGTTGCCTAATCTATGGGCGAGGGGTATGCCCTCGGTTTTTTGTTGTGAAGAAGAAATTGTAGCTTTGTTAATGGAGATGTGCTTCTGAAAAGTGTACGTAACTAATGACTATGCAAATAATTAAATATAATAGTATTATATCTTTATATATAATTATTAATATTAAATATTTGACATTTTTCATACGTATCTATTCAATAAATTTGAAAAAATCTCGTATCTACACATTTGTATTCGACGGGTACAAATATTTTTATCCATACCCGTGCAACATTGAGTTTAATTAATTAACCTATTGATGTTGGTTAAATGATTAACCTCCATAATTGAACACTTTAATGATTGTATCACTCTTTGTCATAATTACATTTGTCTTTTGAATTAAAATTGTATATTCTTGAAAATGAACAATATACTCATTTTCAGTATTAAGTCTTTTGAATTAATATTGTATGTTCTTGAAAATGAACAATATACTCATTTTCAGTATTATGTGTATCAATATTCATCAAAAACAAAAAGTATTATGTGTACCGACATTTGACAAAAGTTTCATTTCCATAACAACATATATCAAATTATCAACATTCCACGACTCCACTTCTAGAACTGAGGTTCTTTTTTTTTCTTCTTATAAAGAAATATAACAAAATAGTCGATATGCACTTAAGAAAACGTCGTTTTACTCGATTGTCCCATTCCATTGACACCCTCAGCCTGCAACATTAATTTCAATGTCTTTATACTTGTTCATCTGGTCCTCGTCCTGCATACAACCACATTATTAATTTCAATGTCTTTATACTGGTTCATCTGCCTGCATTTAGGAACAATACATCTGAACATATAAATTTTAATTTACTAAAAGCCACACTTAATAGTTTGATTATTATTACGAAACAACATACAATATACGGGAAAAAATCAACGTTAGTAGCTTAACTTGTTCTCTAAGCATGACTTGGTACCTTAACTTGTCTATCATCGCAAATAGTACCCTAAGTTTGCATTTCTTCTCAAAAGTGGTACCTCGTAGTGGAGCTGCAAAATTGTCACCCCAAATGCACACGTGAACCTCCGTTAACCTTAGAATAAGCGATTTTGAGCTGAAATAGGCAAGAGAGTTGTGATGATGGGTGGAATAGAGTAGTTTTATTCATCTTTTCATTTAATTTGTTTTAGTTCATTAATATAGTCAGTATGCCCATTTGGCAAAAAATTATCATAATCCCTAATTGTGAGGTCAACGGTGGTCCACGTGTACATTTAAGGCAGCAATTGTGCAACTCCGCCACAGAAGTACTACTTTTGAGAAGAAATACAAACTTAAGGTACCATTTGCGAGGCCGGACAAGTTAAGATACCAATTCTACTAAGAGGACAAGTTAAGGTACCAACATTGGTTTTTTCCTTACAATATACACCTATATTTAACTTTTCTCCTCTTAGACGTTGATTATTAACTATGCGAAAAACATGTGGAACACACCTACATAGTTTTCCAAACTTCAAAGAACAGCATAATCAATTATTTAAACCTCAAGAAAGCTGATCAATGACAATTGTCAAAATTTAAGAAAGCAATTCTATAATTATTCACGTAGCAAGAAAGATTAGCCTTTCGATCTGTTGCTATGAGTACGACATTCCTTCGATGGACAACAGACAACACAGTGTACTGAAGTGAACTTGATATCTCAATTCTAGCCCAAGTACCGAAATACCATAACAAGCATCCAATGAAACTACTGCTGAACAGAAGCCCTGGTGCCATCTTTGATCACCACACAAATGAAATTTCCAAGTAAAAACTTAGCTTTTGACTGTTCACTGCCACAACTATCCTAAAGATAAAAAAAGACTGACAGGGAACTTAAAAGATCCTAGAATTTAAATACATCGATTCCGCTAACTTAGCAATGTCCTGATATACTTGGAAATGACATAGTATTTGCCAACAAACTGGAGACGGTATGACACAGCGATAAGATCCTCAAAAGACTAAAGCCTTTCATATATTTCAGACATAGGATTGAGTAATTATCGGTGTCACACTGACACTGTTCACCGCATGTTATCACGACGTCTGACGTAGCGAGTTCGATCATTGTATCTTGGTCGATCTTGAGCTCTTTGAGGCACTGGCTCCACTCTTCTTTGCCTCTCTGGAGATCGCTGAACTATCTCTCCATTTACGAACAATTCAGCTGCAAAAACCATGACATGTTGAAAATTACATAAAAATAACCTAACTCTAATGGTATATTAAGAGAGATGCAAAAACTGCATGGATTTATCTGAAATTCAAGATATTAATATTCAACACACTTGAGGAAATAATCATTGGCTTTTGTTCTTTCAAGCACAGAGGAAACTATACCAAGAATTTTCAATTTATTCATCATCAGTTCATTTTTAAGGAAAAAAAGTATATACCGATACACCATATATATATGTAGGAACATAATTTCTCTCATTTTCTTCTCTAGCTTCTTGCAACACAATCGCAAGCTCTTATTAGAGCTTGATGATGGATTTGCTCCAATCACAAGCTCTTAACAGAGTTTGATGATAAATTTGCTCCAACCAACTGAAACTACAAAATTATCATGACAGTCATCAACTAAATACTAAATCCCTTAAATTTAGCTGGAGTTGTTGCATTTTAAACAAACAGAATCATGGTAAAAATTCTCCAGATTGCAAGCTTTGGTTTGCTATGATTCTAAAGTATCTGAATGCATCAGCTTCTGGTGCTCAACTAATGGCTCCATAGTGAAATTCCAACTTGGCTCCATAGGCAACCATTGGCAGCATATGAATCAACTAAACTGATTTTTTCCTAGTTTTTATTTGATTTGCATACATAAGTAGATTAATGTACCTCCATAATCTTTGTTTTCAGCATCAACATAAGAATCTGGAAGAACAAACAGGACTCCAGGCAAACCTGCAGAAATAAGTCTAAACAAGTCAAATCAAATAAAAAACAATCAAAATCTCATTCACAATCTGACTTATAACAAACGAATATATCAAACCACCCACCTTCAAGCTTATTAGAGGTTTCTTCGTCAATCTCACACCCAAAGCCAAAATATCTCTCACATGACACATTGTATATCTTCTTCTTCGCCTCCTCCTCGCTATCAACAAGACAATGAACAAAGGAAAAAACGCACATATTAACTTTACAGGGGACACAGAGTAATAGAAAGATGACACTGTATACAAATAATAAACTTAGTAGCCCACTTGTACAAAAATCAAGGTTATACTAACGTCGCGCGGTATATCAACAGAGTTCATCTATGCATTATCCAACATCGACATTTCCAAGAGGGTAAACTAATTGTATTGATCACAAAGCCCACACTCCTTGTTTGGAATGTATGAGAAAATGAAAGTCTGGCATATAACCTTTCAATGACTTTAGCTAGGAACCAACAAACACAACAACTTCACATATTAACTTTACAGAATAATACAGAAAGGTGACATCACATCGAACTACTCAGACCGTCACTTGGGCGTGTATCTTGCCCCTCTTTATATCAAAATGAAGTTCATTTCATACATTATCCAATACAAACATCTACACTCCTTTCTAAGCAGTAAAATTTGAGTAAGAAAGTAAACAAATTGCAGAGGTTACAAAGTCTACGCTCCACATTATGCAATTTTACGTTAGCAATATGTGGAATAACTCCCAATATAGCAGTAAAAGCAAGATGTATGCACGAGAAAGTGAAAATCCACGTATATCAACCCTACCAGCGACTTTAGCCACGCGAGCAAACCAAACAAAAATCCACTTGTTAATTTTACGGAATACACAGCAATAGAAAGTGAACACCATACACAAATAACTAAATCCGCAGAGCACGTTTATATAGTGCAGTGCATTATATAAACAGATTTCATCATTTCATACATTAACGAATATAAACACCTCCAATCCTTCATAACTCAGTGACTTTTAAGTAAGAAAGTAAAGTAAACAGCACGGATAAAATGAAATGGGATATATAACAAACCTTCCGAGGACTTTAGCTAGGGTTTGAACGTAGCAATCAATCATCTGCTGTTTATCAGCCCCTTCACCACCAGGCTTATCCATAACTATCAGCCAGTGCTCGTAATCGCAGCCAGGAAAGAGCGGCGCCAATTCGGTAGGCTGACGGTCGCTGAAGTTCGAACCGGAGTTGAGAGGCGTGTAGGCCGTACCGGAGCGATGGACTCGCCATCGGACCTGGTTAACTCGGGTCAAACTAGGAGAGACGATGCGGAGCGAGTGCGATAGTGCGGGAATGGCGGAGATTCTAGTAGCGGCGAATCCTGCGAGAGAGGGAGGTTTGGAGATGGTGGAGGAGAAGAGGCGCTTCGGGAGGAAGACGGATGATCGGACGGTGAGGATTGATCGAGCAATTGTGGCCGCCATTTTTGCAGTTTGTGAAGAAAGGAAGAGGGTTTTAGCCAAAATAGCTGAAATTTATATATTTTATTTATTTATTTTGAACCAAGCTGAAATTTATATTTACTTTTAGTGATATTGTGATTTTTATTTTTGGAAGAACTGAGATAAGAAATTTCATAATCACCAATAATATATGTGATTATTTGGAATTTTGGATTGAACCTTTTGCACTAATCAATGTTGTTAAAATTGCTTTAGGGCTTAGGGACAACTCCTATGATCGAAGGCTTATTCTCAAAGCATAAAAGACTTTTTTTTATGACATAACTATTTAATTTGGTGCATTAATATAAAAACATGTAACAATTGTTTTTTTACCTATATATATGTCTTCTTCCTCAAGGATCAACAAATATGTTGAAACATGAATGTATTTTTGTGACATCTTTTAAGAATATTTGAACTCATAGTTTTGTCTTTTTTATTTTTATGCTTAAGATAAATACTAGTTTTTTATTTTTTAATAAATACCAAAACTCATAAGGCTTACGCTCGCCCTCTAGACTCGTAAAACACATGCCTTAAGTTCAATCAGGGACGAAACCTTGATTTTGGCGTTGAGAGGCCAAAATAGTTGAATAAGTAGTGTAATTATCTCATTATATTATACTTTAAAATTTAAATTCTCTTATGACTGCGTTAATTATTTAAGAAAAACATAAAATATACAATAGAAGATTCATAATCTGGTAGAAAACACATAAGACGTGACGTTTTTGCCTACTGCGATGTTTTTTCTATTGCATATCGGTTGTACATACAACGAATGTATATAATAATTTCTTATAGATGAGGCTTAAGTACGAATAATATCTCTTATTTTTTAAATTGTGTAGAATTCGTACGGATATATAATTAATATCATATGGTTTATTTTCTTATCGGTAATGCAATATCTAAAATACTACCTTCAGTTTAATCGACAAGTTAAGTTATGAATTTTCAATCAAACTACACAAATATTATAAAGTAAAATAAAACTATAATATTAAAATAAAATATACTTTCAAACATTATAATATGTGGTTATTATATATTCCGTTTATTATTTGTAGAACATGATAATAAATAGTAATATGAAAAGTCAAATTAATAACTAATAATTAGTCAAACAAATAAACAAGTTACAAAAAGACCATTTGTACACTAATTTGTCTTAAAATTGCGTAGATAAACGTAAATAAATAGAAGTATAAAATGTATTTATCTGTGTGATAATGAAGATGTTTATTCATTCAAACAAATGAGTTCAATGGACGTGCAAAGTACGTTGGATACCCATTGGATACCCATGGGCGGAATTGCAAAGTATAAAATGTATTTATCTTTGTGAAGGAGTGCACGGAATTGATTAGACTCCCATGGACGTGCAAAGTACGTTGGATACCTCGCGCAACAAACCGCGTAGCGGACATGCTAGCAAAAATAAGACAAGGCGTTTGGGAGCGAGATATCTTTTGGGATGATCCCCTCCCACGTGTATGATTTATTGAAGTCGGACATGGTCTAAGGACCTTTGTAACCTTTTTTTCATCAAAAAAAAAAACAAAAAACAAAGGAGTTCAATTGCCGTGGGCAACTCATTTAATTAAGCTAAGTATATTTATAGATAAAATTGATAAAATTTCTTTTGATAAGCATAAGACTGATAAGATAAAATTATGGGAAAAAATAAGAGGAACCAAACAGTTTACAGGTAGGGATTACCCCACTAATCCCGGGTGAAAATCTTCTACTCCATTTTGGTACATCACTTCTTCTTATACTTTTCTTAGCGTGACACGTGTTCCAAAAAAAGTCAATTTTTCCTTCGTTTGTTTTCTTCTGTTAGACTGTTATGTACCTCCTTTCCCTTTCCACAATATAAATACAGCTGGACCACATTTATACATAATATGTAATAATATATAATAAAGAAGAGAACCAGAAAAAAGAAATGTTAATGGCGTAGCTTCCTAATCCCAACAGGTAATTTTAGTTTATTAATAGTTACTTAGAAATTATTTTTATTTATAGTTTCTTTTTAATTGCTTTCAGTTTGAGCTCCTTAGTAGTATGTTAAAGTAAATTTACTATTTGAAAAATCCTAAAAAACAATTCTAAAAAAAATGTTATGGACAAAACAACCCCATATTATCAAGTGGATTGAAACTTATGTTGTAAATTGTTATATATTCAAACAAACCAATCATGCTTTTGATTAAAAAAAAATCGAAGCCCCAATTTGAGTTGCAATAAGAAGAATCTGTTGTAACAATAGGAAAGACTAGAAAGAATCCCCTGGTTTGTTATGTAACACTAGAATTATATCTCATGTTTTGTAACACAACAAATATATCTCATACCATTACCATTTCATTTAGAAAAAGAAAAAGAAAAGAGTTATGAAATAAGAAAATTGATAGAATCAAAACATCATCGAAGGGAATTAACTTTCATGTCAATATACTGCTAGTAAACATATCATAATTATCTAATTCTTTTTAAAACCTTTCCAGGACGAATCAACATACAGATTATCGGGAAAATATTTCGTCACAACGTAGGTTGCACTTTGAAGAAGAAGATTATTCCTTGTTTTTGGAATGAAAATACAGCAAAAGAAGATGAAGTGATTGATCTTGAGTATAAAGAAGACGTGGTGATTGAAAATAAAGATGTCGCATAGACCAATTGCACAATAGATCTTAAAACTGAAACTCCAAAGGTTGGTATGGAATTTGACACAGAGGGGTTGGCTTTTCAGTTTTACAATGATTATGCATACTCAAGGGATTTCAGCGTTAGGAAGAACAACGTCCATAAAGACAAGAACGAAAATATTCTTGACATAGTATTATGTTGTTCATGTGAAGGCACAAAGAAAGAAGATAAACAAGACATGAATGTAAAGTCCAGCCGTCCACAAACAAGGACTTTTTGTAAGGCACAACTGAAAATTAGTGCTCGCTCGCCATTCAAGTAAATTTAAAGTTGTTAAATATGTGGCTGAACATGGAAGACACAATTTGGTCAGCCCTCTTAAATCTCATATTCTAAAGTCTCACAGAAATATAAGTACGGAACAAGCGATACAACTTGATGACATCGAGAAGTCTGGCATACCACCAAAAGCAGGATTGGAATATATGGCTCAACAAGCAGGTGGGCGTCAACGACTAGGATTCATCCTTGAGGACGCCATAAATTATTTGCGTTCGAAGAGAACGATGCAAATGGGAGAGGGGGAGGCTAGAGGGGTGCTTAGCTATTTGCAAATGAAGCAATCAGAAGATCCTACTTTTTTCTATGCAGTCCAAGTTGATGAAGACGACCTGATAACTAATATTTTTTGGACCAATGGACAAATGAAGGCCGACTACATATGTTTTGGAGATGTGATGTCTTTCGACACAACATATAAGACGAACAAAGAAGAAAGACCATTTGCGCTCTTTGTCGGAGTTATTCATCACAAACAAACAGTTGTGTTTGGTGGAGCTTTACTATATGATGAGACTGTCGAGACTTACATGTGGCTCTTTGATACGTTTGCGAAGGCTATGAACGAGAAGAAATCACCAGCTATTCTCACAGATCAAGATGTTGCAATGGCCAAAGCATTAGAAGAAAAATGGCCTGAAACGTGTCATCGATTATGCATTTGGCACATATATCAAAATGCTGCCAAGCATCTGAATTATCACTTTAAAAACTTTTTGGATTTTTCTAAAGACTTCAATGCTTACATTTATGACTTTGACGAAGAAAAAGATTTTTAGACGCATGGCAGGCGATGTTAGACAAGTATGGTCTTCAAACCAATGAATGGCTTGAGAGAATATTTATGAAGAAAGAGAAATGGGCATTGGTATACGGAAGAGAAACATTTTGTGCGAACATGATTTCTACTCAACGTAGCAGTGTTATTAAAATCGGCCCGGACCGGTCGGTTGAACTGGTTCGATCGGGAACCGGCCATTGGTCCAGGCTGGTTGACCATGCGGACCGGTCCATGGTTGGAACCGTCTGGGCCGGAAAAAATTGGCCCAGAATCGCGACTCGGTGGGCCTGTGAAACGGACCAGCCCGCTTCACATGTGAAAAAAAAATATCAGCAAAAGAATAAAACAAAACCTGGAGAAACTGGAGGAAAATGAAATGTTATATCTATATCTAGTGGTATCCTCACACGCTATTAGTACGGTACTAGTCAAGCAAAAGGGAACCCAACAATTATCCATTCACTATGTGAGTAGAGTTCTATAGGGGGCAGAAATGAATTACTTGGAAATAGAGTTGTTCGCATTAGCAATCGTTGCTATCGCACGAAAACTGAAACCATATTTTCAATCTCACCCAATTAAATGGGTAATTGAGCTCAGTGAATTTGGATTGGCCTTAATTACAATTTCAGCCAAATAATCTCAATTCTCACAACACTCAATATTCACTCACGTACAGTAGCAAGAAAACAGAAAGTTAGTAAGTCACACATCCTAATAAAATTAGAATTAAAACCTAAATAAAAAAACCTTCAACCACCGTCGCATCCGCCCGCTGCCGCTGCCGCCAAGAAGTAAGGTATTGTTTTTTAAGTTCATTCCTTTAAAGATTTAAGTTAATAATTTATATTTGTTCTTATTATAACTTATAAATTCCAATTTATCATTCTAAATATCATACACAGTTTTAAATTTCAGATTATGATTTTCATGCTTGGAATGATTTTATTTTGTTCTTCAATAATCAGTAATCAATATGATTTTTGGTACTTTGTTTCTAATGTGTTCTTACTTGTTAATTGTTATGGCATGCAACCATGCATAGGTTAGTATTTTAAAAAAAAAAACTTAAAAGAATAGGTTCCAATATTTATGATGAGTAAGTGGTAAAATAGTTGTTTCATGATCATTCATGTGTTGTTCTTTAATTGATTTATACCTTTTTAGGAGGATACAAAGTTGAGTAGTAAATGAAGATAAGAGAAAAGGGAAAAAAATTGTTTCATGATCATTCATGACTTCTTATGTTTTAGTTCTATTACTTTTAGTTTTAATGCTACAAAATATTATAAATGTATAACTATATTTTTTTGTTTATTACTTTATTAAGTTTGAAATTGATATAGGTGATGGCAAGCAATACTTCAAGTACGCTAGAAGGTCAAAAACAACCTCAAAGCAATGAAGCGGATCAACCAGTTAACGTAAATCCTCGACGTCAGAATGATATAACATGGAATCATTGTACTCCATTAGGGTCAACTAATGGGAAGCGACAGCCTATCCGATGTAATTATTGCAATCACGTAATGTGTGGTGAAGGCACTAATCGCATGAAGCAACACCTTGCTGGAGTTATAGGTAATGTCGCGAAATGTTTAGCAGTTCCTCCTGAGGTGCAATTTGAAATCCACGGAATGCTTATGGCGCTAGATAAGGCTAAGAAAGATAAAAGAGCACATATGTCACTTTTTGATGAAAATGAAGAAGAAGAAACTCAAAATGAAATAGAAACAAATGTTAATGCCAAGAAACAAAAGACAGGTGATATATAGAGTTTTTTTTTTTTTTTTTGAAAGGGCGAGGAAAGGTAAATACTTCTCAACCTGGTATAAAGTTCAAACTACAAAGTAAAGAAATGATTAAGAATGTTGATGTGGCCGTTGCTAAGTGGTGGTATGATGCATGTATTCCGTTAAATGCTGTGAATTCTCCACATTTTGTAGAGGCAATGAATAGAATATCAACGATAGGTCCTGTGTATTCGGGTCCTAGCTATCATTCTTTGAGAATTTCTTTACTTCAAGAGGTTAAAGCTGAAGTAAGTTTGTCTATTGATGCTCTTAGAAATCAGTGGGTTCTTAGTGGTTGCACTATCATGGCTGATGTTGGACAGATAGAAGGCATAGATCATTGATAAATTTGTTGGTCTATTGTTCAAAAGGTATATCATTCATAAAGTCGGTTGATGCATCTGCTATAGTTTCAAGCTCTGAAAATTTATGCGATCGTTTTTCTGAAATTGTTGAGATGGTAGGAGTTGAGAATGTAGTGCATATGGTGACAAATAATGCAGCTAACTATAAAAAAGCAGGAAAATTGCTCTCAGAAAAGTATCCAATAATTTTTTGATCTCCTTGTTCTGCCCACTGCATAAACTTAATCTTGAAGGATGTTTCAGATCTTTCCAAAGTTAAGAGTTTATCACATAATGCTACAAGAATAGCAAGTTTTGTCAATAACCGTACATGGCCTAATGCATGGTTAAAGCAACAACCTGCATGGACTGAAATAATAGTCCCTGGTGCGACTCGATTTGGCACAACATTTTTATCATTGTAGAGTTTATATGAACGATAAGATTTTTTGGCACGAATGGTGGTTGATTCGGGTTTTAAGAAATTCTTGAACGAGGCCAAGGGTGTAGAAGTTAGGAGAATCATTCTGGATCATGACTTTTGGAAAGATTGTGAGAAATTTGTGAAAGTCATGATTTCGATCATAAAATTGTTGCGAATTTGTGATTCAGATGGGAAGCCTTCTATGGGTTTTGTTTATGAGGGATGTCGAGAGCAATAAATGGGGTAAATGCGGTTTTGGAGGACAAAGAACATGAATATAAAGTGTATGTGGATATAATCAATGCACGATGGGATAAAATGCTACGAAAAAATCTCCACGCGACAGCTTACTGGTTGGATCCTATTTTTCAGTACGGTGACAATAGTCCTGCCAATAATACTGCGGTTTTGACATGTGTATATGATGTCGTGGAGAAGCTTTGTCCTACATCGGAGAATTTGGTTAGGGAAATGACCATGTTTCGAGAGCGTGAAGGAACCTTTGGACGTGACATAGCAAAAAAGAATTTAAAGATACTCACCCATGTATTCTTGTCATTTATATTTATTTTATTATTGGTTAACTTTATAGTTTTGATCTTTACTAATTTTTTTTTAAAGATGTATGGTGGAGTCTATTTGGTGGTGATCCGCCAAATTTGCAAAAAATTGCTGTTAAATTGTTAAGCCAGGCATCATCGTCATCTGGATGTGAGCGTAACTGGAGTGTGTTTGAGCGGATTCATACCAAAAAGAGGAATAGGTTGGAGCATATAAGATTAAATAATTTGGTATGTGTGCACTATAATTTGCGTTTGGAGAAACGGTATGTTTTTTTTATTTGTGTTGTTCTTTCATATAAGATTTAAGTTAATTTATTATTTTTATTTGGCGATGTTATTAACTTATATAAGTTGGTGTAATTTTGAAGAAACGTGAAAAAGAAGTAATATGATCCAATTGATTATGGGTCTATTGATAATATGCAGCATTGGGTTATTGAAGAAGATGCAAGTGGTGAACAAGAACTTGACTACAATGAGTTAGAAGAAATGCTTGGAGGACAACTAAATGCTGAAGGTGAATCCAGTTCTCAACCATCAATAGGTAATTTTTTTTATAGTACATATTTTATTCTTTTAAGTTTCAATACTTTAAATAATTCACTTATATATTTTTATGCTACTTTGTTTAGGCACTGAAGATGCAAATAGGGATATGAGGACATACATTCATGATGATGATGATGATTGACTGGTTTCAATTTTAACTTTTAAATGACATTGTTCGATTAAGCTTATTGAGGGTGTACCTTTTGACTTTTGAGATGTTTTTATTTTTTTACATATTTTGAGTTATGACATTCTTGTGATGATATTGCAATGCTTTTGGTACTTAGTTCGGATTTGGATATTGTTGGTTGGATTTAATGATTTTGGATTCAAGTTTTGGATGTAAACAATGATATATTTTGGTGAGTGATGATTATTGGTTTGATATTGTAAATTTTTGATGAGATTGTGGGAGTACAGTTGTGTTTATTTATTATGAATTAGGAGTAGAAAAATCAATTTTGAAGGTAATATTTCAAATTATGATAATGAATATGTTGTACTACATCGTATATGTCGCTGTGAAGGAGGTTTGACTACTTGACTACATTGACCAGTCGGACCAGTGGTTCAAACGGTTCGCACCAGTAAAACCAGTAACTAGTGATGTACCGAGTCGACATCCGGTCCGGTTCTGAGAACACTGCAACCTAGTGAAAGCATGAACAATGCTCTTAAAAAATATGTTGGCACCAAGCATAATCTCTTCCGATTTTTTGGACACTTTGATAGATTGGTTGATGACCGTCAGTACCAAGAGATGAAAGCAGACTTGAGAACAAACCACAGTATTCAGACTCTTGCTTTTGAGATTCAGATTTTAAAGCATGCACGTACAATATACACTCATGAAATTTTCAAGCTATTTCAAGAGGAATTGAGCAAATGTTATGATTCAAGGATGGAAATTGTTTGTGAGTCAGAAGATGTATCTCATTATAAGATAACATCATCCAAGAAGAGGTGCCATTTTTTGAAGAGGATGGAATTGGATTATACCCGATAGTTTGAAAACGTCATTAAGGGACAACAACATCATTAGCTAAATTTTGGGAGAAAAACATTAACGACAATTTTTTTTCTTTGATGATGACGATGATCTGAATTACAAAGTGAATAGTAAAGTAACAAATTCTCTTTCTTTATTATTTTTATATTTTTCTTTTTTGATAACATAATGTAATACAATTATATAATATAATACAAGTGGAAGAAAAATATGAAAAAGAAAAAGCACTTTTTTGGGGACACATGTCACACTAAGAAAAGTGGAGGAGGAAGTGATTCCACACGCGGCTCAATAAGGAATTGAATGAAAAAAGGGGATCCTAAACGAAAAAAGAGTCAATGACCCTTTTTCCCATTACCAAAAAAAGAACGTCACTTTGGGACACATGCGGATAGCCGGCGCGTGGCTAAAAGTAAGCCAAAAGAGCTCAAGCTTTTTTTTGAGTTCCACTTTATCAGTGGAGTCTTATCAGTGGAGTCTTCCATTTTTTATATAAAAAAAACAGATACAGATTTGGGCCATCATTAATCATTTGATATAGTTTTCAATAGATACATTTATCCTTCATCCTTTCTGAAGTTTTGATGGAAAGATGTACCCAAATGGAGGACAAGATTTTCACCCACTAATCCCACCTTATATTCGAAACCACAGTGGTTACAATATGTCCTGTTTGCAAATTATCCCACAATCTTTAAAAATGAGAAACTTGCCCCATATTCAACTTTTTGTCCAAATTTAGCATGACGACTCAAAATTTGAATTACATGAATTGCATTGTAAGGGTTGTAGCATGAGTTCAATTAGTTAAATGAATTTTTAGTCAAGGAAAAATTATGGTTGTGATCTCACATTCAATTTCGTTAAATTTATAAACAGTAAATGTAATTTTTGCTAGACTAATTCAAGAATGACTATGAGCTGAAAAATGAGGTAAGTTGACGATGCCATATTATTTTGAGTCAGTTAACGAATTTCTAGTCAAGCAAAATGATAAAAAAAGGAAAGGTTATTAGTTGTCATACATTCAATTTTGTTAAAAAAAAAATCTAAAATCAAATCTAATTTCATGAATCGCACGCGAAAAAACGAGCACCTCATTGATGAAAACGACAATTGCGGATGTGTTCCTAACCTTTTCAAGATATGAACTACCACCTTTTCTAAAAAAAAGCGACGAAATTATTATATACAACTGATGTATGGATGATACAGTACAATTGAATTGAAAATGTAGATTAAAGGAATTTCTTAAACTATAAGAAATAATCGTTCAACACCTATCCACTCCGTGTATTGGTAGCAATAACCAACTGGTTGCACCACCTTCAACGGCGGAAACTAATAATTTCTCAAAAAACACTCTTATCATGCCTGATCATGTGCATAGCACGAGGGAATAGTTCAAACGTTTTAACATAAGTTGGAGGGCAATCTCCTCAATTTAGTATTGGAGAAATTATTATTTGGCATGAGGCTAAATATAATTTTAGAAATTGGAATTGAGTCCAATTGATATTATAGCAACTTGAGTTTAATGGTGTGAATTATATTGGATTAACGAGAAGCTAATTGGTAAAATTTTATTTATCTAAATAAGATTTTATCTAATAAAAATCAGATTTGAATTGAGAATTCAAACCACACCTAAATGCTATAATAATGTGAAATGAATTTGGCTTTATTGCTGAATTAAAATCACCCCTTAATGGCTTGGTTGTTACATGAATTATTTTCTATTTAAAGGGCCTTTGCGCAAAGGGAAATCATCTCATTCAAGCAAAATCATATCATTTCACATTTGCATATCATATACAATTTCAGAGTTTTGCAAATATCGTTCGTGTTCGAAATAGAAAAACAGTATAGTCCTTCACTTGCTGTTTATTTGAGTGGACGTTGTACCTTGGGAAATCTCTTCCTCACGAGGGCTTGAAGGATAGCCGGGGAATTCGATCTTAAGGGGAGAAGGCTTGCTTTCAACTCGTCCAAAACCGTTCTTCAATCCGCTCGTTCACTGTTTTTCGGTAAACTTTATGAGTTTTCATATGTATCCATTTTAGAAATCAATATACAAGTTATTTCTTGTCATTATTTATTTATTATTGTTATACGTTTGCAACGCGATGCCAACAATTTTAAAGTCTTATATGATTGCTGAGTTTTCATTTGTTTATTTATCTTCATAGTTGGTTTCAAAAGATTCGTGTTTTCAAAAGTATTTCCAGCAACTTAAAGCTTTAAGAGCAGTTTTGCTCTCTGTTCATATTTAGTTCCCAGCAGTGCTCTGCTCTCTGGTTTTCAAAATTCCAAGCAGGTTTCAAAACTAAAAAAAAATTATTTTCGCTATTGCTTATCACACACACGGATCGAACTCTGTACCTCCCACATGTGATGCTCAGGCGTTACCATTCAGCCATGTTAATTCATGTGAATTAATTGTTACGTTATATGTTTTATTGCTACTTATTCTGTGATTTTAATTGTGAGTTAAAAAATGTAACTGCTGGGAATCGAACCCCTGTCCCTCCGTTTACTAGTTATTGTCTTAACCGTTAGAGCATTATGATTCTTGTGTATTAATTTGTTCGGTTACGTATTTAATACTTGCCATTAATTCGCTGAGCATGTTTAAATTCAAAAACGTTTTCTGCGGGAATTGAACCCGCGACCCCTCATCCGTTTCGTGTGCTCCTACCGTTAGACTAAGGGTCATTATTGTTAAAGCATGCGTTACATTTATTATAATTACTGTTGAGATGCTGTTAATTATTTCAAAAATGCTTTAATCCAAAACGCGTTGTACTGGATTCGAACACGCGACCTCCGTGTACGTTTCTGTGTTCCTTACCGTTAGTCTGTAAGTTATTTCGTGTTAAATGCATGCGTTATTGTATAATTAAATAACGTGCGGCAGTTTATTATTTGTGTAATATGCTTAATATATCCATGCTATAAATATATTTAAATTCATATTTTGAGTAGATACAATTTAAATATGTGATATATGTTGAGCATGGTTATGTGATTAGTGAAAATAATTGCAATTGAGATATGTGAAAATATATAAAATTGCAAGTGTGCCCTAAGAAGACTTTAAATAATTCTAAGTGCGAGACTTGTGAATTATTTCGAGATATGGGTGGTGAGAGCTCTAACAACAATGCCGCGAGCATGAAGAATTTTCCAATGGCGGGCGACGTTGAGGTCGTTACGTTAAATCAAAGGGCTAACGGTATTGAGACCGTAGTACCGGTTTTGAGAACCACTATGTCATATTCTCAACTAGAGAAACCTAAAATAATTTCGAAATAATTCTAAGTACTGAGACTTGTGAATTATTCGAAGGAAATTAAAATTGAGAATAATTCTAAGTATTGAGACTTGTGAATTATTTGAAGACAATTCATAATTAGAATAATTCTAAGTATTGAGACTTGTGAATTATTCGAAAAGAAATTTATAATAAAAATAATTCTAAGTATTGAGACTTGTGAATTATTCGAAGATATTCTAAGTGAGAATATTTATACAGACGGTTCTGTCGCAGAAAGGTGGAGTGTAAGCGGACTTGTCCCTCCACTGGCCTGGGAACCTAATATTCTGTCGCAGAAAGGTGGATTTTAAAGAGGTTTTGTCCCTCCACTGGCCTGGGAATATCTGTATAAATAGTTCGGTTGAGAATTTTCAACGATACTAATATAAATAATTGTGTGAATTATTTAATTAGTTATGGCGGCTGAAAATTAAATCAACAACCCGAACGAATGGTAGGTAGACATTGGGGCTACTCGACCACATCTGCGCGAACAAGTGGATGTTCACGACCTATCAACTTGTGGAGAACAAGCAGTGTTTCTTGGGAAACTCTGAAATCTCAAAAGTTGAAGGCAGGGGAAAGGTTGTGCTAAAGAGGACCTCGGGGAAAGAGTTGACCCTAAACGAGGCGCTTCATGTTTCATAGATTCACACGAATCTAATATGTGAGACAATATCGAACTAGAAAAGGTTCACACTTGTCTTTGAGTCAGACAAGGTTATCCTGTCTAAGGGTAGAACCTTTGGAGGAAAGGGATTTGGTCTAAGAATCTTTTAAGATGTCTGTTATGACCATGTCACCTAAGGGCGAGGCTAGTACTGAGGCTAGTGTTCAAGTTTGATGTAGTAAAAAGTCTCGTGTGAGGAGACTACTTTTACGAATAAATGTAATCGAAGTTGCATGTGAGGCAAATATTTCGATTACTTGTGACGTCTTTATGATATAGAAAAAATAATACAAGTGCGATACTTGTATATTGTGTGTATATATATATATATTTATGTATATATATTTGTGAGAAATACAAGTGTGAGACTTGCATAATATATATATATATATATATATATATTTATATTTGTAAGAAATACAAGTGTGAGACTTGTATAATATATATATTTATATTTGTAGGAAATACAAGTGTGAGACTTGTATAATATATATATTTATATTTGTAGGAAATACAAGTGTGAGACTTGTATAATATATATATTTATATTTGTAGGAAATAAAACAAGTGCGAGACTTGTATGTTATTTCATATATATATATATATTTGTTGAGAATAATACAAGTGTGAGACTTGTATGTTATATATATTTGAAGAAAATAAAAACAAGTGCGAGACTTGTATTTTATTATATATATATATATATATGTGTGTGTTTGAAATATTTGGAATTGAGTCCAAATATAAGTGTGTAAATTAAATTTCTTAGTGAGAAGCAAGTGAGATTTAATACTATTTATTTTACTAAATAGATTAAATATTCAGATTTATTTGATGTAAGACGCGAAGTATGCAAACCAAAATAAATTCTGAAATAAGTAATTTCTTTAAGGCTAGAGACATTTTTTTCTTGAGGAAAAGAAAGAAATGTGGGGGCTTGAAGAAGAAAGTGATGGTTAAGATTATTCCAAACTTTTAAGTTGAATAATAATCATAATATTTTACGAATACTTGAAGAGGTTAAGGGAAATATTGGAGGCGATTGACGAAAGGTCTAGCGAGAGACTAAGTAGCAAATTCATCGAGGGGAATGGGAAATTTGAGCCCACCAAAAGACATCACCCCATGATGGCAACCCTACCTGAATTGTAAACCCCAATTTGCAGGTTCAAAGGGACAACCGAATTGTGGGGGCGAGTCGAACAAAGCACTCGGAAAATTGAGTTCCCAGCCCATTTCTATGATGAAAGAGTGATGGACCTGTACAGGTTAAGGAGAACTTGAGGTTCTAATGATCCTTATGTCTTGTGAACACAAGCAAGGTATTGCAGGATACCCTTAATGAGAGATCACCTATGTCGAATGTGAAGGGGCCGCTTCTATGAGATGATACAAAAGGGCTAAATCTCTAAAGCATTCGATGAAAATTTTCCAAGGCAGTCCAGGGCCGAAACGGACAACAACGAGAACCAATACGGTATTGGAATGAGTTGTGTGAGTACCATTGTCTTGGTATACACAAAACGCCGAACAGTTCAAGGCATCACGTCCACTGGTTGGCAAGTATATCCGATGTTATTTCACTAAGGAAGGTTCAAGGCCTAAAACCACCTATCCTGATGCAACAAGTTCCGGCATAACTCTGAAATTGCATTTAGCATTGATAGGCTCACGTGCATTTCAGCCAATGACATTCATGTTGGAGATTGTTGGAGAAATTATTATTTGGCATGAGGCTAAATATAATTTTAGAAATTGGAATTGAGTCCAATTGATATTATAGCAACTTGAGTTTAATGGTGTGAATTATATTGGCTTAATGAGAAGCTAATTGGTAAAATTTTATTTATCTAAATAAGATTTTATCTAATAAAAATCAGATTTGAATTGAGTTTTCAAACCACACCTAAATGCTATAATAATGTGAAATAAATTTGGCTTTATTGCTGAATTAAAATCACCCCTTAATGGCTTGGTTGTTACATGAATTATTTTCTATTTAAAGGGCCTTTGCGCAAAGGGAAATCATCTCATTCAAGCAAAATCATATCATTTCACATTTGCATATCATATACAATTTCAGAGTTTTGCAAATATCGTTCGTGTTCGAAATAGAAAAACAGTATAGTCCTTCACTTGCTGTTTATTTGAGTGGACGTTGTACCTTGTGAAATCTCTTCCTCACGAGGGCTTGAAGGATAGCCGGGGAATTCGATCTTAAGGGGAGAAGGCTTGCTTTCAACTCGTCCAAAACCGTTCTTCAATCCGATCGTTCACTGTTTTTCAGTAAACTTTATGAGTTTTCATATGTATCCATTTTAGAAATCAATATACAAGTTATTTCTTGTCATTATTTATTTATTATTGTTATACGTTTGCAACGCGATGCCAACATTTAGCATACTACATTCTTTGTTTATAGTATTACACATGATATTACAAAGATAGATAAACAAAGTCAGTCAACATTTCTTTTGTTTATAACTACATTTGTGATGCTCAAGAGAAATTTATCTCAAGGCGTCTGAAGCTACAATGTGCTTCATATCTCCTGCATTATGGTCCTGTGATTCTTCAGCCACTTGTAGCTCCATATCTCTATCCCTTGTCTCTGTGTTGTAAACAAAATACTTGGCAGCTACAAAAAAGATTAGTAAGTTGACAAGGCTCAGCACTGCATAAAATGCATAATAATAGTCCAAATGTGAGGCATTAAGGTTGTCCAAAATCCATCCATTCCCATGTTTCTTAGTAACATCAGCCACAGTTGACAGCAAAAAACTGCTCAAGAAATAACCAATTCCCAAACTTGTGGTGTAATAGGCAGTCCCCAAACTTTTCATGCCTTCAGGTGCCTGATCGTAAAAAAACTCGATTTTTGCCACTTCAAGAAAATTATCAGCAACTCCCATCAACGCAAATTGAGGGAGGAGAATGAATATCGAAAGAGGAACCTTTTCATATTTCCCAGTAATCCCGTTTTCTCGTGCAACGCTAAGACGCCGCCTCTCTGCTAAACAGGCAGTGGTCATGATGACAACGTGTAGCACAAGGCCGATACTCATCCTCTGCAACAATGTGATCCCTCTTGGGTTTTTTGTGTATTTTTTGATGAATGGGACGAAGAATCGATCGTATATCACTATACTGATCAACATGAAGATTGTTATGAACGCCGTTAGGCATGCTGGTGGGATTTCAAAATGGGGGCCAATGCCTCGTTCGAGAGTTGTCCCCTGTTTGATGAAAAGTGTGTGTGTTTGTGCCAGCATGGTGCTGGGAATGAATGTTGTTACGAGTATTGGTATCATTTTTATCATTTGCTTGGTTTGTTCGACTTGAGTAACTGAACACAGCATCCACTTTGTATCTGGACCGCTTTTTACTGCTGCTTTGTCAAGTAAGCTGCAAGGATTGAGATAATATAAAGTTAATAACTTATATTAGAGACATGAACTAAGAATACAATCAATGTAGCAGATATATGAGACTTTGTCGCATGTGCTATCGTAAATTAAGGCGCAGAATGTTTTGACTAGGTTAATTGTTATTAGTAATTATCACAATATATATAACAATGGGAATTTAGGTCTATAGCACAATTGAATTTGAGTTTTATAAGAGATCTCCACCTGAGTGAAGAGGTGTGATCGAGTCTAAATTGTCCAGAACCGGAGTACTCCTCCATGCTTAGCTCGTGAAGTTCCTTAGGATCAACCGGGACAACCTTTTTCCACTTTCTCACCGCAGCCACAAGTACCCTAGCCATTCGAACCAACGGGCTCCCTGACGGGAGTTTGTGCCTATAATGAGGCGTGCCTGTTATAAAAACGAGTACCGACACAGCGAGTCCAACTGTAGGAAGGCTATAGCCTACGGTCCATCCCACATTGTCTTGAATATAGATAAGGAAAGTATTGGAGAAAAGTGTGCCAAGAAAGATACTAAACATCCACCAATTGAAAAATGAGAGTTTTTGTAGCCTTTCTTTCGGGTCTAAATCATCAAATTGGTCAGCCCCCATGGTGGAGATGTTGGGCTTTGTGCCACCAGTACCCAATGCAATGATGTATAAGGCACCATAGAAGACACTTATTTGAAGGGTTGAGGCAGTTTTGTGACAGTCTTGTTCTTTCACTCCATGTCCACATGAAGGTGGCCTTAAGGTAGGTAGTGAAACTGCTAGTGTCAATAAGCACATTCCCTATGGAAAAACAAGATTAAAATATGATTGAGATGGCTAGCTACGTAAAGAGTTTGATTATGCTTACCAAAATTGAAAAAGAAAAAAAGTAAAAATACAGTTTGATTCTCTATTGATATATAGCTATAAGTTGCATGGATCAAACATTCGGTCGCGAAATTGTAGGCGCCAAGTTTATACATCATTCCATGGTAGTTAGAATTTACTGCAAATTATTTTAAGCCAAATAACAGAAAGTTTTAACAAATCTTGAACTACTTTTTCTTGTTAGTATCCTTTGTGTTCAACTAATCATTCTAGAAGAACAACCTTTGGAATATTCTTGAGTTCTTGGTTTTGCCATCTATTTCAAGACCTTTTTATACTTTAGGTTTATAGAATGCAAAAAAGTGAAGATTATGATTAGCTTTATGGCCTGTCAGTTTTTTTTTTCCTTCTTGTCTTTCTTTATTTGTGAAGTTTAAGTTTTTGGTCTGGTATTGGAGTTCAAGAATCTTTTAAAGGAATTTAAACTTGTATTCTAATAGTCTGTTCAGCATGCATAATGACATGAAATTTGTTTAAACGTCCAGTGTAAGTACATAGAGATATTTTCTGAATCTATGCATCTCAACCACCTAAACTTACACAATTACAATCTTTTACTTTTCTTGTTTTTGTTTGTTTTATTATCTTTGAAAAAGCCAACCAAAAAATCAGAATAGTTTCTGGTAGTACCTAAAGACAGAAATGGAATCAAGTTGACTAAAAATAAGTATGATGGAGCTATGAAGTTATGTAATTAAAACACAGGGGTCATGAAGGTAAGGCATATATAATTTACCAAAAGGTAAATGACTGATGCTATGATGAAAGTCCAATATCGACCAAGGTAAGTGTCTGCAATATAAGCCCCTAAAAGAGGCGTCATCCAAACAGTACCAACCCAGTTGGTCACATTGTTTGAGGATGTCACCGTGCCTTCGTGGAACTTGTCTGTTAAATAAATCACCAGATTTGCTGCAATCCCGTAATATGCCATCCTTTCAAATACTTCATACCCTGAAAATTGAAATCATATGTACTCAGAATCACGCAAAACGTACTGTAAGATATGTACCACATCTCATATAAGCAGTCACAATTTTATGTGATTTCTTGATCACTCACAATGGCCTAACGTATTAGAGCCCGTCGACTAATGTGCATTTTGAGACACATTGTGCACATTGATTGACATAATGAATAGCTTTTACTTGGGGTGCCCTATTAGGGGCCTCAATTATCCTCGGCAAAATGGATAACCGGTTTAGGATGGAAAAAAATTCGATTGATTGTTGATAGCAGAGAGTTTGCTAAAATCAACGTGGTCTGCTATCATATGATGAATTGGAAAAACTGAAAGAGAATACTTTGGACTGAGGGAATAAAAGAAGAAGAAGAAAGAATGAAAATAGAGTATAACTATAGTATTGCAGAACGAAATAGCAGAAATGAAATTTGCATTAGAGAAGTCCACGGATGCATGGAATTGACAAGTGAATTAGTCACACTGAGTATAATAAGTTCAATGAACACATAGGTAGCCTTGGCCAAAAATTGTTCATATGCACTACTCAAGCTTACATGTTATGCTTACCAACGATAAAATAACAAGCTTCCCATTTTCCAGTATTTGATCGAAGGATAGGCCTTCCTTTGAGGTCCACAGTACCGTCTTGCGTGTACTCACCTGTGCCATACGCATGACCGTGTTCTTCCACCATTATCGATATATCAATGAAATAAAGATTTAAAGTTCATCTTTTATACCAAAAACTAACTGCAGTTTATAAGAAAATACAAATACTTTGGTTGGAAGCTAGTGAACTCCAAGTTTCTTTCAGCATCTATTTTTTTATCCCCATGCCGTATGCATATATTCAAGTTTAGATAATTATCCACTTGGCTTACAGCCTGCCAGATATACTGACTCGACACTAAATCCAAGAATTGTCACACCATTGACTTGTCCTATCTAAACTTCACTTTCATAAGACAGTTTTTCTAGATATTGTCATCAAGGTTCACTCCAGATTCATGGACTTCTAGATCTCCACAGAATCTAAATTTTGTATTAGTGTAAATCCAAAAACTTTTAGTGTTGTACGTAGACTAGTGTCCCTACAAGTTACCCAAGTATCTAGATATTTAGCATGTTTGGTCAATGGATAACAAAGGTAGGCACCATGATCATGAGTGCGATGTTCTGATGATATACATGTAAAAAAGTCATTTTTGGCAACTTGACTACACAAATTATTAACTTCGAATTTCGGCACCAAGGCTGGAAACTTCTGAAGTTTAATTGCAGCCTCTGCTTAACTGCTACGTTGATCACTTAAAAAGTTTTATTAAGTACATGTATTGAACTAACTAACAAGAGAGAGAAAGTGATCAAATTCTGTTATCTCATTTATGAATTCTAAAATGTACAGTGATGATGTAAGTAATATATACAAGGCGGAGAACAAAATATAACAGCTGTACACCATGTGAAAAGGACAAAATTACCCCTGTACACTTTGCCAACTAACAGCTCTAACAAACTAACAACTACAACGGTTATGTACAGCTAATACCCTCCCCTCAAGATGTACAAAGGTGAGGATCACCAAGGTGCATCTTGGACTTCCAATGGTTGAAAAGAGAGGCTGCAAGGGGTTTGGTGAACATGTCTGCAACTTGTTGGGAACCAGGACAATGCACTGGAATAAGCAGACCAGATTTGAAGCAATCCCGAACAACATGGCAGTCTATTTCCAGATGTTTGGTCCTCTCATGGAAGACTGAATTCTGTGTGATGTGGACTGCTGAATTGTTGTCATAGTGGAGTGGAATAGGACCATTGAGAGGGATGTGAAAATCTTTCAGTAAGTAAGACAACCATTGTAACTCACAGGTAGTGTGAGCTAGGCTTCTATACTCAGCTTCAGTGGAAGATCTGGACACAATGGTCTGTTTCTTGGTCTTCCAGCTGATGAGAGAAGAGCCAAGGAAGACACAAAACCCTGTGAGGGATCTCCTGGAGTCTGGGCAGGATGCCCAATCAGCATCACAAAAGGCAGACAGTTGAAGATGAGGAGAGGAAGAGTAGAATAGGCCCAGAGATGGTGATCCCTTAAGATAGTAGAGAACCTGAAGAGCTGCTTCCCAATGTTGAGTGCAGGGAGCTTGCATAAACTGACTCAGCTGATTGACAGCATAACATACATCAGGTCTGGTCATATTGAGATATAATAGTATGCCCACCAATCTTCTGTACTGCTCTGGATTCTTCAGCAAAGTGCCTTCAGCTTTGAACTTCAAACCTTTAGGACAAGGAACAGCAGCAGGTTTAGCTCCAAGCAGGCCTGCATCTTTGATAATGTCAAGGATATATTTCCTCTGATTAATATATAGTCCAGTGGAACTCCTCAACAATTCTAATCCAAGGAAATACTTGACTGGGCCAAGATCCTTTATAGTAAAGGTCTGATGAAGGTAAGATTTAATCTTGGTGATGAGGGTAAGATTGGGACCAGCCACCAAGACATCATCCACATACACCAACAAAGCAACAAAGGAGAGGCCAGAGCCGATAGGCAATCATCTGACTTAGACTGCACAAATCCAAAAGACAACAGGCATTTAGTAAACTCCAGATTCCACTGTCTGGAAGCCTGTTTAAGTCCATAAAGGGACTTATTCAGTTTGCAAACTTGACATGGGCCAGCTTTAGTGTAGCCCTCAGGTGGTTTTAAGTAAATATCTTCATCTAAGAATCCATGAAGAAATGCATTGTTGATGTCAAGTTGGTGGATGAACCATTGAGATTGAGTAGCAACTGCCAAGAGAAGTCTGACTGTGACCAGCTTCACAACAGGAGCAAAACTGTCAACATAATCAAGCCCAAAGATTTGATTGTACCCTTTAGCAACTAACCTTGCTTTTGTCTCTCAATAGAGCCATCATCATGTAGTTTCAATTTGTAAACCCATTTTGAGCCTATGGGGTGTTTATCTGGAGGTAAGTCCATGACAGTCCAGGTATTATTGGCCTCAAGTGCTTGAATCTCACTATCCATGGCCTTGATCCAGTGAGGATCATGACAAGCTGCTTTATATGAGTTTGGTTCTGTATTTAGAGAAACAGAAGCCAAGAAGCTCAAATATGAGGGAGAGATATTGGGATTAGTAATGTATGGGAATGTGGGTGGAGTATAATGTGATCCAGCAATGGAACTGACAGAGGGAGAGATTAGGGGATCCATGGTACAAGTTAGAAGGTAATCCTGTAAGTGACAAGGTTTAGATTTGATTCTGGTACTTCTTCTGAGAGTAGTGGTGGGAATAAGTGGTATATTAGGGCTATCAGGAGATGATGGTACCACAGATGTTGTAGGAGAGCAAATGGGAGAAGAGTGGACCTCAGATGGTAGATTGTCATGTGAAACATGAGTATCCTCAGGTGAAGAAGGAGAAAAACTCAGAGGTGTGTCAGCAGTACAATCATCAATGCAGCAGGGTAAAGGGGTGGAACCAGGTACTGTGTTGTAATCCTCAAAAGGAAATTGATCTTCATAGAAAGTGACATCCCTACTGATAATAATTTTGTGATCAGAAAAGCTGTAGAGTTTAAAAGCCTTCTGTCCTGGTGCATACCCAATGAAGCAGCACTGGTAAGCCCTCTTAGCTAGCTTGTCTTTGTGAGGAGTAGTGTTAGCAGCATAACAGAGGCATCCAAACACCCTGAGAGAAGAGTAGTCAGGTGCATAACCATGGAGAACCTCAAAAGGAGTCTTCCATGTTAATAACTTGTTGGGGGTTCTGTTAATGAGATGTGTAGCCATCAATATGGCATACCCCTAGAAGTGAGCAGGTAGATTAGCCTGAAATATGAGAGCTCTTGTGAGTTGGAGTAGGTGTCTATGCTTCCTCTCCACAACTCCATTCTGCTGTGGAGTATAAGGGCAACTTTTCTGATGAATGATGCCAAGTTTGGAGAACAAATCTTGACACAAGGAGTTAGTAAACTCAGTGCCATTGTCAGATCTCACAGTTAAAATAGTGCCTTGGTATTGAGTTTTGACAAGAGCAAAGAAATGTTCAAGTGAGACAGGAACTTGAGTTTTATTTCTCAGTAGAAAGGTCCATGTACATCTTGTAAAATCATCCACAATAGTAAGCATATAATGAGCATTAGAAGCAGTACTAACTCTGTAAGGACCCCATAGATCAATGTGTATGAGGTCAAATGCTTTTGTGGTAGTTATGGAACTGTGAGGGAATGGACTTCTGTGTTGTTTGGAAATATGGCATACATGACAAGCAGGAGGGGGTTTATTAGAATTGGAGGTGAAAGAGGCTTCAGCTAAGTGACTTAGAGCTTCTCTAGAAGCATGACCAAACCTTTTATGCCACAACTCAAAACTATTACTGAATTTATTTGCAGAGATAGAAGTAAAACATGAACTCAAGAGGGGAGAGCAAGCTTGGGGATCCAGAAGATAAAGACTTCCAACTTGCTTCCCTGTTGCCACTACTGCCTCAGTCAGTAGGTCCTGCAAAATGCATCTAGAGTGAGTGAAGATGATCCTGAGTTTGGATTCAAGAGATAGTTTGTGAACTGAGATGAGGTTAAATTTGAATGCTGGAACATGTAGAGCATTCTGAAGAGTAAGTTGTGGTGTGAGGGTAACAACTCCAGTATGTAATACAGATTTGAAAGAACCATCAGGCATGCAGACATAGTTCTTGCCTTTAGTTTCATTGTAAGATTTGAACTTACTAAAATCATTAACCATATGATTTGAAGCTCCAGAATCAATAATCCAACAACCAGCTTTTAAACTGTTCAAAACAGTAGAGCTATTACCAGCAAAGTCACCCATGTGGGCAAAGTTAATGTGTCCATTGTCCTGTCCAAACTGTCCTTGCTGGTGAGGGGGCTGTTGATCCATCATGTGTTTCATGAACTTGTAGAAATCCTGCTTGAAAGAATCAAGAACTCCACCAGAATGGGAACCTGCATGGTTAGTAATAGGAATACCATTTGTATCAGCCATATTAGCAAATGACCTGCTGTTACCACCAGAATTGGAGCCTTTCTTGTCTCTAAGTTCTTTGTACCAATCTGGAACTCCAACCAACTTAAAACAAGAATCCTTTGTATGTCCTTTTGCCTTGCAATGCTCACAAAACCTTTCAGATTTCATCTTCTTGTAGTCTTTGTAACCAGCACTCAACTGAGAGTTCTGTGAAGTTAGCTGTTGGTCTGTTGATATGTGTTTCTAGGAGTCACAGACTTGGTGAACATAGCAGAGTGTTCAATAGGAGTGGCTATGTTGAGGTGTATTTCTTTTTGTTTTTCAACTCTAATCACCATATCATATGCCTTATCCACTGAAGGTAAAGGATCTAGGCCTAATATCTGACTCCTGACAGCTTCAAAATCCTCATTTAACCCCATGAGGAACTGCATGAGCCTAGTTAGGGATTGAAAATCTAAGGCATTCTCAACCAGTTTACAAGTGCAAAGTTTTGCAGCAGTGCAAATACATGTAATAGCAGGCACCACACAAGCCAATTCATCCCAAAGTCTTTTCAATTTAGTAAAGTATGAAGAAACAGATGAGTTACCCTGTGCAATTGAGGCAACTTCTCTCTGCAATTGGTACATCAATGGACCATTGCTGGTGCCAAATAGAGTCTCAAGTTGATTCCATAATCCTTGAGTAGAGTTGGTAAACACAAAGGTATCTGATAATTCTTTTGAAACAGAGTGTAGGATCCAAGAGGTTACCATACAATCCGCACGCAGCCAATCCTCATAATCCTCATGATCAGCTGCAGGACAAGGCAAGGTTCCATTGATGAAACCTAATTTCTGCTTGGCGCCAAGAGCAATTCGAACAGATCTGCTCCATGGAAGGTAATTGGAAGCTCCTTCTAGTGGAATAGATGTGAGCGGTTGAATCGCATTGTCAGAATCGAGGAGCTGTAAAGCGCCGCGAGATCGTGCAGTCGCACCACCGGATTTAGTTGCAGAGGTAGAATTCTGCTGGATCTGCGAAGATTCGCCTTCAGACATTTCGTAGTGATGATCGGAAAAGTGAAATCCACCGAGAAAGTGACGCGATTGCAGTAAATCGCCTGAAATTGATCACCGGAACAAAATCGCCAGAAAAAAATGCGATTGTCGAAATCGCCGGAGACGATCGGCGCCGGAGCAGAATCCGGCGCACGGTAACGGAGCGGAAACGAGAGAAGATTAATTGGATCGAAGAACCGGGGCGAATGATACCATATTGAACTAACTAACAAGAGAGAGAAAGTGATCAAATTCTGTTATCTCATTTATGAATTCTAAAATGTATAGTGATGATGTAAGTAATATATACAAGGCGGAGAACAAAATATAACAGCTGTACACCATGTGAAAGGACTAAATTACCCCTGTACACTTTGCCAACTAACAGCTCTAACAAACTAACAACTACAACGGTTATGTACAGCTAATAACATGTCGTATTTGAGGGTATTCCAGCTGCCCAATCTTGGAATATACAGGGTCATTTTGATGGAAAACCAATATAGTATTGATTAAATTTTCTGTTAGTAATCATCTTGCCGGCCTTAAGCCTTCAAATGAAGAATCTATTAAAATATTTAATATCAAGATTGTTATAAGAGCTAATATTACCTACATTCCGTGAAATTGCCATAGTAGTATAATGAGCTATACAAGAGAAATAAATAAAAAAAGAACAGCTCTAGTTTGCTTCATGGCTCAATCAAGATCTCAGTGATAAATTTTCAAATAACTGCAGTATCCTTCATTTTTCTGCACGACTTTGTCAAGCACAGAAGTCTACTGCTAAGTCTTGTCTTACTTCTCCCGCACGCACTTATACAAATATGAACCATTCATTACTCGCACTCATTCATCAGTTTACTCAACAGAAACTCAAAATACATGAAAAAAAGTCGTTAGGCCTATTTAACATAGAGGGACGGCAGATAACAAAATTTGCTAGAAACTCCATTAAAAATTAGTATCTAAATCACCTTCCATTTGCCTCACATAGATTCAGAGACATACAGCTTAAGCATGATGTCACGACTCTTTATCCAGGTCAGTCGAGGGTAATACCATCACAAATGCAAAAAGAAGAAGATAAAAACTGCAAGTGGAACAAGAACCATAACAATGAATCGCAGCCAAATCTAAGTTAATTAGCACAACTACAATTTAAGTATCACCAGTTTAAAGCAATAGAGAAAGCAAATCTGCAAAACCGTTATTATTAGCAAAAAATTCAAAGCATACAAGTTAATGCCAGAAAATAATATTATTAAATAATCCAGTTGAGTATAGATTTGGCCATGAAACCAAAAAGAATCTCCCTAATGAATCTCAAGCTTCTGGTTTCCAGCTAGCATCAGGATGCCCCGAGGAAGTATTATTATGACCATTCGTCGCCCCTTCGTAATTAAGTGCTGCACTTTGATGTGCAGCATTAGCATTATCAGCTACCGCACCAGCATATGCATGTGAGGTTTCTCTTCCACCATAACTAGCATTGTAGTTGTACCCTCGGTTAGCGTATGGGCAATTAGCACCCGGAGATCTTACTGATGGTGCATAACCACCAGGGCTACTTCTTGATGCATTTCTCAAAGGAACAGAAACCCCGTAACTTGTTGGTTGACTGAAACCTGAAGAACCAAAGCCGGTAGTCTGGCCATGCCATTGATTTTTCGAGAAACTAGTAAACGGGGAACCTGGGATCCCATAAACCCCTGCTGGACTAGTATAGCCAGCATTAGGACTTCCGTGGCCACCAATGCCGTACCCACCGTATGCACTGAATCCAACACCACTATTTCCTACACCATAACCAAAGCTAGACGTACCATAACCAGAATAAGGTGGATAACCACCAGCTATGTGTTGTGGCGACTGCAAGTACCTGTTGCTTCCCATACGAATGGTTGGTCTGGCGTTAGGGATAAAAGAACCATAACCCCTATAACCTCCGCGAGAAGCAGCACCAGGACTTGCATCTTTCGGGAGCGCTCGTTTCACCTCAACAAGCTTACCATCAAGCTCATGGAAAGTCTTCTGAAGAACTCCGTCAACAGAATCTTCTGTGTTAAAGGTAATGAAACCAAAACCACGGGGTCGACCAGTGTTGGGGTCATACATGATCACAACATCAGTTACATTGCCGTAATCTTGAAAATATTCCCTGAATCTATCTTCAGTTATAGTAGAAGGTAATCCTCCTACAAATATCTTCTTGGTTTTAAGATTCTCAAACCTTCCAAAATTTCCACCAGTACCTGTTCTTTCAGATTTCAAGCTCTGTTGTTGCTCTCTTGACATGGCTCTCTTTACTTCAACCTAAGTAAGCACAATTCATAGGTATAACATATGCTATATTTGTAAATTCACATTTGAGGAATCATTGGAACTATAAAGGCAGGCAATCAGAATGTATTCTGTGAAATACTAATTAGCTAGTTTACATGATTGCAATACCTGAAAAGAGAATTAAAAATTTACACAACAGAAATAAACAATAATACGGTTGGAGTAGCAGAGTGCATTCCTAATACTACACAAAGATGAGTCACTATACCTATTTTGTATATAACTGGACTAGAAGACTCGAAAGGAAGTATATAACGAAAACTGAAGAAGGAAAACAATCTTCCACATAATCTTCTCTCCCCCAATATAGTGTAGTGTCCAATATTAGAAGCTTCTGCTTCCTACATATTCATGCAATGGCTAATATGCAGTTTTTTTGCTAAAAGAGACAAACATGAAATTCACCTAGTTACCATATTATTTCTCATAAATGGAAGAAAGCTTTCATGATATCAAAAAATGGCTGATATGGAGTCTCCTTGTTCCAATTAATCAGAATAAATGGCTATAACTCCTTATGAGCATCCGCTCGTGGGCATTTCTATTTCTATGAAATATTTCATTAGCTATCAAGTGATCATGTGAACTCTGTTTTGGTAATTGAAGAAAAATAACCATTCTCAGGAATATCGTTGGAATTGGAAATAAAAACTAGTAAATCAAGTATTTTAGTGGTGTGTATTTTAAAGATTATCACTCACTCCATCAAATGCGAGAAAATGGTGGATAGAAGAGAACCTTTACGAGATCGATCCTACTATATATTTTGGAAAAGAAAAGATTGATATGATCTATTCATTTCTTTACGAGATCACTGCAATTTCTTGCAAGACTTTTTGATTGAGAAAGATTGATGATGTAAGGACAGTTTTAATGAAAAGAAAGATGGTGTTCGATGATAACGACATGACTTAGTTTCGAGGAGCTATATTATATTGTCTTCATTCAGCTAATTCAGTTATTATTGCAGGTGGAGTGGTACATAATAGAGAATGAAATCCATACGATGTGTTTTTTTCCAAATCGTGACCTATTATATACACACTAGTACGTAAACATGCATGCAGGACAAATCGGTTGATTAACAGTCAGAGAAAACCAACCCAAATTCACTAATAAATGAATTGATTGATTGATAAATGGAACGGTACGTACCATGCGGCCATCGATGGTGTGCGTCTGCAGAAGGACGGTGGGAATGAGAGATGGATCGGAGAAGACGACGAATGCGAATCCACGAGGCTGGGCGGTGAACCTGTCACGCATGATCATGGCATGGCTGACGTCGCCGTAGTGGGTAAAATGGTCTTTAAGCTTCTCCTCCGTCGTGTCCCACCCTATTCCCCCAACAAACACCTTCCCCTCGTCCGACGACAACGCTGGCGATGATGAATCCATAATAATTGTTACGCGCGTGGAGATTTATTATAAGATTAATATTGCAGTATTGTTGTTCCGCGCATGGTTTTTGTTTTTGTTTTTGTTTTTGTGTGTAACTGTAAAGCTAGAAATAGGATTATTAGGAGTGTAATGTAACCTCGTACTAGCGCTGATGAATCAACCGGATCCATCATGGATTTCTGCCTTACATGGACTTTTGGGCCTAAATACAAAACAGAAAAAGTAATTGAACATATTTGATTTCTCTAATGGGGTCAAGATGTGTTGATTTTATCTATATTATGCGTTTTTGGCAAATCACTTCATGAGTTATTGAGCTAAAAAAGACATAAGAAATATACCACAAATTCATTGTACCCTACTTTTCAAATTTTCATTTTTCTTGTACTAATTTGAATTATAAAATCAAAGATATATATGCATATTGAGGAAAAAACTGGGTACAAAAGTCTTTCTATGCTCAAGCATGGCTGAGAGGTTCTTTTCTTTCTCTTCGAAAAGTATTGAAATTTTTTTCTCTACTGAAACGAAATATTCAAGTATAATCCAGATTATTTGCAAGGACGGAATATTAAAAAGACCCGCTAACTTTATAAAAAAAGTTAAAATGCCCGTTTTTTTCGGCCTTGCAAAAATGCCCTGTATTTTTTTAAAAAACTTTTAAAAATGTCGGATGTCCTTATTCGAGCTAAAACTGCCTATGTGGCGGTACAGTGGCTGCCACGTCAATAAACTGCCTCGCCATGTCATATTTTCAGTTTAAAAATATTTTTCAAACAAACCCTTCTAATTTTAAATATTGTATTTGCACCCCAAAATAAATTGCACTTTGCACCCCAATATATATAAATAATAAACATATATATATAGAAACATATATATAACTATTTTGTAAAAATAATAAATATATATATAAATAATAATAAACATATATATAAATAGTAATAAGAATAATAAATATATTTATAAATATAATTAAAAAGGGTCATATATATATAAACATATATGTAACTATTTTGTAAAAATAATAAATATATAATAATAAACATTTTAACAATATAAAAAAATACAAAAAAAAAATCACCATATTCATCACCACCACTGCCACCCCCCCCCCCTCCCCGCCGAACCGCGACCACCACCACCCCGCAACCTCCCCACCCCCCACCGCTGCAACTCGCGGTTGCAGCGGGTGGCGGCAGGTGGTCTATTTTTTTTAAATCTCAGTAATAAAAAATACTTTTTTTTTTATTTCAGTAATGAAAATGATTTTTTTAAATTTCAATAATAAAAATGATTTTTTTTTTATTTTAGTAATAAAAATGATATTTATGATTTTCCCCCTTTTTAATATATTTATATATATAAAATATATTTTAATACATAATATTTATATATATTATGGATATAAATATATTTATGTTTTAAATTTATTAAGATTTAAGTTTTTATATATGTTTTTATTTTTACAAATAGTTTATATATATATATTGTTTTTTTATATATATATATATATGTTTGTTATTGTTTTTACATAGATGTGATTTGTTTTTATAAATGGTTATATATATATATAATATATATATATATATATATATATATATATATGTATATTAGGGTGTAAAGTGCAATTTATTTTGGGTTCAAATATAATATTTAAAATTAGAAGGGTTTCTTTAAAGAATATTTTTTGGTTGAAAATATGACGTGGCGGGGCAGTTTATTGACGTGGCAGAGCCACTATACCGCCACGTAGGTAGTTTTAGCCCGAATAAGGGCATCACGCATTTTCGATTTTCTTTCTAAAACATACATGACATTTTTGCAAGACCCGAAAAAAACGGGCATTTTAACTTTTTTTATAAAGTTAGCGGGCATTTTTAATATTTCGTCCTATTTGCAACTGTAACTTTTACAAATTTTCTTAGGAAAAAAAAGAACTTTGAAACATTGCAAGAAATTTGTGAAACATACCAAAAATGGAATTTCTGATCCATGCGCTCAAGAAAGCATCCCCGCACTAAACACCTTCAAATTTAGTCAATCCAACTCTAGCACCTTACTAGAGTTTGAAGAATGTTTATGCTCCAAAATCACTCATCCAAAGTGTGGGACCAATGGCATGTCATAATGGGTTAACATTACGTGTGGCATGACGAAGAAGACACAATGGCGTGGATTGACCAATGAGTGTGTAGGAGCATAGGGAGGCTAGAAGGTAAAACTAGATGAAACGTGTTTGGTGTACTAATAGTTATACTTAGAGCACGTTTGCTTGCACAAATAACCCCATATTAACTAATAGTAAGGGGCTAATCTAAGGTTTGGATAACCACATTCTTTAACCCAAATGTCAAGATAAGTGGGCCATGTAGCTTATAACTCCCCGCTAATAATCCTCATGTACCCCCCTCCGATTCCAAGTTGGCTGATAATATTGAATGTGAAATTCCCTTATTACCCTTAATCACTCCCAAAATATCCTGCTATTAGGTAGGTATCTCTCTTCCCCTTTCATTTCTCTGATTAAAGCGACTTCGACCTAGGGTTTGTGGAGAATAGGGGTTTTGCTGCGATTCGCCATTTTAGGTATAAATTCTTCAATTTTATGTCATTTTTTCTCGTGGAAACCATTGCCAACTCATCATCACCATTAATTGACATAAGGGTGTTGTTCTTTTTGCAGTTTCGGTTGAAAGGTTGTCACCAAAATCAGGCGCGGGTTAAATAGCTGGGGTGAGGTTAGTACGCCGTAATCTTAGTGCGCATTTATATGATTCCACGATTCTTGTCTTTGAAAACAATTGCTGAATCAATTGGAGTTGTTACTGTGTGAATCAGTGTGCTAGCTGTTATTATGAAGTTGTGCGAAATGTGTATTCCGTTTTCCCTCCAACAAAGGAGTAAATTATTGTTGTTCTTGTTTTTTGGGTGTATTGTACACAATGCATAGTTTGGGACATGAAATTGACAGTGTGCTTTGCTTGTATTTCTTATTTGGGTCTTTGTGAAATGTATTTGAACATGCTTTCATTTGTACTGTTATTATTGTGTTAGTAAGCTTTATATGTTGATGTCTGATAACAACAGATACTAGTTTAACTTGTTTGAATGCTCTTGGATATTACACAACTTTTATGGTGATTTATCGTAAACAAATAAGTGGTCCTTCTCATGCAAGCTTGTTAAGTAACCACTTAAAGTTTTGTTGGTGTTTGTACAGGCTTCAAAATGGGTCCGGGGCAAAAGATTTTTATTTTGTTCTTGATGCACCAAGTAGTGTTTAAGGTGTCATTTTTCGCCTTCGTGACAATGCTAATTTACCTAATCCACTCTGATAATTTTGGGCGTAAACCTAGGAGGAGCGGCATCCGATATAATATTCTACGTCGTATTCCACATCAAATTAAATATGTTGACAAGCTCTTAAACACCGGTGATACCAGCGTTAAGAACACACTTAGGATGAACCGAGATTTTTTCCTAAAACTATGCTACTTACTCCATAGTTATGGTGGTTTGCAAGAGTCTAAATACGTAGGAATCTCAGCACAAGTATCAATGCTTTTAGATACTGTTTCCCATCACACGAAGAACCGTATTATTGTGGGTCATTTATTAGATCGGGGGAAACTGTTAGTCGTTTCTTTGGTAAAGTCTTTTTTGCGTTGCTAAGATGCCACCTAGTGTTATTGTCGCAACCAGAGCTTATTAGAGAAGATGATATAGATCCCACATGGAAATGTTTCCAGGTAATTTGTTTGAATTACAAATGAATGTTGCCTAAGACAAATTAATGCATTTTCATTAAGTTCATTTGTTTTCACAAGAACCTAATTACTGTATTTTGGTAATAACATTAGGGTTGCCTAGGAGCTCTTGATGGATCATTTTTTCAACTTCGTGTTCCAATAGTTGACCAGGGAAGATATCGAACCCGGAAGAAAGTACTAGCGACAAATATCCTAGCTGTTTGTGACAGAAATGGTTTATTTGTTTTTTTACTTGCTGGGTGGGAATGGAGTGCATCGGATAGCCGTGTGTTGCACGACACTATTAGACGGGATGATGGGCTAAAAATCCCCACTAGTAATCATATCATCCTTAAATCCATATGTCTAATCTCATATTACATCCCATTCCCAAAAAATATAATTCATTTTGGACACTAAATTTAATGATATTGTCTATGAAACCCTTGTTAGGTTGTTATTACTTAGGCGACGAAGGGTATACCAATGGGGTGGGGTTCCTCGTGCCTTACCGTGGAGTGCAGTATCACTTGAGGAAGTGGGAAACCAGCCACTGCATGCCACAAAACTACAAAGAGTACTTCAATTTGAAGCACGCCCGTGCCCAAAATGTGATCGAGTGCGCATTCGGTGCCTTAAAGAGGAGGTGGGGGTATACTAAGAAAACATTCTTGGTTTTCGGTTAAGGAGCCTTCTGAAGCTTGGCAGAATTTTCGAGAGACGATGACTCTAGAAATGTACAACAATTGGCAAGGCGCAAGGCAACGAAGATAATTTGCATTGCATGTTCCTTTGGACTATGGCTTTCAATCAATGATGTATTTCATGTATTATTAGTTATAATAGGCCTGGTTCAAATTTGAAAGACTAAATTTCATTGTAATGGTGTTCATCTTCCATTACTATTTGTTGTTGGATTTGAATTTGTACTATTAATTAGAGAACAACCCCCAAATCTTATCTACTACTTCATTGTAATGAATGTTGTCAAGACATTTATATGCTAATATCTAATTAAAGTTTGTATTAATGATTTCTATGTCACAATCCTTTGGTATTTTCCATTATGATAAGCAAATTAGTATATGGAGGGATTCTTTTATACATGTATATCAATGTCAAAGGGTAAACATTCATCCGGTAGGTAATAATATGATTTATATATGTATCCTACTTTTATTAATTTAGCTAAATGTTTTTTGGGTAATTCTAGTCTGCTGCAGTTCTGTTTGGTGTTAATTTGTTTCTATAGTTGTAGCCATTACATGCCAAACTATTATGCATTGTATTCTTGTTGGAGCATAGTATATTGAATTAGTAACATCCCAGTGCATGTAAATAGCTGATCACCATCTTATTTCATTAATGCACAAATGGTATTTTCGCAAAGTAGTTGCCCCAGTGGACTGCCTCCTTACAAAAAAACAGCTGGAACTAGACGAGTTTGGACCAAACCTGAGGAGCTAGCGCTAATCAATGCCTTGACGGAACTTGTTGATAATGGTTGGCGAGCAGAGAATGGATTTAGGCCTGGTTACCTTGTTTAACTAGAGCATTTAATGGTACAAATATTTCTAAATGCCCGTCCGATTAATGAGAAGCACATCAACTCCAAACTAACCATGTGGAAGAAGACACACGCCATAGCACACACAATATTTGAATAGTCCGGGTTTGGTTTTCTTCCCTCGACGCAAATGGTGGAAGTCGATTCTGATGATGTATGGAATACTTATGCTAAGGTGAAGTAACGTTATTACATTTAACTCTACAAAGAACAGTTAGTGACGAAGTATATGTGCATGAAAAGAATTCTTGCAAATTTTTTATTATTCAATGTGAAGAAGCACCATTTGGCTGATGAAAGACTCGATCCAGTTGGTTCATGATTTAGACATATCTTATTTATGACTATTATTGCTTGATCCAGTAGGTATAAGGCATCAATCAAGATACCTGATACTATGGCCATCACTTTAAAATGTAAAGCAGTTATTTATCTGTTTAATATCCTCAACAGGTGAGGCCTAGTAGTTAAATGATTTGATGTTACACCAATATAACACCAATGCTTATGATTGTCAATAAGAAGACCATCCTCACTTGTGTAATGAGTACTATGGTTTTTTTTTTTATTACAAATTGTAGACAAGTCTGATGAGCATTATAAAGCAAAAAAATAAATAGATTTCTGACATGTACAACTTCTCATCTAGTAGGTGAAGAGTGTTATGAACTTAAAAAACAAAATTTGTAAAGATTTATTTTATATTAATTAATACCTACCATTGGTTTGCGAGGTGATACCATTTTTAATTTGTGCTAAATAGGTCCATCCCGAGGTTGACACGTGGCGTTACAAGAGCTTTCCATACTACGAAGATTGGCTACTTGTTTTCGGGAATGATCGGGCGGATGGAAAGGCTGCCCATACTTTCAACGATGTTGTTCTATACTTGGAAAGCCCGCATGAGATTTATGATGAAGTGTATGACGTTCACGTCGTAAGCGGTGCTAAGGGGAAGTCAAAGGCAAAAAGCAGTGGGACGTTCAATGTTAATACTCAACCAAGGGACGCAGATTTTGGAGAGCCATTAGACACTCAAGAGGTTTGCTCCGAGAAACAAACCACATCATCGAAGACAAATGACCGAAAGAGGAAGTCGCATGAAGTAACCAACCTGCCCGACCAACTTGTTTCTCTCATTGGGAATATGTTTGAGAAAAGCAGTTCAACCCTTGGAGAAATGGCTAATAAAGTGGTTGAGAAGATGAATCCTCAACCAAATGCAACACCAACTGCCCCAACACCTCCCCCCACTTCACCACCAACAAAGAGCAAGCAAGTCTTTGATGTCATTGCCGAGATGGGAGAGACGCCATTACAATTGCGTATAATTGTCGCTCACAAGATTGTGAACAACCCACAAGCAATAGATCTATTTCTTAGAATGGACAACCAATATCGTGCCGAATACGTGGACATGGTTGTAACTGGAGCGCTTGACCCCTCTTTCGGAGCTACTTTTATGATGACTGTGTCGTTTAAATGATTAATAAAGTCATTTATTTTGAAAAGGGTGTAGTGATTATTTTAAATACGTTGTCCCTATCTACTATTTCGTACGGTGCACACCGTATATCAAAGACGGCCTCGTCATAATTTATCAGAACTTTTACCTAGCACAAATTGGCTATGATTGCACATGTAACCTGTGACGACCGCGCTCCACGAGCCATGCTTCGATCCGAGTTGGTTCGGTGGTGATCAATCACTTTACCCAACTCAGACTAAAACGTAACTCATAGGAAGATGCCTCACTTGTTCAGGATCAAAACCATACTCATTTTATAAACTATATTTTGATATATACAACGGAAGTCTTGTATTACCAACAATGTGCCTTTTTCAATGGTTATGCACTAGTGACCAAACACGAATATTCCAAAATGCACGCTTGAACAATTATTCACTTGATCCATGCTGCCTTGTTAATTTTTATCCTGAAGAATGGACAGAAGAAACGAGGAATAAGTTTTTAATGACTCAGTGAGATTCATATACAAGAACTGGTAATACAAGAATTAACTGTGACCTACTGGATACATTTCGAAGAATGGTCTTACCGGTAGAAACAATTCAACTAGACAATTTGATGTAGCAATGGTACTGGATTTTTCATAGATTAGTTAATGAACTTGTGCTTAACAATAAACAAATCTAGCCTTATGACTTCTAATATTCTACCATATACCTCCGACGAGGAGCGACCTCGCAAACAATCAAGAGACATGCTCGAGTACATGTCGATCCAGCACGCGGGTTACAACCAACTCCTGACTGCAATCGGCGCCTAGATAGATGGGTATCAAGCAAAATTACTTAAAACCAACAGTCCATACTGCCCGACAGTAACTCGACTCAATCTCTGGGCCCAACTTCCCAAAGGCATCCCAATGGGTATAACATATAAACAAATAAGCTAGTAAATCGGATAATATCCATTGCTCCTTGAGCTACATGTCCCAAACATAGTTCGTTGCTCTTTGCACAGTTCAAGAACCAGAAGATGAGATTAAAATATCAAGGAATTACCATGATTATGAACCAATATTATAAATAATAAATGATTGTATACGATTTAACGACGAGTAAGAAATCATGTTATGAGATGAGATGCAAAAATAGAAATATGATGAAATATATGTTGTTCGAGGTTTGGTAACGGAGTAGTGGTTTTTCTGTCCAAGTTCCTCAGGGCCGGATGCCAAATGGGGCTAGAACCAAACCTCCTCTTGACTCGTACGGGGAACCTTGATGGCGTTGATTAGTTCGTCAAACCTTTAACAAATTTAAACAATATTAATCAACTGAATTTATAGTTTACCACAACAAATATTAGTATTTTTTCTTCAATCCTCATGTTGGTGAAATTAAGAACGTTCTGGTTACGAATGCTAGTTACAATGTAAATATTAGTAAATTACACATAAGTTTAATTTATGTCATTGCTCTAAACATGAAAATCTTAGACGATGAATTGACAAACGTAAGATTAAGTTAAATATCAATTAACAACCTTATTGATATCTCAAAATTATCTTAAACAACCATATGTTCAAACTTATTACTGCGAGTATTCACGTTAGAGTCATTTCGCTAACAAGTTACTATAATAAATAAAATTTGATTAACTATCCAATTTGATGCAAACTCAATCCTTAAAATATATTACTTAACCAACTCTAAGAAAACTCGTCTTTTTTGCCTTTAATCAATTCAAATTTTTTAATAACCACACATCAAATAAGTATAATATGAAGTAACACCTTAAAAGTTCTAACTTAGTCGATTATTACTTTATTTTACATAGTTAGTTTAAAATGTACATAAATATGTTATAGCTTAAATATAAAGATATAACATGGGAAATTTATCAAAACATGTGATAAGGAATGTCTATTATGATAAATAATCTTATTTGATGTTTAAGTTATGAAGTGGCAAGAATAATCTTGTAAGACTTATGAAAGTAGTATGTTAAACATGATAAATCTACCATTTAACTTATAAACATGAATTATGATGGTGATTTAACTTATAAACTAAGAAAACAAAAGTTGTGCCAAATAAACATAAAATTCACCGCAGTTTTGGTTTTACCTTTGATCGGACCTCCAAATGAACTTGGTTTTCAAATCATTTTATGGTTTGTAATTTATAATATCATGATGAATGTGTGTATTCAAGATTTTGAGAAAAATACAAAGGTTTGCTATGTTAAATAATTCTTGAAAACATAGAACCTATTTTCGGATTTTCAGACAGCAGTCTACGATTTAGGAATTTCGACCTTCTAAATCACATTATTTGAAAAACATTTTTTCATATGAAAGTTAGAGGACATCATGAGAAGGCCTTGATCAAAAAAGAGTTTTCTACAATTAGTTATGATTTTTATAAGGTGCAGGGCCAAATGGATAATTTCCGCGCAAAAAAAGTTTTGGGGTATTATCGGGTAGAAAATGATGAAATAAGAACTTGGGATGAATTTTTCCTGAAGTAGACTCACTAACTTAGAGATTCATAGGAAGAAAAAAGGAAAAACCGAAATGATTTTGGGTTTAAAATTATTGGAATAAAGCCTACTATTTATAGGCAAAAAATCATGTAAAATTATTTTAATTAAGGTCCCACTTTGATTATTTTATAATAAATCACAAAAAAATCTGAATTTAATCATGCTCTTAAGGATGTCATGGCTTACCTCATCAAAACGATGTCATGACTTACTTCATCAATTAGTTTGATTTGACAATAGATTGTTTTATATATATATATATATATATATATATATATATATATATATATATATATATATATATGCGAGTCTCGGTTACAAGTGAGTGGTCCAGCAATATAACGAGCCTATCTCAAATCAGACCTACACTACGAGTCTCGTGTAGGCTTGGTCCGGAACACCTCGGACCTTCGCCTCGATGCTTGGATGGGAGCGGAATATCGGTAAATAGATCGAACGAACGTCGGTGATCGCCTTCGATGTGATGTCGATGATGACCTCTGATGTGAGATCGGTGATGAGGTGGTATGACGTGTCACGGGCGTGTGTTGTAGTCACGATATCGAATGAGATATCGAAAGTAACATCAGTGATGTATTTCGATATGACGAGTGGTAGCTGAGGGATAATAATTGCTTGTTTTGGGATCCGGGCACCGTGTATTTATAGACCTCGGGATCCGGGGACCACAGTAACATATCAGTGATTATTACCGATATGACGTCAAAAGTGATCCCCGATAGGGTCCAATATGGGTCTGGTTTGGGCCTGGCCCAATATGCGGAAAATGCCCATATCATGTAGTCCCCCAATTTGGGGATTCTTATCTTAGAGATAAGGATTCGCAAATTTAGTTTTGAATTTCTGGGTTACCTGTACCCCTCGTCCCGCCAGTTCAAATGACGGAGATCAAACTTGCGGGGAGTGCACTTGTGATGAGCTTCGATTCGTCTCCCAATGCAGTGGATGCATAGTTTGAGGTCCTTGTTTGAATTGTAGTTCCCTTGGTATCTGGGTTCCTTGAAAATTATGATGGGGTTGCCGGGGCAGTTGTTATATTCTCGCGGCTCTTCGCGTAGTAGGGCAGGATGTCGAGTTTTAGCTTCGATCTTATGTCAAAATTCATATTCGATATAACATCGAAAGTATATTTCGATGTAGTTGAGGCCTCTGTCTATAAGTATGGATTGCAGGAGACTCTAAAGTTCATAGTTTTCTGTGTTTTCTCTGTCGCCTAGCGTAACCACATCGGTAAGTATATCGGTAATTATATTCGATATATCCCCCGACGTGTATTTCGATCTCTCTATTGTAGTTGACTTATTATTGTTTTCTTCTACTGATATTCCAATTATTCTGCAGGTATATTACCTCTTTCTGAGATATTTCGTTAAAATGGGGTTTAGACAATTGATGCTTAAACTTCAAGCCGATCGGGAAGCTCAGAAAGCTGCTGAAGCGGCGGCAGTTGCTGCGGTGCCTGAAATAAGGTCTGCGTCTAGCTTTGACCTGAATAATACAACTGTTGAGTTTCTGGCAGAGGCATCGGGAGTCGAGCGACCTCCCCTAGCACTGTAGTGTCTGAACGTGTTAATGAAGAACGTTTTAACAATGTTCCTGCAATGGTTGGGTCACTTAGCCAGGACATCCTGGGCGTGGTAGGGGGCCCGGATGGTGCGGCCAATCTCTTGGAAGTGCTGGCCTCGAATCGGGAGGGTGTGTTTCCTCAACCTGACGGGGCTGAGGCGACAGAGAGACAAGTTGCAGAGTCTCCTTCCGGTGAGTATGTCGCTCCACGTTCTGAATCGTTGGCCGACACTCATTTGACCAGGGACGTTGGAGGTTCGGAATCGAATACCCATGTCAATTTGGGTGATTTTGTGGACGCGCCTTTCATAGTGGGATCAGGTTCTGTACGCCCGAATCCTATTAGTGACAAGGGAAAGGCGGCCGTTTCAGGCATGACCGACAAGGGTAAGGGGCCATTGCGGGAGCCCTCGATATTGGGGGGTCGTGCCCCTATTTTTTTTGGGATCCCGGTTACGAAACCTGCCGTTGACCTGACTAGGATAGCAGGTAATAAAAGGTTTTGTGAGGGGACTGTCCATAGTGGCCACTCCTCTTCGAGTTCTGGCCCTCGGAAGGCGGGTGCGGTCAAACAGTCGAAGTGAGTAGAATTGGCTGAAGCCGATGCTGTACGGGGCATGATGCGGGCTTTCCCTCCTCCTACGAATGTGCGGGTTCTCACAGAATTTGAGCGGGCCCAGAATATACGCCGCATCGCTCATCTATTCCAAATTGTATGTATCTGAACACGACTCCAGTCGTTTTCATTTGAATGTTTAGCATAATGTTATGTATTGTATTGTGCAGATGGCCAAGCTGGCGGTCTCGTGTCTGAAGACCGTTTGCGAGTCCAAGGGTGACTCTGACGTTGTTGCTGCCGAGCTCGAGGCTGACATCTTGAAGATGGGGGAGTTCAATCCCATGGTGTTGGAGAGGTTGGAGGCTGAAAAAGAGGATGCACTGAAGACATGTCGTGTGCTCCGGAAGGAGTACGATTTGTTGAAGGGCAACTTTAAAACAGTAGTGACTGAGCTCGATCAAGGAAAGGCGCGTGAATTTGCGGCTAATAAAGAGTTGGAATCACTGAAGGCTGAGGTGGCGGCGGTGAAGGCTGCTAATGAACGTCTCTCATCGGAGCTCTCCGCTGCCCGATTAGCTCCCTTAGACTTGGTATGTATCTTGTGTATGATATCTGTTTCCATTTTTTGTGCTCTTGTATTTAATAGAGTTCAATTTGTAGGAACGTCATCCTGATCTTCTCCGGGTTGGGGCTGAGAAGTTTATGGAAAGCTCGAGCTTCCGAAATTTAATTTTGAAGATTCGGGATACAACCTTTCATGCTTGCGTAGGGCAAGTGTTGAGAAACGACGGTTTCAAGGACTCCCTCGAGTTGAGTGGGCTGAACCCAAAGCATGATCATAATGATCTGCCGATTGGCGGCCTGGATGAGATGGAAGAGAATCCGGCCGACCCTGACGTGTTTTCCGAGGTCGTGGAGAGAAAGACTAAAGGGTCCTCGTGGGAGTAGCTGTTTACTACCTTCATTGTAATTTGACTTTATCCCTTTCCGGACTATCTTTGATTCGTGGTTCTGTAACTGAACATCTATTTCTCTGTTGATTTCATAGTATGTGACTCTTCGTGGGCTTGTTGTCTGATAATTTTTCGGTTTTCTTTTATTGTCATGATGGTGGAATATGCAGTGTTCCGATGTCTGAAGTGCAGTCATTTTGTTCTCGTATTTGATGAGATTCGTCTAGTCTGTGTGTTGTCAACCAAGGACTGGTCAGGATATTCTTGGTGTTGATAGGAACATGGGTAATCTGCCACTGTATCTGTATTTAGGATCGACCCTATTATTACAGGGAATATTCTTCTTGTGGTTAGGGAATATTCTTCTTGTGGTTAGGGGCCCATAGAGCCTGCCTCTTCACATAACTTGATTCACGGAATTCTTACCCAATAGGCTTTTCACCTATCGTAATTTTATGGGATTTCCACCCAATAGGCTCTTCACCTAGCGTAATTTTATGGGATTTCCACCCAATAGGCTCTTCACCTAAATTTGATTTATGGGATTTTCACCCAATAGGCTCTTCACCTAGCGTAGTTTTGTGGGATTTCCACTCAATAGGCTCTTCACCTAGCTTGATTTATGGGATTTTCACCCAATAGGCTCTTCACCTAGCTTGATTTATGGGATTTTCACCCAATAGGCTCTTCACCTAGCGTAGTTTTATGGGATTTCCACCCAATAGGCTCTTCACCTAGCTTGATTTATGGGATTTTCACCCAATAGGCTCTTCACCTAGCGTGATTTTATGGGATTTCCACCCAATAGGCTCTTCACCTAGCTTGATTTATAGGATTTTCACCCAATAGGCTCTTCACCTAGCGTGATTTTATGGGATTTCCACTCAATAGGCTCTTCACCTAGCTTGATTTATGGGATTTTCACCCAATAGGCTTTTCACCTAGCGTGGCAGTTCAACCCCGTTATCACAGGGGATATTTTTCTTGAATCAACCCTGTTATCACAGGGGATTTTTTCGAGGGTAGGGGCGCATCCCGTTATCACAGGGAACCCGCTACCTGTTGACTTGTTTTTTATCGACCCCGTTATCACATGGGATATTTTTTAGGGTAGGGGCGCATCCCATTATCATAGGGAACCCGCTACCTGTTGAATTGTTTTTGATCGACCCCGTTATCACATGGGATATTTTTGAGGGTAGGGGCGTATCCCGTTATCACAGGGAACCCGCTACCTGTTGAATTGTTTTTTGATCGACCCCGTTATCACATGGGATATTTTTTAGGGTAGGGGCGCATCCCGTTATCACAGAGAACCCGCTACCTGTTGAATTGTTTTTTGATCGACCCCGTTATCACATGGGATATTTTTGAGGGTAGTGGCGCATCCCGTTATCACAGGGAACCCGCTACCTGTTGAATTGTGTTTGATCGACCCCATTATCACAGAGGATTTTGTAGGCGAGCCTTTTCATTGTCTTTTCGACTATGCCTCTTGGTGACTCTGTCGTTGTTGAATCTGTAGGTCATTAAGCCCTGCAAAACATCATAGACAAGAAAAATTTTCGACATGAAAGCTAATACGAGAGCACAAAATGACGTGCGAGTGTTATTTGAGGGATGTTCCCTCGATCTGGGAATATTAGTTTTACACAAGAAATAGTGTTTCCAGTGTGCTCTATCATGCCTGTGGTACCTGTTTGTACCTGTAAGAGGGCGATGTGTTAAATATATATCTAGGGGAACATTCCCCAATTGTTTGTGCCATTCTCTGCACTTCTATAATGTCCGCTTAGGACAAATCCCTGCATGAAATATGAGATTGCGCCAAGCAACAAATAAAAAGGTAATAACGGATAACGGTCGAAGGCTAGGTAAACCCAGCCCGCCTACGTATCCCGTTGCATGGAAAATCAGACCGGCGTAGTTCCCCCTATTTTAAGTTACATGCCGACCCACGTAGGGGCAAAATAAGAGATAGCGGTCGAGGGCAAGGTAAACCTAACCCTCCTACGTATCCCGTTGAGTGGGAAATCAGACCGGTGTAGTTCTCCCTGTTTTAAGTTCCGTTGTTCAAACATAATTAAAAAACTGCTGAAATTAAAAAAACATTGTTCTGTTTGCTCCACATGGCGATCACTCCGTGCGCGAAATGTATTCTTGGTGTGGGACTTGCATTTCCTGTCTTCTTCTGATTCTTGGGTGCTTCAACGAGTCCACATAGCACATCCATCCCTGCACCTGGTCACCTATGATCTCACCAACTCCTTGAGGTGTTGGGAATTTGATCTTCTGGTAATAAGTAGAGACCGCTGCCCTGATCTGGTTGAGCGCCGGTCGGCCAATGATGGCGTGGTAGGAAAATAGAGTGTCGACAATCGTGTATTTTATTGGTGTGACCCGAGTGTGTGGGCTCCTTCCAAACATAGTGGGTAATATGACTTGTCCAAGCGGCACTACCTCTGCTCCACCAAATCCGGTCAACGGGGTGGATATCGGCTTCAGTCGGTCTGGGGCTGTCCCCATCTGTTCGTAGGCTTTAGAGAATATCAGGTTTGCGGAGCTCCCGCTATCCACCAACACTTTATGCACCTGATAGCCATCCACATTAATCGTGATAACCAGTGGGCAATCTAGTTTCCCTGCGGTCAAGGCCAATGGACTAAGCTGCTCCAAGTCTTTCTTGGTGAATGAGATCTCCTGCTCCAAGTATGCTTCCGTCATGATTGCATTGGTGTACCCAACATAGGCTCCACCCTGAAGTCTTCTCATTATGGTTTCTCGGCCGTGAGCCGTGTCAGCTCCCAACCCTCCCCCGTTGATCACATTTATAACGCCTCTGCTCGGGGCATTCACTACGGTCCTCCCTCGCTCCTCGGGTGCCTCAATCATCTTCTGTTTCCCTCTCCTGGGCGAGTAATCCCTTCTAGGGGACGAGGAATGTTCTGCTCCTCTAGCATCCTCACTGGCGCCCCTGAAAAACTCGACTAGTTTCCCTTCTTTGATCAATCTTTCGATCTCGTTCCTCAGGTTTGTGCAGTCCTCTGTCCTGTGTCTAGGTTGGCGGTGGTATGCACAGTATTTGCTAGATGACTTCATCCCGGGAGTCGCATTCAATGGCCTGGGTTTCGTCAACCATCCGTTTCCTTTTGCCACGGCCATCACCTCTAGAATGCCTCTGTCTGTGTTTCTGCTGAGAAACGAACCCTGACGCGTTGCCATCATTTCGTCCTCATAGACCATTTAATTTGCAAGCATGTTGATCTGTGCTATGGTGGGCTCAGTGAATTTGATTAGCTCCCCGGCGAACCTGCGATGGGTCGTACCCTTAAACAGCATCATCATGACCTGACCGCCATGCGGCTCATCCACCTTCAGTAATTCATCGTTGAACCTCTTCATATAGTCTCGGAGGTTCTTCATTTCCCTTTGCTGCACAACGCCGAGGTGTAGCAAGTTGGTCTTCATCCTCTTTTGGCTAGAGAATTAATTCTCAAATTTCTCCCTCAACTGTTCGTAATCCGTTATGGATCTGGCCTCCAGCCGAGCAAACCAGTCCAGTGCAGCGCCCGTTAAAGTGGTGGACATGATCTTTGCCTTTATGTTCCTCGAGTAGTTGTGCAAGTTCAGAATGCTATCGACCTGATGGAGATGATCCATCGGATCACCTTTTCCGTTGTATGGCTTTATCACTGGGATCTTGTCCCCTCTTTGCAATACCTCGGCCTCTATCTCATCCGAGAAAGGGGTCTTACTGCGACCCTTCCCCTTACTCTGAGTCAGCTTTCTCGACAATTCCGCCCTCTCGCGGTCTAGCTGTTCCATCCTCCTCGAGATCACCCGCAGTATCTCTGCATCCTCATTCTTTGAATACGCAACCTCGGCGTGGTCGCGACCGCGTTCCATTCTCCGGACTACTTCTGCCCTCTCACGGTCCAGCCATTCCATCTTCCTCGCTATCTCTCGATCTAGGGTCCCTATGTCCCGTCTCTCCACCCTGTCATAAGCAGCAGGCGATATCTCTCTAAATGAGTCCTCTGTATCCTCCTGTTCATCATATTCTTTCCTTGCCCTTCTCTCGCCCGCTCTGGATCCATGGGGCCTCGCCTGAACGTCCCTCGTCCTCTGTTCCGCAAGTTGTGGAAGCAAAGCCTCCAGTGTAGTGGCAAACGCTGCCTTTACAGAGGCGTTGATCTGCGCTAGCATCTCCGGGATTATGGTGGCGGGGGGAACGGTACTCTGTCCCGCGGGCATTGTCTCCCCCAGACCGGGAAAATCCGCATTTGGTGTTTTAGTCACTGGAACGTCTTCTGCGGGGTTCTCAGCGGGCGGGGCCTCAGTCTTGGGTCCGACCGTACTTGGTGCAACAAGGGTCGGACCTGCATTTGCGGCACGCGGTGGCCTCCCGGGCCCGCGCCTTCGTTGTACTGGTGGTGGAGGAAGCTCCATCTCGGCTTGAGCCAATGTCTGTTCTTGGTCAGTTGGGTGTTGAGGGGGTGGTGTGTTCTCAATCCTGGTGCCCCTAGTCACAGCTCCGCTAACTTCGGATCGGGTCCTCCTTCCTTGCATCTCGGCGTCCTTGTCCGGGAACTGGTGTTCCCACAGACGGCGCCACTGATTTGACAATAGATCGTTTTATATATATACACGAGTCTCGGTTACAAGTGAGTGGTCCAGCAATATAACGAGCATATCTCAAATCAGACCTACACTACGAGTCTCGTGTAGGCTTGGTCCAGAACACCTCGAACCTTCACCTCGATGCTTGGATGGTAGCGGAATATCGGTAAATAGATCGAACGGACGTCGGTGATCGCCTTCGATGTGATGTCGAGGATGATCCCCGATGTGAGATCGGTGATGAGGTGGTATGACCTGTCATAGGCGTGTGTTGTAGTCACGATATCGAATGAGATATCGAAAGTAACATCAGTGATGTATTTCAATATGACGAGTGGTAGCTGAAGGATAATAATTGCTTGTTTTGGGATCCGGGCACCGCGTATTTATAGACCTCGGGATCCGGGGACCACAGTAACATATCGGTGATTATTACCGATATGACGTCGAAAGTGATCCCCGATATGGTCCAATATGGGCCTGGTTTGGGCCTGGCCCAATATGCGAGAAATGCCCATATCATAGTTAATTGCATATCAAGTCCCTCAATTATTTATAATTAGAATTCAAACATGTATAATTAGATTTCTTTGTTACATACATATTTACTTATGTAATTTTTCTAGGTAATTTAATCAACTTGGTTAATATTTGAAATTGAAATATATGTTTTAGGATTAGAGACCTGCAAATATAATAAAAGACTAACTTTTAAGTTCATGGGCTCAAATACAAATTTTTCTAAACATTTAGGGTTAAAAATAGAAATTTTCAAAAGTTCAAGAGATAAAGTATAAATTTATTTTCTTCCTAATTTTTGGGGCGTTACATAACCTATATCTAGTATATGGTGATTTTGATAGGTGTATATCCTATTTATTTTGGAATGCAAATTAGTATATGGAATTGAGGATCCAATATATGGATGATTTAGTTCCTCATCATTTGCTCTTGTTTCTTAAACATGCCTTGTAATCTAAATATGTAACTTTGGATGGCTATTTTAAATCAGGGTGTACTGTATTCAATTTCTTTATGTTTGTGTTTTTTGTAATTGATGCATTTAGTAGCAACTTAGTACCGTTAACTTAGATCAGAATAAGTGCTCCAACATATTTAGCAGCAACTTAGTAACACCAGCCATAAATATGTCCTCATGATACAAGACATTAAATACTGTATCACATTTAATTAAACATGGTAGTCAAATACACATCAGCAGCCTTCTTACACGCATCTTTCCCCACTTCACTTAATTAAAAAAAGTTAACTTAGACCAGACTAACAGCAACAACATATGCATACTGGAATATAGATGACATGTACGCCCTGACGCTATGGTGTAATATTACAAACCGCAACTTAGTACACCACAATTGGGAACACAAATCCATGCGTGCAAAAAAACACAAACAAAAAAGAATATAGTAGTAGGCATCTAGCACAGTAAGAGTAAAGATAGTAGTAGGCATCAAATACAACACAAAAACATTAAAAAAAGTAAATTTTAGCCGAAAAGCAGCAATATGATTGAAATCCATGCACCGAAGTCCATTTTGGTTTCTTGTTCAAACACCATCACCCCCAAGTTCCCCCTTCCCCTTGTTAGAACCACCATATTGTTTGATTCTCCACGGGCTAGTAACCGAGCTTGACGACCCTTATGAGCTTGTACGATCATTAGAGAAAATGGGCATCCTCGGCGCCGCGGGTGCTTCAACAACGGTACGCCCTTGAATCTCGGGAATGCGGAACAAAGGCCTTTGAATTGTACGATTACATATTTCTTCCGAGTCAACGGTGCGTAGAGCGAGAGTATCTTCAATGACAATAGTTAGGGTAGGCCTTGCTCCATCGACGACCTCGAAAACATCATCCCAGAAGGCTGTATCCACAATTGAGTGATGCATATCAAATGTTTCCCTAGGAAATAGTTCAACGCCGGGTAGCGGAAGTGAGTAAGTTCCAGGGGGGTCAAAAAGTGGTTCATTAATGGCCAGTCCAACATTGTGCGTTGCCCACCAATTGTATTGATGGCCGATCCAACATTGTGCGTTGCCCACCAATCGTACCCATCATTTATGTGTTCACTCGTTTCATGGTCGCTAGTCAAATCAACAAAAGCACGAGGGACTTGTCGTGGTGGGGAAGGTGGGGCTTCGCTAAGAGAAGGTCCGAACAATTTTTTCAAGTTTTGCCATGCATTCTCCCCTTCGATCATGTAGGCTTCCGCCATCTTATATTTCTGCCAACACACCACAAAATGAAAGGCTTCATTAGTAAATGATAAGTAAGAATATCTCATTACACATTTGGTAATTGAGAAGCATTCAAAAAAATGAATTACCAACACCACGTAATCCCATACAAAGTCCTCGAATGCATGCACGACGTTGTTCGTCTCGTCGTAGTACACCGAACACAACCCAAGGATGAGGTCAAATACATTGGAACGTTGTTGGAGCTTACGATATTGGCATTGACAAAAGGTAAAATGCGAGTTGAAGACCGCATTGATTTTTAGCGCCGCAACTTTTAACATGTCCGAAGCTTGATGTTGAAACATTGAATCGTTCTTGGCTTTCTCTTCGATCAGGTAGTCCATGAACGTCATATCAATTACGTACGTCCAAGACTCGTTGTAGAAGAAATGTGATTGCGGCCTCGGGTTTTCGGGGTCCTGCATGCTTAGTATGATGTTTGGTTTTAGTTTGTTTGTGAGTTGAGGACAATTAAGATAAGTGTTCTTTTTATACTACCAGATCCGTAGCAACTATTACATTCTAACGAATAACGATGGAAATGCAAGTAAAAATCAAAAGCATCCCTAAGAACAACGCAACACCGTATAGTATTTTATTTTCACGTTGTTTGTGAAAAAGAGCTTGATCGGCGTTATTTATCCTCCTTAGCAACCCGGGTATGATCGCCTTTGATCGAGCACACATTTCGGGATCCATCCACACGTAATATTCACATTGTCTCCCCTAAAGCAAAAAAAAACCAAAAAATTAACAAACATTATTTTGGTTTATAAAATTATTAAGCATGTGAAAAATGGCCTAGATGTGTTTAATCAAAACGTACGGTGGGTCGTGGGCATCTAGAGAACCGCCTTCCGGGATTGTGGTTTGACCAACTAGTGTAAACTTTGGGTTTAAGACAGCAATGACATAACACTGTATGGTTTTTCGCAGCCCCAAAACGACTACATGTCGTCGAGAACGGGGAACTTGCGCTAAACGAGCCACCTACATTACCATCGTCTTCTTCCATCCTTGTTGTCTTTCATAAACAAAAATAATAAAAAAGATGAACTACCAAAAAGGATAAATTCTATTAACTCAAAAAAGAGGGAATAAATTATTTACCTTGTTATATAGGACCACTGTTTATGTATCTCTTTATGTGATATCAGCCTTCACTAAGTGATGATATTTCTTGCAAATTCTTTGCAAATAGGTTGTTGTTTGATGAAGCTTTATTTATAAACATTGTATTAAGATGGAAGTGTGTGGTTGTTGGCTTTCAACTACCTCAACCATCATTTAGTAACATCACACTTGAAGACCATTGATTGATATTAATGGAGAAGTGATGTTGTATTATCTGCAAAAAAATCTTTGTGCAAGTTGGTTACATTACTAAAAAAAAAGTGTTTCGTCACAACTAGATGAGGAGTGTATAATTTGCTGCCGTGTAGACCATATTTGGTAGTTGGTGCAACTCATTTGTGAGTTCACTATAATGACATTTACTATATCAAATCACCTGCATGCAAATGACTTATGAAATTAGATTTACAATAATAAGGATGCACATACACATACATAGAAATATGGAACACTTTTAAAAGAATTTCGTTTGGACACTATTGGAATGAGAAGTTTCCACTTTGATCACAACATTCTAACATACACATCAATCAGCATTCCATAATATGTACCCCAGAAAAATATAAATAAAAAAAAAGAAAGAATATTAGACCAAAATAGTGCATAAAGCTTGCAATAGTTAAGGTGAAGAACATGAGTTTTATCCCGAGGGATGATTACAACCCGCAATCACCATATCAAAATAAACCGACATTCACAGAATCCAAAACATAGGGAAGAAGGTTCTATGTCCGAAACTCCAGCGAGATAATCTCCAAAAGTGCATACTACGATTACTAGCAACATGGCATACACCTAAATAACGCTAAAAACTTCAATAGTCCGATAATGGATACTTGGTTCAGAAAATATAAAACAAGTGAGGCCACACTAAAACACAAACACGACTGATTCCTGATTCAATTCCTAAAACGTCTAATCTCTTCAGGGAGGTTTGAAACCATTGGCTCAATGTAGAAGACGCGATGCGCTAGGTATGTTGTGCGGTTTTGTGTCTCCACATACTCTTGCACATCTTCCTGTTGCTTGGAGTGCAGGTGTGCAAAGGACAAAGTTGATTCATAACTTTGAATAAGTCCCAAGTAGAGTGTCATATTAGCCTACCAAGTCAGCAGGCGATAACTCCTCACATCACCCCATGTTCAAGCATAAGTGAATAAACTATTTTTTCTTGTATAACAGAGTAATGTTTCTCTTAGGTTCATATAATTGTGTAAGAATGGTTCATACAAACAAAGAAGTTTGAGAGGCATGTAATCCATCTCAAAGAATGGGAACACACACGATGTGCTCCATAAAACTATCTTAAAATAACTTTTACTTTTATTATTCTACAAAAGTAGTTTCTACCTCTATTTAGTAAAAGAAACACAGGTTCAGCCTCACAACGTATATTGTATTATTCACTTTACTCCATTATTAGGTGTAGTAGATGTATCATGAGGTGGTATATCTATCCAGTTGGTTATTGCTACCAATACACGGTGGAGATAGAGTTATGCCGTGGTTATTTTCTATAACTTAGGAAATTGCTTTATTCCCAACCTTCGATTGCACCACTTCATCAATATAGCGATTTACATAATAGTTTTTTAAGGTATGTTGAATACCCTCTAAAATTAAATCTCACGAACAAAATACGCTCACCTATCCAATATGAATGACTGATCAACGATACAATGGATGAATTATTTGACTTTAGAGGGCGCAGAAGACCTTCTACAACGTTGATCATCGTCACCACCCGAAATTAAGAGGGATGACCTACTCCTATTGGACAAAGACCTCAAGACCAGAACTATAAATAGCCCCTCATTCAGCGTCGAATGGACAAGTGCACTTTCGCGAAATTTACTATACAGATCATTGTACTTAGTAAATATCAAGCACTCTCTATAGAAGAAGTAGTTATCTTCACACGACCCCCTTGTAATTCACTCACATCCCTTAATAAAATAATATTGCTTCACATTTTTAAAACTCGGAGATAGGTGTTCCGAACAATAATCGGTGATAACATTCCCGAATTCTCCCGACTCTACGGGCCTTGATACTTTTAGAGGACACATTAGTACTTTTAAAAACTTGTGAGGCAAAGTGAGAAATACCGTACACATTGTTGAAAATGACTTTTTTAGTCGATTACACTAATAAAAACTTGATTTAAAAAGAGATTCTAATATTAAGGCAACAAATCTTCTAGTGTATTGAGATTAGGCTCTACGTGTGAAACAATTAAAAAATTATATAAAACACGTTATCCTCCTGACATAATAATATTAAGCAGCAGTCAACATTCCTTTAATTAAAATTGATGATTAAGTAAAGATTCTGAACAGATATGAAGATAATTGTAACACTTTATAATAATTAATAAAACAGGCTGTGTATGTAATGTGTATGTAATGTAATTGGGTAAAGTATATCCTCCATCTTGACAAACTCTAACGGTCACTTCCCCCTTTTTTTATTTTAAAATTACAGGGAAGAAGAAGAAGAGTTCATAAACCCTACCCCACCATTACCCGACCGTTTCTCCCCCCCGCTCCGCTCCATCCCCTTCTGTAAAAAGAAGAGAAAAAAAAATGGAGACTCCGTAACACTAATTAGTCTTTTAATCAGTCCTTTGAAAAGTGAATTAAAGGGAAATAATTAGGATTTTAGGGTTTATTGAATTAGTCATCTAAAATGGGTTGTTTTTTCCGATGCTTTGGTGGTGCTAAGGACAGCAAGAGGGTTGATAATCGTGGCAGCCCGAAATCGCAGGTTATTTCAACCTCTTTCATTGTCGATTTGCATTTTGTTTGCTTTTCAACAAAAAAGAAAGAAAAACGAAATGTTTGGAAAAAGGGTTGTGATGAGATTCTTGATTGTTCTTAGATTTGTTGAGTTCACTGAGTTGTCTACATTGATGAATTGGTTTTGTGTTTTTCAATTGTAAGGTCAGAGATTGTTTGAGTTATTAATTTATCATTTTATAATTCCATGGCTTGTTTTATTTGGTTGTTGAATGTCTGTTGATCAATGTGAAAATTAATGTTTGTTGATTATGGAAATTATGGTGTTCTGTTTCTTTTCTGTAGAATTTCTTTTGAGTGTTTTCGTTTTAGCTGAATTATCGAATGGTTATAATAATCTTGATACAGAGTAACACAAGAGTTCAGAATGTTCAGCAAGAAACTGTAATTGTTGCACAACAGATTGTCACAGAAATACCGTCCACCGACTTGGTTTCCGATTTGCGGTGAGCCCTTAATTCGTCTAGGTGTTACTCTTTGATGATTGCTGTCCACTAGATAAAATTTCATTGTATTGTAACTGTTAGATTTTGTTGATGAGTTTCGTATGTGATTGGATCAAATGTGACTGGATTTTTGGATGTAGAGATAAGCATGAGGCAGAGGAGCAACTGAGTGCAAGTCCAAGGAAAAGAGTTACGTTTGATTCAAATGTGACAACATACGAGCATGTTAAAGTTCATCAAAGTATTGATTCTTTGCCCGAGTGTGACAATAATAACGAGACAGAAAGTCAGGAAGATTTGAAAAGGAGTCAATCACAGTCACTGTCGGAAGATGATATTTCAGTCATATCAAGTGTCGGGTCGTATCCTCCGAACCATAGGTACCATAATGCCAGAGACAGTGATGATGAATATGAAGGATACGGTGATAGTGACTTGGATGAATTGGAAAAGTTGGATGATCAAGAAGATTACAACAACTGTGATGAAGATACTCGTCTCAGAATTTGCAGTGAAGAAGTGTTGTCTGAATCGGTGGACTCAAGAACAGGAATATCTTCAACCCAAGTGGTAAATAAAGAAGTAGAGAGTCCCATCGTGAATTCTCAACTGCCTGACGAGGAAAGCAAGGTGTGTGCATCAAAAACCAATGTTAGAGATAGGATTGATAATATCAGTTTAGTGCTTAACCCTGTAGAGAATATATCTCAATGGAAAGCTGCAAAATCAAAAGAGACATCTCCCTTGAAGCCACAGAAGGAGAATTTAACAACGAACTTTGAGGCGCCTCGTGCATCTTTCAGTTCAGAACCAACCTTTAGGCCGATGTCAAACAGCTTCAAGTCAAAATCCGACCAATTGAAAAGCGCAACTCAAGAAATAGCCGTGGATGCGAGTCTTTCTAACTGGTTGATTTCTCCTGAAGTTACGCCCTCTAAGAAGACGAGTTTCAGTAGCCCTGAATCTGCTACATCAGTAAAAGTTATGTCAGAAGGGTCAACTCCTGTTAGGAGCTTTGAAGATAGACCAATATTAGGTGCACTTACAGTTGAGGAGCTGAGACAAATTAAAATCTTTTCCTCCCCAAGGAAGTCTCCCAAACGAAGCCCTGATGATATGCCGATTATTGGCACTGTTGGCACCTACTGGAATCACTCAGGTTCAGCAAAGCATTCTGATTCGGTTTCTTCTTTTAAGGGCATACCGAACACAACCAGCAAGTACATGGAGGTATACATGAATTAAGCATATGATAAAATGACTTTACTTTTATTTATAATACTTGGGACTAAAGATGCCATAATTTTGCAGGATAAGAAAGTTAACTGGCACTCTACTCCTTTCGAGACGAGATTGGAGAAAGCTCTTAATCGCAGTGCAACTGAAGCTTGATACCTTGAGAGAGCAAGTAAACCCTGTTATTCTTGTAGACCATTTTTGGTTACTTTTTTTTCTATCTACCTTTGTTATTTCCATCCTTTTGACGTTTGCTATTGTTTGTGAATCCAATCTGGACTTGTGCATATTATATATAACCTATCTGTTGTCTTTCTTTTGCATCATTGAAACACTGTAATATATTGTTGATGAAATGAAATGAATTGGTTGAGTCGATTGGTTTGTTTATTGCGACGCAACCGAATGAAACTTCTGTCTCATGTGTGGTTTATTTGATTTCAATATAGTTTCATAGAGAGACGATGGTGTTCTTCTTGTTTATGTGAAGATACAAGTTTCTGGATATTCGTCGTCTCAGTGCCCATGCTATTAAGGGAACATACTTTAAAGCGATCTAATTTTGAACTTTTTCCTCAATTAGGATATATTCATAAGCATCCCTGAAAGTTTAGAGAACACTGCAAATAGATTCTCATCATGTATTCGAATAATTACTCACATGGTGCTTTCCCTAGTGCTTTGCGCAAGCCTGATGGGTGTTTCTGTAACTATTCTTTATCATAGGATAAGATCTTTGTGACTATACCAATCCTCCTGGATGGTTGATGTGTAAACCTACCATTGATGATAAAAAAAAGAAAAAAAAAAGTCAGATGTCTGTTACTCTTGTTGCAGCTCTTATTTTTTTTTTCTTCTTCTTTTATCGGCTCATAGTTATGTTAGAATTCTTTACCTTGATTGAGTTCTTGATATCACTATTGGTTTTGATAAAAGTTTGAATTCATAGTAAACAAGTATCACTATTGAGTTTATTATTATAGGGTTCTTGGGTAACTTTGGTAAAATCAGTTGGGTTTATGTAGATTTGTTTTGTATTTTAAAAAGGAATAGAGCAAGCACCAAACTTGCTATCATGTCCACAATCGATATTTGCATGATTATATATATGCAAGACCTTAGATTTCATTTAGTGGAATTAGTAAATTATTACTATTGTTAGTGTTACCACGATGAAAGCACATTTGTCTTAGTGGGTAATTACTTGAGTTTGCCTCTCTAATAATGAAAGTCGAGTGAAACTATCATTAAATTTCGAGTAACAGACGCGAGAAGATTCTGCATCGTAATTTTCTTGGTTAAATTAAGTAGGATAAGTGCCACTAGTTTTATGGTATTAAATATAATATCCCTCAACATGCCATAGAATAGTCAAGGCTATCGTGCCAAATAAATGATCTCTCATTTTCTATACCAATATTGAAGATATTGATAGATGATATTACTCTTTGTCTTTTGTGACATAATAACTAATAATAATATACAGTTATGAGTTATGCATGTAAGCTAAGTCCCAAACGAATAGTTTTGGGAACGAAATTGTTGAAAAAAGAGCTCTTTAATTTTTTTTGTATCATTTTCTTTGGACTGGGGCATATTTTTATTATACGCGTGGAATAGCGAATCGGGGCCTTTTTAATAATTATATGGTCAACAGTTTTGAATTCTTACATCTTAATATCAACGACTCCGAGATGCATTTCTGCAAGAATTTTATACAAGAAATTTTTGCATATAAAAATTAATAGCCAGTTACTGAAGTCGCATATATTAACCAAATCAGAACCATGTCATCAGTCAAATACATGTATTATTTTGTACCACTCATTTCGATTGCAATTTTTTCTTTCCTTTTAATACTTTAGGCATGCCCTACATTCAAGGTTTTTTAAAAGTCTACTCGTACTCTAATGTTTATTATAAATTTGAGTCTCAATTCACCATATTATTGCATTTATATATAAAAAGGTGTCTATGCATCACACCAATGACCTGTTCTACTGCATTTTTAATCAGTAATTGATGCTACACCTATTTTAATGTCAATATTTTTTTACTTTCCACTTCATCTCCTTTTGTGTTATACCACATCACACATCATGCACAGTTTAATTACACCAATCTTTTAATGGTAGTATAGTTTAAGAGCCCTATATTCAAAATCATATATACATTAAATACAGAGTCTCATAAGTCATAACAGTTGACAATTTATTTTCATTTTAAAGCTACGCAGAGAATGGATATAATAAAATCACAAGTCAGTAGTATCTCACAAGAGCTAAAATGTCAGTTTTTCAATTACTACTAACTTCAAACCACAATTAGATCAAAGGCTGCCAACTTACGTCAGCTTTGGATAGACAAATATCAGCCGTTAGATTTGAAGTCTTTGGTCAAAACCATTGGATCCTGTAGTATGAACCAAAATAAAAATAGTAAACGGCCTCCTTTGACTTTAATAAACGCGTTCAGACAATTAATTATAAAAAGAAAAAAGAACACCATTCGGACAGGTCAATTGTCAGTTGGCATCACTTTTCATATTATGACAAAAACGATAATACAAACCTCTTCTCCTTAAACAAACCAATCTCTCACCAGTTCAGTTATTCTCTATTCTTTGTACTTGTCAAGGAAACAAAAAAAACAGCAGTACCACCATTCGTATCTACTTTCTTGCTCTGTTAAAAAAAAAAAAAAAAACAATCTCCAATCACAAATGTGAAAGAAGCAATAGTAACTTGAGGAGAAGAGACATGAAAACATTCCAGAAATCATTCATTTTCTTTCTTCATAATATTCTTCTCATCACTTTACTATTTCCAGTCCAAACTGCATCATCTGCAAGAACAGAAGCAGAAGCTCTAGTTAGTTGGAGAAACAACGGTTTATCGCGGTCTCGTTTACTCAACTCATGGTCCATCAACAACTTCAGCAACCATTGCAATTGGACAGGCATTGTATGCAATGAAGGGGGCTCTGTCTCTGATATTAATCTATCAAGTTTGAATCTTGCTGGCACTTTTGACCAACTTGATTTCAACTCATTTCCAAATCTCACAACTTTCAACGTTAATGGAAATAATCTCACCGGGTCGATACCGCCTGGTATTGGTAATCTCTCCAGGCTCACTTTCTTGGACCTCAGCAACAATTTCCTTGAAGATATTATTCCAACAGAGATTGGGAATCTGATGGAAATTCAGTACATAAGTTTCTATAACAACAATATCGTTGGTGAAGTTCCAATTCAGATTGGAAATTTTCAGAAGGTATGGTACCTGGATTTTGGTTCCAATTTCTTGGAAACTCCTGATTGGTCTCGAATACCAAGCTTCCCTCTACTGACTCACCTCGGGTTTTCTTACAACTCGTTGACCATGGGATTTCCTGATTTCATAGTAAGTTGTCTGAACCTTACATTTCTTGATTTGTCACTTAACAACTTCACAGGTCAAGTTCCTGAATCACTTTTCAACAATCTGTTGAGCCTTGAATATCTCAATCTCAGTTCCAATTCATTTCAAGGAACCTTGTCACAAAATCTTACCAAGTTATCAAACTTGAAAGATCTTCGCTTAGCGAGCAACCTGTTCTCTGGTTCGATACTCGATAATGTTGTCCGAATTCCTGGTTTAGAAACCGTTGAAATATTTAACAATTCATTCGTGGGAGAGATTCCTTCTTCTTTGGGTCGTCTCCAGAATCTTCGTCTACTTGACCTCTATATGAATGGTTTCAATTCCACAATTCCTCCTGAGCTAGGACAGCTAGAGAATCTTGAGCGGCTCGATCTCCGAGCCAATGGATTGTATTCCACAATTCCTCCTGAGCTTGGTTTGTTGACTAACCTGACCTATTTGGCATTAGCCCAGAATTCACTTTCTGGAACTTTGCCTTCATCCTTCTCAAATTTGACCAATTTAACTAACTTTGGGATATCCGATAACAGTCTTTCGGGTGATATTATGACCCGTTTTATCAGAAACTGGACTCAGTTAATATCACTGCAGCTTCAAAACAATTACTTCACCGGAGAACTCCCATCTGATATAGGCTTGCTGACGAATCTCGATACTCTTTTTCTGTATAATAATTCGTTTTCTGGCTCAATCCCACCAGAGATTGGAAACCTGATAAATTTGGTGTCGCTAGACCTTTCACGTAACCAGTTTTCAGGTCCAATACCCTTGACAATTGGGAACCTCACCAATCTTACTGTCTTGCAACTTTACTCAAACAATCTTACTGGAACCATTCCTCCAGCTATTGGATTTTTTACAGCACTTGACACTCTTGACCTCAATACAAACCAATTGAGTGGAGAATTGCCGGAATCCATTGCTAATCTTAGTAGTCTCCAGATTCTATCCGTGTTTGGGAATAGGCTTTCAGGCATCATTCCACAGGATTTGGGAAGAAATAGTCCCTTATTGGCCAATGTTAGTTTCTCAAATAACAGCTTCTCTGGAGAACTGCCGCCTGGATTGTGCACTGGATTTGCTTTGAATCAATTTACAGCAAACAATAACAATTTATCTGGTCCATTGCCAGACTGTCTAAAGAATTGTTCAAGCCTGAATAGAGTACGGTTAGAAGGAAATCAATTTTCTGGAGATATTTCAGAGGCATTTGGAGTTCATCCAGTCCTTCAATACCTGTCTCTCAGTAGGAATCAGTTCACAGGTCAGCTGACACCTGAGTGGGGGCTATGCGGAAGCCTCACCAATATTCTGATGGATCACAATAGAATTTCTGGAGTCATTCCACCAGAGCTAGGGAACCTGACAGAGTTGGGTAAATTTGCCTTGGATTCAAATGAATTGACAGGTGAAATTCCGGCTGAACTGGGGAACTTAGGCCAATTATCGAGTCTAAATTTGAGCAACAATAAGTTGAGCGGAGAAATCCCTGAAACATTTGGTCGTTTGACAAGGATCCAGTCTCTTGATTTGTCAGGCAATAATTTAACAGGAAACATTCCTGATGAGCTTGGGAATTGTGAAAGTATGCAGAACTTGAAATTGAGCAACAACCTCTTATCCGGGAGTATCCCATCTGAACTCGGGAACTTGCAGAGTTTACAGTACTTGTTAGACCTAAGTGACAATTCACTTTCAGGGCCTATTCCACCAACCTTGGGAAGGCTTACCTCTTTGGAGGATCTCAATCTTTCACGCAACAATCTCTCTGGCCAAATCCCCTCAGCGCTATCTGGAATGATTAGCCTTGGGAACTTTGATTTCTCCTACAATAACCTGTCGGGTCCAATACCTAACGGTGATAGGTTCACCAGAGCACCTGCAACAGCTTTTCTGGGGAATACTGGTCTCTGTGGAGCTGCAGAAGGATTATCTCCTTGTGACAATAACTCTTCAGCTGCAAATTCACAAAACCAGAGGAGAAATGTTCTTATCGGTGTCATTGTTCCAGTTGTTAGCCTCACAATCTTAGCATCCATTATTTCTGGATATCTCATCTTCCGAAGGAAATCTAAGAAACATGACGAAGAAACAAAGAGCACAACTACATTCGAGAATTCTGAATCAATCATCTGGGAGAGGGAAGGGAAATTTACATTTGGTGATATTGCGAAAGCCACTGAAGATTTTGATGAGAAATATTGTATTGGAAGAGGGGGATTTGGGAGTGTTTACAGGGCTGAAATGCCAGCTGGACAAATTGTAGCTGTTAAAAGGCTCAATATATCAGACCCAAGTGACATACCACTGAGCGTTCACCGTAGTTTTGAGAATGAAATTCGATCTCTAACAGAAGTACGGCACAGGAACATAATTAAGCTGTACGGATATTGTTCTACAAGAGGGTCAATGTACTTGGTTTATGAGTACATACAAAGAGGTAGCTTAGGAAAAGTTCTGCATGATGATGCAGAGGCATGCGAGCTAAACTGGCCTACAAGGGTGAAAATTGTGCAGGGAGTGGCTCATGCACTAGCATACCTACATCATGATTGCGTTCCACCTATAGTACATCGAGATGTATCTCCAAACAATATATTACTGGAGTCAGAATACGAGCCACGTCTCTCAGATTTCGGCACAGCAAAACAGCTGACTTCTGATTCATCAAATTGGACCACAGTTGCAGGCTCTTATGGATACATGGCACCAGGTAATAATAAAATGCATTATTCTACATTCATTTTGAGACTGCAGTTTTTCCATTCTGAACAGCTGGAAAGTTTGCTAATTATCCTTTGAAATGAGAGTATTAACAGTGACAAGTTACTTGTTGTGGACATGCAGAGCTGGCTCTGACTATGAAGGTCACACAGCAATCTGATGTTTATAGCTTTGGAGTGGTGGCCTTGGAAGTTATGATGGGAAGGCACCCAGGAGAGCTCATATCTTCAATGACATCCTCAACAGCAAAAGCAGCATTGAATAGTAACCCTGATCTGTTCTTGAAGGATATACTTGATCAGCGACTTTCACCTCCCACAGGCCAAACAGCAGAAGAGGTGGTGATTGTAGTCACTTTTGCACTATCATGCACACGAGCTGTTCCAGAGTCGCGGCCTAACATGCGTTTTGTTGCAGAGGAATTGGCTGCTCGTGTTCAGGCTCGCCTCATGGAGCCATTAGGAATATTAAAGCAAGCAAGCTAACTAATATCTGAGTTAGCGATTTTGCTGAGCTAAGTGAAATAGTAGGGTGTAGGTTAGAATGTAAGGATGTTTGAACAGTATGCATGCTTGGATGTACAGCACACACAATGGCGTGAAATTTGTTACTACTAAACATTGTGCAAATATAGATTTCTAGTCTCATAATATGAAAGAATGTGTTGAGTCTGTCAGGCTCCAGCATCGAACAATTTCAACGATACAGAAGAATTCAAAATATAAGTAACATGAACTGCTCGGGCTCCTATGAGGGAGAAGCATGTATTTGTCCATCATACAACCCGTAACTTCTTCCCACCTCATTTTAAATTAATTACAAATTATTCGGAAATAAAGAAATTGTTAGATGACTTAACTTTTGATAGATAGAATTTCTTACTTACCTTAGTTAGAATATCTTTGATATCTCTCTATCCTTAATTACGGATTCTTGTTGTATTTAGATTAGATTATATCTTTCCGTAATTATCTTTGTACATGTAGTTGTATAAATACTCCTTTTACAATTAATAAGATTTAACACTTACACATAACTCTTATATGGTATCAAGACGCCATTAGAGTTAGATCTTGATCCTATGTTGAACTCTAACGAGTCATCCTCCCCGTTTGGCCACTCCACCGACGGCGGCAGTGTAGACGCCTCGGCGTCCTCGTCTCAGCCTCATCCGCTCCATATCGTGTCAGACCCTTCTTCTGGTGGCCGGGCGCTGATCCCAATCAACGCTCATCGACAACTACCGTTGCAACTTAATGGAGACAACTTCGCCTCATGGCGTTCTCAAGTTCGTCACCTATTCTATGGGTACGGACTCTTTGGTTTTTTGGATGGTACCATCCCTTGCCCTCCTATGGGCTCTACTCCGGAGAGTATTGCGGCGTACGAGTATTGGACACGTCATGACTCCCTCCTGATTTCAGCCTTGTTTGGATCGTGCACCAATCCAGTCGTCCGCTTGTTTCAAAATGCCAAGTCTTCGGCGGATGCGTGGAGTACGCTCCACCGCACCTATGCAAATCGTTCTCGATCGCGAGTGATGCAACTCAAGGATGATTTGACCAATCTCAAGTTGGGCTCTAACACTGTTTCTGAGTTTCTTCAACTTGTCAAATCAAAAACTGATGAACTAGCGGTCATTGATGGACCACTCAATGATGATGATATCACAATATACGTTCTTAATGGTCTGAGATCCGCCTACCGTGATATTGCAGGCTCTATTCGTGCTCGACAACACCCGATCCAATTTCTGGAACTTCAAGATCTGATTCTTAGTCACAAAGCTTACCTACGCCGTCTTGAGCATGAAGCCTCCACCCTTGTTGCTACTGCTCATACGACCGTTTCACACGCTCGGGGGCGTAACAATAATGGTCGTAGTCATGGTCGCAACAATTTTGGTGGTCAAGGTCAATTTTTCAATGGTGCTCGTGGTCAACATGACTTTTGATCTTCAAATCAGCGAGCGCACAAGCAACACACCTCTGTGTCCCCTCGTTCTCAGATTGTGTGTCAATTTTGCAATATTACGGGGCATGGTGCTCGCACTTGCTGCCGCTTTGGTCCTCCTAGTGCTCACTATGCTTTGTCTACTATGTCCGATGAACAAGTTAGAACGGATTGGTTAGTTGATTCGGGTGCATCTCATCATTTGACATCTGACATGCAGAACTTAGCCGTACATTCAGAGTATGATGGTCCTGATCAAGTAGCTACGGATGGTGGTACAGGTTTAGCTATTTCGCATACCGGTTCATCTCGTATTTCATGTCGTGATCGCACCCTTACCCTTGATAATATATTATGTGTTCCTGCTTCTCGGCGTAATCTATTATCTGTCCACCAATTCACGAAAGCGAACAATGTTTGTATTATTTTTCATCCTTCTCACGTTGTTGTTAAGGATCCGCAACACCGGGACTAGCCTAATTCAAGGACCGTGTATTAATGGCGTATATCACATCCAGCTTCCCCGTCCCTTGAGTTCCACTATCTCTGCTTTGCTCGGTGAACGAGTTAATCAAGATTGTTGGCATGACCGTTTGGGTCACCCCTTTAGTCGCATTAGTTCCTTGGTTATTCGCAAGTTTTCTTTACTTTGCACCTCGGATTCTTTGAAGATTGACACTTGCAACTCATGTTTATTGAATAAAAGCCAGAATCTTGTTTTTCATAGTTCGTCGCTTATTTCGAATAATGTTTTACATTACGTATATGGTGATGTTTGGGGACCGACGTCCACTGTTTCTGTGAAGGGGTATCGTTACTATTTGATTCTAGTGGATAACTTCACGAAATATTGTTGGTTTTTCCCTATGGTTGCGAAATCTGATGTTTCCAAGATCTTTACAGCGTTTCGTTTGCTAGTGGAAAAACAATTTGGGGGCCCAATTTAGAATTTCTATTCGTATAATGGAGGGGAGTTTATTGCACTTCGTCATTATTTCTTATCTAACGACATTATTTGGCTCACGACAGCGCCACACACGCCTCGACAGAATGGTACAAGTGAACATCGCCATCGCATTGTTGTCACTATGGATCGTGCGCTTTTAACTCGTGCAAATCTACCACCGGATTATTGGGAGTTTGCTTTTAGCACATCTGTCTATTTGTCTAATAGACTTCCGACGCCTATTCTCCAACATCTTCCTCCGTTTGAAGCTATTTTTGGTCGGCCACCAAATTATCTTCGTCTTCGGGTTTTTGGATGCCTATGTTACCCCTATTTTCGGGCATATATCTCAGACAAACTCAGTCCGCCATCCCGTGCATGTATTTTTGTGGATTACTCAACTAGTCAAGTGGCGTACAAGTGTCTTGATCCTTCTTCGGGTCGCATCTATATTTCTCGACACGTTCGTTTTATTGAGTCCACCTTTCCGGGAGTCTCTTCCGATCCCATCTCGGTCAGTAGAAATATGGGTTCACGTCTTCACATACCTTCTGTTCCCAATGTTGGGCACAATGTTGGGGCAACATTGCAACCAGAAACTTTGGCACATGTCTCTGCACGTTCTGTTCCCAATGTTGGGTCCGATGTTGGGGCAACATTACAACCAGAAACTTTGGCACTTGTCTCTGCGCCTTCTGTTCTCAATGTTGGGTCCAATGTTGGGGTAACATTGCAACTAGAAACTTTGGCCACTGTCTCTCGTGGTTACCCAGCTGTACCTTCTGCTCCCAATGTTGGGACCAATGTTGGGGTAACATTGGAACCAGAGACTTTGGCCACTGTCTCTCCTCGTCCCACAGATCCTCCTCTTCTTACGGAGCCTTTGTCGGTTGGGGATCGGGCTCATCATATGATTACCCGCTCTCGCAATAATATTTTCAAGCCCAAGCAAATTAATCTTGTGACGAAGCATCCAATTGACGGTCCTCTCGAGCCCTATTGTGTTTCTCAAGCATTGGCTGATCCTAAATGGCGTGATGCTATGGATGAAGAAATCACTGCCTTGACTAAGCATGGCACTTGGACGCTTGTACCTCCGCCTCGTGATCGCTCCATTATTGGCTCCAAATGAGTTTTTCATATCAAACGCCATCCAAATGGTTCCATAGAGAAGTACAAGGCTCGCCTTGTTGCAAAGGGGTTTACTTAACGTCCCGGGCTTGACTATAAGGAAACATTCAGCCATGTCGTCAAGACGGTCACCATTAACCATTCTTTCGTTGGCTACGACTCATGGATGGTCCTTGCGCCAATTGGATGTAAGTAATGCGTTCTTACATGCGAATCTCACTGAAATTGTTTACATGCGGCAGCCCTCGGGTTTTGTTGATAAAGCGGCTCCACATCATGTTTGCTTATTGCACAAGTCGATTTATGGCCTCAAAGAGGCGCCGCGTGCTTGGTATCTTGAACTTAGTGGCGCCCTTCAATCGCTCGGTTTTGTTCAGACAAAATCAGACACGTCTCTTTTTGTCTATCTTGGTAAGAGTGTTCGACTTTATGTTCTTGTATACGTGGATGACATTATTGTCACAGGTTCTTGTAATTCCATGTGTTAACCCTAAAAAAATAAATAAGGGATTATACAAGTTAAACAAAAGATTAACCCTTAAATTAGGGATTAATCCCAAGGGCGATACTATCGTCATGAACACTCTCGTTTGTCACATACCCTACTATGGTATGACGTGGCATCCGAAGAGATAATAGTCCCTCGGAATTCACATATCCTACTAGGATACGACGTGGCACCCGAGTGGACACCCAAGCGTCCCTTGGAAAGTCAAGATGAACAAAAATAAGATATCAACGTGGCATCGGAAAAAGAGTAAACCCCGATGGATCCACGCGACCCCGATATCCATCACTGCGCCAAGAGCACTATACGAGAATACTTCCTTGCTGAACACTCCCAAAGCCCTCGGAATCATCACCCCGAAGGCTAAAATTCATAAAACAACGTCCTACTCAAAGCACCAATCACTAAACTCACTTACCCCGAAGGCCCAAGCCAAGAAGGTTACTCAGCCAAGACCAGGAAGCCCTCGGAGAATGATTCCTGAAGGAGCCACTACTCTCACGACGACCAAAAACGCTCGGAACCCATACTAAGGGGATCCATATACAAGAATACAGCCTTACATGCAAATTGATGCTCTCGGAGCCCACCTTACAAGCCTAGAGAAACAAATATGCCCCTCGGAGAACTCTACCAGAGAAGCCGACGAGGAAATAGCTGTCCCCGGAACAGAAAACCCCTCGGACACCCACTCCACTTCAACTAGTGAACCTCCTCATGAAATCCAGCCCCTCGGAGAAAAGAAAACAGAAGGTTCAGTCCATCAAAGAGAAGAAAACAGAAGAAGCAACCCCTCGGAACTCCCCACAGCCCTCGGACAAGATAAGGATCAACCTAGTCAGCGCTTTGTCAACAAGATATACCTTATCTTTTGGAAGGACACTTGTAACACATGCAACATTACACTTGTAACACATGCAGCGCATTCATAGTGACATAAACACCCTCCCATACCTATATAAGGGAAAAGGAGGAGAGATAAATGACAAGGACAAGAAAGAAGACAGAATATACACTTAAACTCACTCGGAAAAAAGCATAAGATCATATTTATGCTCTTCGGGAGTAAGAAGTTCAGTGAATAAAGGAAGGATATTTTCGTAATTTTCCCTAATAGTCATTTACTTTCTTTGAACCACGGATAACGGCGTTCCGAACTCATAAATAAATCGGTTAATCGGGTATTATTCCAAACCTGTTAACACCATGATCTCATCTATTATTGCTAGTCTCAGTCGTATTTTTACGGTTAAGGACATGGGTGCTCTTATTTTTTGGGGATTGAGGTTGTTCGTTGTAAGGAAGGTTTATTCATTTCCCAACATAAATATATTCTTGATCTTTTGGCACGCCACAAGATGGATGGCGCTGAGTCCCTTGCTACGCCTATGACCTCCAATTCGCCGGCAGTCTCTTCTTCGACTGATGTCGATCCCACGACTTATCGTCAGATTATTGGGGGGCTACAATATCTTACTCTCACATGTCCGGATATTCTTTCTCGGTAAATCATCTCGCTCAACGAATGGCTGCCCCTGATTCTGCAAATTGGTCCTCCTTGAAGCGTGTTCTTCGATATCTCAAAGGTACAATCTCGCTTGGAATTTTGCTTCGGCGCTCGAGCTCTCTTGCTCTCACCACGTTTAGCGATTCGGATTGGGCAGAAGACGCAGTTAGTGGCACGTCCACCACTGCATACTTAGTGTTTCTTGGGTCCAATCCCATCTCTTGGTCTTCTCGCAAGCAAAAAGCCGTTTCTCGATCTTCGACGGAGGCAGGATATCGGGCCTTAACTTCCACATAGGTTGAAGTATGATGGCTTCAACATTTGTTTGGCGAGCTCGGTTTCACCCTTCCCTCTGTGCCTACTATCCGCTGCGACAATATGGGTGCTCTTCGGCTTTCTTTACATCCGGTTCAACATTCTCGCATGAAGCATATTGTCGTCGATCTTCACGTTGTTCGTGACCTTGTCTCTAAAGGTCTTCTCAAAGTTTTGTATGTCAATACTCTTGATCAACTGGATGATCTTCTTACGAAGCCCCTTGTACGTTCTCGGTTTCTCCTGTTGCGCTCCAAAATTTCCATTGCTGATGGAACGTCTATTTTGCGGGGGCGTAATAGATAGAATATCTTACTTACCTTAGCTAGAATATCTTTGATATCTCTCTATCCTTAATTATGAATTCTTGTTATATTTAGATTAAATTAAATTATATCTTTCCATAATTATCTTTATACATGTAGTTGTATAAATACTCATTTTACAATTAATAAGATTTAACACTTGCACATAACTCTTATAACTTTCAAGTGGACCTGCTTTGGGGAGGTACACATATGCCACCATTCTCTCCAATCATATGCTACCCAAAAGTATTCGTTTAGGATAAGTGCCACTAGTTTTATGGTATTAAATATAGGGATAATTCTATCAAACCCCCCAAACTATGGGGTCATTTACCGCACAGGGTCAGAACTTTAGTTTTAGCGGCAGTGCCCCCTAAACTTTGGTCGTTTGTGCGAATTTCTCCATTTTCCAGTTTTTTGCAATTTTTCCACCAAAAATCACCGAAAAAATTATTTAAAGTTTGACTAAAACCTTCTTCTCGATGAGACGGTTCCAATGATGGTGACGGTGATGCAAAATTCAAAGTTATAAGATGGGAATTCTAATTTAAGTGTAATACACTTAAATTAAATTTCCCGTGTATTGGCTTTGAATTTTGCGACACCGTCACTACCATCGGAACCGTCTCATCGAGACGAAGGTTTTAGTCAAACTTTAAATAATTTTTTCGGTGATTTTTGGTGGAAAAATTGCAAAAAACTGGAAAATGGAGAAATTCGCACAAACGACCAAAGTTTAGGGGGCACTGCCGCTAAAACTAAAGTTCTGACCCTGTGCGGTAAATGACCCCATAGTTTGGGGGGTTTGATAGAATTATCCCTTAAATATAATACCCCTCAACACGACATAGAATAGTCAAGGCTATCGTGCCAAATAAATGATTTCTCATCTTCAATACCAATTTTGAAGAAGTCGATATATGATACTACTCTTTGTCTTTTGTGACATAACTAATAATAATGTATAGTTATGCATGTAATATGCATGAAAGCTAAGTCCCAAACGAATACTTTTGGGTACGAAATTGTTGAAAAAAAAAGAGCTCTTTAATTTTTTGTATCATTTTCTTTGGACTGGTGCATATTTTTACTAAACGCATAGCGAATTGGGGCCCTTTTAATAATTATATGGTCAACAGTTTGGAATTCTTACATCTTAATATCAACGACTCCGAGATGCATTTCTGCAAGAATTTTATACAAGAAATTTTTGCTACGCTATAAAAATTAGGGGTAATTACATTAAACCCCCCATCGTATGGTCCATTTCTGAGTCAACCCCCTTAACTTTGTTTTGACTCAGTCAACCCCCCATCGTTTGCCAAAATCATCACTTTGCCCCAAGTCAACTTTTTTGCACTTTTTTCAGGGGTATTTTCGTCAAATGTTAAAAAAAATTCGACAAATTATTTTTTTCGACATAATTCTTTTTTCGAAAAAAAAATTTCTGAAAAAAAAAATTTTGCCGAAAAAAAAATGTTGTCGAAAAAAAAATTGTCGGAAAAAAAATATTTGCCGAAAAAAAAAATTCGAAAAAAAAATTGGTTGAAATTTTTTTTTTTTGCCAAAAATTAATATTTGTCGATTAATAAATTTTATATTTTTTTAAAACAAATATTAAAATTTTTAACATTTGACGAAAATACCCCTGAAAAAAGTGCAAAAAATTGACTTGGGGCAAAGTGATGATTTTGGCAAACGATGGGGGGTTGACTGAGTCAAAACAAAGTTAAGGGGGTTGACTCAGAAATGGACCATACGATGGGGGTTTAATGTAATTACCCCTAAAAATTAATAGCCAGTTACTGAAGTCGCATATATTAACCAAATCAGAACCATGTCATCAGTCAAATACATGTATTATTTTGTACCACTCATTTCGATTGCAATTTTTTCTTTCCTTTTAATACTTTAGGCATTCCCTACATTCATCTCCTTTTGTGTTATACCACATATTCACACATCATGCACAGTTTAATTACACCAATCTTTTAAAGGTAGTATAGTTTAAGAGCCCTATATTCAACAAAATCATACATATACATTAAATACAGAGTCTCATAAGTCATAACAGTTGACAATTTCTTTTCATTTTAAAGCTACGCAGAGAATGGATATAATAAAATCACAAGTCAGTAGTATCTTTACAAGAGCTAAAATGTCAGTTTTTCAATTACTACTAACTTCAAACCACAATTAGATCAAAGGCTGCCAACTTACGTCAGCTTTGGATAGACAAATATCAGCCGTTAGATTTGAAGTCTTTGGTCAAAACCATTGGATTCTGTATGAACCAAAATAAAAATAGCTATGTTGCACGGATACTCCGAAAATGGCTCCGTATCCCGTATCGGATACTAAACGGATAAGGATACGCCTCGAATACGTGTCGAATACGCCATGTGGCGTATCCTACTTAAATATTATTATTTTAATAAACCGGATACATATCATATACTATTCTAAGACGTATCCGATACGTGTCCTCAATTAAATAGGTTATTTTATTAATTTTGAAAATTTTAGGGGTGAAAAAGTAATTTATTTATACTACAAACACCAAAATGTAATTTTCTAATATATTAATTCATTTAACTCATATATGTTATAGATTTAGTAAAACTATGGGGGTGTAACAATATATTCAAGAACTTAGAGAGGAAAGTGTATATAATACACAAGATTTGGTTTCAATTTTGTACATTTGCAAGTGCACGGTTCTTGCCATTTTATAGGCATTATGGAGACAAGGGAATTAATTCCCCATCGTCTTACAACTAATACTATTATTAATAAATAATATTTTCCTATAATTTACAAGAAGGCCACATGCATATTTATAACACTCCTCCTTGGCCGTTTGAAAATTTTGTTATGTATCCGTCTTCTGCCCACGTCTTATGCTGCCTCGTTAAAAACCTTATAAGGAAAAACTCAATGGGATAAAAACCTTAATAAGGAAAAAAGAGTGCAGCCGTGTGAACTCCCTCTCAAGTTGGCATCTCCAATTCTTCATAAGTCTCATAGGTAACGATCCCGATACTTTGAGCATGTTTCTTAAAAGTTACAGTAGGGAGTGCTTTGTAAAGAGATCTGCCATATTGTCACATGATTGAACATATTGGATATTAATTTCTTTGTTCTTTTCCAGTTTCTGAGTGTAGACAAAATACTTCGAGTGTATATGTTTGGTTCGATCACTCTTGGCATAGCCTTCTTTCATTTGTGTAATACATGCAGAATTGTCTTCGTATAGTGTTGTGGGACCTTCTTTAATTGGTAAGTCAGATGTACTTCTTATATGATGTGTCATTGATCGTAGCCATACACATTCTCTGCTGGCTTCATGGAGTGCAATAATCTCAGCATGATTCGATGATGTTGCAACCAGTGTTTGTTTCTGAGAACGCCATGAAATAGCAGTGCCACCATACGTGAATACATATCCAGTTTGAGATCTGGATTTATGTGGATCTGATAGGTAACCTGCATCTGCATAACCATACAATTCTTGTTCTGCATTGTTAGGATAAAATAGACCGAGATCCGTAGTTCCTTGAAGATAACGAAATAAATGTTTAATTCCTTTCCAATGCCTTTTTGTAGGTGATGAGCTAAATCTAGCTAATAAATTAACAGTGAATGATATATCAGGTCTAGTACAATTTGCTAGATACATTAAAGCTCCAATGGCACTTAAATACGGAACTTCAAAACTAAGAAATTCTTCATTTTCTTCACTTGAACGAAATGGATCTTTGTCTTTAGTTAATGATCTAGCAATGATAGGATGATTTAAAGGAGTTGCTTATCATCCGAATGTGCTTCTGAAGTTGGTTTATATCCATGTTAAAACGTTTTAAAATCCTTTTGGTATAATTAGATTGATGTACTAATATACAGTTTTTAGTATGCTCAATTTGTAAACCAAGACAATATTTAGTTTTACCAAGATCTTTCATTTCAAATCCATTCTTTAAATAATACATAGCTGAATGAATTTCTTTGTCAGTGCCAATGATATTTAAATCATCTATATAAACCGCAATAATTGCAAAACCAGATGATGTTCTCTTGATAAAAACACATGGACACAAATAATTATTTACATATCCTTCTTTCAATAAATATTCACTCAAACGATTATATCACATGCGACCTGATTGTTTTAAACCATATAACGATCTTTGCAATTTAATTGAGTACATTTCTCTAGGTTTAGAACAAGATGATTCAGGCATTTTAAGTCGTTCAGGGACTTTCATATAAATATCATTATCAAGTGATCCATAAAGATAAGATGTGACAACATCCATGAGATGTATATTTAAGTTTTCATAAACAGCTAAACTGATTAAGAATCGAAAAGTAATTGTATCCATTACTGGGGAATAAGTTTCTCCATAATCAATCCCAGGTCTTTGAGAAAAACATTGTGCAACAAGTCGAACTTTGTATCTTACAATTTCATTTTTCTCATTTCTTTTTTGAACGAAGACCCATTTGTGGCCTACATGTCTCACGTCTTTAGGTGTGAGGACAATAGGTCCAAAAACCTTTTGTTTGTTGAGTGAATTCAATTCAACTTGCATAGCTTCTTTCCATTTAACCCAATCATCCCGATTTTGGCATTCGTCCACAGATTGTGGTTCGGGATCATCATTTTCATTCATAAGATCATAAGAAATATTATATGAAAATATTTCACTTATATTTTTCATCTCATTTCGATTCCAAATAACTCCTAAATTAACATAATTTACAGAGATCTCAGTATTGGGATTTGGTTCGGTGATCTCTTGAGTTATCTCATTTGTCACATTTTCTGTTTCATCATGAATAGTTTCCTCGATAATGGAGTTAATAATATTTTCTCCTTTTCTTTTTCGAGGATTCTTGTTTTTTGAACCAACAGGACGACCACGTTTCTTACGTGCATTTATTTTATTATTGTTGGATATGTCCTTCGAAATTTTAATTCGAGCAAGAACATTCGCAGCTGGTATATGTGATTTGGTTACCCGTTTTATATCAGTAAATGCATCAGGTAATTGATTTGCAATATCTTAAAAATGTAAAATTTTCTTAACTTCCAAATCACATTGTTTTGTTAAAATATCATAGTGTGATAAAGATGGATTATACCATGATATATCATTTTCCAACTGCTTCTTTTCTCCCCCTAAGGTTGGGAAATTTGCCTCATTGAAATGGCAATCGGCAAAACATGCCGTAAAGACTTCACATGTTAATGGTTCAAGACACCTGATTAAAGATGGTGAGTCATATCCAACATATATCCCTAACCTTCTTTGAGATCCCATTTTTGTTCGTTGTGGTGGTGCAATCGGAACATAAACTGCACAGCCAAAAATCTTTATATGGGAAATATTAGGTTCATGACCAAAAGCAAGTTGTAATGGGGAGTATTCATGATACGAGCTTTGTCTAATGCGAATTAGTGATGCAGCATGTAAAATTGCATGACCCCATACAAAGGTTGGTAATTTAGCTTTCATCAACAATGGCCTAGCAATTAATTGAAGGCGTTTAATTAATGATTCAGCTAAACCATTTTGAGTATGTACATGTGCAACACTATGTTCAACAGTAATTCCAGTTGACATACAGTAATCATTGAAAACTTGAGATGTAAATTCACCAGCATTGTCAAGTCTGACTTTCTTGATCGTATAGTCAGGAAATTAAGCTCTTATTTTAATTATTTGAGCCAAAAATATCACAAATGCCATATTACGAGTAGATAATAGACAGACATGTGACCATCGACTTGAGGCATCAATTAATACCATAAAATATTGAAATGGTCCACATGATGGATGGATATGCCCACAAATATCACCTTGAATTCTTTCAAGAAATGTTGGTAATTTTGTCTTAATTTTAAGTGGTGAATGCTTTATAATTAGCTTTCCAAGAGAACATGCTTCACATGGACTAATATTGTTCAGATTGAGTTTGGATCCTTTTAATGAATGTCCATGTGTAGTTTCAATTATCATTCGCATGATTGTTGAACCCGGATGACCTAGACGATCATGCCATAAAGTTAATAATTCAGGATTTTCACTGACTACCATATTTGACTCGATAGCATTAATATATGTATAATGCAATCCTGATGAGAGTTTTGGTAGTTTTTCAAATATATGTTGCTTTCCTGATATATATACTTAATAATAAAAAGATATTTAATTTTGTTTTCAGTTTTTGAGTTGGTATCATATCCATGACGATATATATCATTAAAACTCAACAAATTTCTTCTGGATTTTGGGGCAAATAAGGCATCGTTGATGATAAATAGCGTTCCATTTGGTAAAATAAAACTAGCTTTACCAAATTCTACAATCAGGTCAGTAGGACCTGATATCGTATTGATTTTTGCCTTTGTTGGTTTTAGATATGTAAAATATTTCTTACTTGTGAGAATTGTGTGAGTTGTACCGCTATCAGGGATGCAAAAATCACCGGTATGCTCCATACTGGCTTCATATCAAACAAGTAGAATTAAACACGATATAACAATAAACGAAGCATATATTTGAGAAAAAGGAAAAAGTTTCATTAAGATACATAAGGAAACACAATTAATAAAAACACAGTACATAACAAGCAGAAATCGCAAATACATATCAATTCAAAAATCACACAACAAGGAATCACACAATGCAAATCAAATCAGGAATCACGCAGACATGAATCACATAGTTCATATCAAGCCATGGTAACATCATGATCATTGGCGAAATCAGATGCTGCCAAATATGTGGGATTATTAGGCATTTGTTCAACAAGGTTCACTTCCTTTTCTTTGCCTTTACTCCCTTGGTACAATTTACAAAAATGTTCAGGTGTACGACACGTATTGGCCGAGTGTCCTTTCATTCCGCAGTTAAAACAGTAACCTTCAGATTTATTATGAGCATTTTTTTCTTTTATTATGATGGTTATTGTTATGGACCGTATCACTGGTCGAAGGGTTGTGATAACTACCTCGACCACGTCCACGACCACGACCACCTCTATGGCCACGACCACCTCTGGAAACATATCCTCCTCTGTAACCACCCCGACCTTGATATTGGCCTCTGCCTCGGCCACCATTATTGTAATTTCCTCATCCACGGAAGTTTGAAAAATTTATGGCATGCGCTTCTGGCAATGCTTGTGCTTCAGTTGGGTGTAGCTCAGAATTCTTAATCAATATATTATTATTATTCTCTGTCGTTAACAACACCCTCTCTAGTTCGTGATACTTAGTGTATCCGACTAGTCTGTGTTGCATTGGGATGAGTATATGACTGACATGAAAAGTAGAAAGAGTTTTTTCAATCATTTCCTCATCAGTAATTTCTGTTTCGCAAAATTTTAGCGTTTGTCGAATATTATGGATGGCAGAGGAGTAATCATTTACTGATGTAAAATCTTGGAACTTTAATGTGTTCCACTGATGTATGGCTTTTGGAAGCATTGTTTCCCTTTGGTGGCCATACCTTTCATTCATATTAATCCGTAGCTCAGAAGGATCTGTAATATCGAGATATTCCGTTTGCAGGAAATTATCTAAATGTCTACGCAGGAATATAATTGCCTCGCATCGTTGCTGGTCAGTACATTCATTTTCCTCATCAATTGTTTCCGCGAGGAATTTCGCAGTAAGATGCGTTTTCACATTTGATTCCCATTGCATATAATTTTTCCCATCGACAGTGAGTTCGGTAAAATCTACTTTCGAGAGATTAGACATATTGCAGCTAAATGAACATTAAAACAAACATAATTAGGATCAAGACATTTTATTTTAATACGCAACCACACAAGCACAATTATTACAATAATACAATGTAATTATCTCATCTCTAGCCAAATCTTGAACTCAAACATTATTATGATAAAAGGGAGGAATATCATAGGGACAAACATAAGAGTGTCATCATCTACAAGCATAAACATAAAAATTGAAAGGTAAATAAGGATCAAGATCGTTGTTGTTGTAGAGATCATTTTGCAAGATGAGAGAAATAAGGTGAAGATTTGTGTGGAGTTTGAGTTATGAAATCTGCATATTTATAGAAGAAAGATATCTATAAGTAGCCGTTTTATAGCCGTTAGAAAACAATCATTTTTCTTTATTTTGGCATGTTTTATGAACGGTAATGTCTTTAAAATCTAGCAACAAAACTTAATTGTAATAACATGTAAAATAATTCCGCCGCATTAATGATATTTTAACAGACATATGGAATAATATTACAATAAGTAAATACATATATATTTTCCGCCACATTACTATGTAAAAACTTTCATGGGCTTAAGGAATAATGTAAATAAGTAAAATAATTGCAATGAATTAAGTGCGTAAATAATTTCCGCCACATTACTATGTAAAAACTTTCATGAGCTTAAGGAATAATGTAAATAAGTAAAATAATTGCAATGAATTAAGTGCGTAAATAATTTCCGCCACATTACTATGTAAAAACTTTCATGGGCTTATGGAATAAAATAAGCAATAATAAATTGTCAGTAGTCGTTTCTAGCTTGGGGTTAACTCAAGCATCAACGAAAGTTAAAATTAACTTTAGCATGAGAGTTAGATGACAGTAAAATTATAAAAACATTTTCATCTAATCTTAAATTATAGATAGTCGGTAGTCCGCCTTGTCTATAATAATGTAGATAGATGAACACGTAAATATTAAACTTTAACAACAAAATTATAAACACATATTTATCTAATCATAAAATTATAGATAGACGGTAGTCCGTCATGTCTATAATAATGTAGATTGATGAGCAAGTACATATAAAACTTTCATACATTTTGACGTTGAATGTTTACTTTAACGAAGGAACTGGATTCTTCCGGATCGAACACTATCGTGCTAATAACGTGTTATAGATTTAGTAAAACTATGGGGGTGTAACAATATATTCAAGAACTTAGAGAGGAAAGTGTAAATAATAAGTAAGATTTGGTTTCAATTTTGTACATTTGCAAATGCATAGTTCTTGCCATTTTATAGGCATTATGCAGACAAGGGAATTAATTCCCCATCATCTTACAACTAATACTATTATTAATAAATAATATTTTCCCATAATTTACAACAAGGCCACATGCATATTTATAACAATATAATAGTTTATCATTTTTACTTTTCACTTGATTAATCCCACTTTGAGTTGGTTTTGTTTGTTGATGATGTTGTTTAACAATAAATAAGCTATTGCAATATTAATCTTTGTTATATTATGAAACTTTGTAATATTCGTGTTGAACATATTTATCAATTAATATTTGAGTTTGTGGAACGGTTGATCTTTGTATATTGTTGTATGTTGATTATTTTTTGAATTTTATAAGTTTTTAATATTTATTATTTTATATATTTACTTAAATAATATATATACATATATATTTTTTTAATATTAAATATTCGTTGTATCTTTGACGTATCTCAATATGCGATTTTAAAAAAAAATCGTCTCTTCGTATCCGTATCTTGTCCGATATGTGTCTACGTATCCGTGTCCGTGCAATGTAGAAAAATAGTAAGCAGCCTCCTTTGACTTGTTTAAACGCGTTCAGACAATTAATTATAAAAAAGAAAAAAGAACACCATTCGGACAGGTCAATTGTCAGTTGGCATGACTTCTCATATTATGACAAAAACGATAATACAAACCTTTCTCCTTAAACAAACCAATCTCTCACCAGTTCAGTTATTCTCTATTCTTTGTACTTGTCAAGGAAACCAAAAAAAACAGCAGCATTATGCAGTACCACCATTCATATCTACTTTCTTGCTCTGTTAAAAAAAAAAAAAAAACGATCTTCAATCACAAATATGAAAGAAGCAATAGTAACTTGAGGAGAAGAGACATGAAAACATTCCAGAAATCATTCATTTTCTTTCTTCATAATATTCTTCTCATCACTTTACTATTTCCAGTCCAAACTGCATCATCTGCAAGAACAGAAGCAGAAGCTCTAGTTAGTTGGAGAAACAACGGTTTATCGCGGTCTCGTTTACTCAACTCATGGTCCATCAACAACTTCAGCAACCATTGCAATTGGACAGGCATTGTATGCAATGAAGGGGGCTCTGTCTCTGATATTAATCTATCAAGTTTGAATCTTGCTGGCACTTTTGACCAACTTGATTTCAACTCATTTCCAAATCTCACAACTTTCAACGTTAATGGAAATAATCTCACCGGGTCGATACCGCCTGGTATTGGTAATCTCTCCAGGCTCACTTTCTTGGACCTCAGCAACAATTTCCTTGAAGATATTATTCCAACAGAGATTGGGAATCTGATGGAAATTCAGTACATAAGTTTCTATAACAACAATATCGTTGGTGAAGTTCCAATTCAGATTGGAAATTTTCAGAAGGTATGGTACCTGGATTTTGGTTCCAATTTCTTGGAAACTCCTGATTGGTCTCGAATACCAAGCTTCCCTCTACTGACTCACCTCGGGTTTTCTTACAACTCGTTGACCATGGGATTTCCTGATTTCATAGTAAGTTGTCTGAACCTTACATTTCTTGATTTGTCACTTAACAACTTCACAGGTCAAGTTCCTGAATCACTTTTCAACAATCTGTTGAGCCTTGAATATCTCAATCTCAGTTCCAATTCATTTCAAGGAACCTTGTCACAAAATCTTACCAAGTTATCAAACTTGAAAGATCTTCGCTTAGCGAGCAACCTGTTCTCTGGTTCGATACTCGATAATGTTGTCCGAATTCCTGGTTTAGAAACCGTTGAAATATTTAACAATTCATTCGTGGGAGAGATTCCTTCTTCTTTGGGTCGTCTCCAGAATCTTCGTCTACTTGACCTCTATATGAATGGTTTCAATTCCACAATTCCTCCTGAGCTAGGACAGCTAGAGAATCTTGAGCGGCTCGATCTCCGAGCCAATGGATTGTATTCCACAATTCCTCCTGAGCTTGGTTTGTTGACTAACCTGACCTATTTGGCATTAGCCCAGAATTCACTTTCTGGAACTTTGCCTTCATCCTTCTCAAATTTGACCAATTTAACTAACTTTGGGATATCCGATAACAGTCTTTCGGGTGATATTATGACCCGTTTTATCAGAAACTGGACTCAGTTAATATCACTGCAGCTTCAAAACAATTACTTCACCGGAGAACTCCCATCTGATATAGGCTTGCTGACGAATCTCGATACTCTTTTTCTGTATAATAATTCGTTTTCTGGCTCAATCCCACCAGAGATTGGAAACCTGATAAATTTGGTGTCGCTAGACCTTTCACGTAACCAGTTTTCAGGTCCAATACCCTTGACAATTGGGAACCTCACCAATCTTACTGTCTTGCAACTTTACTCAAACAATCTTACTGGAACCATTCCTCCAGCTATTGGATTTTTTACAGCACTTGACACTCTTGACCTCAATACAAACCAATTGAGTGGAGAATTGCCGGAATCCATTGCTAATCTTAGTAGTCTCCAGATTCTATCCGTGTTTGGGAATAGGCTTTCAGGCATCATTCCACAGGATTTGGGAAGAAATAGTCCCTTATTGGCCAATGTTAGTTTCTCAAATAACAGCTTCTCTGGAGAACTGCCGCCTGGATTGTGCACTGGATTTGCTTTGAATCAATTTACAGCAGACAATAACAATTTATCTGGTCCATTGCCTGACTGTCTAAAGAATTGTTCAAGCCTGAAAAGAGTACGGTTAGAAGGAAATCAATTTTCTGGAGATATTTCAGAGGCATTTGGAGTACATCCAGTCCTTCAATACCTGTCTCTCAGTAGGAATCAGTTCACAGGTCAACTGACACCTGAGTGGGGGCTATGCGGAAGCCTCACCAATATTCTGATGGATCACAATAGAATTTCTGGAGTCATTCCACCAGAGCTAGGGAACCTGACAGAGTTGGGTAAATTTGCCTTGGATTCAAATGAATTGACAGGTGAAATTCCGGCTGAACTGGGGAACTTAGGCCAATTATCGAGTCTAAATTTGAGCAACAATAAGTTGAGCGGAGAAATCCCTGAAACATTTGGTCGTTTGACAAGGATCCAGTCTCTTGATTTGTCAGGCAATAATTTAACAGGAAACATTCCTGATGAGCTTGGGAATTGTGAAAGTATGCAGAACTTGAAATTGAGCAACAACCTCTTATCCGGGAGTATCCCATCTGAACTCGGGAACTTGCAGAGTTTACAGTACTTGTTAGACCTAAGTGACAATTCACTTTCAGGGCCTATTCCACCAACCTTGGGAAGGCTTACCTCTTTGGAGGATCTCAATCTTTCACGCAACAATCTCTCTGGCCAAATCCCCTCAGCGCTATCTGGAATGATTAGCCTTGGGAACTTTGATTTCTCCTACAATAACCTGTCGGGTCCAATACCTAACGGTGATAGGTTCACCAGAGCACCTGCAACAGCTTTTCTGGGGAATACTGGTCTCTGTGGAGCTGCAGAAGGATTATCTCCTTGTGACAATAACTCTTCAGCTGCAAATTCACAAAACCAGAGGAGAAATGTTCTTATCGGTGTCATTGTTCCAGTTGTTAGCCTCACAATCTTAGCATCCATTATTTCTGGATATCTCATCTTCCGAAGGAAATCTAAGAAACATGACGAAGAAACAAAGAGCACAACTACATTCGAGAATTCTGAATCAATCATCTGGGAGAGGGAAGGGAAATTTACATTTGGTGATATTGCGAAAGCCACTGAAGATTTTGATGAGAAATATTGTATTGGAAGAGGGGGATTTGGGAGTGTTTACAGGGCTGAAATGCCAGCTGGACAAATTGTAGCTGTTAAAAGGCTCAATATATCAGACCCAAGTGACATACCACTGAGCGTTCACCGTAGTTTTGAGAATGAAATTCGATCTCTAACAGAAGTACGGCACAGGAACATAATTAAGCTGTACGGATATTGTTCTACAAGAGGGTCAATGTACTTGGTTTATGAGTACATACAAAGAGGTAGCTTAGGAAAAGTTCTGCATGATGATGCAGAGGCATGCGAGCTAAACTGGCCTACAAGGGTGAAAATTGTGCAGGGAGTGGCTCATGCACTAGCATACCTACATCATGATTGCGTTCCACCTATAGTACATCGAGATGTATCTCCAAACAATATATTACTGGAGTCAGAATACGAGCCACGTCTCTCAGATTTCGGCACAGCAAAACAGCTGACTTCTGATTCATCAAATTGGACCACAGTTGCGGGCTCTTATGGATACATGGCACCAGGTAATAATAAAATGCATTATTCTACATTCATTTTGAGACTGCAGTTTTTCCATTCTGAACTGCTGGAAAGTTTGCAAATTATCCTTTGAAATGAGAGTATTAACAGTGACAAGTTACTTGTTGTGGACATGCAGAGCTGGCTCTGACTATGAAGGTCACACAGAAATCTGATGTTTATAGCTTTGGAGTGGTGGCCTTGGAAGTTATGATGGGAAAGCACCCAGGAGAGCTCATATCTTCAATGACATCTTCAACAGCAAAATCAGCATTGAATAGTAACCCTGATCTGTTCTTGAAAGATATACTTGATCAGCGACTTTTACCTCCCACAGGCCAAACAGCAGAAGAGGTGGTGATTGCAGTCACTTTTGCACTATCATGCACACGAGCTGTTCCAGAGTCGCGGCCTAACATGCGTTTTGTTGCAGAGGAATTGGCTGCTCATTCTCAGGCTCGCCTCATGGAGCCATTAGGAATATTTAAGCAAGCAAGCTAACTAATATCTGAGTTAGTGATTTGCTGAGCTAAGTGAAATAGTAGGGTGTAGGTTAGATGTAAGGATGTTTGAACAGTATGCATACTTGGATGTACAGCACACACAATGGCGTGAAATTTGTTACTACTAAACATTGAGCAAATATAGATTTCTATTCTCATAATATGAAAGAATGTGTTGAGTCTGTCAGGCTCCAGCAACCAACAATTTCAACGATACAGAAGAATCCAAAATATAAGTAACATGAACTGCTCCGGCTGCTATGAGGGAGAAGCATGTATTTGTCCATCATACAACCCGTAACTTCTTCCCACCTCATTTTAAATTAATTACAAATTATTCGGGAATAAAGAAATTGTTAGATGACTTTACTTTCAAGTGGACCTGCTTTGGGGAGGTACACATATGCTACCCTTCTCTCCAATCATATATAAGCGCGTTTGTGTGTGTGGGAAATAGAGAGGGAGGGGGGAGGCAAGCACCGAACTACAAGTGAAATTAAACAATTTTATTATTACCCTTCAAAAGTATACATATATGAGCAGAAACCAAAACCCATATCAAGGTTCTCTTTTTTACAGATATACAGATTCCATCACTCTGATACAACTTTTCTATGACACACGCATTACATTACGTGCAACACAAACTATGAGGCAAAAATGGCAAGTCTATATTGATGGCACAAGATATTAGGAGTTTAGCATTCCACACCACATTGTTTGAGTATTGGGCCAGTTTGCTTAGGCAAGAAAGGATCAATTCGAACCCAAACAAGTGAGAAGATTGAAGCTAGAAGAATTGACCATAGTACCACGATTGTTGGAGTCCTGTTTTGTCTTCCCATCAGCCCCTTAAGGAATGGATAAAGATGAACAATAACCCAGAAAGCGAAGAAGAGTTTTCCAAAGAGAGGACCCCATGAGCCATACCCATTGTTTATGGCACCAGAAATTCCTGCCACCACACCTACCATATTAAGGATTATCAATGTGGTCGGTGGGATGAGAAGAGTTGTCCATTTGAAGAGGTAGAGCTCCCCAAACTCGGCATCGTCTGCCGCTTTTGCTGTTACGGTAAAGTTTGTGTCAACTCCAGCAAGGACCTTTAGAAGACCCTGAAAAACAGCAAAGAGATGTGCTGAGACACCACCAATGACCCAGAATTGCTCATTACGCCACCAATCCTCAATGCTAACTCCACTCCAGCGAAGCTCAAGCACACCAGTCACTATGATGGAGAGGAAAAGTGCCATAAACCATACACTTGCAAGGTTGTTCAGCTGCGTAAGAAATGAGATTTAAATTAATCGGATAAGCTGTAAAGTCTTAAACTGAGGCAACATTCCGGGTTTTTGCCTAACGGGGCCAACAATTCTCTGAAAATGCCAAGTTGTTTAAACTATTGATTTATTTCTTCCAAGAACAGAACTTTTCCATCAACTGACCACTTCTTTGCTTAAAAAGTTATAAGAAACAATGATACTTACCGTTGGAACAATGAATTTCCCAGTAAGAAGACATACGGCTGGAAGTGTGCAGTAGGCTATCAGAGCAATAGAAGTGAATGGGTACACAATGGTGTTAATATAAGCAAGTCTCTCGAGCAGTTTAAGCTTTCCTCCATAGCCATACCAAAGTGGACAATGACGACTAAGGAAGATTTCAACAGAACCAAGAGCCCATCTCAAAACCTGGTGCAACCTATCAGATAGATTGATTGGAGCTGATCCCTTGAAAGCAGGTCTCTTGGGACAGCAGTAGATGGACCTCCATCCTCTACAATGCATCTTGAAGCCTGTCAGTATGTCTTCGGTGACTGAACCATAAATCCATCCAATCTGTGGAAAAAAAGAAAAAGGAACAGGTTGATCAACTAGTTATGAAAAATTACATTGATTCTCAAAAAGGTTCTGCACTATGGCTTTGTTCAAAGTATGAACCAAAACTGTGTTTACACAACTGATTGAGTAAAAAATGAAGATCCTGAGACCAGAATGAAACCGCCTACTGTTTCCACTAACCTCCTTGCCCCATTCAGTTTTTTCTTCATATCCACAACCAATTACATGAATGGCTTCTTTGATAAGAGATGTAGGATTAGTCCCTTCTGGAAGACCACCTTCCTCCATGAGAGTGGAGGTAATGAAAACAGGTGACATTCCAAACCGTTTTTCGAAATTCTTCTGGGACATGAGTGACGACTTTTCTAACTCATCATATCCTTCCAGGCCTTCTTCAATTTCCTCAAGATCAAAAGCTGGTCCAGATAATTTCCGACTGTATTGATTACCCATCATTTTCTTCTTCTTGCCGTACATTCCTCCAAGCCCGAGCAAAGCCTTAAGTCCTTTCTTCTTAGACTTTGGCTTCCTAGGTCCACCGCAACAACAGCAGCACCACTTGGGCCAGCAGTCACAAGTCATCTTGGCCCGCTTCTCAGATGCAGGCGGATCGTAGCCATATAATGCCGGTCTATTAAAGACACATCCAGTGCCGACATACACAGGACCTTGGATGCCATCTAGGCCTTTCATGTTGATCTGTTGAATTAAGAATTTGCAGAATCAGATTCATCCTAGAGCAAGTCACTGAACATCAGTAAAAGATAAGCTCGTTTTATATGTTTTGCAGTTTGGATTTAAGAGGAAGTCTTGATATACTAATTTCCGATTGATAGAAAATATCTGTATTTATATGAAGCGGCTATGGAATGCTATTGAAAAATTTCACACTTAACTTCTGAACATCTATCAAGGAAGAGGTAATTCCTAGGACAATTAAGTAGGGAATGCTCATTCATCTAAAAACAGATACTAATGTAAGTGTGCAACTTACATCAAAGAATACAATATTCCGATTAGCATATCTGTCGTGGCGATCAATACCGTCAAACCTCTGTGGGAACTGGACATAGCAGAGTTTCTTCCCGACTTGAGGATCCATTAAAAAGCACATAGCTTCTCTGACAGCCTTGCTATTGTTGAGGTAATGATCACAATCCAGGTTCAGCATGAATGGTGCATTAGTAAGAACTGCAGAAACTCGAACCTGTCGATCACACATATTGCAGCTTCCAGCATCAGTAACATTGATTCATATTCTTTGTATTCAGTCAAAAGGCACTTAGCAGCCACTTACCAATGCATTCATTGCACCTGCTTTTTTATGGTGGTTATAACCTGGCCGTTTTTCACGTGAGACATAAACAAGTCGCGGCAGCTCCTTTCCGTCAATGTCAAGTGCCCCTTCACTTCCCAAATATACCTGCAAGAAAGAAACTTCTCGCTGAATCATGTATGAATCAATAAGATCAGTTGTTTACCTTCAGCAAGTTGATAGCGTACTTAAGCGCTATGCAATCATAATTTCATCTCTCACTCATGGATTTCTAACCTGAATCATGCCAGGGTGATCACGAGTATTGTTCCCTGGCCATGGAGTCCCGTCTTGCATAACCCATCCTTCTTCTGGTTTCTTCTGAGCCTTAGCCACCAGTGCGTTGATCCTTACCTTAAACTCCTCATATTCTCTCTGAAATAAACAAACTCTGCTTAATAATGATCTGATCTCCATCAAAATTCACAGAGAGCTATCAGAATGCGTTACTCACCTTCATGGCCCTGCGATCCTTAACAAAAGTAGGTTGAACCTTATCTTTCAAGTAGTCAATTTTCTCAGAGAAGTAAAACTCAGGTGCCCTAGGCTCAATGCTATACTTCTTACAAAACGGCACCCACCTCCTTGCAAACTCAGCCGTTTCAGACAACGCATCAAATAGAAGCATTGAAGCGCCATCATCCGATACATAGCAACTCACTTTCCCTACCGGATAATCAACTGCCAAAATGGAGAGCACGGTGTTTGCAGTGATAATGGGAGGTTCCTTAAGAGGGTCCACCGAACTGACAAAGAAGTCAACAGGAGCAAGCTTGTTAGGCTCGCCCTCGCGCTCAAACCTCAAGGAAAGGCGATCAAGATACGTCTCACGGTTAATGGGCAACCATTTAGGGAACTGATCAAGAATCCACGACAAACCAAACCATATCTCACATATGACAGAGATAATCCATAAGGGATAAGCATCATATGCAGGGGTCAAGATTCTAAAATGGAAGAAGAAACAGAGAATGACGAGGCGCAGGACAATGACAATGCGGTAAGGGTTGATTAGGCGAGAAGGGATTGGGACTTTACGCCATAGAGGTTGCCGAGCTTCAGCTATGCTGAGAAAAAAGAAAGAAACATCACAATGACAATAAGTGGCAAAAGAACACAACTCGCAGCAAGAAAACTGTTATTAAGATATTATTAAAAAACACAAGTGTCAATCATTTTCACCTTTTTCAGATGAGATTGGCAATTCAATATGGTATCAGAGCTTAGATCAAATAAGAGATCTTGGGGTTTGAATCCCACCGGCGCTCCATTATCAAAAAATGTGAGGCGTAACAAAGGATATACACATGCAGGTGAGGGAACGCATTGAAAAATATATATTATATCGACATGAACTAATACAAGTCAGCCCCCTCGAAAAGCATGAGCCTTAGATGAGACGACGAGTCAATGAACAATGTAGTATTTCCAAATATAACTTAAAAATCAAACATAGAAAGGAAGATAGATAGAGAATCATACAGAAAGTCATCATCCTCATCTTGTTGGTCTTTTCCTCTTCCATCATTATCATTATCATTATCATCTGTTGTTTTAGTAAAGAGGCCTCTTTTTTCTTGCCTAGTTTTCCATTTGTCCACTCTATCCTTCCACTCCTCATTGTTATATGTTTCTTTTTCACCTTCAAAATCTTTCCCAGTAACTGAACATACATTAAAAAAATGTACATATTTTTAGTACTTAATAATAATGTAATAAAAAAAAAAAAAAGTGATTGCAGATTTGTATTATATGTCTGATAGGGTTTATTTAATTACCACTTCCTGCAACGGAGGGAATGGCAGCAGTAGCAGCGACTCCATTAACATCAACTTTATGCTGCTCGTAGTCACCACCATTTTCCTGCAACTTTCAATTCACTTAATTTCGGATTTAGCTAATTAAATAAAATTAACTGTATGCAATTTCAGTTCACTTAATTTAACCCATTATTTCTGATTTTAGTTAAGAGTAAGAATATATAGTTTTGTGTAAATTATATTTATATATTAAAATGGTTTTAATTATTGGTGGATTCGTAAGTTATTGCATAACAACAATTTAATGTAGCATGCATGGTACGTAATAGTATACCGGATGTTGACGGTCAATATGATGAGTATCGTAATGAAGATTTTTGAGCTGGAATTCATCTTCAAAATCATCATCAACATTCTCTTCATCATCCCCATCAACCCGTGGACAACCTTAACTCACAAGATATACAAACACTAAAGTGACTATAACTACATAAAATAAAAGAGTAACGTTCTTATATATAAATAAATATAATATATGCCATTACGCATAATGCTTACTTTTTCGTAGATAGAGAGTTCTTATAAGGGTAAAATGCAAAAATTAAAATTACCGTATTATTTTGAATTGACAAAAAAGCCCCTGTATTTTTTTATTAGCAAAATCCCCCGTGTTATTATTTCTTTAGCAAACCGCCCCAAAATTATATTTAGCATTGACTTGTTGTGTAATGTCATTTTTCCCCTTATTAGAAACCTACAATTATCTCCAGTTCGTATTTTTGGTTTTTCTTTTGAATAAAAGCCTCTTTTATTATTCAGTACTTTATTGAATAGGTTTAATTATTTAAGCTTCTAAATATGAAACGAAAAGAAACAGAAATATTTTATATACAGATGTGTATTACTAATTAAATTCTATTGATTAAATGTATAATATCTATTGTACTCATATATATAAAAAAACAAGTATATATTATTGTAATTCTATATTTTGAAACAACTTTCAGAATATTTACCCAATTATTAAACAAAATAATAAATAAAAGACACATTTTATTTTTCATTTTTTTTCGTCCTTACATTTTCATTTTCATTTTCTTAAACATATTTGAGGGCGGAGTAGTAATTTCCAATGAAAAAACCTAACTCAATTCGCATGTGCAGTGCGTGTGTTACAATCTTGGCTCATAGGGGTATTTTTTGGCTTTGACCAAATAACACAGGGTGTTTGCTAATAAAAAAAACACATGGACCTTTTTGTCAATTCGAAATAATACATGGTAATTTTTTGCATTTTACTCGTGTCTGATTCTATGATTTTGTTATGACTTGGTAAGTTATAATTAAAATTTATTATAAATCTGATATATATGAAATCTAAGCGAACAAAAAAATATAATAACTTGATCATGAGTTCATGACAACAACCTCCGTTATGACTAGCTAAACGAAATAGGGGTTATACATACAAGAAAAATTAACTGACTCAAAAACTAATATTGATGGGGCAAAAGTCTACAATCAATTGTAAATATTATATTTCCGGCAAACTTACATATGTATCAAACAATTTGATTCATTTAAACCTTTCTAAAACCATTCGAGTCAATACTTAAAGTTCAAATAACATCGTTATAACAGATACTTATAACAAAACAACAAGATGCTTTGATGATAATTTTGACAGGAGGATAGGTAGGTAATAATTGGCGGGAAAGAGTAGAATGAAGAACCTTTGTGACGCTTGTAGCGAGTGTGGCACTGAGGGCAACTCTGATGACCGTCGCTCCTCTCATACTCGTAGCACGGCCGGCATACCGGAAATGCACACTCGTGACACGCAACAAACATCTCTCCATTTTCTTTCATTAATCCAATCTCATCTCCACAAATCCGGCATATTTTCGCCGCGTACTGATCTCGCGAAGGAGGACGATTATGCTGCATTAATACGTTCAAAGCACACAAAAGGAATCACAAACTCACACATAAATATACTTAAAACTATAACTAAGTGTCGGATAAAAAGAAGTCTAGTTATTATACATTATCTATCAAATCTCCCAAGCATACAAATATATATAAAAAAAATCATGCACTTGAGGGGACGTGTTGAAAAGTATGTGATTAGTTTCTCTAAGAAACTCAAATATTTCTAGAAGAACTGAGATGAGTAAAGGAGATCAGGTGCATATGTACCTCATCCGCGCTACTGTGCAGGACATGGAGTTCGTTGCGGCCGTGAGAGCCGGCAAAGAGGCCAGCCATGAGACGGGAAAAGGTGAATTGATGATGAGGAAGTTAGAGCAATATGCTTTGATATTTTGAGATGGGAGAGGCAAGAGTATATAAGAAATAAGTGAGAAGAAATTTCATACGTGTGACCTGTGTGAGTCTACCAAATTATGGGTCAGGGGTCTAACCAAAGGTTTTGATTGGAATATAAGTAAGATTGGTAGGGAGAGGGACAGTTTTGCTAGCAGATTGCTTCTTCTAGCAACTATGTAAAAGGCAGAAATTTATTATCCTGTAAAATATTTAGGTATGTCCATTTAGCTTCAAAGCAAAGGTACTCCTGTTGGAAGAAGGTGAGGCTGCTTCATGTGGCAGTTTTATTTATTCTTTTATTTATAAATATACAAATTAGAATAAGTAGAGAGAGCTTGAATACGATTATACAAGTTTACAATTTGTGAAGAATGAAATGCAATACTAACTCGATAAAGGTGTTAGGACTTAGGAGATGGGAAGCTGTATCGTGCCACAGAGTTAATGTTAAAAAAAAAAATCAACATAAAGAACTTGATTGCACTTTTATAGTTGCTCAAAATGAATGGGAATATAAAGTCGCTCACTCGACCAAATTCTCTTTGTATAATATACCTATAGTATCTTAATTATTGTTATTCCGAGTAAGAGTGAAATTCTAAAGAGTATAACTTTTGATTAGTGTAGTGAACTAAAAATCCGTTTAGCATCAAAGAGAAGATGCACACAAATTCGAACTTCAATTTCACGGGTTGATATTTGAATAATAGAGTTTTTTGTCTTTTCAAATCTCTTTTTTCGGTACTAAATAACCTGTTTATAGATAATGAATTATCAATGAAATAAGCGTTGTCTATAAAAATAGTATCATTTAGTGCGTTAAACAAGACCAAGACAACAAGAACAGATGATTGATATATCAAAGGTACTCTCATATTCACAAGTTCCAAATTATTAAGTCACAAGTTATAAGTTAAAAAGAATTCATACATCACTACCAATTCTCAGAAACCTGGAGATATTGGCTTCAGCTTCCAACCAAAATTCCCCAAATATCTATCCTGTCCCCAAGTTTAAAGATTCCATGTCTAAGAAACTTCAAGTTTAGGATAGTCAATGTCAAAGGGTGCTTATGAACTAAGAGCTTGCTGAAAAAACAAGCCAGACGCCGAAAACAGTGACCAACAAACTACATCCTTAATGAGCTTACCCTAGCACTACTCCAAAGGATAGGAAATCTATTTATCAATTCAGACTTAATAGGATTTAAAAGATAACGGGCCTGAGCCTACTATTGCACTTTTGAACGCTTTGTAGGTGGCGACTCAGCTGTGCCGCAGTCAACACGTGCCTCTGGATTCTTGAGAATTTCAACCTCGGGAGTCTTTTCTTTGTCGGCTGGCTTACCTTCTGTTTCCTTGCTATCAGCCTCAACTCTTTTATCATCTTTGGCGGAGGAATTCTCAGGTGGATCTGCCAACTCTTTGTCGGTGGTGGATGAAGGCCCCTCCTTGAGCAAGTCCATGCCCGGCTTGCACTGCTTTTCAAACATCATCTGAAGATATCTACCTTGTTCTTCTATTCGTAGTTGTAAATTTCTTTGAATCTGCAGGATGAAAAATTAGGCACCAGTATGAGAGAGAGAGAGAGAGTTGCCTTTGATAACCCGGAAGCTATTAGAGAATAGAATGCCATTGCAAAGTGGCGTTATATATAGATTGTGCTACAATGTTAACTGAGAAGTGATTCTACTATAGGTCGATCTTTCCGGGAATGTTTTCAAGAAACTGAAGGCCACATTAGAATGATTATAAATTAATCTGTCGTTTCTGCAGTATCTGATAACTGCAGGCTTATGCTGACTGCTAGAGTGTATCAAAACAGTTAAATACCAGGTTTATTATTGATTTTGGCTTCACCAATTCACAAGACTACTATGTTTTCTCTCTACCTAAGAAAAACAAATCCCAAGTTGGACGTTATTTGTTCAAATGTAAATTGGTACCTCAAGTTGTTCATGAAGCCGCTTTTGGACTTCCATCTGCAATCGCAATGCTTCAGTGATTTCAATACCCCTGTTTTAAAACCAGAGCAACGAACTCAGTAACAAAGGTGAAATATGTTGTGGAACGCAGCCACATAGTTATGAACGAAGTCAGTATTAAAGTCAGTATTGCAGTGTCCATTGACAGCTAGGTTAAGCTAGCACAAAGTCTTACCACGTCGGCGTGGGCACAATGGTTGCGGAGCATGGAAGATTCTAAGGATCCTAATTGTGGTGAGTTTTATATGATTTTGGGCTCGCCCACCTTAACAACTAGATTATGAGATTGGTTCTCCCAAGGTCTTAATAGCATAAAACCAGAACGTGATCACCAGCACCAGAATCCAAACTGCTAAAGTTAACAGGTTTGCGGATACTTCTTTAACTGAAGCAGGAAAAGATACGGAGTTTGCTGAGCTGTTGTTTCCTTAGAAGACTTCAGCTATTAATCAGGAACTTAACGATACCCTTCTTAATGTCCTTCACATTTTAACAAATATCAAAGGCACTAATATTTTACCATGACTATGTGTTTGCAGATATTTCTTTAACTGAAGCATGAAGACACAGAGTTTGCTGAGTTAGAAGACTTCAGCTAGTAATCAGGAACCTAATGATGCCCTTCTTACTGCCTTCACATTTTGACAAATTCCATAGGCACTAATACCTTACCATGACTACTGAAATGTTAATTCATAGATTAAGATAGACATTCGTGGTTTATTACGTTCTAAAGTTACAGAAACAAAGCATACAAAAGAAGACATCATGCTATGCAATTTCATCATGTTTAATCGTAGCATCCAATTCTCTAAGGTTTACTGCTGAGAAGTTATTGCTCACCCCTCTTCATGTAAAAAAGCAATAAAAGACTAAACGATAATATATTGGAGTTGCAGTTCCAGTTAAAAAGCAAATGTGATTTCTCATATACATCTCTGATACTATGACACTATTGAACAAGGGTAGTATTCTGGCGATTCGGCATAGAACACAAAGAACTCACGTTTTCAAGTCCAGGGATGATAATTCATCAATGGAGACAGGTTTTCTCTCCGATGATTCTGCAAAAGAAAAATATTAGGTTTAATGGTTAGTCCCTAAGAGCCATCAAATAGTAGCCTTTACTACGTACAGAAATTTATTTGGAGTCAGAGATCCAAACTAGGTCAACAAAATAGTGGCACTGCAGAGTTCATTTTATAAATATGTACTTGTAACTTTCAACTACCAGCATTAGACATTGCCATCTAAAAACCATTTCAATAATAAAGCATTAATTGTTGTTCAGTGCAGAAGTCAACTTCAAGGTTCCAAAGCTTAATTTGACAAGATTATAGTTTTCTGTTTTGGCCAAAAAGGCATCGCAACGGTAAAAGATACAAAGAAATAATATAAAAAAATTTCAAACAAAATTCATCATGAAGAACATTAATTTATTTGAAATATAGCCACTGAGGAACCAAAAGAAAAATAAAGATAAAGATAAATTAGCAGCTTAGAGAGTTTTTCAAAGAGCTCGTCTTAAAGAAGTTCAGCAAAGCCATAAAATAAGATCTGACACCATGATGAAAACTGCTGAGGCAAGTGAAAAGATAAGTATTAATGGGACCAGTCGGCTGTCCGAAATACGAATATCGAACCTCTTACGGGAAGTAACTAAACATCAAGGCTACATTGTGATAGCGAAAATGTTTGACATGTAATTAATTACAAAAGCTTAAAAGTTATACACAAATATAAATATACAAGACTTCCAGCATATGCTTCTATGACAGGAAAAGAAAAATGTTTCCCTTAATTACAGAAAACAGTTTATGAAGTTAGGTAAGTAACACCAAAAATATAAATAGGCACCTATAAACCAACTAATTTAGGCAACACAAAGGTTACTAACTACACTCTGGGAACTCAAGATAGAGAAATACAAAGCAAAAGATACAAAGAAAAGTTGGAAAAGGAGAAAAGCTATTTCACCCTCATGTCCCAACTTATTATAGAAGACAGCTGCACGCTTATACTGTTTAAATAGGGGTCTAACAAAGCAATATGATCTGAAGATATGATAAACATAGATATAACTCAAGCGGGACGTATGAAACTTGTGGCGCACCTTCTGTTGTCTCTGGTTTGTATCTAGCTGTTCGATATTTCTGCAGTTCAAGACACAGATGTTAAGTAGAGAGAGAAAATGCAATCCAAGAAGATTAAACGAAGGGCATTACCAACGAATGCTATATACCTGTAAGTGGCTTTTTACATGATAGATAGTCAAACCTTCAACTTTCATAAGCTTCAAAACACCCTTGGGGGTTGCTCCTGTATCAGAGATAGTGATTGATATGAGTTATAACGGACAGATATTACAATAGATCACTTTGAAAGAGGTGAAGCGAGAAAACTACTTTCACTTCCACCAAGCTTGTTGACTGCTTCAACAAAGGCTTCATGAAGTTCTGGTGTCCAACGCATGCGCTTCTTTTCTGCAGCAGCATTGGCGGATGATGATTGACCAGCACTGCCACATATATCTCCAGGCGTACCTGGAGTTTGTTGGGATGTATGGGGTTGCAGTGCTAATAGATTTGTTGACTGTTGGGGCATCTGATATGATTCCTACATAAACCGCCGAAAGACAAAAGTTAACCATGTTTTTACTAACTCAATCGAACCCAAAAAGAGGAATCTTAGAAACAATGCGCAGAAAGTCTTTCATGGGAAAATAATGTCCACCTTCAATTCCGGATCTGCAGCATTTGCATCAGCTAAAAGCTCACTCCAGTCAGAAGCCAAAGCATCATCATCAGTGATAAGTTGATCAGCCCACTCTTGCCAATCATTTTGTTTACTGGGATCCTCGGAAGGAATCGCAATATCTCCATTACTACCATCTGGCTGACTATTCTGGAGTGTAGTACTTATTGGGAAATCAAGAAAATCAGGCAGCGCATCTGTACACCAGGTGTCGTTACTTTGTTTGCTAAACTGACTTGACGCAGTAGATTGAAGAACTCCCATATCAACCGATGGCAACATGAATGATCTCTCACTATTTAATGATTGAGAAATAAAAGGTTGTCTAGGATGCATTTCTTGATGTTGGCTGGACGAAAAATGAAGATTGGTAGAACAACCTGAAGATGAAGAAAACACAGGCCCAACAATTCCATTGTTGGAAGAAAATGGTGAAACAATAGATGAAGGCCGTTGCATGAATTTCCTCTCTAAGGAATTCTGCGAGCAATCAGAAACTTTGGGATATGTTTCTTCCATGGGGGTTGGAAGAACAGGAAATGAAGAAGATAGAGCGCCAGATGCCCCACAGTTACTAAGTTGTCTTGAACTAGATCTTTGAATAGATAAAGCTGGCCTTGCTTCCATTATAAGATTGTCGAATAGCAACAACTCCAATGCAAATTAACAACCAGCTCAGTCTCTCATGTCACGAACTTAAGGTATACTGCAAGAACAATCACATCAATACCCAAATGAGGCAAAAGAGATGGGGCAATAATAATCAGAATTCGTATAAATTCATCTCTAAAAGATTTAAGAGAACTTTCTCTATACAAGCAGCCAGAAAGATGTATCAAAAGCATAATGCAGACAGAGGTTTCATCAACAATAGGTACAATTTCATTCCCTTCGGACACACAGCATGACCCTAACATTTCTAGCCGCGAACAAGACATAGACTCCTACATTCTCTTAATTCTACATGCTAGTCCTTGAAATCTGTTCTTACTTGAACTCAAATAACCAAATAGACATATGATTTATACTCATGATCTCTGTAACACCAAAGAAACAAGCCCACATGCAAAGGCCATTAGCATTACCCGATACCTAATACCAGCATATGGTCCAAATATTAGCCAGACACAATAAGACAATTCCAAATAAGTTTCTCATTTATACATGTTTAATGGTCTGCTAAGGTCCCTCCAAGTTGTGCATTCTCCACGAGTGAATTATAACTAAATCATAGCTATTATAAGGCAATCTCATGAAGTATTAAAGCTGTGACGGTCGGCTACCCTAGAAACAGAATCCTTTTTCTCTGCATGTCTAGCAGAGTTGCACGAAGAAACTTTCATCAGTCGTCATCTGACACTCTAATATGTAGCACGTATAACAAAGCCATTAAATTAACAGCAAATCATAACCCATAAAAAGCAGAATATTTGGTGGAAGGAAGGGCAGTCCTTTTGAACAACCCTAATCACTATATTTTGACATTAATTCATCAAAAATCCATGGACAGATAGATACAAATGGCAGAACAGAACCATCCATCAAAATAAATAAACAACAAAAGCAGCTAGGGCTAACAACTGGATAGCTACAACAGTTTTCTTCTGTATTAACAATTTGGTCGAATAAATGAACAATCAGAATACTTAAAATCCTGTAAAACATATCTCCCAAAATCCACACAACAAACACACACACACACACACACACACACACATATATATATATATATATACAGATTAAATAACAATCATCCGAATACTTAAAAACACTAATCAGATAACCAAGCTCATGAATCTGACCTAAAACCTTAAAAGAAAAAGCACCTGAGAATTGGGAATTTATTGAGTTGAATAAATATATATATATATATAAGCCACAATCCTGCGATACCGGAACACAGCGTAAGCAATTGGTCGGGCTCACCGGCGAGTGGAGGCAAACGAATGGAAGGTGACGAGTGCGCCTTTTTATTTGGTGTCTTCTCTTTCAGCCTTTTTGGCGTCGTCCCAATTTTATTCGCTTGTCTATTCCACGCGCACAGGCAAGCGCGTGTTGTGTCGTGATCTCGCGTTAACTTTTGATTTGGCGCGTGGGACAATTTGTGGTTGCCGTTGTAAACCTTTTCGCGATTATTTTAATAATTGAAATCATAGCAATCAATTTTAGTAGATTCATTATTATTTTAATAGGGAAAAAAATAAGTCAGAATAATATCTCGTATTCTATTTTCATTACCTCAACCTCGATTTTTAAGTTTTACTTGGTGTCCAAGTTGTTGGAAAACAAGCTTAAAAGGTGTTGTACCATAATTTCTGTTACTCGCGTGCAAAGCCATATGTTTGTGCGGCTTTGGAAAATAACAAGCCACAATAGCATGGGTTGAACAAATTAGGATATGGACCATATGCCATTGGAAAGACACGGATGTCTAGTTTCTAAAAAAAAAAAAAAAACAGATCCCAATTCTCATGAGTATTGAATAGCTTATGATCAAATTAGTGAGTTCGCACTAAATTAAACAAGAGGGGCCCAAATCCATCAAGAATAGCCCAAGAAGCACTTATAAATACCCTCATTAATCATCATTAAGAGGGGGGATCGGAGGAGAGAGCTCTCAAGTCACGTTAGCCCTAGAGCTAACGTGCGTGTGCATATCCACGTTAGCCCAAGAGCTAACGTGCCACCTACAACACGTCAGATGTGCCATGTCATCCACGTTAGCCCTAGAGCTAATGTGCCACCTACAACACGCTAGATGTGCCACGTTAGCCCTAGAGCTAACATGCCACCTACAACACGTCAGTTATGCCACGTCATCCACGTTAGCCATAGAGCTAACGTGCCACCTACAACACGTGAGATGTGCCACAACATCCATGTTAGTCCTAGTGCTAATGCGCCACCTACAAAATATTAGTTGTGTCACGTCATCCACGTTAGCCCTAGAGCTAACATTCCACCTACAACACGTCAGTTGTGCCACGTCATCCACGTTAGCCCTGGAGCTAACGTGCCACTTACAACACATCAATCATACGTGCCAATGTGATGACATGCCAACGTGCCAACATGTTAGGTCTGACCCTATTAGCCCAATGTGATACGTGTCACACGACCACTACAGAGAAACAATGAACTTCGTTCGACTTGATTCCATATACGGGATACGTAGGCAGCTTGGCTTAGTCCCAAGTTTAGTCTGAAATCAACAAACTCCCAACATGCATCAACCGCTTTTTGCCTGACCTACCAGATATGTTTCACTTACTTAACTATTTTCTATATACATTGTATTTAAGTTATAACATTTTTATAGTCTAACCCCTCAACGGGCATCAACTAACGTAGGCATCAAAGTGCATACGCCATGTCATCCTCGACCTAGTTCACGTGTCGTGTTTTTCAGTGCAGGTTTCCCGAACTCAAAGCTAGCTCAGACCCAATAAAGAGTTTGGGTTAGTCTGACATAGAGTGCTTAATCAGCATATGAAATCACCCCGCATCAGTGGCGCGGTCTGTGAGAAACCACTAAGTGCACTGTAGAAGAAACACTCGTGTTCATCACCATGTAAGGTCTACAAGAGCAACTAAAAAGGCCTACGCCACCACAACTACTCAACAATGTCAAAGATTATAACCAAAGACTGAAGTTGTTGACCCTAAATTCAAACGCAGCATAACAACAAAGTCATGAGGAACAACATCACTTGTTGCAGAATCAATCAACTTAGGAAGAAAGAAGTTTAAGCTCATAACACACGAAGTTACAACAATCAAGAGCAATCGAAAATGGCTAATGTCACCACAACTACTCTACAACGTCAAGAATCCTCTCCAAAGACTGAAGCTGTTGACCCCCAATACAACAGCAACAGAACAACAAATCCAAGAGGAACAACATCACTTGTTGCACAATCAACAACCCATGAAGCAAAGAAGCTCAAGTTCATAACACACAATCTGGCAACAATCAAGAGGTGTCTCGCTACCTTGTCACTCTATACAACCTAATAGAATACATTCACACACATATCACAAAGGATGGGAGATATGAATCTCCCTCAGAGTCAATCAAGCCGTCGTCATGCTGATATCCAGGTGCGCCATCGCTATCAACTTAACTACAATACAGAACTGGGGGACTCGTCATATGGAGAAAATAGCTTGTGCAAATTGTAGTTACTAGGTAAGTAACAACAATAACATATACAATAACAATGCGACCATGTCAACAACTATTCAAAAACAACCATTTGAGTGATCTAAAAGAGCATACTTCCATGCAAGGCATGAGAGACACTTGTCACTACACTCTAGCTAAAGAACGCAAGAAGACCAAACTAACTTCAACTGAGGCTATCATTAACTGCAAGACTTAATCGAAAAGTATCCAAGTTCTGTCTTAAAATATATATAAAAGCTTTTTCGTAGTACTGATATTTAACTTAAGAATGTGCAGATGACTTTTTTTCAATTTGACACCAGATGGGTTAATCAATGTTGCTTACCTTTAAAAAGCGTACAAGCAGCATGTCGAATAATGCTAAGGCGTCAGATCTCGGCAAGACATGCAAATAAGTAACAATAGAGAGGAAAGAAGATTTAGAGCCACAAGTGCTCGACAAATAGACATGCAATAAGTCTTTGTCTGAAATTTCCCTAAATCGGAGCCCCTAGCGCTCGACAAACACAAGTAATGACCAGAAATGCACTAATGTCAACACTCTCTCTACAAACAAGATACACTAATGATTGCTAGCATATTGGAACAAACCACCGACAAGGAAGTTAAGGCAAGACACATACAAGTGAAGACACAAAAATCACACAAGTTGATGAAAGTACACTAGGTGAAGAGCATATTGGGTAAAATTCCCATAAAGTAGGCATTCAACGTAAGCCTTATCGAAATAAACTAGGTGGAGAGCCTATTGGGTGAATATCCGATAAAGTAAGCCCAACGTAAGTCCTACCGAAATAAACTAGGTGAAAAGCCTATTGGGAGAATATCCCATAAAGTAGGCCAATATTGTAAGCCCTACCGAAATAAACTAGGTGAAGAGCCTATTGGTGAATATCCCATAAAGTAGGCCCAACGTAAGCCTTACCAAAATAAACTAGGTGAAGAGACTATTGGGCGGATATCCCATAAAGTAGGCCAATAATGTAAGCCCTACCAAAATAAACTAGGTGAAGAGTCTATTGGGCGAATATCACATAAAGTAGGCAATCAACGTAAGCCCTACCGAAATAAACTAGGTGAAGAGCCTATTATCCCATAAAGTAGACAATCAATGTAAACCCTACCGAATTAAACAAATCGAAAAACAAAATCAAGAAAGAAAGAAAACAAAGAAGAAGGAAATCAAGAAAAGAAGAAAAAAAGATCAAGAAAAAAAGAAAGTAAGATAAAGAAAAGAAGAAAGCGCGGTCAAGAAAAGAAGAAAGCAAGATCAAGGAAGGAACAAAGCTAATCAAGAAAGGAAGAAAGCAATATCAAAATGAATAAAGCAATCAACATAAACTAGAGTATGCCCAACGTAAGCCCTATAAAAATAAACTACGTGAAGAGCCTATTGGACGAATATCCCATAAAGTAGGCAATCAACATAAGTCCTACCGAAATAAACTAGGTGAAGAGCCTGTTGAGCGAATATCCGATAAAGTAGGCAATCAACGTAAGCTCAATCGAAATACACTGAGTGAAAGCCTGTTGTGCGAATATCCTATAAAGTAGGCCCGACATAAGCCTTACCGAAGTGAACTATGTGAAGAGTCTATTGAGTGAATATCCCATAATGTAGGCCGATTTGTAAGCCCTACATATGGAAGCTAGATAACAAATACATTTGGTGAATATCTCATACATCAGAAAATCTATCTAAGCCCTACAACAACAATCTCTTCGTTACACGGACGTCGATCAAAGATATAAAACGACGTAGTATCACGAGCAAAATAAACAAAGACATTATAAAACAAACTGATAGGGCACATATCACAACAACCATTGAGAATCCAAAACAAGACAAAGGACCATCAAAGGCAAGACATAAGGCAAACATACAAAAGCAGAAAAAAAGATAACGGGTGCACAAGTGCCTAAATCAAGACAACATGGTCAGTTACCTCGCTCATATTGGCCTGCTCAATAGCTCCCACAACTCTAACAGATTTCGATTTCAAGACCAAAATCATGGTTTTAAGCACCTGATGGCTACTGCCCGACTTGTTAAGATATGCTCACTCATGGCCTCTTAAACCTGGTGCACAATTTTGTTCTCTGCTCATACTTTGGAGACATCCTCTACTACCTTCATGTCATATTATTGATTCTCCAAGAATGGTTCCTTAAGCTCATCAAGCTCCTCTTATGCAAGAAGTTTTCCCTCTTTGATATAGAGCCTTTTTGGCATCAAAACTGACAATATAAGTTTCACCAATTATGGCCTCAACCTATTCTAGAACAATTTCAGAAACACAAATTATGGCTTTTTGATTGTAAAAGTTTGCAAGGCGCTCGTCTGCTCCGACCACCTAACAAACTGAGGGACTTATGTTGTACAATAATTTGTTTTACTCGCATGTAAAGCCATATGCTCGTGCGGGCTTTGGAAAATGACAAGCCACAATAGCATGGCTTGAACAAATCATGCTATGGACCATATGCCATTGGAAAGACACGGATGTCCAGTTTCTAAAAAAAAATGGATCTCAATTCTGATTAGTATTAAAGAGGTTATGATCAAATTAGTGAGCTCGCAACTAATTGAACAAAAGGGGCCCAGGTAGGGGTGGGCATTTTTTCGGGTACCCTATTCCCGCCCCAGACCCGATCGGGTATTACCCGAAAAATTCGGGAAAAACGGGTTAGGGTACCCTATTGCAAGTTTTTTTCGGGTACCCGATCGGTTTCGGGTAGGGTATCGGGTAGGAAATATGAAATACCCGTATCCGATCGGGTACCCTATTATATTTGCTATATATTTTTTTCCAAAAAATAATTACACATTTACACTGTCGGTGCAATAAATTAATAATACACAAAACAGTTTTACACTACACAAAACATAACATATACAATTAATCAATTATACATTGTCTTTCACTGTTTCAGTTTCACACACTTAATCAATTATACACTGTCTCACCAACACTGCTGCGCCGCCGCCTCACCATCTCTCCTCGCCAGCGAGCGCTCCGACCGCCACCGCTCCACCGACGACCATCGCTCCACGGTAAGTATGACTCTCTCTTTCCCTCTCTCTCTCACCGTCGCAGATATCTAAATCGCCATCGACTCATTCTTTTTTTTCTTTTTCAGCCTCTCCTCACCATCGCTCCGACCGGCGACCATCGCTCCACGGTCTCTCTCTCCCTCTCTCAATTTTTCTCGCGCTCTCTCTCACCGTCGCAGCCTCTCTTCGCCATCGACTCACGTTTTTCTTTTCTTTTTCAGTCTCTCACCGTCGCAGTCTCTCTCACACCGTCACCGTCGCAGTTTTTCTTTTTTCTTTTGTGAAATGTGAATTAGCTGAATTTTGAGATGTGATATGGCCTTTTAGAAAAGTCGTGCTTTTTTTTTAGAAACTGGCAGATGAAATTCCCCTGTTTCAGTTTGTAAAACTGAAACAGGGGAAATTTGGCAGATGTTTCAGTTTAAAACTGAAACAGGGGGCATGCGGGTACCCTATATACCCGCATGCACCCGATCGGGGTACCCGAAATCGGGTACCTGACTGAATCGGGGTCGGATTCGGGAAGGAATTTTCGAATACCCGACCCCGAAACTACCCGAAACGGGTACCCGATCGGATCGGGTACCCGACAGTGCCCACCCCTAGGCCCAGGCCCAAGAAGCACCTATAAATACCGCCATTAATCATCATTAAGAGGGGGCTGGGAGGAGAGAGCTCCCAAGTCACGTTAGCCCTAAAGCTAACGTGCATGTGACATATCCAAGTTAGCCCTAGAGCTAACGTGCCACCTACAACACGTCAGATGTGCCACATTATCCACGTTTGCCCTAGAGCTAACGTGCCACCTACAACATGTCAAATGTGCCATGTCATCCACGTTAGCCCTAGAGCTAACGTGCCACCTACAGCACGTCATCCACGTTAGCCGTAGAGTTAACGTGGCACTTACAACACGTCAGATGTGCCACAACATCCACGTTAACCCTAGAGCTAATGTGCCACCTACAACACATTAGTTGTGCCATGTAATCCACGTTAGCCCTAGAGCTAACTCGCCACCTACAACATGTCAGTTGTGCCACGTCATCCACGTTAGCCCTAGAGCTAACGTTCCACCTACAACACGTTAGTTGTGCCACGTTAGCCCTATAACTAACGTGCCAGCTACAACACATCAATTATACGTGGCAATGTGATGACCTGCCAACGTGCCAACACGTTAGGTCCGACCCTATTGGCCCAAAGTGATACGTGTCACACAACCACTACATAGAAAGAATGAACTACGTTCAACTTGATTCCCTATACGGGATATGTAGGCAGCTTGGCTTAGTCCCAAGTTCAGACATAAATCAACAAACCCCCAATCTCCATCAACCGCTTTTTGCCTAACCTACCAGATATGTTTCACTTACTTAACTATTTTCTATCTACATTGTATTTAAGTTATAACCTTTTTATAGTCTAAGTTTTAGTTCACTCGTAATAAGAGTTCATCGAAGGCTTTATCCGAGTGGATGGAAAGATTGTTACGCCCGATGAGGGTAAGAGAATGCTCATTGAGTAAGAAGACCGCGTACAGTTATCATATATCTTACTGAGACTTGGAATACGAGCATTGTAGTGGACGATTTGGGAAGCGTATCGTGAGTACATATGACCCTGGAGGTCATAGTTCCACGGAAGGGAGGGCGCAACGAGAGATATCTGTAGAAATATGACAAGCCTCGGTATGTTGGGTCCCAGCATTGTACTCGGATATTCTCCCTCGTCCGGGTGGAGTCATAGAGTTACCATGTGAGAGATTTTAATTGACCTGCCAGTTACGAGAGGAACAGGGGAATCGCATGTGGCGTAACCCATTTCCTTCTTTTGGGGGTGATCGTCGGTTAGGTTTTGAGTGCCTTATCCCCCTCTTTGGGATATCAGTCGCTACTCCTAAGTCATTCTCTTGTAGGGAAAATAATAATATCATATAATATACATCATCAGGAGTCCCCCAGTTCTGAGTGTGCTTCGTATAAAACACTCGGAACTAAAGTATACACTATCACGTGTTTTTTGGTCTAGGGTTTTATGCTGACCACGTGGCCCTTTGTTGTCCACGCGTTGGAAGGCAGAAATTTCTCTTCCCTCGGTTATAAGTAGAGGAGTCGATTCTTTTATCCTCATTCACTTTTCATCAGATCTCTTTTCCATCTATTTTCTTCCTTAACAACCTCCTCGAAGCTTTCTTTTTGCGATAATGGTGTCCGAAGATCTTTTTGGTGATTTGGGTGTTCCAGTGGTAGAACATGGAAATCCTCTGATTGAGGAGGAGAACCAATTTGTTGCGGCTCATGCGATGGTGGCGAAAGCGGCTGGCTCTTCTCGTCATCATCGTGTTTAGGGCGACGCTTATGATGCACCGACAAAAAGATGGATGAAAGCAGTGGCGGCTCCACCACATACGGTTTTGGTAGAAGAGGTTCCGAGTACTATACACTCCATGGAGAAGGTCAACACTGAGTTCACTCGCTATGGGGTTGATGCTTCTCACGTAACGTCCAAATCCTGAGGAAGGATGAACGAATAACCTCTCCTCGTGATGGTTACCTCACTACGTACAATCCACAACTAAAGGTTGGGTTGCGGTCATTGTTGCCCCCATTTTTCTGCCAAGTTCTGAAGGCACGTGGCTTGTGCCCGAGTTAGGTGGCTCCCAATGGGTGCACCATGTTTCCCGCCTTTGGATTTATCTGTCTGGCGTATGTTCAACCATGCATTGTGGCTCGTTTATTCGGGGCCTTTGACTTGTCAAAGGCGTCGATGAGCTCGATTTTCTATGCCTTCACGATGTGGAAAGGGATGAATCGCGTTATGCACAAACTTGTCGGGTCGCATAGTAGTTGGAAGGACAAGTTATTTTTTGCTCGTCCTAGCAACCCAAAGGCTAAGTGAGATGTCCCTTCGAGTGGAACGAGGAGCCATTTATCCCTAATACATATGATGTGGATAAGGAGATGAATGAGCTCATCAATGAGGGTTTCTTCAATCAAGGGTTCGACTGCGCGTTGCTGGTGAAAAGTGATACCTTTTTGTCCTTGTACAAAGCGTGTAAGTTGGACGACTTGACATTGCACGCCTTTGTTCACGATCCTCATGACACTTCTATTAGAGTAAGCTTTCCTCTCTTTCTCTAAGTAAGCTTTCCTCTCTTTTATTTTGTTTAGTCTTTTGTTTCCTTCGTAACTAGTAAATGTACTTAGTCCGAGCTGCAACAATGCCGGCCTTGGTAATAACATTCTATTGAATTATAAAGAAGCATGACTCGTTGCGAGAACGATCAAGGACAAACATATATGCAAGCCGTTTTACACATTGGATTCCAAAAACATATACACAATATGGCTTAGAGGTTGTTACAAAGCAAAATTTGACCTTGATCTCGCCCTCCATGTGTTTTGCAAAAGTTCCTTGTAAAAAGAAAAAAAAAAAACTTAAGCAAGATCGTTTAGAAGGACAAGCGTCCTCCCTAGTCATGAATGGCCTCTTTCCCTCTCATACGATGGCCCGATGCTCGCCAAGGGTCATGTCCATCATATGGACCCTCGACGCGGTAGCACTCGATATGCAATCATTATTAGGCCTACTTGATCGACTTGGTCCCTCTACTAGTGGAGGATCAATCACCAACTGTGAAATCACTAGGTTGACAGGGAAACCCGACATCGATTGTACCACATACTGGCAAATTATGTAGCCCATAAGCGAAAAATGGTGAGCCCCCTGACTAAAAGAGCTATCCAAACCATCTGTCCCGCCAACTTCTAAGGAACCCTGAGCTCGAGCCTTTACCAGCTTTTCCCCAAATAACCGCCAAAATCCATCAAATGATGTCGGTATTCATCCTGCTCCGCCTTTGTCGTACGAAGAAGCTCACATGTTTGTCCGAGACGAAAAAGCAAACTTTCCAACCATATATCTGCATGAGTCGACCGCTTGTGCATCGACTTAAGTCCCTCTCTAATATTTCCCTACTTCCATCAGTACTCCAGATGTGCGCAGCTCGAAGGTCCTCTATCTCAGTCTCCATTTGCTCCAATTGACGATGAGCCTCTCCTAAAGCTATCTCCAGTTCTTGGCAGTGTCTCTGTAAGGTCAGGATATAAAAAGGACCCGTTCTATAATGCTCCCTCATGGCCTCCACCCGAAGTGATACCTGTCAATATTTAACAAAGGTAAAGGAAGGAAAATGAATAGCTATGTTGCACGGATACTCCGAAAATGGCTATATATCCCGTATCGAATACCAAACGAATAAGGATACGCCCAAAATACGCCGCGAATATGTGTCAGATACGCCACATGGCGTATCCTATTTAATAATTAATCTTTTAATAAATGGGATACGTATCAGATACTATTCTAAGGTGTATCCGATACATGTCCTCAATAAAATAGGCCATTTTATTGTTTTTGAAAACTTGAGGGGCGAAAAGTAATTTGTTTATACTACAAACACCAAAAGGCAATTTTCTAATTTATTGATCTAATTTAACATATAATAGGTTTCACTCATGAAATTCAAAATCTTTCTCTCGATGAACCCGACTTGAATCGGTTTTGTTTGTTTGATGATGTTGTTTAACAATAAATAAGTTATTGCAATATTAATCTTGTTTGTTATATTATGAAACTTTGTAATATTCGTGTTGAACATGTTTATCAATTAATATTTGAGTTTGTGGAATGGTGGATCTTTGTATATGGCTATATGTTAATTATTTTTAAAATTTTATAAGTGTTTAATATTCATTATTTTACATATTTACTTAAATACTATATATACATATATAATTTTTTAATATTAAATATTCGACTATCCTTGACGTATTTCAATATGTGATTTTGGAAAAATTCGTATCTTCGTATCCGTATCTTGTCCGATACGTGTCCTCGTATCCTTGTATGTGCAACGTAGAGGAATAGTATACGGACCGCCATATCTAAAATAAGAACCTAAAGTACCTCGCACGCATTCTTGCTAAAAACATCCTCCAAGGCAGAAAAAAAAGAGATAGTAAAAAAATCCCTATCCCTCTCGTTTTGTAAACCGCACAGATACGAGCAAAAATATTCCAAACTCTTTTGCACTCTCGTAATATGGGAAAGACCACCCGCTGCACTGTTTGAAGAATGATATCTCAACCCTGCCATCCATGGGTCTAACGAGTGTGAAATGCATGGCTAGAATCCTCGCCAGACAACCGCGATGGTTGGCCCCCTAAACTAGGAAGACCTCAGCTCGAAACTAAGGGCGAGCTAAAACGACCTTCGACTAAGGAGTGGGAGAAGAAAAAATAAAAGTTAGTGGATCGATCTTCCTAAAAAAAACTCGACTGCCATCCCTTCATTTTGACACCCCGAAGAAAATAGATGATCCTTAGAGAACGGTATCCGAGCGTGTACATCCATCTCAGTCCCTGTACCAACAAAATACTGAAGGGTTACAACTTAAGATCAAGCGCACAAATAACCCCTAGAGTAAAATCTTTCAAATAATGAAAAGGTCAACTTACTAATTAAAGGACTCGTATGAAGAGGTCCCTCTGGAAATTCTAGCACTTCAGCGGCATGTTAAAGTCACGCCATGATCATAGCCACCAGAGAATTCAACATAAAAATCACGTCGTAACGACCAGAATTTACGCCTTGCCTTTTTAATTCCTGCCTCACTTATTCTGTTGTGAGCGTAAGTACTTTGGCCGAACCCATGCCCCACTTAGTACGTACCCCCATTTCATAATTGAAAAATTACGAGGAGCTAAATAGAAGAACTCATTTTTCCAAGCATCATCAGCACCGAAAGAAGATCCCACTTCTAAAAAAATAGATGGACCAGAGGGCTCAAAATAAAATAAGGAATGATCTAAGGGTACTACACGTAGCAAAAAGGAGGCCGAGAAGTGAAGGGGAGAGCAATCTATGTCCAGCAGACCACAACATAACACAAACCCAACCACATATCGAAATCAAGAAGGGAGTAATTGACTAGGGAAAATATGCGGAAACTATTGTAATCCTCTTACCAGTGGATGAAAGAACCATCAAAGCCCACAATTAACTTGCTCAACGTAAACCATTAAGTATCTTGCAGGAAGATCATGCGAGCATTGATCAACCGAAGGAATCACCACGTCAAACTTGGCCACGTCCAATGATACCCCCTCAAACAAACGGCGCACCAACCCCTCAATGGATAAACTTGGCATAACCCCAATTCTTCCTGGACCCACTAAAGATCCTGGTTAGATGGTACCAGCTCGACTTCTAAAGTAGGAAGATTATAAGGCTCGCCTCACTGGAAAGTTGTTCTCATGCTATCCACGACGTGATTTGGAGCAGATGGGGAAGAGATACCATCACCCTTACCTACATCCCTCTACTCCACCAGCATAAGACTTCCGCGATCATGACACACTTTAGCCATAACCGCTAATCTCGTTTCTCGTTGACAGCGGGTCCAAGAAGCCACACCGACTGTCAGCAACCTGGCCTCCCCTCGACCTACGATCAGGGACCGACTAACGCCTCGCCCCACACTCATCGTAGAAGGAGAAAATGAAGTAAAAAGGCTAGATGTTTCAGTGGAAGCCAACTCGATAAGTAAACGATCTGAAACCTCGGAGTCAGAATGATCCATGATACCCCATATCAAAAGAAAGACAATTTGAAAGAAGTTAACGAATTCCGAAAGAACCCTTTGAATTAAGAAGATGGATGGGAGTGAGAAAAAGAAAAGTGATAAGAAAAAGATGCATATAACACCCTTATTTGTAGGGAACTTAAAAAAAGAAGAAGTGGAATTCCCGCTCAAAAGACGTTTCATTATCGAAATGACCGGCAAAATCAATGACCCTTCTTATCTTATCAATGTTGGTAGATCATGGAGTGGTAGCTAAAATCCACGTGGCCAGGCAGACAAATGGTCGCACGAAATCATAAGTGTTCTTAATGGACGGGGTTATGGCATACTTATCTAAAAAAATGTGGCATCCAAGTAGATCAAATAGCCCTAAGAAGAAACCGATAGCGTTGCAAATCAACCAAGGACATGTGTCACTCTATCAATAGCTGAGCCCGTGCCTCGAAAAGAAAGAACTTCCTACGAAAAACAGTACAACTACTTAAAAACTATCCCCAACAACCGCGAAAAACTACATGCGGAATACGACACTCCCCTTTTAAATACACGTTGTCAGGTTAGACCTCTTCATCATAATGTACACTATCACGACAGAATTACCTTCTATCTTAAGGCACTACGGCCCATTACGAAAGATTAAGCCCCCTTAAAAAACTGGCACTAAAGGAGACTTACGACTCCGATAGAGTCTATCCACTTGAAGAGACTACATTGTCCTAGAACTATTTCAAGGGGAACCACGATCCCCGCAAATGACACTCAATGAAGGGGTCTCATGGCCTTAGAGACGGTTTGAGGGCACCTCGTTACGCCCGAAAAAATCATCACGTGCTAAAATAAAAAAATATATATAAGTTACCACAGCACAACGAAGAGACTCCAAAGAGTCCCAGAACTACCAATGTGGGGGACTCGTGACCACCTCAAAGGTACCAAAAAGTTAGTGCTCTCGAACTGGGGAAACGTGCACGCCTCTAAACTTAACGCTTATGCACATGTTCCAAAAGTAAAAAAACCCCGCATAGCCCAAAACAAATCAACAAAGACACATAGTCGCCACCATAGCCGCGAAGAATCATGACGAGTGAAGACGAGACCAATGTTATCTTACCCACTATCCATCTTTTTCCCTTAAAAACATGTTGGGCGTTAAGAACTAAATGCTCTCACCTCTTTAAAACACATCCGATGAACACCCACACAGTAAAATAAAGGGAAATACAAAAAGAGAAGATGCGTGCGCCCATGTAAAGGCGAAAATAAAACTCCATTACTCAATGTCATCAGTTACAAAAAAGGGGGGCGGGGGGCATAGCCTCAACAACTAAGTACAAGAAAAAGAGAGAAAATTACACTACGAGACATCATGCCTCTTTCCTACCCTAGCTCAACTAAGACGCTCCTCACGTGCCATGAGGCCCCATGCCTCATCCTTCTCCTCCTCCTACTCTTCCTCCCTCGTGGGTGTTGCTGCCACAAGCGGCGTAGGAAGTGACAGCCTCGCAGTTACTGGGATCGAGCTAGAGGAGCTACCGCGACATCCTAGCAAAGGAAGAACGATATCGGGAGTCTCTAGAATTTGAAGGTCCTTGGGACGCAACAGAGATAAATCCTCATTCTTCTTGTAAAGGCCCAAATCATTCTTCCTCTCTTGACAATCCTAGTAACCGTATACAACGTGCCCAAAACAATGACAACGAAAATAGGGATGACGCTTAGAGGATCCCTTATACTTGTCTAGTGCACCCATAGCAGATTCCTTCACCATCTTGAACAGATGGGTATCACACTTGCGCTGAATCTCCGCTTTGCTATCCGTAAAATTCTGGTGCAACTTGGCCATCTCTTGGGCCACATGCTTCGTCGTAGCCTTAGCATCAAGATCAGCCTTTAAGAGGGCCTCGTGCAGACTAGAAACCTCGTTCGTCTGCTCTTCCACGGTCCAAGCCAACTCATTGTTAGTTCGGCGCATCTGCCTTCCATCAACCAGAACCTTCTACCTCTCCTCCTCTATTGTCTCTAGCATGTGTTGCAGTTCCTTGATACTTTGGTCGCACTCCTTGACTGCTTGAGCTGCCTCCAATCTCTACTTCTCTATATGAGCGTAAGCACTCATATACTCATCCCAATGCTCCAAGTTGACACCTCTGGAAGAGTATCACACCTCCTTTGCCCCTAGGGTCTGCACCCTTGCTTTGAGCCCCACTATTCGACCCACCGATTGTCGTATAGACCCCACATTTTCCCTATCGATGCAGACACCTAATATGAGAAAAAAAAGAACACTTAAAAAATGTATCGAATATCGCAGACCCTCTTTGTACAAAGACTTCTGAAGCTACAGTCACACATTCAAAAAATGGCATTTGTTTCATCAAAATCCCGCGGCGAGCGATTTCAGAGCTCCTCCACCCCTGCTGACATTACGAGAGGACGTAAAAGATTCGAGTGATCATGTGAAGGTTCCTTAACCCCAAAAATCCCTACCTTAGTTCAAGATGCACCCGCCGTCAGAGGAGGCTTACCCTTGTCCCCCGACCCCCCGCTGCTAACAATCATAGCACCAACCTCAAGGCTCTAAGTTGTCCCTGGAACTTCCACCTGCTTCTCAACATCTCCCGCAATAATAAAGAAGGGTGGGAGTGAGGTAGTCGATGGTCCTTTCGCGATATTCACGAAGGCATCTGACATATTATCATCTTGGAAAGATCTACCCAAAAAGCTAGATTGAGGCGCCTCTGAAAAAGCGTCCTCCAAGGAGCAATGAAAAGCCTCTGCCTCCAAACCATGTTGATTGTCCCCCGTCCACTTGCATTGGAGAACTCACTCCTCCAGGCCTCTCTCTAACACGAGCACCTAACAACATTACCCCAAATGAACCTCAAATTTCCACATAAGTATACAAGGAAATATGAGTAAGGAAAAAGTCAAATGCTATGAACACTTACAAATTACATGGGAGTCAACCTGAGAGAGCCTCCAGAGACTTGTGTTCCCCACAGATATGTTGCTCTTCTAATAGAAGAAGCCAAGTGTCCTCCCTCCAAAACCTTTGTTGCACGTAACGCGTATTGAAAAAGCCCTTAACGTTCATCTCTTTGGCCACGAAGCAGCACATGCAAATATATCCATTAGGCGTCACTTGACTAGGAGACAACGCATATGCCCAAAAAACCTCACAAAAGAAATGAGGAATTAGGTCTCGCAATCTCATCTTAATGTGCACCGCATAAATAGTAACATGACATGTCGGCAAATTATTTGCTCGTTCCACATGGAAGGGCACTCAAAATTCCACTATAGAAGTGTCCACAATAAACTCCTCGAACTTATTCCCTACATACTTATCAGTAGCAGTCGAGGGAATATCCTCCACTGGCACATGCTCAGGTTCTGTCTTCGCTACATTCTTCTTCCTCAAAGATGACCCACGACGCTTTCCTCGCCCAGAGGTCTCCTCGGCGACCTCTGATAAAATGTCCACGGGAACCAGAGTCGTTTCTTTGTTCATTGGAACAAGCTCTCTATCATCGAAAGAAGGCACAACAGCCGGAGGAACGAAAGAAGACATGTTCCTCTTAAAAGAAGGAAAGAGAAATTGTGACAAAACTAAGAAGAAAAATAAGAATTGCTCCAAAAAGCACAAGGAAAGCTTGTAAGTTGGTCGCCAAAAAGAAAACTATGATGTGAAATTTTTTAAGTTAAGTCCCCTTTATATATAGGCGGCAAGCGAGTGCAATTTATTTCCATCTCAAAACCGTCGGTTCAGGAAGAGGCACGTGGAGAAATAAATTGGACGTCGAAAATGAAGAGTCGCGACCCTCTAAATTCTTCTCGTATTCTCCAACTACGAGGTGAATTGGGTTTAGAGTTTAGGGCCCTCGTAATCAATTCTATTTCTTTCTAATAGGTACAAGGAGTGGTGTTCTATCCCTTTGTAAATTTCCTTTCTCTTTATACAATCAAACACCTAGGAGAAATACTATATCATATCGAAATATTGTTTATGAACAATGGGTGCATCAACATTTCAAGTCTCGCAAAATATTGTTCCATATTCAATGTTTCGCATAACTATTTGGGCAATTAATATATTCTTATACTCTTAAAAAAATTAATGATTCTATTTTTATAATTAAGAATTAATGATTTGTTTAATGTTAATGCTTCTTCTATTGGTATATAAGATAATGAGGTATAGATTTTATTATTGAGTGTTCTTTGAGTGGGCGTAAAGGGCAACTAGGAAAAGGTCACTGAGAATGAAGCGTGTCTTTTTCTTATGGTGCTCTTCACTTGTATCCCTGTCTCATCACTTATTAGTTTACTACTCGGACATAAAGAAGTGGTCCTTTAGGGAATCCGGGCTTGACACGCGTTGTTTATTTGATGAGCATAATTATACGAGTATTTTAGATTCTTATTTATTTTTTGACAACGTTTTGTTATTTTATATAGATTCAGACATTCAGTGTATACTATGAGGTCGTTAGCCAAAAAAAGCAAAAAGAAGAAGTCAAACACAGAACTAAAAAATGGTAGAAATTGGGGGGTGGGGGGGGGGGGGGGGGGGGGGGGAGGGACACTTTAGCGTGAACTGAACTCAAGTATATTTTAATTACAAGACTCGTATTTTTTTATTTTCCCATGGAATCTGTCTATTTACATTTTCTTTTTAATGACTTCAGTAATTCCCACCGTCATGTTTAACGTGCGCACTTAGGAGTGTTTATGATTCGATTTTTTTAACCATTGGTTCGGTTTTCAAAGAACTTGATATTTTGGTTAGCTTAAAAACGATAATTAATAACCGAACCAATAAAGTGGTTTGGTTTTCGGTTAAAAACGTTTTGTTTTGGTTATAGTTTCGAGTTAACCAATCTACTCTTTCAAAGAAAAAAAAATTCCACACAATTAATAAATATATAAATTCTTTTAAAAAAAGTAAATAAATATAATTAAAAGGTCAAATTAACAACCTATTTCTCATTACAAACTTGTTTATTAATAAAAATCAAGTCATGTTCAAAACATAACACATATATATTTTAAAATCACTTTTTTTACAATATATTACCTAACTATCCACAATAATTTGTAACACTTATTTGATAATTAATTCATCATAGCTAGTAAAATATATTCAAATATTCGTTCACGAGTGTATAACATGCATATTTAACAAACCATTCGTCAATTCATAAGACATCATTGTCAAGCATTATTATATTGCTTTGAAATAGGCAGTTTTTGGTTTACTTGGGTTAATCGGAGTTCGGTTTTAAAAGAACTTGGTTTTTTTTAAACTCCAAAAGCCATAACCAAAAACTGAACCAAGTCCATAATTTTGGTTCTGGTTCGGCCTAAAATTTCGGTTAACTAATTATTTTTTCGGTTGGACTGAACCGTGAACACCCCTTATGCGCACTTGATAAATGTTCATACAATATTATTTTCAATGTTAAATTGTAAAGAAAAATGAAAAAACTCTTAAGAATTAAACAAACTTTTGTAATCAATGATGGGTGTATTTATCCTACCTCCTTATTTATAATAAGGATCACAATTGCTTTGTAACAGCCTGATAATATATAATAATTTGCCTAAATAATTTAATTTATAGACCATAATAGTATAAGAGATATAATTACTGTGGAAAGTGAATGATATTATTGATCAAGAGATTACATACTTATACAAGTTACAGAGATAATTACGGAAGATAATTACAGAAGATATACAAAGATATGATCATCTAATCTAAGATAGGAAAGATACAACAAGAATATTTCCTAAGATACACTATTTTCTAATACGCCCCCTCAAAATAGACGTGCCATCAGCAACGAAAATTTTGGAGCATAGTAGTAAGAACCGTGACCGAGCTAGCGGTTTCGTGAGGAGATCCGCAAGTTGATCACGAGTATTAACATAGGAAACTCGAATGACACCCTTGTTAACTAGGTCAAGAACAAAATGAAGATCCACCGAAATATGTTTCATTCTCGAGTGTTGCATTGGATGTAAGGAGAGACGTAGAGCTCCCATGTTGTCGCAGCGGATAAGAGGTGCAGTTGGAAGCCGGATACCGATTTTGCCAAAAAGATGTTGTAACCAACGAACTTCAACCGAGACAGAGGCAAGAGCACGATATTCTGCTTCCGTTGAGGAATGAGCAACAACCTTTTGCTTGCGTGACGACCACGAAATCGGGTTAGCACCAAGAAAAATAATGAAGGCAGTAGTAGAAGTGCTCGTGAGACTATCTCCCGCCCAATCCGAGTCGGAAAAGGCCGTAATCGAGAGAGAGACGGGGCGGCGAAGGAGAACACCATGTGTGAGAGAGCCCTTAAGATATCAGAGCACACGTTTAAGGGTTGTCCAGTCCGTGGAAACGGGAGAAGCCATACACTGAGCCAAGCGGTTGACAGAGAATGCAACATCGGAACGAGTAAGCGCAAGATATTGGAGGCCACCAACAATTTGGCGAAACTCCATAGCATCAACAACCGCAGCCGACGTTGAGGTGGGAGGATTAGTGGCCATAGGGGTCGTGAGAGGTTTGGCACCATCCATCTTGTGCCGCGATAATAAATCATGAATATATTTCTGTTGAGACAGAAATAGACCTTCACGACAACGCACTACCTCCACACCCAAAAAATAAGAGAGAATACCCATGTCCTTGACCGCAAACTTAGTTGCAAGATGTGTGATAAGCGAAGAAACCAATTTATCACACGAGCCAGTGACGATGATGTCGTCCACATATACAAGCACAAAGATACGAACCGAGTCTCGCAAGAGCACAAAGAGGGACGTATCGGATTTGGTTTGAACAAAACCAAACGAGATAAGCGCTACACTTAACGCAAGATACCATGCACGGGGAGCCTGTTTAAGACCATAAATAGACTTACGATGAACAGATGCATGATGAGGACGAGTCGGATTAATGAACCCCAAGGGCTGCCACATAAAAACTTTCTCCGAGAGAGCGCCATAAAGAAAGGCATTGCTAATGTCCAATTGACGAAGTGTCCAATTGTGCATGAGAGATAAAGAGAGAATAGTTCATATCGTGATAGGTTTAATCACCGGGCTGAAAGTCTCCTTATAGTCAAGGTCGGGTCGCTGATGAAATCCTTTGGCTACAAGGCGTGCCTTAAAGCGATCAATAGAACCATCGGGATGCCTCTTAATATGAAAGACCCACTTAGATCCAATAATTCCACGATCAGAGGGAGGTGTAACTAATGAACAAGTACCATGCGAAGTGAGGGCAGTAAATTCTTCATCCATGGCCGCACGCCATTTGGGATCTGCAATAGCATGAGAGACGCAAGTAGGTTCAATCGGACCTTGAACCAGATGATTGGTAACCGCTGAATAAATCTTAGGCTTAAATATATTGTTGTGAGAACGTGTGATCATAGAATGAGCACGATCCGAAGGCCGGTCTGCAGGCAAAACAGTCGGGGCAGAAGTCTCTGGTTGCAATGTTGCCCCAACATTAGACTCAACATTCGTAACAGAAGTCGTAGAGACAGGTTCCAGAGGTTCTGATTGTAATGTTACCCCAATATTGGACCCAACATTGGGAACATAAGGTGCAGAGAAAGGTGCCAAAATTTCTGGCTCCAATGTTGCCCCAACATTGGACCCAACATTGGGGACAGAAGGTGCAGAGGCAGGTGCAAAAACTTCTGGTTGCAATGTTTCCCCAACATTGGACCCAACATTAGGAACAGAATGTGACACTGAAGTGTCCGTAGGAACAAGAACCTTGAGAGGTGCGGCCAATGGTGAAATGGAGGGCATAACCGATCGAGGTGATGAGTCACTCAAGGAAGGGCCACTCGGAAAATTCGTTTCAACAAAACGAACATGCCTGGAGATGTATAACCGTCATGTACCAAGATCAAGACACTTGTAGGCTGCCTGAGATGGGGAATATCCAACAAACACACAAGCCCGAGACGGAGGTGATAACTTGCCCGGAATATAAGGACGTAAATAGGGGTAGCATAAGCACCCGAAAACCCGGAGATGGAGATAATTAGGGGTGCGACCAAAGAGCGCTTCAAAGGGCTATCTATTGTGCAAAATTGGAGTAGCGAACCGATTATATAGATAAGCCGCAGTAAGAAAGGCGTAATCCCAATATTCCGGGGGAAGCCTAGCACGCGTAAGAAGCGTGCAACCCATTGTAACTATATGATGGTGACGCCGCTCACTTGTGCCATTTTGTTAAGGCGTATGAGGGGCAGCGGTGAGCCAACTAATGCCATGCATAGAAAAATAACCTCGCAGAGCCAAAAACTCTCCGCCATTATCCGAGTAAAAATTCTTGATTGAGGTGGCAAATTGTTTTTCAACTAGAGTGCGAAATTGAGCAAAGATTGTAGAGACCTCGGATTTTGCCGAAAGCATATACACCTAACAATACTTAGTAAAATGATCAACAAGAATTAAGTAATAGCGTGCACCAGTAACAGACACAACCGGAGAAGGCCCCCAAACATCACCATAAGTAAATTGCAAAGCATGATCCGAAACAATAGATGATTTATGAAAAATGAGTTGTTGGCTTTTGTTCAAAAAACATGAACTACAATGATCAAAACCCAAATTACTAGGCAAAAAACAAGGTAAATTGTTTTTATTCAAAATAAATGAACTAATCTTTGACGAAGGGTGTCCAAAACGTTCATGCCAACAACCCTTATGAGCACGCTCCCCAACTAATGATGTAAACCGCGTCCTCAAGACCCTTGGAAATCGAACGTGATACACTCCATCAACACATGCTCCCCTGAATAGATTAGTCCCCGACTTGCGATCCTTAACAAGAAAGTAGGACGGGTGAAATTTAATAAAAACATTGTTCGCCTTTGAACTCTTAAACAGACAGAAGATTGCGGCGGGATTGGGGCACACATAATAGATTATCGAGTGTAAATGTACGATCAGCCAAAATAATACGAGAGGTGTCAGTATGAGAGATAGGCAAACATGTACCACCCGCAGTGAAACCTCATCGGGACCTTCATACTCAGAATGGACAGTGAGGTTCTGGAGATCTGATGTGAGATTATGAGAAGACCCCGAGTCAACAAACCAATCTGAATTGGGAGGAGAGGGATCGATAAGGGATGTAACAAAGTGAGCGTGCGGTGGTGCGTAACTACGACATGTGCGTGCACCATGACCATAAATACCACAGAGTTGACAAGTGATATTAGGTCGAGAGTGTTGTGGTTGTCCAACGGAACGTGAATGAGGCGGTTGATAAGGGGTCGACGATCCTCGCGTAGGGTTAGAATACCCACGATGTTGACCATGTTAACCACGTGCAGGGCCACCACGACTATGGCCTGATCCACGAGAGTTGGAGCACGGTTGTGAGGACGCTGTATTCGCAGTAGCAACGAGAGTCGATGCGTCTTGCTCAAGACGGCACAAATAAGCCTTTTGACTAAGGAGCAAATCCTGAAGTTCCGAGAATTGAATTGGATGTTCCCGAGCACGGATGGGGCCTGCTATGTCACGGTACGCAGAGCCGAGACCATTGAGTACATAGAGTGTGATATCATCATCTTTGAGAGGTCCATCGATGATTGCCAATTCATCCGCCTTGGACTTGACTAGTTGGAGAAATTCAGAGACAGAATTCGAGCCCAACATGATGTTTTGCAAGTCATCATTGAGTTGCATCACCCTCGATCGAGAACGATTCGCATAGGAACATTGAAGAATATTCCACGTCGAAGATTTGGCACTTTAGAACAAACGCACAATCGGAGGAGTGCAGGATCCCATCAAGGAGGAAATAAGGAGAGCGTCTTGACGTGTCCAGTACTCGTATGCCGCCATACTTTCCGGAGTGGAGCCCATAGGAGGGCAGGGGATTGTACCATCTGGGAAGCCAAAAAGTTCGTACCCATAGAGAAGGTGACGAACTTGGGAATGCCATGAGGCGAAATTTTCTCCATTGAGTTGCAATGGTAGTTGTTGATAGGAATTGATCGGAATCAATGCCTGACCACCGGAAGAGGGGTTGGCTGCTATATGGAGCGGGCGCAACTGCGACGAGGATGCTGAGGCGTCAATATAACCCCCAGCCATGGAGTTGTCGGACGTGGTGGAGTCGTCGAAAGGATTCATCATAGGATCAAGATCTCGTTAGAGAGATTGGCATCTTATATAATTATTGTGGAAAGTGAATGATATTATTGATCAACAAATTACATACTTATACAAGTTACAGAGATAATTACGAAAGATAATTACAGAATATATACAAAGATATGATCATCTAATCGAAGATAGGAAAGATACAACAAGAATATTTTCTAAGATACACTATTGCCTAATAAATAGTTTAGGCCTATAACAATAAACTCTCCAGGTGACTCAATAACATGTCAATCTCGCCAGCAAATAATTCAAAATAGGCCAATCACATGTGACAAATACAAACTTAGAAGCACCACATCATCCTTGTATATGATAATGTCATTCATTCATATAACTATTTTACGAACGCCTTGTTTGTTAATAGTTGATCATGATTAATTCATGAATATAGATCTTGGTTGATCTTATTAGTAGTTGAAAACTGTGAGCATAGCTGAATAGATTAATTGACGGTAACATGCGGCATGGTCGACGTTAAATAAACTCTTTAATACGAAAGAAAAAGATATGTATATATGATGTACCAACACTTCAAAACTAAACATGTTCATGTCGTGATGGCGTGCGATACAACACCAAACGCACTTATAGTAGAAGTTTGTTTAAAAAGTATGTTTTATCATGTCCTTGTCGTACCATCTACGTGTTGTTGTGTCAATGTCCGTGTAACATAGATCTACATATTTTTCTCTCTATATATATATACCTCATATATATTTCATGTGGTTCAAACTTCAAATATCTCAAAGTAAGTTTATATTCATAAAACTTAGGGGGGGAAATCACCTACCACCCTATACTTTGACCCATTTTTAACTGATCCTCAAACTTCAAATTTTATCACTTAACTCTCTGAAGCATTCTAATCACTCTACTTTTCCCTTCCAGCGTAATTAAGCCCAGATCTGCCCGTTAAAAGTTCACATGCCACACATGTGCGGTATGGGTAAAGGCAATACCATATTTTCAAGTTCTCTAACGGTCACAACCTTAAAATCCCCAAAATTTGTTGAACTTTTGCCCTAATTTCATTTCACTCTTACAATTTTCTCCCCCAAAATCAGTATTTTCAGAACCGGACCGGACGTCGACCAGGTAACCCCACTGGTTACTAGTTTTACTGGTTTAATCAGTCAAACCACTGGTCCGACCGGTGTGACAATATATTATAAAAATGATAAATATATATATATAAAATATATGTTGCTACATTATTTTGTTAGTATCAATTTGGAAAACGAGAAATTATAAGTTAGTTTCTTCATTCTTAATTGATATATTTCTAATCATAAAATTCATAATTTATTTTATTTAGTTAATTTATTATTTAGAAATAAAGAAAATTAAATTAGAGTATTTGATTAACATATAATAATTAAAAGATTAAACTAAGCATTTAGTGATTTAAGTTTTAAACAAATATGCATAGTATTTCATGAATGTAATTATTGAAGTGTGCGAAAAAACAAAATCACTATCTTATGAGATAATACTACTAAGCTATAAAAATAATATTATAATATATTTGTTGTATATGAGAAAAGTATATTTTAGCTATTTATGATATATATAAAAAAGTGTGAAGACTACCAATTCTATTGTAGCTCAATTGGTTAAAGCATCTAAGTGTTACTTAGAGGTCTAGAGTTTAATTCCACTACCCATCAAAAATTTAAAATTTTAAAATCAAATACACAAACTGGTAGCAAACCGGGCCACCGGTTCCCAGTTCTTGACCGATTCTTAGAGTTACCGATTCTAGAACTCAACCGATCTGGTCCGGTTTTAAAATATTAGGTTTCTTTTTTCTTCAATATTTTTTCATGAAGAACACCCACATTTGTAACTGTGGACAAAGGGTTGTGGTGAAGACCTCATTAACCAACCTTATTTCGATAAGACATTTTGCCAATTGTGAAAAAATGGTTGTGAGGCGACGGTTGTGGAGGTGTGATTTTGCGGAGATGGAGATGTGGGTAAGAAAAAATGTATGATTTTTTTGTTGATTGAACAATGAAAAGTTGGTAGTGTTGTGAATTTTGTTAGATTTTTGGAAGGTGAAGCAGAATAAGTGCAAGAGGAAGAGTATGAAGAGTGAGTCAAGTTTTTCAGGAGTTTAGAGGTATTCGCCATTATTGTGAATCTTAAGAGAAAAGCGGTAGGAGAGAAAGTAAAATGTAAAGTGAATGGGTGGAGAGAGAGCGGTGGGGGCCTAGGAAAATGAAGGTGAAATTGGTGTGGTGGGGAAGCAAATTAACTATTGAAAGTATTTATAAATTGTGACCGTTAGAGGGAAAAGACGGTCTTGCCTTTGCTCATACGGCACATGTGTTGCACGTTAACCTTTAACGGTTAGTTATGGGCTTAATTGCGCTGGAAGTGGGAAAGTGAAGTGATTATGATACTTGAAGGTGTAAGTGATAAAATTTTGAAATTTGGGCGTTAAAGTAAAAAAAAATGGACCAAAGCAAAAAGAAAACAAAAAGAAATTATATGGCCATAGTATAAGGTAGTAAGTGATTTTTTACCTAAATTTAATGGTCTTCAAAATTAACCCTTGAACATTTTTGTTCGGAATATTAACAAATATTAAAGACTTAACAAAATCTTTAGCTCCTTAACAGGAACATATCTCAAGAATATATATGTTTTATCATGTACAAGTTGCAAACTGAGCTCTCCTTGCTTTATTTAAGAACACTCCATTAGTTCAGAATGTCAAAAGGATAATACACGCATCACTTAACATAAAGTGCACACACTTGAAAGAAACAACAGACGATTTGCCGCAAGTCCATCAATTAGGATATATCATACATGTATCTATATACGCTTATACATTATTTTACAAGGTGAGGTTCAAGATATGTAGTACAAGGAATTTGGGAGCTTGAAAGTTCTCTTGCCTTTAGGACTTCCATCAAAACTGCTCCATTGATCTCCTACGATGCCCCATATACGGTACCCCTCGCTTACCAATCTCTTCCTCGCCTCGGCTTTGTAGTTTTGTACGAGCTTACGTTCGTCGCTAAGACCCCTAATTCAAGCGGAGAAAAATACACAACACTAAAATAATTAGCTAGAGCACCTTGTAACATGTTTTCGTGGTAAAGGGAAGGTACTAAAACATAATAATTAGGTGTCGCAGGACAAACAATATTAGAGCAAAATCTAGTTCATCATTACAGGGATTTACCTTAAAACAAGACCAGACCATCCATGGTATCCGGACTTGACTAGGTTGTCGACAGTGGCGTCTCTCAGTGCCTCCCTTCGAGTCGAGATCAAAAAGATCTTAATTCCCTTTGCTCGGATCTCATGGAACAGCTCATGTGTGTGATCAAGTCTCGGCGCTTTGCTCTGCTTCATCCACTTTTCCAGTGATGTAATATTCACCTTTTCTCCCCTAAATATATAAATTCCATATGTTACAAGTCTCACCACAAACTATGCCATCTAAAAACATGATAATGCTTTGTTATAACATATAGTACAGAAACAAGTATGCAACTTAGATGGATTATAACATAAAGCACCAAATAACAAGTCAACTCCTGTGTCATACTCACTTTTCCAATGTGCTTAAGAAGCATAACATATGAGACAATCTACAATTTTAGAAATGTGTGTCGGAGAATTTAAGTGTCTCAAACGTGTTCAAGGATTGATATTGCAACTAGGACAGGGCATTTGCACATATAATGAATACATTGTCAAGTATCGAAATAAACGACTCACCCGAAGCCGTTTTTCTTGAAATAAGGCACGGTGGAGATCAACGTGTCGTCCACATCGAAGATCATGGCATCTTTGCCATCTCCTTTCAGACTGCAGTGGGAGCTGCTCAAGTAGAGCTGGCATTCTTCAATGGCCCTTTGACAATCAACCTTGTACTGAGTTGAAGTCATGTATTTTCCTATAAACTCAGTGCACTCTTGAGGGACAACCTCAAATTCCCTTATGTTGTTCAGCTCAACATTGATCCTCCAGCTCTCACAATAGTTTTTCAAACTTGGAGTACCAGAAAAAGTCTGCTTTTTGATCTGATTGAGAATGTTCCAATCTGCTACAGCCAGGCCAATCAGAAGGCATAATGTTGCCAACAGGAATAGTGTGTTCTTTGCCATGTTTCTGAATAATGACAGGAGCTGGATTTGGTAGAGAAATATATGGGAAAGAATTAGATGGTAGAATTAACTTTTTGTCACATAGGAAGTGGGGGCATATGATATAATGTCCTTATCTTTGAAAATTTCATATGATTAATTAGGATATATGGTTATTATTCAGATCATTTTTATATTACTGTTTGACTATTTTGAATGAGGTGTTGTTGGATGACAGCATTAATCTGAACTATTCAGAGAATTTGGTGACAAAGGTGAATGTTAATGTTAATCATATATATGATTTAGGACAAAACATTACTCTAACCTTTAACATGAACGTGGCATATAAATTGTTAGGCAGCAAATTCATGTCGGCTACAGTTTTAAGTTTAACTCATCATGCGGGGATTGTTGGAGTTGCTATTAAATGTATACATACATACATACAGAAATGGAGGATCACAAAATGCCCCTGTGCTTTATGTTCTGTACAGTTGGCAAGGCAAACAGATAGGACTAGAATAGGGGTTAATTTCTTTGTCATCCTTACTTTTAGTGTCTTGCAAAACATTTTGGAAGAGAAATTTATGACTATAGGAGATATAAATGAATTCTTGTTCTTCTATATCTAGGTATAATTTCCCGTTTTCCGATAAAACGAGAAAAGGGTTGGATTTAAGTCACATAATTCTATGTCGTTTAAAATGTGCCGTTAATAAGAAATTAAAACTTTGTGGTTGCGGGCTATTATGAGTTTATAAATCTCCGCGCCAAGTTTTGCGCCATTAGCATCCTTAGCTTTCTCCAATTGTTAGCCTCAGGTCTTGCTCTAATTCAAGGTTAAATTGAAAATAGGTGGTATCTATGTCACAATTCACTAATGGGGGTCACGTTGATATTATTTTGAGTATATTATATTGAAACTCTTTTTACTACGATCATTTTTTATATAAGCTATGCCGACAAATTTTGAGACTGAGATATCGGACAAGGGTAAGTTCTCAATTCATTAAAGTCAAATTAAAGATATAGATAGTTCTCTTGCTACCACATTTAACAAAACAAAAAAAAAAAAGTGAAATTCATAGATTGCACAAAGCGGGATGATACATGGATAAGTGGATAGAAACTTGTGAAGATTTAGATGGTGCAATTAATTGCTTATCACATGGGAAGTGGAGGTACCATGAACGAACATTAATTATTTTCTAAAGTTTTGGTATGTTTTAGGTGTAAGCTATGATTGTCTGCATAAACTTGAACCATCAACTAAAAGTGGCAAAAACACATGTAAAAAGAATGGGAGGTGGACTTCTTTACTATATCAAAACAAAAACAAAAAAATCTTATCCCAAATTATTGTACTAAAATTTAAGAAATAGCATGGCTCAGTTAATTAGATGAGATTAACTTCTACACTTGCTTTTACAAAATTACCACCATTTTGATTTTGGACAAGTTAAGAAAAATCATAACCATAGCTGTGAAAAAATGTGAAGATGATGTTCAGTTTAGTTTATAACATTCAATCGAATTTTGTAAACCACCATAGATTAATTAATTATGTCAGAGCAGGATCCATATCAGCCGGATTCAACATAGCAGAATGTAGACCATCTACCATGACCCATGAACCGTCGTTTAGAACAATCAAAGTACCTATGAGAACAAATTGGCCAAACCTAGTACCTAAATACAAGATACATGCTCTCTACATACTAACAGCAATACTCCAAAAAACAGGAGATCGGCTAATCTCTGGAACTACCGCGAACTACAACCAAAATTGTTACGTCAAACTCACACCAGACGGGAATTAGTTCCCAGAATGACGAGGACAGCCACATACCATTGCTAAACTGATTCAACAAAATAACGACAACCTCGAAAGATGCTATTCAAGTGTTGGAAACCGAAAGTTTGGTTAACCTGGGGGGAACTAGAGGCGAGGGGTTGTCGTCTACGCAACCATTATCAAAGTTCTTGGAGTAGCTCTGTGCGTCGTAACTGTATCGAACGACATCGCCTTTCCAGTTCAATAGTTGTTTCCACTGGAACTTGAGTTTCCGCAGCAGCAGGCTCACAGCATACCATCCACAGCAATAATAATATGGAGTCTTTCTTTGAACACTACTAACAAATGCAGCTTTAGAACCAGCTCCTTGAATTTGAATTGAACTCATAATGTTTGAGAATGTCATGCTTTGAGCTTCAGGACTCAGGAAAGAGTACTAACCAGGTTCTTTTAATGTACAAGGAGATATCATATAATGCGACAACCAAAACCCACTCAAAGGGTAGTTATTCCAGGCAAAAGTAGGCATCAGAATAACACATATTGTATGTCATTTTCTTCTGTTCTTTTGTTCAAGATAAGTTTGGTCAACTTTAGCATTTGATACCTAAAGTCCTCGTAGGTCCCAAACTAAAAAGAAGATAAGACACAACTTAGATACTTTGGCGGGTACGATATGCTTCAAGTTGTTAAAATTTAAAAAAACAGACAATAATCCATTAATTATGTTCATTTGGCCGTCAATAAGAATATTAGCATCTTTTTTTCTTTTCCTTTTTCCGGAAAATAGGTATTTTTGTCTTATTTCGTCTAGGTTACAATACACCGAGAAATCGATACAATGGGACATGACTTAACCAAAATAATGCTATCATTTTACTATGAACGGACTAGCTTGGTCCGGAACACCTATTACACGTAAAGAAATATAAGATGACAGGAAAGGATCCCTAACTGGCCAAGAAGAGGGAACAGTCGAACGAGACTGATTCGATGCTCTTTGATTGTCGGATTGCAGGCGTTAGATACTTATGATATCGGAGTGAACTTGGGAATTTGCCAAGCTGCCTACGTATCCCATTGAGGGAATCAAGCCGAACGTAGTTCATTTGTCTCTTTCGAGTTGCCTCTATTAGGTCGACCCCTGGTAGGGCTGCTTGGTTCACTTGGTTTAGCATTGGCGCGACTTCACGGTTTCGATCATATCTCTATGTAGGATGATCGAAACCTCTTGATTACGGACCCTGACTCATGTAGCTTTCAGGCCATATATGGGTTCGATCTTAGTGAGCATCAAACCACTTGAATTCGATATATCAATGTCGAACCGGGTGAATTCGAGATAGCTTGGCGCGACTTCACGGTTTCGACCATATCTCTTTGCAGGATGATAGAAACCTCGATCCGCTTCTTGATTCGGGACCCTGACTCGTGTAGCTTTCAAGCCATATATGGTTTCGATCTTGGTGAGCATCGAACCACTTGGATTCGATCTATCAATATCGAACCAGGTGAATTCGAGACAGCTTGACGTGACTTCACGGTTTCGACCATATCTCTTTATATGATGATCGAAACCTCGATCCGCTTCTTGATTCAGGACCCTGACTCGTGTAGCTTTCAGGGCATGTGCATCGAACCGACTTGGGTTCGATGCATGTGCATCGCACTGACTTGGTTCTAGGCATGATGGATTGTGCATCGAACCGACTTAGTTCGATGCGTATGTCGAATCGATTTGGATTCGATCTTAGGCTTCTCCATCTGTCCTCCCGGCTTGTGAGGAGTGAGGGGGTATATATCGGCATGATTAGAGGGGCTTAAAGGTCATTTTGGGCTTAGGTCGAACTGAGGCGGTTCGATGTACTTTTCAGCATCAAACTGAGGCGATTCGTGCGCAAGTTCGACACTGGTCTGCGCAGCTTTACTATTTTGAGCATAACTTTCTCTCTGGACCTCCGAATCGCATTGCGCTTGTTGCGTTGAAACCTAGACTCATGTGGCTTTACAATGACATATTACTCAATATCTAATTAGCTATATATATAATGGTGAATCAAATACGGCTAAGGTAGCTTAATCTTCAAGCCTTCTCGACACTCATCGGTCAGCTTCGCACCATCGCGGCTTCTTTTTGACATGACACATTATACCACATCATTTAGTCCCCCAGTTTGGAGTGTGATTTTGGAATATAAGCATGCTTCAAACTATAATGAAGTGCTAGAGTCGTTTCGCCTCAGTTTTGGGGTGATTAATGTCATTATGCACCAGTGTAGCCTATCGAATAAGCCCACATCACATAATCCCCCCAGTTTGGGAGACGGAGTCAATCAGAGAGCGGGTGCCAAACTTATAAAATGTATTCTTGACTTGCCACTTTATGATTGTTATTTTGATAATGTTGAAAATCATGCCCCCAATTGGGAGGCGATCTCAATCAGAGAGAGGGTTCCAATTTTGGAGATCTGAAAGCTTTGCGTTGAAAATCATGTCGTCGATTGGGAGGCGCGGTTTGATCAAAGAGCGGGTTCTAATTCTGGAGACCTTAGCCTTTTTTATTAATGTTAGTGCCACCGATCAAATGTTCGTCGTTCGATCTTGTGGTGGTTTGCTTGCTTGTTTGGCTCGTTTTGCTGTCTTTTCTTTCAATTGTTGTTATCGCATCTTACTTTATTTTGACAATTTGAGCATCCTTCCATAATCCTGGAAAGTTTTTGCTTTGTTCCGAGATATAGGTTTATTGTTCTATTCAATTGAACTAGAACCACTCAATCGAGTGTTATTTCTAAAGGGTCTCGGTATTATTTAGGGAGTTGCGGTATCTCGCCACATTTGACAGAATTTTCGTCCCTTTTAGTTATTTAGGGAGTTGCGGTATCTCGTGCCATTTTAGACAGAATTTCTGTTCATTTTAGTTATTTAGGGAGTTGCGGTATCCCGTGCCATTTTAGACAGAAATTTCGTCCATTTTAGTTATTTATGGAGTTGCGGTATCTCGTGCCATTTTAGACAGAGTTTCCGTTCCTTTTAGATATTTAGGGAGTTGCGGTATCTCGTGCCATTTTACACATAGTTTTCGTTCCTTTTACATATTTAGGGAGTTGCGGTATCTCGTGCCATTTTAGACAGAGTTTCCGTTCCTTTTAGATATTTAGGGAGTTGCGGTATCTCGTGCCATTTTAGACAGAGTCTCCGTCTCTTTTAGTTATTTAGGGATTTGCGGTTAGCACTTGCCGTTGTTTTAACTAAGCATCCATCTCTTTGGAGCCCTAAGACTTTGGGTTGAGTTGAATTATCGCATATTGGTATCTGTTTTAGCGTCCTTATTCGTGCAACAGAAAAATGCATCGTGTGCCGGCATAGGTGGTGCACATGCAAACACGCATGCCGAGCCCAAGCCCATGCCTGCGCGCGCTTGTGGCGTTTTGCTCGTCTCTTGAACGATGTGTGAAATCTCAATTTTGTGCACCTCTCTACGCGTCAAGTACTATTGTTTCTCGATAATGGAGTGACTGTATTTTAGTCTTTTGCGCGACTTGGTCACTCAGAAGCTTATCCGCTTTGATTTACGTATACGGTCATAGTCTGCTCGATCCTTTTATCGTTCTAATGCATTTTGTCTTTCTATTAGCAAATTCTTTGGTCACCAGTAGGATGACTCACATCTTATGAAGATCGTGTTTGAGTTGCAAACTATGACAGCTCACCTGGTTACCTTCCTTTCTTTGGGGATTCGGCAACAGTTACGTTTGTGACATGACTCCACAAGTTGCTAGTCTGCAAAGACCGTCTGGCATTATACTCGTAATGAGCTTGCCATTGAGGTTCTGCCGAGAATAGCTTTGTATTCTGCATCGTTGTTGGTCATAATAAAGCTCGACCCTGGGTGTGCTAGCTAGTTGTTGCATGATCATATGGGGTTTTTACCTCCAATTTTGATGTTATCTTTATTTCGACAATGTTGTTGATAACAAGGTGACAAGCATAATGAACTCTGACTTGGTTGTCCTTTGCCTCGGTGTTGTGCACTGATTTTGCAGTTATGTTTGGTTTAGATCTTTACCCATAGTCGTGAGACTTTATGGCATGCATTACTTTCATTGAAGGCGGAGGCTTTACATGATAGGCCGAATCTGAGTTGTTAGATCAATGCTAGATCGAACCTGATGAATCTCCAAATCATTCGTACTGAGACTATTTGATAGTCATTTCATGTTTGAAGCGGAAACAAATCGGTAGTGTTACTTCACCATATCTCGGAATTCGATTGGTTTGACTTATGCCATGCCTCGAATGGATGGAATTCGATCGTCACTGTGCAATCTCATCCTAATTCGATTTTGAAGGTTGTTAAAAAATTGAAATTTGGATGATCACTATCGATCGAATGTGCTCGGATTCGATCGACTCTCTAATGAGTCTGCTTTTATGAACAATTTATTATGTCTGTTTTGGCGCTGCATCGCCCTATTGCTTTGAACATTGTTTTTCAATGGATCTTTGCTGCTTTATTTTTGCGGTTATTAGAATCGCCCCATCGTAATGCATCGCTTGCTTGCCCGTTTCTTTCAGCGGCATTTTTTACTATTTCTTTGTTACTTGTCAACTCTATACCACGTCATGTTGCAGAGTTGCTATGGCATCTTATGCTAAGTTAGCTCAATGTTCACATCATTGTTTTGAGGTTTTCCATCCTGCAGGATTTTTTTGGGTGCACTTACCGCTTGTGGGCAGAGTGTATGTCCCATTTGTCTTTATTTTAGCGGAATTTGTTATTAGCTCTCGCCATTCTAGGCGAGACGCCAATCCCTTTTTCTTCGTTTGAAGAGAGCCCAAGTGCTCATCGTTCAGCAAATCCACAGCACCTGCTACTGTCGTGGCTGGTTCAACTTGCAGTAGTTGGACCTGTCATTGGTACCTAATAGGGAAATTCTCCCGATGGCCGAGGAAAATTAATCCACTGTTGCGAACGAATTTGCGAGTCTGCTTGAAAGCGTGAGCCTCGTCTATCGAGGAAAGTCTCCGCCTCCTCCAATGCCTGGCACTTATCCTTCTTTAGAGGATGAAGATAACGCCGAAGGCTAACGACCTTGATTTTAGTTCCCTACTTTTATGACCAATGCTTCTGATTCAGTTTGGGGCTGCGTCACCTTTTTATTTCGAATAATTTGATTATTTGAATTCCTGTCGTATTTTTCTCGTTCAATCTTGCGATACTTTGTTCGCTTGATCAGTTGCAGTTTCGTTTGCCTTTTCCTTCAAATGATATTTTCGCAATTTACTTTTATTTTGGCAATTCATATGCCATATTGCATCGTGGGGTATCGTGTGTGTTTCATTTCTTTCCGCCGCATCAGACGTTTGTTATGTCAGCGCAATCAATTTCATCAGATTTTTCATAGACAGTTGTCTCTTGAGACAGACTTCCTCATCTCGTTGCTTTATTTTTAGGGATTTAATGGTTAGCACTTGTCATTTGAGACAAAGTGTCTGTCCCGTTTCTTCGTCTTTAGGGATTTACGGTTAGCACTTGCAGCTTTGGGGCAGAGTGTCCATCCCGTTTCTTCTCTTTAGGGATTTACGGCTAGCACTTGCCACTTTGGGGCAGAGTGTCCGTCCCGTTTCCTTCTCATTGTGGGTCCCCTTTAGATCATTGTAGCGTTATTATCATGCAAATAACTTCGCAATGCGTGGTTCTGCTTTTGCTGGATTTGTGAGATAGTGCTGCCATCGTTGCTTAACCTTGTATGATTAGCGTTTTGAGGATTATGGCCTCACTCGTGTATAGGTTTTTGATATTTTTGATTAGTGCGTCCCAGTTGCTGCATTAGTGTTGTTGGGTCGTGTCAAGGCGAGACGTTTATTCGCCCAATACGGTTTTACAGTTATCGTTTGAGTTAATCGTTGTTGACTTTGAGAGGTAGACAGGTTAGATAACACGTAGGTTATGTTGCTAAGCGCCTCGATCGAGCGAGAGATCGTCTCGATGGAGACCTTTGACTATGATAAAAATGATATATAAGTGATGGATCTAAAGCGATCTAGTGCTAAGTTTCTCAAGCTTCTTGCATTGATCTTGCAGTTTACGCTTGGTAGAGATCTTTGTCTATTTGGACATTGTGTCGCCTTTGTTCGGATATTTTGTTGCATTCTTGCTCAATGATTGCTCGCGTTCTGTTTATGGAACTTTGTGCTATCACATGTTATTACTCTTCGACGTTGACGGCTAATTCGACAAATGGATATCTGCACTTCTTGAGGTGATAATCCTTTTATAGTAGTCTAAATATGCACTCATTTGGGCAGATTTCATCGTACCAAGCTGGGTAGCTATCTGTGGTGCTGCTTTGGACACGTTCTCATTGTATTGTTATTTAGATGTTTATCGTGTTGTTTTGGGTAGATTTGCATCGTACCATGTTGGGTAGATGTAACTAATTTGCCATGTGAAGTCTATTGCCATATCCAGCCTTTTTAGGATGTCTGTAGGGATTCAAATTTCAAAGGAGCCAAAAAAATTGATCAATTGCATGAAAAATTGGTATCTTTTCCATGGAATTGAGCCAAAAAAATTGATCAATTGGTACATTTTCCATGGAATTGATCAATTGCATGAAAAATATCCGATGCAAAAATTCCATGCTTTTGGTGTCCATGCAAGAGAATTGCATCGAAAAATTCCGATGCAACAGGTCTCTGCATCGAAATTTTCGGATGCAAAGTTGCATGGAAATTTTCCTATGCAAAACAAGCTGCATCGAAAAAATCCGATGCAGAAATGTCCTGCGTCGAAAATTTCCCATGCATAGCCCAAGAGTGAAAGTGCAACGTGGCAGCGTTAGGGAGGTTCGGTAAATGATCATTGCATTGGAAATTTCCGATGTAACAATTGCTTAATTCTTTGCATTGGAAATTTCCGATGCAATTGCTTAATACTTTGCATCGGCAATTTCCGATGCGATTGCTGTAAGTAATGCATCGAAAATTTCCGATGCAAAAAATGCAAATTTTTTTTAAAAAAAAAAGTGGCGAGATTTCTCTGCCACTTTTAAAATATTTTTGTTTTTATTAATATAAATAATTTTTTAAAGTATATTCTTTTAAATTTTAAAGTA